>CM038673.1:399917346-401371320 GCA_021605145.1 Aegilops bicornis | reverse complement strand
TATTTGTGGCAAAGCCACCATGCATTATTTTCATACATGTCACTCTTGATTCATTGCACCATGGATACATCACGGAGGCATTCATATAGAGTCATATCTTGTTCTAGTTTCGAGTTGTAATTGTTGAGTTGTAATAGAAATAGAAGTAAGATGATCATCATTATTAGAGCATTGCCCAAACAAAAAAAGGAGAAAGGCCAAAAAAAAGAAAGGCCCAAAAAAAGAAAAGAAAAGGGCAATGCTACCATCTCTTTTTCCACACTTGTGCTTCAAAGTAGCACCATGTTCTTCATGTAGTAAGTCTCATATTTTGTGCATCAAAGTAGCACCTTGTTCTTCATGTAGTGATTCTCATATATTGTGCTTCAAAGTAGAACCATGTTTTTCATATAGTGAGTCTCATAAGTTGTCTTTCTATACTAGTGGGAATTTTTCGTTATAGAACTTGGCTTGTATATTCCTATGACGGGCTTCCTCAAATGCCCTAGGTCTTCATGAGCAAGCAAGTTGGATGCACACCCACTAGTTTTCTTTTGTTGAGCATTCATAGCTCTAGTGCATCCGTTGCATGGCAATCCCTACTCCTCATGTTTACATCAATTGATGGGCATCTCCATAGCCCGTTGATTATCCTCGTCAATGTGGGACTTTCTTTTTTTGTCTTCTCCACACAATCCCCATCATCATACTCTATTCCACCCATAGTGCTATGTCCATGGCTCACGCTCATGTATTGCGTGAAGGTTGAAAAAGTTTGAGATTATTTAAGTATGAAACAATTGCTTGGCTTGTCATCGGGGCATAGAAGTTGGGAACATCTTTGTGTGACGAAAATGAAGCATAGCCTAACTATATGATTTTGTAGGGATGAACTTTCTTTGGCCATGTTATTTTGAGATGACATAATTATTTTGATTAGTGTGCTTGAAGTATTATTATTTTTATGTCAATATGAACTTTTGTCTTGAATCTTTCAGATCTGAATATTCATATCACAATTAAGAAGATTTACATTGAAATTATGCCAAAGTATCACTCCGCATAAAAAATTCTCTTTTATCATTTACCTACCGAGGACGAGCGTGAATTAAGCTTGGGATGCCCGATACGCCCGCAACGTATCTATAATTTTGATTGCTCCATACTACTTTATCTATTGTTTTGGACTATAATGGGCTTTATTTTCCACTTCTATATTACTTTTGGGACTAACCTATTAACCGGAGGCCCAGCCCAGAATTGCTGTTTTTTGCCTATTTTAGTGTTTCGAAGAAACGGAATATCAAACAGAGTCCAAACAGAATGAAACCTTCGGGAACGTGATTTTCTCACCGAACGTGATCCAGGAGACTTGGACCCTACCCCAAGAAGTGCCAGAGGTGGTCACGAGGGTGGGGGGCGCGCCCTCCCCGGCGCGCCTCTGCCTCAGGCCCCCGACGCCCACCGACGTACTCCTTCCTCCTATATATACCTACGCACTTCAACAGATCGTGGATAGAGCCAAAACCTAATTCCACCGCGCAACTTCCCTGTATCCACGAGATCCCATCTTGGGGCCTGTTAGGAGCTCACGGAGGGGGCATCCACCATGGAGGGCTTCTACATCAACACCATAGCCCCTCCGATGAAGTGTGAGTAGTTTACTTCAGACCTTCGGGTCCATAGCTAGTAGCTAGATGGGTTCTTCTCTCTTTTTGGATCTCAATACAATGTTCTCCCCTCTCTCGTGGAGATCTATTTGATGTAATCTTCTTTTTTGTGTGTGTTTGTTGAGACCGATGAATTGTGGGTTTATGATCCAACTTATCTATGGAAAATATTTGATTCTTCTCTGAATTCTTTTATGTATGATTGAGTTATCTTTGCAAGTCTCTTGAATTATCCGCTTTGGTTTGGCCAACTAGATTGGTAGTTCTTGCAATGGGAGAAGTGCTTAGCTTTGGGTTCAATCTTGCGGTGTCCTTACCTAGTGATGTAAGGGGTTGCAAGGCACATATTGTATTGTTGCCATCGAGGATAACAAGATGGGGTATTTATCATATTGCATGAATTTATTCCTCTACATCATGTCATCTTGCTTAAGGTGTTACTCTGTTTTTAACTTAATACTCTAGATGCATGCTGGATAGCGGTCGATGAGTGGAGTAATAGTAGTAGATGCAAAATCGTTTCGGTCTACTTGTCTCGGACGTGATGCCTATATACATGATCATTGCCTAGATATACTCATAACTATGCTCAATTCTTTCAATTGCTCAACAATAATTTGTTCACCCACCGTAGAATATCTATGCTCTTGAGAGAAGCCACTAGTGAAACCTATGGCCCCCGGGTCTATTCTCATCATATCAATCTCCATCACTTTATTTACTTGCTTTGCTTTTACTTTTCACTTTGCATCTTTATACCAAAATACCAAAAATATTATCTCTATTAGATCTCACTCTCGTAAGTGACCGTGAAGGGATTGACAACCCCTAATCGCGTTGGTTGCGAGTAGCTATCGTTTTGTGTAGGTACGAGGGACTTGCGCGTGGCCTCCTACTAGATTGATACCTTGGTTCACAAAAACTGAGGGAAATATTTACGCTACTGTGCTGCATCATCCTCTCATCTTCGGGGAAAACCAACGCAAGCTCAAGACGTAGCAGTAGCCTTATCAATGTGTGTGCGATATATGGCATACAGTTCGCTCCATTGAACTATTTGCTATTAGGTAGTACAACAGAAACGGTTAGCCAGATCAAGGTGTGTGTGATATAGGGCATATGGTTCACTCGGACGAACTGTTTTCGATTAGCGAACACAACAAAAAAGGTTCAACTTAGTAAGATGTGTGTGATACATGGCAAATAGCCGACTCGGATAAACTGCTTGCGATGAGAAATTACAACACAGACGGTTAATATAGTTAGTTCGTGTGCGATTATGTGTGTACAAAAAACTTTGAAAAATGCAAACTAGTTGCTTGCGGTGGCTAGGAGTATCGCACACGATGCATCTGCGAGTACCCGTGTGCGCTGATTAGTAAGTTACACATACGTTTCCTTATGTTAACACTTGTGTGATAAATAACATGTGGCACCGGATACGGTATTCGGGTTGTGTGTGTGCTCCACTTAGTCTTCCCGTGCTCCAGAGAATGCTTCCCGCACACCACATGGGTGAATTGTAAAATCCATGCCTCTTCCCTCATTGGTTTCCCGCCACGAGCTAATGGCTTGTTGCATATAACCCAGGCGGCAACGCACCACCGCGACACTCTGCGCAGATCTAGACCTCACCCATCTACCATTAGTTATTCCAAGCATGCCAGGCAACGACCAAAGCTTCGACGTGGACGCCTACCTACGTTACATCTTCGGCGAGGAGAACGAGCCGGATCAGGTCGGGGAGTAAGAGCTTCATCAGCCGGTGCAGGTGCCATGGCCCATCGGCAGCGATATCGGCATGACAGTCCTTGGGAGCACAATCGACACATTGCAGACGAGGTGTGATGAGCAGTTTGCCATCCACCGTGCAAAAGATCCAGAGCTACTCGGTGACATGATCGACGACCCACCCGAAGAGCCGCCGTCACCAGTGCTCATCGAGAGCCTGGTGCCCCACAAGGAATGCCCCCTCTGTGATTCAGTCAAGACACAGGCAGTCTGCGGCTTCATCCTTGCCCGTGGCGGCCGTGTCAACCTCTATCCCGATGATGTGGTGGCCAGGCTCGAGCACATCCTAGGCGGAGTTGACATCCCCGACGAAGTAGAACATCACCAATGTGATATCTTGAGGATGCAGGTGATGGACGGAATTTGCTACCTGGCCAGAGACATGGAAATGGAGCGGTTCCGTGGAGTTGTCATGCGCGCGATTGCACTCTGTCAAGCTCTTCTGGAAGAGGCCCAACAGCCCCAAGAGCCTCCCAGCGGCAGCAGCTCCGTAGGCGGAGGCGGGCCGGGACACTTGGAGTGAAAGGCAGGAAGGGTGCTATGCTAATCATGGAGTCAGAGAAGACCATCGTCGGAAGGCCGCCAGCTCAGCCTTCTAGCTTATATTTTATTATAATTGTATGCATATGTAGGTCGTGAGTGTTCTGGGCCTTGCCGCATGTGGCATTTAAATTATCCTGAATATGTAAGACAATTATTAAGAATTATTAACCGTTGCCATTGTAAATTTGCCTCAACGGCGAGCAGAGAGCGTGCCACGACCGCCTCAATGGCGAGCAAAACGCGCGGACGGACGTGAGCAGAGCGCACCGCGGCCGCCTCAACGGCGAGCAACCACGTGGTCAACCTTCTGCCATCAGTAAATTTTGACCTTGTTTCTCGTCACATTGCAGATTACAACACAATAAGTAACTGCAAATCTGTTCACACCTATCAAACTAATATGTGTTCACACTTAGCTCCGGGCTATAAAAACTACCCACTCAAAAATTACTTCACAGTTCCTCTCCTCATCACCCACAAAACTGGTCTTTCCCGTCAAGTCGTTCCACCATGACCGGTAGGAGGAGTTTAGGGTGGACATATAACCAGGCAACAAAGACCAAGGCTGCGGAAGCACTAGAGAGGTCCCGCCGCAGCCGCCGCAGAGATGTCCCAGCGCGCCGTGGAGCCCTCAAACGAGCTCTCAAGGGCACGCGAGGGATCTCACAACGTTTGCCATCGCGATGAGCCGACGTTCCTGAAGTCCTTTGCCGGCGATGACGACATTCTTGCTGGCGTCACTACGCAGCAGGAGTTGGTCGACAGCTTGATGAAGCTTCTCAAGATCAATGATGCCTCGGTTGACAAGGCAACCGGCCCCGTCGAGCAACTCATGGGTGACAATGTGAAGGTCCTCAAGGAGCTCGACAGGAAGGAGGAGGAGGCCGCCGGCTGGAAGATGTTGCATGAGCATAGTAGTGCCTCGGGGATGACGCTGAAAGCAGTCGTCGAGGAACTGATGGGTGACTTGAGGAAGCTTCGGATCGAGCGCGAGCAGGAGCTAGAGGAATCCGTGGCTGCTTTCAAGCAAAGTCGCGAGGGATTGATGAAGGAGCTGGAGGATGTCGTCGCCCGACGATCCATCGATGAGTAGAGACAGTAGCGACCCCGATCGTTGTCTGCAACTTCCTTCTTCTCTTGCCCCCGTGTCTTCCGGGCTTTGCCGCATGTGGCATTTTAAATTATCCGGAATATGTAAGACAATTATTATCTGCGCCATCGTAAATTTGTCATCGTATTATCCATTGCCATTTTATTTGTGGTCGTATTATCCATTGCCCTATGTGGCAATTTCAATTAGGGTGGAATACGAGTTGAAAACACGAACAAAGCAAATGCTGCCATGGGATCACAAGCAAACACCCTCTGTCCGGGTGCTTTAATTAACCCATTAATGGAGAAGTTGTGAGCGAGGCTGGCGGCGACTGGTGCATGGACGTCAAATAGCTTGCTTCACGGTGAGCATGGGCGGCCTTGCTACTCGCACGTGTCCCGTCGAGCCCGCAAAGTGGACAGGATGCACGCGTCACGTCGAGCCTGCATGGCGGACTACTCGCACGCGTCCCATCAAGCTTGCACGATGGATTTCTCACGCTCGTCCCATCTAACCAAATAGTTGCATGCACGCCACCGAGTATGGTTAAATTTCGACACGGTTAATATAATACAATCGTTTGCGATATTAACGTGTTAGCTTTTTGTTTCAAAAAGGACTTCGTTGGCTACTAATGTGTGCGCCTCTTCTCAAACTGGATGATTTTTTTACCACGACATATATGTGCCATGTCATGAAACCATGCCAAGTTTCATGTTTTTTTGGGTGAGTTTTTGATTTACTGGGATTTAAAAAACCAAGATTCTCAATGTTTCAGGACGACGACAAGTTTGTAATTCATTCACATTCCTTAAACTAGACCTAAACGTGCACCCGATGATACATGTACGATTTCCCACCTGTCGGAGTAATTGACCACGGGTAGCCTCATCGGCACCCCATGGTATTTCAAGACATCGGGGCTAGCTGCGCCCCTCACACCTCTCGGACGTACGACTGGCTTCTGGGGTCGGCTGGTCTAAGAGGCCGGCTACTGGAAGACGGCGAGACGTCAGAAGACGACCACGAGGGAGCCGACTCCTAGCGAGCGGCCCCTCGTCCCCTCAAAGTTTGCACCCACTTAACAACGACGAGATGGGGCGTGGCTACAGTGTGACCCGCCACCCCTGAATCCAGGGCGGAACATGGGCACAGTGCGGGTGTACCAAGCGGACCCCCCTCGCCCGGCGCAGCACTGTGGCCACGTGACCCATGACATCACCTACGTCAGAAGGAGCCAGGCTTCCATGATGGGCGGTTGGTACAGCCCGCTGGCGACGGGCCCTACCTGTCCGCGAGGCACCAGAAGGCGGCGGATCCCCAGCAGACGACATCCAGGGGCGGGCCGACTCCTAACAGGTGGCCCAACCTCCCCTCGGAGTCTGCGCGCCATTAACCTGATGAGACGGGGTGTGGCTAAGGTGAGCGCCCGCCAAGCGGCGGGACTGTAGCCACGCTCCCCCCGACAAAGCCCCCGTCATTAGGGGCAAGGCTACAATATAGAGCAGTCAACATGGCTCACAGGCGGCAGGCCCTACATGTCAGACGGGTTCATGATAGCCGGCGGGACCCACCAAGCAGTGGACCCCAGCAGCCAACGGAGAAGTTGGCGCCTAGAGACACTGACGGCCGGGTCCTACACCCGGCTGGATTATCATTGAACCCCTGGGGGTAGGCCTATATAAACCCCCCAGGCTTCCCCATGCAAGGGGTTCAGAACCTTTGCCACCATACACACATCCATAGAAGGAGAAGATAGGGCCCGCCTTGCTCTTCTTCCTCCTTTAGCCGATATAGCTCAAGGAGCAATCTTGTAGCTACTCTATTGACGATAGTCATCATGCGGAGACCCCGCAGAGCAGGACTAGGGGTGTTATCTCCACGGAGAGCCCCAAACCTGGGTAAGATTCACAGGCGTATGCGGTCTCTCTCACTCCTGCTTTTAGAGCCCGGCGACGTACTCTTGTCCCCCTCCATGATAAGCCACCCCCTGGCATATATCGCACAATATCCCTGACATTTGGCGCCCACCATGTGGCAAGGTGCACCGTCGTCCGGAAACACGTTCAGGACGGGAACCCTCTTCCTTCCTGGCGAGCGCAGCCAGCCCAGCATGCCCGATGGCATTTGCGTCGACGCGCTGCATGGCGCGAAAGCCATTTGCGCCGCAAGCTGCCTCGCTGATCTCATCGGCGAGATCCGCCTCTCTGACGAGCCCGCGCCCGATGCTGGAGCGACCAACACCGAGAGCTGCCTCGTCGACCTCCTCGGCAAGCTCAGCATCGCCAACGAGCCCGCCTCCGACCTGGAGTCCGTTGGCTCCACCAACCCGCCCGTCGAGGTGCTCATCGACTTCGACGCGGTGTCCATCGATGCCTTCCCCGGCAACGTGGTGATCATTTATGACCCGCTCCCTCCCGCGGCTAGCGACGCTAGCACTGGCACTGTCACAGAAGTGCTGATCATCAGCCATGACGGAGCCTCTGACGGGGCTGGCCAGGACCCGCTGCAGGCGGCAGTACGGGGCCTGTCCGCTCCCATAGCGGCGGACGCCGATGGCGCGACGCTGGAGACATTCCGCGTCTTGCTCCTCGATAGCGCCAACCTGCTGAAGGCCATGAGGCGCCTCATTGAAGCCTACCAGCACGAGATCGACCATGCTGTGTGTGGCACGCCGACTGCTGGTGAGCCTAGCCGGGTGGGCACGGTCCGGCAGTGCGGCGCAGCCATCGCCAGCATGCTGGGGGCCGACCGCCCAGACTACGCCATGCCCATGGAGAATTTACGCGCCGCCCAGGCGGCTACAGACGAGCTGGATCACTTGGAAGGCGACGAGTTTCGCTGCATGACGGCGCGCATCCAATAGCTCCTCGAAGCGGCCGCCACACAGCAGGAAGCCATCGCCGCATGGTGGAACCCGGCGTGCAACTTGAGAATCACCCCCCTGCCGAGAGCACGGCGCAACCTCCTGGACACCGATAGGCGGCACCTGCGACCGATGAGACCAAGAGCCGGCTGCTAGCCGCAGCCGCACACATATCACAATCAAGCGCGACCAAGACGGCCGCCCAAGAGCAGTGGAATGGCGGGACGATCGTCCGCCTCCCCCTCGCAGGGAGAGGCGCGCCTCCCCGCTGCCTGTTGAGCATCCGACTCTCGGAGGCCGGCTGGGCCATCGTGAAGGAGTCAGAGAGAATGACGCCCGCCATTGGATCGACCGACTTTGCGCTAGAAGAAGAAGATGCAATTGACCCACCTTGTTTTGGCCCCCGCATTCGTGACGACCCCTTCCGCAAAGGGTTCTCGCTCCCACGAGACACTCCCAAGTACAACGGCTCCGTGAAGCCGGAAGATTGGATGGTCGACTACTCCACCGCCATCAACATAGCAAACGGCAACAAGCGCGCTGCCGTGAAGTACGTTCCGCTCATGCTCCAGGGCATGACCCGGACATGGTTGAACAGCCTCAAGCCTTACAATGTCAACAACTGTCTAGACTTCACCGATGTCTTCATCCGCAACTTCACCAACACCTACAAGCGGCCGCCCAAGCCCCGCCAACTCTCCCTGTGCGTCCAAGGCCCGACTGAGTCCACCCGCGACTACCTGATGATACGTCCGTTTTGCATCATGCTTTTATATCGATATTTATTGCATTATGGGCTGTTATTACACATTATGTCACAATAATTATGCCTATTCTCTCTTATTTTACAAGGTTTACATGAAGAGGGAGAATGCCGGCATTTGGAATTACAGAAATTTGGAAAAGGAGCAAATATTAGAGACCTATTCGCACAACTCCAAAATTCACGAAACTCCATGGAAGTTATTTCTGGAAATAATAAAAATAATGAGCGAAGAAAATACCAGAGGGGCCCACACCACAGCCACGAGGGTGGGGCGCGCCTACCTACAGGCGCGCCTGCCTCGTGGGCCCCTGGTGGCCCTCCGGTGCCCATCTTCTGCTATATGGAGTCTTTCATCCGAGAAAAAAATCATAAGCAAGCTTTCGGGACGAGACTCCGCCGCCACGAGGCGGAACCTTGGCGGAACCAATCTAGGGCTCCGGCGGAGCTGTTCTGCCGGGGAAACTTCCCTCCGGGAGGGGGAAATCATCGCCATCGTCATCACCAATGATCCTCTCATCGGGAGGGGGTCAATCTCCATCAACATCTTCACCAGCACCATCTCCTCTCAAACCCAAGTTCATCTCTTGTATCCAATTCTTGTCTCTAAGTTTGAGATTGGTACCTGTAGGTTGCTAGTAGTGTTGAATAGTCCTTGTAGTTGATGCTAGTTGGTTTATTTGGTGGAAGATCATATGTTCAGATCCATTATGCATATTAATACCCCTGATTATGAACATGAATATGCTTTGTGCGTAGTTAGGTTTGTTCCTGAGGACATGCGAGAAGTCTTGCTATTAGTAGTCATGTGAATTTTATATTCGTTCGATATTTTGATGAGATGTATGTTGTCTCTCCTCTAGTGGTGTTATGTGAACGTCGACTACATGACACTTCACCATTCTTTGGGCCTAGAGGAAGGCATTGGGAAATAATAAGTAGATGATGGGTTGCTAGAGTGATGTAAGCTTAAACCCTAGTTTATGCGTTGCTTCGTAAGGGGCTGATTTGGATCCATATGTTTCATGCTATGGTTAGGTTTACCTTAATACTTCTTTTGTAGTTGAGGATGCTTGCAATAGGGGTTAATCAAAAGTGGGATGCTTGTCCAAGTAAGGACAACACCCAAGCACCGGTCCACCCACATATCAAATTATCAAAGTACCGAACGCGAATCATATGAACGTGATGAAAACTAGCTTGACGATAATTCCCATGTGTCCTCGGGAGCGTTTTCCTTCATATAAGAAATTGTCCAGGCTTGTACTTTGCTACAAAAACGATTGGGCCATCTTGCTGCACTTTATTTACACTTGTTGCTTTTTACCCGTTACAAATTACCTTATCACAAAACTATCTGTTACCGATAATTTCAGTGCTTGCAGAGAATACCTTGCTGAAAACCGCTTATCATTTCCTTCTGCTCCTCGTTGGGTTCGACACTCTTACTTATCGAAAGGACTACGATAGATCCCCTATACTTGTGGGTCATCAAGACTCTTTTCTGGCGCCGTTGCCGGGGAGTGAAGCGCCTTTGGTAGGTGGAATTTGGTAAGGAAAATTTTATATAGTGTGCTGAAATTTACTGTCACTTGTTACTATGGAAAGTAATCCTTTGAGGGGCTTGTTCGGGGTATCTTCACCCCAACCAGTAGAGCAAATAGTTTCTCCTCAACCTACTGAACCTACTGAAAATGAAAATTTTTACTTTGAAATTCCTTCAGGTATGATAGAGAAATGTCTGGCTAATCCTTTTGCAGGAGATGGAACATTGCATCCCGATTTACACCTAATCTATGTGGATGAAGTTTGTGGATTATTTAAGCTTGCAGGTATGCCCGATGATGTTATCAAGAAGAAGGTCTTCCCTTTATCTTTCAAGAGAGATGCATTGACATGGTATAGGCTATGTGATGATATGGGATCATGGGACTACAAGCGATTGAAATTAAAATTTCATCAGAAGTTTTATCCTATGCATCTTGTTCATCGTGATCGTAATTATATATATATTTTTTGGCCTCGCGAAGGAGTAAGCATCGCTCAAGCTTGGGGGAGGCTTAAGTCAATGTTATATTCATGCCCCAATCATGAGCTCTCAAGAGAAATGATTATTAAAAAATTTTATGCTCGGCTTTCTGACAACAATCGCTCCATGCTCGATACTTATTGTACTGGTTCTTTTATGATGAAGACTATTGAATTCAAATGGGATTTATTGGAAAGAATTAAACACAACTCTGAAGATTGGGATCTCGAGGAAGGTAAGGAGTCAGGTATAACACCTAAGTTTGATTGTGCTAAATCTTTTATGGATACCGATGTTTTCCGTAAATTTAGCACTAAATACGGACTTGACTATGAGATAGTAGCTTCTTTTTGTGAATCTTTTGCTGCTCATGTTGATCTCCCTAAGGAGAAGTGGTTTAAATATCATCCTCCCATAGAAGTAAAAGTAGTGGAACCTATTAAAGTTGAATAAAAGACTATCACTTATAATGATCCTGTTGTTCCTACTGCTTATGTTGAGAAACCACCTTTTCCTGTTAGGATAAAGGATCATGCTAAAACTTCAACTGTGGTTCGCAAAAGTAATATTAGAAATTATACACCTCCTGAGCAAGTTAAAGTTGAACCTAATATTGCTATTGTTAAAGATCTCTTGGCTGATAATATCGATGGGCATGTTATTTATTTCTGTGATGAGACTGCTAGAATTGCTAAACCTGGTGCTAAAGATAAACATAGACCTCTCGTAGGCATGCTTGTTATTTATGCTAAAATAGGAGATCACTGTTATCATGGCTTGTGTGATATGGGTGCTAGTGCTAGTGCAATACCTATTTCCTTATACAAAGAAATTATGCATGATATTGCACCAGCTGAGATAGAAGATATTGATATTACCATTAATCTTGCCAATAGGGATACTATTTCACCGATTGGGATTGTTAGAGATGTTGAAGTCTTGTGTGGGAAAACTAAATATCCTGCTGATTTTCTTGTTCTTGGTTCCCCACAAGATAGTTTTTGTCCCATTATATTTGGTAGACCCTTCTTGAATACTGTTAATGCTAAGATAGACCGTGAAAAGGATGTTGTTACTATTGGTTTGGATGATATATCTCATGAGTTTATTTTTTCTAAATTTCGTAGACAACCCCGTGATGAAGAATTGCCTAGTAAAGATGAAATTATTGGTCTTGCTTCTATTGCCATTGCCCCTAATGATCCTTTAGAACAATATTTGCTAGAGTATGAAAATGATATGTTTATGAATGAAAGAAGGGAAATAGATGAAGTATTCTTTAAACAGGGACCTATTCTGAAACACAACTTGCCTGTTGAAATCCTAGGGGATCCTCCTCCACCCAAGGGTGATCCCATGTTTGAGCTTAAACCATCACCTGATACTCTTAAATATGCTTATCTTGATGAAAAGAAGATATATGATATTATTATTAGTGCTAATCTTTCAGAGCATGAGGAAGAGAAATTATTGAAAACTCTGAAGAAGCACCGTGCTGCTATTGGATATACTCTCGATGATCTTAAGGGCATTATTCCCACTTTATGTCAACAAAAAATAAATCTGGAGAAAGACGCCAAACCAGTTATTGATCACCAACGACGGTTAAATCCTAAGATGAAGGAAGTGGTAAGAAAGGAAATACTAAAGCTCCTTGAGGCATGTATTATTTATCCCATTGCTGATAGTCAGTGGGTAAGTCCTGTCCATTGTGTCCCTAAGAAGGGAGGTATTACTATCGTTCCTAATGATAAAGATGAATTGATCCCGCAAAGAATTATTACAGGTTATAGAATGGTAATTCATTTCCGCAAACTAAATAAGGCTACTAAAAAGATCATTACCCCCTAACCTTTATTGATCAAACGCTAGAAAGATTATCCAAACATACACATTTTTGCTTTCTAGATGGTTACTCTGGTTTCTCTCAAATACCTGTGTCAGTTGTTGATCAAGCAAAGACCACTTTTACTTGCCCTTTCGGTACTTTTGCTTATAGACGTATGCCTTTTGGTTTTTGTAATACACCTACTACCTTTCAAAGATGCATGATGGCTATATTCTCTGACTTTTGTGAAAAGATATGTGAGGTTTTTATGGACGATTTCTCCATTTATGGATCCTCTTTTGATGATTGCTTGAGCAACCTTGATCGAGTTTTGCAGAGATGTGAAAAAACTAATCTTGTCTTGAATTGGGAGAAGTGCCACTTTATGGTTAATGAAGGCATTGTCTTGGGGCATAAAATTTCCGAAAGAGGTATTGAAGTTGATAAAGCTAAAGTTTATGCTATAGAAAAGATGCCGTGTCCCAAGGACATCAAAGGTATAAGAAGTTTCCTTGGTCATGCCAGTTTTTATAGGAGGTTCATTAAGGACTTCTCAAAAATTTCTCGGCCTCTGACTAATCTCTTACAAAAAGATATACCTTTTGTCTTTGATGATGATTGTGTAGAATCATTTGAAATACTTAAGAAAGCATTAATTCTGCACCTATCGTTCAACCACCTGATTGGAATTTACCCTTTGAAATCATGTGTGATGCTAGTGATTATGTTGTAGGTGCTATTCTAGGGCAAAGAGTTGATAAGAAATTAAATGTCATTCAATATGCTAGTAAAAATCTAGATAATGCCCAAAGAAATTATGCTACTACTGAAAAGGAATTCTTAGCAGTTGTATTTGCTTGTGATAAGTTCAGACCTTATATTGTTGATTCTAAAGTAACTATTCACACTGATCATGCTGCTATTAAATATCTTATGGACAAGAAAGATGCTAAACCTAGACTTATTAGATGGGTTCTCTTGCTACAAGAACTTGATTTGTATATTATTGATAGAAAGGGAGCTGAGAACCCCATTGCAGACAACTTGTCTAGGTTAGAAGATGTTCTTGATGACCCACTACCTATTGATTATAGCTTTCCTGATGAACAATTAGCTGTCATAAATGCTTCTCGTACTGCTCCTTGGTATGCTGATTATGCTAATTACATTGTTGCTAAATTTATACCACCTAGTTTCACATACCAGCAAAAGAAAAAGATTTTCTATGATTTAAGACATTACTTCTGGGATGACCCACATCTTTATAAAGAAGGAGTAGATGGTGTTATTAGACGCTGTGTACCTGAGAATGAACAGGAACAGATCCTACGCAAGTGTCACTCCGAGGCTTATGGGGGACACCACGCTGGAGATAGAACTGCACATAAGGTATTGCAATCTGGTTTTTATTGGCCTACTCTCTTCAAAGATGCTCGTAAGTTTGTCTTATCTTGTGATGAATGTCAAATAATTGGTAATATTAGTAGACGTCAATAAATGCCTATGAATTATTCACTTGTTATTGAACCATTTGATGTTTGGGGCTTTGATTATATGGGACCTTTTTCTGCCTCTAATGGGTATACACATATTTTTGTTGCTATTGATTACGTTACTAAGTGGGTAGAAGCTATTCCAACTAGTAGTGCTGATCATAACACCTCTATTAAGATGCTTAAAGAAGTTATTTTTCTGTGGTTTGGATTCCCTAGATATTTAATGACTGATGGTGGTTCACATTTCATTCATGGTGCTTTCCTTAAAATGCTTGCCAAGTATGATGTTAATCATAGAATTGCATCTCCATATCACCCACAGTCTAGTGGTCAAGTAGAATTGAGTAATAGAGAGCTCAAATTAATTTTGCAAAAGACTGCTAATAGATCTAGAAAGAAATGGTCCAAGAAACTTGATGATGCATTATGGGCCTATAGAACTGCATATAAAAATCCTATGGGTATGTCTCCGTATAAAATGGTTTATGGAAAAGCATGTCACTTACCTCTCGAACTAGAACATAAGTCATATTGGGCTATTAAAGAGCTCAATTATGATTGCAAACTTGCCGGTGAGAAGAGGTTATTTGACATTAGCTCACTTGATGAATGGAGAACACAAGCCTATGAGAATGCCAAGTTGTTTAAAGAAAAAGTTAAAAGATGGCATGACAAAAGTATACAAAAACGTGAGTTTAATGTAGGTGATTATGTGTTGCTATACAACTCTCATTTAAGATTTTTTGTAGGAAAACTTCTCTCTAAACATTATATCTCAGGTAATCCTATAAATGTTGAAACCAACATTATTGAAACCGTAACCCCGAAGGAATACATAAGGGGCACTTTCCAGAACGTCTCAGACTCCGAAAAAGAATAGGTATGTGATACGGTAAGTAAACCGACTCCAAAATAGTTCTAATGGCAATTTTTCTCTGTTTTGGAACATTTAGAAAAATATAAAAATAAGAAGCAGTCCGGGAAGGACACTAGGCTTCCACAAGGGTGGGAGGCGCGCCCTACCCCCCTGGGCGCGCCCCCTGCCTCGTGGGCACCTCGTGTGCTCTCCGGACTCCGTTTTCTTACACGATACGTATTTTGGTCGGTAAAATTTCATTATATAATCTTCCGAAGGTTTTGACTCCCGTATCACGCAAATATCCTCTGTTCTTGTTTCAAGCTATTTTATGTGAGGGTTGTCAAGGCCAGGCATCATGTCGTCCCCCTCCTCCAACAATGGTGACAACGATGCTTGGCTAATGAAGATAGAGCTGTAGAGGGAGGAACCCGTGGAGATCAACAAGGATGAAGGGATCAAGAAGGCCACAGAGGACCAAGTTCCGGCAGCAGAAGACATCCTTCAACTTAATCACAATCTTCTTACCCCAACTGAGATCGAAGCTTTCAAGATGATTGAGTTAGCTCGTATACAAAACAAGTATCTCACACGTGAAAATATTTTGTTGAAGGAGCATATCATCACACTCAAGGGCATTATCCAGAAGTTGGAGGACCTCTTACGCTCGATGTGCGACTACCCATCATCACCACCATCTCCTTCACCAGCAAAAGAAACATAATCATATGGGTATGGGCACTCCCCTTGGCAACTTCCAAGCTTGGGGGAGGTGCCTCGGTATCGTATCACCATCACACTCCTATCTTTACCGTTTTTTTGTTAGTTCGATCCTTTTGGTAATATCTTGATCTAGTAGAATAAAGTTTTAGTATGATTTAGTTTTGAGTTTTGCTTTATGATCTTTCTATGTAATCGAGTCCGTGAGCTATATAATAAAGATTAATGTTGAGTCAAGGGCTTGATTATCTTGCTATGATCGTGAGTGAATAAAAGAAAAAGAAAGAAATAAAAAGAAACAAAGAGATCATATTGATCTTATGAAGATTAATGACTTCACATAGAGAGAGTATGGTGTTTAAAAGTTGTTGAGAGTTGGAAAACATAGTTTTGGTCATCGTTGCAATTAATAGGAAGTAATAAAGAAAGAGAGGTTTCACATATAAATATACTATCTTGGACATCTTTTATGATTGTGAGCACTCATTAAAATATGACATGCTAAAGAGTTGATGTTGGACAAGGAAGACAACATAATCGGTTATGTTTTCTTGTACCTGAGATAAAGTATATTATCATGGATCATCCAACATGTTGATCTTGCCTTTCCCCCTCATGCTAGCCAATTTTTTGCACCAAGTAGAGATACTACTTGTGCTTCCAAATACCCTTAAAACCAGTTTTGCCATGAGAGACCACCATATCTACCTATGGATTGAGTAAGATCCTTCAAGTAAGTTTTCATAGATGAGCAATAAAAATTTCTCTCTAAATATGTATGACTTATTAGTGTGGGAGAAAATAAGTTTTATACGATCTTGTGATGTGGAAGAAATAAAAGCGACATTGCATAATAAAGGTCCATATCACAAGTGGCAATATAAAGTGACGTTCTTTCGCATTAAGATTTTGTGCATCGAACCCTGAAAGCGCATGACAACCTCTGCTTCCCTTTGCGAAGGGCCTATCTTTTACTATTATCTTCTACTTTATGCAAGAGTCATGGTGATCTTCACCTTTCCTTTTTACATTTTATCCTTTGGTAAGCACAATGTGTTGGAAAGATCCTGATAAATATAACCAATTGGATGTAAGTTAGCATGAATTATTATTGTTGACATTACCCTTGAGGTAAAAGGTTGGGAGGCAAAACTATAAGCCCCTATCTTTCTCTGTGTCCGATTAAAACTCCGTAACCACAAGTATTGCGTGAGTGTTAGCAATTGTGAAAGACTAAATGATAGTTGAGTATATCGACTTGCTGAAAAGCTCTTATATTGACTCTTTCTAATGTTATGATAAATTGCAATTGCCTCAATGACTGAGATTATAGTTTGTTAGTTCTCAATGAAGTTTCTGATTCATACTTGACATTGTGGATAGATTATTACTTGAGAATAAGAAATCATATGACAATATATATATATATATATATATATGTTGCTGTTATAAGAATGATCATGATGACCTCATGTCCGTATTTTATTTTATCGACACCTCTATCTCTAAACATGTGGACATATTTATCGTTATCGGCTTCCGCTTGAGGACAAACAAGGTCTAAGCTTGGGGGAGTTGATACGTCCATTTTGCATCATGCTTTTATATCGATATTTATTGCATTATGGGCTGTTACACATTATGTCACAATACTTATGCTTATTCTCTCTTATTTTACATGGTTTACATGAAGAGGGAGAATGCCGGCAGCTGGAATTCTGGGCTGGAAAAGGAGCAAATATTAGAGACCTATTCTGAACAACTCCAAAAGTCCATAAACTCCACGGAAGTTATTTCTAGAAATAATAAAAAATACTGAGCGAAGAAAATACCAGAGGGGGCCCACACCCTGGCCACGAGGGTGGGGGCGCGCCCTACCCCCCCGGGCGCGCCCCCTGCCTCGTGGGCCCCCTGGTGGCCCTCCCGTGCCCATCTTCTGCTATACGAAGTCTTTCGTCCGAGAAAAAATCATAAGCAAGCTTTCGGGAGGAGACTCCGCCGCCACAAGGCGGAACCTTGGCGGAACCAATCTAGGGCTCCGGCGGAGCTGTTCTGCTAGGGAAACTTCCCTCCGGGAGAGGGAAATCATCGCCATCGTCATCACCAACGATCCTCTCATCGGGAGGGGGTCAATCTCCATCAACATCTTCACCAGCACCATCTCCTCTCAAACCCTAGTTCATCTCTTGTATCCAATTCTTGTCTCTAAGTCTGAGATTGGTACCTGTAGGTTGCTAGTAGTGTTGATTACTCCTTGTAGTTGATGCTAGTTGGTTTATTTGGAGGAAGATCATATGTTCAGATCCATTATGTATATTAATACCCCTCTGATTATGAACATGAATATGCTTTGTGAGTAGTTACGTTTGTTCCTAAGGACATGGGAGAAGTCTTTCTATTATTAGTCATGTGAATTTTGTATTCGTTCGATATTTTGATGAGATGTATGTTGTCTCTCCTCTTGTGGTGTTATGTGAACGTCGACTACATGACACTTCACCATTGTTTGGGCCTAGAGGAAGGCATTGGGAAGTAATAAGTAGATGATGGGTTGCTAGAGTGACATAAGCTTAAACCCTAGTTTATGTGTTGCTTCGTAAGGGGCTGATTTGGATCCATATGTTTCATGTTATGGTTAGGTTTACCTTAATACTTATTTTGTAGTTGCGGATGCTTGCAATAGGGGTTAATCATAAGTGGTATGCTTGTCCAAGTAAGGACAACACCCAAGCACCGGTCCACCCACATACCAAATTATCAAAGTACCGAACGCGAATCATATGAACATGATGAAAACTAGCTTCACGATAATTCCCATGTGTCCTCGGGAGCGTTTCCTTCATATAAGAAATTGTCCAGGCTTGTCCTTTGCTACAAAAAGGATTGGGCCATCGTGCAACACTTTATTTACACTTGTTGCTTGTTACCCGTTACAAATTACCTTATCACAAAACTATCTGTTACCGATAATTTCAGTGCTTGCAGAGAATACCTTGCTGAAAACCGCTTATCACTTCCTTCTGCTCCTCGTTGGGTTCGACACTCTTACTTATCGAAAGGACTATGATATATCCCCTATACTTGTGGGTCATCACCTGACACGCTGGGCTGAGCTACGCAACTCCTGCGAAGGGGTGCATGAGGTGCAGGCTATAGAGTACTTCATCGCCAGGTGCAGAGAAGGCACCCTGCTCAAGCACAAGCTCCTCTGCGACGAGCCGACTACACTCGATGAGCTGCTGATCATAGCGGACAAGTATGCCACGGCCGACTCCTCCATGAAGTCGGAGCTGCAAGTGGACGCGTCCGAGAAGGTCACCCCTCCGGCTCCTCGTACACTGGCTGGTGACTCCAGCTAGCGAGAGCAGCCGAACGACAACAAGCGCAAGACCCCGCAGCCGGCTTCCACCAGCTGGCAAGCAGCAACAGTAGAAGACCAGCAACCAGAGGGAGAGCCTGGCCCCAAGCATCAGAAGGGCGGCAAGCCTGCTTGGTTGCCCGCCTTCTCCTACGAGCAGACCCTTGATGCACCCTCTAAGTTCCACAGTGGTGCGAAGCCATCCAACCACACCACCCGTAAGTGCCACTAGCTCACCCGAATCGCTAAGGACGAGGGCCTGCCTCCTCCGCCTGCCGGCCCACCGGCTCCGCCTCCTCAGCAGCCGGCGGTCCGACCAGTCGGCGCGGTCCAAGATGAGTTCCCTGAAGAGCATGGAGCCTACATCATCTTCACCAGTGTGCCTGATGACAAGCACAGCTGGCGTCAGCAACACCGGGAGGTGAACGCTATCGCCTCACGAGTCCCAGAGTTCATGCACTGGTCTGAGAGGCCCATCAGTAGGAGCTGTGCTGACCACCCTGTTGTGATGCCATCGCCGGGTGCTTAGGCCATGGTGCTGGACTCAACCTTCTCAATGGAGAGGCGGGCCTGCCGCTTCTCCCGGATCCTGATAGATGGCGGTAGCAGCATCAACATCCTCTACCGTGACACCATGGAGAAGCTATGCATCAAAGAGAAACAACTCCAGCCTAGTGGGACTGTCTTCCACGGCATTGTACCCGGCCTTTCCTGCTCCCCAATCGGCAAGATCAAGATAGACGTCCTGTTCGGCGGCAAGGACCACTTCCGCCGTGAGCCAGTCTAGTTCGAGGTGGTCGACCTGGAAAGCCCCTACCACGCGCTCCTGGATTGGCCAGCACTCGCCAAGTTCATGGCGGTGCCTCACTACGCCTACCTCAAGATGAAGATGCCGGGTCCCAAGGGTATCATCACCATTGCTGGCGACTACCAGAAGTCGGTCGCATGAGCTGCTACCAGCAGTCGGCTGGCCAAGTCCCTTGTCATAGCCGAAGAGAAGCAGGACATCTTTGCATGGTCTCCCAAAGACATGCCAGGTGTTCCGACGGATTTCGCCGAGCACAAGCTACATGTGAGGTCGGATGCAAAGCCGGTCAAGTAGCCCCTACGCCGCCTGTCAGAAGAGAAGAGAAGAATTGTTGGTGAATAGATAGCCCGGCTTCTGGCAGTCGGCTTCATCATGTAACTGTTTTACCCGGACTGGCTTGCCAATTGAGTCCTCGTATTGAAGAAGAAGAACCAGTTGCGCATGTGTATCGACTACACGAGCCTCAACAAAGCCTGCCCTAAGGATCCGTTTGCCGTGCCTCGGATAGATCAAGTGATTGACTCCACAGCCAGATGCGAGCTACTGTCTTTCCTTGATGCCTACTCCGGCTACTACCAGATCAATTTGAACCCGGCCGATCGGCTGAAGACCGCCTTCATCACACCATTCAGAGCCTTCTGCTACCTGACCATGATGTTCAGCTTCAGAAATGTCGGCACCACGTTTCAGCGTTGCATGCAGAAGTGCCTCCTCAAGCAACTCGGCAGAAATGCCCACGTCTATGTAGACAATATTGTGGTGAGGACGGAGAAGTGCGGCACCCTCCTGGAGGATCTCAAGGAGACCTTTGATAATCTGCGCCGTTTTCAACTCAAGCTCAACCCGGAGAAGTGTGTCTTTTGAGTCCCAGTCTCTGAACGCGGCATCGAGTGCAACCCCGTGAAGATCAAGGCCATTGAGCGGATGCCGAGACCCACCCGGCTGCAGGACGTCCAGAAGTTCACCGGGTGCTTGGCATCTCTCAGTCGGTTCATCACTCGGCTGGGTGAGAAGGCTCTTCCCCTGTACCAGCTAATGAAGAAAACCCCTTGCTTCGAGTGGAATGACAAGGCGGAAGAAGCCTTCCTCCAGCTCAAGAAGATGCTAACCACGCCGCCTGTCCTGGCGGCTCCGGCTGCTAAGGAACCCATGCTCCTCTACATCGCCGCCACCTGCTGGGTGGTCAGCACCATGATCGTGCTTGAGCGCCCAGAAGACGGCAAGGCACAACTGGTCCAGAGGCCCGTCTACTACCTGAGTGAGGTGCTGTCGGCCTCCAAGCAGAACTACCCCCACTACCAAAAGATGTGCTACAGCGTGTACTTTGCTGCCAAGAAGCTCAAGCAGTAATTTCAAGAGCACTCCATCACGGTTCTCTGCACTGCCCCACTTGTCGAGATCATAGGCAACAGAGATGCATCAGGCCGGGTGGCGAAGTGAGCCATCGAGCTGGCTCCCCACACCATCCTCTACCAGCCCTGCACTGCCATCAAGTCCAAAGCATTGGCCGACTTCCTCGTCGACTGGGCCGAGACCCAGTACCTGACACTAGCGTCGGATTCCACCCATTGGCGGATGCACTTTGACGGCTCGAAGATGCACACCGGTTTGGGAGCCGACATCGTCCTCACCTCTGCCAAAGGCGACAAGCTTAGATACATGCTGCAGATTTACTTTGCGGCCTCCAACAACGTGGCCGAGTATGAGGCGCTCGTACATGGACTCCGACTGGCCAAGGAGATTGGCATCCGCCAGATTCTGTGCTACAACGGCTCAGACTTGGTGGTCCAGCAGTTGTCTGGCGACTAGGACACCAAGGATGTGAACATGGCGAGCTATCGCTTCCTCGTCCAACAAATCAGTGGATACTTTGACGGGTGCGAGTTCCTTCACGTGCCACGGGCCGACAACGAGCAAGCTGATGCCCTGGCACGGATTGGCTCCACCCAGCAAGCGATACCAGTCGGCATCTCCCTCCAGTGCCTCCGCAAGCCGTCTATCAAGCCTTCGCTGGAATTAGAGTCCATCTTCGTGCTGTCACCCTGGGTATTCATAGCAAGACATACATAAAGTGTTCTCAAATCCATAAAAGTATTCAATCCAATAAGAACGAAATCTCAAAGGGAAAACTTAATTCACAATAAGATAGAGAGGGGAAAACACCATATGATCCAACTATATTAACATAGCCCGCGATACATCAAGATCGTGTCATCTTAAGAACACGAGAGAGAGAGAGAGAGAGAGAGAGAGAGAGAGAGAGAAAGAGAGAGAGAGATTAAACACATAGCTACTGGTACAAACCCTCAGCCCCGAGGTTGGACTACTCCCTCCACATCATGGTGGCCGCCGGGATGATGAAGATGGCCACCGGTGATGATTTCCCCCTTCGACGGAGTGCCGAAACAGGGTCTAGGTTGGATTTTCATGGCTACAGAGGCTTGCGGCGCGGAACTTCTGATCTATGGTTATCTTTGATGGTTTATCTATTTATAGGATTTTTTGGCATCGGTTTCACGTGAAGATGGGCCTCAAAGTGAGCACAACCCATCAGGACGCGTCTGGGCCCCCTGGCGCGCCCTGGTGTCTTGTGCCCTACTCCTTCACCTTCCGGTCCTTCCACGAAGCTTCGGGGTCTCTTTTGTTCCAAAAAAATCGTCAAAAAGTTTTAACTCGTTTGGAGAACTTTCATTTCTGCACAAAAAACAACACCACGGTAGTTCTGCTGAAAATAGCGTCAGCCGGGTTAGCTCCATGCAAATCATACCGAAACCATATAAAATTGTTGTAAACATGGCATGAATACTTCATTAATTATAGATACGTTGGAGACGTATCAGCAAGGAAGTTGGATGCACGCCCACTTAGTTTCTTTTTGAGCTTTCATACACTTATAGCTCTAGTGCATCCGTTGCATGACACTCCCTACTCGCTCACATTGATATCTATTTTGATGGGCATCTCCATAGCCCGTTAATACGCCTAGTTGATGTGAGACTTTCTCCTTTTTTGTCTTCTCCACAACCACCATATTGTATTCCACCTGTAGTGCTATATTCATGGCTCACGCTCATGTATTGCATGAAAGTTGAAAAAGTTTGAGAACACCAAAAGTATGGAACAATTGCTTGGCTTGTCATCAGGGTTGTGCATGATGAAATACTTTGTGTGATGAAGATGGAGCATAGCCATACTATACGATTTTGTATGGATAACTTTCTTTGGCCATGTTATTTTGAGAAGACATGATTGCTTTATTAGTATGCATGAAGTATTATTGTTTTTATGTCAATATTATACTTTTGTTTTGATTCTTATGGATCTGAATATTCATGCCATAATAAAGAAGATTACATGGATAAATATGTTAGGTAGCATTCCACATCAAAAATTCTATTTTTATCATTTACCTACTCGAGGACGAGCAGGAATTAAGCTTGGGGATGCTTGATACGTCTCCAACGTATCTATAATTTTTATTGTTCCATGCTATTATATTATCTGTTTTAGATGTTTTATATGCATTAATATGGTGATTTTATATTATTTTTGGGACTAACTTATTAACCCAGAGCCCAGTGCCAGTTTTCTGTTTTTTTCCTTGTTTTCGAGTTTTACAGAAAAGGAATATCAAACGAGTCCAAACAGAATAAAACTTTCACGATAATTTTTCTTGGACCAGAAGACTTGGAGAGGGGTCCAGAGCAGTCCCGAGAAGGCCACAAGCCTTCTAGGTGCACCCCATGGGGGCGCGCCTTGAGGGCTTGCGGGCCCCTCAGGTGTCCTCTAACCCTAATTCCGCTGCCGCAAGCCAATATTCCCGTGAGATGCCATCTTGGGGCCTTTTCCGGCAGCCTGCCGGAGGGGATTCGATCACAGAGGGCATCTACATCAACATTATGGCCCTTCTGATGAAGCGTGAGTAGTTTACCACAGACCTACGGGTCCATAGCTAGTAGCTATGATCAAATATCTTTGTATTTCTCTTTAAATTATCCATTTGGTTTGGCCAACTAGATTGGTTCTTCTTGCAATGGGAGAGGTGCTTAGTTTTGGGTTCAAACTTGTGGTGTCCTCACCCAGTGACAAAGTAGGGGTAGTGAGGCACGTATTGTATTGTTGCCATCAAGGATGAAAATATGGCGTTTTCATCATATTGCTTGAGTTTATCCCTCTACATCATGTCATCTTACTCAAGGTGTTACTCCGTTCTTATGAACTTAATACTCTAGATGCATGCTGGATAGCGGTCGATGTGTGGAGTAATAGTAGTAGATGCGGAATCGTTTCGGTCTACTTGACACGGAAGTGATGCCTATATTCATGATCATTGCCTTGGATATCATCATAACTTTGCGATTTTCTATCAATTGCTCGACAGTAATTTGTTTACCCACCGTATGTTTTCTTTCAAGAAAGAAGCCTCTAGTGAAACCTATGGCCTCCGGGTCTATTTTCCATCATATATTTTCAGATCTATAAACCAAAAAACCCAAAAATACCTTGCTGCACTTTATTTAGATTTATTTTAGTTTGCCTTTTTATTTATCTTTTATACCTATCTCTATTAGATCTCACTCTTGTTCGAGACCGTGAAGGGATTGACAACCCCTTTTTCGCATTAAGTGCAAGTGTTTGTTAGTTTGTGCAGGTGCATATATTGGAGAATTGCTTGTGTCTCCTACTGGATTGATACCTTGGTTCTTCACTGAGGGAAATACTTATCTCTACTTTGCAGCATCACCCTTTCTTTTTCAAGGGAAAATTCAACGCAAGCTCAAGAAGTAGCAATTATGGATAGAAAATTTATATGATAGCTATTTTATTGAATTTTATTAGAGTAAATTGCACAGAAGTACCACAATTGAGGCATTGGAAGCAGATTGGTATCAAGATTGGTAATTTTTATGTGTCAGTACCAAGTTTGGGACGAGGTGTTGCAGAAGAGGCTAAAATTGTTGTTTATATGTATTGACAGGGAAACTAACTGGTTGGGCCCGCCTGTCGGGTGCTGACGTGCCAGGTTTTTTTTGCAGAAAACTCCCTTTCCTTGTACGTAATCAGATAAATGCCCAATTATTTCGGGGGGAAAGGCTCCTATGAGAGGCTTTTTTCATTCGTAATATCCACCACCGATTCAGACTCGTTTGATAAATGCCCAATTACTTCGGGGAAAAGGCTCCTATGAGAGGCTTTTTTTCGTTCAAAATATGTTCAATGTTCATATTATTAGAAAAAAGTTCACCGCTTGTAAAAAAAATTTAATCGTGCATTAAAAATGTTCACTATAAATTAAGAAATTGTGTAATCATAATATTCTTGAAACTCTTCTTGTATTAAGAAAATGTGACCATAAATTACGAAAATTTCACCGCACATTATAGTGAAAAATGTTCACTATAAGCATAAAAAATGCTCACTGTACATTAATAGATGTTCATGCATATTTGAATACATGTTCATCATATACTAAAACCCATCATAAAAAATGTTCAGTAAATATGTTAAAAATCTAGGAGAAAAACCAACCTAGTGAATGAAAAAAGAAGAAAGAAAAACCTAAAAATAAGCCAAAACCAGAAACAAAAATAAAGCATAATAAGTAAGAGAAATGAAACATAAAGAAATCTGGGCAACGAATGAGCCTAACACGCGCGCCAGGTAGCGTGCCTGAGCTACTATAAAAAGCTTCTCGCCTGCTTTATGTCACGAGCGCTGCTCTGGTGCGGTGGCTAGCGCGCGACGCTGTTGAACAGCAGGTCGCTGGTTCGAATCCTGTGTGAGCTTCAATTTCGGTTATTTTATCTATCTGTTCAAGCCGACACAAATTTTCAAATGAGTCTGATTCGGTGGTGGAAATTACGAACGGAAAAAAGCCTCTCATTTGAGCCTTTTCCCGCAAAATAATTGGGCATTTATGTGATTACGTACAAAGCCAGGGAGTTTTCTACAAAAAACATGCAATGTCAGCACCTAACAGGCAGGCCCCGCCGGTCAGATACACTGTCAATACGTGTTTATACGCGGTTCAGATCTTTTTGTAACTGCTGGCCCCAAACTTGGTACTGACATGGAAAAGTTACCAAAAGTGGTACCAATTTGCATGTAATGCCCCAATTGTGGTACTTCTGTATAATTAACTGTTGGGGAACGTAGTATTTCAAAAAAAATGCCTACGATCACGCAAGATCTATCTAGGACAAGCATAGCAATGAGCGGGGAGAGTGTGTCTACGTACCCTCGTAGACTGAAAGCGGAGCGTTTAGTATCACCGTTGATGTAGTTGAACGTCTTCGCGATCCAACCGATCCAAGTGCCGAACGCACGGCACCTCCGCGATCTGCACACGTTCATCTCAGTGACGTCCCTCGAGCTCTTGATCCAATTGAGGCCGAGGGAGAGTTCTGTCAGCACGACGGCGTGGGGACGGTGATGATGAAGTTACCGGCGCAGGGTTTCGCCTAGGCACTACGACGATATGACCGAGGTGTGTAACCGTGGAGGGGGGCACCACACACGGCTAGGAACAATTGATGTCTATTGTGTATTTGGGGTGCCCCCTGCCCCCGTATATAAAGGAGGGGAGGAGGAGGCCAGCCAACAAGGGGCGCGCCAGGGAGAGGGGAGTCCTACTAGGACTCCAGTCCTAGTAGGATTCGGCCCCACCCTTTTTTCCTTCTACCGGAGGGGGAAAAGGGGAAGGAGAGGGAGTAGGAGAAGGAAAGGGAGTGGCGCACCCTTCCCAAGTCCAATTCAGCCTCCTATCTTGTGGGGGGAGGGGCACACCAGCCCCTTGTGGGCTGGTTAGCCTCCCTCATATGGCCCATAAGGCCCATATCTTTCCCCGGGGGGTTCCGGTAACCTCCCGGTACTCCGGAAAAATGCCCGAATCACTCGGAACCATTTCGATGTCCGAATGCAACCTTCCAATATATGAATCTTTACCTCTCGACCATTTCGAGACTCCTTGTCATGTCTGTGATCTCATCCGGGACTCCGAACAAACTTCCGTACATCAAATCACATAACTCATAATACAAATTGTCATCGAATGTTAAGCGTGCGGACCCTACGGGTTCGAGAACTATGTAGACATGACCGAGACACATCTCCGGTCAATAACCAATAGCGGAACCTGGATGCTCATGTTGGCTCCTACATATTCTACGAAGATCTTTATCGGTCAAACCGCATAACAACATACGTTGTTCCCTTTGTCATTGGTATGTTACTTGCCCGAGATTCGATCGTCGGTATCATCATTCCTAGTTCAATCTCATTACCGGAAAGTCTCTTTACTCGTTCCGTAATGCATCATCCCGCAACTATGTCATTAGTTACATTGCTTGCAAGGCTTATAGTGACGATCATTACCGAGAGGGCCCAGAGATACCTCTCTGATACACGGAGTGAAAAATACTAATCTTGATCTATGCCAACCCAACAAACACCTTCGGAGAGACCTGTAGAGCATCTTTATAATCACTCAGTTATGTTGTGACGTTTGATAGCACACAAGGTGTTCCTCCGGTATTCGGGAGTTTCATAATCTCATAGTCAGAGGAACATGTATAAGTCATGAAGAAAGCAATAGCAATAAAAACTTAACGATCATTATGCTAAGATAACGGATGGGTCTTGTCCATCACATCATTCTCCTAATGATGTGATCCCGTTCATCAAATGTCAACACATGTCTATGGTCAGGAAACTTAACCATCTTTGATTAATGAGCTAGTCTAGTAGAGGCATACTAGGGACACTTTGTTTTGTCTATGTATTCACACATGTATCAAGTTTCCGGTTAATACAATTCTAGCATGAATAATAAAAATTTATCATGATACAAGGAAATATAAATAACAACTTTCTTATTGCCTCTAGGGCATATTTCCTTCAGTCTCCCACTTGCACCAGAGTCAATAATCTAGTTCACATCGCCATGTGATTAACACCAATAGTTCACATCACCATGTGATTAACACCCATAGTTCACATCACCATGTGACCAATACTCAAGAGTCAATAATCTAGTTCACATCGCCATGTGATTAACACCCAAAGAGTACTAAGGTGTGATCATGTTTTTCTTGTGAGAGAAGTTTAGTCAACGGGTGTGCTATATTCAGATCCGTATGTATCTTGCAAATTTCTGTGTCTACAATGCTCTGCACAGAGCTACTCTAGCTAATTGCTCCCACTTTCAATATGTATCTAGATTGAGACTCAGAGTCATCCGGATCGGTGTCAAAACTTGCATCGACGTAACCCTTTACGACAAACTTTGTGGCACCTCCATAACCGAGAAACATATCCTTATTCCATTAAGGATAATTTTGACCGCTGTCCAGTGATCCACTCCTGGATCACTATTGTACCCTATTGCCAAACTCATGGCGAGGTACACAATAGGCCTGGTACACAGCATAACATACTTCATAGAACCTATGACTGAGGCATAGGGAATGACTTTTCATTCTCTTTCTATTTTCTGCTCTGGTTGGGTTTTGAGTCTTTACTCAACTTCACACCTTGCAACATAGGCAAGAACTCCTTCTTTGACTATTCCATTTTGAACTACTTCAAAAACTTATCAACGTATGTACTCATTGAAAAAACTAATCAAGCATCTTTATATATCTCTATAGATCTTGATGATCAATATGTAAGCAGCTTCACCAAGGTCTTTCTTTCAAAAACTCCTTTCAAACATTCCTTTATGCTTTCCAGAAAATTCTACATCATTTCCAATCAACAATATGTCATTCACATATACTTATCAGAAAGGCTGTAGTGCTCCCACTCACTTTCTTATAAATACAGGCTTCTCCAAAAGTCTGTATAAAACCATATGCTTTGATCACACTATCAAAGCGTATATTCCAACTCCGAGATGCTTGCACCAGTCCATAAATGGATCGCTAGAGCTTGCACATTTTGTTAGCTCCTTTAGGATTGACAAAACCTTCTGGTTGCATCATATACAACTCTTCTTTAATAAATCCATTAAGGAGTGTGGTTTTGTTATCCATTTACCAGATTTCATAAAATGTGGCAATTGCTAACATGATTCGGACAGACTTAAGCATCGCTACGAGTGAGAAAATCTCATCGTAGTCAACACCTTGAACTTGTCGAAAACCTTTTGCGACAAGTCGAGCTTTGTAGATAGTGACACTACCATCAGTGTCCATCTTCCTCTTGAAGATCCATTTATTCTCAATTGCTCACCGATCATTGGGCAAGTCAATCAAATTCCACGCTTTGTTCTCATATATGGATCCCATCTCAGATTTCATGGCCTCAAGCCATTTCGTGGAATCTGGGCTCATCATCGCTTCCTCATAGTTCGTAGGTTCATCATGGTCAAGTAATATAACCTCCAAAACAGGATTACCGTACCACTCTGGTGTGGGACGTGCTCTGGTTGACCTACATGGTTCGGTAGTAACTTGATCCGAAGTTTCATGATCATTATCATTAGCTTCCTCACTAGTTGGTGCAGGCATCACGGGAACGGTTTTCTGTGATGAGCTACTTTCCAATTCAAGAGAAGGTACAATTACCTCATCAAGTTCTACTTTCCTCCCACTCACTTCTTTCGAGAGAAACTCCTTCTCTAGAAAGGATCCATTCTTAGCAACAAAGACCTTGCCTTCGGATTTGTGATAGAAGGTGTACCCAACAGTTTCTTTTGGGTATCCTATGAAGACGCACTTCTCCGATTTGGGTTCGAGCTTATCAGGCTGAAGCTTTTTCACATAAGCATCGCAACCCCAAACTTTAAGAAACGTCAGGTTAGGTTTCTTGCCAAACCACAGTTCATATGGTGTCGTCTCAACGGATTTAGATGGTTCCCTATTTAACGTGAATGCAATTGTCTCTAATGCATAACCCCAAAACGACAGTGGTAAATCGGTAAGAGACATCATAGATCGCACCATATCTAATAAAGTATGGTTATGACGTTCGGACACACCATTTCGCTGTGGTGTTCCAGGTGGCGTGAGTTGCGAAACTATTCCACATTATTTCAAATGAATACCAAACTCATAACTCAAATATTCACCTCCACGATCAGATCATAGAAACTTTATTTTCTTGTTACAATGATTTTCACTTCACACTGAAATTCTTTGAACTTTTCAAATGTTTCAGACTTATGTTTAATCAAGTAGCAACCCTTATCCGCTCAAATCATCTGTGCAGGTCAGAAAATAACGATATTCACCGCGAGCCTCAACACTCATCGGACCGCATACATCAGTATGTATTATTTCCAATAAGTCAGTTGCTTGCTCCATCATTCCGGAGAATGGAGCCTTAGTCATCTTGCCCATGAGGCATGGTTCGCAAGCATAAAGTGATTCATAATCAAGTGATTCCAAAAGCCCATCAGCGTGGAGTTTCTTCATGCGCTTTACACCAATATGACCTAAACGGCAGTGCCACAAATAAGTTGCACTGTCATTATTAACTTTTCATCTTTTGGCTTCAATATTTATGAATATGTGTATCACTACAATCGAGATTCAATAAACCATTTATATTGAGTATATGACCATAGAAGGTTTTATTCATGTAAATAGAACAACAATTATTCTTTGACTTAAATGAATAATCGTATTGCAATAAACATGATCCAATCATATTCAATGCAAACACCAAATAACATTTATTTTAGGTTCAACACTAATCCCGAAGGTAAAGGGAGTGTGCGATGGTGATCTTATCAACCTTGAAATCACTTCCAACACACATCATCACCTCGCCCTTAACTGGTCTCTGTTTATTTTGCAACCCCCGTTTCGAGTTACTACTCTTAGCAACTGAACCAGTATTAAATACAGAGGGGTTGCTATAAACACTAGTAAAGTACACATCAATAACATGCATATCCAATATACCTTTGTTCACTTTGCCATCCTTCTTATCCGCCAAGTTTCTAGGGCAGTTCCACTTCCAGGGACCATTTCCTTTGCAGTAGAAGCACTCAGTTTTAGGATTGGGTCTAGCTTTGGGCTTCTTCATGGGAGTGGCAACTTGCTTGTCATTCTTTCTTGAAGTTCCCTTTCTTTCCCTTGCCCTTTTACTTGAAACTAGCGGTCTTGTCAATCATCAACACTTGATGCTTTTTCTTGATTTCTACCTTCGCCGATTTCAGCATCGCGAAGAGCTTGGGAATCGTTTCCATTATCCCTTGCATATTATAGTTCATCACGGAGTTCTAGTAACTTGGTGATAGTGACTAGAGAATTCTGTCAATCACTATCTTATTTGGAAGATTAACTCCCACTTGATTGAAGCGATTGTAGTACTCAGACATTCTGAGCACATGCTCACTAGTTGAGCTATTCTCCTCCATCTTGTAGGCTAAGTACTTTGTCAGAGGTCTCATACCTCTCGACTCGAGCATGAGTATGAAATACCAATTCCAGCTCTTGGAACATCTCATATGCTCCGTGGTGTTCAAAACATTTTTGAAATCCTGGTTCTAAGCCGTAAAGCATGGTGCACTAAACTATAAAGTAGTCATCATACCGAGCTTTGTCAAACATTCATAATGTCTGTATCTACTCCTGCAATAGGTCTGTCACCTAGCGGTGCATCAAGGACATAATTCTTCTGTGCAGCAATGAGGATAATCCTCAGATCACGGACCAATTCCGCATCATTGCTACTATCATCTTTCAACTTAGTTTTCTCTAGGAACATATCAAAAATAAACGGGGAGCTAAATCACGAGCTATTGATCTACAACATAGTTATGCAAATATTATCAGGACTAAGTTCATGATAAATTAAAGTTCAATTTAATCATATTACTTAAGAACGCCCACTTAGATAGACATCCCTCTAGTCATCTAAATGATCACGTGATCCATATCAACTAAACCATGTCCGATCATCACGAGAGATGGAGTAGTTTTCAATGGTGAACATCACTATGTTGATCATATCTACTATATGATTCACGCTCGACCTTTTGGTCTCAGTGTTCCGAGGCCATGTCTGCATATGCTAGGCTCTTCAAGTTTAACTCGAGTATTCTGCGTGTGCAAAATTGGCTTGCACCCGTCGTATGTGAACATAGAGCTTATCGCACCCGATCATCACGTGGTGTCTCAGCACGAAGAACTGTCGCAACGGTGCATACTCAGGGAGAACACTTATACCTTGAAATTTTAGTGAGAGATCATCTTATAATGCTATCGCCGTACTAAGCAAAATAAGATACATAAAAGATAAAAATCACATGCAATCAAAATAAGTGATATGATATGGCCATCATTATCTTGTGCCTTTGATATCCATCTCCAAAGCACCGTCATGATCACCATCGTCACCGGCTTGACACCTTGATCTCCATCGAAGCATCGTTTTCGTCTCGCCAACTATTGCTTCTACGACTATCGCTACCGCTTAGTGATAAAGTAAAGCAATTACATGGTGATTGCATTTCATACAATAAAGCGACAACCATATGGCTCCAGCCAGTTGCCGATAACTTCTACAAAACATGATCATCTCATACAACAAATTATATATCATCACGTCTTGACCATATCACATCACAGCAAGCCCTTTAAAAACAAGTTAGGCGTCCTCTACTTTGTTGTTGCAAGTTTTACATGGCTACTACGGGCTTCTAGCAAGAACCATTCTTACCTACGCATCAAAAACCGCAACGATTTTTCGTCATGTGTGTTGTTTCAACTTTCAACAAGGACCGGGCGTAGTCACACTCGATTCAACTAAAGTTGGAGAAACAGACACCCACTAGCCACCTGTGTGCGAAGCACGACGGTAGAACCAGTCTCATGAACGCGGTCATGTAATTTCATCCAAGAATACCGCCGAATCAAAGTATGACATGGTGGTAAGCAGTATGACTATTATCGCCCACTACTCTTTGTGTTCTACTCGTGCATATAACATGTACGCATAGACTGGCTCTGATACCACTGTTGGGGAATGTAGTATTTTAAAAAAATTGCCTATGATCACGCAAGATCTATCTAGGAGAAGCATATCAACGAGCGGGGAGAGTGTGTCTGCGTACCCTCGTAGACTGAAAGCGGAAGCGTTTAGTAACATGGTTGATGTAGTCGAACGTCTTCGCGATCCAACCGATCCAAGTACCAAATGCACGGCACCTCTGCGATCTGCACACGTTCAGTTCGGTGACGTCCCTCGATCTCTTGATCCAGTTGAGGCCGAGGGAGAGTTCCCTCAGCACGAAGGCGTGGTGACGGTGATGATGAAGTTATCGATGCAGGGTTTCACCTAAGCACTACGATGATATGACCGAGGTGTGTAACTATGGATGGGGGCACCGCACACGGCTAGGGACAATTGATGTATGGTTTTTCTTTGGGGTGCCCCCTGCCCCCTTATAAAAAGGAGGGACGGAGGAGGCCGGCCAACAAGGGGCGCGCCAGGGAGAGGGGAGTCCTACTAGGACTCTAGTCCTAGTAGGATTCGGCCCCACCCTTATTTCCTTCCACCAGAGGGGAAAAGGGGAAGGAGAGGGAGTAGGAGAAGGAAAGTGGGCCCATATCTTTCCCTGGGGTTCCGGTAACCTCCCGGTACTCCGGAAAAATGCCTGAATCACTCGGAACCATTCCGATGTCCGAATGCAACCTTCCAATATATGAATCTTTACCTCTCAACCATTTCGAGACTCCTCATCATGTTCGTGATCTCATCTGGGACTTCGAACAAACTTCGGTACATCAAATCACATAACTCATAATACAAATCGTCAATGAATGTTAAGCGTGCGTACCCTACGGGTTCGAGAACTATGTAGACATGACCGAGACACATCTTCGGTCAATAACCAATAGCGGAACCTGGATGCTCATATTGGCTCCTACATATTCTACGAAGATCTTTATCGGTCAAACAACATAACAATATACGTTGTTCCCTTTGTCATCGGTATGTTACTTGCCCGAGATTCGATCATCGGTATCATCATACCTAGTTCAATCTCATTACAAGGAAGTCTCTTTAGTCGTTCTGTAATGCATCATCCCGCAACTATCTCATTAGTTACATTGGTTGCAAGGCTTATAGTGATGATCATTACCGAGAGGGCCCAGATACCTCTCCGATACACGGAGTGACAAATACTAATCTTGATCTATGCCAACCCAACAAACACCTTCGGAGACACCTGTAGAGCATCTTTATAATCACCCAGTTACGTTGTGACATTTGATAGCACACAAGGTGTTCCTCCGGTATTCGGGAGTTGCATAATCTCGTAGTCAGAGGAACATGTATAAGTCATGAAGAAAGCAATAGCAATAAAAACTTAACGATCATTATGCTAAGCTAACGGATGGGTCCTGTCCATCACATCATTCTCCTAATGATGTGATCCCGTTCATCAAATGAGAACACATGTCTATGGTCAGGAAACTTAACCATCTTTGATTAACGAGCTAGTCTAATAGAGGCATACTTGGGACACTTTGTTTTGTCTATGTATTCACACATGTATCAAGTTTCCGGTTAATACAATTCTAGCATGAATAACAAACATTTATCATGATATAAGGAAATATAAATAAGAACTTTATTATTGCCTCTAGGGCATATTTCCTTCATTAACTCATTTGATAATGATCCTACATGTAATTATTATGAGAGAGGAAAATATGGTTGTAGAAATTTTCATGTTACTAAATTACCTCTCGTTATGTTGAGATTGCTATTGTTTCTTTCCTCTCCTTTGCATATGCTTGATATTTCTTGTCTTGATAATTTATTTGCTTATAAAATTCCTATGCATAGGAAGTATGTTAGACTTAAATGTGTTTGTCATATGTTTCATAATGCTCTCTTTGTGTTTCAATTCTTATCTTTCGTGTGAGCATCGTTGAAATCCTGAGCCTATCTTAATGGCTATAAAGAAAGAGCTTGTTGGGAGGCAACCCAATGAATAAAATTTATTTTCGCTTTTTTCTTTCTGTTCTTGAGTGTTTACACAATTATTCTACTGTTATGATTGTGTTTTTAATGTTTTAATTAGTGTTTGTGCCAAGTAAAGCCTTTGGGATCATGTTGGGTGATAGTTGATTTGATCTTGTTGAAAAACATAAACTTTGTGCGCCAGTAGCAGAATTGTTTTAACTCACAGAAGCGTGATAAAATTTTGAATTTTTTACATAAGATTGATATACAAATATCCTACTTTTTCCTAATTTTAGATAAGAAATTAGTCCCAAAGTGATAGATATTCAAGAGGGATATAATAAAAACTTTCATGAAGATCATTGGACAAATCAAACTTGATTCATTGTAATAGTTTTGAGATATGATGATAGTGATATGTGAGTCATGTTGCTGACTAATTATGCTTTAGTAAGAATATTGGTGTTAATGTTTGTGATTCCCTATGCAAGCACGAAAGTCAATAGTTTTGCAATGAAATTACATCCTACTTATGGTGCATTATTCGGTGTTAGTTATGCTTAATGCTCTCTTATGTGATTTTCCGTTTCTTGGTTGGTTGCTTCTCAATCTCTTTGCTAGACTCCACTTGTACTATGTAGAAATACTACTTGTGCATTCAAAATCTTTAAACCTAGTTTTACCATATGAGTCCACCATACCTACCTATATGCGGTATTTCCGTGCTGTTCTAAGCAAATTTGTATGTGCCACCTCTAATTTTCAAAATAATTTTCCTTTTTCTGTGCTCGTACCGCTCATGAAGTGGCAGGGGTGGCCAATATTTTCCATGCTAGATGTGCTATTCTCAAGATGAGTGTTTATTCACTTGTCATTGCACGAGAGTATGACGCTAATAGGGATGCCCAGTCCCGAAATGAAAAAAAAAACAAATTTACTTTATGTTATGAAATAATAAATTCCATGGAAAGTGTTTGTATGGAAGGCACCCGTGGATACAACTAGCCATGGATTGTGAAAGAATGGTCGAAAAAGGAATAAACTTTATTCTCTGTTTGGGAACCACCTATGATATATCTAGCATGTAAAGTGTTGGGAATTACTCGGTCATTTTTGTTGACGGGAAAAGTATGCCTCTAAAAAAATTATCTCTCAATTTTTGCTTTGAGCTGTGGCACGTCTACAAATCCCTACTTCCCTCGACGAAGGGCCTATCTATTTACTTTATGCAATTTTTATTTTTACTTGAGTCTCCATATTTTCTTATAAAGCACGAACTAGGGAGCACTATGATCATACTTGAGCATTGGATGTAGCTAATATGCGAGTGTTCATGAATGGATCAATCATTGAGCATGATGGGCTAGGGATAACTTTCTTTAGTGTTGATATTTTGAAAGACATAGTTGCTTGTTGATATTGTTCAGTATTGAAATCTTCATGTCAAAACTAGACTATTGCTTTGAACCATATAAAAGTCCAAATGTCCATGCTACAAAAGAAAAGAATATGTGATGAACATGTTAGGCAACATTCCACATCAAAAATTCTGTTTTTATCATTTACCTACTCGAGGACGAGTAGGAATTGAGCTTGAGGATGCTGATACGTCTCCAAGGTATCTATAATTTTTGCTTGTTCCATTCTGTTATATAATCATTCTTGGATGTTTTACAATCATTTTATTGCAACTTTATATCATTTTTTGGACTAACCTATTGACATAGTGCCGAGTGCCAAATGTTGTTGTTTTGCTTGTTTTTTACTTCGCAGAATATCAGTACCAAACGGATTCCAAACATAGTGAAACTTTTTGGATAATTTTTCTAGATCAAAAGAGAAAAGATGGGCCAAAGAAGTACCAGAGGGGAGGCCCGAGGTGGGCACAACCCACCAGTGCGTGCCCAGGAGCCCATGCGTGCCCAGGGGGGTTGTTCCCCACTCAGTGACCTCTAGCACCGCCTCTTCGCCCTATAAGTACCCAATAATCCAGAAAATCCTAGGGGAGTCGACGAAACACAATTCCAGCCGCCGCAAGTTCTAGAACCACGAGATCCAACTTAGATACCATCACGGAGGGTTTGTAGTTCACCATCCTCATTGGTGCCTCTCCTATGATGCGTGAGTAGTTCATGATAGACCTATGGGTTTGTAGGTAGTAGCTAGATGGTTTCCTCTCTCTCTCTCTCTCTCTCTCTCTCTCTTGATTCTCAATACAATGGTCTCTTGGAGGTCTATTTGATGTAACTGTTTTTGCGGTGTGTTTGTTGGGATCCGATGAACTTTGAGTTTATGATCAGATCTATATCCATGAATATTATTTGAGTCCAATTTTGATCTCTTATATGCATGATTATTTACAGCCTCGCATTTCTTCTTCTAATATTTGGATTAGTTAGGCCAACTAGATCGATTTTTCTTGCCATGGGAAGAGGTGCTTTGTGATGGGTTCGATCGTGCGGTGTTCTTTCCAAGTGACAGAAGGGCAGCAAGACACGCATGTACCGTTGCTATTAAGGATAACAAGATGGGGGCTATTCCTACATGAATAGATCTCGTCTACATCATGTCATCGTTCTTATTTCATTACTCCGTTTCTCCATGAACTTAATACACTAGATGCATGCTGGATAGCGGTTGAAGTGTGGAGTAATAGTAGTAGATGCAGGCAGGAGTCGGTCTACTAATATTGGACGTGATGTCTATATATTTATCATTTCCTTGGATATCATCATAACTATTCGATTTTCTATCAATTGCCCAACAGTAATTTGTTTACCCACCGTGTGCTATTTCTTGAGAGAAACCACTAGTTAAATCTACGGCCTTCGGGTCTATTCTTTATCATATTTGCTTTGAAATCTACTTTCATTTGCTTTTATTTTTAGACCTGTTATTCCCAAAACCCAAAAAACCCTGCTACAATTTTTTAGTATTTATTTTATTTCACGTTTTATCGAGATCTATTTATCCAATCTATATCAATTTTATCCCGTCAACTTGACAATTTCTGTCGCCGTTACCCGAAAGAGGGATTGACAACCCCTCATACGCGTCGGGTTGCAAGTATTTGTTCTTTGTGTGCAGGTACCATTTACATAGTGTTCCTTGGTTCTCCTACTGGATTGATAACCTTGGTTTCATAACTGAGGGAAATACTTACGTTAGCTGTGCTGCATCATCCCTTCTTCTTTGGGGAAATACTAATGTAATTCAAGCGACATCTACAACCCAATATTTTTATTTTCTGTTTGATGAGACTTGTTAAACATCACAGAAGCCTGATAAAATTCTGGATTTTTTTATACAAGATTGATATACAAATTGCATAGGTTTTCTTAAAATTTCAGAATTTTTGGAGTTACAGAATTATACAAAGTTTCTAGATTACTACAGACTATTCTGTTTTTGACAGATTCTGTTTTCTATGTGTTGTTTGCTTATTTAGATGAATCTATGGGTAGTATTGGGGGGTATGAACCTTGGAGAAGTTGGAATACAATACATATAACACCAATATAAACTAAGAATGAGTTCACAACAGTACCTAAAGTGGTGATTTATTATACTAACGGATCTTATGAGTTTTTTGTTGAGTTTTGTGTTTTGAAGTTTTCAAGTTTTGGGTAAAGTTTTGATGGACCACGGAATAAGGAGTGGAAAGAGCCTGATCTTGGGGATGCCCAAGGAACCCCAAGGTAATATTCAAGGACAACCAAGCATCTAAGCTTGGGGATGCCCCGGATGGCATCCCCTCTTTTTTCTTCAATCCATCGGTAAATTTACTTGAGGCTATATTTTTGTTCACCACATGATATGTGTTTTGCTTGGAGCGTCTTGTATGATATGAGTCTTTGCCTTTTATTTTGCCACAATCATCCCTGCTATACACACCTTTTGAGAGGGACACACATTAATCGTGAATTTATTAGAAAATTGTATGTGCTTCACTAATATCTTTTGAGCCAGGCAGTTGCTCTAGTACTTCACTTATACCTTTTTAGAATACGGTGGTGGTTTTATTTTATAGAAATTGATGAACTCTCATGCTTCACTTATATTATTTTGAGTCTTAAAATAGCATGATAATTTGCTTAGGTTATGAATTTGGTCCTAATATTATGGGCATCCAAGAGGGATATAATAAAAACTTTCGTAAAGAGCATTGAATATATGAGATGTTTGATTCCTTGCATTTGTTTTGAGATATAAAGATGGCGATATTAGAGTCATTCTAGTGAGTAATTGTGGATTGGTAGAAATACTTGTGTTAACATTTGTGATTCCCGAAGCATGCACGTATGGTGAACTGTTATGTGATGAAGTCGGAGCATGATTTATTTTTGATTGTCTTCCTTATGAGTGGCGGTCGGGGACGAGCGATGGTCTTTTCCTACCAATCTATCCCCCTATAAGCATGCGCATAGTACTTCGTTTCGATAACTAATAGGTTTTTGCAATAAGTATGTGAGTTCTTTATGACTAATGTTGAGTCCATGGATTATACGCACTCTCACCCTTCCACCATTGCTAGTCTCTCTAGTACCGCACAACTTTTGCTGGTGCATTAAGCCCACCATATACCCTTCCTCAAAACAGCCACCATACCTACCTATTATGGCATTTCCATAGTCATTCTGAGATATATTGCCATGCAAATTCCACCATTCCGTTCATTATGGCATGCACCATCATTGTCATATTGTTCTCATATGCATGAGGCATTCATGTAGAGTCATACCTTTATTCTAGTATCGAGTTGTAATTCTTGAGTTGTAAGTAAATAAAAGTGTGATGATCCTCATTATTAGAGCATTGTCCCATGCAGAGGCGGAGGATGGAAAAAATAAGGTGGGGTGAAATCTTAAGCAAATAATTTTTTGATGTAAATCAAAGCAGTCAATACACATTAACAATGCACAGTCAAATTTCCGTGCTCAACTTCCACCTAATTTACTTGATCTTGATTCGAGCTGGCATGTGCCAAAACATTAACACTTTGATGCATGTTTGGATTCGAGTTGCTTCCCCTACCAAGTACGTCGAAATATTGTCAAATCTGCAATTCACAACATCAGATTATCACTGAAAGACTGAAATCACTACAATTCCATTATACATATTGTTCAATTTCAGAAAAATATACCTTTTCCTCCCCCCTTTTCATTGGCTTTGCTAGCATCTTTATTTTCCTCTCTAGTCTTTGCTGATGACAAACGCGACATACACTGCACTTGTCGACAACCGTGATGGACGCGAAGCTCGCTGCAACACTGCCCCATGCTGCAATGCGGCCGCGCCGTCGCTCCTTGACGCTGCCAGCTAGCCCCCACCCTCAGTCTCCGCTCCTTGCAGAAGTGGCTCCCTGGGCAGTGCGCCCGGCCACCTACTTGGTCGACACCCCGCCTCCCTCGTCAACCGTCCCGTCCTCCTAGCTAGCCGCCTCCGCCGCCGCGCTAGGTTTGTCCGAGAGCCTAGGTTTGGTCATTGCGTTTCGTTTCGATCTGGCTTATGGACGACCTGTGCAAAGTGATACGCCTCCTATCTCTGTGGCCCAGCAGCTCGTGGCCCATCTGAAGGGGCACACTAATTAGCCATTTAGCCTAGCGAGCGACCAGGGAGATGCGATGCGTACATATATATTGCACCCGGTTAAGGTACGGCAGGCGCCACACCTTGCCCACCGGAGGCCTCCGCCAGTGGTCCCATGTGAGGAAAGGATGATGGAAGCTATGATTTTCTCACAAGTTGGGATGAGTCTTCGGACTTTGAAAATTAAATAAAAGAGGCCAAAGAGCCCAATAAAAAAAGAGTCCAAAGATCCCAAACAAAAAAATCAATGAGAGAAAAGAGAGAAGGGACAATGTTACTATCCTTTTTCCACACTTGTGCTTCATAAATAACACCATGTTCTTCCTGATAGAGAGTCTCCTATTTTATCACTTTCATATACTAGTGGGAATTTTTCATTATAGAACTTGGCTTGTATATTCCAATGATGGGCTTCCTCAAATTTCCCTAGGTATTCGTGAGCAAGTGATACGTCTCCAACGTATCTATAATTTATGAAGTATTCATGCTAATATATTATCATTCTTGGATGTTTTACAATCATTTTATAGCAACTGTATATCATTTTTTGGGACTAACCTATTGACCCAGTGCCCAGTGCCAGTTGCTGTTTTTTGTTTGTTTTTTACATCGCAGGAAATCAATATCAAACGGAGTCCAAACACCGTGAAACTTTTTGTGGATTTTTTATGGGCAAGAAGACTGTCGATGGACTAGACCATCACCTTGGGGGTGCCCCGAGGGGGGCACAGCCCACCAGGGCTCGCCTGGGGCCCAGGCGCGCCCAGGTGGGTTGTGCCCACCTCGGTGGCCTCCTGTACCTCTTCTTTGTACTATAAATTCCCAAATATTCCGAAACCCTTCGGGGTTAACCGAGATCAGAAGTTCCGCCGCCGTAGGCCTCTGTAGCCACTGAAACCAATCTAGACCCTGTTCCGGCACCCTGCCAGAGGGGGGAATCATCACCGGTGGCCATCTTCATCATCCCGGCGGCCACCATGATGAGGAGGGAGTAGTCCACCCTCGGGGCTGAGGGTTTGTACCAGTAGCTATGTGTTTAATCTCTCTCTCTCGTGATCTATATCATGGGCTTGTTAATATAGATGGATCATATGATGTTTCTCCCCTCTCTACTCTTGTTGTGATGAATTGAATCTTTACCCTTTGAAGTTTTGTCTTGTCGGATTGAATATTCAGATATGAGAACACATGATGTATGTCTTGTGGTACGAATACTGGAGGTGACAATGGGGTATCATATTGATTCACTTGATGTATGTTTTGGCACTCAACTTGTGGATTCCCGAGGTGACATTGGGGTAATCTATGCACAGGGCTTGATGCATGTTTTATTACCTTTTCTTCGATAGAAACTTTGGGGTCCCTTTGTAGTTCTTTGTGTGGATTGAGTATTATGAATATGAATTTGCTTTGGTGTTATTTTAGTACGAACTATTGATTAGATCGATCGGAAAGAATAGCTTGCGTTATTTTAGTACGAACTCTAGGATAGATCGAACGGAAAGAATAGCTTTGAGGTGGTTTCGTACCCTACAAACAATTTTCTATCTTTTGTTCTCCGCTAATAGGAACTCGGGAGTGATTCTTTATTGCACTTTGAGGGATAATAATATGATCCAACTATGTTAGCATTGTTGAGAGGTTGCACTAGTGAAAGTACAGACCCTAGGCCTCATTTTCAACCTTTGCAATACCGTTTTTGTGCCCATTTACTATTTGCTACCTTGTTGTTTTTTTATTCAGATTATAAAATATATTTCTACCATCCATATTACACTTCTATCACCATCTCTTCGCCGAACTAGTGCACCTATACAATTTTCTATTGTATTGGGTGTGTTGGGGACACAAGAGATTTCTTGTATTTGGTTGCAGGGTCGTTTGAGAGAGACCATCTTCATCCTACACCTCTCACGGATTGATAAACCTTAGGTCATCCACTTGAGGGAAAATTGCTACTGTCCTACAAAACTCTGCGCTTGGAGGCCCAACACGCGTCTACAAGAATAAAGTTGCGTAGTAGACATCAAGCTCTTTTCTGGCACTGTTGCCGGGGAGGTGAGTGCTTGAAGGTATATCTTTAGATCTTGCAGTTGCATCTTTTTGTTTCTTGTTTTATCACTAGTTTGGTTTATAAAAAGAAAAGTACAAAAAAATGGAATTGAGGTTGCATCATATTATTCATCATCTTTATAATATCTTTCTTGAAAATGATGGTTCAGAAAATTGTGCTCAATTGTTTGAAGAAGAAGTCAATAAAATGTTTGGCACAAAATATTTGAATGACGAGGATGATTCCAATGTTTTTAGTATGAATTCTTTGAATATCCATGATGCTCATGATATGCAAAACCATAAGCTTGGGGATGCTATGTTTGATGAAGATGATGTTTTTAGTCCCCCGAGTTTTGATGATAAAATTTATTATGATGAAAGCATGCCTCCTATTTATGATGATTATATTGATGAAAGTTGGTTTGGAAGAGTGTCAACTCTAGGTACTAATGATCCCGCTATTTTGGAGGGTGTTGAATCTTATTGTAATAATTATGAAAGTGGATTTGTAGAGGTCATGACTTTATTTAGTGATGAATCCACTATTTCGGAAGAGGTTTCAATTGATTATTATGAGAACAAAGTTGCTATCTATGATGATTATGGTGATGACATGTATGCTATAAATAATAATGATAACTATGAACCTTTTCATCATGATTTTAATTTCCAATCTCATGATAGCTATTTTGTTGAGTTTTCTCCCACTATTATGAATGAGAAGAAATATTCTTATGTGGAGAGTAACAAAATTTCTATGCTTTTGTGTCATGAAAAGAATGCTTTATGTGATGGTTATATTGTTGAATTCATTCATGATGCCACTTAAAATTATTATGAGGGAGGAACTTATGCTTTTAGGAATTGCAATAATATCAAGTTTCCTCTCTATGTGTTGAAAGTTTTGAAGTTATGCATGTTTTGCCTTCCTGTGCTAGTTGATTCTTATTCCCATAAATTGTTTTCTCACAAAATCCCTATGCATAGGAAGTGGGTTAGAATTTAATATGCTAGTCATATGCTTCATGATGCTCCCGTTATGTTTCCATTCTTATGTTTTATGCGAGCATCATTGAAATCATCATGCCTAGCTAAAAGGCATTAAGGAAAAGCGCTTGTTGGGAGACAACCCAACATTTACCCCTACTGTTTCTGTGTGTTCACATGATTCGGCTACTGTAGTAATCTTGTTTTATTGCTTTCGTTTCAATAAAGTGCCAAGTAAAACCTTTGGGATCATGTTGGGTGATAGTTGATCTGATCTTGCTGAAAAACAGAAACTTTTGCACTCACATAAATAATTCTCATTTTTAACTAAGAGTGCTTTTGAGTTGATTCTTTTTACAGAAGATTAATATACAAATTTCTCACGTGGTCCTAATTGTTTCATAATTTTTGGAGTAGCAGAAGTATAGTTATCCAGATCATTACAGACTATTCTGTTTTTGACAGATTCTGTTTTCAATGCATAGTTTGCTTGTTTTTTAGTTTCTATGGCTTATATTGCTCAATATAAATTGTGGAAATGATATGCTACATTAGTAATTGTGTGGAAACAATTAATGAATCTTGTGTTTGACAATACCAAAGTGAAATGGTTTGCTCTTTATCATACTAACGTATCTCATGAAATTCCGTTAAGTTTTGTGTGATTGAAGTTTTCAAGTTTTGGGTGAGATGTCGATATGAGGAGAATAAGGAGTGACAAGACCCTAATCTTGGGTATTCCCAAGGCACCCCAAGTTAATATCCAAGGAATATCCAAACAACTAATCTTGGGGATGCCCCGGAAGGCATCCCCTCTTTCGTCTCCAACACTATCAGTAACCTCACTTGGAGCTATGTTTTCATTCGTCACATGATATGTGTTTTGCTTGGAGCGTTAATTTATTTTGTTAGGATTTGCTTGCTGTTATTTAGAATAATGTTTTGCATCTTTCTTTTCAATAAAAATGTCAAGGATAGCCTTTACTATGCTTATTTTACAAGTCTACATGGTGCTGTTTGAAAACAGAAAGTTTACCGCTGTTGCAAAAATTACCTAGAAAAGTCAGAATGTGATAAAATATTGAAACTTTTTGAACAATAAGCTCTGATAATTTTTCTACAGTGTGGTAAATTTTAATAATTTTTGGAGTTAGGGAAGTATTGATACTCTTGCATTCTTTACAAGCTGTTATGTTTTGGCAGATTGTTGTTATGTTTGTATTGCTTGCATATGTTTGCTTGTTTATTGATTCTATTTGAGGATAGGAGTATTAAATATGCAGAGACATTTAGTATGCAATGTTGAATAATAATTTTTGTGATTTTCTACAGTAGAGTATGATAAGGTTTTTGCATTGGTTTATACTACTTATCTCACGAGTTCTTCTTGAGTTTTGTGTGGATGAAGCTTTTGAGATTTAGGAAAACCGTGATATAAAAGGAATTAAGGAGACACAAAAGCTCAAGCTTGGGGATGCCCAAGGCATCTCAAGATAATATTTTAAGAAGTCTCAAGCATCTAAGCTTGGGGATGCCCCGGTAGGCATCCCATCTTTCTTCTTCAACAATTATCAGCTAGTACCGGTTGAACCTAAGTTTTTGCTTCTTCACATGATGTGTGCTCTACTTGAAATGTCATTTTATTTTCATCATGCTTGCTATTTTAATAAAATACTTAGATCTGAAACTTTTAAATAAAAGAGAGTCCTCACATAGCTACCTATTTACGTAACTACTCGCATGATCTTCACTTATATCTTTTTGGAGTAGTTTGTCATTTACTCTTGTGCTTCACTTATATCCTTTGAGTAAATTGTTGAATAAATTGAATGTCATGGAGTTGAAATCATTTGATGCCTAGTGGTAGCTTCACATTGGGTTCATAAAGTGAAATCTTTTCAGCCTTGACAATCACAATATTGCTCATACAAGCAATTCATGAATAAATAGTATAAGGAAGAGAACTTTCACAGGCAAAAACACTATCGTTGAAATCTTTTGTGATTGTGAGCCCCCACCAAAATATTATATGCAAAAAAAATTGACGTTGGACAAGGAAGACAACGTAATGATTTATGTTTGTTCATATTCACATAGAAGTTATATTGTCATAGATCCTTCAACATGTGGTGCTTGCTCCCCATCTTTGCTAGCCAAAAATTCCGCTCCCAGTAGAGATACTACTTGTGCATCCAAAAAACCCTTAAACCCAAATCTTATTTTCAAGAGTCCACCATACCTACCTAAGGATTGAGCAAGATCCTTCAAGTAAGTTGTCAACAGTGCAATAAGGCAATAAAAATTGCTTCTAAAAATGTTAGATCATTTAGTGTAAGAGAAAATTGAGCGTTGTACGAACTTGTGATGGTTAAGCAATAAAAGCGACAAACTGCATAATAAAGGTTGCCATCACAAGGGACAATATAAAGTGGCGTTCTTTTGCACTAAGGGATTGAGCATACAAACAAGTAAGTGCATGGAAACCTCTGCTTCCCTCTGCGAAGGGCCTATCTTTCACTTTTATGTATTTACTTTCATGCAAGAGTCAAAGTTTTTCTCTCTATTCTTTTATTTTTCTCCTTTGGCAAGCATCATGTGGTGAGGAAAGATCTAGGCACATATACCCAGTTGGATATGGGTGGCATGAGTTATTATTGTTGATATCACCCTTGAGGTGAATACGCTAGGAGGCGAAATTATAAGCCCCTATCTTTTTATGTGTCCGGTTGAAACTTTTTGCTCATGTGTATGAGGTGAGTGTTAGCAATCATAGAAGACTATATGATGGTTGAGTATGTGGAGCTCTTACTTAGACCCCGTTGATTAAGTTGAATTGCAATTGCTTGGTGACTAAGAACATAGGTTGTTGGGTTTCAAGAGAATTCATTGTTTGAACCTTAACATGTGAATTGGTTGCCACTATAACATGAGAAATTTTATGAGAAAGAATTGTTGTTATGATGCTAGGAAAAGTGATTGAAATTGTCATTGATCAAACTTATGCACTTTGCTAGCATTCACACTTCATAAATTATTTCTTTTATCATTTACCTACTCGAGGACGAGTAGGAATTAAGCTTGGGGATGTTGATATGTCTTCAACGTATCTATAATTTATGAAGTATTCATGCTAATATGTTATCATTCTTTGATGTTTTACAATCATTTTATAGCAACTTTATATAATTTTTTGGGACTAACCTATTAACCCAGTGCCCGTTGCTGTTTTTTGTTTGTGTTTTACATCGCAGGAAATCAATATCAAACGGAGTCCAAACACCGCGAAACTTTTTGTGGATTTTTTATGGGCCAAAAGACTCCCGATGGACCAGAGCAGCACCTGGGGGGGGTGTCTCGAGGGGGCACAATGTCGGTGTACAAAAGTAGGGGCTCTCCTTTTTACCCCTTTACTTGTGCACGGGCAGTCAGAGCTGCACCTGCGGCCACACTTAGCAAGCAGAGGAGGGAAGCCAAAGGCACAAGACGGGCAAAGCAACGCCAAGACCAGAGACACAAGGAGCAAGAGGGCGAGGTGGACTCCCCCAGCAAGACCCTTGCCGGGGCGGCCTCCGCAGCCCCGGCAAGAGGCTTGCCGGGGCAACTTGCCCAACACCAGCAGAGCGCGCCACCCTTGAGCCCAAGGGTTCCAACACCATCAACCACATTGGAACCAAGGCTCGGGAGGCACCTCCATAGTGGCATGCAGCTCTTTGTGAAGATCATAAGCATACAAGATCAGATGAGTACCAGAAGACGACGATCCTCGGCAAGATCCTTGCCGAGGAAATCCACGAGACCCCCGGCAAGATCCTTGTCGGGGACGACCATGATGCCACGGCAAGACCCTTGCCAAGGACACCTGCGGGGCCACAGCCAGGCCCACATCTACAAAGACTCCACCGCCGTTCCCATACAGCTGCCCGGCTCAACCAGTGGGCGGAACACTGCTGATGGCGACACGCGCCTCGAACCAACTCAGCAAGCACCTGTGTGGTGGCATGCAGATCTTCGTGAAGACTCTGCCACCGCGCCATCCCAGCAGCCAGCCAACGTGGCACTACAATGCGAGGCGACGACAGCTGGGACGAGCTTCCTTGCCATCCCCGATAAAGCAAGAAGGGCACGTCGGCAGCACATTAAATGCGTTTGTCCGTCAGTGCCAGAGGATAGACTTAACCACTGTATGCCTTTCCACCTCCTGTGTGCCACTGTGGCGGCCCCTTTTGTCTATAAAAGAAGGCTCGAGGCGTACTGGAGAAGGATTCGGACCTTTTGGACTATGCACGCACCACAGCTAGTTCGAGAGCTCAAGAACACTCAAATATACACCAAAACAGGACTAGGTTATTACGCATCCTTGCGGCCCAAACCTGGGTAAACGATCTTTGTGCTGACTACTAGACCCGCTCTTTGCACAACCCCGCGCCCGCCAACCGTAGTAGGGATCCCAGTGATTCCATAGGTGTCGTTTCCACCGACATCTTTTGCGAGCTAGGCTGGGGCACAGTTGTGAAAATCCGGTCTAGCAGTTAGTTTAGTTGTTCTTCATCGCCATGGCTCCCAAGAAGAAGACGATCACGGCGATCGGTTCATCGGGAGCCGAACGGCCCGTACCAATGCGGGCGAGTGGTGGGGTGGTCGCGGATGGAAGCCGAGGCGCGGCCTGCGAACATCCACATCGCTCTGGCAGTCAAAGCCTGGCGAGTGGCATCGTTCATGCACGAGACGACAGGCCGCACGCCGCCAAATCCAAAGACGGAGCCCCCCACCCCCCGCAGGCGGCGCGGGGCCCTCCAAGGTCGGCGTCGTGCCACCCATGGGCGGCGCGGCTACTTCCAAGACGCCTACGCCAGTGCCCACGATGCGCTCTTCCCAGGTTGTGCGGGACGAGCAGTGTCACCACGCTGGTGACCCCGGACGCCGCCGTGGGAAGAGTCCTGTGACTCATTCGCGGGACATAGAAGGCCAGCATGCACGCCGAGGCGCTGGCGAAAATGGCGCGCAGCCGCAAGGCTGTGATAGAGCTCCTTCTAACGTGGTTAGAAGTCGGAGTGCGTCACGGTCCACGCAACTTTCGCCGCTACCCACGCCAGCAGAAGCTTTGGCGCGCGCGCAGTTTGTCGGAGTAATGGGCCATGGGTAGGCAAACCCGAGCCCCCAGACCTTTCAAGACATCGGGGCAGGCTGCACCCCTCAAGACCCCAAGACGAAGAGCCGCTTTCTGGGAGTCGGCAGCGAGGCCGCCGACAGCCCCTCACGGACGAGTCCCAAGGACAACTTCGAGATAAGCCGGCTCCTAACTGGCGGCTTCAAGAGAAGCTGGCTATGGGGAGTCGGCCCGCGACTCCAACCACCTCCCACCTTCGTGACTACGGACGGGATGGGGTGCGGCCACGCGCGGCCCATCCCTGCCCCGTTCGCGAAGGCGAGCATGGCCACAAAGGCGCTGCACCAATGGAGATCTCCATCCGGCACGGCACTGTTGCCATGCCGGCCCTGACATCAGCCCCGTGGGCGGCGCCCTGTGCCCACGACAGCCTGTCTGTACGACCCAGAGAGACAGACGGCTGGGACCCGCGCCCAGCCGGATTACCATTGTACCCCCGGGGGGTAGGCCTATATAAACCCCCCGGGGCACCCCTGCAAAGGGTTGGACCCTAAGAGTTTTAGACACACATAGAGGGAAGAAAAGAGCTAGCCGTGCCCTTCTCCTTCCCCACCCCGAACAGCTCAAGGAGCAACCTTGTACCCACTTTGTCATAGTGATTATGCGGAGACCCCGCAGAGCAGCAGTAGGGGTTTTATCTCCATGGAGAGCCCTGAAGCTGGGTAAGATCCGCCGGCGTGCATGCCTTCGCCTCATCCCGTTTCTAGGCACCGGCGACGTTCTACTCGCCCCCACCATGATAAGCCATCCTTTGGCATATGTCGCACCCAACCCCGACATTTGGCGCCCACCGTGGGGCTAGGTGCACCGTCGTCTGGAGACCTGCTCGACGGGAACCCTTTTCTCCGGCGAAGCGCAGCCAGCTCCGCACGCCAGACGGAGTCTGCGCCCGACGCTGCAGTCTTGAGATCGTCGGCGGCCAGCTGCCTCGCCGAACTTGTCGGCAAGGTTCGCCTCTCCGACGAGCCTGCATCCGACGCAGGCACGGGCGGCCCCGAGAGCCTCCTCGCGGGCCTCCTTGACCAACTCCACGTCACCGGAGAGCCTGCCACGGACTTGGAGTCTGTAGGCTCAACCGACCCGATGCTGGTCGACTCTGACACCGCGTCGCTCGACGCGTTCCCCACCAACGTGGTGGTCTACGACGAGCCGCTCCCTCACACGGAGAGCGGCGGAAGCACCGTCACGGAGGTGCTCGTCATCGGTCATGGTGAGCATTCCGGCGAAGGAGCTCATGACCCTCTCGACGCGGCTCTGCAAGACCTGACCGCGCCTATTCCGGAAGACGCTGGCGCCGAGACGCTGGAGGCACGCCGCCTTCAGCTCGTCGAAGGCGCGAAGAAGCTGGCAAGCATGAGATGCTTGTCAGAAGCCTACCAGCGTGAGATGGACCGCGCAGTGGGCGGCTCGCCGACCCCAACTGGTCCTAGCCGCCTAGGCGTGGTCCAACAGCTCGGCGTGGCCATCGCCAACCTGTTCGGGGCCAATCGCCCTGTGTACACCACACCTGCGGAGAACATCCGCGCCGCCCAGGCGGCGGCGGACGAGCTGGACAACTTCGAGGGTGAAGAGCGCTACCGATGACGGAGCGAGTCCAGCAGCTCCTCGGCGCGGCTGTCGCACGAACGAGGCCGCCGCCGCACGTAGGCGCTAACGACAAAACGACGACCTGCCTCCCCGCCGAGATCAAGCGCTGACGTCTTGACACCGGATGGCGGTGTCCGCGGAAGAAAAAACAAGGATCTGGCTGTCAGCCACGGTCGGACTCACATCTCCATCGGCGCGACCAAGACGGCTGCCCAAGAAGCGATGGAACGGCGGGGCGACTATCTGCCTCCTCCTCCTCGCAAAGAAAGGCGAAGTCTCCCCGCCACTTGTCCAAGATCCGACTCGGCGACCGCCTTGGCCGCCGAGAGGAGTCGAGAAAACGATGCCCGCCACCGGATCGACCGACTCCACCGATCCCTGGCGCTGGAAGAAGAAGACGAGTTGGGTCCGCCCTGTTTTGGACCTCGCATCCGAGACGAGCCCTTTCCCAGAGGGTTCATGCTCCCCCGAGATATGCCCAAGTACACCGGCTCCATAAAGCCGGAAGACTGGCTGGTTGACTACTCCACGGCCGTCAACATAGCGAACGGCAACAAGCGTGTTGCCGTAAAGTATGTTCCACTCATGCTCCAGGGCACGGCCCGGACATGGTTGAACAGCCTGAAGCCCCGCAGCATCAATAGCTGGGTCGACTTCACCGAAGCCTTCGTCCGCAACTTCACGAGCACGTACAAGCGACCTCCCAAGCCTCGCCAGCTTTCCTTGTGCGTGCAAGGCCCCAACGAGTCAACTCGCGAGTACCTCACGCGCTGGGCCGAGCTTCGGAACTCCTGCGAGGGCGTGCACGAGGTGCAAGCTATCGAGTACTTCACCGCTGGGTGCAGATAAGGCACCCTCCTCAAGCACAAGCTCCTCTGCGATGAGCTGGAGACCCTCGACGAGCTGCTGATCATAGCAGACAAGTACGCCACAGCCGACTCCTCCATGAAGGCGGAAATTCAAGTTAGTGCAACCGGCAAAGTGGCTCCCCAGGCTCCCAGAACTCCGGCTGGAGACGCCGGTCGGCGACAACAACAGAACAATCACAAGCGCAAGGCCCCACAGCCGGCTTCCAAAGAAGGACAGGTTGTGATCCGAAGACCGGCAGCCGGAGGGCAGCCTCCGCCAAGCGGCTGAAAGGCGGCAAGTCCAACTGGTTGCCGGCCTTCTCACGAAAGCAGACTCTAGATGGTCCTTGCAAGTTCCACAGCGGCCTTGAAGCCGTCAAACCACACCACCGGAAGTGCCACTGGCTCACCAGATCGCCAAGGGAGACGGCCTCTGCCTCCCTACTTTCTTTGAGCCGCCGCCTCTGCCGCCGCCCAGCCGGGCTGTCGAGCCGGTCGGCATGATACAAGATGAGTACCCGTAAAGAGCACGGAGCCTATGTGGTGTTCACCAAAGGTGGCCGACGATCGACGCAGAATAAAGCGGTTGCAGAAGAAGAGGTGAATGCAGTAGCATCAGATACTCCAGAATTCATGCACTTGTCCGAGAGGCCTATCAGTTGGAGCAGAACTGATCACCCAGAGGTGATGCCGAGTCCGGGCTCCTACGCCCTGGTCTTGGGAGCCACCCTCGCCACAGATAGGCGGGCCGCTCGCTTCTCGCGAGTGCTGATAGACGGAGGCAGTAGCATCAGCATCCTGTACAAGGACACCATGGAGAAGTTAGGAATCAAGCAAAGACAGCTTCAGAGTAGCCGGACTGTGTTCCACGGCATTGTACCTGGCCTTTCCTGCTCACCGATCGGCAATATCCTGATAGATGTCCTCTTTGGAGACAAAGATCATTTCCGCCGAGAGCAGCTTTGGTTCAAGTGGTGGACCTTGAAAGCTTTGTACCATGCGCCGCTTGGCCGACCGCTTTGGCCAAGTTCATGGCGGTCCCCACTACGCCTACCTCAAGATGAAGATGCCGAGTTCCAAGGGGATTCTCGACCAGTAGTGGCGACTACAGTGAAGTCGTCCGCCAGCGGTTGAAAGCAGTCGGCTAGCCGAGTCCCTGGTGATCACAGCTGAGAAGCGGCTTCTTGATCGGGTTGTGGCGATGGCCGGCAAGCAGCCCGAGATATCGCCCAACCCCAAGGAGTCGGAAGCTGAGGGCTCGTTCAAGCCAGTCAAAGAAACGAAGAAGATACCATTGGACCCGGAGCACCCAGAGAGGTACGCTGTCATAGGTGCAAACCTTGACAGCAAATAGGAAGGCGAGCTCGTCGATTTCCTCCGTGAGAATCGGGACATCTTCGCATGGTCCCCTAAAGACATGCCGGGTGTACCGACGGAATTCGCCGAGCACAAGTTACATGTCCGATCTGATGTGAAGCCGTCAGCAGCCCTTGCGCCCTTTGTCAAGAGAAGAGAAGAGTTGTTGGAGAAGAGATAGCCCGGCTCCTAGCAGCCGACTTCATTATGGAAGTGTTTTTCCGAATGGTTAGCAAACCCGTCCTGCATCAAGAAGAACAAGCAAGGGCGGATGTGTATTGACTACATAAGCCTCAACAAAGCTTGCCCCAAGGACCCGTTTGCTCTGCCGAGAATTGACCAGGTGATAGACTCCACTACCAGATGTGAGCTGTTGAGCTTCTTAGACGCCTATTCAGGATATCACCAGATCAAGCTGAACCCGGCTGACAGACTGAAGACCGCCTTCATCACGCCGTTTGGAGCCTTCTACTACCTGACCATGACGTTCGGCTTAAGGAATGCCGGCGTTGTCCTCACTTCCCCCAAAGGCGACAAGCTCAAATATGCACTGCAGATCCATTTCACCGCCTCCAACAACGTCGCCGAATACGAGGCGCTCATTCACGGGCTCCGGCTTGCCAAAGAACTTGGCATTCACCGGATCCTGTGTTATGGCGACTCCGATTTGGTGGTCCAACAGTCATCTGGCGATTGGGACGCCAAAGATGCAAACATAGCGAGCTACCGTTTCCTTGTACAGCAACTCAGTGGATATTTCGAGGGGTGCGAGTTCCTTCACATGCCAAGAAATGACAACGACCAAGCAGACACCCTGGCACAAATCGGCTCCACCCGCCAGGCAATACCATCTGGTGTCGCCCTTCAGCACCTCCTCAAGCCATCTGTCAAGCCTTCACCAGAATCAGACTCCATCTTTGTGCCGGCTCCCCCTGAAGAAGTCGGATCCGATTCAAGAGCCCCAACAGACGGCACAAGAATTCTTACAGATGGATCCAAGCATGCCGCAGTCGAAGCCGGCCCAGGGACTTCAGAACCCGGCCCGGGGACTGCGGCGACCATTGCGAAGACTCCAGAGCTCGGCCCGGGGACTGCACCAGTCGGCCCGGGGACTTCATCAATCCAGCAAGCGGCCGCGGACTCCAGCCCGCCGCCTCCCAGCCCAGCCGCCCTCATCCAAGTAGCAGTACTGGCAGTTGAAGAAATAGCAGCACCCTCATGGGACCAGCTCATCCTGAAGTTCCTAGTTAGCAGAGAGCTACCAACCGATGAAATCTTGGCTCGGCAAGTACAACGCCGAGCGGCAGCCTACACCATAGTCAACAGAGAGCTGGTCAGGCGCAGCGTCACTGGTGTCTAACAGCGTTGCGTCGAGCCAGAGCAAGGCCAAGCGATTCTCGAAGACATCCATCAAGGCGAGTGCGGCCACCATGCGGCCTCAAAGAGCACTCGTCGCCAAAGCCTTCCGACACGGTTTCTTCTAGCCAACTGCCCTAGAAGAGGCCAAGGAATTAGTCCAAAAATGCAAGGGGTGCCAGATGTTCCGCTCCAAGCCGTATCAGCCGGCTTCTGCTCTCAAGACTATCCCCATCGCCTGGCCCTTTGCTGTTTGGGGCCTGGACATGGTGGGACCATTCAAAGCAGCACAAGGTGGCCTAACTCACTTACTTGTCGCGGTGGACAAGTTCACCAAGTGGATAGAAGTAAAGCCCATCAAGAAGTTGAATGGTCCAACTGCAGTGACTTTCATCGCCGACATCACGACTTGGTATGGCATACCACATAGCATCATCACCGACAATGGCACAAATTTTGCCAAAGGCGCCACAGCCCGTTCTGCTTGTGACGCAAAGGCATCCGGCCCGGACTTAGCGTCATTGCCCATCCATGATCAAACGGCCGGGTAGAGCGAGCAAACGGCCTCATCCTGTCTGGCATCAAGCCTCGACTGGTCGAACAACTGGAGCGTTCGGCCGGCTATTGGCTCGATGAGTTGCCAGCTGTCAAAGGAAAAAAGCCATAGGAGCAATGAGCTAGGAAAGATAGAATTAGGATAAATATTTACATAACATAGGCCCCTGGCCGAATCTTCGAGCAGAAGTTCAAAATACACCCCGCGGGAGGAATTGTGCGAATTAACAAGTTTTTCAAAGACTACTAAAGCAGATAAAATAAAGGCAAGACGACAGCCTAGGAAGCGGCAGACGGGTTCGGAGGGCCGGAAGAGACGGCGGTGCCAGGCGCCGGAGCGGCCGGCTGGGCAGTCTCGGCTTGATTGTCTCCGGTGGCAGACGGCCCGGTCGGGCGCGGCTCGTTGCTGGAGGCGCGGTCGAGCTGAGGCTGGTCGCCCGCTTCCGCCTTTCCGGGCGCCTGCCTCACCTCCGTCCTCCGCCTCACCTTCCTCCTCGGCGCTGGAGCCGATCACCTCCGCCGAGTACTCATCATAATCCGGGTTCATCCTGAACCACTCCGGCGGCGCCTCCCCGCCGTCTTTAGCCCGCTCAGGGACGAAGACGCTGGTGTCCGTGTAGTCGGCGATCGCCGCCGCACGCTCGATGAGGGCGTCTTCCGCAACCAGCAGCTCTGCCTGGGCCTCTGATCGGAATGCGGCCAGCCGGTCCAAATCCAGCCCTGGATACCACGCCTTGACGAATTTCAAGGCCCGACGCGCTCCAGCCCAGGCCGAGGAACTCTTCCAGGCCTCAAGATGGCCAGCCGCGACCTCCAGCCAGTCGGCAATCCGACTGGGAGTGCGCAGAACCGGCATGTCTGGCCACAGGGCAGCAATCGCCTGGGTGCCGACACGTTGAAGCCAGCGCAGCATCCGATGGGCCGGCCGCAGACGAGCCTCGATGCTCAGAAGCTGCTCATCAAGGGTCCGGGGGGCGTTGGCGGCAATCTCCGCACCATTTTCCCTCCGCGCCTCGCGATCAGCCTCGATGGCTTGAGTGGCCGCCTGCGTGTGGCCAGGGAAGAAGTCTGCCAAGACGAAAAAGAAGCAAGTCAAAAAATCAGGAGTCAGCCCGACCTATAGTCAGCGGCTCAAAGAAAGAAAGTAAAGAAACTCACCGTCGATGATGTCCTTGATTTCATGGAAGCCGGAGGTCAGCTGTGCCTCCTTGTCGGTCCAGGAGGCGCTCGCTTTCGAACTTCGCCAGAGAGCAGCCTCTTTCTTCTCCGCCGCCCCTGTGCCTTCTTAAGCAGCTCCCTTTGCTCCGCCACCATGTAGCTAACTGTGTCGCGCTCTGGCGAGCTTGTTGCACTCCTCCCCTTAGCACGCAAGGTGGTGTCGGCCGCCCAGCTGCCGTCGGAGAGTGGCGTTGGCCTCTGAAGAATAAAAAGAAAAAGGACGTTAAGTCGTCAACTAATAAGGTCGCCGGGAAGATCCGGCCCGACTGCTCAGCAGTCGGCCCGAATCTTGGGGACTACAGCCCGCGGGTGCGCCAGCGCGCCCCCGCGAAGAAGAAAGAGGACTCACTCCGGCTCTCCGACAAGTCAGCGGTCCGCTTGCCCAGCTCCTCAACATTACGGTTGAAGGCAGTGACGCGGAGGTTGTGATACTCCTGTGATAAGCATTGCAGACAAAGGTAAATATTTGAAACTCACCAGATGGAGTTCCGAGCCGCCTGCTCAGCAGCCGGCCTGAAACTCGGGGACTACACCCAGTGGGTGCGCTGGCGCGCCACCATAGAGAAGAACAAGAAAAACAAACTCAAAGAAGAAAGCATACCCGAACGGCTGCTCGCGACACCAGATGCGCCTTGGTGCAGTTCTGGATGGCATCGCCCTCGGCTCGCAGCTTCGCCTGAATGTCCAGAAGCGCCTGGTTCAGCGGGCCTGTGCCGCCTCCTCGCACCCATCCAACGGGTGCGGCGCTTGTCGCCTCGGCATCTAGGATGGCCGAGCTGGCGGCGCCGGTCTCCAAGGGGCGTGGCGCCGAAATCGCCTTCTCGAGACGGCGGCGCACTGGCGAGGCAACTTGAAGGAGCAACTTCTCCACGGCCTCGTCTTCAGTCGGCGGCACCGGCGGGGCCGCCTGCTGTTTACCTCGCGCGCTCCCAGACGGCGGCGGAGGCGGCGGTGGCGGCACGGTCGTGCCCGACATGGAGGCCTCGCCGCCTTCCCTCTCCGTGATGGGGTACTCACCACCGGCTCCCTCAGTCTGCCCCGTGAACTCCGGGGGCGGAGGCGCGGAGCTCAGCTGGATGACGAGCAACGCCGATTGGAGGTGCGTGGCCTCCTCAGCTCGCCGCTTTGCCGCGACGGCGGCTTTGGCCTCATCCAGCTTCCTCTGGGCGGAGGCTGCCGCCTTCTCGGCCTCCGCCTTCTCCAGGCGGGCGGCTTCTTCCTCGTCATGCTTCTCCTGCGCGTTCCGCTCCGTCGCTTCCCGGAGGTCGGCGGCGGGGTCGATCAGCCGAGTAGTGGCGGACGTCTCTGCCGACCCCATGACGGAGGCGGCGGCGACCCTCTCTAAAGTAAGGGGAGCCCTGATGCGAGGAAGATGTGTAAAAGATTTGGACAAGATTCACCGGAAGAAAACAAGACAAAAAGCGGAAGCACTTATGCGGAGACTAGTGGCGGCTTTTTCACTTCCTTGAGGAAGCGGTTGGCCTTTGCGACCGCCTGTTCCCGCTTGGTCGCGGCGGCCGCCCCCTTGAACTTCTTCGACCGGCCGCCAAGCAAGCTCGGCCCGGCCCGACGCTTCTTCGCGCCACCTTGACCACCCAAGCCGGCGGAGAAACTCGCACTCGGCTGGCCGACCTTTGGTTGGTGGTGCAGGGCGACTTCCCCCTCGGCGTCGTCTTCAGGCCAGTCGGCAAAGGTAGCCGAGGGCCTGAAGTCGCCAGCTCCTCCTCCTCCTCCTTCGGCGTCGGCCTCCATCGCCGCCGCCCCCAAGTCAGGATCGTCGACGTCGCTCTCTGCCCGGTCAGGGACGAACTGACGGGCCGGCCCCACGGTGTCGGCTGAAGGCTTGATGATGGGGTTCTGACTCGAAAGAACCAAAAAAGATTAGAGGTCGGATTCGGCTGAAAAAGAAAACAGAAGAAGAAGAGAGACGACTTACGACAGGCGGGGGGTTGGCGCGTGAGTACGGCTCCTTACCAAACTGCCAATCCACCGTGAGATTGCAGTTTGCGATGTAATTCACCGTGTCCGCCACCTCCGCGTGGGGCATGTCCATGGAGCACAGCCGACTTGGGTCCCGGTCGGCCTTGGAGCGGAAGGACTCGGCGCGCCACAAAGGCGGCCAGCAGGTCGGCCCCGGTCAAGCCCTCCGATCGTACAAGACTGAGTCGCGGCGTGGCGACACCAGCGGAGTCGGCGTCTGGCGGTGGGACCAGCTGGGAGCCTCCCGCCAAGACGCCCGGCCGTAAGGTGGCAGATTGACCCGATCATATACGGGGCGACGTTCTTCAGGTAAAAATAGGACCGCTGCCACATCTTCACCGACTTGATCAGCGGAATGGTGGGAAATGGCTTGTCGGCCACCGATCTCCGCATCGCGATGAAGGTGCCACACAAAGCTGGCACGCCGGCGACGTGCGTACCGAGCTTGGACTGGAAGAACTCCCCCATAGCTCGATGGTGGGGAGAACGCCGAGGAAGCCTTCGCACAAGGTGGCGAAGGCAGCCAGTAGCACCAACGTGTTCAAAATAAGGTGGTGCGGCCGGAGCCCGTGGAACTCAAGAAGGAGCAGAAGAAACCGCCGCCCGGCAGCCCTAGGTCAGCGCATGAGGTGCGGCGGAATACGACCCTTCGCCCTCCTCCGGTGCCGGTGATATTTCTCCACTTGGCGCGGGCCCGCACTAGGCTCTTGCCGGGAGACGGCGCGCGTCTGGCGGAGGAACTTCGATGTGGTCGTCGTCCACCTCGGAGCCGTCCCCATTGGAGCGCGGCGTGAGGTGCAGCGGCGGAGGAAGAAGAGCTCATCGCCCATGGGCGTGGCGTGGTTGTGGCGGCGGCAAGAGGAAGAAGAAGCAAGAGGAAGCAGGGGGAGCAGGGAGATGGGCGTGCGTGCTTCGCCGCCCCCCCCCCTCTCGCCTACTTATAGGCTCGTGGGCTGAGAAGCCGATGGGGCGGGCGTGGGATTAACTGCGCCCAGGACCCCACGCCCCCCACGATTTACCCCATGAAGTTACTGCGCGCAGTTACGACGTGGGAGCCCCAACCGTCCGCACGGCTGCAACGGATCCGTTCGCGTGCCGATGCGCGGTAGTGGCGGGTCCCGCCTGACGGCTTGTCTCGTCACGCGCGTGGGTGGGAAGACTGACCCTGCCGCATGGCGCCACGCGACGGGTCCGCAATGGGCTGCTGCCTGGAAGCTTATCTGGCACACTTCCTGGTTCCCACTACGACCTTCAAACTCTCTAAGGGGCAAGACGGCCTTCTGCGAGTCCGGCTCCAGCTAGTCGGCCTAGAGGAAGACGGCGAGCAAGGCCCAGATTCGACCACCAGAAGGATGAAACTATTGAGGCTCCTTGACGTGTTGCCCTTGGCGCCTCACCAGCTTCAGGGACAACTGTCGGAGTAATGGGCCACGGGTAGGCAAACCCGAGCCCCCGGACCTTTCAAGACATCGGGGCAGGCTGCGCCCCTCAAGACCACAAGACGAAGAGCCGCTTTCCAGGAGTCGGCGGCGAGGCCGCCGACAGCCCCTCACGGCCGAGTCCCAAGGACAACTTCGAGATAAGCCGGCTCCTAACTGGCGGCTTCAAGAGAAGCTGGCTATGGGGAGTCGGTCCGCGACTCCAACCACCTCCCACCTTCGCGACTACGGACGGGATGGGGTGCGGCCACCGCGCGGCCCATCCCTGCCCCGTTCGCGAAGCGCAGGCATGGCCACAGTCTGCCGTACCAATGGAGATCTCCATCCAGTGTGGCACTGTTGCCATGCCGCCTCGACATCAGCCCGTGGCGGCGCTCCTGTGCTCACGACGGTCTGCACGACCAGACGGCGGGACCCGCTTTGTCGGCGGGGTGCAGAAGACGGCGAGAGCGCCACAAGACGGGCCCGTTGGGAGTCGGCCCCCAGGAGTCGGCCGGCCCCTCCCACGGGCCCCGCACGCCATTAACCAGACAAGACGGGGAATGGCTACAGTGATCGCCCGTCAGGCGGCTGCACTGTTGCCATGACCCCATGACCAAGCCAACGTCATTAGAGGCGCGGCTACAGTAATCCGCCGGGCAAGATTCGCCACAAGCGGACAAGGCCTGTCGGCCCCATGCCGGGCCCGTCGGCGGGCCCCAGCAGTCGGCGGAGAAGACGGCGACCTGAGAGACAGACGGCTGGGACCCACGCCCAGCCGGATTACCATTGTACCCCCGGGGGTAGGCCTATATATAAACCCCCCGGGGCACCCCTGCAGAGGGTTGGACCCTAAGAGTTTTAGACACACATAGAGGGAAGAGAAGAGCTAGCCGTGCCCTTCTCCTTCCTCACCCCGAACAGCTCAAGGAGCAACCTTGTACCCACTTATCCATAGTGATCATGCGGAGACCCCCGCAGCAGCGATGAGGTATTATCTCCACGGAGAGCCCTGAAGCTGGGTAAGATCCGCCGGCGTGCATGCCTTCGCCTCATCCCGTTTCCAGGCACCGGCGACGTTCTACTCGCCCCCACCATGATAAGCCATCCTTTGGCATATGTCGCACCCAACCCCCGACACAGTTGCTCCTCGACTTTCTTCCTGCTGCGGAAATGCTCGACGAGTGGAGAGCCACCATCCGGAGCCTTGTCGGGGTTGCCAACAAAGATGAGCCGTGATCAGCGGGGCCCTTAGGTCGGTGCTCCATCGAGCCACCGCATGCCAGTGGTGGAAGAGCAGGAGGTGCTGCGGCCATGGTGCACTCTCCTCCCCCACGGCAGCCACCGCAGGTGTCGGTCCGTCGTGATAACGCTCATGATAACACTTCCATAGCATCGTCCAACCCACGGACCCACCGCGATCAGCACCAAGTTCTTCGAGAGCGAGCCCATGAAGACGCTCGAACCACCATCGAGTGCCGCGCGAAGCACGCCACCAGTCAGATAGGTGGGCGGGGCCCACTATGGACCACCCGTCGCCGGGAGGCTCTGGAGGCCTACCCTACGAGGTGGGTTGCCCAGCCTTTACCCATGAGCCGTGTCAGTTCCAGTGGCCCTCCCACTGCACGTTCAAGCCCGATGTTGGCGAGAAGTACAACGGCAAGACCCACCCGTCGGAGTTCCTCAGCATCTACACCATCGCGATGCAAGCTGCTGGAGCTCGCAACGACAAGGTGCTTGCCAATTACTTCCCGCTGGCACTTAAACCCAATGTAATGTCATGGTTGATGCACTTGCCGGCGGATTCCATTTCTTCTTGGTGGGATTTGTGTCATGAGTTCGTTGGCGCCTTCACTAGAGGCCATCAAGCTCATGGTCAGGCAAGCGATTTGCATATCATCCCCCAAAAGGAAGGTGAAAACCTGCGCAGGTACATACAGAGGTTCAGCCGTGTGCAGTACAACATCCCAGATGTTCATACCGCCGCCGTGATCAGCGCATTCCATCAGAATGTGCGCAACCGCAACATGCGTGAAGAGCTGGCAATGAACAAGGTCAAAGATGTGGCTGAACTTTATGTTCTAGCCGATAGATGCGCTCGAGCTGAAGAGGGGAGGAAGTACCCCGGCGAGGATGCCGGTGCGGAAACCGACTCCACAGACGAAAAGACAGCCGCCCCAACATAGAAGGGCCGACGCTGCAACAGGAAGCGCAAGGGCAAGACCATGCTTGCCGTCAAGGGATCCGAGGACACCGGTGCTGCCAAGAAGGCCAAGGCAGACGACCCCGGCAAGGAAATCGCCGGGTGCGCCGCTTGCCGAGCCTGGCGGCTGCCGACAAGCTCGGAGGCTCCGACAAGTAGTACTGCAAGATCCACCGCACCAAGGGCCACGACCTCCAGAACTGCCGGCAAGTTGAGTTTCTTGCTGAGAAGCAAAAAGCTGAGTATGAGAGGCGGGACAAGGAGAAGGGTCAGGATGGTGCCGAGGGATCCGGCAAGAAGCGTGGCGGCCAAGGTGGTCGCCGCAGCAAGGATAACCAGCAATAGAGGACCGCCCGAGGCCGCGACAAGAAGCAGGAAGATGATGGTCATGACGAGGATGACGAGTCCGACGAGCATGAGTTTCAGAAGGCTACAGAGGCCATGTGCGGCAATGGTGGCACATCGCTGCACACCTCTCACCGCCAGCTCAAGCAGTGGGCGCGTGAGATCACAGCAGCGGAACCATCATTCGATGCTCAAAAGCTACTAAAGTGGTCCATCACGCCTATGATTTTTGACACCGAGGACCACCCTGATCGCACAACTGCGGTCGGGTGTTTGCCGTTGTTGGTTTTGCCAACAATACACAACCTCAAGGTGACAAAAATGCTAGTTGATGGCGGGGCCGGTTTGAACTTGATCTCGCCTGTTGTGATCAAAAGGCTGCAAATTCTTGATGGAGACCTCGAAGAGACGGGCACATTTCAAGGGGTCAACCCGGGAAGGAGTCAGCCGAAGGGTAAGGTCATGCTACCCGTGACGTTTGGAGGCGAGTTGAACTACAAGACGAAGAGGATTGTTTTCGATGTAGCCGAGATCCCCTTGCCCTACAACGGGATCCTCGGCCGCCCAGCACTAGCCAAGTTCATGGCGGCTTCACATTACGCCTACAACACACTGAAGATGCCTGGGCCGATGACCATCATCACCATCCCCTCCGACAAGAAGGATGCACTAATATGCGCTGACCAACTCTACCAGGAGGCAGTTGCAGCGTCTGCCACCAAGGCACTTGCTCCTGCCGCCAAAGCCCGGGGGGAGAAGACCGGTAAGGCCTCTCGCACCCACTCCGGCAAGCGCACCTCTTCGGAGTGTAGTGCTCCCGTCAAGGACGTGCCAGAGAGCTCCACCAGCAAGAGCAAGAAATCCAGAGCTGCACCACCAGAGACCAAGAAGGTGTCCGTCAAGGAGGATGGCACGGGAGGGGCTTTCACCATAAGCTCCACCCTCGACAGCAAATAGGAAGGCGCGCTCGTCACTTTCCTGTGGGCGAATGTCGATGTGTTTGCGTGGCAAGCATCCGACATCCCCAACGTTCCCAGGGAGGTGATTGAGCAACATCTTGTTGTCTGTCCTCATGCGCGGCCCGTCAAGTAGAAGGTCAGGAAGCAAGCTCTGGAATGGCAAGAGTTCATCACAGAGGAAATCAGGAAGTTGGAAGTGGCAGGCTTGGTGAGAGGGGTACTCCATCCGACGTGGTTGGCCAATCCGGTGGTGGTGCGCAGGAAAATGGGAAGTGGAGGCTGTGTATTGATTACACAGACATCAATAAGGCTTGTCCAAAGGACACTTTCCCGTTACCACGCATCAACCAGATTGTTGACTCCACGACCGGGTGTGACTTGTTATCATTCCTCGATGCTTACTCGGGAAACCACCAGATCTTCATGACGAGAGAAGACGAAGAGAAGACATCATTCATCACCCCATGTGGTATATATTGTTTTTTTACGAATGCCTTTCGGGTTGAAGAGTGCTGGCTCAACGTTTGCAAGAGCAGTCCAAATTGGTTTTGAGCCCCAGCTACATAGAAATATGGAAGCTTATATGGATGACATAGTAGTCAAAACCAAGGACAGGGCAACACTCGTACAAGATTTAGAAGAGACGTTTGCAAATTTCTGCAAGATCAACCTCAAGCTGAACCCTGAGAAGTGTGTCTTAGGCGTTCCGTCCGGCAAACTTCTCGGGTTCTTTGTGTCATAGCATGGGATCGAGGCGAATCCAGACAAGATCAAGGCCATTGAGCAGATTGAGGCACCTAGGCGGATCAAGGATGTACGTCGGCTCGCTGGCTGCGTTGCCGCCATGAGCAGATTCATCTCCAAGTCTACTGAACGTGCCCTTCCCTTTTTCAAAATCTTGAAAAAGGCGGGCCCAATAGAATAAACCCCAGAGGCCGAGGCAGCCCTGCAGGATTCAATGAAGTACCTCTCCTCTACGCCAATACTGGTTGCGCCTAAACCACAAGAACCGTTGCTGCTATATCTAGCGGCAACGAACCAAGTGGTCAGCGCCGCGCTAGTGGCACAGAGGGAGGTCGGCGAAGAGGCAGTGGCAACGGCAGGGCTGGTGGATGGCAAACCAAAACTCCCCCCGGCAGGGCCTGGTACCGGTAAGGCAAGGCCCCCGGCAGAGTCCGGACAACAAGCGGCGGTTTACGTAACCAAATGAAATAGTGCAGAAGAAGAAGATGATGCAGCACCCGGTTTACTTTGTCAGCTCCCTCTTGTAGGGGGGCTAGGTCAAGGTACTCTGGTGTGCAGAAATTGCTCTTCGGCCTCCTTATGGCCTCGAGGAAGCTGCGACATTACTTCCAAGCACATGAAATCACCATCGTCACCCGCTTCCCGTTGCAAAGGATATTGCATAACCCAGACGCAACCGGGAGGATTGTGGAGTGGGCTTTGGAACTGTCGAGCTTTGGTTTGAAGTTTGAAAGCACTTCGATAATTCAGAGTAGGGTCTTGGCAGAGTTCATTGTGGAATGGACCTCAACGCCCGACGAAGAAATTCAGGAGACCGCTCTCCCCGGCAAGGAAACAAGTCGCGACTGGATTATGTACTTTGACGGGGTTTTCTCGCTGCAAGGCATCGGTGCTGGTGTGCTGCTCGTCGCACCCACGGGAGATCACCTCAAGTATGTAGTCCAGATGCACTTTCCCAGGGAGATGTCAACAAACAACACTGCTGAATACGAGGGGTTGCTTGCTGGTCTCAGGATCGCGGCGGACCTCGGGATCAAGAAGATCATCGTCACGGGTGATTCACAGCTTGTCGTCAAGCAAGTTAACAAAGATTATCAAAGCCCATTGATGGAGGCCTACGTAGATGAAGTGAGGAAGCTGGAAGAGCGTTTTGATGGCATACAAGCGGAGCATGTTCCCCGAGTGGAGAACGGCATTGCCGACTACTTGTCGAAACACGCTGCCTTCAAATTGGCTATGGAACCAGGTACTTTTGTGCTTCGGTTAACTCAACCATCCGTTGAACCACCGACAGGGCAGAACAAGCGGAGGAAATCAGGCCCCGGCAAGTACTTTCCCGCCAAGCTCCCAGGAGCTGCCGACAAAGATGTTGTCATGGACACTGAGCCTGCCATGGGGCAACAGACTCCGGCGGGGCATCAAGCCCTGGCCGTAGAGACAGCCGCTCCCATGGCAGAGGAAATGCCTTTGGTCCTTGCCGTCGAGCCCCAAGCTCCGGCATGGGCACAGCATACCGTATGATTCCTCCAAACAGGGGAACTCCCTGAGGAGTAGGAAGAAGCAGAGAAAGTAGCCCGTCAGTCTGCCATGTATCAGTTCGTCGACGACGTTCTGTACAGAAAAAGACCAAATTGTGTGAAATTGAAGTGCATTCCCCAGGAGGAAGGACTGGAGCTGTTGGCAGAAATACACGGAGGCATATGTGGCTCCCACATAGGGTTGAGGGCCCTTGCCAGCAAGGAATTCCGGCAAGGTTTCTTCTAGCCCACTACCTAGGATGCAACGGCCTTAGTAACGGAATGTGAAGCGTGCCAGTTCCATTCACAGAAGCTTCATCAACCAGCTCAAGCTCTCCAAACAATCCCTCTTTCCTGGCCATTCTCGGTCTGGGGGCTCGACATACTGGGCCCCTTTCCACATGCCGTCAGGGGCTTTGATTACTTGTACGTAGCAATCGACAAGTTCACAAAGTGGCCGGAGGTGGAGGCAGTGAGAAAGGTGACAACACAGTCAGCCATCAAATTCTTCAAGGGACTAGTCTGCCGTTTTGGTGTCCCAAATAGAGTCATCACTGACAACGACACGCAGTTCACAAGCCGTACATTCATGCAGTACATCCAGGACCTCGGCAGCAAGGTCTGTTTTGCTTCTGTTGCACACCCACGAAGCAACGGCCAGGCTGAGAGGACGAATGCTGAAGTATTGTGAGGCCTCCGAACAAGAACTTTTGACAGGCTACACAAGTGCAGATGGTGCTGGATTGATGAATTGCCAATGGTTCTTTGGTCAATCAGAACGACACCAAATCGAGCCACCGGCCAGACACCTTTCTCCCTCGTTTATGGGGCAGAAGCAGTTCTCCCCACGGAACTCACATACGGGTCACCTCGAGTGCTCGCTTGTGATGATCTTGATCAAGAGCAGTTGCGGCAAGATGACACAATGCCCCTTGAGGAAGATCGTCTTCGGGCGGCTGTGTGAGCAGCATGCTACCAGCAAGCCTTTCGTCGCTACCATAGCATCAAGGTTCATGCCCGAAGCTTTGAGGAAGGCGACCTTGTTCTTCGACACGTTCAGTCGGCCAACAATGCCAACAAGTTGACGCCAAAGTGGGAAGGCCCTTATCGGGTAATACGAGTCACCGTGCCAGCGCGGTCCATTGGAGATCAAGATGGTATTCCAAAGGAGAAACTCACGGAACAGCGTAACATCTTCACAATTTTACCCATAAGGCACGGTTGCCGGGCTCCCCGGCAAACCACCTTTTGTGCAAGCCTTGCCGGCAAGGCATGTAACCCTTTGTACAAAGCCAGGCGCAGACCCTGAGCATAAATAAATGAAGCCCTGGCGCCCTAAGATTTAGCATGCATGCTAGGTTGAGTCTCTCTCTGTGTTAGGGTTGATAGTGCTTGGCAGCGACTAACCCTTAGCATAGAGGTCAAGCTTGCATCTCCCTGTTCCTTCCCGTCCTTTTTGGTTCACAGGGTGCATGGACATTTCTGCTAAGCTATTTTTGGAAGAAAGAGAATAGGCAGACGTCCCGACCCCGACAAGCCAAGGTTGCTGGGGGCTGCAGGTCTAAGGATCCGATCAAGGCAAGCCAAGGTTGCCGGGGGCTGTGACATCAGATAAGTCTTTTTCCCCCACTTTGTGCCTCCGTATTAAACTTGAACGTATGAGACTTCGCTCGCTCTCATACCATCTTGCTCCCTCTGTCCCATGTCCGAAAACCTTACCTTGGGCCGGAACTTGGTTGTAGTGCGATGTGAAGGGGGCGAGCGAAGGGCCTAATCCTACTCAGCCCCTACCTCCGCCAAGGGCGTAAGTGTAGCCGAGCAATAGAGCAGGAAGACGGCAAGGCCTGTTCCTGGGGTATAGTGTTTATCTTAAGATAACGAGGACTCGTTCCTTGGTGTGGCCCTCGCCCACGCGCAAACAAAACCCGGCAAACACCCTTCTCCTCATTAATACGTTGCTAACAAGTACAATTCGTACGGAATGCATACATGAGCAAGGGGGTTACGAGATTTAAATCTTACAAAGGCCCGTAGGCTTACAAACTAAAAAGAGATAAGATGCCCGTAATCCCTTTGGTGTCCCTCTCCTCAGGAAACGGAACAAGATGACGGAAGGGCAAAAGAAGTGCCTAGGCGAGGTACGAGCAGCATAAGACACCAAAAGAACATCCCGGCGGCCATCCAGAAGAGGGCTGGTGATGATGGTGCCAGGAGAAGAGCCGAAAGATGAGGCAGCGGGCCGGCAATACGAGATGAAGGCGTCGGTGCCTGCGTACTCCAACTTGAAGGCCCGCTACCCGCCTTCTTCGTCTTCTCCGGCGTTCCCACGCCAACCACCCACGGAGGCGACCCCGAGAAGTTCAAGGAGCTGGCAATGCAGATGATGGAGTTGCCGGCGTCGCCCAGTGATGGCGTGTTCGACGCCTAGTCGGACCCGTCATCCTCCCGCCTGCTACCCTCATCGTCGCTGCCGCTGTCCTCCTTGTCACTCTCGCCTGAAGAGGAGCTTTCGTCATCAGTCGAGCTCTCTACACAGCACACTAGCCCGTGCCCCGAGCGCCCGAAGACCTTGACGGAGAGCAGGTCGCTCTTTGCTAGCTTGAAGCAGAGGATGTGCCCATCCATCAAGCAATGGGCGCGTGCGAAGGTTTTCCAGCCCCGGCGAAGGAGCATCACTTGAGGGGCGGGGAACCCTGTGTTCACCCATATGTCACCATGGCAACACCCCTTCATGTGAAGCCTCAGCCGCGGTGGCTGGTCGATCTCCAGCACCCTCGCGAATGCCCGGGGAAGACGAAGGTGGCGGTGCAGCGGCCCATGCAGCTGCAGAAAAAACTCGCGCGCCGAGTCCCTGACGTGACCACTCGGCGAAGCAGGAGGAGTTGGCAGGGGAGATGGCGACGGAGACGGGGACGACGCATGCATCCCGCTTCCACGGCCACCTCTGCCTCGGCCGCCTCAGCCTCGACCGCCTCACAGACCGCGGCCCCGTCCAGAGGCCCCGCCTCGAGCATAGCCTTCACCCTGATCATCTAGCTCTTCCTTGACCACCGCAGCTCTCTGGCGGGAGGTGGATCTGGTCACCTCCACAGAAGAACGGCCACGGCCACGCCCCCTCGCCATGATCATGGGTGGGGATGAAGACAAAGGGGAGACGCAGATAATGCTCTTCTTCCTACCCTCGAGTTCCCTTTTTTATAGTTGGGAAGGGGAGGCCGAAAGACTAGCCTTACGCCCCTGAAGAGCCCGCTTGAATCCGGCTCATTGAAGTGGCAGCAGGCGAGGCCATCGGCCGCCCTCCCCGCCCAATCGAGAGCACGTGAGTATCGCCCCCCGCGCGCCTTCCCATATTCCATGCATCTGTCACCTACCCCGCGCCGTGCATGCGGCGTACGTGGCGTAAGGAGCAGGCATAGTGGGAAACGTGGCACGACGGTTCCAAGGCAGAGAGAGTAAATGAGCGGCGGCCCTGCCATTTTGAGGGAACACGCAAGCCGCCTCTTTACTTTTCACCATGGATGACGCAAGTATGCCGCGGTCATTCCACACACGATCCCCTCGTCACACATTCAACGCGGGTCATGGGGAAGCGCAACGAGCGAAGGAGTTAATGCGGTAAAACTCCACCCCGCATGCCCGTGCACCGTTCTGGGCCTAGCCCAACAACGCGTTGCGCTTATGTGTGGCCCAGGCCTGGGGGCTCCTGTCGGTGTACAAAAGTAGGGGCTCTCCTTTTTACCCCTTTACTTGTGCACGGGCAGTCAGAGCCACACCTGCGGCCACACTTAGCAGGGCAGAGGAGGGAAGCCAAAGGCACAAGACGGGAAAAGCAACGCCAAGAATAGAGACACAAGGAGCAAGAGGGCAAGGTGGACTCCCCCAACAATACCCTTGCCGGGGGCAGCCTCCGCAGCCCTGGCAAGAGCCTTGCCGGGGTAACTTGCCCAACACCAGCAGAGTGCGCCACCCTTGAGCCCAAGGGCTCCAACACCGTCAACCACATTGGAACCAAGGCTTGGGAGGCACCTCCATAGTGGCATGCAGATCTTTGTGAAGATCATAAGCACATAAGATCAGATGAGGACAAGAAGACAATGATCTTCGGCAAGATCCTTGCCGAGGAAATCCACGAGATCTCCGACAGGATCCTTGCGGGGGACGACCACGATGCCACGGCAAGACCCTTGCCGAGGACACCTGCGGGGCCACAGCCAGGCCCACGTCTGCCAAGACTCCACCGCCGTTCCCATACAGCTGCCAGCTCAACTAGCTGGGCAGACACCTGCGTGGCGACACGCGGCCTCCAGGCCAACTCAGCAAGCACCTGCGTGGTGGCATGCAGATCTTCGTGAAGACTCTGCCACCGCGCCAGCCCAGCAGCCAACCAACATGGTGAAGGAAATATGCCCAAGAGGCAATAATAAAGTTATTATTTATTTCCTTATTCTCATGATAAATGTTTATTATTCATGCTAGAATTGTATTAACCGGAAACATAATACATGTGTGAATACATAGACAAACATAGTGTCACTAGTATGCCTCTACTAGACTAGCTCGTTGATCAAAGATGGTTATGTTTCCTAGCCATAGACATGAGTTGTCATTTGATTAACAGGATCACATCATTAGGAGAATGATGTGATTGACTTGACCCATTCCGTTAGCTTAGCACACGATCGCTTAGTATTCGATATTGCTTTCTTCATGACTTATACATGTTCCTATGACTATGAGATTATGCAACTCCGTTTACGGAGGAACACTTTGTGTGCTACCAAACGTCCACAACGTGAATCGGGTGATTATAAAGGTGCTCTACAGTGTGTCTCCAAAGGTACTTGTTGGGTTGGCGTATTTCGAGATTAGGATTTTTCACTCCGATTGCTCTGGAGAGGTATCTCTAGGCCCACTCGGTAATGCACATCACTATAAGCCTTGCAAGCATTGCAACTAATGAGTTAGTTGCGGGATGATGTATTACGTAACGAGTAAAGAGACTTTTCCGTAATCTAGATTTTACTAGGTATTGAGATACCGACGATCGAATCTCGGACAAGTAACATACCGATGACAAAGGGAACAATGTATGTTGTTATGTGGTTTGACCGATAAAGATCTTCATAGAATATGTGGGAGCCAATATGAGCATCCAGGTTCCGCTATTGGCTATTGGCCGGAGATGTGTCTCGGTCATGTCTACATAGTTCTCGAACCCGTAGGGTCCGCACGCTAAAAGTTTGATGACGGTTATATTACGAGTTTATGTGTTTTGATGTACCGAAGGTAGTTCGGAGTCCCGGATGAGATTGGGGACATGACGAGGAGTCTCTAAATGTTCGAGACGTAAAGATCGATATATTGGACGACTATATTCGGACATCGGAAAGGTTCCGAGTGATTCGGGTATTTTTCGAAGTACCGAAGAGTTACGGGAATTCGCCGGGGAGTATATGGGCCTTATTGGGCTTTAGGGAAAGAGAGAGGAGAGGCTGCTGCGCTTCAAGGCCTAGTCCGAATTGGACTAGGGGAGGATGCGCCCCTCCTTCCTTCTTCTCTCTCCCTTTCCTTGTCTCCTACTCCTACTACTTGGAAGGGGGGGGGGGGGAATCCTACTCCCGGTGGGAGTAGGACTCCTCCTAGGGCGCGCCATAGAGAGGGAAGGCCCTCCCCCTCCTCCACTCCTTTATATACGGGGAGGGGGGCACCCCCTGGAGACACAACAATTGATCTCTTGATCTCTTAGCCGTGTGCGGTGCCCCCCTCCACCATAATCCACCTCGATAATATCATAGCGGTGCTTAGGAGAAGCCCTGCGTCGGTAGAACATCATCATCGTCACCACGCCGTCGTGCTGACGAAACTCTCCCTCAACACTCGGCTGGATCGGAGTTCGAGGGACGTCATCGAGTTGAACATGTGCAGAACTCGGAGGTGTCGTGCGTTCAGTACTTGATCGGTCGGATCTTGAAGACGTACGACTACATCAACTGCGTTGTGCTAACGCTTCCGCTTTCGGTCTATGAGGGTACGTGGACACACTCTGCCCTCTCGTTGCTATGAATCACCATGATCTTGTGTGTGCGTAGGAATTTTTTTGAAATTACTACGTTCCCCAATAGTGGCATCCGAGCCAGGTTTTATGCGTTGATGTAATATGCACGAGTAGAACACACGTGAGTTGTGGGCGATACAAGTCATACTTCTTACCAGCATGTCACACTTTGGTTCGGCGGTATTGTGGGATGAAGCGGTCCGGACCGACATTACGCGTACGCTTACGCGAGACTGGTTTTACCGCCGTGCTATGCACACAGGTGACTCGCGGGTGTCAGTTTCTCCAACTTTAGTTGAACTGAGTGTGGCTACGCCCGGTCCTTGCGAAGGTTAAAACAGCACCAAGTTGACAAACTATCGTTGTGGTTTTGATGCGTAGGTAAGAACGCTTCTTGCCCAGCCCGTAGCAGCCACGTCAAACTTGCAAACAACAAAGTAGATGACGTCTAACTTGTTTTTGCAGGGCATGTTGTGATATGATATGGTCAAGGCATGGTACTATATTTTATTGTATGAGATGATCATGTTTTGTAACCGAGTTATCGGCAACTGGCAGGAGCCATATGGTTGTCGCTTTATTGTATGCAATGCAATCGCCCTGTAATTGCTTTACTTTATCACTAAGCGGTAGCGATAGTCGAGAAGCAATAGTTGGCGAGACGACAACGATGCTACGATGGAGATCAAGGTGTCGTGCGGTGACGATGGTGATCATGACGGTGCTTTGGAGATGGAGATCACAAGCACAAGATGATGATGGCCATATCATATCACTTATATTGATTGCATGTGATGTTTATCTTTTATGCATCTTATCTTGCTTGGATTGACGGTAGCATTATAAGATGATCTCTCACTAAATTATCAAGGTATAAGTGTTCTCCCTGAGTATGCACCGTTGCGAAAGTTCTTCGTCCGAGACACCACGTGATGATCGGGTGTGATAGGCTCTACGTTCAAATACAACGGGTGCAAAACAGTTGCACACGCAGAATACTCGAGTTAAACTTGACGAGCCTAGCATATAATGATATGGCCTCTAACACCGAGACCGAAAGGTCGAGCGTGAATCATATAGTAGATATGATCAACATAGTGATGTTCACCATTGAAACTACTCCATCTCATGTGATGATCGGACATGGTTTAGTTGATTTGGATCACGTGATCACTTAGATGATTAGAGGGATGTCTATCTAAGTGGAAGTTCTTAAGTCATATGATTAATTGAACTTTAATTTATCATGAACTTAGTCCTGGTAGTATTAGCATATCTATGTTGTAGATCAATAGCTCGCGTTTAGCTCCCCTGTTTTATTTTCGATATGTTCCTAGAGAAAACTAAGTTGAAAGATGTTAGTAGCAATGATGCGGATTGGATCCGTGATCTGAGGATTATCCTCATTGCTGCACAGAAGTATTATGTCCTTGATGCACCGCTAGGTGACGGACCTATTGCAGGAGCAGATGCATACGTTATGAATGTTTGACAAAGCTCTATATGTTTTGAACACCACAGAGCATATAAGATGTTCCAAGAGTTGAAATTGGTATTTCATACTCATGCTCGTGTCGAGAGGTATGAGACCTCTGACAGTACTTTGCCTACAAGATGGAGGAGAATTGCTCAGCTAGTGAGCATGTGCTCATTATGTCTGAGTACTAAAATCACTTGATTCAAGTGGGAGTTAATCTTCCAGATAAGATAGTGATTGACAGAGTTCTGTAGTCACTATCACCAAATTACTAGGACTTCGTGATGAACTATAATACGCAAGGGATAAACGGAAACGATTCCCAAGCTCTTCGTGATGCTGAAATCAATGAAGGTAGAAATCAAGAAAAGCATCAAGTTTTGATGGTTGACAAGAGCACTAGTTTCAAGAAAAGGGCAAAGGGAAGAAGGGGAACTTCAAGAAGAACGGCAAGCAAGTTGTTACTCAAGTGAAGAAGCCCAAGTCTGTACCTAAGCCTGAGACTAAGTGCTTCTACTACAAAGGGACTGGTCACTTGAAGCGGAACTGCCCCAAGTATTTGGCGTATAAGAAGGATGGCAAAGTGAACAAAGGTATATTTGATATACATACTATTGATGTGTATTTTACTAGTGTTCATAGCAACCCCTCGGTATTTGATATTGGTACAGTTGCTAAGAGTAGTAACTCGAAACGGGAGTTGCAGAATAAACAAAGACTAGTTGAGGGTGAAGTGATGATGTGTGTTGGAAGTCGTTCCAAGATTGATATGATCATCATCGTACACTCCCTACACTTTCGGGATTAGTGTTGAACCTAAATAAGTATTATTTGGTGTTTGCGTTGAGCATGAATATGATTTGATCATGTTTATTGCAATACGGTTATTCATTTAAGTTAGAGAATAATTGTTGTTCTATTTGCATGAATAAAACCTTCTATGGTCATACACCCAATGAAAATGGTTTGTTGGATCTCGATCGTAGTGATGCACATATTCATAATATTGAGGCCAAAAGATGCAGAGTTGATAATGATAGTGCAACTTATTTGTGGCACTGCCGTTTAGGTCATATTTGTGTAAAGCGCATGAAGAAACTCCATACTGATGGACTTTTGGAACCACTTGATTATGAATCACTTGGTACTTGCGAACCGTGCCTCATGGGCAAGATGACTAAAACGCCGTTCTCCGAAACTATGGAGCGAGCAACAGATTTGTTGGAAATCATGCATACAGATGTATGTGGTCTGATGAATGTTGAGGCTCGCGGTGGGTATCGTTATTTTCTCATCTTCACAGATGATTTAAGAAGATATGGGTATATCTACTTAATGAAACATAAGTCTGAAACATTTGAAAATCTAAATAGAATTTCAGAGTGAAGTTGAAAATCATCGTAACAAGAAAATAAAGTTGCTACGATCTGATCGTGGAGGAGAATATTTGAGTTACGAGTTTGGTCTTCATTTGAAACAATGCGGAACAGTTTCGCAACTCACGCCACCTGGAACACCACAGCGTAATGGTGTGTCCGAACATCGTAACCATACTTTATTAGATATGGTGCAATCTATGATGTCTCTTACCGATTTACCACTATCGTTTTGGGGTTATGCATTAAAGACAACTGCATTCACGTTAAATAGGGCATCATCTAAATCCGTTGAGATGACACCTTATGAACATTGGTTTGGCAAGAAACCAAAAGTTGTCGTTTCTTAAAATTTGGGGTTGCGATGCTTATGTGAAAAAGTTTCATCCTGATAAGCTCAAACCCAAATCAGAGAAATGTGTCTTCATAGGATACCCAAAGGAGACAATTGGGTACACCTTCTATCACAGATCCGAAGGCAATATATTTGTTGCTTATAATGGATCCTTTCTAGAGAAGGAGTTTCTCACGAAAGAAGTGAGTGGGAGGACTTGATGAGCTAACTGTACCTGCTCCCTTATTGGAAAGTAGTTCATCACAGAAATTTGTTCCTGTGACTCCTACACCAATTAGTGAGGAAGCTAATGATGATGATCATGTAACTTTAGATCAAGTTACTACTGAACCTCGTAGGTCAACCAGAGTGAGATCCGCACCAGAGTGGTACGGTAATCCTGTTCTGGAGGTCATATTACTTGACCATGACGAACCTACGAATTATGAGGAAGCGATGATGAAGCCCAGATTCCGCAAAATGGCTTGAGGCCATGAAATCTGAGATGGGATCCATGTATGAGAACAAAGTATGGACTTTGATTGATTTGCCCAATGATCGACGAGCCATTGAGATTAAATGGATCTTCAAGAAGAAGACAGACGATGATAGTAGTGTTACTATCTACAAAGCTAGAATTTTTGCAAAAGGTTTTCGACAAGTTCAAGGTGTTGACTAAAATGAGAGTTTCTCACTCGTATCTATGCTTAAGTCTGTCCAAATCATGTTAGCAATTGCCGCATTTTATGAAATCTGGCAAATGGATAAACAAAACTGCATTCCTTAATGGATTTATTAATGAAGAGTTGTATATGATGCAACCAGAAGGTTTTGTCAATCCTAAAGATGCTAACAAAATATGCAAGCTCCAGCAATCCATCTATGGACTGGTGCAAGCATATCGAAGTTGGAATATACGCTTTGATATGTTAATCAAAGCATATAGTTTTATACAGACTTGCGGTGAAGCCTGTATTTACAAGAAAGTGAGTGGGAGCACTGCAACATTTCTGATAAGTATATGTGAATGACATATTGTTGATCGGAAATAATGTAGAATTATTCTGCAAAACACAAAGGAGTACTTTGAAAGGACTTTTTCAAAGAAAGACCTCAGTGAAGCTGCTTATATATTGAGCATCAAGATCTATAGAGATAGATCAAGATGCTTGATAAGTTTTTTTCAATGAGTACATACCTTGACAAGATTTTGAAGTAGTTCAAAATGGAACAGTCAAAGAAAGAGTTCTTGCCTTTGTTACAAGGTGTAAAATTTGGTAAGACTCAAAGCCCGACCACGGCAGAAGATAGAAAGAGAATGAAAGTCATTCCCTATGCCTCAGCCATAGGTTCTATAAAGTATGCCATGCTGTGTACCAGATCTATTGTATACCCTACACTGATTTTATCAAGGGAGTACAATAGTGATCTAGGAGTAGATCACTGGACAGCGGTCAAAATTATCCTTAGTGGAATAAGGATATGTTTCTCGATTACGGAGGTGACAAAAGGTTCGTCGTAAAGGGTTACGTCGATGCAAGTTTTGACACTGATCCAGATGACTCTAAGTCTCAATATGGATACATATTGAAAGTGGGAGAAATTAGCTAGAGTAGCTCTGTGGAGAGCATTGTTGACATAGAAATTTGCAAAATACATACGGATCTGAATGTAGCAGACCCGTTGACTAAACTTCTCTCACAAGCAAAACATGATCACACCTTAGTACTCTTTTGGTGTTAATCACATAGCGATGTGAACTAGATTATTGACTCTAGTAAACCCTTTGGGTGTTGGTCACATGACAATGTGAACTATGGGTGTTAATCACATGGTCATGTGAACTATTGGTGTTAAATCACATGACGATGTGAACTAGATTATTGACTCTAGTGCAAGTGGGAGACTGAAGGAAATATGCCCTAGAGGCAATAATAAAGTTATTATTTATTTCCTTATTCTCATGATAAATGTTTATTATTCATGCTAGAATTGTATTAACCAGAAACATAATACATGTGTGACTACATAGACAAACATAGTGTCACTAGTATGCCTCAACTTGACTAGCTCGTTGATCAAAGATGGTTATGTTTCCTAGCCACAGACATGAGTTGTCATTTGATTAACAGGATCACATCATTAGGAGAATGATGTGATTGACTTGACCCATTCCGTTAGCTTAGCACACGATTATTTAGTATTCTGCTATTGCTTTCTTCATGACTTATACATGTTCCTATGACTATGGGATTAAGCAACTCCCGTTTACCAGAGGAACACTTTGTGTGCTACCAAACGTCACAACATAACTGGGTGATTATATAGGTGCTCTACAGGTGTCTCCAAAGGTACTTGTTGGGTTGGCGTATTTCGAGATTAGGATTTGTCACTCCGATTGCCGGAGAGGTATCTCTGGGCCCACTCGGTAATGCACATCACTATAAGCCTTGCAAGCATTGCAACTTATGAGTTAGTTGTGGGATGATGTATTACAGAACGAGTAAAGAGACTTTCTGGTAACGAGATTGAACTAGGTATTGAGATATCGACGATCGAATCTCGGGCAAGTAACATACCGATGACAAAGGGAACAACGTATGTTGTTATGCGGTTTGACCGATAAAGATCTTCGTAGACTATGTGGGAGCCAATATGAGCATCCAGGTTCCGCTATTGGTTATTGAGCGGAGATGTGTCTCGGTCATGTCTACATAGTTCTCGAACCCGTAGGGTCCGCACGCTTAAAGTTCCATGACGGTTATATTATGAGTTTATGTGTTTTGATGTACCGAAGGTAGTTCGGAGTCCCGGATGAGATCGGGGACATGATGAGGAGTCTCGAAATGGTTGATACGTAAAGATCGATATATTGGACGACTATATTTGGACATCGGAAAGGTTCTGAGTGATTTGGGTATTTTTCGGAGTATTGGAGAGTTACGGGAATTCGCCGGGGAGTATATGGGCCTTATTGGGCTTTAGGGGAAAGAGAGAGGAGAGTCTACGCGCCCCCCAAGGCCTAGTCCGAATTGGACTAGGGGGAGGGGCTGCGCCCCCTCCTTCCTTATCTTCTCTCTCCCCTTTCCTTGACTCCTACTCCTACTACTTGGAAGGGGGAATCCTACTCCCGGTGGGAGTAGGACTCCTCCTAGGGCGCGCCATAGAGAGGGCCGGCCCTCCCCCTCCTCCACTCCTTTATATACGGGGAGGGGGCACCCCTTGGAGACACAACAATTGATCTCTTGATATATTAGCCGTGTGCGGTGTCCCCCTCCACCATAATCCATCTTGATAATATTGTAGCGGTGCTTAGGCGAAGCCCTGCATCGGTAGAACATCATCATCGTCACCATGCCATCGTGCTGACGAAACTCTCCCTGAACACTTGGCTGGATCGGAGTTCGAGGGACGCCATCGAGTTGAACGTGTGAAGAACTCGGAGGTGCTGTGCGTTCGGTACTTAATCGGTCGGATCGTGAAGACGTACGACTACATCAACCGCGTTGTGCTAACGCTTCCGCTTTCGGTCTACGAGGGTACGTGGACACACTCTCCCCTCTCGTTGCTATGCATCACCATGATCTTGCGTGTGCGTTGGAATTTTTTTTGAAATTACTACGTTCCCCAATACGTGGCACTACAACGCCTCATCAGCTCGGACGCGCGTCGGAGCCAGGCGAGGCGGCGACAGCTGGGACGAGCTTCCTTGCTGTCCCCGATAAAGCAAGAAGGGCACGTCGGCAGCACATTAAATGCATTTGTCCGTCAGCGCCAGAGGATAGACTTAACCACTATATGCCTTTCCACCTCCTGTGTGCCACTGTGGCGACCCCTTTTGTCTATAAAAGGAGGCCCGAGGCGTACTGGAGAAGGATTCGGATCTTTTGGACTACGCACGCACCACAGCTAGTTCGAGAGCTCAAGAACACTCAAATATACACCAAAGCAGGACTAGGGTACTACGCATCTTTGCGGCCCGAACCTGGGTAAACGATCTTTGTGCTGACTACCAGACCCGCTCTTTGCACAACCCCGCACCCGCCAACCGTAGTAGGGATCCCAATGATTCCATAGGTGTTGTTTCCACCAACACACAACCCACCAGGGCGCGCATGGGGGCCCAGGCGCGCCCAGGTGGGTTGTGCCCACCTCGGTGGCCTCCCGTACCCCTTCTTTGCACTATAAATTCCCAAATATTCCGAAACCCTTCAGGGTTAACCGAGATGAGAATTTCCACCGCCGTAGGCCTCTTTAGCCACTGAAAACCAATCTAGACCCCGTTCCGGCACCCTGCCGGATGGAGGAATCATGACCGGTGGCCATCTTCATCATCCCGGCGGCCACCACGATGAGGAGGGAGTAGTCCACCCTCGGGGCTGATGGTTTGTACCAGTAGCTAGGTGTTTAATCTCTCTCTCTCTCTCTCTCTCTCGTGATCTATATCATGGGCTTTGTTAATATAGATGGATCATATGATGTTTCTCCCCTCTATACTCTTGTTGTGATGAATTGAATCTTTACCCTTTGAAGTTTTGTCTTGTCGGATTGAATATTCAGATATGAGAACACATGATGTATGTCTTGCGGTATGAATACTTGAGGTGACAATGGGGTATCATATTGATTCACCTGATGTATGTTTTGGCACTCAAATTGCGGATTCCCGAGGTGACATTGGGGTAATCTATGCATAAGGGTTGATGCACATTTTATTATCTTTTCTCCGATAGAAACTTTGGGGTCTCTTTGTAGTTCTTTGTGTGGATTGAGTATTATGAATATGAATTTGCTTTGGTGTTATTTTAGTACGAACTCTTCATTAGATCAATCGAAAAGAATAGCTTGCATTATTTTAGTACAAACTCTAGGATAGATCAAACAGAAAGAATAGCTTTGAGGTGGTTTTTTACCCTACAAACAATTTCTATCTTTTGTTCTCCGCTAATATGAACTCGGGAGTGATTCTTTATTGCACTTTGAGGGATAATTATATGATCCAACTATGTTAGCATTGTTGAGAGGTTGCACTAATGAAATTACGGACCCTAGGCCTCATTTTTAAGCATTGCAATACCGTTTTTGTGCCCGTTTACTATTTGCTACCTTGATGTTTTTATTTATTCAGATTATAAAAATATATTGATATCATCCATATTGATTTCTTGTTTTGGTTGCAGGGTCGTTTGAGAGAGACCATCTTCATCCTACACCTCTTACAGATTGATAAACCTTAGGTCATCCACTTGATGAAAAATTGCTACTGTTACAAAACTCTGCGCTTGGAGGCCCAACACGTGTCTACAAGAATAAAGTTGCATAGTAGACATCAACAAGAAATTGGATGCACAACCACTTAGTTTTCTTTTGAGCTTTCATACACTTATAGATCTAGTGCATCCGTTGCATGGCAATCCCTACTCACTTGCATCAATATCAATTGATAGGCATCTCCATTACACATTAATGTGCCTAGTTCATGTGAGACTTTCTCCTTTTTTGTCTTCTCACAACCTCCGCCATATTCTATTCCACCTATAGTGCTATATCCATGGCTCACGCTCATGTATTGCGTGAAAGTTGAAAAAGTTTGAGAACACCAAAAGTATGAAACAATTGCTTGGCTTGTCATCGAGGTTGTGCACGATAAAATACTTTGTGTGATTAAGATGGAGCATAGCCAGACTATATGATTTTGTAGGGATAACTTTCTTTGGCCATGATATTTTGAGAAGACATGATTGCTTTATTAGTATGCTTGAAGTATTCTTGTTTTTATGTCAATATTAAACTTTCGTTTTGAATCTTATGGATCTAAATATTCAAGCCACAATAAGAAGAATTGCATTGATAAATATGTTAGGTAGCATTTCACATAAAAAATCTCTTTTTATCATTTACCTACTCGAGGACGAGCAGGAATTAAGCTTGGGGATGCTTGATACGTCTCCAACGTATCTATAATTTTTGATTGTTCCATGCTATTATATTATATGTTTTGGATGTTTTATATGCATTTATATGCTATTTTATATTATATTTGGGACAAACCTATTAACCCATTGCCCAGTGCCAGTTTCTGTTTTTACTTGTTTTTGACTTTTACAGAAAAGGAATATCAAACGGAGTCCAAACGGAATAAAACTTTACGGTGATTTGTCTTGGACCAGAAGAAACCTACTAGACTTGGAGAGGGGGCGCGCCCCTAGGGCTTGTGTGTCCCTCGTAGCCCTTCCAAATCTAACTCCAGCACTATAAATTCCCAAATATTCCCCCTATACCAGAGGGAACACCAAAAATATTTTTCCTTCACCGAAAGCTTCTGTTCCCGTGAGATCCCATCTTGGGGCCTTTTCCGGCACTCCGCCGAAGGGGGATTCGATCATGGAGGACCTCTACACCAACCTTGCTTCCCTTCTGATGAAGCGTGAGTAGTTTAACTCGGACCTAAGGGTCCATAGCTAGTAGCTAGATGGCTTATTCTCTCTCTTCGTTCTTTAATACAATGTTCTCCTCAATGTTCTTGGAGATCTATCTGATGTAATCTTCTTTTGCGGTGCGTTTGTTGAGATCCGATGAATTGTGGATTTATGATCAGATTATCTATGCATATTATTTGAGTCTTTTCTGAACTCTTTTATGCATGATTGAGATAGCTTAGTAATTCTCTTCGATCTATCGGTTTGGTTTGGCCAACTAGATTGGTTTTTCCTGCAACGGGAGAAGTGCTTTGTGATGGGTTCAATCTTGCGGTGTCCTCTCCCAGTGACAGTAGGGGTAGTGAGTCTCGTATTGTATTGTTGCCATTAAGGATAAAAAGATGGGGTTTATATCATATTGCTTGAGTTTATCCCTCTACATCATGTCATCTTGATTAAGGTGTTACTCTGTTCTTATGAACTTAATACTCAAGATGCAGGCAGGAGTTGGTCGATGTGTGGAGTAATAGTAGTAGATGCAGGCAGGAGTCGGTCTACTTGTCACGGACGTGATGCCTATATTCATGATCATTGCCTTAGATATCGTCATAACTTTATGCTTTTCTATCAATTGCTCAGCAATAATTTGTTTACCCACCATATGCTTTATTCAAGAGAGAAGCCTCTAGTGAAACCTATGGCCTCGGGTCTATTTTCCATCATATATTTTAAGATCTATAAAACCAAAAACCCCAAAATACCTTGCTGCAATTTATTTGTGTTTACTTTATTTTTCTGGTTACTTATCTTTTATAACTATCTCTATTAGATCTCACTCTTGCAAGTGACTGTGAAGGGATTGACAACCCCTTTTTCATGTTGTGTGCAAGTGTTTGTTAGTTTGTGTAGGTGCATATATTGGGGACTTGCTTGTGCCTCCTATTGGATTGATACCTTGGTTCTTAACCGAGGGAAATACTTATCTCTACTTTGTTGCATCACCCTTTCCTCTTCAAGGAAAAATCAACGCAAGCTCAAGAAGTAGCAAACACAAAGAGAGCATCATGAAGCATATGACTAGCACATTTATGCCTAACTCACTTCCTATGCATAGGGATTTTGTGAGCAAATAATTCATGAAAACAAGAATCAACTAGCATAGGAAGGGAAAACAAGCATAACTTCAACACTTTCAACAGATTGAGAGGAAACTTGATATTATTGAGATATGTATAAGCACATGTTCCTCTCTCATAATATTTTTTAGTAGAATGATTAATGAATTCAACAATATAGCTATCACATAAAGCATTCTTTTCATGATCCACAAGGATAGAAATTCTATTACTCTCCACATAAGAAAATTTCTTCTCATTCATAATAGTGGGAGCAAACTCAACAAATAGCTATCATGAGTTACTTGATTCACATAATCCAATTGAAAATTAAAATCATGATGACAAGTTTCAAGATTATCATTATTCTTTATAGCATACACATCATCACAATAATCATCATAGATAGCATTTTTTATCATAATTGATTGAACCTCTTCCAGGATAGTGGATTCATCATTAAATAAAGTCATGACCTCTCCAATCCACTTTCATCATTGTAGTCATCATAAATTGGAGGCATGAAATCATCATAATAAATTTTCTCATCAAATCTTGGGGGACTAAAAATATCATCTTCATCAAACATAGCATCCCCAATCTTGTGGCTTTGCATATCATTAGCATCATGGATATTCAAGGAATTCATACTAACAGAATTGCAATCATGCTCACCATACAAATATTTTGTGCCAAACATTTTATTGAATTCTTCTTTTTACAATTGAGCACAAGTTTCCTTTCCATCATTTTCAAGAAACACATTATAGAGATGAATAATATGAGGCAACCTCAATTCCATTTTTTTGTAGTTTTCTTTTATAAACCAAACTAGTGATAAAATAAGAAACTAAAAGATACAATTGCAAGATCTAAAGATATACCTTAAAGCACTCACCCCCCAGGTAATGGCGCCAGAAAAGAGCTTGATGTTTACTACACAACTTAATCTTGTAGACTCGTGTTGGGCCTCCAAGCGCAGAGTTTTGTAGGACAGTTGCAAATTTCCCTCAAGTGGATGACCTAAGGTTTATCAATCCATGGGAGGCATGATGGCTCGTGTCCGCGTCAGTTTTTCCCCGAAGAGGAAGGGATGATGCAACACAGCTACGGTAGGTATTTCCCTCAATTATGAAACCAAGGTTATCGAACTAGTAGGAGAACCAAGCAACACTATGTAAATGATATCTGCACACAAAGAACAAATACTTGCAACCCAACGTGTAAGAGGGGTTGTCAATCCCTCTCGGGTAAAAGATAGATTGGTTTGTATGAATTTGGACAAATAGATCTCTCGATAAACAAAAATAAAATAAATAAGAAAAAATGAAGCAAGGTATTTTTTGTTTTAGAATAATAGTTCTGAAAACAAAAGCAAATAAAAATAGACTTGAAGCAAATATGATAAAGAATAGACCCCGGGGCCGTAGATTTCACTGGTGGCTTCTCTCAAGATAATAGTGTACCGTGGGTAAACAAATTACTGTTGGGCAATTGATAGAACTTCACATAATTATGACGATATCCAGGCAATGATCATTATATAGGCATCACGTCCAAGATTAGTAGACCGACTCCTGCCTGCATCTACTACTATTACTCCACACATCGACCGCTATCTAGCATGCATCTAGTGTATTAAGTTCACAGAGAAATGGAGTAATGCAATAAGAACGATGACATGATGTAGACAAGATCTATTCATGTAGGAATAGACCCCATCTTGTTATCCTTAATAGCAACGATCAATACGTGTCTTGCTGTCGCACCTTTTATACATCGGGAAAGAACACTGCACGATCGAACCCATCACAAAGCACCTCTTCCCATGGCAAGAAAAATCGATTTAGTCGGCCTAACTAAACCAAAGATTCGAAGAAGAAATACGAGGCTATAAGTAATCATGCATATAATAGATCAAAACTCAAATAACTTTCATGGGTAAAATAGATTTGATCATAAACTCAAAGTTCATCGGATCCCAACAAACACACCACAAAAAGAGTTACATCAAATAGATCTCCATGAGACCAGTGTAATGAGAATCAAAAAGAGAGAAGAAGCCATCTAGCTACTGCCTACGGACCCGTAGGTCTACAATGAACTACTCACGCATCATTGGAGAGGCACCAATGAGGATGATGAACCCCTCTATGATGGTGTCTAGATTGGATCTTGTGGTTCTGGAACTTGCGGCGGCTGGAATTGTGTTTCATCGACTCCCATAGGATTTCTAGAATATTTAGGTATTTATAGGGCGAAGAGACGGCGCGGGAGGCCACCGAGGTGGGCACAACCCACCAGGGCGCGCCTGGACCCCCAAGCGCGCCCAGGTGGGTTGTGCCCCCTCGGGGCACCCCTCTGGTACTTCTTTGGCACATCCCGTGTTTTCTGGTCCAAAAAAATTCTTCAAAAAGTTTCGCTGCATTTGGACTCCGTTTGGTATTGATTTTCCGCTAAGTAGAAAACAAGCAAAAAACATCAACTGGCACTGGGCACTATGTCAATAGGTTAGTCCCAAAAAATGATATGAAGTTGCTATAAAATGATTGTAAAACATCCAAGAATGATAATATAACAGCATGGAACAATAAAAAATTATATATACATTGGAGACGTATCAAGGCGTAGGATGAAGATGGTCTCTCTCAAACAACCCTGCAATCAAATACAAGAAATCTCTTGTGTCCCCAACACACCCAATACAATGGCAAACTGTATAGGTGCACTAGTTCGGTGAAGAGATGGTGATACAAGTGTAGTATGGATAGTAGATATAGGTTTTTGTAATCTGAAAAAAAACCAGCAAGGTAGCAAGTATTAAAAGTGAGCAAAAATGGTATTGCAATGCTTTGCCTAGGGTTCATACTTTCACTAGGGCAAAATCTCTCAACAATGATAATTTTTTTGGATCATATAGCAATCCATCAACGTGCAACAAAGAATCACTCCAAAGTTCTTATCTAGAGGAGAACATAAGAATAAATTATTGTAGGTAGCAAACCACCTCAAAGTTATCCTTTCCGATCAATTTATTGAGTCGTCCCTATAAGTGTCACAAACAGCCCTAGAGTTCATACTAAAATAACACCATATGAAAACACATCAATCAACCCTAATGTCACCTAGATACTCCAATGTCACCACAAGTATTTGTGGGTCAATTATACATATGCATCAAACAACTTCATATTCATAATATTCAATCCAACACAAAGAATCTCAAAGAGTGCCCCAAGATTTCTACTGGAGAAACAAGGACGAAAACATGCATCAACCCCTATGCATAGATTACCCCAATGTCACCTCGGGAATCCGCGAGTTGAGTGCCAAAACATACATCAAGTGAATCAATATGATACCCCATTGTCACCACGGGTATTCCTACGCAAGACATACATCAAGTGTTCTCAAATCCACAAAAGTATTCATTCCGATAATAACAAAATCTCAAAGGTAAAACTCAATTCATCACAAGAAGGTACACAGGGAAGAACACCATAAGATCCAACTATATTAACAAAGCTCGCGGTACATCAAGATCATGCCAAATCAAGAACATGAGAGAGAGACCAAACACATAGCTACTGGTACATACCCTCAGCCTCGAGGGTGAACTACTCCCTCCTCATCATGGTGGCCGCCAGGATGATGAAGATGGCCTCCGGTGATGATTTCCCCCTCCGTAGGGTGTCGAAACAGGGCCCCGATTGAGTTTTCATGGATACAGAGGCTTGGGGCGGCGGAACTTCTCATCTAGAGTTCTTTTTGATGTTTGGGGTATTTATAGGAATTTTTGCCGTCGGTCTCACGCAAGGGGGGGGAGAGTGCCTGAGGGGCCCACAAGCTCGGGGGCGGGCGCGACCCCCGGGCTTGTGGCTTCCTCGGCCACTTCCTGGCCCAGCTCCGTGATACGTCTCCGATGTATCTGTAATTTATGAAGTATTCATGCCATGTTTACAAAAAAATTATATGGTTTTGGTATGATTTGATTAGAACTAACCTAGACTGACGCTGTTTTCACTAGAACTACCGTGGTGTCATTTTTTTGTGCAGAAATAAAAGTTCTCGGAATGGGCTGAAAATTTATGGTTTTTTATGGACCAAAAGAGAACCCCGAAGCACAAGAGTTGGACGAGAAGAGTCCTGAGGCGACAACAAGGTAGGGGGTGCGCTCTACCCCCTGGGAGGGTGCTCCCACCTTGTCGCTGCCTCGTGGACCCCCTTGACGTGAGACCGACACGAAAAATTCCTATCAATACCAAAACCCACATAAATAAACCTAGATCGGGAGTTCCACCGCTGTAAGCCTTTGTAGCCATGAAAAATCAATCTAGGCCCTCTCCGGCACCCTGCCGGAGGGGGCCATCATCAGCATGGAGGCAAAGGACCAGACGGAGAACCTCTCCCCATCTAGGGGGGAGGCCATGGAGGAGGAAGCACAAGGGGGAGACTCTCTCCCTCTCTCTCTCTCTCGGTGCCGCCGGGGGAATTATCGTCGCGGTGATCGTCTTCATCAACATCACCATTCATCACCTTCCTCATCTCTTTTACACGGTCCACTCTCCCGCACCCCGCTGTAATCCCCTACTTGAACATGGTGATTTATGCCGCATATTATAATCCAATGATGTGTTTCCATCCTATGATGTTTTGAGCAGATTTCCTTTTTCTTTTGGGTTGATTGATGATCTAGATTGGTTTGAGTTGTATGTTGATTTTGGTGCTGTCCTATGGTGCCTTCCATGCTGCGCACACAGGAAGGATTTGCGCTGTAGGGTGTTGCAATACATTCATGATTCGCTTATAGTGGGTTGCTAGAGTGACAGAAGCTTAAACCCGAGTAAGGGGGTTGTTGCGTATGGGATAAAGGGGACTTGATACTTTAATGCTATTGTTGGGTTTTACCTTAATGATATTTAGTAGTTGCAGATGCTTGCTAGAGTTCCAATCATAAGTGCATATGATCCAAGAAGAGAAAGTATGTTAGCTTATGCCTCTCCCTCATATGAAATTGCAGTGACGACTACTGATCTTGTTAACAATTGCCTAGGATAATTTTGCACACCGACCCATCATTATTCCACAGTTGCTATTTATAATATATAGCAATATATTCTAACTTTATGATAATAGCACCTATTTTTATATTTTAGTTCTCCGATATCATGCAAAGTTATCCTCTTCATACCCACAATGTAGTTTTATTTATTATTTCTAGATGGAAGCAAATGTTCGGTGTACGTAGAGTCGTATCAGTGGTAGATAGGACTTGAGAGAATATTGATCTTACCTTTAGCTCCTTGTGGGTTTGACACTCCATACTTATCACTTCCACCTTTTGAAATTTCTACGATGATTCCTTGCACTTGGGGATTATCAAGCTCTTTTCTGGTGCCGTTGCTGGGGAGCAATAGCGTGGGGTTGATATTCTCGTGTGTGCTTGTTTGCTTTCTTCACTAAGTAGATTTTGATTTTCCTTTTGTTTTTGTTTTCTTGCTTTATTTAGTTGTGGGTGAAACAAACAAAAAATGTAAAATACAAAAAAAATTACTTGCCTCTTATGCCTGAAAACGTTTTCAAAAAAGAGAAGTGATTGGAAGGTTGTACATTGGAGAAGTGAGGGACTTCCTTGAACACTTGTGTTCATGCTCATGGAAACAATGTAGAATTTTTCATGGAAGTTTCTCAAAAATAAGTATCCCCTTGTATATATTCATTGTATTATAAAAATAATGTGCCAAGGTTTTAGGATGATTAGTGTCGGTGTAATCAAAACCAGGGCTATACACCGAGCATGGGCCACGACGGTATGCAATTACACCAAGATGGCCAAGGCAACGCCAAGACAGAGGCATAAAGAGCAAGAAGGCGAGGTGGTTTCCCCCGGCAAGGCCCTTGCCAGGGCGACCTCCACGACCCCGACAAGGACCTTGCCGGGGCAGCTTACCCAACGCCAACAGGGCGCCCCACCCTTGAGCCCTAGGTTTCCCAACGCCACCAACCATGTTGAGACCAAGGCTCGGGAGGCGCCTCCTTGATGGCATGCAGATCTTTGTGAAGACAAGGAGCACTCCAAATCAGAAGAGGATTAGAAGGCGACAAACCTCAGCGAGATCCTTGCTGAGGAAACCCACAAGACCTCTGGCAAGATCCTTGCCGGGGACAACCACGACGCCACGGCAAGACCCTTGCCGGGGCCCCAGCAAGGCCCTTGCCGAGGACATCCGCGGGGCCACAGCCAGGCCTGCGCCCGCCAAGTTTCCACCGCCGCTCCCATGCAACTGCCAGCCCACCAACTAGGCAGGCACCTGCGTGTCGGCACAAGGCTTCAAGTCAACTCAGCGTATGCCCACGTGGTGGCATACAAATCTTCATGAAGGCACTACCACCGCTCCACCTCAGCAGCCTACCAGCCTACATGGCGCCGCCCGCCTCGCTGGCCTGGACGCGTGTAGGGGCAGGGCGAAGCGGCAGTAAAGCGAGGGGACACCTCACAGGCGCATTAAAAGCGTCTTGTCCCATAATGGCAAAGCGATAGGCTTAGCCACAGTACCCCGATGCCACCTCCTGTGTGCCACTGTGGCGATCCCCTTACCTATAAAAGGAGGCTCAAGGCATCCAGGAGGAGGATTCGGCTCTTTTGAACCTAGCAGCACCTAGAGCTAGTTCAAGAGCTCAAGAACACTAAATACAGCCACCAAAGAAGAATCATAGGGTTTTACGCATCTTTGCGGCCCGAACCTGGGTAAATCCCCTTTGTGTTGTCTTCTAGTCCCGCTCTTCTCACGATCCCCGCGCCCCGCAACCGTAGAAGGGATTTCAGTGATCCCATAGGTGTCATTTCCCACCGACAATTAGATTGCTTGTTTGTTGTGTGCGGTGCGAAAACAGAAACTTTTGCTTCCAGAAATAGAATTGTTTAAATTCATTGGAATGCGATAAAATTCTGAAAATTTTGCACTGTACTGTTATGGAAATTATTTAGATTGTCCTATTTTTCAGAATTTTTGAGTTACAGAAGTATACAAAATTTCCAGATTACTACAGACTATCCTGTTTTTGACAGATTCTGTTTTCTATGTGTTGTTCACTTATTTTGATGAATCTATGTGTAGTATCGGGGGGTATGAACCATGGTGAAGTTGGAATACAGTAGATATAATGCTAATCTTAAATTGGAATGAGTTTACAATAGTATCTAAAGGTAGTGATTTGTTTTATTATACTAACAGATCTCATGAGGGTTTTTGTTAAGTCTTGTGTGGATGAAGTGTTCGAAGATCGAAGAGTTATCAATATGAGAAGAATAAGGAGGGGCAAGAGTTCAAGCTTGGGGATGCCCAAGTCACCCAAGTAAATATTTCAAGGATACTCAAGCATCTAAGCTTGGGGATGCCCCGGTTGGCATCCCATCTTTCTTCTTCAACAATTATCGGTATACCTTGGTTTTTGTTTTGTTCACACGATATGCGTCTTTTGTGTTTATTTTTCTTTTCTTTTCCTTTATGCACCATGCTAGTATGAGATAGTCGTTCATGGATTTATATAATGCTTCATGTGCTTCACTTAAATCTTTTGAGTATGGATTTATAGAATGCTCTTTATGCTTCACTTAAATCTTTTGAGTATGACTTTATAGAATGCTTCGTGTGCTTCATTTATATATTTAGAGCTTGGATATTTGTCAATCTATATTAATTATAGAATGCTCTATGAACTTCACTTATATCTTTTAGAGTATGAATACAATTATCATTGGAATTGGGCTTGGAAGTGTATCATTAAAAGTATCATGCCTAGCAAGAAAGGCATTAAAGAAAAACGCTTGTTGGGAGACAACCCAATACTTATACCTACTGTTTTTGTGTGTTTACATGATTAAGCTACTGTAGTAATCATGTTTTATAGTTTTTTTTCAATAAAGTGCCAAGTAAAGCCTTTGGGATAATGTGGATGATAGTTGACTTGATTCTATGCAAAAACATAAACATTTGCTTCCAGTCACAAAATTGTTTAAATTCACTGGTGAGTAATAAAGTTCTGAATTTTTTACACATTATTGGTACACAAATTTCCTATGTTGTCCTAATTTTTTCAGAAATTTTGGATTTACAAAAGTACGTTTAATGTTCAGATCGTTACAGATTGTTCTGTTTTTGACAGATTCTGTTTTCAATGCATGGTTTGCTTGTTTTCTAGTTTCTATGGCTTATATTGCTCAATATAAATTGTAGAAATGATATGGTACAGTAGGCATTGTGTGAGAACAATTATGAATCTTGTCTTTGACAATACCAAAGTGAATGATTTACTCTTTATCATACTAACCCATATCAAAAAGTTCCATTAAGTTTTGTGTGATTGAAGTTTTGAAGTTTTGAGTGAGATATCGATACAAGGAGAATTAGGAGTGGAAAGACCCTAAGATTGGGGATGCGCAAGGCACCCCAAGGTAATATTCAAGGAAGACTCAAGCGCCTAAGCTTGGGCATCCCCTCTTTCGTCTTCAAAACCATCGGTATACCTTACTCGGAGCTATATTTTTATTCATCACATGATATGTGTTTTGCTTGGAGCGTATTTTCATTTTACTTGCCGTTTGAATAAAACCATTGGATCTGAAATCTTGTATGAGAGAGAGTCCTCCCATGGCTATTTAACTATTTGACTACTCATTGTTCTTCACTTATATCTTTTGGAGTAGTTTGTCATTTACTCACGTGCTTCACTTATATCCTATGAGTAAATGGTTGAATGAATTGAATATCATACTCTGAAATTATATATGTTTCGTATGTTTATCCCATGGGGAGTGATGACTTCACATATAAGAAGTATGGGTGGTAAAATTTATTGAAAGTTAGCAAACACAACATTGGTCACTTGAACAATTCATGAAAGAATATTGAAGGAAGAGAGATTTCACATATAAATATACTATCTTGGACATCTTCTATGATTGTGAGCTGATTAATTATTCTCAAACTTGAGGAAATTAGTTGAAGTTGGATAAGGAAGACAACGTAATGAGTTATGTTTGGGTATATTTCTATAGAAGTTATATTGCTATGGATCCTCCAACATGTGGTGCTTTCTTAGGATCTTTTGCTAGCCAAAATTTTGCACTAAGTAGAGATACTACTCGCGCATCCAAAACCCTTAAACCCTGTTTCATGCCATGAGTGTCCACCATATATATCTACCTATAGATTGAATAAGATCCTTCAAGTAAGTTGTCATCGGTGCAAAAAGCAATAAAAATTGCTCCTAAATATGTATGATCTTTTATTGCAAGGGAAAATAAGTGTTGTATGAACTTGTGATGGCAAAGAAATAAAAGCGATGGACTGCATAATAAATGTTGCTATCACAAAGGCAAATACAACGTGATGTTCTTTTGCATTAATAGTTTGCACATCCAAAATTAAAAAGCGCATGACAACCTCTGCTTCCCTCTACGAAGGGCCTATCTTTTACTTTCTTGTTTTTACTTTTATGCAAAAGTCAATAGTATTCTGTCTTATTTCAACCTTAGTTATTGCTTAATTGGCAAGCATAAGGTGGTGGGGAAAGATCTAGGCACATTTGACCATGCTTTGAGTGCTAGCAATCATGGAAGACTATATGATAGTTGAGTATGTAGAATTTTCTAAATCGAAGCTCTTACATAGACCCTTCCTGAGAATAAGATAAATTGCAATTGTTTGGTGACTGAAAGCCTAGTTTGTTAGTTCTCAAGAAACTCTACGGTCTATACTTTAACATGTGAATAGCTTGCTACTTGATCATGAGAAGTTTATGAGATGAGCTACTGTTTATGATAAATAATAATGCTATAAAAAGTGTTTGGAACTATCATTGACCAAATTTATGCACTATGCTAGCATTCACACTTCATAAATTATTTCTTTTATCATTTACCTACTCGAGACGAGCAGGAATTAAGCTTGGGGATGCTGATACGTCTCCGGCATATCTATAATTTATGAAGTATTCATGACATGTTTACAACAACTTTATATGGTTTTGGTATGATTTGATTAGAACTAACCTAGACTGACGCTGTTTTCAGCAGAACTACCGTGGTGTCGTTTTTTCTGCAAAAATAAAATTTCTCCGAATGGGCTGAAAATTTACGGTGATTTTTCATGGACCAAAAGAGAACCCCAAAGCACGAGAGTTGGACCAGAAGAGTCCCGAGGCAACGACAAGGTAGGGGGCGCGCCTTACCCCCCGGGAGGGTGCTCCTACCTTGTCACTGCCTCGTGGACCCTCTAGACGTGAGACCAACGACAAAAATTCCTATAAGTACCAAAAACCTCAGAAATAAACCTAGATTGGGAGTTCCACCGCCGCAAGCCTCTGTAGCCACGAAAAATCAATCTAGGCCCTCTCCGGCACCCTGCCAGAGGGGGTCATCATCACCGGAGGCCATGGAGGAGGATCCCGGAGGGGGACATCGTCACCATGGAGCACAAGGACCAGAGGGAGAACCTATCCCCATCTAGGGGGAGGCCATGGAGGAGGAAGCACAAGGGGGAGAGTCTCCCTCTCTCTCTCTCTCTCTCTCTCTCTCTCTCTCTCTCGGTGGCGCCGGAGTGCCACGGGGGAATCATCGCCGCGGTGATCGTCTTCATCAACATGACCATCTTCATCACCTTCCTCATCTCTTTTACGCGGTCCACTCTCCCACACCCCGATGTAATCCCCAACTTGAACATGGTGCTTTATGCCACATATTATGATCCAATGATGTGTTGCCATCCTATGATGTTTTGAGTAGATTTCCTTTGTCTTTTGGGTTGATTGATGATCTAGATTTGTTTGAGTTGTGTGTTTTATTTTGGTGCTGTTCTATGGTGCCTTCCGTGTCGTGTTCATTATTCTACGTGTTACATTGCCAGCATATTCCATGTGCTGACCCGTTTCGGGCTGCAACGTTCATGTTGCAGACTTTTCAAACGATGAGTAAGGAGCTATATGTCATTGTCTTTCACTCAGTGATGCCGTTGGAGTTGATGGAATCACTTTATCTTCCAAGCCTTCCGTTGTTATTGTTTTAGATGGCCTTAAGCCATATTATTTTGTAATAAGTTCTCTTCTGAGACATTCGATGTAATAAGTGTGTGATTGCTACTCTGTTATAAAATCCTTCAAGTACTGTGCGTGTCAGCATTACCAATCCAGGGATGACACTGATGCACAGAGATTAGACTGTTTGATGTCTGGTCGCTACAAGATGGTATCAGAGCACACGCTGACTGTAGGACACGACCACTAAGCTAAAGCCCTAGATCACTACTCTCTTCTCATTTGTGACTCCTCTCTATTTTCTACTCTTTAGGATGGCGGATGCAAGGATCAAGTTCACGCAACCAGATGAAGACACCCCTTTTGGACGTCACCTGAAGGAAGTCACTAGATACCTGGACATTGGAATACCAAGCTTCACAGAGACTTACAATGCCACTTTACCAGAAGAGGAGCGCTGGATGATTCAAGTTCAAGTTCCAGGAAGGACATTTACGCCAGTCACTGAGCCCATAGAATTTTCCTTTGATGCACCAACCTGGAGTGTAGGAAAGAGTATGGCAGCCCACATTACCATGGGACGCATTGGAGAAGTTTACCACAATGATCTCAAGGATACTATCTATCAGATTTGTGGGCGCCGAAATGAGCAATGGGAGATGATCAGCACCAGGAAGGATAGATCGATTGCAGCTTTCATCCAAGAGTTAAACCAACACATTCGACACCAGGAGAACCATATGTGCGCAGGCATGACAGATTTGAAGAAGGCAATGACAAGGATCATGGAACTGGGGGAAGAACTCAAGGCTACTCGCGAGGATTATATGGAGGAAATTGTCGTACTAGTAGAGAAGAATGACGACCTGACAAGGAAGCTGGGAGTATTCATGGGAGACCCTACGCCAGGAGGAGAAGACGACGGTTCCACTTGCCCGGAGAACTACATCATCATCGACGACACCGACTCGGATCCCGACGATAGTGATGATGACTATGTTGATGAAGCTGGAGCAGATATCATGGAGTCTTCGACCGATCAATTTTTCTAGTCGACCACCATATCAGTAGTAGTATTCCACCATGTATATAGTATAGTCCGAGCACTTTGTAACGATAGTTATAGACCGATTGTATGCCCTTGCTTGATTGATTGAGTGATATGTTTGTGTTTGTCTCATGTGGATATGGGTAGTGTTTTCCCCTAGACCTCATTCTACTCTATTTTCTCACCTTTTCTAAACCCGGTGATGCCTCCGAGACGCGACAATGGATTTGCTTTCCCACCGGAGCTCACTCGGTTGATCCAAAGAAATAGAATGCATTGATGCGAGATACTAGTCCGTAATCGTAACTAGGGGAACAACAACAACAACAACCCACCCCCACCACCACCAGTTGATCCGTTTCCTTAGGCTGAATCCGCCGGTGTTCTTCAGTAGCACCGAGCCGATTGTTGCAGATGATTGGCTCCGCAAGATTGAAAGGGAGTTAACTACTGCAGGATGCACAGATGCGGAGAGAGTGCATTTTGCCGCACATCAGCTTGATGGACCCGCATCATCATGGTGGGAGAATTTCACAGTCACTTACCCCATTGACAGAGTGACATGGGATCAGTTTCAGCAAGCTTTTCGCACTGCCCATGTATCAGTAGGAGCTATGGCCATGAAGAAGCGCGAGTTTCACAACTTACGCCAAGGAGGACGCACCGTTGGCCAGTATGTGGATGACTTTAGTAAGCTAGCATATTATGCCCCGGATGACGTCGCTATAGATGCAACTAAGAAGGAGAAGTTTCTGGAAGGACAGAATGATGAGCTGATCATGTAGTTGATGGTAGCAAATTTCAATAACTACCAGGAGTTGGTAGATAGAGCTCTCATGATTGAAGGGAAGCAGCAGCAGATTGACAACCGCAAGAGGGAGTATGGACAAGGGAAGTATAATTCTGGAGCTCATCAGAGGCCCCATTTCACCCAGAACTCGGGAGGACTTGTCCATAACCATGGAGGTCAGAATCACTCTGGAGGGAGTTTGCATAACCATAGTGGCACCAAGAACGGGAATGGCAATGGAGGAAGCAACGGACAGAACCGTTCCAACCCGGCAACACCCGCCAAGAAAGATCTAAGCCACGTTACTTGCTACAAGTGCCAGAAGACCGGACATTATGCCAATGAATGTCCTGAAGCTAAGAATGGAAATGGCAATGGAAGCTCTGGGAAGAAGCCCAACCCTTTCACCAGGGGACAAGTGAACCACGTTAACATGGAGGAGGTTGAAGCCCAACCCGATGCAGTAATAGGTAAGTTTTTGGTTAAGTCATTTACTGCAGTCGTACTTTTTGATACTGGTGCATCGCATTCATACATATCAAGGGGATTTGTGGATAAGTTTAAACTGCCAACCCAAGCCCTTAGGTCACCCATGTTAGTAACCTCGCCAGGAGCAGAGTATATGGCTAGCGTATGGTGTGATCGGTTACCATTAAGGATTGGTAACTACCTGTTTCCATCGGACCTAATAGTATTAGAGTTTAGGCATGGATTGGTTATCGAAGTATGGAGGGAACATTGACTGCGCCAGTAAGTCGATTTTGCTCACCACCCCAGAAGGAAGAAGGATCAAGTATGTATCCCGGCATGTGCCGAATAGGACTCAAGTGAATTCCTTATCAGGAGTTGTACAGGAGGAAGTACAAGTGGTGAAGGATTTTCCGGATATTTTTCCAGAAGAATTGCCAGGCATGCCACCGGATAGAGACATTGAGTTCTTGATTGAGCTTTTGCCAGGCACAGGGCCAATATCTAAGAGACCGTACAGAATGCCCGCAAAGGATTTGGAGGAAATTAGGAAGTAGATTAAGGAGTTACTGGATAAAGGTTATATTCACCCAAGTTCATCACCTTGGGGATCCCAGTACTTCTAGTGGAGAAAAAGGATGGATCATTAAGGATGGTTGTTGATTATCGAGGATTGAATGAGGTGACGATCAAGAACAAGTACCCACTACCGATGATCAATGATTTGTTTGACCAGCTGCAAGGAGCTAAGGTATTTTCCAAAATAGATCTGCGATCAGGGTACCACCAGCTGAAGGTTCGAGAGCAGGATATACCTAAGACAACTTTTTACCATGAGGTACGGGCTATATGAGTATACCGTTATGTCGTTTGGCCTGACTAACGCACCTGCCTATTTTATGAACATGATGAACAAGGTGTTTATGGAGTTTTTGGATAAGTTCGTTGTGGTGTTCATTGATGATATTCTGGTCTACTCGAAGAATGAAGAAGAACATAAAGAGCATTTGCGTTTGGTACTTGGGAAGCTCAGAGAACATCAGCTATACACCAAGTTCAGCAAGTGTGAGTTTTGGTTGAAGGAATTTGGATTCCTTGGACATGTTATATCCGGAGAAGGAATAGCAGTAGACCCCACCAAAGTTGTCCCTGTGACAAATTGGGAGTCACCCACGTCAGTTGCAGAGATCCGGAGTTTTCTTGGACTCGCAGATACTACCGGAGGTTCATTGAGAATTTCTCGAAGATTGCAAAGCCTATGACGGAGTTGTTAAAGAAGGACACCAAGTTCAAATGGACTAAGGAATGTGAGGCCAGTTTTTAGGAGTTGAAGAAACGCTTGGTTACATCACCAGTGTTGATTCTGCCAGATCAACTCAAGGATTACGAAGTGTATTACGACGCTTCTCGTCGAGGACTTGGAGCCGTACTTATGCAGGAGGGAAGAGTTGTTTCATATGCCTCACGACAGCTTAAACCCCATGAGTTAAATTATGCTATGCATGATTTGGAGTTAGCGGCCATAGTGCATGCGTTGAAGACTTGGAGAAATTTTCTCATTGGAAACCATTGTGAGGTATACACGGATCACAAGAGTTTGAAATATATCTTCACGCAGAAGGAGTCGAATCTTAGGCAGAGGAGATGGTTGGAACTCATTAAGGATTATGATATGAGGTTGCATTATCATCCTGGAAAGGCTAACGTAGTAGCCGATGCGTTGAGCCGCAAAAGTCATGTCAATACACTCATGACCGGAGGATTACCCAAGGAGTTGGCAGGTGACCTGCGTGAGCTATGTTTGGAAATTGTTCCGAAAGGTTATGTAGCAGCTTTGGAGATTCAATCTACTTTGATGAATAAGATCAGAGAAGCTCAAAAGACGGACAAGGAGATTGCCGAGATAAAGGAAAGAATGAGCAAAGGAAAAGCTAAAGGATTTCGAGAGGATGAGCACGATACCCTATGGTTTGAGGACTGCGTATATGTGCCAAATGATCAGGAGATCAGGAAACTGATTTTGCAGGAGGCCCATGATTCGCCATATTCGATTCACCCAGGAAATACCAAGATGTATCTGGATTTGAAGGATAGTTTCTGGTGGACCGGAATGAAGAAGGATATTGCAGAGTATGTAGCAGTTTGTGATGTATGTCAGAGAGTGAAGGCAGAACATCAGAAGCCAGTAGGATAGCTACATCCATTGCCAATACCCGAATGGAAGTGGGATAAATTAGGCATGGACTTTATCACGGGATTACCCAGGACTCGTTCAGGCTATGACTCGATATGGGTTGTAGTCGATCGTTTGACGAAGGTAGCTCATTTCATCCCAGTGAAGACCACTTACACCAGTGCTAAGTTGGCAAAGATATACATGACCAGGATCGTATGTCTGCATGGAGTTCCGAGGACCATTGTATCAGATAGAGGAACCCAGTTTACCTCAAAGTTTTGGAATCAGTTGCATGAAACTTTGGGAACCAGGCTAGAGTTTAGTAATTTTGGTGGATTGAAGACTTATAGGTTAAGGAACTAATGCGTTTGTGAGTGTACACAGGTCTATAAGTCTATGAGGAGTTTGATATTTACAAAGAAAGTCGACCCCTAAAAATGAAGTTCTTCGATCAAGACTTTGATATTACGAAGACTTTCTCAAGACTTTGAAAGTGAAGAAATTGGTGTGACCTTGAAGACTTGGTATTCATTTGAGGAACATGAAGCGTGAAGACTTTTGTTTTCGTAGTTTCGTTTTCTCTTTCTTGAGTCATAGGAAACACCGTCTTGTTAAAGGGGTCGAGCAAATACTAAGGAAAAATTTCCATGTGATGCTCAACTCAAAATCCTACACCTACCAATCCCTTCGAGTGAAGCCTTTGGAAATCTCATACGATTCAGTCAATTTCTTCAAGAATGTGAGACGGAGTTCTTACGGTCGCTAAGGAATTTGTTCTAAGCGAGGAGTTAGGAATTCGCCAAAGGCGGATTGCCTACACAAAGTGAGGAACATGATAGCCACGAGGACTTTGAAAGTCAAATTTCGACCGTTCTTTGTCGCTTGGCCACCTGTCCCAAAATATCTTATCCACCTAACGGTCATATCATTGAAGGGCATTTATGTCTTATCATGTCGGGCTGCTCCCTAGGCTATAAATAGCCGCCCCCTACAACCACTAGCTGGTTGGCTGCTCCGAGAGAACTTGACACTTGTCATTTGAGAGCAACCCATCCTCCAAGGACTTTGAGCGAAAATCATCGAGTGAGGAAAAACCCCAAAAACCAAATCCCTACAAACCCAAAGTGATTGAGCATCACTGAAGAAATTGATCCTGCGTGGATCTGACGCTTGTTACCTTTGAAGATTGTGCTTCTTCCAGACGGTTAGGCGTCATGGTCTAGAGCATCCAAGAGGAATTGTGGATCACCGAGTGACCAAGTCTGTGAAGGTTTGGAAGTCGCCTGAAGACTTACCACGATTGATTGGACGAGGTCTGTGTGACCTTAGTTCAAGGAGAATACGGTGAGGACTTGGTGTCCTGAGCTGCGTGCTCAGGACTGGGTGTCCGAGACTGTGTGTCCTCGAGTTTAAATACTCAGCCGCTCCAACTGCATTTAACAAGCGAGACAAAGAAGCTTGGAACTGGTCTACCAAATCATTGTCTTCATCAACCTTACTGGTTCTATTTCCTCAACCCTTTCATTTCCTCATTACTGTGTTGAGTGATTGTTCATATCTGTGTTTGAAGACTTTGACTAAAGACTTTCTCAATTTCCTCAGTTCAATTTCTTCAGTCAGTTTGTCTTCATCTTGTGTTATCTTGTGATTACGCTTTCTGTACTCTGTGTTTGTCTTCATTTCATCATGATGACCATGCGTGTATTCTGTTATGCTTACTTACGAGTACTTATTCCGCTGCAAGTAGTTCTTCGCTAAGGAATTTCCTCACCGGCAAATTCCTCGATGAAGAATTCATAAAAATCGCCTATTCACCGCCTCTAGTCGATATAACGCACTTTCAATTGGTATCGAGCAAGGTACTCCCTTGTTACGTGTGATTTTAGTTTAACCACCTGGAGTTTTAGTTATGTCGACCGCAGGTATTATCAAGTTCTCGGCAGGGTGTCCTACCGTTGAGGGTACGGACTACCCCTACTGTAAGAACAAGATGCGAATGCATCTTGAAGCAATTCACAACAATCTCTGGTATGTTGTGGAAAATGGTGTTCCCTCGGTCACACCTTCTCCGAATGTCAGCGATGTGAAAAGATTCAAGCAACTCGATTCTCAAGCGAAGAATATCATATGTGGCCATCTGAGCAAAGGTCAGTATGGAAGAGTGAGTGCTTTGGAAACTGCTAAGCTTATCTGGGACAGGCTGTCCAAAGTGAATGAAGGAGTCTCAACTCAGCATGACTCTCGAGTTGATGTTCTTCGGAATCTCTTCAATCGCTTCAAAAGACTCGACAACGAAAATGTTCAACAAACCTTCGATCGCCTCACTGACATCTCAAATGAGCTTCAAGCACTTGGCGCCACTGACATCACCGACCATGAGGTGGTGAAGAAATTGTTAAGATCGCGTGATTCCTCATTTGATACTCTGGCACTGATGATACAAGAGCGTGCGACTACAAGTCACTTGATCCTCGCCGATATCCTCGAGAGGCTAAATACTCATGAGTTCTAGCTTCTTTGAAAGAGAGATCTCTATGGTTCTAGCTATGGAAAAACACGTGCCACGAAGGCCAAGGCTGTATGCGAATCTGAGTGTGAAGACTACGGTAGTAGCCTTGGAGATCTGAAGAATTAGGCCAGGAGCTAGCACTGCTCGTGAAGAAATTCCGTAAGTTCACAAGATGTGGTCGCTTTGGAAAATCCTCAAGAAGCGTGATTCCTCATCCAAAGGACTATAAGAGAAGACTTTGTCACAAATGCAAGAAACCTGGTCACTACATCCAAGATTGTCCTCGGTGGGGAAAGGAATTAAAGAAGAAGAAACACAAGGATTACAGTTACGATGGCTGAAGAAGAAGAAGAAATCATCGAAATCTTCATCATCAAAATCCTCAAAGCCTTCTTCTCTCAAGCAGGGCAGCTCCAAAAAGGCTCGGGCATTCATTGGCAAGGAAATGGACTCTGAAGCTGAATCTGAGGAACATGAGGAAGAGGAGGCATCAGAAGAATCTGAGTCTGGTGTGGCAAGTCTAGCTCTCGCTACTGCTTTCGTCAGCAAGTCCATCTTCAACTCTGAAGAAAATGACCTCATCAACAATGTTGATGAAGATAGTGATGACTACACTCCCACCTATTGCTTCATGGCAAAGGGTGCCAAGGTACTCAACTATACCTCCTCTGAATCTAGTGAAAATGAATCGATGAAGATCTAAAGCCCGATTACTCAAAACTTGCTGAAATTGCTGTAAAACAACAAAGGGCTTTGGAAAAGGTTCAAGACATCCGGATAAGAGTGATGATATGTTAGGTGAAGAAATGGATCGCACTAAAGCCCCGATCGAAAATCTTCAGAGACTTGATCTAGGTTTGATAGCCTTCAAGGTCATCATAACACTCTCTTATCGATCATGAGAAACTTTCTTATGAATTTCTTCAAAGAAAGCAAGACCTTGAGAAGCTAAGAGTGAGTTATGAAGATCTTCGAAGGAGCGCGATTCATTACTTGCTCAACAAATCAGCGCTTCTCAAGAAGAATTTGTTCCTCCATGCTTAAAGTGCATTGAACGTGAATCTGCTAATTCTTCACCTGAATGTTCAAATGCTTCAACTGTTACAAATTCCTCACCTGCCTCTGCTATCACTAATTCCTCATCTGAGGACATTTCTAGTATCACTGACGATGCAGGGCTGAAGGAATTGTACATGACAAGCATGTACAAAAGCCTCAAAGGGCATCAGACTATTTGTGATGTGCTTAAAAAGCAGATCCTCAACAGAAACCCTAGGAAAGAGGGTATTGCCTTTGAGAGGAAACTCAATCTTGATGGAACATATTGGAAGCCCGAGCAAGTATCCCAAAACCTCATGGGTTGCTGCAAAGGGACCTCCAGTTGATCCATCTAACTTATCCGGCTTTACATGCGAATCTCCTCATTCTTCTGATGAGTCATTTGACTCCAACTATAAACTGTTCAAAAATCAGAATGGTGAAGTATTTGCTAGATATGTTGGCACTAACTACAGGAACGGTTCCCCTATGAAGAAAATCCGGGTTCCCAAGAAGTGCCTTGAAAGTCTTCAGGTGAATGTCCTCATGACACCACCTGTGAAGAATAGGAACCCCAGATCAAATTCTTCATATGGACCAAATTCTTCATATGGATCCAAGTCGTCATACGGACCAAATTCCTCACGTGGATCAAATTCCTCAAAAGGATCAAAGTCCTCATACGATTATCATCGTGCTAACAACTCTGTTTCGCAGGGTAGAGCTAAGGGCTATGAATATGTTCATTATTCTTCAAACCAATATGTTCATAAGTCCTCGAAGAATTTCTCTGCTTATTCATATGCTTACCCTAACCCCTCTTATGTGAAACGAAATGGTTTGGGTTCTATGCCACCATTCTCGTATGGTGCTCGTAGAGTGATGAACTCTTTGCCACCCCTTCAGAGGTGGGTGGTGAAGAAAAGAACTAATCTTTCTGCGAGGTCAGGTCTCCAGACGTGCCTTAACGTCTGAAGAATTTCTTTGGGGACTGTGAAATTGCTCGAAAGGACGCAGGCTAATCATGATGAAATGACCTTTCATTTCACAGTCCTCATACCGCTTATCTGTTAATCTTGACCGATGAAATTCATCCGATGAACTTGATAGCATATTCTTCAGCGATGAAGTATATGAGATCGTAAGTTGTACTAATTCATCTGCAGGATGATCAACCCAAAGCCACTGAGTGGGTTCTCGATAGTGGTTGTACAAATCACATGACTGGTGACAAGAATCTATTGATGGATGCTCCCTTATCACCGTCACATCTGAAGCATATCATCTTTCTTGACAAAGGCAAAAGTCGGTGTATTGGGTCTTGGTAAGGTTGCAATCTCTAAGGATAAACACATGGACAAAGTCATGCTTGTTGAGTCCTTAGGATACAACCTCATGTCGATCTCAATGCTTTGTGATCTTGATATGGTTGTGATCTTTGGCAAGTATCATTGTGTTGTGATTATGGAAGGCTGACAATTCCAAAGTCTTGAAGGCTTTAGGAGAGGAGACTTGTACATTGTTGATTTCTCTCTGGGACCACAACCAGCCGTGTGTCTACTTGCAAAAGCTTGGAAAGGCTGGCTATGGCATCGACGACTTGGTCACGCATGAGCATGAGGAATTTGAACACGCTTGCAAAGAAGAAGCATGTCATTGGCATTGAAAATGTCAAATTCCTCAAGGATCACTTGTGTGGAGCTTGTGAAGCTGGAAAAATGACCAAGGCCAAGCATCCAGCGAAGACTATCATGACCACTACTCGTCCCTTCGAATTGCTTCACATGGACCTCTTTGGTCCCAATCATTACTCAACTGTCGTTAATGATGCATCTCTATATGGCTTTGTTATTGTTGATGATTAGTCTCGCTACACATGGGTACACATTGTTACTTACAAAAATCAAGTGCGGAAGTCTTCAAACGATTTTCCTCGAGGGCTTCAACCAACTTTGGTGTGAAGATCAAGCACATCAGAGTGACAATGGAACTGAGTTCAAGAATTCCGGTCTAGATGACTATCTTGATGAACTTGGTATTACTCATGAGTTATCTGCTCCTTATACTCCTCAGCAAAATGGCGTCGTGGAGCGCAAGAACAGAACTCTTGTTGAGATGGCTCGCACTATGCTTGATGAATACAAAACACCTAGTCGTTTTTGGATTGATGCAATTGATACGGCGTGCCACATCATCAACAGAGTATATCTTCACAAATTCTTCAAGAAGACTGCCTATGAACTCCTCACTGACAAGAAACCCAATGTAAGTTATTTCAAAGTCTTGATTGCTAAATGCTGGATTAGAGATCCTCATCACAATTCTAAATTTGCACCGAAAGCACATGAAGGTTTTATGCTTGGTTACGGAAAGGACTCGCACACCTCTGAGTCTTCAACATCACTCTTCACAAGATTGTTGACCTTGTAGATGTGCGGTTCGATGAAACTAATGGCTCGCAAAGAGAGCACCTACCTTACGTGTTAGATGAACCAACACCGAGGAATCTATCAAGTTCAAGGCAACCGAGGATGTCATTCCCATCAAGAAACTGCTGAAGAATTCATTCTGTCCGCTGAAGAACGTCGAGTGATGAATCAAGATAATATTGAAGACAATGGTGCTGAGGAAAATGATCAAATTCCTCGACGACAACCAGCTCATCCTCGCGTTGCAAAAGAAGTACAAGTGGAGAAGATCATCGATGACATTAAAGCGCCAGGTCCTCTCACTCGCTCAAAAGCTTCACATTTATCTAACTTTTGTGGGCACTATGCTTTCGTCTCTATCACAGAGCCCACTAAGGTAGATGAAGCGTTTGGAGCCGGAGTGGATTCAGGGCTATGCAAGAAGAATTACATCAGTTCGAGCTCAACAATGTCGGGAACTGGTCAAACGTCCAGATCCTCGCATAAGCATAATATCATTGGCACAAAGTGGATCTACCGCAACAAACAAGATGAAAATGGCCTTGTAGTGAGGAATAAGGCACGACTAGTAGCTCAAGGCTACACACAGTTGAAGGAATTGATTTCGATGAAACTTTTGCACTGTTGCTAGACTTGAGTCTATTCGCATATTACTCGCCTATGCTAACCATCACAATATCACTTTATATCAAATGGATGTGAAAAGTGCATTCCTCAATGGTAAGCTTGAGGAAGAAGTATATGTTGCTCAACCCCGGTGTTTTGAAGATCCAAAGAATCGACAAAGTCTTGAGACTTAATAAGGCCCTCTATGGTCTTAAACAAGCCCCACAGGCGTGGTATGATACTTTGAAGGAATTCTTCGTGAAGAATGGCTTCACACCCGGTTCACTCGACCCTACTCTCTTTACTAAATCTTATGATGGTGAACTGTTTGTGTGCCAAATATATGTTGATGATATTATCTTTGGCTGTACTGACCAACGTTATAGTGATGAATTTGCCTATATGATGAGTGAAGAATATCAAATGTCTATGATGGGAGAGTTGAAATTCTTCCTAGGTCTTCAAATTCGTCAACAACACAATGGCATATTCATATCTCAGGAGAAATACCTCAAAGATGTCCTGAAGAAATTCAGCATGCAAGATTGCAAAGGCCTCAAAATTCCTATGCCCACAAATGGCCATCTATGCACTGATGAAAATGGTATTGACTTCGATCACAAGGTATACCGCTCCATGATTGGTTCGTTATTGTACTTATGTGCATCTAGGCCAGATATAATGCTTAGTGTTTGCATGTGTGCCCGATTTCAAGCTACAAGAAGGAATCACACCATAAGGTGTGAAGCATATTCTTCGATATCTAGCTCACACACCAACACTAGGATTATGGTACCCCAAGGGCTCTGCTTTTGATCTCATTGGATATTCTGACTGACTATGCCGGTGATCGTGTGGATCGCAAGTCAACTTCGGCACTTGTCATTTCCTCGGACGATCTTTGGTGCATTGGTCCTCGAAGAAACAGAATCACAGATTACCGCTTCATCGGAAGCTGAATACATTCTTGATGGCTCGTGTTGTGCTCAATTGCTATGGATGAAGCAAACTCTCAAGGACTACGGCATCAATGTGAAGAATGTGCCTCTCATCGTGACAATGAGAGTGCCATCAAGATTGCTCACAACCCAGTTCAGCACTCGAAGACAAAGCACATTCAAATTTGTCATCATTTTCTTCGTGATCATGTGTTGAAGGGAGACATCTCTATCGAGCACGTGAAGACTGAAGAACAGCTAGCCGATATCTTCACTAAGCCCTTGGATGAGAAGAGATTTAGCAAGTTGCGGTGTGAGCTAAATATCTTAGAATCTTCGAATTTTCTTTGAAAAGACACACATCCTAACACTTACGCAAAATTGATGACTTAGATGTGCAACACATGAAGAAACGTTTTTCTTCAATCAATGAAGAATAACACTCTAAGTGTGAAGAAACTAATGAAGAATTTGATTCTCAGAACCCTACGACAATTGTACGCGGTGTCTGAAATCATCATTCTTATACGGTGGGTCATGCCACCACCAAAGTTGAAAATCTTCAATTTGAGTTTTTTTCCTCTGTTTTAAAAATTCTTCAGTTTTCAAATTCTTCAACTTTGCAAAATCTTCACTGTTTCCGTCGTCTTTCTTCATTGGCTATATATATATATATGGGTTTATGTCCTCTACAACATTCACTTATGGCTATTTCTTCAAGTCACTTTTTCTGCTAAGTGAATGTGATCGGACCCTTCCCCCTCTATGCTATACTCAACCCAATCTATTCACAAATTCTTCATGTGCGTTCTATTTGAAACTCGTTCAAAATCTTCACTGTGTCCTTGTCAGCTGAAGAAATTGCGAACGAAACTTTAAAACTGATCTTATCCAAATTTTCGGTTTTGCCGCTCAAACCGTTCCGCATCCCATGATGCATTATCTTACTCACCCACGATCGTACACGATCTCAACTACACAGTACGTGGGTGACACATGTCGTGAGAAGGAGAATGGTCAGGGGCACGTTCGCCCTAAATCTTAGGGCGAACGGTTTTCACCGCCTCTATAAATACCCCTCTCCCCTTCCTCACTTCTTTTACCCCGCTCGATCTCTCTCTCCCGTTCGAGCTCTTCAAACCCTAGCGCCGCCGCTACTCCATCATTGCCGGTGAGGAAGAGCTTCACTACCTCGACCTCTTCGCCGTCGTACTCGCGCCGACCGCGGAATTCCTCACTCCGCCGTCGCCGTAGCTGTCTTCCTCCGCCAAGTTAGGGCGTGGAAGATCTGAATCGACGGACTTCCCAACTGTTCTTCTTAGTTCGTCGTGTTCTTCACTTCGGTAATTAAAAGTTACTTTTATTACTCGCTTTGATTCTCAAACCTTCCTGAAAATCTTCAAAGGTGTTTATTCTTCAAATCTTCACACAGATGAACAACTCAAACAAAATATGCTCTTGATTCGTTTCTCTAAGCAATGATTTTCTTCAAGATTCCTCAATTGTGTGGATCCTTGATCTGTACAACTCTGGAACCTAAGAAAAAGAACGCTTAGTGAAATTCCTCAAGGCCCATCTGGTCAAAATCCTCAAAACTTGTTCTTTTTGAAAAACCTTCTGAGAACGCATATGACCTCTCCAAATTCCTCGCAACTATACTCTGTTCACAGGTACACATGTCCGCTTTGAATCACTAGGTTCTCATCAACTTAACTCATTTGCAGCGTTCCTCGAAGAAAAACTGCATACTTCTTCAGAGAACTCAATTGTTCAATTTCCTCAACTGAAGAAAATGGCAGACGGAAAGAAGCAACAGAAAGGAGAAACCTGAGGTTATGACTGCGTTTGAAATCCCTGAGGAAATCTACGCTGACTATTGCACACCTGATGAAGAAAACAAAAATCAGCGCAAGGTGCGCATTCAGAAGATTGAACGGAGATGGGCAAAGGGGATGGAGGGAATACAGATATGTGACTCCAAAATACATGAAGAAATTCGCTCTCAATCCTCCATGCCCAAGAGCTCCATTGGCACCTGGCCAAGTAGCTGATCCCACAAGCATCAAACGTGGTGAGGACTTTCACGAAGAATGGGCTAAGCGCCAAAGCTAAATTGGCAAGACAAGCCAAGGATGCAGTGAAGAAATTCAATGAGGATTACGCCACTGCCATCACGCTCGAGGCCTCGGTCAAACCGAGGAAATCCATGCCAAAGAAGTCGCTCATAAGCCAAGTTCTCGGCAGCGCCCTCACGGCAAATTCCTCACATCGCTTTCTGACTCCACCAAACTCCTCAACAGCTCCGTCAAAGTCCTCAGCCCTGTGCATCCGGCTACATGTCAAAGGACTGCTGGTTTCTCGATTGCCTCTGGTGTTTACGCGGTTCCTCGGCAGCACCAATTTCATCATCCGCCCGATTGTCTTTGAAGATCAAAACAACAGCTGGACGTGGTCCTCGGCCAAGTCCAAAGAAGAAACAAGTTGCATTCCATGTGCCTTCTGATGATGAAGCTTCTGATGAAGAACTTGCGGAAATCATCAAAAATCGCCAAGAAAGGGCCGCTAGAGCCAAAGGCACTTTTGTGCCACTGCTGTTGGATCCGAATAAAATCCACGACTATATTGATCTACGCACAAGGATCCCAATACCCCTATGCCCGACTTTCATCCGACCCTGGACAAAGTCATATCTTGACCCATTTCATCGCTGAAGAGAAATGGAAGTTTGAAAAGGCAAGAGAAATCAAGAAGGCTCAATACAGAAAGGAGACGTTTCTGAAGAAAAATGTTGTCAAAATGACACCTGAGGAACTTCTCAAGGTCCAGACAGAAGTTCAAGACCTCAGCAAAAACTTCGATTCTTACTATGCTGATTGGCAAGGAGCCAAGGTCAGATTCGTCAACCTGATGAAGAATTTCACAAATGTTGCAACCCCAACGCAACAGGAAATTCCTCAGCTGCGACCTCTGCTCGGCCAAATCTTTGAAGAACATGCCAAAGACGATCGATGATTTTCAGCCTGGCGATGAAAATACAAGTTCCGTGGCTGATGACTCAATTCCGGCCCATTGAAGAAATTGCCGGGGCATCTCGCTAGTGGTGCGCCTGAAGAAAGCTGAAGAGATCAGGGGCAACTGCATCGATTGCGCTGAAGAAATTCATCCTGATTCCTCGGCTCCTCCTGCGCCAACACCAACTCCAATTCTTCCATCCGCCTCGATGTGAAGAAAACCAAGGCTGCAGAACGAGCTTCGTGAAGAAAAGGAAGGCATCACCTGTGTCACATTCTTGACTGCGAAGAAAATGAAGCAAATGACCAGCTCATTTGAAAATCCAATTGATGCTTGTTCCGATTTCCTCCAAGCCATCAAAGGACCTTGTTCCTTTTGGAGAAGACTATGAGATCCCAATCGGATCAGAGCAGATTGATGAAGAAATTGAAGTGGACGCAATCCCTTCAACCCCAGTCATTTCCTCACCTACGCCTCTGTTCACTGCTGAAGAGGCTGGTGTTGAGGAAGTTGAAGATGAAGATGTGGATATTGGGTGCACCACACCAGTGATGAATGATGACTTTTGGGAAAGTCTGCATCCCAATACTCCTCTCTTCACCCCGATCCACCAGATTCCTCAGTCCCCTGCACAAACAGTCCAAATGGACTCTGAAGAAACTCAACCCACCTGCTCTGTGCATGAAGAAATTCCAGCCACTAGTGCTGATGAACCTGGTGCTGAGCCACAGACTGCAACTGTTGAGGAACAAGAAATTCCTCAGCCTAAAGAACCTGAACTTGTGATTCCTGAGGTCATGATGCAACTCACTGACACCCCACTGCCAAAGCCTAAGAATCCTTTCTCAACGAAGCAAAAGTTCAAGGCTGAAGATTTCTTTGGCGAGCACGTTTTCTTCACAGATTACAACCCATATGACTCTGCTCTCATAAGGAAAAGGGGTTTCTGGACTGCCAGCCAAGCCAACTTCTATTCCTCAGTGCTCTTCAACAAGGACAAAATCTTCGATCATGCTCATATTCCTCATGTGGACATGGAGTCTCGCCAGCTTTGAGCCAGTCCTCGGTGTTCTTCATGACGCAAGACTTGAATTTCTGCACTGATATATGTGACTGGAATGAAGAACTAATTCTTCAATTCTATGCAACACTGCACATCACCGGAGACGCTGAAGACGTGAACTCATGGGTGTTAGACTGGATGTCTGAAAACACTCACTACAAGGCACCAGCAACTGAATTGCTTCGTGCTCTACCACTCAGTCCTCCACTTGATGGTGCACGTTGTATCTACAACGAACCAGAACTTTCAAATCACTATATGCAAGTGTTGATGAAGCCTTTGAAGCCAAGGCAGGCCCCAAGAACCAAATTCCTCGTCAAGGAATTATTGTATGTGCCTCGGACTGTCTATCGGATTCTGACGAAGACAATGAGTCCTATCAAAGGCCACGACTCGAATGATGAAGAAGTCGTTGGCATCATGAAGAACATGCTTTTCTACATCATCCATGGCGTTCCTGGCCAACTTCCATGATTTCTTCATGAGGACTCACGGCAAACATTGCTATGTCACCATTTGAGCTGAAGCCTTATGCGCCTTTGGATAATGAGATTCATCAGACAAGGTCTTCACTCAATTACAAGGCTGATACTCTGAACCACTACAGCTACTTGCCCCCAATTGAAGTCCTCAAACGGACATTTACCTCAGATGATGACAAGGGCAAGGCTACTGCTGTGATCGATGAAGGCATTCGTCCATTGGATGGACAGTTTCGCAAAAGCAAAGATCCTACTCCACCAATGATGACTCGCCACCCATGACTCGCCGCCAAATACCTCGGTCAAGCAAAGTCCTCAAGCTATCGCACCTGTGGTGATGACCGATCGTGAGTTACTCCTCGCCTTCATCACAAGGTTGATCGTAATCATAAATGGGTCAAGCGTCAGTTTGGTTCAATTCTTCACAACATGACCTCAACACACAATGCAGTGAAGAAAAACCACTACTACCTCCATGAAACCTTCAAACGCACATGGGTTGTTCTTTCACATGTCTACGATGCAGAAGAACTGAAGACTATGGGACTCAAGGAAGAATTTGACTGGTCTGCACCTCCTCCGAAGAAATACAAGAAGGTCAAAGTTCCTTCCTTGGTGGCCAGCTCCTATTCTTCATCGCACGACACTGATGAAAATGAAGACTTGGACGACACCGCGGCAGGTCCTACTACAACAACCGACCCCAACAACGCTGGCGCTCCTTCTTCAACTTGAAATTCTTCAGGAGCATTAGTCCTCAGTTTCGATCCTTTTGGTCATTCGATGACAAAGGGGGAGAAATTTGAGTTAGTCTTCAAGCGGGTCTAGTTTATTGCCTATATACAGTAATTTATTTTTGTTAAGTTACAACTCTTGTTCTTCTGAAACTTTTATTGGATCGAGTTGTAATCTTAAACCCGATGGTGCTTTGATACTTTTCATGCATTATGCTCTTGCACTACGCTCTGATTCTCTTGAGCTCCATGAAAATCTTCATAGCAAAACTATTTGAGCTCTGATACTCTTGATGCGTTATTTTGCATGCTTGTTCCTCATTAATGTTATCGCACGCATGCTGAATTACGTCAAGCACCATATTTCATCATGCATTTCAAATTCTTCATATTATATGTCAAATGCGTGTATGAATTACAAGATATAGGGGGAGATCTCCATGATTCAACTCTTCAAAATGTGCATTGCCTCAAAAGCAAATTCCTCACTATGCACATCTTCGGGGGGAGTTCTTCTATATCTTGCAATCAAATTCCTCATAATCAGTATTTACGCTTCATATGTTTATCCCCGTTGAAAACTTAACCTATATTGTCATCAATCACCAAAAAGGGGGAGATTGTAAGTGCATCTAGTGCCCCTTAGTGATTTTGGTGGATTGAAGACTTATAGGTTAAGGAACTAATGCGTTGTGAGTGTACACAGGTCTATAAGTCTATGAGGAGTTTGATATTTACAGAGAAAGTCGACCCTAAAAATGAAGTTCTTCGACTAAAGACTTTGATATTCTCAAGACTTTACAAGACTTTGAAAGTGAAGAAATTGGTGTGACCTTGAAGACTTGGTATTCATTTGAGGAACATGAAGCGTGAAGACTTTTGTTTTCGTAGTTTCGTTTTCTCTTTCTTGAGTCATAGGAAACACCGCATCGTTAAAGGGGGTCGAGGAAATACTAAGGAAAAATTTCCATGTGATGCTCAACTCAAAATCCTACACCTACCAATCCCTTCGAGTGAAGCCTTTGGAAATCTCATGCAGTTCAGTCAATTTCTTCAGTAACAGAGACGGAGTTCTTCTGGTCGCTGAGGAATTTGTTCTAACTAAGGAGTTAGGAATTCGCCAGTGCGGATTGCCTACACAGTGAGGAACATGATAGCCCTGAGGACTTTGAAAGTCAAATTTCCGATTCTTTGTCTTCTTGGCCACCTGTCCCAAAATATCTTATCCACCTAACGGTCATATCATTGAAGGGCATTTATGTCTTATCATGTCGGGCTGCTCCCTAGGCTATAAATAGCCGCCCCCTACAACCACTAGCTAGTTGGCAGCTCCGAGAGAACTTGACACTTGTCATTTGAGAGCAACCCATCCTCCGAGGACTTTGAGCGAAAATCATCGAGTGAGGAAAAAACCCAAAAACCAAATCCCTACAACCCAAAGTGATTGAGCATCACTGAAGAAATTGATCCTGCGTGGATCCGACGCTTGTTACCTTTGAAGACTATGCTTTTTCCAGACGGTTAGGCGTCATGGTCTAGAGCATCCAAGAGGAATTGTGGATCGCTGAGTGACCAAGTCTGTGAAGGTTTGGAAGTCGCCTGAAGACTTACCATGATTGATTGGACGAGGTCTGTGTGACCTTAGTTCAAGGAGAATACGGTGAGGACTTGGTGTCCTGAGCTGCGTGCTCGGCGATCGGGTGTCCAGGATCGTGTGTCCTCGAGTTTAAATACTCACCGCTCCAACCAGACGCATAACCGAGACAAAGATTGAACTGGTCTACCAAATCATTGTCTTCATCAACCTTATCGGTTCTATTTCCTCAACCCTTTCATTTCCTCATTCTTGTGTTGAGTGATTGTTCATATCTGTGTTTGAAGACTTTGATCAAGACTTTCTCAATTTCCTCAGTTCAATTTCTTCAGTCTGTTTGCCTTCATCTTGTGTTATCCTGTGATTACGCTTTCTGTACTCTGTGCTTGTCTTCATTTCATCATGATGACGATGTCTGTATTCTGTTATGCTTTCTTCTGAGTACTTATTCCGCTGCAAGTAGTTCTTCGCTAAGGAATTTCCTCACCGGCAAATTCCTCAGTGAAGAATTCATAATAATCGCCTATTCACCCCCCCTCTAGTCGATATAACGCACTTTCAAGTACAGCTTTTCACACGCAGACAGATGGACAAACTGAGAGAGTCAACCAGATTTTGGAGGACATGTTGAGAGCATGTGCGCTATACTATGGATCTAGTTGGGACGAAAATTTGCCGTATGTAGAGTTCTCTTACAACAACAGCTATCAAGCCAGTTTGAAGATGGCCCCTTTCAAAGCATTGTACGGAAGGAGGTGCAGAACACCGTTGTTGTGGGATGAAGTTGGAGACCGACAGTTGTTTAGATCAGATTTGATTAAAGAGTCTGAAGAGAAGGTTAAGCTGATTCGCAATAGACTCAAGGTAGCCTAGTCCAGGCACAAGAGTTATGCGGATTCTAAACGCAAGGAGACAGTTTATGAAGTTGGAGACAGAGTATATCTTCGTGTATCCCCACTCCGAGGAGTGAAGCGTTTTGGAGTTAAGGGAAAGTTAGCACCACATTTTGTGGGACCATACCAAGCTTTAGAATGTATGGGAGAAGTTGCTTATAAGTTGGAGTTACCTGAAGGATTGTCAGGAGTTCACGACGTGTTCCACGTTTCTCAGTTGAAGAGGTGCCATGCAGAGATGGCTGATATCCCTCTGAGAGATACAGTACTCGGAAGTGATCTGATTGGATAGAGACTTGACATCTGAGGAGAAACCAGTCAAGTTACTCGAGTTTGCCAACTGAGTTACACGTAGCAAAGTAATCAAGTTCTGCAAAGTTCTGTGGAGTCACCATACCGAAGATGAAGCCACCTGGGAACGAGAGGAAGACCTACGGAAGAATCACCCTCACCTATTTTCTAGCCAACTCGAATCTCGAGGGCGAGATTCATCTTAAGGGGGGTAGGTTTTTAACATCCCAAATTTTCAATTTGGAATGTTATACATTAGATCATCATTGCATATCGTATTTTATTGCATTTTGGTTTGATCCTAGAAATTATGCACAACTCAAGGACCCACGGAGAGAGTTGGGAATTTCGATATTTTCAAATTTGAGTTTTTCTCAAATGTTGAAAAGAGGATAGTTTGATTTTAATTATTTTTCTCTTCGAATATTTCTTTTTATAAAAATAAAAGAGAGACGATAAGATGACTTCCTCAAAATAAAGAAATATTGGAGGTTTAATATTAAAATCAAATAAGGTTTTTTGTTCGGAGTTTTGTCGCTATTATATTTGAATTAGGAAAAATATGTGTTTTTCAAAATTGCATTAGAAGCCCAAATAAATGTTCACCTGGTCTGGCTTATTTTTATAGGACAGTGAACATTTATTTCAGGATTTTTGGAGTCCGTTTAGTATTTCTTTTATTCGTTTTTCTGTGTGAAATAATTAAAAAAAAAGTGAAACCGACTTTGGGTCAGATCCTCACTGGGACTCCGCCTGGGGCTTTATAAGCCGTCATGAGGCCCAGCCACTGCAGTCCACTGCAACCCTAGCTCCCACCCGATCCTTGCCGCCACAGGTTGCCGCCACACGACGCGGGCCGAGAGCCGAGCTGGCCTCGCCCCGAGCCTCGTTGCCGAGCCGCCGCCTCGACCTCACGGAGGAGCCGCCCGCCATTGCCTGACGCCGCTGGAGGTAGCCGCCACGGTTTGCGAGAAAACCGAATTTTTTTTTTTTTTTGAAAACCCTAGATCCGTTTTTTTAGTTTCGGTTCAGTTTTTTTTTTGGTTTAGTTATTTAGCGGACGTTCATCCGTACGTTCGTTTTAACGAACGGTTTTCGCCCGTTAGCCGAAGATAACGAACGTTCATTCATTAGTCTATTCATCAGTTTTTATTTTTCTCGGATTTCCCTCGATTATTTTCGATCGTGATTTATGATCCGATTTTCGTTTTAGTTTAACTTTTTGCTCGTTTATCAGAATCAGGCAATTCAAGCGCCTGGAGTTTCGTCTTGAAACCCTCTTTCTCTTTAACCAACTTAAACAAGTTTTTGCTACTGTAAAAATTGACTTTAGTCCAGATTAGTAAACGAACCTTGTTTCTCTCGCAGCTTGAGTTTCGTTGCTTCGTTTGATTTGATTCTTTTTGCAAACCGGATTTCTTAAGTTGAACTTTCTGGTTAGGTCTCTTATTTGAGTTTTACCTGTGCGTTGTTGCTTGAATGCTTATTGTATGTTTGTTTGTTTGCAATACAGTACCCGGAGTGCGAAGCGTGCTACTATGAGTCTCTAGGTTTCGCGGATCATCAGCAAGGCAAGTAACACTTTGATCATACCTATTTACTACCCATTTTTATTACATTAGATCAATCCAGAAACAATTGCATGGTTAGGATCTAATTTAAAGTGTGGGTTTGGGAAGTAGATGAGGTAGTACCTATTCACCTGTTTATTATCAAACCTATGGGAGTTACTTCTACGTTGCTTATATTGCTATGCTATGCTCATAGACGAGGTTTGGGTTTGAGAGTATTCATGAAAAATGTGAGTATTGTTAAGTAATGGTTAAATTAAGGTGGCAACTTTAATACACATATGGGTGGACTGAGGCACCTGGGGAACCCACTGATTTCCTGTATTTTTGGAAATCCCGGGGTACCGTGTCATTCTCCTATGGACTGCCACCCAGGCTCAAAGGGATCACGTGATTATTCATGCTAGAACCTTCCGTGTGCAGCCACAAGACATTATGGGCTCTGGCATAGTTGAGTATGTTGCGTGACCTCTTTCAGTGGTAGGCTAGCAGATGTAGGGGTACTGTCTACCCAGAGTAAAGAGTTAACGCTTCTGAAAGACTGTGTCTCGGTCATCCGTTTTTCAAACACCATGTAGTGCGAGAAATCCACGGAGGAGATCGAGTCTTGTGGGGAAAAGTGCGCAAACCTCTGCAGAGCGTACAAACTAATCTTGATTAGCCGTGTCCCCGGTTATGGACATCCTGAGTATCTGGTTCTTGGATTATCATGTGGATCTCATCATTCTTAATTATAAAATTTGATTGGGTTATTTAATTATTTTTAGTTGGGATTGAGATGGGGTTTACCATTCTCAATGTTTAACGACCACCATGATAGTTAAATAAAATTTATTCCTTTGTTGTACGGAAAAATTGGCTTTCCGCAAAACATATTTAACCATACAGCCTCCACCAGCCATATATGCATGTAGTGATAGCATTATTCTGTTCATTACTCTTCTGTGTTACATTGCCAGCATATTCCATGTGCTGACCCATTTTCGGGATGCAACGTATCATGTTGCAGACTTTCCAGATGACGAGTAAGGTGCCTTAGGTCGTGGTCTTTCACTTAGTGATGTCGTTGGAGTTGATGGACTCACTTTATCTTCCAAGCCTTCCGCTGTTATCGTTTTAGATGGCCTTAAGCCATATTATTTTGTAATAAGTTCTCTTTTGAGACATTCGATGTAATAAGTGTGTGATTGATACTCTGTTATAAAATCCTTCAAGTACTGTGCGTGTCAGCATTACCGATCCAGGGATGACACTGATGCACAGAGATCATACTGTTTGAGGTCTAGTCGCTACATACATGAGAAACATATAAAATTGCTATATTTCCTAGTTCTTAATTATGCTTGATTTGGATAAATGGACTTTCCATGTGGCTCGAATTAATCTGCTGAATCTGCAATGCGTTTAACTTTCATCAACATTTTTACTGATAGTATACCAACCCTCACTTAACCTGATCAATATCTACCTTATATGTGTTGCAGAGAAACAATGGGAAACACCAAGGTTTATAAGTGAGGTTTGCATATGCATGGTCCTTTGTCTAATAGCACATTATTGTGCAATTGTAGGTACCATTCTAATAGTTAGGTTTTTAACAATTTGGTCTTGCACATGTAGGTCCCCCTATCGGAGGTTTTGACCCACTGTTCGACCCTTTTTGCATATAGGGAAATGATAATATCAGTCAAGTCAAGGAACTCAGAAAGATTGTTAGGATAAAGAAACTAGCGACAAAAAACAACAAGATTTTTGTTTGCACAATGAAGAAGACATCCGTACACTACAAGATGGTACTAACTATTATGCCTTGTTTTTTTATTCCTTTGCACCATTCCAATATTTATGCATATCCTTGTTTTCAGGCCTTTTCAAAGCAGTTCACTAATGATTACCTCTCAACCCACTTGTATGGTCATGAGGCGAGGAAGGTAATCATACAACACCCATGGTAAATATTGATGTATTCCTCAAGAGGACGAAGGATGGACGATCAATCCTCCACAGGCACTAGCCTAAAGTTGCAAGGACTTGCAACATCAATGAAGTCTCAATATTCGCCTTCCGCTTCAGTAGTTTTCTAGATGAGATTCATCTGTCTATCTACTGTCTATCATGCTAATTTCCAAAGGTTATAGATGTTGCATGTGAAACTTGGCGCTCGTGCAGTTGTGTAATGGGGTAGCTAGCTATATGCCTATATGGTGTAACCGAGTGCTGAAGCTATATGATGTTGTACTCTGATGTATTTCAATTATGAAATCCTAGTTCCGTAATACGAAAATGAAATATATTGTGTGCTTAATATGAAATGTCAATTTGATTAATAAATGGATTATTAATAATAGGCCAATTATCCTACTTATTGGGTTTTTCTATTGCAAATGGTTATTTAGAAAACACCATGGGCGATGACCTCAAACAACCCACACAGTTTCTAGGAAGAAAATGTGTTGGATCAGTGAAAAATCACACACGACTTCCTCTTGAAAACTGTCCGCGTTAGGACGCCTTGCGCAAACGTTTTCCACATAAAAAGTGTGTGATGGATAGCCTATGCCACACAGTTTCTTCTACGCACCATGCGTGATGCATTCAATACGCAAATGATAAAATTGTTAATATCGTCTGCAATGGCAATACTATCATAGACGATTTGATGGGGAAAATTGTGTGTGATGTACGTGCGAACGAAAATTTTTGTCTGGGATTCATCGTGTGGGATGTACATACGAACGAAAATGTTCTTCTTGGATTGACTGCGTGGGATGTATATACAAACGGAAACATATTCCTTGGATTGACTGAGCGGGATGTACATACGAAGGGAAACATTTCTCCGGGATTCACTTTGTGGGATGTACTTACGAACGAAAATGATTGTGCATGTATAATTGTATGCGATGGCTAGCCCGATCACACACGAGCTCATTTTGTGCAACGTGTGTGGCCGGAGGGCCTATCCCTGACGGTTTATGGGCCGTGTGGGAAGGACCCCCCTATCTCCCACACTAGCAAGGCGACGGTTTAAAATGCCGTCACAGAAAAGGGTTAAAAACCGTTTGTATATAAGCTCGTTGTACCAGTGTATGTTAAGGCCAATCCACACCTCGTGGCCGAGGAGCATGATTTTTGGGCCAATAAGGAGAAGGAGCAGAGGAAGAAGGAGGACGTAGAGATGGATGCCAGAATATCAGCGGAGGTCGACCAGCTTTTTGATGAGCTCGATGAGAAGGGCTACTTTATGGACAATGATGGGGAGGTGGTGCAGCCAGCTACCCACACTAATGGTGAGGCAGACCCCTCCGGCGGATGTCTAGAGGTGGTTGACCTTGTCTCCGAGGACGAGGATGAGGACTAGCTTGACACATACCCAGATGATGTTGATCTATTAGAGTAGTATATATGTCCTAGTAGTGGTTGTCTATCCTAGTATTGTGGATATATCTAATGTTGACCCAACTGTTGTCTATCCTAGCACTACATAATTATGTCTTAGTATTCAATGTAGTCGTTTAATTTTGCTGTAGTACTGATGATATATGTATGGAAAGGGTTATGATTTATGTTGTAATGGTCTTGAGTCATTAAAGGCGTGCCTTCTATGCTAAAGGTTGACTTTCAGTTTGATGGGGCTCCCTGTTTGATAGATCGATGTTCTTGTGGGAAGGGTCTCGACTGCTATCTTGGGGGTCACATTCTCTTCTTCTCCTTGTGCTAGACCTTTTGGTAATGCACTAGTGGAAGGAGGTGAAGCTACCATCACCGACGGTCGAAATATCAATGAGAGAGTGCCCACCATATAAACCACCACTGGAGGGATGAGAGTTGGGAGACTCGGAGGACTGAGAGTCAACCAAAAGCCAGAATAGTGATATGTGTGTTGACATCCTTGAATTCAACACACATATCCTTGTAGTTTGTGATGACATCCTTGAATTCCATATATACTTATGTTATTTTTTCATTGTGTGGTAGAAGGTGCTAGCATCGTTCTCGAGGTTATGGCTTCCACCGATGACACAGCTTCCTCTAGGGTCAACTCCACGGTCAAGGAGTCACACGCTAGTGAGGACCGCTTGGTGGAGCTCCTTAAGGAGAACCCACATATCATCCTTATTAAGTTTTTTGAGGATTTTTCCAAGAAGGAAGTGATACGTCTCCACCGTATCTACAATTTTTGATTGTTCCATGCTATTATATTATCTGTTTCAGATGTTTTATATGCATTAATATGCTATTTCATATTATTTTTGGGACTAAACTATTAACATAGAGCCCAGTGCCAGTTTCTGTTTTTCCTTGTTTTAGAGTTTCGTAGAAAAGGAATATCAAATGGAGTTCAAACAGAATGAAACTTTCGCGATGATTTTTCTTGGACCATATGACATCTAGAGGACTTGCGTGCACGCCAGAGAAGCCACGAGGTGGCCACAAGGACGGAGGGCGCGCCCCCACCCTTGTGGGCCTCTCGTGACTCCACCGACCTATTTCTTCCGCCTATATATTCTCATATATCCCAAAACCATCAGAGGGAGCCACGAAAACACTTTTCCACCGCCACAACCTTCTGTACCCGTGAGATCCCATCTAGGGGCCTTTTCCGGCATCCTGCCGGAGGGGGATTCGATCACGGAGGGCTTCTACATCAACACCATTGTCGTTCCGATGAAGCGTGAGTAGTTTACCATAGACCTACGGGTCCATAGCTAGTAGCTAGATGGCTTCATCTCTCTCTTTGATTCTCAATACCATGTTCTCCTTGATGTTCTTGGAGATCTATTTGATACAATACTTTTTTGCGGTGTGTTTGCCGAGATCCAATAAATTATGGATTTATGATCAGCTTATCTATGAATATTATTTGAATCTCCTCTGAATTCTTGTATGCATGATTTGATATCTTTGCAAGTCTCTTCGAACTATCGATTTGGTTTGGCCAACTAGATTGGTTTTTCTTGCAATGGGAGAAGTGCTTAGCTTTGGGTTCAATCTTGTGGTGTCCTTTTTGGGTGACAGTAGGGGCAGCAAGGCACGTATTGTATTGTTGCCATCGAGGATAAAAATATGGGGTTTACATCATATTTCTAAAGTTTATTCCTCTATATTACGTCATCTTACTTTATGCGTTACTCTGTTCTTCATGAACTTAATACTCTAGATGCAAGTAGGAGACGGTCGATGTGTGGAGTAATAGTAGTAGATGCAGGCAGGATTCGGTCTACTTGATACGAACATGATGCCTATATTCATGATCATTGCCTTAGATATCGTCATAACTTTGCGCTTCTCTATCAATTGCTCGGCAGTAATTTGTTCACCCACTGAAACATTTTCTATCTTGAGAGAAGCCTATAGTGAAACATATGTCCCCTGGGTCTATTTTCCATCATATAAGTTTTCGATCTACAATCTTAGTTTCCTATTTACTTCCTTCGCAATCTTTTACTTTCCGATCTATAAACCAAAAATACGAAAAATATTTACTTTACCTTTTATCTATCTCTATCAGATCTCACTTTTCAAATAACTGTGAAGGGATTGACAACCCCTTTATCGCGTTGGGTGCAAGTTGGTGTTTGTTTGTGCAGGTATTCGGTGACTTGTGCGTTGTCTCCTACTGGATTGATACCTTGGTTCTCAAAACTGAGGGAAATACTTACTCTACTTTGCTGCATCACCCTTTCCTCTTCAAGGGAAAAAACAACACAAGCTCAAGAAGTAGCAGGAAGCACCACCTAAGGAGAGTGCCGACCCTTTGCCACTGATTCTACCGTCCGCCATTCCCGACGACGCTTGCTCCTCCACTGAGGGGGAGATCCCCACCTCCTCCGACTCCATGCTTACTGGCTTCACAGACTACCAGTCTGATTAGAGCTCCATTTTAAGAGTAGCCTTGTTAGATAGTTTGATGCTGATGTCTACTCAGAGTATAACTTGAGTAGAACTTGTGATGTTGCTTTTGGGTATATGAATCATCAATGCTTATGTTGGATATGTTACTTGTGCTCTTCTAAACTTCTGTTGCTTCTCCTGTTTTTCTTGTTCAAATCATATTCTTCTATTGGTAGATGAGGTGGCATGTGGTGTGTAGAGGGAGGTCTCCTGGAGTGTACGATTCATGGGAGGAATGTCGTGAACAGGTGAAAGGTTACAACAATAGATCCTATAAAGGGTTTTCAACTAGGCAGCAGGCAGAGGATCATTACTCCCAGTTCCTGCTTAGAGCAAGGTCTCCTGGAGTGTATGATTTTATGGAAGGATCATTGCTCCCATTTCTGCCCAGAGCGAAGCGCGATGATGGAGTAGGCAAGGGTCTAGGTCATGGTTTGATGGCCTGAAGAACCTGATAATCTTCGTCTAGTTCGTCGTAATTTTGGTGTTGATGATATCTTGTGCACGGTTAGTATATGTTGGGGCAAATGTTACTTCTTTTCTACTGCTGTCCCACTTTGTTATTCTTTTTCTATAACTGATGAAATATTTTTTGTGATGATTTTGTAGATGCTTTAATAAAATATGAATGATGGAGCTCATGGGTGCGAACTTGATGGACTTACATGCTATGTTCATACCGGTGGAGCTCATGGAGCTTATGTTACCTATTGCCTATTATGCAACTATGTCACATATTATGCACTCGTGAACTTACTTTTGGCTCCGTTGTTGGATATGTATGCACTTGATGGATATATCTATGCATGTATGAACTTGATGTATAGTATCTATATATTGTTGGATATGTATTCATGTTTAGAACTTGATGGAGATATCTATGCATGTGGGAACTTGACGAATCTGTATATTGTTGGATATTTTTGTTTCAGTTGTAGAGCTATCAAAGGAAGTAAGTAAAAAAAGGCAGTTTGGTCTATACGCCGAGTATTACACTCGGCTTACATACTCTAAGCCGTATAGCCTAGTATAAAGCAATCGACTTATATGTTCTAAGCCGTGTCGCCCAGAAAAGTACACTCGGCTTATAGTGCCAAAAAGCCCCAGTGCCACAACTATTGGTTTACCTATAAGCCGCATGTCAACTAGAGACATACTCGACTTAGTTATACATAAGCCGTGTATGCAAGGAGGACACGGCTTATGCAAAAACACGCCCTATATGTACACCGTGTGCTCATGACGGCACACAGCTTATTTTGTACTCGGCTTATAGCCACGACACGTGGCGTCTCTGTTACTACAGTCGACCATGATCTCGCTCTGTTTGCCGTGTGCCAGCACATTATACTCAGCTTAAACGTAAGCCAAAACCCCGAAAAATGGCACTCAGCTTATTGACCCTTAGCCGACCGAATGTAAGCTGTGTGCTTTAGCCGAGTGTAACACTCAGCGAACTGTTCGCCGAGGTTTAAATGCCTTTTGGCATGTATGAAACATACACGGCTTAAAACGTTTTTCCTGTAGTGGTGTGTTTTGCACTCGGTAGAATACAACATTTATGAGTGTTTGACGAAACACACATGGTAGAAAATTATCCCCGTAGGGATGGGAGCCAGGTTAACTGAAAACCATTTTTTAACATGAAAACCATATAATTGACGTATCAATATCCGTGAAAGTTAAATACGACCATCCATCAATGCATGTGATGGACTGGTCGATGGTCGATAATTTACATGTGCTTTTTTAGGATGATAACTTACATGTGCTGACACGTAGTTTCTTGGCCTCAAGACCAAAATCTTTCGCTATGCACTCATTAACCAATTTAATCATCTTCATGTCCAAAGAGTTTACTAAGAAACGTCCAAAGGGTATGATTGTATAGGACCACGTACGCCATCTCGGCGATATTGCTAAACCCCCCTCTTTCTAGAATATATGAGTTGATACCTCCTCTGTCTCATAATATAAGACCATTTTTGACACTTTCCTTCCTACAATATATGAAAGTTTTTTATAATATATTAATATAAAAAATGCTCTTATATTATGGGTTGCAATGCATTGCCCCAGCGGCCAGCGCCAACATATCAACACTCGATCGTTGAACCCTTATAGTCACGTGTCTACAGCGTTTGGGAATAATAGAGTTGGTTTTACACTGCACCTTTATTGGAAACAGGGGAGCTGTTATATATTGCTGATCAAGTTCGGGATCTTATGCTATGTATGTGATGGGATAAATAATCGCTGCAGATGGAATCACACGGACAGAGTTGCGGCCATGGATGCATGCATGTAATTTTTTTTTAAAAGGAGGATGAACCCCGGACTCTGTATCTGGACGATGCATGCGGTCACTTTATTAATTATTTTTATAAGACCTTACAAAGTCATATAACAGCAAGACTAAAGCCACCGTCTAAGCAACAACTGTAGCTACACCTATCCAATTGATGAAGGGGCGCTAATAGCCTTGGCCTAATACCAAACAGACATCACAACCAAACCTAAACATCTAAGACACGAGGTCCCAACCAGGATGCCTGCCTGGTATGGGGCACCTACCAGTCCGGCGCACTCCTCAACCAGGACGCTTGCCGGGTATGAGGCCACCGCAACCACCTGCCACGAGTCCATATTCAGAGCTGTACTGTTGCGTCTACCGTGCCAGGTCTCTCTGCCATCGATGCCACCACGACGCCAGACAACGTCGTCCTCCTGCGCGAGTCCATCCTCCCACATCAAACTCCGAATCTGCACTGCACCACGCCGTCAAGATCCGTCACCATCAATGTGTAGGATGAAGCACCGCTCCACCAAAGAAGCCGTCCGCTGGTCCCACGAAGCTGAGTGCACCTCCAAGAATGCCGCCCCAAAGGGGGTTACGACATATGAATGCCACCAACATCCGATCAGCTGATCTAGGGTTTCCTCCGGAGGTATTGAGTGGAGTTGGGAGCTTCACCTCGATGATGCCTTCATGAAGGAAACGATGACAAGGGCATCGTCATCACCATCTCCGTGCATCAACCGAAGACCAGGTTTTCACCCGGATCCATCCCAAGAAATCCAGCCAACAACATGTGCACCGTGTTGACCGCCTTCAAAGCCCCAGATCCAGCCGCCAAGATCCGGCGACCAACCGCAGCAACAGCGCCACCGTGGGATCCCTGGCGACTGCCATCGCCTCGAGTGTGCCTGCTGGAGCCTAGGAGGAGGGCTTCCACCCCGCCTCGCCAAGCCGCGAGAGCCGCCGAGAAGGATCCCACGCGCTCGTCACCGTCTCTGGTCCGAACCAATCCAAAGCAGATCACCGTCACAGATCCGCCTTGGATAGGGACTACACCACGCCATGCCGCCGCGGGAAGCCCTAGCTTCACCAGCCGCCACCCTCTAGGGCCGCCGTCTCGGGATCTAGACAGAACCTCGCCGCTGCCACCGGCTAAGTTCCGCCACTGCCGACCGGCCACTGCGATGTCCACCGCCATGCCGCCGATGGATCTGGGCGAGGATGGCCATCCTTCCCAAGGACACACGCCGCAACCTCTTTTTCGCGTACTCGCACGGGAAGCCACCGTGGCCGCGTCCCCACCCCTCGTCGGATGCCGCGCACGTGCCGCCCCGCCGCCGGCGAAGGCCGCCGCCACGAGGAGACACGCACGCAGCTGCCCCATAGCTCGGCGTCGACCCATCTGCAGCCGTGCCATGGGCCCGCCGCCGTCAAGATCGTCGCCGCCGCGCCGCCAGGATCCGCGCGCCCCGGCGCCTCCTCTCGGCCTGGCCGCTCCCACAGGCCAAGAACACGAGGAGGGGAGAAGGCCCCCACCGCCAGCCACCGCGGGGGGCTTTGCTCCGGCGGCTCTGGCCGGCGGCGGCGGGGAAGGTGAGGAGCTCAGCTACAGATCGTTGTTATGGAAGTAGTCATCATTCGCTGGCATGCTTGTGTGGCTGTGTGAATCCAGGTCCGGTGTATGGTCTATGGGTTGGTTATAATGTCCCATACATGTATGTTTCGGGATTTTTCGATCATGTATATGTGTATATCATGAGTTTTTACTGGCCCATGCATGATGTAGAGGCACCACACGTGTTACTGGCCCATAAATGGTTTCAATATTACTGTCCAACATTTTTTCTCGATAAAGGAGGATAAACTCCAAGAATATATATATGCTCATAAGAGTATCTACAACCGGGTTCTCCATATCCGCCCTAAATGGCTAGGTGGGCTGCCCGGTCACTGTCCGAATGAAAAAAGTCACTCGACCGCACCTCTTAAATCCGGATCAAACTCTTGGACTGACTGGCAACCCACATGTGGGCGGATATGGGGATGCTAGGACGCGCTCATCATGTCGGATCCGACCCACTGTGGCCCACTCGACCCCATACGTATTCAACCCTATCCCCACTCTGGATGCACATTCCAGTCCACTCCGCTCCCCTCCCACAGTACCAAGCTTCTCTCAGGCGAGCTCCGGCGTACTCCTTCATGGCGGCCACTGGATTCAACTCCAAGATGTCTGGATCCGAGGACTCGGAGCTCATCCCTTGCAGCCCTGAGGAGTAGATGGCCGTCTACCATGCTCTCCAACGATCTTGGGAGGAGTGCGCCCTTCCACGGTCTTCAGCGAGTCGATGGGAGTCGATTTCCCAAATTACGCTTGGATTCAGGGCCGATGAATCATGGGGCGTGATCGTGGCCTCGCCGGATGCGGTGACCACCGCATGGTGCAACCCCTCTGTGCCGGTAGAACCGTTCAGGTGGCACCTCGTCCCTGCGGCATTAGGCGCCAAAATGGAGGCCATATGTGCCTCCATGGGCCGCCGCCAATCCGAAAAGGAGGCACGGCATGCCCGCCGCGCGAGGCTGCAGGCACGATATGCCCGCCGCACAAGGCTACAACCGCGGCTTCAAATGGAGGCAACTTCGGCATCCCGTGAGGCGCGTTATAGGAAGCCCTCCATGCATGCATAGCCGGGAAGCGGCGAAGGATGGCGATGGAAGTGATGGCAAAATAGCAAAGTAGCGCAGACCATGCCTTGGCCGGACTGCCCCACAAATAGGAGAAGGACAAGGACGGCGACGGATCAAACAACTCCAGCAATGAGTTGATCCACCACGATACGTGTTGTGTCTTCGTCCGCTATTGCCGCATGGAAGACGGGAAGGGCAAGGGCATGGGCGGTAGTGGATGAACTTCTTTCATTGTCATTTCATTCGTAGTTAGTAGAACATGTCAGTAGTCCGATGACATGTGTTCAACTATGTACGTACATTGCATAAGATTAATATGGATTTGAGGATTTGGTTTGGTGGATCCAGTTGTGAAGGAGTAATTTTGTGTGCTGTCCGGCCATGTCTGCGGGTGTTTGGGGGCCAAAATTTTCAATTTGTGGTAGTAAGATGCTCTAACCATAGATTATTTAATATTGAAATTAGTGACAAGCAAAGTCTACCATTGATGCCGAATAAATCAACAAATAAACTAAGCATAGCCTTGGATGGTTAAGTGGAGATGGTTGTATCAAGAAAAGCCAGGTCGAACAAAACCGGACTTGATATAATGCGAGGCCCACCAAGTTAGGACCAGTAGAGATTTAGAACACACTCTCCATTTTGTCAACCGACAACAACAAGAACAACCATCAGACACAAGATTTTAATAAAGTAGAGTAAAAAAACTTTTGTCATCTTATACATTTTGCAAACTGATCTTAAATCACTGAACCAAATATCACAAAATTTGGTAGACAAGAAAAGACAAAAGTTCCCGAGACCCACTCAAAATTTCAGCATAATCGGCCAATGTTTGTGTGCCCAATATGTTCATCTTCAAAAACTATTTTTGCTAAAACTATACAATCAAAATTGAAAAATGCACTCTTAAACCAGATGCTCAGCTGACCTACTCCTTAAACCAGCTAATGAGATCGAACTACTCATAGTAATGAATGAGCTCACCTTCCTACCGGAGGGCGTCCATAGCGCGTTCGATAAGGATGTCGCTAGGTTCTTCTGGTAGGCTGCCAATGGGCGCCGGAAGTATGACATGGTCAAGTGGGCAGACATTTGTATGCCCAAGGACCGGGGAGGCATGGGTATTATGGCCTCCTGGAGCATGAACGTTGCACTCATGCTGCGATGGGTCCGGCAGATCATGCGCGGCGAAGGTGGACTATGGCTTTAGCTACTGCACGCAAAATACCTAAGATGCGAGGCCCCGCTGGCATGCTCCCACACTGGCGGTTCATAGCTTTGGCCATCCATGCAAATGATCAAGGAGGACATTGGTCTAGGAATCTCCTTCTCTATAGGGCTACCACCCAATTTTGGCTGGTGGGTATGGAGCCTCTTAGGGTGAGCTTTCTGATACGTCTCCAACGTATCTATAATTTTTTATTGTTCCATGCTATTATATTATCTGTTTTGGATGTTTTATATGCATTTATATGCTATTTTATATGATTTTTGGGACTAACCTACTAACCTAGAGCCCAAAGTGCGCTTTTTTTTTTTCCCTGCTTTCGAAGTTTCTGAGAAAAGGAATACCACACGGAGTCCAATTGATGTGCCAATTTTTGATGATTTTTTATGGACCAAAAGAAGCCCCCGGAGTAAAAGAGTTGGGCCAGAAGAGTCCCAAGCCGTCCACGAGGGTGGAGGGCGCGCCCTACCCCCTAGGCGCGTCCCCCTATCTCGTGGATGACTTGGAGACCCCCCTGATGTGAGATCGACGCCAAAAATTCTTATAAATACACAAACCCCCAGAACATAACCTAGATCAGGAGTTCCTCCACCGCAAGCCTCTGTAGCCACCAAAAACCAATGGGACCCTGTTCCGGCACCCTGCCGGAGGGGGGATCCATCACCAGTGACCATCTTCATCATCCCGGCGCTCTCCATGACGAGGAGGGAGTAGTTCACCCTCAAGGCTGAGGGTATGTACCAGTAGCTATGTGTTTGATCTCTCTCTCTCTCTCTCTCTCTCTCTCTCTCTCTCTATTGTTCTTGATACGACACGATCTTGATGTATCGCGAGCTTTGCTATTATAGTTGGATCTTATGATGTTTCTCCCCCTCTACTCTCTTGTAGTGGATTGAGTTTTCGCTTTGAAGTTATCTTATCGGATTGAGTCTTTAAGGATTTTAGAACACTTGATGTATGTCTTGCATGTGCTTATCTATGGTGACAATGGGATATTCACGTGATCTACTTGATGTATGTTTTGGTGATCAACTTGCGAGTTCAGTGACCTTGTGAACTTATGCATAGGGGTTGGCACACGTTTTCGTCTTGACTCTCCGGTAGAAACTTTTGGGCACTCTTTGAAGTACTTTGTGTTGGTTGAATAGATGAATCTGAGATTGTGTGATACATATCGTATAATCATACACACGGATAATTGAGGTGACATTGAAGTATCTAGCTAACATTAGGGTTTCTAGGATAGATCGAACGGAAAGAATACCTTCGTGTTATTTTACTACAGACTCTTGAATAGATCGATCAGAAAGGATAAATTTGAGGTGGTTTCGTACCCTACAATAATATCTTCGTTTGTTATCTGCTATTAGTGACTTTGGAGTGACTCTTTGTTGCATGTTGAGGGATTGTTATATGATCCAATTATGTTATTATTGTTGAGAGAACTTGCACTAGTGAAAGTATGAACCCTAGGCCTTGTTTCCTAGCATTGCAATACCGTTTGTGCTTACTTTTATCATTAGTTACCTTGTTGTTTTTATATTTTCAGATTACAAAAACCTATATCTACCATCCATATTGCACTTGTATCACCATCTCTTAGCCGAACTAGTGCACCTATACAATTTACCATTGTATTGGGTGTGTTGGGGACACAAGAGACTTTTTGTTATTTGGTCGCAGGGTTGCTTGAGAGAGACCATTTTCATCCTACGCCTCCCACGGATTAATAAGCCTTAGGTCATCCACTTGAGGGAAATTTGATACTGTCGTACAAACCTCTGCACTTGGAGGCCCAACAACGTCTACAAGAAGAAGGTTGTGTGGTAGACATCAAGCTCTTTTCTGGCGCCGTTGCCGGGGAAGCTAGGTAAGCGACACTAACACCCCGTCAACTAAAATCTTTTTTGGCGCCGTTGCCGGGGAGGTTAGTGCTTGAAGGTATATCTTTAGATCTTGCAATCGAATCTTTTAGTTTCTTGTTATATCACTAGTTTAGTTTATAAAAGAAAACTACAAAAAAATGGAATTGAGGGTGCCTCATATGCTTCATATTTTTAATATCTTTCGTGAAAATGATGGAAAGGAAAGTTGTTCTCAAGTGTTAGAATAAGAATGCATTAAAATGTTTGGCACTAAATATTTGTATGATGAGCATGATTGCGACGTTGTTAATATGAATTCCTTGAATATCCATCATGCTAATGATATGCAAAGCCACAAGCTTGGGGAAGCTATGTTTGATGAAGATGATATTTTTGTCCCCCAAGTTTTGATGAGCAAATTTATTATGATGATAGCATGCCTCCTATTTATGATGATTATATTTATGAAAGTGAATTTGGAGAGGTCATGACTTTATTTAGTGATGAATCCACTATTTCGGAAGATGTTCCAATTGATTATGAGAACAAAGTTGCTATCTATGATGATTATTGTGATGACATGTATGCTATAAATAATAATGATAAACATGAAACTTGTCAGCATGATTTTAATTTTCAATTGGATTATGCCTCACATGATAGTTATTTTGTTGAGTTTTCTCCCACTACTATTCATGAGAATAAAATTGCTTATGTGGAGAGTAATAAATTTTCTATGCTTGTGGATCATGAAAAGAATTCTTTATGTGATAGTTATATTGTTAAATTCATTCATGATGCTATTGAAATTTATTATGAGGGAGGAATACATGCTTGTAGGAATTGCAATAATATCAAGTTTCCTCTCTATGTGTTGAAAATCTTGAAGTTATGCTTGTTTTGCCTTCCTATGCTAGTTGATTATTGTTCCCATAAGTTGTTTGCTCACAAAATCCCTATGCATAGGAAGTGGTTTAGACTTAAATGTGCTAGTCATATTCTTCATGATGCTCTCTTTATGTTTCAATTCTTATCTTTTATGTGAGCATCATTGAAATCATCATGCCTAGCTAGGGGCGTTAAACGTTAGCGCTTGTTGGGAGGCAACCCAATTTTACTTTTGTTCTTTGCCTTTTGCTCCTGTTTAGTAATAAATAATTCATCTACCCTCTGGTTAGATGTGGTTTTATGTTTAATTAGTGTTTGCGCCAAGTAGAATCGATAGGATCTTCTTGGGTGATAGTTGTTTGATCTTGCTGAAAAAGACAGAAACTTTGCACTCATGAAAATAATTGTTAAAAATCACCAGAACGTGATAAAATGCCAATTATTTTTGCAGAAGATTAATATACAAATTATCCAGGTTTTCCTAGTTTTTCAGAATTTTTGGAGTTACAGAAGTATTCGAATGACACAGATTGCTACAGAATGTTCTGTTTTTGACAGATTCTGTTTTCTATGTGTTGTTTGCTTATTTTGATGAATCTATGAGTAGTATCGGAGGGTATGAACCATAGAGAAGTTGGAATACAGTAGATATTACACCAATAATTTAGAATGAGTTCACAATAGTACCTAAGTGGTGATTTATTTTCTTATACTAACGGAGCTTACAAGTTTTCTGTTAAGTTTTGTGTTGTGAAGTTTTCAACTTTTGGGTAAAGATTCGATGGACTATGGAATAAGGACTGGCAAGAGCCTAAGATTTGGGATGCCCAAGGCACCCCAATGTAATATTCAAGTACAACCATGAACCTAAGCTTGGGGATGACCCAGATGGCATCCCCTCATTCGTGTTCGTTCATCGGTAACTTTACTTGGAGCTATATTTTTATTCACCACATGATATGTGTTTTGCTTGGAGCGTCATTTTATTTTATTTAGTTTTGCTTGCTGTTTGAATAATATCCCAATATCTGAAATTCTTAAATGTTAGAGAGTCTTCACATAGTTACATAATTATTCGACAACTCATTGATCTTCACTTATATCTTTTGGAGTAGTTTGTCATTTGCTCTAGTGCTTCACTTGTATCTTTTTAGAGCACGACGGTGGTTTTATTTTATAGAAATGATTGAACTCTCATGCTACATTTATATTATTTGAGAGTCTTTTAGAACAGCATGGTAATTTGCTTTGGTTATGAATTTAGTCTTAATATGATGGGCATCCAAGATGGGTATAATAAAAACTTTCATATAAGTGCATTGAATACTATGAGAAGTTTGATGCTTGATGATTGTTTTGAGATATGAAGATGGTGATATTATAGAGTCATGCTAGTTGAGTAATTGTGAATGTGAGAAATACTTGTGTTGAGGTTTGCAAGTCCCGTGGCATGCACGTATGGTAACCGTTGTGTGAAAAATTTGAAGCATGAGATGTTTCTTTGATTGCCTACCTTATGAGTGGTGGTCGGGGGCGAGCGATGGTATTTTCCTACCAATCTATCCCCCTAGGAGCATGCGCGTAGTGCTTGGTTTTGATGACTTGTAGATTTTTGCAATAAGTATGTGAGTTCTTTATGAATAATGATGAGTCCAAGGATTATACGCACTCTCACCCTTCCACCATTGCTGGCCTCTCTAGTACCGCACAACTTTCGCTGGTACCATAAACCCATCATTTACCTTCCTCAAAACAGCCACCATACCTACCTATTATGGCATTTCCATAGCCATTCCGAGATATATTGCCATGCAACTTTCCACCGTTCCGTTTATTATGACACACTTCATCATTGTCATATTGCCTTGCATGATCATGTAGTTGACATTGTATTTGTGGCAAGGCCACCATTCATAATTTTTCATACATGTCACTCTTGATTCATTGCACATCCCGGTACACCGCCGGAGGCATTCACATAGAGTCATATTTTGTTCTAAGTATCGAGTTGCAATTCTTGAGTTGTAAGTAAATAAAAGTGTGATGATCTTCCTTATTAGAGCATTGTCCCATGTGAGGAAAGGATGATGGAGACTATGATTGCCCCACAAGTCGGGATGAGACTCCGGACGAAAAAAAAAAGAGATCATAAAAAAAGGAGAAGGCCAAAAAATGATGAGAGAAAAATAGAGAAGGGACACTGTTATTATCCTTTCTCCACACTTATGCTTCAAAGTAGTGAGGGAGTGAGGGAGTCCTGGATTAGGGGGTCTCCAGACAGCCGGACTATATCCTTTGGCCGGACTGTTGGACTATGAAGATACAAGATTGAAGACTTCGTCTCGTGTCCGGATGGGACTCTCCTTGGCGTGGAAGGCAAGCTTGGCAATATGGATATGTAGATCTTCTCCCTTGTAATCGACTCTGTGTAACCCTAGCCCCCTCCGGTGTCTATATAAACCGGAGGGTTTAGTCCATAGGGCAACAACAATCATACCATAGGCTAGCTTCTAGGGTTTAGCCTCCACGATCTCGTGGTAGATCAACTCTTGTAATACTCATATCATCAAGATCAATCAAGAAGGAAGTGGGGTATTACCTCCATCGAGAGGGCCCGAACCTGGGTAAACATCGTGTCCCCCACCTCCTGTTACCATCGGCCTTAGACGCACAGTTCGGGACCCCTACCTGAGATCCGCCGGTTTTGACACCGACATTGGTGCTTTCATTGAGATTTCCACTGTGCCGTCACCATAAGGCTTGATGGCTCCTTCGATCATCGGTAACGATGCGGTCCAGGGTGAGGTTTTCCTCCCCGGACAGATCTTCGTATTCGGCGGCTTCGTACTGCGGGCTAACTCGCTTGGCCATCTGGAACAGATCGAGAGCTACGCCCCTGGCCACCAGGTCATGTTCGTAAATTTGAACTACACTGCCGACATCCACGGAGATTTGATCTTCGACGGATTCGAGCCCATGTCAGGTGCGCCGCACGATCACGACGAGCATGATTTAGCTCTGCCGTCAGATAGTGTTCGGGAGATCACACCTGCAACTACTCCGGCCCTCAATCCGGAGCAAATTGCACCATTCGAGGACGGGTGGATAGACCCCGCCATGGGGGCCGCACTCTCAGTGGCGATAGAGCCGGATACTAACTTCACCCCTTACGAGAGATGCGTTGTCGAGCCACTGTCTCCGGCCACGGACTCCAAGCCGCCTGCGTCCGTGCCTATCTAATCAGATTGGGTGCCGATCATGGAGTTTACCTCCGCGGATATCTTTCAGCACTCGCCTTTCGGCGACGTGCTGAATTCATTGAGGTCTCTCTCCTTGTCAGGAGAACCTTGGCCGAACTATGTCCGGCTAGAATGGGATGCGGACGACGAGAAATTCGATGCCCACCCACCACCCACTTTGTAGCCACTGTCGACGATTAAACCGACATGCTCGACTTTGACTCCGAAGACATCGACGGTATGGACAACGGTGCAGGAGACGAACAGGAACCACCGCCCACAGGGCGCTGGACCGCCACCTCATCATATGATATATATATATGGTGGATACCCCCAAAGAAGGCGATGGCGATAAGACAGCGGAGGATGACCCCTCCAAGAAGCAACCCAAGCACCGACATCAGCGGCGCCGCTCTAAGTCCCGCCATAGCAAAAGTAGTAATACCGATACAAGAGACAATAACACTCAGGATAGTGCCGAAGACGACAACAATCCCCTCCAGCACAATCTAGAGCGGGAGGGTGAACAAGCTAGCCCTCCAGAACAGGCAGCAGATGGAGAAATGGAGGATGACAATTACATGCCTCTCTCCAAAGACGAGGTGAGCCTTGGCGACGAAGAATTTATCGTGCCTGAGGATCCCATCGAGCAGGAGCGCTTCAAGCGCCGGCTTATAGCCACATCAAATAGCCTGAAGAAAAAGCAACAACAGCTTCGAGCTGATCAAGATTTGCTAGTAGACAGATGGACTGAAGTCCTTGCGGCCGAGGAATATGAACTCGAACGCCCCTCCAAGAGTTACCCAAAGCGCAGGTCGCTACCCCGACTCGAGGAGGAAGCATTGAAACCTACATCACCAGCGCACAATGCGGCTGACCGGCCACCTCGTGGCTGAGACAGAGAGGTGTTTCAGCCTGAAGTTCAGCCTGCACCCCGCCACCACTCAAACAAAAATACCAAGTGCCGGGGCAACACGCGGGACCTGCGAGACGTATTGGAAAGCAGGGCAAAACATGCAAGATCGATATACGGGTCACGGGGGCGTGCACCAACGCGGGACGATGATCGTCACACCGGATACACTAAAAGTAAATCCGGCCGGGCCGAATACAGCAGACAAGACTCATATGAACCGCGTCGTGATATAGCCCGACACAGAGGCGCCGCACACCCCCTATGCTTAACTGATGAAGTTATGGATCACGAATTCCCGGAGGGTTTTAAACCCGTAAATATCGAATCGTATGATGGTACAACAGATCCCGCGGTATGGATTGAGGATTTCCTCCTCCACATCCGCATGGCTCGTGGTGATGATCTACATGCCATCAAGTAGCTCCCACTAAAACTCAAAGGACCAGCTCGACATTGGCTGAATAGCTTGCCAGCAGACTCCGTCGGCAGTTGGGAGGATTTGGAAGATGCATTCCTTGACAACTTCCTGGGAACTTATGTGCAACCACCGGATGCTGATGACTTGAGCCATATAACTCAGCAGCCAGGGGAATCGGCCAGGCAATTCTAGACACGGTTCCTAACTAAGAAAAACCAAATTGTCGACTGTCCGGATGCAGAGGCCTTAGCGGCATTCAAGCATAACATCCATGATGAGTGGCTCGCCCGGCACCTCGGCCAGGATAAGCCGAAGTCTATGGCAGCCCTCACGACACTCATGACCTGCTTTTGCGCGGGCGAGGATAGCTGGCTAGCCCGCAGCAACAGCACATCAAGGAATTCGAGCACTTCAGATACTAAAGATGCTAACGGCAGACCACGTCGTAACAGAAACAAGCGCCGCAACAACGGCGATAACGCCGAAGATACAACAATCAATGCCGGATTTAGAGGCTCTAGATCCGGTCAGCGGAAAAATCAATTCAAAAGAAGTACTCTGGGCCCGTCCAGTTTGGATCGCATACTTGATCGCTCGTGTCAAATCCACGGCACCCCTGACAAGTCAGCCAATCACACCAACAGAGAATGTTGGGTGTTCAAGCAGGCCGGCAAGTTGAATGCCGAAAACAAGGACAAGGGGCTGCATAGTGGTGACGAGGAGGAGCCCCAGCCGCTGAACACGGGAGGACAGAAGAGGTTCCCCCCACAAGTGAAGACGGTGAACATGATATACGCAACCCACATTCCCAAGAGGGAACGGAAGCGTGCACCTTCGATCGCAGGGACCACCCCACTAGTATCCGTCATGGCGGATCCGCCGCATTGGTCCTAGACCCCATCATTGACGGATTTCACCTCACTCGAGTCCTTATGGACGGCGGCAGCAGCCTGAACCTGCTCTATCAGGATACAGTGCGCAAAATGGGTATAGCTCCCTCGAGGATCAAACCCACCAAAACCACCTTTAAGGGCGTCATCCCAGGTGTAGACACTACAAAAAAAAGACACATCCATGACATTTTGGGCCGAACGAATTTTTTTTCTGTCATACATATGACACTTCTATGATGATAATTGTGACAAAACCCGATATCATCATAGATGTGGTGGGATCCTACTTCTACGACAAAAAATCATGACAGAAAATGGGCTTTTCGTCTTGGGCGGGCCGGAGACGCAGCTGCATGACATTCTTTGGGCCGTCCATGACGGAAAAACTATGGTAGAAGCGAGGGGGAGGAAAATTTCGGGGAGTTGCCGGTTACGGTGGGAGGTCGGGGGCCGAGCGATGCACGTTTCTCTCATATGTACGCGCGTGTGTGCGAGGCGTTGGCTCTAACTGAACCCGAGCGAGGCGTTGGGCTCTAATCGAACCCGGCGACAGACTGCAGTTACAGCGTTATCGAACCCGAGCGATCGATCGATGGCTGTTAACTGAACCCGATGGAGTGATTCCTTCGCTACTGCTGCTAATTGAAGCCGATCGATGCTGCCTCTGGGATGAACAGTGAGCGTTGCGTGGGGGGGGGGATTGGATGAACAGTGAGCGGTGGCATTGCCTCTGGATGAACAGGAACCCATGATGTGGAGGGCTGGATGAACAGTAGACGGTGGAGGGGTGGCCGTGGAGGGGTGGTTGAACAGGACCCCGTGGTGTGGAGGGCTGGATGAACAGTAGACCTTGGAGGGGTGCCCATGGAGGGGTGGTTGAACAGTAGCCGGTGGGGTAGCGCGCGGTGGAGGCTGGATGAACAGGAGCCCGTGGAGGCTGGAGGAGGTCGACGGTAGCCCGTGAAGGCTGGAGGAGGTCGACGGTAGCCCGTGGAGGCTGGAGGAGGTCGACGGTGGAGATGAACAGTATCCCGTGGAGTCCCGTTTTGCGGTACGCCACACCCTCCCGATGAACAGGACCCCTGTTTCAACGTAGCGCTCCAACACAAGTCCGTTTAGTCCATTTTGGCGGTACGCCACACCTCCCGATCATCATTACCCCAATTTCGACCGTAGGAGGTCCGTTTCCTCTGTTTTGCGGTACGCCACACCCCTCCCGATCAACAGGACCCCGTTTTGACCGTAGGAGGTCCGTTTCCTCCGTTTTGCGGTATGCCATACCCCTCCCGATGAACAGGATCCCGTTTCGAATGTGGTCGGTCGAACACAAGGTCGTTTCCTCCGTTGTGCGGTACGCCAGGCCTTGTTTCCATCGCCTGTTCCGTCCAAGCCCTCCCGATGAACACGACCACGCATTCCGTTCCGACCCAGCCGGTTTGGCTCCCCATGAACACGACGACGACGCTGTTTCTCCGTTCCGACCCAGCCATGTACACGAGCCCTGGCCGTACGTATGCGCGAGTAGGCGTTCGAGACCCCGCCCGTATATACACATACGTGGCCGCATTTTCTTTCTTGCACCCTGGCCGTCATACGTACGTGTACATGCTACGTGCGCGCCTCTACTACGACACGTGCGCGCCTCTACAACGACCAGTATGTACGCATACCGTCACGACCAGAATGACAACACCACGACGCTTCGACCAGGTGGGTCTCGATTGCTGTGCACTTCGTTGCCTGCGAAGATGTAGCTGGTGGGTCCCAGCAGTCAGGGGGGCGAATCGTTTTTTTCGGACGCACTTCCTTGCGTGCGAAGATGTAGCTGGTGGGTCCCAGTAGACAAGGGGAAACATTTTTTTTCGCGAAATACGGTGGATCGTCTAGTGGGTCCCCGCTGTCAGGTGGAGGAATAATTATTTTGCACGTAATAAGGAGGCACTTCCTTGCTGCGGCCGTGCACCCAGCTGGCAGCCTCTCCACGTACAATCCACGTCCGATGGAAGCCATTCCTTGACCACCTTGACCACGCCGCGCCGAGAGCACCAGGGCGGTGGACGATGGCAGGCCTAGGAAGGGGACGACGCGGAGCCGGGGAAGACGCGACAGTGGATGCCCACGCATAGAGGAGTATGAGGGTTCACTCGTTCGGTTGCGGTGTGAGGCTGCCGTCGCCGCAGAATAACAGGGGGTGTGGGTGAGTAGAGGGATGGCGACCAGCGGTGGGAGTAGTAGGGGCGGTGAGGCCTCGCGGCATCACAGCCGCCACGGGCGGCGGGAGGAAGCGGCACGACCGGGCGCTGCTTTGGGCGTGGAGCAAGAAGACCAGAGGTTGAAGAAGCACTACGGCCGTTGGATGGACATCGACGGTCACCGGAGCTAGAATCGTTCATATATTGACTAAAGTTGACAAAGGCCTGGCCCGATCAACTTAGTAGGCCCACAAGGCAGCCTCCCACCATGGTTGGTCCCAGCTAGCAGGGGTATTCATCTTTTGTGCGTAATAAGGAGGCACTTCGGTGGGTCCGAGTGACAATGGGGAACGTTTTTCCATAAAATACGGTGGCCCGACTTGTGGGTCCCAGCAATGTGGGAAACGTTTTTTTTGCGAAATACAGGTGGCTCGTCCAGTGGGACCCCGCTGTCAGGTGGAGGAATAATTATTTTCCGCGTAATAAGGAGGTACTTCCTTGCGGCTGCCGTGGACCCAGCTATCAGCCTCTCCACGTACGGTACTCTTCCGATGGAAGTCGGTCGTTGACCACATTGACCACGCCGCGCCGAGAGCACCACGGCGGTGGACGACGGCGAGTCCTAGGAAGGGGACGACGAGGAGCCGGGGAAGACGAGGCTGCGGAAGCCCGCGCGGAGAGGAGTAAGAGGGTTCACCGGTTCGGCTGCGGTGTGAGGCTGCCATCGCCGCAGAATAACAGGGGGTGTGGGTGAGTAGATGGATGCCACGACCAGCGGTGGGAGTAGTAGGGGCGCTGAGGCCTGTGGCAAAGACAGCCGCCATGGGAGGCGGAGCGGCGGTCCCACCAGCTGCTTTGGCGGCCGGAGCAAGAAGATCGAGAGATTGAAGAAACACGACGGCCGTTGGATTGACATCCAACGCCACGTCTGCTAGAATCATTTGTTGACGTAGTATATAATAACTAAAAAATCTTGCATACGCGTCAACTAAACAGGCCCACAAGTCAGACCACTCCCTCTTTTTAATAATTTATATATAGCTCATGGCAACTTCTTATGCAATTTATCGCGATTTTTTTTTTGGTTGGCAGGCCAATTTCAAGCATATTCTGTGGGTTCCAAACTATTTTTAATACCGAAATGTCGAGCCAGATTTAAAGTAGTTTGAAGATATATTTGAATTAGGTTAATGCCCAGTGAAATAGGAATCTGAAAATGTGAAAAAAATTAGAAATTATAAAGTAATTGCCAATTTGTCATCTATTTTTATATTTACAACCCATTTCATATTACTTTCAAGATTTGCAGGCATCTTGAAAGAGTTGCAACCCACCAGGGCGTAGAAAAATAAGTAGGCGGGTATTCTTCAGAAAAAATAAACTGGGCTCATTTTCACAAAGAAAAAATAGCTAGGCTGGTCACATGGTGAACATAAAATATAAGCTTGGGCTAGACGGGCCACAGCCTAGTTCAAACCCTGCTCCGTCTTAACAATACCAAACAAAAAAATTTATCGCCGAGTAGCTACGTCCCTGTGTCACCGATCTTGTACTGTTCTCTTGTCTATTGACTATATCGCTCACAATGTCGTGGGTCCCGGATGTCAGGAAAACACTAGGAGGAAGCATTTTATTTTCCATACGCCGACGTGGTGGGCCCTCTTGTCATCCTCTCCACGCATTTCCGCGATTCCTGTTGTTTGTTGACCATGTTGACAACGCGAGAGGGCGGCCGGGCGAAGCGCACCAAAGCGAAGAGGACGTCGGCGTTAACGATTTAGGAGACGGTGGGCGATGATGCATCTTGAGGCGCAGCCGACCGTGGGAGGCGGAAGCGGCCAGCCCGCTGGTTTTGTTTTTTTGGCTTGAGGAAGACAGGACTGAAGAAACACGACAGACTATAAAAGTAGTAGGAGTACTTAACAACCTTAACTGAAACCAGCAGGGGCACTTAACAACCAAAGCTGAAAGCAGTATGAGTACTTATACAGGTTCAATCGTACAAAGCACGCCTCGAAGAGTGCTACTTTGCCTACAGTTAACCAAGGGTGAGGCCGCCAAGGCCCAGCGCCACCAGCGCATCCACAACCTTCGAAAGCGGCTTCATCTCGCAACGTGGTCAATAAACATGATATTCGCTTTAGAGCCATGGAAAAGCATGAACATAATCTTGTCCTATTCTCCAAGATGGACGGGCCTTCATTATCTGAGACCACCCATGAATAAGTATCTTTTCACCTCCAAGGGAATTGAGTAGGTCGACATAAACATCATGTTGTGACCAAGCGTTAAGTCCGACCCGACCATGGTCGTGCATCTGTATAGGAACAATACAACTCGGCAGTTCCTGCTTTCAAGAAGATCACATTTGTAAAACTGTGTATAAGCAGTAGTTTATGAACAACATATATAACGAGAAAACAACTTCGTACCATAAGTTTCTCGACACGCTTGGACCTGTTCAACGAATGCAGCAAAGGGCACACATATCCCACGTGGCCTTCCACCATTGAAACGCCCCACAAGGACCTCAAGACGATCAATAAAGTGTAGGAACTTGTGGATGTCGATCCGGCCTACTTCAGTGCCATTAGTAACAACCGAGTTATTACAGAGTAACAAACGAACAGACTGCTTAACTCTGAAAAAACCTACACGTGCCACCAATTATAATAAGAAAATATTAGTTAGAAGTAGCATCTTCGTGAGAGACTCGTTGCTACTTCTAAAGTTAAATTGTGATTAGTTAGACAGAATATGTGGATTAAGAAGTAATCGAGGCAACAAGCAAGAACCAGATACAAAACTAACATGGATGAACAATTGGAACGACGCCGGGTGGAAGATTGCGGTGAAGATGAGAGCAGGTTCTCGCTATTTCCATCAACATTCGTGGCGCCAACTTTCAGTCCGTAACACTTGAGAAAGTTTATCCAAGTTCGCCATAAAAAAGCAGTGATCTACTTGGTTCATGAACCCAACTCGGAAGTAATATCCATGGCTTGTCTTCACTGTGACCATTAAACTAGTGTATTCAGTTATGGCAAGGCCGAGCATCTTGAGTACATGTGTTCCGGCGGAGCAAATAATACACTGCAGGAAAAATAATATGACAACACAGCATGTTCAAAAAACACCCTCCGGATAGAGAAGAGGATTCTAGGAACATACTGTGCGTGTTTCAAAATGCTGTGGTAGGATGAGAAGGAACAAGTGTGGCGTCTCGCCGAGGGCGCAGAAATCTGTAGGGTACTCACACTTTGGGCACTGCAACAGAAACACACTAGATTCAGTACGAAGAAAAATGCATCAACGACGGCGACTGCCATCCTAGAATTACCTGCGACCAAGGGACTTGGATTTATCGGGGATGGATGAATAATTCGTACCTTGTTCTCCATGAGAAAACCCTATGCAATCGCCGAGCGGGGATTTTCTCTGAACAAGCAGACGAGGGAGAAGGGGATTCAGGCCAAGTGAAATATTGCCGCTTCGTCTGTCCAACTTACTGCTAAAGCTGGAAAGGGGGGGGGGTTGTGATTTGACAGCTCATTGGGCATTATCGCGCGCCACTGACCGGGTGTGTCTACCGTGAAGTTGTGCACTCTAATTTGTGCATATGGCACGTGGACCCGTTGCCGTTGCCCCACATACCAAATAAAGGAAGTAGAAAGACAGAGTAACTAGATACACATAAATATATTTTTTGACAGAGAGATACTCCCTCCGTAAAGAAATATACAAATCTTTTATATCATGTGCTCACCTTGCCGAGAAATAAACTCCTCTCGCAACGCACGGGCATTATGGGGTTCAGCTGAGAATATAATACTCGAGATAGGCTCACGGTTACGGACTTTGGGCCGCAGCCGACCCTCGCATGTTTGGGGCCCATGTGTTCTACCTCAGCGCTTTTCATATTGCAAGTTTATCAAGATCTGCGCTGATTTTAGATCTTGTCGCAAGGCTTAATACACAAAATTGAATAAAACACGACAATTTGTTGGAATGAAATCGAACGACAGCTTCCTAACCGGCAATCGAGTTGCAATTCTATCAATGATATACCATGTGATAAATAATACTGTCAGTACTACTTATACACACAGGACACTTGTTTCACCATGCAGATTATTACATCAAAATCTCTTGGAGGATAGATCAGTTCGGCGATATGCGTCTTTTCTTGAAGAATTTCAAAGTTGATTTGGACCAGCTCTCCTTGCCGAGAAAGTTCGATTTTGACATCATCCCCTACCGCAAGATATGATTTAGATTTGAACCTTGACCATCCTTTAGCATCAATCATCATGCGACCATCCTTTGTACTTACAGTATATTGAGCAGGTTCATTCACACCAAGGTTGCGCATGGTAAGAGGAACTTGGCCGCAGTCGCCCGGATAGTTGAACGACTCCCTCGTTGCTCTAGGAATTCTCTCGCTTGCAAACAAGAAGACATACCCAAATAGTTAGATCAACACAAAGGAATCATGTGAAACAACATGGAAAGAAAAAGAATGAAGCACTTGGGCGGCCAATGCTTACCAAGAAGGTGGACATGTCGGTTTTTGTACGGACTTTGGTATATGAAGTGCTTAACTCGCAGCCCGATCTTTGCAGTGCAACTCGCGGGCGGACCAAATGCAAGTGCAAGTGTTGGTGCAGTGCCGGGCTGCCATCGCCGGAGATGGTGCTCCTTGTAGAGCTGGTGCCGGTGTCGATGCCCGATCCTCCGGTACATTAGACTGATCCGCTGACGCGGTCGGTGCCCAATCCTCAGCTGGATCCGACTGAGCTGCTGCCGCTGTCAGTGCTAGAGCAACCGCCAGTGCTCGATCTGTGTGAGACAACGGCGATTGTGTCTGGTCTGTTATGATCAGCTTTCTAACTTGACTAGGATCCGTGACCGTGATCCAGTTTTTTTCTTCATTTCTTTTAAACGCGAGAAGGACTAATTGTGGCGTTTTTGTTAAACTAAACTGCAGTTCACCATAGGGATTCAGCTTGTACTCAGATAACAGACTGATCCAATTTTTTCCAGTAATACAAGTGATGGACAGTGCCTTTGTTACTGACACGACATAAGAAGTGAAAGCTGCAAAAATAGCCATCGTAGAGCAAACCAAACGGTTTATTCTATGATGAATGTCACATGGCAAAACCTGCATTGTAAAATTGCAGGAAAAGAAAGAAAACATGACATTAAATCAATAAGATTTAGACAGTAAATCAAAAAGATTTACTTGAGGTGACACGCAGTGAATCCTTACCAGGAAATCACTATGTTGAAGTATTAAATGTAAGATTGATCGTCCAACTACGCGTGGCATGCAGGGGGCCCGGCCTACTCCCACAAGCAGGACAGTCCAAAGGTCGTGACAAATCGTATGGACCGAACGTCCATGGGACTGGAAATCCTGGTGGGTGCGATAAACCCTGCAATGCATACAGATATTTGAGTGTAACCATAATTGATAAACCGTCCTCACAAAAAATATGATCTGGATACTTCAAAATGTATAGACTGAATTGAGTGGACAGACATTAACATAGACCGTTCTCAGGACTGACCACACACCAAAAGCGGCAGTACTAACAAACGATACAGGGTCCACATACACAAATCAAGTACTGAACAAATAGTACTTACTACAGACAAGCAAAGTTGCACTAACTAAACTCTGCAGACTATTTCTTGCCACCGACCTACGGGATGAACCCCGCATAACTAACTAGGCCATGGACTTCGTGTGAGATGTCTACATGCACCATCACCATCTTGTCAACCTTGGAGAACCTAACAGAGTGGTCTTTCCACTCATAAACATGATGATGAAGACAGGCCGCATCAGATTTGTTGGGAAGCTTTACAAGAACCACACCCTTCGTAATCGAAGGCACAGCCAGGAAATTGTTGTGGTCAAGTACAACCTCGAGAACACGCCTGACAACAATGCTACAGGAAAACACTAGTTCAGGACACGTGGCGACAAGGACACAACAGCTGGATAGTTCAGCAGTAGAACTCATCATCAGGTCTTCCAGTTCACATGGCATGAGTTTGAGAACTTCATCTCCACCGCGGACCTGGTTCTAATTCAAACATAAACCATATTTCATTACTACCTCCGTTCAGAAATATAAGATGATTTTCGATATTATACTCCATATATGACTACATATACGCACAGAAAGGAGTGAACAAAGACACTAGAACATGTCTTCAAAGGCATGAGAGCAGAGGGATTACATGCAATATCCATAACACAAGTTACTGAGGAAAATATACCCTCTTAAAAGGTAGCATTGATGTTCATAAAGTACTCCCTCCGTCCCAAAATTCTTGTCTTAGATTTGTCTAGATACGGATGTATCAAGTCACATTTAGTATTAGATACATCCGTATCTAGACAAATCTAAGACAAGAAATTTGGGATGAGGGAAATAGTTGAAAGTAATCTATAAGAAATCAGTGTCAACCTCTCGCATGTTTTGGTCAAAAGAGGAATTTAGAACCGTCATTTGGCACACTAAAATCACATGCAAGATCACCCAGAAAGTTGTACTACCATTACTAGTACTGCGTGTTAGATGAAAAAACACGATCAAGATCGAGAAAAAGATCGTCAACAAGAGACATTACGGACTTGCTTAATGAGGGATCCCGGAGAGGGGGCTTGGACAGGCGATGGCTTTGAGCTTGTCTCTGATAGTCTCGGCGGGTGCTTGCGCTTCTTCGTACCATGAGCCTCGACGGTTTTGGCCAAAGCCATAGACATCACGTCGGCCGGTGCTCCGGCGTCCATCCAAGAGAGGAAGCTGAGAGAGAAGAGTGAAAGGAGGAACGAGATGAGGGAGAAGCGAAGCGAGTGGGGTTTTTCTTCAAGAGAGGAAGCTGAGAGAGAAGAGTAAAATGATGGTTGCTTCGTCTGGTTCAACTTATTGCTGGAAAGGAGGGGTTTTGTGATTTGATGGCTCATTGGGCATTCTTGTGGCGGTTCGATCGGGGTAGTCTCTGTCACTCTACTACGGAGTAATTTAGTGCATGGCTGGTGTACCCAGTCTTTGGCTGTCCCTACGTCGGCGAAAGTGAGTAATTTAGTGCATGGCTGGAGGAGGATCCGCATGGTAGAGCGTGTCCATTGTTTTTCATTCTGAAGAAAATATTAATTACACCAAGCGTTTCCACTCTTACAATGGAGGAGTGCGAAACACGCAGCCACTTGAACATACACAGTGCTCCTACTACTAGGCATGTGCAGTGGTTCATACGTCAGTACTACACAATCTTGTTGCAAGTGTAGTAAGATATGACGATAACAAATGATGTTGTGCGCATGTCAACTACTCCTATATGTAACATAGTACAGCTTTTCCATTGTCCGTAGAGAATGAACGGTGAGATCAATGTTAATAGAACTAGGTCAACAAGACGGAGAGTATGGTGCTACTGATACTCACTAAACAGGAACCATATGAAGCACATCCTATAGTGTTAGACAGGGTGTATGAAGGGTGCATGGGATGGGAGCAAAAGTTCCCTTTTCGACCCACTTTTGGGTGTTTGGCAGAGTGCATGAAGGGTGCATGAGTCCACACTAGTAGGTTGACAAAAATACATGAAGAGGAAACAAATATATTGAGATGAGAATGCAACCAAACACACCCACACGCTTTGTGCTCATGGTGACTGATCTGCACCGTCGAAGTTTGATCCAACGGTCATGTTGCGCGAGACATGGACATGCCCATGCAGAGGGCGCCTAAACACCACCGGTTGCTCGCTTCTCGAGGCGCACGACGTTGGTGATGCAGGTGCAACCGCCGGCAGAGCCCGCTCCCGGTCCGACGGAGCCAGTTTCGTCCAAAGACGACGTCCAATGGCACGAACGGACTCCGGTGACGGAGCCCTGAAAGGATTCACCTGGCAACAGCGACGGCAGCGCGCAACCCCTCCTTGTCCAGCTCAGCCCCCACCATCGCACGGAGACGGCTCAGCTCCTCGGAGATATAGGTGTAGAAGGAGACTAGGTCAGGAAGCCGCAACTCATTGAAGTCGACCGGGTGGTCGAACGGGTTTAGCCCGACGACCGGCATCGTCGCGCTGGCACGACGGTAGGCATCGCGCAGCCGCAACACGTGCGTGGCAACTTGGTTCACCAAGTGGCTGAGGCGATCCTGGACCTCGCCACGATCGGCCCGCTTCGCGCTCGGTCGGTTTCCCGACGGCCTATCGTATCTCCCGCTTTACGCAGCAACGCCACGACGCCTCGAGCATCTTTGTGGTGGGCCTTTGCCGCTTTTGAAGCTCCGTGAACTCCCGCACATGACGGAGGAGCATGGCACTCCTCTCCTCCTTGAGCTCACGGAGCTCCATGTCCTTGGCCCTGAGCTCTGCATCCTTGGCATGGAGCTCCTGTGTCAGGCGCCTCACCTCAGACTCCATGATCTGTTATGCCGCCATGGCACCAGGTAGAAGCAATGGGGAGAGGAAGCAAACGGGGCGAAACAGCTGAAAGGCAATGCAATCTACGGGAAGGCGGAGGGAGCCAGCCGAGGAGCGGGGAATCTTTTGGTTTTCACCACGGTAAAACACCAGTCGATGACTTCTCACATCACGGAGCAGTGGGTTTTTACAGGCGGAGTCATCGTGACTAATTGCTACCGCGCCTGCTCGTGTCATTCAAAAAATTAAAAATCTGTCGCTACCGCTCCCGTCAATCAAAAAATTAAAAATCCTGCCGCACCCAAACACCAGAGCAACGCCGCGGTGGATATTTAAATTTACCTGCCGGCAAGTAGATAATAAAATGGGTGAAAAAACAAATGTGGCGGCGGCCTAGCTAATCGGTCGAACTAGCCCAACTAGCTAGCCACTGTGATTCACTGATGTACTCGGCGGGAAAGGTGGTCTTTCATGATTTGATGACTCATTTACTTGCTTCGGCACTACGACCGAGGAGGACCCAGAAAAGCGTCAAGAGGCGTCCCACGTCGGGGAAGAATATATGCGTGCACCACCCGGGAGGACCCTGAAACCGCGCGGTAGGGTGTGCCACGTCTCGGCATGGAGGAAAAATGTGCGTGTTAAAATATACTGTATCAGACGTAGTACCTATCGTTCGACCTCGGAACCCAGCCAGTCGGTCAAAAACACCCCACTAGCCACACAGCTTCATCATGCAAACATGGCACGGTTAGCTCCGTCTCGACCAGCCACAACGTCTCTTGTTCTAGGCGATTCTTCTATTTTCCAAGCTTTTTTTAAGTTGTAATAACACCACGGCAAGCTAGCGCCGCTCTTCGTGTGTGCCCGTGCAAAGGTTAGACGATGGAGAGAAGAGAGATTGAGATCGCAGACCTGGGACCCACCAGTAAGTGAGACAACGGTCATGCACGTGTTGACGAGGCACTCCCTCTACTCTACTCAACACAAGTACTGTATAAAATCAAGTTATGGGACAAAGCCAACAACCGTTCATTTTTTCAGGCTATCGACTTACGCTTTGTAGTCCAGGTTGCCAGTTCGAATCTCGTCTTTCAGATTTGTTAGTTTTAGGTCCAAATTTGATTAACGACAAGTGGGACCCCCATGTGTTGTTCCGATATTTCAGTGTAGGATGGTTTTTTTGAACAAACACTTTGCGCGGTTAGACAAGTAACGGCACGAGTTACACGTATTTTGCAAGTTCTGAACAAAAATGACAATGACATAGAATATCACATCCACCCCGCATCTTGAATACTATGGTGATACGAGTTTTTACACCATTGGAAGTGAGATCCAATGGCTTGGGAGTAGTCTTTGTAATTATGCGCAATTTCCAAACTCTCCAAAGTTTTGTTTTGCAAATAAAACATTCAGTTCGTGTGTGCCGCTGCATCTTCGATCCAACGGCTCCCCGATGCTCATATTAGGTGCTCCCGTAGCTTAATTACCCGCTACGGTGATATGAGCATCTAGGTCGTATGATCAGTGATCAGATGGCACATGCATAGTACTTGTACTTTCTGCGCATTTCCCAAACTCTATCAGCCGTATATTGCAAAAACATTCGAACCTTCTATTGTGGGCCGTTAGATCTCAGTGAACTCGTATCACCATAGAATCTACGGTGCGGGAGCACCTCATGCTCTCCCGTGCGAGAAAACATAAGGTGCTATCGCAGCTTGGATGCTACGGTGATACGAGCTTGGAGGTCGTTTGATGCGAGATCCAATGGCATCTCGGCAGTCTTTGTGCTTGTAAGCGGTGGCTAAACTCTTTTGGGGCTTTTACGCAAAAACCATTCGAACCACTGAGGAGGTGTTGGGTCACAAATCCAACGCCTCCGAAGAGCTTGTATCACCAAAGCATCTAAGGTGTGGTAGCACATGATATTCTTACATACAGGAGAATATGATGTCCTCCTTCATCTTAGATGCTACGGTGATCTGAGCTTCGAGGTCGTTGGATATGGGATCAAAGGGCATCTAAGTAGTTTTGTACAAATTGTGTGCAATTCTCAAACTCATCAAGGTTTCTTACAAAAAAATTAAGACACATCATGTGAGCTGCTATATCTCGGATCTACAAGCTCCAAGCAACTCAGTCGGCATATAGCATCTAATTGGGGCACATGATATTCTCCTGGGAGGAGGGGTGGGGGTGCACAACCAATCGGTGGTTGGGAGGGTGGGGACAAATATAATCTAAACAACCCTAAACAGAGCTCCACAATTTTATCTAAGGTCGAGGGTTGACCCCGACAATCATAGCTCTGCCTAAACACAACATTTGCATGTCTTTGTAGTACTAGACTTAATATTCATGTTTCAGTTTCATGTTCATTTTAAATATTGATTTAAGGACCATGGATGTCTTACATTTTACTCCCTTCGTTCCTAAATATTAGTCTTTTTAGAGGCTTCAAATGGACTGGCACATACGGATGTATATAGACATATTTTAGAGTCTAGATTCACTCATTTTGCTCCGTATGTAGTCACTTGTTGAACTCTCTAAAAGACTAATATAGGAGTAGAAGGAGTATTTCTGAACTCGTGTCATACATGCATGGGTTGGAAAAATATATGCACTATATTTATTGGATTGTTGTTGTGTTCGTGCGTGTGTGTCTGTGTGTGTGTGTGCGGTCATATGCTTGATACATACAAAGTTTTCTCACCTCCATATTGTTCATCTTTTAAATTTGAATTTGCATTGGAAAACTTACTAGGGATACCATGAAATGTGAAATGCACGTTGAGATCACTATATCACAAATTCACTCTAATTCAACAACTCGTCACAAATCAATTACCACGTTGAGATTAGTATTTGCAAGGAAAATACGGGTATTGTAATACACATAGATTCGTTCGGCAATTTAAAAGGTTCCTTTCGTATTCTCAAATGGTAGGACCCAACGGCGTACCAGCCAGACCTTGGCTCGTGTTGATCCTAAAAAAATGGGCTCGTGTCCTTCGGTGGCGTGCGTGGTATGCACATTAGGCAACCCCAACCAGTCGAGCCTCAGCGTTTCAAGTCGAAATATCTGGCGGCCAGAATTCCAGCCCTAGGAAATTCCCCTCATGTCCCCGGTCCATAATGACTACCGATGAACAACGGAGGGGTGCCTTAGTAACTAGACAATGTTACCTACCGTGCCGAGCACAGTTCAATTCCCTCGGTCGCCGCTCGTCAAGGTCACCCATCAATTGCATTGCCTAGTACTACAACTACTACACCAGGATGAGCACATAATTGAGCCCGTTTGTTCGTGCCTAGTACTTGAGTTAATATATCAGGCAATGCACTGGTACTTGAGTTATCCTTTTACTCCCTCCTTTAAGGTTTATAGGGCTTATCTCAAAATTTTAGTTTTCCCATTTTATAAGTCTCAGTTTGGTTGTTCCCCATCACATGTTCAGATTTCAAGGTGCAATAAATCATTACATGCAAGTGTTAAGAGAAAATTGACCAATGCATGTACTTTATGCATGCATGCATTGCAATTCATGCATTAAATAAACACAATTTTGAGGAAAACAAGCGCATTAATTGAGTGGTTTTGCAAACTACAATAATTGTTCCACCACTCACCATCTACCTTGGTTGGTGAGATTTTTGAATTGAGCCCTATAAACCGGAAAGGAGGTTTAACTAAGAAAAATGTTTGACCAAATCCTTTCTTAAGAAATACAACAGGACATATGTACGACTTGAAAATTTATTGCATGATGCAGGTTATGATATTGTTTCGAATCCTGGATCTTAAATTTTAGAAAATCCAAAAGTGAGCATAAATTCTTGAAATCGAGCATGGTCACGTGATATGGCACAAATATTACTGTAAGTTTTTTCTTCAATTCGAGACAAGCTGCTTATGACAAGTTGCACAAATGAAGAGCCAAGGTATTTTGGAACAAAGACCTGTCATGTTAAGGCAAACGCTTTCACTATTGAAACCGTGGGCGTTTACGTGCCGCCACGAGTCCCCACTTCTCATCGGCATGTGTCGTCCCAGCAAGCGTGTGAGTCGATGGGAGGTGTGCGAGCAGACCGCTGCGCCGGCTGTCAGGGAGGCGTGCGAGCAGACCGCTGTGCAGACTCACTTGGAGGTGAGCCCTTTGACTAGGCTCGGCCGCCCACCGTCGTCTCAACTGCTCCCACTTTTAATGTCGTCGGCGCCGCAGTTTAAAATCAACCCCGCACTACCCGGTATCGCTACAATCCTCTCTCTTCTTCTCTGATTCTCCTGTCGTCTACCTCCAACTAGCCTGACCTAAACGTACGCCATGCCGCATCACAATGGTCTACCCTTAGTGTTCTAGTTTCATGAGGAAGACACCCAGCTGGAGTCTCAAGAACATAAGGCGCTTTGGGACGAGCTTGAACTGGCCTTGCGGGAAGACGACGCGCCTGTCCCCGCTCTCGTTCCGGCTCCCGTCGCCCCGACTGCGCCAGCGCCATCCCTATGGCAATGATGGGCTGGGAGCCGCACATTGTCGCCGAGCTTGATGCCACGGGGTTTCACGTGCCCGTGCACCTGCCAGCGCATGCGCCTGCGCGTGCACTGACGCGCACGCCCGTGCACCTACCAGCGCATGGACCTGCACGTGCACTGACGTGCGCGCCTGTCGGCGTTCTGGGAACGGGGTCCCACGACTTGCCTGCTTGCGGCCTGCGGCGTGGCTCAAAGGAGGCCCAAGACAGCCCATGTCCATCTGCACAAGCTCAAGACCCTTGCGAGGGGCCAAGCCTCGTGGGGCGGACGACCAGGAGCTTCTTCAGGCACGGCCTCGTCAGGCTGGCTCATGAGGAGGCGGAGAGTTCAAGGCAGGGTACCTCGCGAGGTGCCCGTGACGCAAGCCATGACGACCAAGGGCGCCAGTCGTGCGCCAGCCGCGCAGCGTCCTCCTTTCCCCTTTGGTGCAAAGGAGCTAGCGCAGCGAGAGCATCAAGCAAAGGCATCCGTTTGATTGCAACAAGACCAAGACCAGCCCCAACGGCTGGAAGGGAGTCATCGTGGAGCCCAAGCAAAGGCGTCATCACGAGCCTTTGGCAAAGCGAGGACCATCTTTAGTCAGGATAAGTGTACCCGCTGTTTCCCTTTAAAATGGCCAATTGTTGGCGCCCTTCCCGCTCAATATTTGGGAAGAGGCCCAGGGCCTTCGTCTATATAAGTAGAGCTAGCCACCATAGTAGAGGATCGGAAGGTGGGCATTCGGAATCCAGAGAGAGAGATAGAGACCCGATCCTCAAGCTAGAGTGACGGAACACCACCTAGCAGTTCATCACAGCCACCAAGAACAGACCCTCGCGAGGCTGTTCTTCCCTGTACTGTTCCTCATCAGCCCAAGAGGCAATCACCACACCACAATCTAGAGTAGGGTATTACACCACAACGGTGGCCCGAACTAGTATACATCTCTTGTCTCTTGTGCTGTTCTTTCTAGTAGTTTAGGTCTCTGCGATTCGGCGAGGTACGAGATGGTGGAGGGTTGGATCTCCGCGCGCACCCCAGAGTTCGAACCTTAACGGTCTGCCGGAACCCAAAATCCGACATTTGGCGCGCCAGGCAGGGGTGCACCGGAATCTGCCTTTCGTCGCCTCGTTCTTCCCCGACCACCACAACCATGAGTGACGCTCGTCGGGCCCGCGCCGAGCGCCGAGCCGCCCTCGCCTCCCACGTCGCCCAGACGGCTCCCGTCGGCGGGCGTCCTCGTCGTTCCCCGTCACCTGCCGTCAACGCTGCCACCGGCCCGGTGGGGAACGAGCAGCAAGCGTCGCCCCAAAGCACCGTCCCATGAGGCGGGACGGCCGCACCACCACGCTTCGCTCACCCGCTGGTTCTTCGCCACGCGCCTTGCGCAAGGCCATAGAGGGCCGAGCTGCACTCATCGCGCTAACGCGAGCTCCTGCACGCTACCGCCCGTCGGCAGCGTCTCACGAAGAATGGCTCGATCGAGTCGCCGAGCGCGTCCGCGCTGCAGGAGGCGACCCCGCGCCGTCCGTCTTGCTGCACCGCACCCCGCCCCGCGTGGGCGATGAAGCTCCCGGGGCGCCTCAGCCGCCTCCTCCTCAAGACGTCACCCTGGCCCCAAGGCGCGCGGTCCCTGTGCGGCCCACAAGAAGCTGCCCGAGCGCTCCCCGCTCCAGCATGTCAAGACCCTGCACTTTCCCCCCGGACGCGGCGCAGGGAGGCCCACAAGACCAAGCCCTCTGTCGTCCGAGGCCCCCCGCGGCCACGGCGGGCTGCCGCGCCTTCACCTCCAAGCTGCGCAGTGTCGCGTGGCCCGCCAAGTTCAAGCCAGACCTGCCTCCACACTACGACGGCATGGCTGACCCTACAGAGTTCCTCCAGCTCTACGAGCTGGGCATCGAGGCTGCCAACGGGGATGAAAAGGTCATGGCGAACTGGTTTCCCATGGCGCTCAAGGACGGGGCCCGCACCTGGCTCCTGAATCTGGCCCCAGGCACGATCTCTTCCTGGGCCGAGATGCGTACCCGCTTCATCGCCAACTTCCAAGGTACTCGCGACCGGCCACCCGCCGTAAGCGACATGCATCGAATCAAGCAATGGGAAACCCCGCAAAGTACATCCAACGCTTCAACAACGCGCGCCTCAAGATCCCCAGGGTAACGGAGGAGGCCATCATCTCTGCCTTCTCCGACGGCGTACGTGACGTCAAGATGAAGGAGGAGCTGGCGATGCATGAAAATCTGTGCACCTCCCTGGAGCTGTTCAACTTGGCGACCAAGTGCGCCAGAGCTGAGGAGGGGCGCCTCTCCCTCCTCGAGCTTCCTGCCGCGGATTCCGAAGAGAAGAAGTCCAAGGCCAAGGACGTGAAGTGCAAGGGGGCTGCCGTGCTCGCGGCCGAACCAGACACCAAGCGAGGCAGAGATCAGCCCGAGTCCTCCACACCCACAACACCAATGAATGCCAAGAGCTCCGGGCCGTGCGTGAAGGAAGGGTCGGCAGACGCCCCGAGCGCAGCGACCGAGGCTACGACCGAGGAGGAGGAAGGAATGCAGGACGCTAGGAAGACCGCGGCCCGCGCCAAGGGTGGCGCGACCAACCTCACGAGGACCACTGGCAAGACCCACCTCGCGAGGGGGGCTGGAGGGATCAGCCTCGTGAGGATAGCCCGCAAGGGAACGCATGCCTCCCTCCGCTGCCGCCGCCACCAAGGAGAATCGAAGATCGTCATCGGGGGGGTGGGGGCTTCAGTGAAGCGCGTCGCGATCGTCACGCATCCCGGGTGGAGCTCAAGCCCCAGCCTTTGGCGCATCTTCAAGCGATTCGCCCGCGAAGTGAATGCAGTCCTCCCCAAGCTCGAGTCCACGCGCCCTCTCAGGTGGTCGGCGTGCGCCATCACGTTCAGCTCAGCGGATCAGCTCAAGTGCGCAGCCATAGCCGGAGTTCTCCCGATGCTTTGCTCCCCAATCATTAGCAACGTGTAAGTCACCAAGACCCTCATCGACGGCGGAGCATGGCTCAACGTCCTGTCCGTGGAGACATTCAACAATCTTCAAGTACCTTACAGTCAGCTTCAGCCAACCAAGCTTTCTCCAGAGTCACCGACGGCTCCACGGTCCCGATCGGGCAGGTCCACCTTCCTGTCACCTTCGGGGCCCGCGACAACTACCACACCGAGCTCATCGACTTCGACGTCACCCACATTTGCCTGCCGTACAACGCCATCCTCGGGTACCCAGCGCTGGCTAAATTCATGGCTGTAAACCACCATGGCTACAACATCCTCAAGATGCCAGGAAGCGGCGGAGTCATCACGGTGCCCTGTGAAGAGAGAGACGCAGTGTGCTCCCTGGAGCGAGCTTTTCAGGCCGCATCGCTGGAAGACCCAGACCACAGCAGCAGGAGGCCTCCCGAGGCCGCACCCAAGAAGAAGAAGGCATCGATCGGCCCGGCTCTTCAAGAGACAGGCCCCTCAGGGTCCGCACCGGGCTAGGGGGAGCCTCCTCCCATCGCATAGGAAAGCGCGACCGGCGCCCTCCTCAGGCAGGGCTCGGGGGCTCTCCCCTGGAGGGCCGCCGACCTCGCCAAGGTCTCGAGGGAGGCGCTTGGGCACCACGTGGAGGCGTGTTTCGAAGCACGTTTCCCGCAAGCAGGAGCAAGACCAGGAGGACAGAACCCTCAAGAGTTCATCAGCAAGGCCATTCAGGAGCTACAGGAGTCAAGGGTCATGAGGGGCAGCCGCCGCCTACCCGCTGTGGCCCCCCATCCAGGCGAGGATGGTGGGCTGCGCGTCTGCATCGACATACCAGGGCTCAACCAAGCCGCATCTCAAGAGCGCCTCTGGCCCTCGCGAGTGGGACGTTGCGAGGGTCCGCCCCACAGCTACGTACGCATGCCTTACGGCCCGCCAAACGCGGCTGCTGCGCACCAGCGTGTCATTAGGACCATCCTGAAGGCTCAAGAGGTCAGGCACGCCGCAGCCCTGGCGGAGATGGAGATGGCCCGCGAGGAGCCACCAGCGCCTCCGGAGCCTCCCGAGGCCTCCGGGCCTGGGGGCTCGTGAGGATCGGCTCCCGCAGCCCACCGAGTCTGCTACATCAACAACCCTTCATCCCCAACATCACCAGGTGACATCTTTAAGTTTTATTTCTGGCTGGGAGCGCCTTGAGGCCGTATTATTCCCAGGCAGCGTGGGTCCGTCCTGCGGCATGTACCCCTTTATTTCATGTCGTTAGCCTATCCTGTTGGGGCGCCCTCGGGCTGCATCACCCCAAGCCGCCAGGCCAGTCCAGTGACATGTATCCTTCCTACTTTTCCTTAGGATTATGCTCTCGCTCCACCATGCTTGTTATTTGGTGCCTTTTCCTGTGGCGGGATCTTGCACGTTAAAGGGGGTGCACGAGCATCGCGACTCGAGGCTCCTACCGGCTCTCCGGCCCTCACCCTCTGGTCTTGTCCATGGCATCGCGACACGGCTTGCCGACGGCCGAGACCAGCCGAGAGCCGGGACCGAGGACGTAGAGTTTCGTCATCTAACCCAGCTTGCGCGTTAAAAGGGGGTGCCCGAGCATCACGACTCGGGGCTCCTACCGCTCTCCGGCCCTCACCCTCTGGTCTTGTCCATGGCATCACGACCTGGCTTGCCGGCGGCAGGCCGAGACCAGCCCGAGAGCCGGACCCAAGGACGAGAGTTGCGGCGTCGACCCAGCTTGCAGCGTTAAAGGGGGTGCACGAGCATCGCGACTCAAGCGCTCAACGGCTCTCCGGCCCTCACCCTCTGGTCTTGTCCTTGGCATCGCGACTTGGCTTACCGGCTGACGGCCGAGACCAGCCCGAGAGCCGGGACCGAGGACGAGTTGCGCTTATCCGATCCAGCTTCTTGGCGTTAAAGGGGGGTGCTGAGCATCATGACTCGGGGCTCCTACCGGCTCTCCGGCCCTCACCCTCTGGTCTTGTCCATGGCATCGCGACCTCGCTTACCCGGCCGACGGTGAGACCAGCCCAAGAGCCGGGACCGAAGACGAGAGCACCGGCATCTGGCCAAATTTGCGAGGAACACACTTGAAGATAAGGCCCGAGCCAGGCGCAACCCGCCTTGAGGTAGGGGCCTCGTGGAGTCCCGCTGGCTCACGGGTGCCCAGATACACCTCGTCCAGCCCTACCGTGCCGACCACGTGTCGGTGGGGCTGTATCGCCGGGGCTCCTCCCGGAGGGGAGCCCCTCCCACGTTCGATGGAAGCACCATGCTCAGCTGGTCGACGACATCGCCGAGGAGCGGCTATGCCCGTACGCATGCGGAAGCGCTATGCTCCGCGCTGGTGATAAACAACTGATGGTGGCCTCCGGGTCGCATCAACCTCAAGGAGCCCAGAGCTCAGTATCTGGCCTTGTTGCAACGCCTCCCCTCGGGAGCGTCGCGCGAGGGGGCTGGGCACGGGGGCTGCGCCTGGGTCACGCCTAGACACACGCCACCCAGCCAGGCCCCTCGGGCCTGGTTCGTCGCACATCGCTCCCCGAGCGGAGCCAAGGTACGCATGCCGTTTGAGCGTCAAGGGGGACTCCTGAGCATCGCGACTCAGGAGCCTAACTCGTCACGTAGCCCCTCACCCCTTAGGTCCGAAAGGCTAACGTAGGATGAGGTATGCGCGGGGTCGGGCTCTGCAGACGGAGAGCGGTGGATCCGCCCGCGTCTCACCTCCCGACTTGCTTTGCTCAGGCGCCTAAGGGGACTTCTGAGCATCGCGACTCAGGAGCCTAACTTGTGACGTAGCCCCTCACTCCTTGGTCCCGTCCTGGTTTCCGGTCGGGGCTAACAGCGGCTGAGGTATGCGCGTGGGCCGGGCTCTGCCCGCGTAGAACATAAGCAAGTAGGAAGCACAAATTTCAAGGAATTCAAAAGCAAATATTACAGTCCACACTGTTATCGCAATACCAAACGCGAGTTTAAACGCCTCCTCGAGGCATGATACATGTGTAGGAATTAAAAGCAAGACAGGAGCCACAACGGAGTCACTTGTTGGCGGTGGAGCAGCGTGGAGTGGGCTCGCCTCGTGAAGCAGCAGGGCCGGCATCGCCTTGCTTCAGCTTGGTGCTGAAGACCCGAAACTTCCCCAACAGAGCCTCCGCGCGACCCTTCACAGCCTCGGCAGCGGCAGCTGCATGCTCGCCGCTATTGGCTCCAAAGGCTGTCCATGTCGACGCTGGGATCGCGAAGATAGATGTGGGTGAGGATCCGGCGTCGATTACGCGAAGAAGGCAGGGACCGCGCCTCGGCCTCGGCCCGTGGGGCCAAGACCAAGGGAGACATCTTCAAGAGCACGGATCGAAGGGAAGCAGCTTGGCGGGGCCGTCCTCTGCGCCCGGCCGGTGGGCTCTCCAGCCGCTATCATAAAAGCTCCCTCGGCAAAGCGCGAGCCTTCACCTCCATATCCATGAAGGCCACGCGATCTTCGGCAAGAACCCGCGCCTTGGCGTCGGCTCGACCTTCCTCGCCTCCGGCTCCTGCTCCGGCCGCGCCTAGGCGATCACGGCGCTTCTTGGCTTGGCCTCCTGGTCGCCAGCGGCCGCCTCGCGAGCCTTCATGCTTTCCTCCTGCTCTGGCGGAGGCGGGCCTCCTCGGCAAGCTGGTTCTGCGAGCCCTTCATTTCGCCCTCCAGCGTCTCACAGCGACCTTGGATGCTGGCTGCCTCCCCCAGGGCAGCATCACGGGCTACCTTCGCCTCACGAACAGCCTGCTTCTCCTCGTCGCAAGCCGTTGAGGCCTGGACCAGCGCCGCCCGAATCGAAGCGTCGGCGCGGATCCAGCCAGAGGCCAGCTCCAAGCGCCCGGCCACCAAGCGAGGGTCGGCGCCCAGAAGATCCTGCCGCAGCCGGTCCAATTCAGCGGCAGCACGATCCAAGACAGTGGGAGGAGTCGGAGAGACAGCAGTTGGTGGAGTAAGAGGAAATGGCGGCGGCGTAGCCACTGCGCCCTGAGGCGGAACCAGCGGCGCCATGACAACAGTGGAGGCAGCGCCAAGCAAGGGCACCTCGGAGGTCGCCTGGGCCAAGGGGGCTGAGCTCACCCTGGCTCGGCCGAACCTCGAGGGCGCCCGGGCGAGAGGCCTGGGCATCGAGGATCATCTTCCTTTTCGGGCAGCGGCACCGTCACGGATGGAGCATCAGGGGCCCCTTGACTTCTTCGCCCTTGAGCGTTTGGCACAGCGAAGAACATGGACATCAGATCTCGTCGACAGAGCAATAATCAAGACGGGAAGCAGGCATTTACAGGTCGTCGCTGGAGGACTCGAGCAGCCTCCGGCCATACTTGAAGCCCGAGAGCCGGCTGCAGGGATCAGCCTCAAGGGGACCAAGAGCAGGAGGCGTGTCAGCGGATTACCCCGGGGCCGGGGCGGACCCGCGGGGGACCAGCCCAGTCCTGTCCTTCTTCGGGATCGGGGGCAGGCTTCTGCCTCCCCGCTCATCCTCATCCTCGTCGTCGTCACTCTCGGGGAGGCGGAGAACGCGGGGCCTGCGCCGCAGGGGGGGAGCCCTTGACTCTGCCCCCGAATCAACCCTCTCTCCTGGCTCTTCTTCCTCCACCTCTTCATCAGAGTCGGAAGAGGACACGTCCAGCAGGTCCTCCGGAGCATCCATGGGCACGGGCCCGTCCCCATTGAAGACGGGCATGGGCCCCACAACCTGCTCCCAATCCTCGCGGAGGAACAGGGGCGCGGGGGCGCCCTCCGGTCTCGCCACATCGCCACCAACCAAGGACTGGAAGACCGTCACGGATCCTCGGCTGGCGGGGCCACGGGCTCGGGTGAGGCCTCCACATCGGAAGCGAGTACAGGCGAGCGGGCAGTTGGTGCTCAGGGAACTCCCTCGGCGACGCCTTGCAGTCAGCCTCGCCGCGCCAAGCGTCGGCCGGCTTCAAATCTGCATCCATCTTCTCCAAAGACTTCACGCGGGGGTCCCAAGCTTTCGCTCGGGACGGTCGTCAGAACTCTCGGCGGGCTCCGTGGGCGGGATCAGCCGAGGGTGGATCCGCCCGGCATCCACCAAGACCCACTTGCTCCTGAAGCCCTCAATCCGCTTCCCGGGGTTTGAAATGGCGATGGCTCCGGCCAGGTATCTTAAGCTTCGCAAGACGCTGGAGGCGGAACCACGGGAGGCTCGGAGGAAGAAGTAGTGGCGCAGCAAGGCCACCGAGGGCTTCACCCCAACATGGGCCTCACAATAGTAGGCGAAGATTGCCAGAAGAAGGACGGAGTTGGGATGGAGGTGCAGAGCTTGGATGTTATAGTGACGGAGGACGGAGAAGAAGAACTCAGAGAAGGGAGGCACCAGACCAGCAATGATGGTGCTCGTGAAGAACGGGTAGAAGGTACTCCCCCGACCCTCAGGGGCGGAGGAGCCGGCCTTGAACACCGCCGTTCCATTGACGCCCTGCGCCTCCGCCAACCCGGCGCATCAGTATGCAGGCTCGCCCCTGACACGTTCGGCGGGTCCAAGGCAGGAGAGTACCAGGCTCCAGCCGGGGTTTGGCGAGGAGCCATGACTGGCTAGGGCACACGGGCGGAGTGGATCTGAAGATCTCGGAAGCAGAGAGGAGAGGCGCAAGAAAGGGGATCTGAGCAGCAACTAGCGAAAGTAAAGGAAGCAAGGAGGATGCCGCTCTGTTATCAACCCACACGGTTGCAGAGGCGCACGCGTCCAATCAACCGCCACGCGGCGCCCAAGGTCGCATGCTGTTAGGGCCCACGACGCTTAGCCCTTACCCTTTCGCCTCTTCGCTCGGCCAAGTCCGGGCGTGCCGTGGGCCCGAGGGCTACTGTCGGCATTCTGGGAACGGGGGTCCCCAGACTTTCCTGCCTGCGGCCTGCGGCGTGGCTCAAAGGAGGCCCAGGACAGCCCATCTTCATCTACACAAGATCAAGACCCTCACGAGGGGCCAAGCCTCGCGGGGCGGACGACTAGGAGCTTCCTCAGGCACGGCCTCGTCAGGCTGGCTCATGATGAGGCGGAGAGTTCAAGGCAGGGTACCTCGCGAGGTGCCCGTGACGCAAGCCATGACGACCAAGGGCGCCAGTCGGGCGCCAGCCCGCGCAGCGTCCTCCTTTCCTTTTTGGTGCAAGGGGAGCCAGCGCAGGCGAGAGCATCAAGCAAAGGCATCCGTTTCGGTGCAACAAGACCAAGACCAGCCCCAACGGCTGGAAGGGAGTCATCGTGGAGCCCAAGCAGGCGTCATCACCAGAGCCTTTGGCAAGCGAGGACCAACTTTAGTCAGGATAAGTGTACCCGTTGTTCCCCTTTAAAATGGCCAATTGTTGGTGCCCTTCCCGCTCAATATTTGGGAAGAGGCCCAGGGCCTTCGTCTATATAAGTAGAGCTAGCCACCATAGTAGAGGATCGGAAGGTGGGCATTCGGAATCCAGAGAGAGAGATAGAGACCCGATCCTCAAGCTAGAGCGACGGAACACCACCTAGCAGTTCATCACAGCCACCAAGAACAGACCCTCGCGAGGCTGTTCTTCCCATCTTATTCTTCATCAGCCCCAGAGGCAATCCACCACACCAAAAACTAGAGTAGGGTATTACACCACAACGGTGGCCCGAACTAGTATAAATCTCGTGTCTCTTGTGCTGTTCTTTCTAGTAGTTTAGGCCCCTGCGATTCGGCGAGGTATGAGACGGTGGAGGGTTGGATCTCCGCGTGCACCCCAGAGTTCGAACCTTAAGGGTCCGCCGGAACCCGAAATCCGACAGCACCCGTGCCGGTGCCCGTGCACACGAATGTCTCCGCCGCGCCGTTGACGGCGCTTTGTCCCAGCAGGTGCGGTGCCCCCCTCAGCGGCATGGATGGCCGCCGTCGACCGTTTCCTTGCACCAACGCCAGTCGCCTCCTCCCTCCAGTTGATTTGCTCCGAAGTCCAGAACATTTTGGCCTTCCGTGAAGCTAGGCCAACGTCCAGGAGTACGCCAACAACGGCGCAAGACGCTGCCGTCGCCATCGGTCAGTGGCCCGCCGACACACAGCGCCGGCAACGTAGGAGCCGCTTCCCACCGCGAGACGCCCCCGCCGCCGCGTAATCTAAATTTGCCATGAAAAACATTCGTATTGCCATGATTAAAATCCAAACGTTTATCATTTCTGTTTATTTTATATCCATCATCGTATAATTTAAAGTCGGAGTCAGACTGAACGAAATGTATGGTTTGGTCGATTGAATGTTCTGCTAGAGCCGTATCATATTAAATATAAAACGTCATCAAGCCACATGTATTCCTTGTCATCCAACGACCTAGACTGCTTCAATGTCGAGTGCTAACACGTTTAGCGTGCAGTTAATTTCATGCCAAAAATAGTGTTAATCACATGACAACACGCAAATAATATCCTAGTAGTTAATATCCGCATGCACTTAATATACTTCCAAATAAACGTGCATTGCACGTACACACTGACTAGTGCTGCTAGTACGTGCAACTGGTGCCGTGACTTGTGAACGCAGATATGGTCAACGGCAACATCGCCTCATGAAGTTCTTCCTGTTTGCCCGCAAGGCCTAAACGCAGAAGGGGAGGAGAGAGAGAGAGAGCACACATGGAACCCACCAGTAAGTGAAGGTGAATAGTGCTAAAAATAATATTACATGTTATCCATTAATTAGGCTGTGGTAATATAAAAACATTATGTTAACAAAGGGGGTAGACCAAACATTGCTATTCTACGTATGTTGCCTATTGACGTGCGGCTTGAAGGCCAGGTCGCTTGTTCGATCCTCGTCCTTTATTTTTTAATTTTTATATGGGTCCAAATTTGTTTAATGACATGTGGGCCCCTCGGTGTGTAGTTTGTAGCACTTTAATTTATGGGTCGAAATTTGTTCCACTCCAACTGGACTATCAGTGTGTAGTTTTGTAGCTTATTTATAATAACTAAAGAGAACAACATAGTTTTTTCAATAATACCATGGTGCGACGTTGAAGGCGAGAAAGGACGTGCGAGAGAGCGATGACCGAGCAAGAGGGAAATCAACTAGGGGAGTTGCGTGGGTTGCAACGGTGTTTGGAGTAGTTGTGGGCCGAATGCTATGAAAATATAATCTAAACCGACCGGAATAAATGCATACACAAATTAATCCAAGGTTGGAGTGCCCCTTGCAATGTAAATAGCTCCGGCTTTGCGAGGGATGGAGAGGTAGTAGCTTCAACGCGTGGAAGATACAGTATGAGAAAGCGAGGTCAATCGAGATAAATATAGATAGAGAGACAAAGTGAGTGTGGTCCGACATTCATTGAACAAATATATATATGCTCCGGAGAGATATTGTCCGATTGAGCTTTTGGTAAGGGTGAGGGCTGTAAGATAGAGCTTGAGAGATGATCCAGTCTCAGACGTGTAGATATATTTTGTGCGTGGGAGGAAGCAAGGTCAACCGATCACATCGAGTCGCCGTGCGATCGAAAGAGTGAGACGGCTTGGAGAGAGTGACCTAGATAGACGATGTGCGTGAGAGAGTATACAATGTGAATAGGTCGAATTGGGCTCAAACATGGTGATATATCATTTTTGTCCGACGAGACATACGGAGAGAGAGAGAGATAGAGATAGATAGAGAGAGAGAGAGAGAGAGAGAGATTGAGTGAGCGTGGCCCACCATGAGGTCGAAAGAGTGGCGACGGCTTGGATGGACTGACCTAGATAGACAATCTGCGTGAGAGAGTATGGAGTGTGTCGACCAAGGCCCGGACAGGGAGATATATCATTTGTGTGTGAAAGAAAACGTGGTTAAACGAGACTCGGATAAAGAGAGCTAGATTGAGCCAGTGTGGCCTGCCGTGCGGAAGAAAGAGTGAGACAGTCTCGAGGGAGTGACCTAGATATACAACGTGCGTTCGTGCGCACGAGAGGTTGGGGGGCTAGATAGGCAATGCATGTATTTAGGGTGAGAGGGAGAGGGGGGAGAGAGAGAGCTCGGCATGGGGTGCAACGGCGGGTGTGTGAGGTAAGTACATTTGGTAACATGAGTGGAAAAAGGGGTTGTGTAGTTGAGAGACTTAGAGATCGAAACATGGAGAGAAGGAATGAACGTGTGTTGGAAACCGATAGCTTGCTAAGGTGGTTAGGAGAGGAAGATTGACCGATACAAAGAAGTATGTTGCGTTTGTCTTGGCAGGGGGGGCTAAAAACAACATTTGAATGTACATAGTACGAGACTTAATATCGATGTTTCAATTCGTTGTACATTGTAAGATTTGAACCGAGGACCAGGCATACGGGTAATTATTCCGAATTCGTGCCATACTAAGTTTCGAAAAGTTGACATTGGCTCAATTTGTTGTGCTATTTTGTAGGTCATATGACCATACTAAGTTTCGAAAAGTTGACATTGGCTCAATTTGTTGTGCTATTTTGTAGGTCATATGTTTGAATCCATCCAAAAGTTTTCTCACTACCATGGTGTTCATCATATACATATGAATTTGTATTAGAAAAGTAGCATGGATACAGTGAAATGAAAAATCCACGTTAGAATTGGAGATTGCTACGTGACACACACTCTAATTCATATAACTAACTACGTGACACACACTCTAATTCAAATAACTAATCATGTGACACACTCTAATCCACGTTAGCGTGGGTACCGTTTCGATTTTTTTTCAAATAACTCCTCATTAATTAATTTATAGTACTCCCTCTGTTCACTTTTATAAGACCTTGAAGACATTTCAGACAATGTGCAAAACAATTCATTTTAAGTTGTCTGAAACGACTTACAAAAGTGAACGGATGGAGTATCTCGTTTCGAATGACTAATTATTGCAAGGAAAACATGGGCATGGTAATACATACAGATTCGTTTGCAAATGAAAGAAGATTCATTTGCATTCTCAAATGTACGCGCACCAGGCAGACCAGGGTCGTGTCGGGGTGGACGCTGCTTCGGTGCATTAAAGGCAATCGCCCTTAGGTGGCCGACATGTGGGCCAGCCACTGTTGGGGCCCACATGTCATGGACACAAAGGCTGGTGCCTTACGGCACCGAAGCATAGTCCTGTCGGGGTGGTCGCGTGTGTCGGACGGACGCGTAGCACCCACCCACCCCCCCCCCCCCCCCAAAAAGGACGATGACAATCTTCCATGTTTTGGATTGAAATATCTGGCGGCCCCAATTCCAGCCCTGCAAAATCTCTCTTTTCCATCGTCCCCTTTCGCGCCCAGATTGCTCAAATCCCTAATTCGCCGCCATCCCTCGAATCGCCACTCGTCTCGTCTCTTTCCCCACCGTTCCCCACCTCTTAGCCGGACGACGATGATGAAGACGACGGTCGCGCTTCACCACCGCACTGGAGCTACCTCATCTACGCCCTCGTCCACCGCACCGGGTGGTCCACCGACAATGTCGGCCGCCGCAACCGACGTGCCTCACAGACACCGAGTTCCACCGCATCAGGTGCGCTTCACCGACGCCGTCTCCCAGCTCACCGGGGCTACTTCACCGAGCACATCGTCGCACCTCCGCCCCCCGAGGCCGTTGGGGCTTCACCAACGGTCTCGTCCACTGTCGTGGCGCTCGCTGCCACTCAAGATCTGCATCCGCGGCGCTGCCAGCTAACGCCAAGATCACCCTCAACGGCTCCGAAGTGACCCGCACTCTAGCTAGGCAAGCATGCCCAAACGCCGGCCCGAACTAGGTTCACTCCCTTGTGCACTGTTCCGACGATGTTTGGATATCCTTTCACTGCTCTCTTAGCTTACACACCTATGCAACTCTGACTTTAACTCTTATTTCTTCTGGAGATATCATCTGAAACAAGCAAATCCATTTTTAGCGAAGCATGACGGGGCTACGGGATCTGGTACACATCCTGCACACCCGTATAACCTTGTAAGTATCTGTCATCCGGTACAACATCAAGGTCGATTCCTCTAATTTGATCAACTATTCGCCATGTCAAAAATGCAGAGGGGGATGCAAGGAGCACAAGGCCTGCACATCCAAGCAAGTGGTAACATGGACTTGTACATGGAACATCCCAAGCGCAAGCAGAGCTGCAGTGAGCCTGTACAACGAGCTAGCGCAAGTGCCTACATTTCATTTAGTTCGTACTGGCATTCGTGTATGATTTGTGTGCAGTGGCTGATCCACAAATTCAAGTTACCAGGGGCGAACATTTAACATAAAAAATACGAAGGCACTTGCACTCCAGAAATCAACATAACTTGAGAAATGTGAAGCTACATGCACTTTGAAAACCAGCTAATGACCCAAAGTAGTTTAGATTATAAACACTAAATGATGCAAGCACCAAAAAACACAAAATGCAACATGGTGTACAAGGACTACAAACATGGTCTGTACCTGCTTGAATTATTTGTTCTCTGGCTGAAAATATCGAAGTGTAATTGCATGTATAACCAAAGGTCGCATAAACTGCATATCAATATATCTATCCTGCACAAGTAAGCCAATAGTTTCAAACAACAGATTAGAAAAGTATTTATGCTATGTTGTCATGATCACGAGGACTTTACGGTAGATGGCCTCGACGTTTCCTCAAGCTATGAAAATGCACTATAATTTGCTTGTCATCAATGCACCGCAAATCTCTATCTCTCTCAACATAGTAGATCATCATTAGACACTAAATCCTTCAATGAGCTTGCAAAATGCTTGCATTAGATCCCTCATTAGACACTATATGTTCATCACCAGGAGCATGTAAAATGTTTGCATCAAATCCTTCATTAGCGATGCATTCATTAGACACTTCAAGCTCAAGAACAACATGAGCTTGTATGTTTGCACCGGAAACTTGATTAGATACATCATATTCAGTCAGTTCAGTATTGATTGGGGGAGTTATAAAATAAGTAGAAATTGGTTTCATTTTCTCATAGATTCCCTACATACAAGAAGTTTTACAACACCGTCAGGTTTAACTATTGGCCAAAAATTGAAGAGTTGAATTAGATATAATCAGGGATGTGATGTACACCTTTCGTTGCACATGCTACTCTTGCAAGCTGCGAAGTCCGTCTGCTTAAGCAAGCTCGATGCCATGCCCGTCTTTCTGCCGCTACCTCCCATGAGCTACACCCGAGGTTGGATCTTCATCTTCTTGTCCTTCCGTTTGCTTGAAGCCCGGCGACCGCCCTCCAACGAGGGCGCGAGGAAAATCTTGTGTCGATGCATCGTGGCGGCTAGGTTAGGAGCGGACCAGACTGGAGGCTAGAGCGAATGAATTGGGATTTTTCCTGCTGTTGATTGATATGGGAGGCGCTTGTTTGGACCGCGAGCCTGCTATAGGGCCTTCCTTGCACTTATGTTATTGGCCCATCCAAGTTGAAACATTTTTCTTCATTTTTTACATTGCCTGCTCGTGCGTTGGGATGAACAAAACTAGCATGGGCCAACCTGGACGACTCAAACTAGGTGCACACTTTCCAGCCACACAGGCGGCCGCCCATACTAGCCCCTATGGTGGCGTCGCCCCTTTATGCGTGTATGATTGAATAGTGAAAACTATTCGAAGGCGCTTTTGATTTACCTGAGAATGGTTGAATTGCTTGTTTCTATGAACTGAGTTCGCCAATAATGTGAAGGATGCGGTCTTTTCATCCTATTGTAGATTGCTTAGATCTCGATATGCCAAAAGTAATCGCATGAAATATACAGTAAAAGCCAGTGTGATGTGTTTGGCTACAACTAGTCTGACTACACGTCCTCATATAAAATATCAAGGACGCACCATCTTAACAGATTAAGCATTCGACTTACCCATGCAGTGTGGGAAGAAAGAAGTATTGGGACTGCGTATCCAAGCAATTGATGCCATGGACTCCTTTGTACAACCTTGTAAGCGAAAAAGAAGTTGCAGTGTGCATGTACAAAGAACTAGCGTAAGTTCAGTTACCTGCTTCTCGGAATTTTAGTTGGCCACTTATTGCAAAATTGTTCAATTACGTTGCTTAGCTTAATTTAGTTTTCTACTGACTACATAATGGCACAGCCTGTTAATCATATTGTAGACTGCGCCTATCTATGTGTTTGATACTTACTGTTAAGAATTACCTGTTTTCCTTAACTTAAATATCTACTTGTTTGTTTAACTGCTTTGCTTTGCTGCGCAATGAGTTACAATGATGTTAATAACTTCTCCTCCGTCCCATAATATAGGACATTTTTTGACACTAGCATAGTGTTAAAAAACGTCTTACATTATGGGACGGAGGGAGTACTTTTCAGCATCCAATTGAAACTCTTTAATTCCTTGTTTGTTTAACTGGTTTGCTGTTATAAATCCCAGTTGAGATGTTTTGCTAACTTCTCTGAATCCAATCAGAACTTTAATGGCAAAACAGGTTAGCCCAAGATCAAAGAGCGAGGTCCCCATGGACGTTGCATCATCCTGACGATGTGGCACCGGCCCAATCGTGCATTATGAATTGCCAACCGCTGATGCTCTAGAGGCTAAACTAGTGGTAGAAAGAGATTCTGCTTCTGCACTTAGAGATGAAGTTGACATGTTGAGGAAGCAAACAGCACAATCACAAGCATTACTCAAGACAACCATTAAATATTTTGTGGATTTCAAAACGAAGCAAGCTAAGACTGACCAGATAGTTAAGGTCCTGAAGGAAAAAAGGAAATTAAATTCCTAATTGGTAAATCATAGGTGAAATGTTCTTTCCATAGTTGAATAACCTTTGTGTTGTCTGTTCATGTAATCAATCAAACCATTTGTTTTAGAGATCATGTAATAATTGTTTTTTTGTTTTTTGGTTTGTAATTTTATTTGAGCACAAGTCTGTATTAATTGATAAGACTCGGAGACAGTTCATTTGGATTGCTGTGGCAGACCTACAAATATGCCAATCGGGCTGAATGCGCATTCAGCAATAGTAGTAGTATAGATGGACCATAAGTGGCACGCATAGGAAAGGGCCAAGATCTTTGGCTAAAAAGGATCTTGTTGTAGCCAAAAAAAGTACAATGACCTGGCTTATGTATGTTAGTTGATATTATTGATCCATATACTCTATAAGTGTTTATATGTCATTAGTTCTGTACATTCTTGGTTGATTGACTCGGTATTTGAATCTTGATACATCGCTTGTGTACATATCTAAATGGGAGTACACATTATGCATGTGACATTTGAGTTGGAGATGAAGTGTTCCAAATATTGAATTCGCCTTAAAGCTGGATACTAGTTTCTGAATTTGAGTATCGGCATTTGTAAACCATATTCATATATGACATGGAATACATCTTTGTCGTCCTTTTGAAGATATATAAAAACACATAGAATGATTTATAAAAGATTCATATAGGAATACAAAATGGATTCAATTTAGTTGCCGAGTAGCGTGGATGCTTATTGTCCCAAAATTCGAAAGACGCAGCAAAATGTCCACGCCCACGTCGGCTGCCCGAATCCAAGTGTTTGGGAGATGGAAATTACTGTCTACCCATTACACGGACAATCCATCGGCCCTATTTCCACTGCTCTAAATAGGGGCAGGTTAGTAACTTTAATTGGACGTGACACGACCGCCTCTGAGCCCATTCCGACACGGTGGGCGTCAAACATGGGCGGCAAAACACATTTGATTCAAGCTCGCCCGAAAGACCTCTATTTCTCCCTCCATTCCCCATTCATACACGGTGGGCGGCAAAACAAACTCGACTCGGCCGAAATTGATGTAGGCAAATATTTTCAATAGGGGCAGGTTTGTAACTTCATTCAGACGTGACACAACCGCCCTACCTGTCAGCCCCGTTCATACACCGTGGGCGCCAACCATGGGCGCCAACCACCCTCTTCTCGCCCGAAATCACTCTGGGAAAATATTGGCGAGATGCGAGATTACCTCCTATCCCCAACTGACGAGACGTCCAAATTTAAACGGGGGCTAAGTTCGTAACTTTCCCATATTTCAGACAGGCGCGTCCCAAAAACATGGTTCCCCGTACCTCTCCCTCCAATTTCCCATTCATACACCGTCCGCGCTAGAACACCCCATCCCCCACCAGCCTCCGTCCGCCACCCCATCCATCACCGCCGTCCTCCACCACATCCATCGCCACCGTCCTCCACCATGCCGGAGCGCCTACCAAGACCGCATCCTCCACTGCAAGAGATGGACATTTCTCATCCACGGCGACGGACCAATAGCCTTGCATCGCGTCCTCTCGCTTCATCGGCGCCGTCCTCTTTTGCCGGGCCGCTCACACGACCTTCTCTTCCACCGCAGGACTTATCCCCGATGCACCCGTCTACCGTCGCAGATCTGCTTCAACGCCACCGACAGCCATCGCACTTCGATGCCTACACGGCGCCGCAAGAGAGGTGGTACTTCATATCTCCTCAACTTTTGATCTCAACCAGAAAATAGATCTTAACTTGGCTACTCTACTTTCTTTTCAGCTCTTAGAATTTAGTTCTTAGTTCAAGCAAACAATGGATGCTAAATATTATTTCTCGGTTTGCAGCTTCAAATCTGCCATGGCACAGCCATAATACGGTTTAATTGATCATGCTTAGGGTTTAATTGATCATGTTGGTTCCGTGGTGGTTTCTTTAATAGAAATCGGAGGGGAAACCCTCTTTTGCTAAAAAAAATATGGTTAGAGTTTCCCCCTTTATGATCACTATACGATCAGATACGTGCTTCGTGTCATAATAACACTGCTCCAGCATCAAGCTAAACAAGTTTTGATGTTCAAATACGAATCTGATATTATTAAAACAGAGTTGTTTAATTGGTCAGCTAAATGTTCCTAAATTAGTTTCGAAAATGCATGTTCGTCGCTCGGGTGTGTATCTCTACAGGGTGCCCACGGTGGGCCGGCCCACCCTGGGATTTTGGGTCGTCCCAGGTCCCGATTCCTCTACCTTCTGGCTGCGGCTTCAGATCTCTACTGCCCCAGTACCGCTTTGCCTCCTGGCGAGTTGCCGTCCCCGGACGACATGACTCTAGGAGGAGACGCCGGACTAACAGGAGGTCAGGAGCCGCTCGCCCAACAGCTTCACCGCTGCCCGGGCGTGCCGCCGTGCCTACCTTCCCAGTTCGTTCAGGGCTCAGGCGTGCAGCACCCACCAAGCCAACCCGATTTATGCTGAGATACGTCCTCAACACTCAGCAGCCACTCCTCATCACCCATTTTCTAATTGATTCATTACTCATTAGGCAGGTCATTAGGGTTTGTTGTGTGCTCGGTGCTACCTACACTTAATGGTTCAGATGTATTTCGGTAATCTTTAGTACCTCTAAAGTTCACAGGGTTTTCAAAATTCGCCCTCAAACAAAAACTAGTCATTTTGGATTGTTGGTCGTAGTGACATTGACCCAGTTACTACTGCAAGCCAGGTTTGTTGACAATTTTACTTGTCTTTCTTACTCATTCGATATAATATCCAATTATTCACGTCGATTAGTTGCAAACAATAAGTGCTAGACAAACTTCTTCATTCAAATTTTGGACGGTCTCTTACTGCAGTTACAATTCTGCATACTTGTCCTAATAAGCTCACAAGTAAATGATTGATTCACTACATCTATGCTTGCCTTGTCATATTTGTTGTCAATGTTCTTTTAGGGTGGACCACCCTGTTTCTAAATACTGGAACCGTAGACCTAAGTGAATAGTATTTCTCTATGTGATCTCTTCCATCATGTGTGGGTAACGAACACTGCATTGTATAGAAAGAAAGTGTTATTTCCAGCTTTTACATAGGTTTCGATCGTTTACATGGAATACAATCTACCTACTTGCTTTGTGTCGCACTACCAACACTCCACCCTTGAAGCTAAACATTACGCCACTCATAATTGCTTAGTTTATTTGTTCAAATACGAATTTCATATGATTCTAATGTTCCTACTTCAGTTTTGAAATGTGTGCCAGCCTGTTATAGAGACATAAGGGGTTTGTATTTCTGTGTGTGGTCTGGTCAGCACGGTTGGGGAGGTGAACTTTGCATATGCAGGGGTTTATAGGGAGACACTCTCCGAGTTGAATCCGTAATGCATTCCATAGATAATCTGACTTCTTTTTTCGTTTTCATTAATCTCAGATTCTGAACAGCATCATAATGATTATGAGCTTGCGCGCATGAAAATAATAAAGCAGAACAATGCCATGGCTGTCAAACTTGGCATTAAGGGACTGAAATCAAGTCTGGATGCAATGCAAACACTCTCCACCTACAGATTCATGCTCAGAATATGATCCTAACAGTGATTCTGAGCTAGAGGGAGACCTAAGTCAATGCAGCTCCCTAGTGGAGGAGTCAGAGGAAGATGCCCTATCTTATTCACCCATCAAGGTACTTGCTCTAACTTTCCAAGGTTACATTGCTCGCACATATCTTGCAACCGATGATTTGCATTGCTTCGCTTTGTTGAACTACCATTAGCTTAGTTTACACATCATGTATGTGAATACGCCCTGCCTATCCATTTTCAAGACATATTCCATCCGTCATCATACCATATTTATCCATTCAAATGCTGTTCTTGTGTATCGACGTTCAAAAGGAAGAGGGTGATTGCTGATCGTGGAGGAGCACAAGCAAAGTATTTGGAAAAGGTAGTGGCACTGATAAATCAAATAGCCCATTAGGTGTAGTTGCAATGTCACCGACCCACAAAATACCCCAACTCTAGCAGACTCTAGCCCTACTACACCGGGTCATTTCGATGCCCCAACTCAAAGAGACCCCAAGCTGCAGCAAACATTATGATTATGCCAGTTGACATAGCACCACCAGACGACGCAAAACCCCCATTCCAGCAAAGAGTACACCAAATCCAGTTGCCAAATACCTTTTCGAACCAGAGAGAGCCCCAATTGCAGCAAATAGGACCCCTGTTCCATTTCTTCCCAGTTTAGAAGACGAAGCTTTTGTTGTTATCAAGAACTTTGTGCGCATCTTTCCTTCATGGAAAGATTATACCGCAGACACAAAACAATTTCCAGTTTTCCTCCGCAACTTACGCATAAGTAATGTACTAATGTTATTCATGGTCATTATCGCATATGTTTCACCGACGAAGACACAAGATTTCATTCTTTTGAATAGGCGAGGAGCAAACTGGATTGTGATGACGAGCAAGAGTTGGTTGTGCTTTTCAAGTACTCGTTGATGAAGTATCGTTCCTACCTGAGGCAAGCGCACTTCGATGGCAAGCCTCTGAACGAAATTTCTGTAAAGTCTCTGGTGCTACATTTATCCGACGGTGTTGGAATAATCTTGTTACACATTGGTCACGGCTGCAGCGTAAGGTACTGTCTATGATATCACATCACAATTTGAACTACATTTCTACATTTGCCTTAATGTCTCACTTGTACGAAAATCAAGTTAGCGTAAGAACATTCATTCTCAAGGGACCATGTAATCTCGCAACTATACTGCACAGTGCATTGCTCTTGTGAGTACCTCTTGCCCTGTATGACCATACTTACTTTCATAGTTGTTTGATTATGTAGCATCACTGCACATGTTAGCCTCGTAATCGTCCATTTGGTGGACATTATAAGATCCGTATGGACTCTTACACAAATTTACAATCAACCCAATGCTTTTGAAGAGGTTTAGCTCTGCAGTCCTCTTGTAAGGACTGAACGTGGTCTATCAACGCATTTACATTATCAGCTACTTCCTTCCGTCCCATAATATAAGAATGTTTTGTACAGTACACCAGTGTTCAAAACACTCTTGTATTATGGAAAGAGGGATTGGTTCATTTTGTAGCATTCTGCATCTTATCTCCCTCGCCCACCATTTACTAAAAAAGATAAGATCTATATTTAATCTTACCAACAAGTAGAATACATGTACAATGCCGGTCAGGAAGTGTAGCCCATTGCTCTTGTCAAGACATTTTGTCCTCAGAACGCTTTGTACTTCCGTGGATTGGTAGTTGATTATGTACCATCAACCTGCATCTTATCTTCATTATCCTCTATCCCTTCCAGTATTATCATATCTATAATTACTCTCTACAAAATGTAGAGTACATGCAATGCTTATGAAGAAGATTTTGTGCTGAAATTCTTGAGTTATCCTTCCCTTGACATGGAGAAGGGCATTATAAAGCCGGTGTTAACTGTTAATGTAAGTCAGTCCTTCTAAAGCCTTTATCCTCAACTGCTGTTTAATTTGCTCATACTCCCTATCGCCATCGCTGTTTAGTTTGTTTGTTTCTACCAAAATGCATGTTCGTAAGAACCGTAAGTTCTAAGTTTTACTTGTAAAAACAAATTTCTTATTCATACTGCACATTACTTAATACTCCCTATATGTATGCTTGGTTTTGTGGATCTATAATCCGATTGTGCGGTGAAGCAGCCCACGCTTGCACCTTGTCATCTCCTGTTTTATCTTATCGATGTGGTCGATGATATGAACAACATGCCATGCACATTATCCAAAATAGATACAATGATTTTCTTTGCCCTTCATCTATGCTTGTTATGTTGACATGGTAATCCAAAGAGTGTGGTGAAGCTCCCGCATTATGAACAATGCCAAATTATGCTATTGATATTTTGAACTTACTCTTTATTTTCTAATTTGAAATTGGATAGAATTGATGTAATGCTTATTATCTTTGTTTATACACGCAAAACCTGTCATCTCTCTCGCTTTGTTTCAGGTGATATGCCCGATGGCATGCATAAGTCTCTTTGAAGGCTGTGAGACAAACCCAACATATATTGCAGAAAGAAGGCAAAACATCTTGAAGATAGCGAGACAACCCCAAAGTCTTGTCTTGATGCAGTGTTCAAGTTACTTGAGACTAACGGTCGAGACAAGCTCACGTAATTCATTATGCTGAATCAGTTCGACTTCTTCAGTCCCAAGTTCTAGCGTAAAGGCATTCTGCCACTCAACTTCGACTTGAAGTCCTATCTCTAAGAAAGATTGCGAGAACACCAATGAGAACCTCATCGTTAAACAGCAACACCGGAAGCTATGATCGACATGCTAGGCTGGTCTCACGGCCTTGCTCGGCTGACTTCTTGGTAGCTCCCCATAAAGGCTAACCTTTCTTGAACTGTCTTGGAAGTGGTCTCGGTTCGGTATTATTTTGTTACGCTGCAATGGTGCCCAGTTTTTGTAATCGCTTCTTCGTTAAGCTTTATGATCACCGGTGGCGAAATTGATGCCCGATGGGATGTAATATACCTTAAATCCTTTATTGTATAGTGTAGGTTTATTCTTAGTTACTATGCCGTAATTTATTTATTGTATAGAGTAGGTTTGTTCTTAATTCCTACTAGTTACTGCCATCATTCGCTATCTGAAAAAAAATCAGATGTAGTCGACCGGGCCGAAACATTCGATAACGGGCCAGGTTTTTAGCGGCCGCGATTGGGCGGCCTGCGTCTTTCTTGGGCCGAATGATTGGGGCCTTCACACATTGCGCCCAGCCCAAACTTACACCGGCCTATATTTTAGTTGGGCCTTTTGCCGACCCAGTAGCTTAGTTTGGCCTGTAGCGTTGGTCCATTAACAGCTGAATATTGTCTTGGCACATTACGGCCGAGATGAAACCACGGGCCTTTAGCAGGCCAAAATGCATGTTGGGACTCAATTTTTGCTAGTCGTCGACGGGCCTTCAGCAGGCCAAAATGTAGACCGGGTCGTTATGGGCCCAGTTAGCTCACGGGTCGTTACCAAGCCGAAACATATCTCGGGCCTTAGTTGGCCCACTGATATCATGGGCCTTTAAGAGGCCGAAAGCATAATCTGAGCATCAATCGGGCGAATTACGCGACATGCCTTTAACAGGCCCAAAGTCACGTTGGGCTTAATCGTTGCCACCTTTAGCACGGGCCATTAGTGGGCCCGATGTCTGTCGGACCATATATGGCCCATGGGCAAAGACGAGCCATTCCTGTGCCGAAAGTCACACCGGGCTGAAATGGGCCCATGTCTACATCAGGCCTCTAACAGGCCAAATGTCACTGGGCTGTAGTTGGGCCCGAATATTCGGCGAACAATTAACGGGCCAGATCTAGCTTTGGGCCGCAAATGGGCCCAAATATTGGGCGAACAATTAATGGGTAGATCTGGCTTCGGGCCGTAAATGGGCCCAAATATTGGGCAAAAAATTAACGGGCCAGATCTGGTTTCGGGCTGTAAATGGGCCTTTATTAAGCAGGCCGTTATTGGGCTGGCCCACTAGTACCTGATTAAGTTCTACATGCCTTTGACTGGGCCAGAATTTTTAACCTATATGGGCCTATGTTGGGCCCAGCCACGTGTTGACGTACCATAGGCATGTCTCCTCCAATGGACGGGCGACATCTGGCCCACTGACGGCCAATCAGAATTTTACACGTGGAAATTTCCCATTGGTCGGGGCTGTTAACGGGTTATCGGATCCAAAATCTGACCCGATAGCTTAACGGCGTTCCGTTATGGTGGATGCCACGTGTCGGTCAACCTTGACGAAAGCACTTATGTGACACGCGATTTACCGTCATGGAAGTGGACACTTCTGTGATGATAATTTTGGTAATGTCATGGAACACTTCTCTGACAAAGACAGGTATGACTATCTTGATTCTGTCATAAATTTGTCATGGATGTACATGCATGACAAAAATGCGACCTACTGTGACAAACACGTATCATCATGGAAGTGTATTTTTTTTGTAGTGAGAGGCCCATTGCACGAGCTCAGTTACACTGGAAGTGGTCTTCGGATCTCCGCACAACTTCCGAAGCGAGGAGTTAATCTTTGATATCGTCCCGTTCCGCAGTGGCTATCACGCACTGCTCAGGCGAACCGCATTTGGAAAATTCAATGCGGTACCGCATTACGCATACCTCAAGCTCAAGATGCCAGGACCTAGGGGGTCATAACAGTCAATGGAAACACAGAACGCTCGCTCCGCACGGAGGAGCACACTGCGGCCCTCGCAGCAGAAGCACAAAGCAGCCTTTTAAGGCAAACCGCCAATTCGGCGATACAGCCCCCGGACACCGTCAAGCGAGTCCGGAGTAACCTGCAACAGGATCGCCTGGCACGTTCAGAGCTCGCCTAGCAATTCGGCCCCCGTCCTAGTCCCAGTCAAGCGACGAAATCCGCATCGCATGTGCATAATTACGCACTGAAAATACCATGGGCATAGGCGGGGGCACGATCAGGACACGTCCCGCAAAGCGGCTCAACCGCCCTAGGGGCTGCATACCTTTATCATTTTTTACCTTTCAGGACCTTACTCTCTAGAAGCCCTTTCCGGCAGTATGATTGCCGGACACATTACGGGAAGGAACAACCAAGGAGGCAAGAAGCTAAGTCGTACAAGGGAACCCCCAGGTGGTCTCTAATAACAATCGACATACTCGTTTTTTATACCCATACGCAGCCTGCCCTTGGATAGGACATGTCAAATAGTCCTATTTTTTGCTTATTGCACTACTTGTATCAGTACGCTTCGATGTACTATCTAAATAACAATGCATAACATTAGTCTATTATTGCATTATCCATCCTTTTTTCTTATATGTTTATTTACGGCAACTTGCACCCATAAATTCTGGTACAACCAGTACGCCAGGGGCTTTCGTATACCCCATAATATGGCATGAGAAGTCCGAACACTTTCGACAGTGCGGCACCCCGAACTTATAGCATTATATGCATCAGCTCCGAATCATGTCTTGGGTCAATAGTTGGTTTTGCCCGGCTCCCATGTTTTAGTACCTTACGTTCCGCTATATCGGCTAAGGTAGCGCCGGGAGAACTACTGCGATTGTGTCCCGGTTCTTCCGGACGAGCACCTCAGTAGGGAAAGCAAAAAATTGACTGTCATGATAAGGCGAGAGCTGGTCGTTGTTCGAGAGGTCTCAAGTCCTTCAAGACTTCTTCCGCTTTGGGCGAGGAGTCGGCCTTGCCCGATTTAGGCGTATATAGCGCCCCAAATTCAGCCTTCCGAATACCAGGGGCTTCGCCAAAATTTAAAATTGTAGACTTCTATGGCTAAGTGAGAGTGATAAAGCCTTGTAGTCCGATTGCCTGGTTCGTTGTGCTGAACACCTCCCTCGAAGGACCCAAAATTGGGAAAAAGAGTGCTCAGGTTTATCCCAACACCCCAAGATTACTAGTTACATGGGGCGGCCGATGATCGCCAACTGCCGATTTTATAAACGGGACGCACAGAAGGTAATATTTTAAATTCAAAAAGCTTTGCATAGCGCAAATGAACTAGTTTCACATTACAGGATCACATGAGCACGTTCATTCAAAAATTACATCTTTAGCAGATTCCTCCGCCACAAGGCGGGAACCCTTCAGGATAGTGTCATAATACATCTCGGGGCGGCGATGCTCCTCGCCCTCCGGTGGCCGCTCCTTCACCAGCTTCACGGCGTCCAGCTTCGCCCAATGCACCTTCGCCCGGGAAAAAGCCCTGCGCGCACCCTCGATGCAGACAGACCGCTTTATGACTTCAAGCCGTGGGTAGGCATCTACAAGCCGCCTCACCAGACTGAAGTAGCTGTCAGGCAGGGGATCGCCAGGCCACATCCGGACTATAAGACCCTACATGGCCTGTTCGGCCGCCTTGTGAAGCTCGACCAGTTGCTTCAGCTGGTCGCTCACGAGCATTGGGTGTTCGGTCCCAGTATACTGAGACCAGAACAACTTTTCCGTCGAGCTCCCCACCTCAGCTCGGTAAAACTCCGCGACATCCAACACACTGCGAAGAAGATCTACGAACGCCCCTGGAGATCTCCAAACTCGGGTAAGTCAAAGGAAAGTTTCCTTTACGTGCTTGCTTTGCATAATGAATGCCTTACCCGCTGCCACCTTCTTCACCGCATCAATCTCCTGGAGGGCCTTGTGGGCTTCAGCCTTGGCGTTTTGAGCGCTTTCAAGGGCCTTCACAAGCTCGGACTCTCGCGTCTTAGAGTCAAGCTCCAAGGACTCGTGTTTTTTGGCGAGAGCATGGAGCTCTTGCTGGACCTCGCCTACCCAGGCTTCTTGCTTTTCTTGCTCAATGCGCTCCTTGGCCGCTTTGTCTTTGGCCTTGGACAGCGCCTTCTTCAGGGTCGCCACTTCGGTCGTGGCCCCTGACAAATTCATGATGATCCTATTATTTTACAACCAAATTTCTTTTTAATATATAGGCAAGGTATTGCTTACCTTTGCTCTCCTCGAGCTGCGTCTTGGCAAGGCCGAGCTCTTCCTCGGACTGCTCAAGGTCCTGATTCAGTGCAGCGACCTCCGCAGTACGTGCGGCGGCGGCCAGCAGTGAAGCGTGCATATGCACATAGACATATTCTGATTAGACTCTTGAGTCATTATTGGCCTTTCTTCGCGAACGCCAAACAGAGCATCAGGGGCTACTGTCTATGCGGTAATATTTTCCTATATTTTGATTACTTACCTGAAAGCCTGTTAGGAGGCTTGCACAAGCTTCAGTTAGTACGTTTTTGGCAGACTGAACCTTCTCGATCACCACACTCATGATAGTGCGGTGCTCTTCGTCGATGGAAGCGCCGCGAAGCGCTTCTAGCAAGTTGTCCGGTGCCTTTGGATGGACAGAGGCCACCGGCACGGGCGTCTTGCCCCTCTTAACGGGGGGTCGCCTATCGGAGTCCGAAACCACTGGAGGTTCCAGCGCAGTGTTCGGCTGGGAGCCGAACTTGGAGCCCATGGGAGTCTTGCTCCCTTTGCGCCCAGGGTCCGGAAGGTCGCCGCGAGGCGCCTCCAGGACTACCTCCCCTCGGCTCGGTGCCCTTTGAGACAACACCTCGACGTTGTCCGTAGGGCGAGGGGTGGAGGCGGTGGGAAGTGAATCGATATTCATATCTCACGGGTCCAAAGAACCATCCGATGAAGATACGTCGATATGGGCTCGGGACGGACTGCATAATCATGTTCAGCATAAAGAGAAGTAGTGCAATAAAACATACCATGGATTACTATGGTATCTGGATACTTACGACTTCGCCAGGGGCTTGTCCCTGGCTAACCACTCGTCGTCGCCGTAGGCGGCCGTCGTGGAGCAGTCCGGAAGGAGGGTCCTTCCCTTCTTGGACCCTTCGGCCTCCCCGGTTCGGGCGGCCTTCCTTTTCTTATCTCCCCCGGCTGTGGGGGGAGAACTTTCCTCTTCCTCCTCCTCGTTTTCGTGGGAGGAGTGCGCTTCGGAGTTATCGGATGATGAATCCGATATAACCTTGCGCCGGAGACCCTTTCGGGTCCCCGTGGCCTTCTTCTTGGCCTTCTTCACCGGCACCTCGTAAGGGGCCGGAACCAGCATCTCCGTTAGGAGAGCATCCGCAGGATCTTCAGGCAGGGGGGCTAGGCAATCGATCTGCTCCGGTGTCTCTACCCAGTCCTGTTAATGGCATGGAAGCTTAGATCCCACACATGATTAAACTGGGGCAAATAAATATCCTGTGAGATATAAAAACTTACCAGATTGGCATGGCGCTTTGCGTTGAGTCCCGGTCCTCGGAAGGGGAGGAGGTACCTCGGCACCCTTGAACATCACCTTCCAGACGTCCTTGTGCATCGTGTCGAAGAGCTCTCGTAGCGTCTGGTGCTCGGCCGGGTCGAACTCCCACAAATTGAATGCCCGTCGTTGACACGGGAGGATCTGGCGAAAGAGCATGACATGGACCACGTTGACAAGCTTGATTTTCTTGCTCATCATGTTTCTGATGCATTTCTGGAGTCCGGTCAGTTCCACCGGTGAACCCCAGGACAGGCCCTTCTCTTTCCAGGAGGTGAGCCGCGTGGGGATTCCGGATCGGAATTCGGGGGCTGCCACCCAGTTGGTGTCGCGCAGCTCGGTGATGTAGAACCACCCCGATTGCCACCCCTTTATAGTCTCCACATAGGAGCCTTTGAGCGAGGTGACGTTAGGCATTTTACCCACCATGGTGCCTCCGCACTCTGCTTGCTGGCCGACCACCACCTTCGGTTTAACATTGAAGGTCTTCAGCCATAGGCCGAAGTGGGGCCTGATGCGGAGGAAGGCCTCACACACCATGATAAACGCCAAGATGTTGAGGATAAAATTGGGGGCCAGATCGTGAAAATCCAGCCCGTAGTAGAACATGAGTCCGCAGACGAACGGGTGGAGGGGAAATCCCAGTCCGCCGACGAAGTGGGTAAGGAAAACCACCCTCTCATGGGGTTCGGGCGTGGGGATGATCTGCCACAGATCCGGCTGGTGGTGGCGTCCGTCATGCCGGATATCCGGCTCCCTGTAGCTTTGTGATGTCCTCCTCCGTGACAGAGGAGACCATCCACTTGCCTCCCGCTTCGTACATGCTTGGAGTGGTTTGAGGGGAAAAGTGCAGACTTGGGTGCTGGAGCTCGAGTGCGCAAGAATGGATGAGCAAGGCGGAAGAAGGCGTGGGTAAAAAGAGGAATCCTTGTCCCTTTATAAGGGCATACGCCTCCCCACCTACCTAGTAAAACTTGCTTATTCCCCAAGCGCCATAATTGATGGTGCGGTTGGGTTACCCATGAGAATCCCATGATAAGGGGACACAATCTCTGCTTCGACAAGACGAGCCAAGAAAACCGCCTCGCAATGCGTGCAGTAGCTGGTTGAGAAAAACGGTTCGAATATTGACTAGGTCGTGGTATGATATCATGTTGTCAAACGTGTCAGCAGATTAGATGTGTGGAAATATTATTCTCTCTACGGTTGTATGTGGAACTTGTTTTGTAGAGCTGGACACTGTCCTTGTGTTCAAAATCTTCTATGGAGTATTCGGAGGAGGAACCCGCCTTGCAATGCCGAAGACAATCTGCTGCTGGACTCATTGTCATTGAAGCCTGGTTCAGGGCTCTTGAGGGAGTCCTGGATTAGGGGTCTCCGGACAGCCGGACTATATCCTTTGGCCGGACTGTTAGACTATGAAGATACAAGATTGAAGACTTCGCCTCGTGTCCGGATGGGACTCTCCTTGGCGTGGAAGGCAAGCTTGGCAATACTGATATGTAGATCTTCTCCCTTGTAACCGACTCTGTGTAACCTAGCCCCCTCCGGTGTCTATATAAACCGGAGGGTTTAGTCCGTTGGACAACAACAATCATACCATAGGATAGCTTCTAGGGTTTAGCCTCCATGATCTCGTGGTAGATCAACTCTTGTAATACTCATATCATCAAGATCAATCAAGCACGAAGTAGGGTATTACCTCCATCGAGAGGGCCCGAACCTGGGTAAACATCGTGTCCCCCGCCTCCTGTTACCATCCGCCTTAGACGCACAGTTCGGGACCCCCTACCCGAGATCCGCCGGTTTTGACACCGACAGGGAGTCATGGATTAGGGGGTCCTCAGACAGCCGGACTATATACTTTAGCCGGACTGTTGGACTATGAAGATACCAGATTAAAGACTTCATCCCATGTCCGGATGGGACTCCCCTTGGCATGGAAGGCAAGATTGGCAATACAGATATGTAGATCTCCTCCCTTGTAACTAACTCTGTGTAACCCTAGCCCCCTCCGGTGTCTATATAAACCGGAGGGTTTAGTCCGTAGGACAACAACAATCATACCATAGGCTAGCTTCTAGGGTTTAGCCTCTACGATCTCGTGGTAGATCAACTCTTGTAATACTCATATCATCAAGATCAATCAAACAGGAAGTAGGGTATTACCTCCATCGAGAGGGCCCGAACCTGGGTAAACATCGTGTCCCCCGCCTCCTGTTACCATCTGCTTTAGACGCACAGTTCGGGACCCCCTACCCGAGATCCGCCGGTTTTGACACCGACATTGGTCCTTTCATTGAGAGTTCCGCTATGCCTTCACCACAAGGCTTGATGGCCCCTTCGATCATCGGCAACGATGCGATCCAAGGTGACGTTTTCCTCCCTGGACAGATCTTCATATTCGGCGGCTTCGTACTGCAGGCCAACTTGCTTGGCCATCTGGAGCAGATCGAGAGCTACGCCCCTGGCCGTCAGGTCAGGTTTGGAAATTTGAACTACACTGCCGACATCCGCGGAGACTTGATCTTTGACGGATTCGAGCCCATGGCAGGTGTGCCGCACAGTCACGACGAGCACGACTTAGCTCTGCCGTCGGACGGTGTTCGGGAAATCACACCTGTGGCTACTCTGGCCCTAGATCCGGAGTCGCTTCCGCCGTCCGAGGACGGGTGGATGGACCCCGCCTCGGAGGCCACACACTCAGTGGCGATAGAGCCGAATACTGACTTCACTTCCTATGAGTCCCGTGTTGTCGGACACTTGGATTCGTCCCCGGCTACGGGCTCTGAGCCGCCTACGTCCGTGCCTATCGAATCCGATTGGGCACCGATTATGAAGTTTTCCTCCGCGGATATCTTTGAGCACTCCCCACTTGGCGACGTGCTAAACTCATTGAGGTCTCTCTCCTTGTCAGGAGACCCTTGTCCGAACTATGTCCTTTTAGAATGGGATGCGGCGACGAAGAAATTCGCTCCCCACCCACCACCCACTTAGTAACCATTGTCGATGATTTAACCCACATGCTCGATTTCGGCTCCGAAGACATCGATGGTATGGACGACGATGCAAGAGACGAACAGGAACCACCGCCCATAGGGCGCTGGACTGCCACCTCATCACACGGTATATATATGGTGGATACACCCAAAGAAAACAATGAAGAGGAACGGAAGGATGCAGCGAGGGATAGTTCCCTCGAGAAGCAACCAAAGCAACGGCGTAGGCGCCGCTCCGAATCCTGCCTCGGCAAAAACAGCGATAACAGCGCAAGAAAAAATAATACCCCGGTCGACTCTAGAGGAAACAACGACCACAGGACCCAGGGAGAGAGCAGGATGAACCAGCGGACAGCGAACATAGTACGGAGCCGCTATCCGATCACGGCGACGTCGAGGATAAAGATCATCAACCCCTCTCCGGAGAGGAAAATAGTCCGGACGACGATGCACACATCATCCTGGAAAGGCACTTGGAACAAGCAAAGGCTTAAGGCCGCGCAGAATACGCTCAACAGTAGATGGAACAAAGTGCTCCACACTGAAGAAAAGTATGATGGCAGTCGCCACACAAAGAGCTATCCAAAGCGCAAGCTGTTGCCTGAATTCGATGATGAGGCCTTAGAGCCTACACAGCCAAAAATAAAACGGCCGACCGGTCGGATCGACCACCTCGTGGCCGCGGTAGGGCGGCTAACGAGGCCGCACATATGTCAGCACATGATTGACGCGAGAACTTACATAAAAAAGATGGCATGACCAGATCCATCTACGGATCTAGGAAGCGCGCTCCAATGCAGAATCAAAACCGAACACTACAAACGTCACAACGCCATGACACATCCAAATACAGGGGTGCCGCGCACCCCCTATGCTTCACCGATGAGGTGTTGGATCACGAATTTCCAGAGGGATTCAAACCCGTGAACATAGAGGCGTCTGACGAACGACGGACCACTGGGTCTGGATTGAGGACTTTATCCTCCATATCCATATGGCTCGCGGAGACGATCTCCACGCCATCAAATACTTGCCCCTCAAGTTGAAAGGACCAGCTCGACACTGGCTGAAGAGCCTCCCCAAAAATTCAATTGGAAGTAGGGAGGAGCTTGAGGATGCTTTTAGGGCTAACTTTCAAGGGACTTATGTGCGACCTCCGGATGCAGACGATTTAAGCCATATAATTCAACAGCCCGGAGAGTCAGCCTGAGAGCTTTGGAACATATTTCTCACTAAGAAGAATCAAATCGTCGATTGCCCGGACGCCAAAGCCTTAGCAGCTTTCAAACACAGTGTCCGAGACGAATGGCTCGCCAGACACCTCGACCAAGAAAAACCGAGGACAATGGCAGCCCTAACAAGCCTTATGACCCGCTTTTGTGCGGGCGAAGATAGCTGGCCGGCCCGTAGTAGCACCAGCGACCCCGGCACATCTGAAGTCAGGGATGGCAATGGAAAACCACGACACAGTCAAAGCAAGCGTCGAAATAACGAAGACAGCCCAGACAACACGGCGATAAACGCCGGATTTAAGGGCTGTTCACCCGGTCAACGGAAAAAGCCTTTCAAAGGCAACAGAGATGGACCATCCAGCCTAAACAAGATTCTAGACAACTTATGTCAGATTCATGGCACCTCCGATAAACCTGCAAATCACACCCACAGAGAATGTTGGGTATTCAAGCAGGCCGGCAAGCTAAACGCCGAACACAAGGGGAGGGAGACACCAAGTGAAGACAAGGATGAGCCTCGCCAGCAAAACACTGGGGGACAGAAAAAATTCCCACCAGAGGTCAAAACAGTGAACATGATTCACGTAACAAAAAGGTGGAGCAAACACGCACTCCGAGACATATGCGCCGTAGAGCCCGCCACCCCTAAGTTCAGCCCTTGATCGGCCTGCCCGATCACTTTTGATCGCAGGGATCACCCGACTAGTATCCGACACGGAGGATTGGCTGCCTTGGTGCTAGACCCAATAATCGACGGATACAATCTCACCCAAGTCCTCATGGATGGCGGCAGTAATCTTAATCTGATATATCAGGACACAGTCCGCAAAATGGGGATAGACCCAACAAGAATCAGCCGAAGCAATAGTACCTTTAAAGGAGTAATACCAGGCCCAGAGGCCCGCTGTACGGGCTCTCTAGTACTAGAGGTTGTATTCGGTTCTCCCGACAACTTCCGAAGTGAAAAGTTAACCTTCAACATCGCTCCATTCCGAAGCGGCTATCAAGCACTACTCGGAAGAATAGCCTTCGCTCGTTTTTAATGCAGTACCGCATTACGCTTCTCTTAAGCTTAAGATGCCCGGTCCATGTGGCATCATCATAGTTAGTGGAAACACTGAGCGTTCCTTACGCACGGAAGAATGTGTGGCGGCTTTAGCAGCTGAACACTAAACGGCCTCTCCAACCAGAATAAATGACCGGTCGTCAAGACCGCGGACACGGCTAGAAGAGTCCGGTGCACCATTAGCTGTAACAGCTTAGATAAACCTGAGATTGGTTTGATGGATATACCTGTCGGCGTTCTGGGAACGGGGGTACCCAGACTTGCCTGCCCGCGGCCCGCGACGTGGCTCAAGGAGTGGCCCAGTACGACCCATCTTCATCAACACAAGCTCAAGACCCTCGCGAGGGGCCAAGCCTCGCGGGGCAGACGATGGAAAGCTTCCTCAGGCACGGCCTCGTCACGCTGGCTTGAGAGGAGGCGGAGAGATCAAGGCAGGGTACCTCGTGAGGTGCCCATGACGCAAGCCATGACGATCAAGGGCGCCAGGCGGGCGCCGGCCTGTGCAGATTCCTTGTTTCCCCTTTGGTGCAAAGGGGGCAAGCGCAGGCAAGGGTATCAAGCGAAGGCAACAATTTCGGTGCAACAAGACCAAGACCAGCTAAACGGCAGGAAGGAGGTCATCGTGGAGCCCAAGCCGGCGTCACCGTCAGAGTCTTTGGCAGGCGAGGACCGACTTTGGTCAGGATAAGTGTACTAGATGTTTCCCTTCAAAATGGCCAATTGTTGGCGCCCTTCCCACTCAATATTTGGGAAGAGGCCCAGGGACTCCCACTATAAATAGAGCTAGCCACCACAGAGTAGAGAGGGATATAGAGAGGATCAATCTGAGAGAACCCTAGTAGAGTGAGAGACAGAGGCGATCGAACTCACCCAAGCAGTTCATCGCACCAGCTCAAGAACAGCCCCTCGCAAGGCTGTTCTCCCTTTGTATTGTTCATCATCAGCCCTCGAGGCAATCCACCACACCACTTAATCGGAGTAGGGTATTACACCACAATGGTGGCCCAAACCCGATAAACCTCGTGTTCCTTGTGTTGTTCTTTGTGTAGTTTAGATCCTTGCGGCTGACGAGGCGTAGGTAGGTTGGAGGTGTGATCTCCGCGTGCACCCCAGAGTTCGAACGTAGAGGGTCTGCTGTAACCAAAATCGACATTTGGCGCGCCCGGTAGGTAGGTGCACGGAATCCGCCACCGCCCTGCGCCGCGCCCCTCGCATCCATGTCAAACTCTCGTCGAGCTCAGCGCCCGGCCGGGCCGCTCTCTCGCGTCGCCCAGAAGGCCCCCGTCGGCGGCCGCCCCCGCCGTTCCCCATCGCCCGCCGTCAACGCCGCCACCGGCCCGGCGGGGAACGAGCAGGAGGCATCGTCTCTGCATCCTTCGGTGCGGCGGGAAGGCCGCACTGCCACCTCGTCGCTGACTCCCGCCGGTTCCTCGTCCCACGCCCGTCGCGCTCCTACGGACGCACACGCCGCGTTGCTCCTGGCGTGGTAACTCCTGCACTACCGTCCCGTCGACGACCTCTACGACGAGTGGCTCGCCCGCATCACCGAGCTCGTCAGCGCCGCTGGGGACTCCCCTGCGCCATCCCTCTCGCTGCATCGCGCCGCGCCTTGTGCGGGCAATGAAGCTCCGGGGGCGCCTCAGCCGCCTCCCGCTCAAGAAGGCGCCTTGGCCCCAAGGTGCGTGGCCCCTGGGCGGAACTCACTCCGTCCGGCACCAGCACAGCAAGAGAAGAGCTGCCAAGAGATCCCTCGTCCCCAAGAAGGTGCCCAAGTGCTCCCTGCACCGGCCCGGCACGAACGCGCTCCTGCTCCAGCGCTCCAAGACCCCGCACTGCTCCTGGCGGCAGCGCATGGGGACCTCCAAGATCAAGCCCTCCGTCACCAAAGGCCTCCCGTGACCACTGCAGGCTACCGCGCCTTCACCGCCGAGCTGCGCAGCGTGGCCTGGCCGGGGAAGTTCAAGCCAGATCTGCCCCCACGCTATGATGGCACGGCCGACCCTGCGGAGTTCCTCCAGCTCTACGAGCTGGGCATCGAAGCCGCCAACGGGACAAGAAGGTCATGGCGAACCGGTTTCCCATATGGCGCTCAAGGGCGGTGCCCGCACTGGCTCTGAACCTGGCTCCTGGCATGATTTCCTCCTGGAACGAGATGCGCACCCGGTTCATCGCCAACTTCCAAGGCACCCGCGATCGGCCCCCGGCCATGAGTGACTTGCGCCGCATCAAGCAGCGGTCAGGGGAGACCCGGCAGAAGTTCATCCAACGCTTCAACAACGCTCGCCTTAAGATCCCCAGGGTGTCTGAGGAGGCCATCATCTTAGCCTTCTCCGATGGTGTGCGTGACGTCAAGATGAAGGAAGAGCTCGCGATCCATGAAGACCTGTGCACATCCCTGGAGCTGTTCAACTTGGCGACCAAGTGCGCCAGGGCTGAGGAAGGATGCCTTTCCTTCTCGAGCTGCCGCTGCCAACCCGGAAGAAGAAGCCCAAGGTCAAGGGCGTGAAGCGCAAGGGGGCTGCCGTTCTTGCAGCAGAGCCAGACACCAAGCAAGGAAGGGATCAGCCTGAGTCATCCAAGGGCAGTCGGTACTGCATGTACCATGACCTCCACACCCACAACACCAACGAATGCCAAGAGCTCAGGGCCGTGCGGGATGTGCGTGCCGGCCGACGCCCCGAGCTGTCACGACCGGATTTTCAATAAAAATATTTATTGAACAACCGACCCATGAAATCCAATATGAGGATAAATCCTCCATATCGGTAGACAAAACTTTGATACAAGAAGCCAGTAGCATTACAATATTACAAGGGTCGGACTAAAGATGCCCAACCAATTATTACAACACGCCAATAATTATACATGATGGCGGATATGGCACAAGGTGTAGGGTGGAAATACTCTTGACTTGGAGTATGCGTGGTTGGTGGAATAACACAGTGGGGTGGTTAATAAGTCAATCAAGCCTTTGGCGGGTCATCGAGCGTCGAGGTGAGGCTCGATGAATTTATTTGGGTAGCGGAAGCGGATATTTTACAAGGACTAATCCAGGGGTCGCATGAGACTGACTGGGATTCCTCTAGGCGTCAGACTCGCGATCGAACTCTTCATCCATGAGATCGCCTTCGTCAGCATCTGGCCAAATCAACAAGCCAAGTGAGTACTATGAAAGTACTCGCAAGACAGTTCAGAGAAAAGATATAACAAATGGAAGCATGAATGCGACATAGTTAATCTTAACAATGCTCAATTAAAGCAGTATAGAAAAATAATTAAAATGGGAGTCGGCGGTAGTCCGCTCGAAAACCCAAGGAGGCAAACTTAAAACCGATCGAATTATGCAAGCGGCGCCTCGAAGGTGAATAAATAAGAAAAATATTGCCACGATGGACGTCGGCCGACACCTCATAAAGGGCTTATATTGAAATGAAAATGCATGCGTGCATGATCGGACGTCTGGCGACATCACGAAAAGGGCTTATAATAAAATAAGTAACAGCAATGCCGCGATCGGACGTCTGAGCGACATCACGAAAGGGCTTATAATAAAAATAAGTAACAGCAATGTCATGATGGACGTCTGGCGACATCACGTAAAGGGCTTATAATAAAAATAAGTAATAGCAATGTCAGCGATCGGACGTCGAGCGACATCACGAAAAGGGCTTATAATAAAAATAAGTAACAAAGAATGTCAGCGATCGGACGTCTGAGCGACATCACAGAAAGGGCTTATAATAAAAATAAGTAACGGCAATGCCGCAGTCGGACATCTGAGCGACATCACAGAAAGGGCTTATAATAAAAATAAGTAATAGCAATGCCGCAGTCGGACGTCTGAGCGACATCACAGAAAGGGCTTTCATCACAAGGATATAGCACTCATAATAAATATTCAACACATCAATATAAACGGGTTAGTCCATCCATAGGAATAAACATTTAACCGGACTTAGTACTCATGTGATTCACCGGAGTATCTGTCACCAAAACTGACACTTGTCGAGATAAGATATCTGTAACTTGGACATGGATAAGATGATTCGAGGATTTATGACTCTGCAGAGTTTGTACTAAAATTACCCACAGCCAACGGATTTCCGTAGTCCTGAAGGACTAGTTCCGTTTATGGTATTTCGGAAGAAACACAGCTAACCAGTACACACCCATCCTACCTCACGATGCCAGGAATCACCCTAGACATCGTCCAAGAAAAACTTTTGAGACGGGGAGATCACAATCTCGAATAGCATGGGATCAAATTTATATTCGCGCGCTCTAAGGGTTGCCCCCCTCTCGGTCCCAACCGGAAACACCCATGCCCCCTGACCGGATGACTGGCTTTAATCCAGGGCCATGGAACCATCATCACGGCCTCTCCATTTGGTGTGTACCAGGAAAGCGGTTTGCTACTTACTAAGCCATATCCCTTGCGGAAAACATGTGGTAGTACTGGAAGGGAAATGGATGGGAACCGAACTGATACTGGTTTACACTAAAGTCAAAAAGTATGTCATAAGACTGGCATGCTACAACACTGCCATCTTACGCATCCTCATGCCAACACATGGCCGTGCACATTCACATCCAACACGTATGGATTATCGAACTCACTTGCCTCAACTTTGCATGAAAAATAACATTCATCGGTATGCTCACAAACATGCCATGAAACTACTTAATGCAAACCTGCCGAACACTTATCATATCAAAAGTTCAAACATGCTTGCCTGGTTCAGAGTAGTCGGAGCCTAGCTCGGTGAAGTTTATGTCCCGTCACCTCCTTCGGTATCTACGGTATAAAGAAAACATACGCGCTAACGTAAATACCGTGAGGTGTACAAAAATTACTCCAAATATTTTTCAAATAAATCTGATAAAAAACTAGAATTTTTTTTAAAGAGGACAGAAAAAGAATCAATCAAAAATACTCTTCTGTTTAAAAGTTATTAGCGTTTTAGTCCAAGGACCTTTCTATAATGAAACAGAAACTTCCTAGGGTTTTCTTTATCAAATGTAAAACGCTTGATCTCGAATACGCCACCCGATGGGGAAGACGTATTTCCGGCGCTTTCTAGAAAACGATTCAAAAAGAGGAAAAAGCTGACGGGAGGACCCACCGTCGGGTTTGAAAACGAAGCAGAGATTTGGCGCCCGAGGGTCATGGTGATCGCCGGCCATGCGATCTACGGCAAGGCAGGAGGATCGGAGGTTACCAACGTGCTCACCGTGTCCTTCCGCACCGGTGGGTGGTGGAGTTGGTCGCTGATGTGCACCACGTTGACGGTGGTCTCAACTCCGGCGGACGGTGGTTCGGGCGTTGATGGATCTCGCCGAGGAGGGCTGCAAGGATCGAATGAGGTGGGGGTTAGAGCACTAGGTGTAAGAGAAGGCTACGGACGAGGTTTGGGCGCCGGAGATGGCATCACCGTAGTGAATCAAGGTGGAGGCCGAGGCGGAACGAAGTGGCCGGAGTCGGGGAAGGAGAGCTCCCCGTGGCCCTTCCAGGGACTTGGCGGGGTCTGGAGGGGTAGAGGAGGTGTGCGGGGGCGAGAGCAAGCTCGGGGTGCTATATATAGCCGCCCCGAGGCGGTTGCCGAGAACGGGGTTCTCCGGTGAGGTGATTACGGCGGCGCTGTGGTTGCACGGGAGGGTTCAGAGGTTGAGCGTCGTCGTGGGTGTTCCCTGGTTCCGTTTAGGTGCTAACTGCGTCGGGATTTGGTTGCTTAGGGGAAGCTCGACGAACGGGCGGCGGCGGCCCCCGGGCGGCAGGGAGCGCGCTTTGTGTGTGCCGTGCCACGGCGACGGTGCTGCATGCGTGCGCTGGCGAGGAAATGGCCATGCGGAGCCACCAGGGGGTTTGGGCGGCGCCGAACGGCGTTATGCTGCCGTTCTGCTCCCGGTCGGCCGCTACGGTGGTTCGGCCTCCGCGAGACACGTCGGCGCAGGCGGGCCAGGGCGCCACCGACGCCAGGAACACGCCAAGCACGCGTGTGAGGCTCCGGACAAGCAAGCTAGGCCGTGAGCAACGTGCCAAGTGCACTGTGATCATGTGACTGAATTCTTGTGAAGATCGACACTGAAACTCTGAACTTAGCGAAAATGAGCGAAGCAATTGCATGCAAGGTGTTGACGTAATGATCTAGGCATGCAGGGATTTTTCCTTGAGCTGGTTTTTGGTGGAGGGGCCTTTCATTGCATCTAGAGGCTGCCTGAATATTTGTGGAATTTTTGGAGTAATGTAGATATGAATTTCACCAAATTTGGCAAATCTGGTCCAAACTTGCAGGGACTATAATTTGAAATTTTTGAACAGAAGAGGAGTGGATCTTGATAGTTCTAGGTTGTGGGTACCAAGGACTATCCAAGGGAGTTGGTTTGAGGTCAAAATTCAAATGCATTAAGGTACTTGCTTTGCAAATTACCTAGGCTCAAAATAATAGACAGAAAAGATTTGGGAGAGAATTAATTGAAATAAAAATTCAGAAGAGGGTTGAACTAGTAGAGATAGAGTGTTTGGATTGCCCAAAGTGGAAGGAGATATATTTGGGAAGATTTTACCATGTGGTGTATGGCCAAATCATGAATGATTTCAAATATGGGAGAGAATGAAAACTCCTAGAGTTTCTTTTTGAAAGAAAAAATAAACTTCAAAGATTTTTCTTGAATCCTTGAGAAGAGAGCAATTAGAGGAAAAATTTAAAAACTAAACACGAGTTGAAGGAGATGCAAAAGTAAAATATTTGCCAGAGGGAAAAAGCTTTTGATAGAGATTTTTTTTGGAAGGGTTTTGGTGACCTCCTTCAAATCCAACAAAGTTTTGAAGAAAACCAAAGAAAATTTTTTGGAGTGTCACAACACCTACCCCCTTAGGAAAAATCTCGTCCCCGAGATTCCAGTTGATCCTCAAATAATTGTGGGTGCTCCGCTCGAAGGAAATCCTCTCTTTCCCAAGTGGCTTCACTCTCGGTGTGGTTGTTCCACTGAACTTTGAAGAACTTGATGGTTTTCTGTCGGGTTCTCCTTTCTAACTCTTCCAAGATTTTTATCGGATGCTCCCGATACGTAAGGTCTGGTTGCACGTCAATGTTTTTATGGGGTACTTGTTTCTCTGAGTTGCTTACGCACTTCCTCAATTGGGAGACGTGGAACACGTCGTGGATGTCGGATAATTCTTCGGGTAAGTCCAGCTGGTAGGCCACCATGCCTCTTCGTGCTACTATGCAGAAAGGTCCGATGAATCTTGGTGCTAGCTTCCCTTTAATCTTGAATCGGTGCATGCCTCTCATGGGTGATACTCGTAGGTACACAAATTCACCGGGTTCAAAATGGACTCCACGATGCTTCGGATCGTAAGACCTCTGTTGTCGACTTTGGGCTGTCTTGAGTCGGTCCTTAATTACCTTGACTTTATCTTGACCTCTTTGAGCAGGTCTAGGACGAAGATATGACTGTCTCCGGTTTCCGACCAATTTTGCGGGGTACGACATCTTCGTCCGTACAGAGCTTCAAATGGTGCCATTTGCAGGCTGGACTGATAGCTGTTGTTATATGCGAATTCTGCGTATGGTAAGCTCTCCTCCCAACTAGTCCCATAGGTGAGGACACATGCTCTCATCATATCTTCTAGAATCTGGTTTACTCGCTCAGTCTGCCCATCTGTCTGCGGATGGTATGCGCGGTCTTGAATGCCACTGAGTCGAGCTTGTTGAAAGTGATCCCAAAACCGGGAGACGAATTGAGTGCCTCTGTCCGAGATTATTTTCTTTGGGACTCCACGTAGGCAAACGATACGGGAGAGGTAGAGCCTAGCAAGCTTCTGAGTGGTGTGTGTTCTCTTCACGGGGATGAAGTGAGCTACTTTAGTTAGTCTATCAGTGATTACCCATATGGCATCATGTCCGTGTCGCAACCGAGGTAGTCCAACAATAAAATCCATTCCAATCTCGTCCCATTTCCACTCGGGTATCTTATTTGGTTGCAATAGCCCGGCCGGTTTCTGGTGCTCGGCCTTGATGCGTTGACTAGAGTCACAACATGCAATAAACGTGGCTATGTCTATTTTTATACCGTGCCACCAAAATGTTTCCTGAAGATCTTTGTACATTTTTGTTCCTCCAGGATGGATTGAATATGGAGCGGTGTGGCCTTCAGCCAGGATTTGCTGTTTAAGGTCATGGATATTTGGTGCATAAAGCCTATTCCCGTACCACAATATTCCTTGCTCATCAATAATGAATTCCGAGGCCTTGCCCAACTTCATCTTCCGTTTTATGCCTTCAATGCTCGGGTGTCCACGTTGAGCCTCTTTAACCTTCTCTATCAGGGTAGGCTGTACTTCTATGTTTGACACACTACCTTCGGTGACAACCATCAGGTTGAGCTTTGTGAATTCCTGCTGGAATTCAGGTCTTAAGTCTGGCATGCCGTCGTTGTCCGGACTAGGGTTCCGACTCAGAGCATCTGCTACAACATTTGCCTTGCCCGGGTGGTAGTGGATCCCAACATCGTAATCCTTTACTAATTCCAACCAGCGTCGCTGCCAGAATTTAGTTCTGGTTGTGTGAAAATATACTTGAGGCTTTTGTGGTCCGTGTATATTTCACAACGATTACCAAGTAAAAGTGTCTCCATTCCTTGAGTGCATGAATAACTGCTGCTAATTCCAGGTCATGAGTAGGGTAATTTTCCTCATGCTTGCGAAGTTGTTCCGGAAACATATCGACAACCTTGCCCTCTTGCATCAATACGCAAATCAAGCCCTTTCGAGATGCGCCACAAAATACCTCAAAATTTTTGTGTATATCCGCACAATTAATCTTGGTGCTATCGGCAGTTTCCTCTTCAGTTCTTGGAAACTTTTCTCGCAAGCTTCCGTCCATTCAAACTTCCTGTCTTTCTTGAGTAGTTGTGTCATTGGCTTTGCTATGGTGGAGAATCCTTCAATAAATCTTCGGTAGTATCCTGCCATACCCAAGAAACTTCATACATCCGTCCATTTGGCGGCTTCCGATAAATCTGCACGGCCTTGACTTTTTTCCGGGTCTCTGGCGATACCTTCTTGAGTCAAGATGCGTGGCCCGGAAAACCTACTTGCCTTAGCCAAAATTCACACTTGCTGAATTTAGCGTACAACCGATGTTTCTGAGTTCTCCTAGTACAATCCGGAGATGTTCGTGTTCTTCCGGTGTTTTGGAGTATACCAGAATATCGTCGATAAATACCACAACAAACTTATCCATAAACTTCATGAATACTTTGTTCATGAGGTGAACAAAATATGCGGGGGCGTTTGTTAGTCCGAATGGCATCACGGTGAACTCGTACAATCCGTATCTGGAGGTGAAAGCGGTCTTGGGAATATCCTCGGTTCGTACTTTTAGTTGATGATATCCCGATCTCAAGTCAATCTTTGAGAACACCTTGGCCTTAGCGAGTTGATCGAATAAATCATTTATTCACGGCATCGGATATTTGTTCTTGATTGTGACCATGTTTAGTGCTCGATAGTCTATGCACAATCTCGATGTTCCATCCTTCTTTTGGCGAATAAAATTGGTGAACCCCAAGTCGAGGAACTGCTCGTATGTACCCTTTTTCCAACAGTTCCTTTATTTGCTTCTTTAGTTCCACCAATTCGGATGGTGCCATTCTGTATGGTTTCTTGTATATGGGAGCGGTTCCGGTGCTAGCTCTATGCTGAATTCAATCTCTCTATCTGGTGGCATGCCCGTAGTTCTTCGGGAATACATCTAGAAATTCACACCATCGGCACTTTGCTCAATTCAAATATCTACCTTGTTCAATCTCGGTTGCTGGCATATTTTTCTTTCCTTGGCTGAAACCTTTATGGTCTTCCCGTGGTGATGGGTGAGAATTACGGTCCTGTTGAAGCAGTCAATAAAACCTTTGTTGGTGGTTAACCAATCCATCCCTAAGATGACATCCAGCCCTTTATTTTCCAATACGATAAGATTTGCGTGGAACTTCAACCCTTCAAACTTGATAACCACACCCTGGCAATAATTCTGGGAAACTTGCTTGATTCCATGGGACTTGACGATCATAGATTTTCCCAAGGGAAGCATCGAAAAATTATTTTGCAAACCAAAACTTTTTGAAACGAACGAGTGAGAAGCTCCAGAATCAAACAAAACCATGGCAGGTATTGTGTTGACAGGAAACGTACTGAGTACGATATCTGGGGCATTTTGTGCTTCCTCTTTGGTCACGTGGTTCAGATGACCCTTCCTGTGGTTGTTACTTGGGTTGAAATTGTTGCGCCTTGGTGCCAAATTATTGCCTCCGTTGTTCGGCTTTGGGGCCGACTTCCTTGGCTTGGGGCACTGCTTGGCATACTGCCCTTCTTCTCCACAAGCATAACAGGTAACGCCTGGGCGGTATGTGAACTTCTTGTCCCTTGCGTGGAAATTCTTGCTTGGGCGTTAGACGTCTGTCGTGGGTTTGGGTGTCCAGTTTTTCTGAACGTCTGTCTTCTTTGCGGTGGTTGCGGGTGTGTTTAGACTGGTCCCTCTTCCGTTTATGGAAATCTTCTAAGCTGCGTCTCTCATTTTCCAAGGTAATGGCCTTATCTACCACATCTTAAAATCTGGAAATGTGTGTACGACCAACTGACATTTAAGCGCGGGTGTCGGTCCGTCTAGGAACTTCTCCATCTTTTTGTTTTCTAACATTCGCTTCCTCGTATGAAGCGAGACAAAGAGGGTAAATCGCTATATTATATTCGGACCTTGTCATTGTTCTTTGCTTGAGGTCATCAAATTATCTCTTTTTGATCTTCATCAGACTCTTAGGTATATGTGCCCCATGAAAACCTTCTTTAAATTCCTCCCATGATATATTATTTTCGTTGGGGTGCATGTGTAGGAAATTTTCCAACCACGATGCGGCTGCTCCAGTGAGATAGTGCGGAGCATAAAGCACTTTCTCAAGGTCTGAACAATGGGCGATAGATAATTTTCTCTCCATGTCTCGAAGCCAGTCCTCGGCTTCCAGAGGTTTGTCAGTGTGAGAAAATATTTGGGGACGCGTCTTCTGTAGCTCGGATAACTTGGATTGCTGCCGAGCATCTGTCATGGTGATTCCCCATATTGATGACTTGGTTCGAGTATTTCCTGATGTTGCTGCTGACTTTGTTCGTAGAAGACGGCACATCTGGGAAAGTGCCGCTTTCAACATCCTGTTGACTTGTCTGTCCCTGTGTGAAATTGTTGCCTGGGGGTGTGCCATAATTTTCCTCTGTCGGAGTTGGCATGGAGCGCGTGCAAGGACGAGACATAATTTACTCTAGGGATATATTTTGAAACACTCATAACAAAGTGGAAGAAGTCGCAAAAATTAAGTCCATAAATGCGTAAGGATGGCAAATAAATTAAAAGCCCAAGATTTTTTTTTCAAGAAAACAAGTCGATTGTGCACGGAGAAGGACTGCTCATTACATATCTTACACGCAAGCAGTAATTATACAATACATCACTCAGGATATGCGTACATAAATCCTGGCATGTTATTTAGTCTAGTGCACTCCTCCAGATCCTACATGATGCGCAAACAAACTACTTCTCACAACCTATTTACATATAAACATATCGTACAAGTCGGTACATCTCATGGCGGCTAAGCGTACTTAGTCGGAGATGGTAAGGATTTCCCTTGGCCTGCCAAGGGTGAGGCATAGAGAGGCTGGGGACTCAACCTCCTCTTCGGAGATAGGCTCCAGACGAGAGGTGCTGCACGGAGTTGGTGGAGCAGGTGCCCTGTGTGGGACAACTCGAATCTGAGCGGGCACGAGGGGTGGTGCAGAACAAACCGGAGTAGGTGCAATGACATGGTTGAATTCCTCCGTGGTAGGCAGGCGACGAGTAGCGGTGCGAGCAGTAGGAGCGAACGATGCTGATGACGAGACGAAAGTCAGTGGCGGTGCAGCACGCAGGAGCTCCCTCCTGTTGGCGGCACAGCCATGGACTGAGTCCATGCGGGCAGCTAAAAAGTCGTCCACCAGGTTGTCGAAGGCTGCCTCCAAAGCCCGGAGATACACGATGAGCATCTCAAAAGCTTCGTCCCGTTCTCCTCTGGGGCAAGAGAACGCGTAGTGGCAGGTGTATGGCACGCGACATGGCAAGTAGCTGTAGCGACGAGTCTTCATTGAAGGCAGGATATCCCTGAGACGGGCTATCGCCTCACGGGCTGCCATCTGTAGCACGTGCTTCCCTGTGGGCATGGCTCTCCCCATGAACCGGTAACACTCAACTCGTCCTCTCTTGAATTCTACCGCGGCTTGGTGCATGGTTAGACGGTCATTGACCTTGTGCTGAGAGAGAGAGAAGGCTGGCGACATCTGGCCCCATCGCGACTTGGACGATGAAGGAGAGAAGCTTGACAAACCCATCGGGCATGTTGGCGAACATCTGCGACTCGCAATCGTTCTTGGTCATCTACAAAAGTAGGCAACAATCACGAGTAGTCAAATCATAAATTTATGCCGACCGTCGAAATTGACTACATTTGTAAAAATAATAAATAGCTCTATTATGCTAATAACCGATTAGCGATCGCACCTAGTGGCTTCCTACAGTCAGCCTGGCTCTGGTACCAAGTTTGTCACGACCGGATTTTCGATAAAAATATTTCTTGAACAATCGACCCATGAAATCCAATATGAGGATAAATCCTCCATATCGGTAGACAAAACTTTGATACAAGAAGCCAGTAGCATTACAATATTACAAGGGTCGGACTAAAGATGCCCAACCAATTATTACAACACGCCAATAATTATACATGATGGCGGATATGGCACAAGGTGTAGGGTGGAAATACTACTGACTTGGAGTATGCGTGGTTGGTGGAATAACACAGTGGGGTGGTTAATAAGTCTAGTACACTGGCGGGTCATCGAGCGTCGAGGTGAGGCTCGATGAATTTATTTGGGTAGCGGAAGCGGATATTTTACAAGGACTAATCCAGGGGTCGCACGAGACTGACTGGGATTCCTCTAGGCGTCGGACTCGCTATCGAACTCTTCATCCATGAGATCGCCTTCATCAGCATCTGGCCAAATCAACAAGCCAGGTGAGTACTATGAAAGTACTCGCAAGACAGTTCGGACAAAAGATATAACAAATGGAAGCATGAATGTGACATAGTTATTCTTAACAATGCTCAATTAAAGCAGTATAGAAAAATAATTAAAATGGGAGTCGGCGGTAGTCCGCTCGAAAACCCAAGGAGGCAAACTTAAAACCGATCGAATTATGCGAGCGGCCTCGAAAGGTGAATAAATAAACAAAATACTGCCACAGTCGGGCGTCTGACCGACACCTCATAAAGGGCTTATATTGGAATAAAAATGCATGCGTGCCGCAGTCGGACGTCTGAGCGACATCACAGAAAGGGCTTATAATAAAAATAAGTAACAGCAATGCGCGATCGGACGCCTTGGCGACATCACGTAAAGGGCTTATAATAAAAATAAGTAACAAAGAATGTCATGATCGGACGTCTGAGCGACATCACGTAAAGGGCTTATAATAAAAATAAGTAACAGCAATGCCGCGATGGACGTCTGAGCGAAATCACAGAAAAGGGCTTATAATAAAAATAAGTAACACAATGTCAGCGATCGGACGTCGGCGACATCACATAAAGGGCTTATAATAAAAATAAGTAATAGCAATGCCACAGTCAGACGTCTGAGCGACATCACAGAAAGTGCTTTCATCACAAGGATATAGCACTCATAATAAATATTCAACACATGAGTATAAACGGGTTAGTCCATCCACAGGAATAAACATTTAACCGGACTTAGTACTCATGTGATTCACCGGAGTATCTGTCACCAAAACCCGACACTTGTCGGGATAAGATATACTGAACTTGGACATGGATAAGATGATTCGAGGATTTATGACTCTCTGAGTTTGTACTAAAATTACCCACAGCCAACGGATTTCCGTAGTCCTGAAGGACTAGTTCCGTTTATGGTATTTCGGAAGAAACACAACTAACCAGTACACACCCATCCTACCTCACGATGCCAGGAATCACCCTAGACATCGTCCAAGAAAAACTTTTGAGACGGGGAGATCACAATCTCGAATAGCATGGGATCAAATTTATATTCGCGCGCTCTAAGGGGTGCCCAACCGGAACCACCCAAGCCCCCTGACCGGATGACTGGCTTTAATCCAGGGCCATGGAACCATCATCACGGCCTCTCTATTTGGAGTGTACCAGGAAAGCGGTTTGCTACTTACTAAGCCATATCCCTTGCGGAAAACATGTGGTAGTACGGGAAGGGAAATGGATGGGAACCGAACTGATACGGGTTGACACTGAAGTCAAATAGTATGGCATAAGACGGCATGCTACAACACTGCCATCTTACCCATCCTCATGCCAACACATGGCGTGCACATTCACATCCAACACGTATGGATTATCGAACTCACTTGCCTCAACTTTGCATGAAAAATAACATTCATCGGTATGCTCACAAACATGCCATGAAACTACTTAATGCAAACCTGCCGTAACACTTATCATATCAAAAGTTCAAACATGCTTGCCTGGTTCATGTAGTCGAGACCTAGCTCGGTGAAGTTTATGGTCCCGTCACCTCCTTCGGTATCTACGGTATAAAGAAAACATCTGGCGCTAACGTAAATACCGTGAGGTGCAAAAAAATTACTCCAAATATTTTTCAAATATATCTGATAAAAAACTAGACAAAATTTTAAAGAGGACAGAAAAAGAATCAATCAAAAATATTCTTCTGTTTAAAAGTTAAGCGTTTTCGTCCAGGGACCTTTCTGTAATGAAACAGAAACTTCCCAGGGTTTTCTTTATAAAAACAGAAAACGCCAGTCTCAATACGTCGACCGAAGGGGGAAGACGTATTTTGCCCGGCGCTTCGAAAACGATTCAAAAGAGGAAAAAGCTGACGGGAGGACCCACCCGTCGGGTTTGAAAACGAAAAGCAGTAGATTTGGCGCCGAGGGCCGCGGTGATCGCCGGCGGCGATCTACGGCGAGGCAGGAGAATCCGAGGTTACCAACGTGCTCACCGTGTCCTTCCGCACCGGTGGGTGGTGGAGTTGGTCGCCGATGAGCACCACGTTGACGGTGGTCTCAACTCCGGCGGACGGTGGTTCGGGCGTTGATGGATCTCGCCGAGGAGGGCTGCAAGGATCGAATTGAGGTGGGGGTTAGAGCACTAGGTGTAAGAGAAGGCTACGGACGAGGTTTGGGCGCCGGAGATGGCATCACCACAGTGAATCAAGGTGGAGGCCAAGGCGGAACGAAGTGGCCGGAGTCGGGGACGGAGAGCTCCTTGTGGCCCTTCGAGGGACTTGGCGGGGTCTGGAGGGGTAGAGGAGGTGTGCGGGCGAGAGCAAGCTCGGGCGCTATATATAGCCGCCTGAGGCGTGTTGCCGAGAACGGGGTTCTCCGGCGAGGTGATTACGGGCGCGCTGTGGTTGCACAGGAGGGTTCAGAGGTTGAGCGTCGTCGTGGGTGTTCCCTAGTTCCGTTTAGGTGCTAACTGCGTCGGATTTGGTTGCTTAGGGGAGCTCGGGAACGGGCGGCGGGCCTTACCCGTCGGCGGAGGCGCACTCTGTGTGTGCCGTGCCACGACGATGGTGCTGCATGTGTGCGCTGGCGAGGAAGTGGCCACGCGGAGCCACCAGGGTGTTTGGGCGGCGCCGAACGGCGTTATGCTGCCGTTCTGCTCCCGGTCGGCCGCTACGGTGGTTCGGCCGCCTTGAGACACGCCGGCTAGGGCGGGCCAGGCGCCACCGACGCCAGAACGCGCCAAGCATCGCTGTGAGGCTCCGGACAAGCAAGCTAGGCCGTGAGCAACGTGTCAAGTGCACTGTGATCATGTGGCTGAATTTACTGACGAAGATCGACACTGAAACTCTGAACTTAACTGAAAATGAACAGAAACAGTGCATGCAAGGTGTTCGACAGAATGATCTAGGCATGCAGGGATTTTTCCTTGAGCTGGTTTTTGGTGGAGGGGCCTCTCATTGCATCTAGAGGCTGCCTGAATATTTGTGGAATTTTTGGAGTAATGTAGATATGAATTTCACCAAATTTGGCAAATCTGGTCCAAACTTGCAGGGTCTATATGTGGAATTGTTTGAGCAGTAGAGGTGTGGCTCTTGATAGTTCTAGGTTGTGGGTACCAAGGACTGTCCAAGGGAGTTGGTTTGAGGTCAAAATTCAAATGCATTAAGGTACTTGCTTTGCAAATTACCTAGGCTCAAAATAATAGACAGAAAAGATTTGGGAGAGAATTAATTGAAATAAAAATTCAGAAGAGGATTGAACTAGTAGAGATAGAGTGTTTGGATTGCCCAAAGTGGAAGGAGATATATTGGGAAGATTTTACCATGTGGTGTATGGCCAAATCATGAATGATTTCAAATATGGGAGAGAATGAAAAACTCCTAGAGTTTCTTTTTGAAAGAAAAAATAAACTTCAAAGATTTTTCTTGAATCCTTGAGAAGAGAGCAATTAGAGGAAAAATTTAAAAACTAAACACCAGAGTTGAAGGAGATGCAAAAGTAAAATATTTGCCAGAGGGAAAAAGCTTTTGATAGAGATTTTTTTTGGAAGGGTTTTGGTGACCTCCTTCAAATCCAACAAAGTTTTGAAGAAAACCAAAGAAAATTTTTTGGAGTGTCACAACAAGCGCAGCGACCGGGGCTATGGCCGAGGAGGAGGAAGATGTGGAGGACGATGGGAAGACCATGGCCCTCGCCAAGGGTGGCGTGACCGACCTCACGAGGACCGCTGGCAGGATTAGCCTCGCGAGGGAGGTTGGAGGGACTCGCCTCGCGAGGGAGGCTGGAGGGATCAGCCTCGCGATGATCGCCCACAAGGCAACGTGGGCCTCCCTCCTCTGCTACCACAGCCAAGGAGAAATGAAGACCATCATCAGGACGAGGGGGCTGGGGGCTTCCAGGAGCCGCGCGCAATCGCTTGCATCCTGGGCGGAGCTCAAGCCCCAGCCTCTCAGCGCATCTTCAAGCAGTTCGCCCGCGAAGTGAATGTAGTCCTCCCCAGGCTCGAAGCCACACGCCCCCTCAGGTGGTTAGCGTGCGCCATCACATTCAGCTCAGCGGATCAGCTCAAGTGCACAGCCACAGCCGGAGTCCTCCCAATGCTCTGTCCCCCAATCATTAGCAATGTGCAAGTCACCAGGACCCTCATCGATGGCGGAGCAGGGCTCAATGTCTTGTCCGTCGAGACATTCAACAATCTCCAAGTGCCATACAATCAGCTTCAGCCAACCAAGCCTTTCTACGGAGTCACCGATGGTTCCACAGTTCCGATAGGGCAGGTCCGCCTTCCTGTCACCTTCGGGATGCGCGCCAACTACCGCACCGAGCTCATTGAATTCGATGTCGCGCACATTCGCCGACCGTACAATGCCATCCTCGGGTACCCAGCTCTTGCCAAATTCATGGCCGTGACTCATCATGGCTACAATGTCCTCAAGATGCCAGGAAGTGGTGGAGTCATCACGGTGCCTTGTGAAGAGAGAGACGCAGTGTGTTCCCTGGAGCGTGCTTTTCAAGCCGCGTCAATTGAAGACCCAGATCGCAGGAGCGGAGGGCTTCCCGAGGTGGTCCCTAAGAAGAAGAAGACATCCCCTAATCACAACCCTTGGGAGGCAGGCCCCTTAGAGTCCACGCCCACTCCAGGGGCGCCTCCTCCTGTCGCATAGGAAGGCGCACCCGGTGCCCTCCTCGAGCAAGGCTCGGGGGCTCTCTCCTGGAGGGCCATCGACTTTGCTAAGATCACGAGGGAGGCGCTCGGGCACCACTTGGAGGCGTGTTTCAAAGCACGTTTCCCTCAAGCAGGAGCAAGGCAAGGAGGGCCAAACCCTCACGAGTTCGTCAGCAAGGTCATTCAGGAGCTGCAGGAGTCAAGAGTGATGATTGGCAGCTGCCGCTTACCCGCCGTAGCTCCTCATCCAGGCGAGGATGTTGGGCTACACGTCTGCATCGACATACCAGGGCTCAACCGAGCCGCCTCTCAGGAGCACCTCTGGCCCTCACGCGTGGGACGCTACGAAGGTCCACCTCACAGCTATGTTCGCATGCCTTACGGCTTGCCGAACGCGGCCGTCAGGCGCCAGCGCCTCATGAGGAGCATCACGAGGCTCAAGCGGCCAGGCGTTCCGCAGTCCTGGCGGAGATGGAGATGGTCCGCGAGGAGCCACCAGCGCCTCCGGAGCCTCCCGAGGCTCCTAGGCCTAGGGGCTCGTGAAGATCGGCTACCGCAGCTCACGACGTCCGCTACTTTAACATCCCTTCATCTCCAACATCACCAGGTGACGTCCTTCGAGTTTCATTTTCAGCTGGGAGCGCCCCCCAGGGCTGCATCATTCCCAGGCCGCGTGGGTCCGTCCCTGCGGCATGTACCCATTGGATTCATGTTCTTTAGATTTCTTTATTTGGGAGCCCATCGGGCTGCATTATCCCCAAGACACACGGGCAGACCGGTGGCATGTATCCTCTCTATGCTTATTCGGGTCGTGCGTTTGACCCATCATGATCGTTATTTGATGCCTGCCCACGGCACCCTTCTTCCTTCATGTCGGCCGCTTGCATGTTAAAGGGGGGGGGTACCTGAGCATCGCGACTCATGGACTCCTACTGGCTCTCCAGCCCTCACCCTTTGGCCTTGTCCACGGCATCGCGACCTGGCATACCAGTGACGGCTAAGCCCACTCGAGGGCCAGGACCCGAGGACGTAGAGCACCGACATCTAACCAAATTTGCAGGAACACATTACAAGTAAAGGCCCAGAGCCAGGAGCAACCCGCCTTGAGGTAGGGCCCCGTGAGTCCCGCGCTGGCTCACAGGTGCCAGGATACACCTCGTCAGGCCCTACCGTGCCAGCCACGTGTCAGGGCGGGGCTGTACACGCCCCGGGGGCTTCTCCCGGAGGGGATCCCCCTCCCACGCACCAGTGGAAGCACCATGCTCCAGCTGGTGACGACCTTGCCGAGGAGCGGCTATGCCCGTACACATACCCGGCGCTATGCTCGCGCTGGTGATAAACAATCGAGGGTGGCCCGGCCGCATCAACCTCGAGAGCCCAGAGCTCAATGTCGGCCTCATCATAACGCCTCCCCTCGGGAGTGCCTTGAGGGCCTGGGCACGGGGGCTACACCTGGGTCACGCCCAGGCGCACGCCACCCAGCCAGGCCCCTCGGGCCTGGTTCGTCGCACGCCTCTCCCCGAGCGGAGCCAAGGTACGAAGGCCGTTTGAACGTCAAGGGGGACTCCTGAGCATCGCGACTCAGGAGCCTAACTGGTCACGTAGCCCCTCACCCCTTAGTTCTGAAAGGCTAACAGCGGTTGAGGTATGCGCGCGGCCGGGCTCTCTGCCGACGAGAACCGTGAATTCACCCATCGTCTCACCTCCCTACTTGTTGTTCGATGCGTCAAGGGGACTCCTAAGCATCGCGACTCAGAGCCTAACTTGTCACGTAGCCCCTCACTCCTTGGTCCCGTCCTGGTTTCCGGTCGGGGCTAGCAATGGCTGAGGTATCTGTGAGGGCGGGCTCTGCCGACGTAGAACACAAGCAAGTAGGAAGGAAAAATGCAAATCTTAAGGAATTCAAAAGCAAATATTACAGTACATAACTGTATTCACAACGCCAAACACGAGTTTAAACGCCTCCACGAGGCATGATGCATGTTGCAGGAGCTGAAAGCAGGATAGGAGCCACGAAGGGGTCACTTTTCGGCAGCGCCATCGCTGGCGGCGGAGCTGCGCTGAGCAGGTTCGCCTCGTGGAGCCTCAGGATCGGCAGCACCTCGCCTTGGCTTGGTGTTGAAGGCACGAAACCTCGCCAGCAAAGCCTCTGCTGGACCCTTCATAGCTTCAGCAGTGGCAGCGGAAAGCTCGCCACTCACAGGCTCCAGCAGGCTGTCAAGGTCAATGTTGGGGTCGCGAAGGTAGACAAGGGTGAAGGCAGCGTCGATCTTTGCGAGAAGATAGGACATGCGCCTCAGCCTCAGCCGTGGGGCCCAGGCCAATCGCGACATCTTCAAGGGCGCGGACCAGGAAGGGAAGCAACTTGGCGGGACCGTCCTCGGCGCCGGCCAGCGGACTCTCCAGGCTGCTGTCACAAAGTGTCTTCAGCAAGGCGCGAGCTTTCTCCTCCATCTTCGCGAAGTCCAGGACCTGTGCCTTGCCGTCCAGCTCGATCTCCCTCGCCTCCAACGCCCGCTCCAGCGTATCTAAGCGGCCATGGCGCTCATCAAGCTCGGCATCCCGGTCCTTGGCGGAAGTCTCGCGAGCCTTCATCTCCGCCTCCTTCTCCTGGCGGTCGTGGGCCTCCTTGGTGAGCTGGTCGTGAAGGCCCTGCAGCTCGCTCTCCGGCGCCTTGCAGCGACCTCGAACATCCGCGGCCTCCCCCAAGGCGGCATCACGAGTGGCCTTGGCCTGAAGGATGGCTTGTTTTTCCTCGTCGCAGCCTAATGCGGCCTGAACCAGCGCCGCTCGAATTGAAGCATCAGAGCGGACCCAGCCGGAGGCCAGCTCCAGGCGCCCGGCCACCAGGCGAGGGTCGGCGCCCTGGAGATCTCCTCACAGCCGGTCCAATTCAGCAGCAGCACGATCCAGGATAATAGACGGAGTCGGAGAAATGGCAGTTGGCGGAGTAGGAGGAGAAGACGGCAACAAGATCACGGCACCATGAGTAGGGACCTTCTGCACCCCGACGACTACGGCGGTGGCGTCAGGCGAAGGCGCCTCGGGAGTCGCTCAGGCCACGGGGGTTGAGCTCGCCCCAGCACACCCCGCCTGGCCTCGCGAGGATGACCGGGCAGGAGAAGCCTGGGCCTTGCCGCACCCTACTCCCGTGGGTGAAAATGCTGCCCCAGACGAAGCCTGAGGGCCCCCCTTCAGCTGTTTTGCCGCAGGCGCCAACCTAGCCAAAGAAGATGAATGTCAAGCCTCAACAACGAAGCAAGAAGCAAAATGAGAACCATGCACTTATTGGTCGTCGCCCGCGGGCTCGAGCAACCTCCGGCCGAACTTGAAGCCCGAGAGCCGGCTGCTGGGATCAACCTCAAGAGACTCGGGAGCAGGAGGCACGTCTGAAGATCGCCAGAAGAAGAATAGAGTTGGGGTGGATGTGCAGAGCTTGCAGGTTGTAATGACGGAGGACAGGAAAGAAGAACTCGGAAAAGGGAGGCACCAGACCGGTGGCGATGGCGCTCATGAAGAGCGGGTAGAAGGTTCTTCCTTCATCCTCAGGAAGGGCGGAACCAACCTTAAGCACGGCCGCCCCGCCGTTGCCTTGCGCCGCCATCATCTGGCGCGTCAAGGCAAGGTTCTTTCCCGGCACATTCGGAGGATCCAGAGCGGGCGAGTACCATGCTCCGGCCGGGGTCTGGCGAGGCGCCATGCCTTGCTAGGATGCAGAGTTGGAGTAGATCTGGGGATTTCGGAAGCAGGAAGGATAGGAACGAGAAAGGGGATCTGGGCAATGACTGGAGAAGGCAAAGAAGGTAAAGCCTAGACGGGTACCGCTCACTTGTCAATTCGTGCAGTTGTCGAGGCATCGTGGGGAAGAAGGGACGCCCACGCCCACACCAATCGCCATGCGGCGCCCAAGGCCGCAGGCTGTTGGGGCCCGCGGCGCTTCACACTTGCCCTTTCGCTTCTCTGCTAAGCCAAGTCCAGGCGCGCCTTGGGCCCGGGGGCTACTGTCGGCATTCTGGGAACGGGGGTACCCAGACTTGCCTGCTTGCAGCCCGCGGCGTGGCTCACGGAGTGGCCCAGTGCGGCCCATCTTCGTCAACACAAGCTTAAGACCCTCGCGAGGGGCCAAGCCTCGCGGGGCAGACGACGGAAAGCTTCCTCAGGCACGGCCTCGTCAGGATGGATCGCGAGGAGGCGGAGAGATCAAGGCAGGGTACCTCGCGAGGTGCCCATGACGGAAGCCATGACGACCAAGGGCGCCAGTGAGGCGCCCGACTGCCTTGAAGTCCTTGTTTCCCCTTTGGTGCAAAGGGGGCAAGCGCAGGCAAGGGTATCAAGCAAAGGCAACCATTTCGGTGCAACAATACCAAGACCAGCCGAACGGCAGGAAGGAGGTCATCGTGGAGCCCAAGCCGGCGTCATCGTCAGAGTCTTTGGCAGGCGAGGACCGACTTTGGTCAGGATAAGTGTACTAGATGTTCCCCTTCAAAATGGCCAATTGTTGGCGCCCTTCCCACTCAATATTTGGGAAGAGGCCCAGGGCCTCCCACTATAAATAGAGCTAGCCACCACAGAGTAGAGAGGGATTTGGAGAGGATCAATCTCAGAGAACCCTAGCAGAGTGAGAGACAGAGGCGATCGAACTCACCCAAGCAGTTCATGGCACTAGCTCAAGAACAGCCCCTCACGAGGTTGTTCTCCCTTTGAATTGTTCATCATCAGCCCCTGAGGCAATCCACCACACCACAAACTGGAGTAGGGTATTACACCACAATGGTGGCCCGTACCAGTATAAACCTCGTGTTCCTTGTGTTGTTCTTTGTGTAGTTTAGATCCTTGCGATGCGACGAGACATAGGTAGGTTGGAGGTGTGATCTCCGCGTGCACCCCATAGTTCGAACCTAGAGGGTCTGCCGGAACCCGAAATCCGACAATACCCCCATAGGCGGTACCTTGGACTTCCCGCATGTAAAAAGGACTATAGTTCGGATTGACCTCATTTAGATTGAATTTTAATGAGAATAATCAGTTTTTCGCACGAAGACTTTAATCTAAGTTTTTCTATTTTACAGATGACAATCGTGCTACACTCTTCCAGGATACGGCACAATGGAGACACATGCGCAAACGTGCAGCAGGGCCCCGCTCAAAGGTTTATTTTCAGATTAAGACCCTATGTAAACCTTTCCTAATGTCTCTTGTTGCTTGACACCCCCCAGGATACCTAACACAATCGTGAGGATCTTTGGCGTTGTTAACATTTCGCCACGTCGAGACTAATGCACGTACACGAAATTTAGGGTCCATTATCAAGGGCGTTACTCAGCCCGGTACATGTTTTAAAGACCGAACACCTTAGGCAGTGTTCGGCGTCGCGAGTTTGGCCTTATATGCACCAGCTCCGAATCATGTCCTTGGTCAAATGTTGGGTTTGCCTGGCTCACATGTTTTGCTACCTTACGTTCCGCTCTATCGGCTAAGGTGGCACCGGGAGAACTACTGCAATTGTGCCCTGGTTAATCCGGATGAGCACCTCAGTAGAGAAAGCCGAAAACTGACAGTCATGATAAAGCGCGAGACTGGTCAACCACTCGATGACTTAGTGGAATCTTCGGGATTCCTCCGCATTAACGAAGCGCCGTTTCCCGGTCATGTACGTCTGGCGCCCGATACTCGGATGGTAGCGGAAGTACCGAGGCTATATAGTAGCCCTTTGTCAAACTCCTATGGTTAAGTGAAAGTGTTAAAGAAATATAGTCCGATTGCCTCGTTAAGCGCTACCACCTCCGTCCTGGACCAGGACGTTGGATCAAGTGTGAACACACACTTTTGCGAACACCCCCGCATTATATGCGTGGGGGCTGAAGCCGACGACTGCAAAGTTTCGGGTTATATATATATATATATATATATATATATATATATATATACACACACACACACACATAAAAAGGCCGCACAGGAGGCATCAATATACTTTCAGGTAAAAGTATAAACACAACCTTTATATTTCAAATAGCATTGTTTTTACAATCGGGATACATGTCACTCGAACATGACACTCTTGAATCGAGCCTCTATTAAACGAGCACCTTCTAGGACTTCTTCAAAATAGTGCTCGGCCGAAACCTGGCCTACGGCCCAGATTCTGGGTTGCAATAGCGTTGGCCTCCATCTCTGCCCAGTATGTCTTGACATGGGCAATAGCCATCCGCGCACCTTCTATGCACGCCGACCTCTTTACAGCGTTGATATGCGGCACATCACCAAGGAATCGTTGCACTAGACCAAAATAACTATTCGGCCTTGGTCCTTCCGGCCAAAGACGATCCACGACAGACCTCATGGCAAGTCCGGACAACCTATGGAGCTCAGCCCACTCGGCCATTTGCTCATTTAACAGCAGCGGACGCGCTGGAGCATTGAACTGCGACCAGAACAACTTTTCCAACTCGTAATCTTTTTGATCTTTGAAAAACTTGGTCGCATCAGCAGCACTCGCTGCCAAATCTAGGTACGCGTTCGCAGAACTCCATAATTGATCCAGAAGGGCATACTTAGGATCTCCAAACTTCGTCCGCAACAAAAAGGGCTTCCCAGCCGTGATATCTCTGGCTTGACGTAGCTCCTCCTTCGCCGCTCTGATTTTAGAGCGGGTTTCCTTGGCTGCCACCATGGCTTTCTCCAGGTCCGCCATCTTCTTCTGACTTTCCCTTTCAAGAAGCTCATAGCGGTCGGCGGCATCTTTCAACTCAACAGCCATCTTGGCTATTTTCTCTTTGCTCTGGAAATGCGCAGCCTATTCGGCTCTTAACTCTTCGACCGCCTTTAGCACGGCCGAATCACTCCTCTGGGTTTTTCCCTTGGCTCGGGCAAGTTCCGCCCAAAGGGTCTCCACGGCGGCAGCTCCATCTGCAGTCACATCATATTATAGATACTAGCATCATGCTCCTCTTAATATATGTTGACCACCAGAGAATACATACCGTGTGCCTCGTCAAGCCGCCTGTTTACAAGAACGATGTCGGCACCTTCCACATCAAGTTGCCGCTTCAGTTCGGCAAAATCACCAGTCCGGCTAGCCACCGGACCCTCAGCCGTCTGCACATGAAAACAACATGATCATTACCTGGGACTATGATCCTCTGTTTGCCACCTTTTTCGACAACAACCAGAGTCTCAGGGGCTACTATCTGCATAATGCAAACCTAGTGTGTGCAGTACCGTCAAAAATATACATATTACTTTGCGTACCTCAAAGCCTCTCAGCAGGCTCATAAAAGCTTCATGCAACCCGCTTTCGGCGGATGAAAATCCTCTCAACAGCCGTACCCATTAACGTACGATGCGCTTCTGAGATAGCCTCTTGCTCCAGAAGATTCATCAGTGAGTCTGGTCGCGCACCGGACAGTTCCGGACTCTTTCTGTTGCTCCCCTTAGGAGCCGAATACTCCGGATTTCGGGAGGCCAAAGGCTTACCTTCTGGCCTTGGTGGATCAGGAGAAATCCTTTGTGATGACACCTCTGGGTCGTCCGCCTCATGAGGAGGGGAGGCATGGGGAGGCGTTTCGCTCTCCATCATCTTCGGAAGAAGATCCCCCGAAGACGAACTCTGTCGAGAAGGGCTACGATCCAAACTACAAGACATACGTCTCGGTTATTGTCCTCGGAAAGAAAGTAAGATATATTTACTACAAAGTACTTTTGTTTACTTACAGCTCGGTGGAGGGCTGGTCCCCTTGCGGGCACTGTTCGGTCCCTTTGGGGTAGGGCCCCCTGACAAGGTTGCTTCCCTCGTTTGGAAACCGTTGTTTCCAAGTCTTCAGAGGCGGTCCTCTTCCTTCCTTGGGGAGATGGAATATTAGATTCTTCTCCCCGGTTATCCTCCTTCGCGGAGGCACTAATTCCCCCGGTTTGGATAAATAATGAGTAAGGCCCGCTTTCGGCTTCTTTATTACTCCCTTTATCTTCCCCTGATGGCACTTGATAAGGCGCAAGCTCAAGCATCCTGGCTAGTACAGGATCCGGTGCGCCTTCGGGAAGGGGGGCCGAACACCTGATCATCTTCGCCTTTTTATCCAGTCCTGGTCAAAGACTGACTTTTCAGAATGATGCTGTAAATAAAGAGACAGCATGTTCGGCCGAAGAATTACTTACTTGGGTGTCTGGACGATTGCAGTTTAGGCCCGCATCCTCGATGGTGTCCGGACACTCTATTCGTGATCCGAAGAACAATCTGTACATCTCTTCGAGCGTCACGCCGAAGAATTGTTGAATGGTTCATGGTCCTTCCGGGTTGAACTCCCACATACGAAGAGATCGACGTTGGCATGGCATGACCCGACGAACTAGCATGACTTGCATTACCTTGACAAGGCTGACATCACTCTTGAGGAGATCCCGGATGCGACTCTGCAACGTCGGCATGTCATTAGCCGGCCCCCAGTCCAGCCCCTTGTTGACCCATGACGCTAGTTGTGGTGGGGAGCCCGAACGGAAGGCAGGGGCAGCTACCCACTTAGTACATCGGGGAGCCGTGATGTAAAACCACTCCCGCTGCCATAAGTTGGACATCTCGGGGAAGGATCCCTTTGGCCATGGCGCATTGACGCCTTTGCTTATTATGGCACATCCGCACTTTGCGTGTCGCCCAACGATCATCTTCGTCTTCACATTAAAGGTCTTGAGCCATAAGCCAAAGTGTGGGGCGATGCGGAGGAAGGCCTCACACACGACGATAAACGACGAGATGTGAAGGATGGAATCCGGAGCCAGATCATGGAAATTGATCCTGTAATAGAACATAAGCCCTCTGACAAAGGGATCAAGACTACAGCCTAGCCCTCGGAGGAAGTGGGAAACAAATACGACGCTATCGTTAGGTTCGGGAGTGGGGACGACCTGCCCTTGAGCAGGCAGCCTATGCAAGATTTCGGCGGTCAGATACCTGGCTTCTCTTAGCCTCTTGATGTCCTCCTCTGTGACGGAGGAGGCCACCCACCGGCCTTGAAGGTTAGATCCGGACATGATTGAAGGTCCGAAGCGCTTGGCCTCTGCCTTGGGTGCTGGAATTCGAGGTGGGAGAAGGGAAAGATCGAGCGCAAGAAGAAAAGGACAGGCCTTGACCCCTTTATAAAGAGGGTGAATATCAAGCGCCCTCCGCACGACCGTCTGGAACTTGCCTAAAATCGAGGAGTCGTACCAGCGGGCACGATTGGGTTACCCACACCCGTATTGATGAGAATCACATGAAAAGAGGGACACGATCTCTGCTTCGATAAGACGTGCCAAGAAAACTGCCTCGCAAAACGTGCAGTGGCAGGCTAGGAAAAACGGTTCGTAAGGACCGGACCACGGCAGGATGTCACGTCATGAAAAGTTGTCAGTAGATTAGATTTGCGGAATATTGTACTCTCTACGATGGTATGTGGAATTTGTTTTGCAGAGCTGGACACGATCCTCGTGTTCAAATTTTTTTATGGAATGTTCGGAGGAACAACCCGCCTTGCAATGTCGAAGACAATCTGCGCACCGGACTCGTCGTCATTGAAGCCTGGTTCAGGGGCTACTGAGGGAGTCCTGGATTAGGGGGTCCTCGGACAGCCGGACAATATACTTTAGCTGGACTGTTGGACTATGAAGATACAAGATTGAAGACTTCGTCCCATGTCTGGATGGGACTCTCTTGGCGTGGAAGGCAAGCTTGGCAATACGGATATGTAGATCCCCTCCCTTGTAACCGACTCTGTGTAACCCTAGCCCCCTCCGGTGTCTATATAAACTGGAGGGTTTAGTCCGTAGGACAACAACAATCATACCATAGGCTAGCTTCTAGGGTTTAGCCTCTACGATCTCGTGGTAGATCAACTCTTGTTATACTCTTATCATCAAGATCAATCAAGTAGGAAGTAGGGCATTAACTCCATCGAGAGGGCCTTCCTCTGCATCACCCCACACTTCGGCTTATGGCTCAAGACCTTCAATGTGAAGCCGAAGATGATCAATGGGAGACACGCAGAATGCGGAGGTGCCATAATAAGCAAAGGTGCCGATGCTCCATGGCCAAAGGGTTCCATCCCGGAGACGTCCAACTTATGGCAGCGGGAGTGGTTTTACATCACAGCTCCCTGAAGTACTAAGTGGGTAGCTGCCCCATATACCATTCAGCCCCCCGCCACAACTGGCGTCATGGGTCAACAAGGGGCTGGACTGGGGGCCAGCTAATGACGTGCTGACATTGCAGAGTCGCATCCGAGATCTCCTCAAGAGAGATGTTAGCCTTGTCAAGGTAATGCAAGTCATGCTAGTTCGTCGAGTCCTGCCATGCCAACGTCAACCCCTCCGTATGTGGAAGTTCTGTTGGGGAATGTTGCAGAAAATAAAAATTTTCCTACGGTTTCACCAAGATCCATCTATGAGTTCATCCAGCAACGAGTGATAGGAGTGCATCTACATACCTTTGTAGATCGCAAGCGGAAGCGTTCAAGTGAACGGGGTTGAGGGAGTCGTACTCGTCGTGATCCAAATCACCGATGACCAAGTGTCGAACGGACAGCACCTCCGCGTTCAACACACGTACGGAGTGGATGACGTCTCCCACGCCTTAATCCAGCAAGGAGGAGGGAGAGGTTGATGAAGATCCAGCAGCACGACGGTGTGGTGGTGGATGCAACAGAGTTTCGGCAGGGCTTCGCCAAGCGACTACGGGACGAGGAGGTGTAGCAAGGGGGAAGGGAGGCGCCAAGTGCAAGGGTGCGGCTGCCCTCCCTCCCCCCCCTCTATATATAGGGTCCCCAGGGGGGGCCGGCCCGAGGAGATGGGATCTCCTAGGGGGGCGGCGGCCAAGGGGGGGAGTGCCCCCCAAGGCAAATGGAGCGCCCCCTCCCCTAGGATTCCCAACCCTAGGCGCAGAGGGGGGCCCAGGGGGGTGCACCAGCCCATCAGGGGCTGGTTCCCCTCCCACTTCAGCCCATGGGGCCCTCCGGGATAGGTGGCCCCACCCGGTGGACCCCTGGGACCCTTCCGGTGGTCCCGGTACAATACAGGTGGACCCCGAAACTTTCCTGATGGCCGAAACTCGACTTCCCATATATAATTCTTTACCTCCGGACCATTACGGAACTCCTCGTGACGTCCGGGATCTCATCCGGGACTTCGAACAACTTTTGGTTTGCTGCATACTCATATTCATACAACCCTAGCGTCACCGAACCTTAAGTGTGTAGACCCTACGGGTTCGGGAGACATGTAGACATGACCGAGACGGCTCTCGGTCAATAACCAACAGCGGGATCTGGATACCCATGTTGGCTCCCACATGCTCCTCGATGATCTCATCGGATGAACCACGATGTCAAGGATTCAAGCAACCCCGTATACAATTCCCTTTGTCAATCGGTATGTTACTTGCCCGAGATTCGATCATCGGTATCCCAATACCTCGTTCAATCTCGTTACCGGCAAGTCACTTTACTCGTACTGTAATGCATGATCCCGTGACCAAACGCTTGGTCACTTTGAGCTCATTATGATGATGCATTACCGAGTGGGCCCAGTGATACCTCTTCGTGTCTGGAGTGACAAATCCCATTCTCGATCCGTGACAACCCAACAGACACTTTCGGAGATACCTGTAGTGCACCTTTATAGTCACCCAGTTACGTTGTGACACTTGGTACACCCAAAGCACTCCTACGGTATCCGGGAGTTACACGATCTCATGGTCTAAGGAAAAGATACTTGACATTGGAAAAGCTCTAGCAAAACGAACTACACGATCTTGTGCTATGCTTAGGATTGGGTCTTGTCCATCACATCATTCTCCTAATGATGTGATCCCGTTATCAATGACATCCAATGTCCATAGTCAGGAAACCATGACAATCTATTGATCAACGAGCTAGTCAACTAGAGGCTCACTAGGGACATATTGTAGTCTATGTATTCACACGTGTATTACGATTTCACGATAATACAATTATAGCATGAATAAAAGACAATTATCATGAACAACAAAATATAATAATAATCCTTTTATTATTGCCTCTAGGGCATATTTCCAACAAGTTCAACCCGGAAGGACCGCGAACTATTCAGCAATTCTTCGGCTGACGCTCGAAGAGATGTATGGATTGTTCTTCGGATCACGAATAAAGTGTCCGGACACCACCGAGGATGCGGGTCTGAACTGCAATTGTCCAGATACCCACGTAAGTAATTCTCCGGTCAAACATGCTGTCTTTTTATTTGTCACAACATCATTCTGAAAAAATAGCTCTTGGCCAGGACTGGATAAGGAAGGCGAAGATGATCAGGTGTTCGGCCCCCCTTCTCGAAGGCTCACCGGATCCTGTACTAGCTAGGATGCTTGAGCACGCACCTTATCAAGTGCCATCAGGGGAAGATAAAGGGAGGAATAAAGAAGCCGAGCCTCACGCATTACTCATCCAAACCCGGGGAATTAGTGTCTCCGCAAAAGAGGATAGTCGGGGAGAAGAATCTAGAATCCCCTCTCCCCAAGGAAGGAAAAGGACCGCTCCTGAAGACTTGGAAACGAGGGCTTCCAAACGAGGGAAGAAACCTTCGCCAGGGGGCCCTGCCCCGGAGGGCATCCTTACCGCATAGTGCCTGCAAGGGGGCCAGCCCTCCACCGAGCTGTCAGTAAACAAGAGTACTTTGGTAAATATATCCTGCTTTATCTCCGAGGACAATAACCGAGACATATATCTTGCAGTCCAGCTCGTAGCATTTCTCGACAGAGTTCGTCTTCGGGGGATCTTCTTCCGGAGATGATGGAGAGCGAAACGCCTCCCCTTATCTCCCCGCCTCATGGGGCGGACGACCCTGAGGTGTCGTCATGGAGGATTTCTCCTAATCCACCAAGGCCAAAGGGTAACCCTTCGGCCACCTGATATCCGGAGTATTCAGCTCCTCAGGAGAGCAACAAAAAGAATGCGGGACTGTCCGGTGCACAACCGGACGCACTGATGGGTCTTCTGGAGCATCGTAATTTAATGGGTATCTCAGAGGCGCATCGTAATTTAATGGGTACGGTGGTTGAGAGGATTTCATCCACCAAAAGTGGGTTGCATGAAGCTTTTATGAGCCTGCTAAGAGGCTTTGAGGTACGCAAAGTAATATATATATATTTTGATTTGCACCGCACGCTAGGTGTGCCCTATACCGATAGTAGCCCCTGAGACTCTGGTTGCTGTCCAAAGGCGGCAAATAGAGGATCATAGTCCCAGATAATGATCATGCTGCTTTCATATGCAGGCGGCTGAGGGTCCGGTGGCTAGCCGGATTAGTGAGGTTGCCGAACTGAGGCGGCGGCTTGATGCGGCAGATGCCAACATCGTGCTTGTAAACAAGCGGCTTGACAAGGCGCGGGGTATGTATTTTCCGGTGGTCAATAGATACTAAGAGGAGCATGATGCTAGTATATATAATATGTTGTGACTGCAGATGGAGCTGCCGCCTTGGAGACCCTTCGAGCGGAGCTTGCCCGAGGCAAGGAACAAGCCAGGAGAAGTGATGCGGCCGCCCTAAAGGCGGCCGAAGAGTTAAGAGCCGAACAGGCTGCTCATCGCTAGAGCGAAGATAAAATAGCCAAGATGGCTGTTGAGCTGAAGGATGCCGCCGACCGTTATGAGCACCTTGAAAAGGAAAGCCAAGCGAAAGCGGAGGACCTGAAGAAAGCCATGGTAGCAGCCAAGGAAAACCGCTCTAAAATCAGAGCAGCGAAGGAGGAGCTTCGTCAAGCCGGAGATATCACGGCTGGGAAGCCCTTTTTGTTGCGGACGAAGTTCGGAGATCCGAAGTATGCCCCTCTGGATCAATTATGGAGTGTTGCAGACGCGTACTTGGACTTGGCAACGAGTGCTGCTGATGCGACTGAGTTTTTCAAAGATCAGAAAGATCATGAAGTGGAAAGGTTGTTCTGGTCGCAGTTCAGTGCTCCCACGCGTCCGCTGCTGTTAAATGAACAAATGGCCAAGTGGGCTGAGCTCCATAGGTTGTCCGGACATGCCATGAGGTCTGTCGTGGATCATCTTTGGCCGGAGGGACCAAAGCTGAATAGTTATTTTGGTTTAGTGCAACGATTCCTTGGTGCTATGCCACATATCGACGCTGTAAAGAGGTCGGCGTGCATAGAGGGTGCGCGAATGGCTCTTGCCCGTGTTAATACATACTGGGCAGAGATGGAGGCCACCGCTATTGCAACCCGGGATCCAGCTGTAGGCCACATCTCGGCCGAGCACTATTTTGAAGAAGTCCTACAAACTGCTCGTTTAATAGAGGCTCAGTGCTCAAAGAGTATCATGTTTGAGTGACATGTATCCCAATTTTAAAAACAATGCTATTTGGGTTATAAAGGTTGTGTTTATACTTTTGCCTGAAAGTATTATGATGCCTCCTGTGCGGCCGTTTATGTATTTATATAACCTGAAAGTTTGCAGTCGTCGGCTTCAGCCCCCACACATATAATACGGGGGTGTTCGGAAAAGCGCGTATTCACACTTGATCCGACGTCTTGGTCCATTAAGGAAGTGATAGCGCGGCGAACAAGGCAATCGGACTATATAGCTTTAACACTTTCACTTAGCCATAGGAGTTTGATGGTGGGGCTACTATATAGCCCCGGGTACTTCCGCGCTCATCCGAATACGGGGCGCGTACATACATGACCGGGTAACCGGCCCTTCGTTAGTGCGGAGGAATTGCGAAGATTCCGCTGAGTCATCGAGTGGTTGACCAGTCTCGCGCTTTATCATGACAGTCAGTTTTCGGCTTTCTCTACTGAGGTGCTCATCCAGATGAACCAGGGCACAATCGCAGTAGTTATCCCCGTGCCACCTTAGCCGATAGAGCGGAATGTAAGGTAGCAAAACACGGGAGCCGGGCAAACCCAACTATTGACCAAAGACATGATTCAGAGCTGATGCATATAAGGCCCAACTCGTGACGCCGAACACTCCCTAAGGTATTAGGTCTTTACAACGTATAGTGGGCTGAGTAACGCCCTCGATAATGAGCCCTGAATGTCCAGGTACGTGCATTAGTCCGAGGTGACGAAATGCCAATAACACCGACATCCCTCTTGGCACTACTAGGGAAAGGGCTATAGATGAAATGGATACTAATGACGCACCTGACATGTGGTGCGCCACTACTATATAGCAGTGGCGCACCATGTGCAAAGCGCCATTAAATGTGGAAGACAATAATGGCGCACCAGACACATGGTGCGCCACTAGTAACAATTTTTTTATTTTTCCAAACATACTAATGGCACACCCAGGCACAGTGCGCCTTACTAGTTCTAACTAGTAATGGCGCACCAGCCACACAAAGGCGCCACTCATCGTAGTTTTTTTATTCTTTTTATTTGCAACACTACTAATGGCGCCCCGTGGCATAGTGCGCATTACTAGTTTAAACTACTAATGGCGCACTATGCCACGGTGCGCCATTAGTGTATATATATATATATATATATATAGATATATAGATATATATATATATATATATATATATATATATATATGAAAAAATAATAATGGCGCACCACCAGCAGGTGCGCCATTAGTAACCTGGGACCAACAAGATATTTTGGACAGCCACACCTACCCACTCACTTTCCCCACTTCATTCTCTCCACCTCCTCCTCCAAGCTTGTCTCGGCCGCCTCCTCCTCCTCACCTCATTTGCACCATAGATTCATCCAAATTAAGTGGTTAAATTACCTTTTTTTGATAGGTAAGTAAGGGGGGAAGCTATCTTTATGTTGTTCTCCCTCCAACAACGTGCACATGCACTTTTTGTGGCCTAGCTAGATCTATGTATGTTTGTGGTGTTGCATATGTTTGTGGTGTTGCATATATGTTTGTGTTTGCAGGTACCGGTATTTGAAATGCGATAGTTGCCAATATTTTGCCGGAATGTTGATTCATTTCCGTTTCGGCGAGAATTTTGGCACTATGCATTCTTTTTTGTCCTATTTTTAGGGAAAGTCATGCCAAAAATTTTCTTGGTTCTAAAATATCGTTTTGCTGTACCCATGCAGCGACCATGGTCCGCATACGATGACCCGAAGGCATCGTGAATAGGTTTTGAGCTCATGAAGGCCGAGATGCTTCAAAAGAACGAGGCGGAGATAAGATGTCCGTGTCGAAGATGCAAGTGAAGAGCCTTATTGCGGACCCAGATTCGAGCAGGTGCGGGACCACCTGCTCTTGCGTGGTTTCATGGATGGCTATCGGTGGCAAGGTGATGAAGATGACTATGAAGTCGTCCATGGGGGCGGGCAAGAAATGAGGAAGGGCAACAAGACAACCACCGCGGCTCGGCGGGCGAGAAGACAAAGAATCTCCAGGACATGATCACGACGGTGATCTTGTACGATCATCATGTAGAAGATGCAGGACATGATGATGAGGAAGATGTCGGAGATGAGCGAAGGGCATGAGCATGAAGATGAAGATGCCGGCGGAGCAGACGACGATGGACCATCGATGGGCTGGGTGCAGGACCCTCATATTCAAGAGCTGCTTCTCAAGCAGACGGATAACGCAAGAGCTGTCGTGATACGTCTCCAACATATCTATAATTTTTTATTGCTCCATGCTAGATTATCTACTGTTTTGGACTATATTAGGCTTTATTTTCCACTTTTATATTACTTTTGGGACTAACCTATTAACCGGAGGCCCAGCCCAGAATTGCTGTTTTTTTGCCTATTTCAGTGTTTCGAAGAAAAGGAATATCAAACGGAGTCCAAAAGACCTGAAACTCCACGGAACCTGTTTTTGGACCAAAAGAAGCCCATGGAGTACCGGAAGCTCACCAGAGGAGTCTCGGGCTGCCGACGAGGGTGGGGGGCACGCCCACCCCCCTGGGGCGCGCCCCCCTACCTCGTGGCCAGCCCGAAAGTCCACCGACGTCCTCCCTGCACCCATATATACTCTCGTACCCTAAAACTTCCAGAACGGAGATTAGATCAGAAGTTCCGCCACCGCAAGCCTCTATAGCCACGAGAAATCAATCTAGTCCCTCTCCGGCGCCCTGCCGGAGGGAGCCATCATCACCGGTGGCCATGGAGGAGTATCCCGGAGGGGTCTTCATCATCATGAAGCCCAAGGACCAGAAGGTGGAGGCCCTGTAGGAGGAAGCACAAGGGGGAGAACCTCTCCTCCTCTCTTCCGGTGGTGCCGGAGTGCCATCGGGAGGGGAATCATCGCCACAGTGATCGTCCTCATCAACATCACCATCATCATCACCATCCTCATCTCTATTACGCGGACCACTCTCCCGCACCCCGCTGTAATCCCTACTTGAACATGGTGCTTTATGCCACATATTATGATCCAATGATGTGTTGCCATCCTATGATGTTTTGAGTAGATAAATTTTGTCTTTGGATTGATTGATGATCTAGATTGGTATGAGTTGTATGTTTTACTTTGGTGCTGTCCTATGGTGCCCTCCGTGTCCTCAAGCGTGAGGGATTCCCGCTGTAGGGTGTTGCAATACGTTCATGATTCGCTTATAGTGGGTTGGTGAGTGACTGAAACACAAACCCGAGTAAGAGGGATTGTTGCGTATGGTAATAAAGAGGACTTGATGCTTTAATGCTATGGTTGGGTTTTACCTTAATGATCTTTAGTAGTTGCGGATGCTTGCTAGAGTTCCAATCATAAGTGCATATGATCCAAGTAGAGAAAGTATGTTAGCCTATGCCTCTCCCTCATATGAAACTGCAATAGTGATTATCGGTCTTGTTAATAATTGCCTAGGACAATTCCGCACACCGATCCACCATTGTTCCACACTCGCTATTTATATTATTTAGTGATATATTCTAACTTTATGATAACAGCACCTACTTTTATGTTTTAGCTCTCCGATATCATACAAAGTTATCCTCTTCATACCCACAACATAGTTTTATTTCTCATTGCTAGTTGGAAGTAAACGTTCGATGCACGTAGAGTCGTATCAGTGGCAGATAGGGCTTGAGAGAATATTGATTTTACCTTTAGCTCCTTGTGGGTTCGACACTCCATACCTATCACTTCCACCTTTGGAAAGTGCTACGATGATTCCCTGCACTTGGGGATTATCAAGCTCTTTCTGGCGCCCGTTCTTTGAGGAGCAATAGCGTGGGGTTGATATTCTCGTGTGTGCTTGTTTGCTTCCTTCACTAAGTAGATTTTGTTTTTCCTTTTTGTTTTTATTTAGTTGTGGGTGAAACATACAAAAAAAATTAAAAATTAAAATACAAAAATAATTATTACTTGCCTCTCATGCCTAAAAAGTTTTTCAAAAAGAGAAGTGATTGGAAGGTTTTGCATTGAAGAAGTGAGGGTCGACCTTGAGCACTTGTGCTCATGCTCACGGAAACAATGTAGAATTTTTCATGGAAGTTTCTGTGTAAATAATTATCCCCTTGTATATATTCATTGTATTATAAAAATAATGTGCCAACCTTGGTTTTAGGATAATTAGATTGCTTGTTTACTATGTGCAAAACAAAAACAGAAACTTTGGCTGTAGTGCGTGAATTTATTTTTTTACTGGAAAGTCAAATGGGTCTGAAACTTTTTGCACATTACTTCTGTACAAATTGTTAAATTTTTCAAATTTAGTTTATAATTTTAGGAGTTACAGAAGTTTGGCAAAGTTCCAGATTACTACAGACTGTTCGGTTTTTAACACATTCTGTTTTGTGTGTGTTGTTTGCTTATTTTGATGAATCTATAAGTAGTATAGGAGGGTATGAACCATAGAGAAGTTGGAATACAGTAGATTTAACATCAATACAAATAAATAATGAGTTCATTACAGTACCTAAAGGTAGTGATTTGCTTTATTACACTAACGGATCTCACAAGTTTTTGTTAAAGTTTTGTGTGGATGGAGTGTCCGAAGGTCGAGGAGCTACCAATATGAGAAGAATAAAGCGAGGCAAGATTTCAAGCTTGGGGATGCCCAAGGCACCCCAAGCAAATATTTCAAAGTATACTCAAGCATCCAAGCTTGGGGATGCCCCGGTTGGCATCCCATCTTTCTTCTTCAACAAATATCGGTATACCTCGGTTTTTGTTTTGTTCACATGATTTGTGTCCTTTGTGTTTTTCCTTTTCTTCAAGAACCATGCTACCATGAGATAGCTCTTCATTGATTTATAGAATACTTCATGTGCTTCACTTAAATCTTTTAAATATGATCTTATAGAATTGCTCTTTGTGCTTCACATAAATCTTTTGAGTATGGTTTTATAGAATGCTTCATGTGCTTCACTTATACACTTTGAGCTTGGATATTAGTTAGTTGTAGAATGCTCCATGAACTTCACTTATATTTTTTGGAGTATGAATAGTGCTATCATTTAAAGTGGGTTTGGAAGAGTGTCAACTTTAGGAATTAGTGATCCCACTATTTTGGAAGTGTTGAATCTTAGTGTGATATTTATGAAAGTGGATTCGGAAGAGTGTCAACTTTAGCTAGAAATGATTCCACTATTTTGGAAGAGGTTCCAATTTAGTATGAGAACAAAGTTGCTATCCATGATACTACTTAAAATTATTATGAGTGAGGAATACATGCTTGTAGGAGTGGCAATAATATCAAGTTTCCTCTCTATGTGCTTAAAGTTTTGAAGTTATGCTTGTTTTGCCTTCCTATGCTAGTTGATTCTTGTTCCCATAAGTTGTGTGCTCACAAAATCCCTAGGAATAGGAAGTGTGTTAGATTTAAATATTCTAGTCATATTCTTCAAGATGCTCTCTTTGTGTTTCAATTCCTATCTTTAAAGTGAGCATCATTGAAATCATCATGCCTAGCTAAAAGGCATTAAAGAAAAGCGCTTGTTGGGAGACAAGCCAATATTTACCCTTACTGTTTTTGTGTGTTTACATGATTAATATACTATAGTAATCATGTTTTATATCTTTTGTTTCAATAAAGTACCAAGTAAGACCTTTGGGAAAACTTGGGTGAAAGTTAATGTGATCTTGCTGTAAAAAACAGAAACTTTGCTCTCACGAGAATAGATGTCCTTTTTTTTACAGAAGAGTGATATTGAGTTGATTCTTTTTGCAGAAGATTAATAGACAAATTCCTCATGTCCACCAATTTATTTCATAATTTTTGGAGTAGCAGAAGTATGGTTATTGTTCAGATCATTACAGACTGTTCTGTTTCTGACAGATTCTGTTTTCATTGCATAGTTTGCTTGTTTTCTAGTTTCTATAACTTATATTCCTCAATATAATTTGTAGAAATGATATGGTACAGTAGGCATTGTGTGAAAACAATTATGAAACTTGTCTTTGTCAGTACCAAAGTGAATGGTTTGCTCTTTATCATACTAACCTATCTCACGAAGTTTGGCTAAGTTTTGTGTGATTGAAGTTTTCAAGTTTTGGGTGAGATATCGATATGAGGAGAAGAAGGAGTGGAAAGACACTAATCTTGGGGATGCCCAAGGCACCCCAAGGTAATATTCAAGGAATACTCAAGCGCCTAAGCTTGGGGATGCCCCGGAAGGCATCCCCTCTTTCGTCTTCAAAACTATCGGTACACCTTACTCGGAGCTATATTTTTATTCGTCACATGATATGTGTTTTACTTGGAGCTTCATTTCCTTTTGTTAGTATTATATAGCTTCTATTTAAAATAGTGTTTTTCATCTTTATTTTCAATACAAATGTCAAGGATAGCCTTTACCATGCTTATTTTGCTAGTATACATGTTGCTGTTTGAAAACAGAAAGTTTACCGCTGTTGCAAAAATTCCCTAGAAAAGTCAGAGCATGATATAATGTTGAAACGTTTTGCATAATGAGCTCTGATAAATATACTACAGTGGGAATTTTCTCTCATAATTGTTTGAGTTAGGGAAGTATGATGAATCTTGCATTCTTTACAGACTATACTGTTTTGGCAGATTGTTGTTATGGTTGCATTGTTTGCATATGTTTGCTTGTTTAATGATTCTATTTGAGGATAGGAGTGTTAAATATGCAGAGTAATTTAGTATGCAATGTTAATAATAATTTTATTAATTTGTTACGGTTGAAAATGATAAGGTTTTGCATTGGTTTATACTAACCTATCTCACGAGTTCTTGTTGAGTTTGGTGTGTATGAAGCTTTTGAGATTTAGGAAACCGGCGTATAAAAGGAATTAAGGAGACACAAAGCTCAAGCTTGGGGATGCCCAAGGCACCCCAAGACATTATTTCAAGAAGTCTCAAGCATCTAAGCTTGGGGATGCCGATAGGCACCCCACCTTTTCTCTTCAACAACTATCGGTTAGTATCGGTTGAACCTAAGTTTTTGCTTCTTCACATGAGTTGTGCTATCCTTGCAATGTCATTTTATTTTGTTTTGCTTGCTGTTTGAATAAAATCATTGGATCTGAAATATTGAATGAAAATAATCCTCCCATGGCTAGTTAATAATTTTACTACTCAGTGTTCTTCACTCATATCTTTTGGAGTAGTTTGTCATTTGCTCACATGCTTCATGTCTATCCTATGAGTAAATGGTTGAATGAATTCAATGTCATAAATCTGAATTTATATATGTTTCATATGCTTATAACATGGTTAGTGATGACTTCACACATAGAAAGTATGAGCCATAAAAGTTGTTGAGAGTTGGCAAACATAGTTTTGGTCATCGTTGCAATTAATAGGAAGTAATAAGGAAAGAGAGGTTCACATACAAATATATTATCTTGGACATCTTTACGATTGTGAAGCACTCATTAAGTATGACATGCTAAAAGAGTTGACGTTGGACAAGGAAGACAACGAAATGGTTTATGTTTTCCGACATCTCAGTTAAAGTATATTTTCATTGACCTTCCAAACAGGTTGAGCTTGCCTTTCCCCCTCATGCTAGCCAAAATTCTCAGCACCAAGTAGAGATACTACTTGTGCTGCCAAAATCCTTAAACCAGTTTTGCCATGAGAGTCCACCATATCTACCTATGGATTGAGTAAGATCCTTCAAGTAAGTTGTCATCGGTGCAAGCAATAAAAATTGCTCTCTAAATATGCATGACTTATTAGTGCGGAGAAAATAAGCTTTGTACGAACTTGTTGTGGAAGTAATAAAAGCGACGGACTGCATAATAAAGGTCCACATGCAAGGGGCAATATAAAGTGACGTTCTTTTGCATTAAGATTTTGTGCATCAACCCTAAACTCACATGACAACCTCTGCTTCCCTCTGCGAAGGGCCTATCTTTTTTACTTCATGCTCGAGCCAAGGAGATCATCACCATTCCCTTTTTCATTTTATCCTTTGGCAAGCCCCTTGTGTTTGAAAGATCATGATATATATATATATCCAATTGGATGTAAGTTAGCATGGGCTACTATTGTTGACATCACCTAAAGGTGAATACGTTGGGAGGCAACAGAATGAGCCCCTATCTTTCTCCGTGTCCGGCTGAAACTCCATAACCACAAGTATTGCGTGAGTGTTAGCAATTGTAGAAGACTATATGATAGTTGAGTATGTGGACTTGCTGAAAAGCTCTATTCTTGACTCTTTCTGATGTTACGATAAATTGCAATTGCTTCAATGACTGAGATTATAGTTTGTTAGTTCTCAATGAAATTTCTGAACCATACTTGACATTGTGAATAGATTGTTACTTGATCATGAAAAGTTTTATGAGATAAGCTACTATTATGACACATTTGGATGCTAGAAAAAGTGATTGGAATTATCATTGATCAAACTTATGCACTTACTAGCATTCCGCATCAAAAATTATCTTTTTATCATTTACCTACTCGAGCACGAGCAGGAATTAAGCTTGGGGATGCCTGATACGTCTCCAACGTATCTATAATTTTTGATTGCTCCATGCTAGATTATCTACTGTTTTGGACTATACTGGGCTTTATTTTCCACTTTTATATTACTTTTGGGACTAACCTATTAACCGGAGGCCCAGCCCAGAATTGATGTTTTTTTGCCTATTTCAGTGTTTCAAAGAAAAGGAATATCAAACGGAGTCCAAAAGACCTGAAACTCCACGGAACCTGTTTTTGGACCAAAAGAAGCCCATGGAGTACCGGCAGCTCACCAGGTGAGTCTCGGGCTGCCCACGAGGGTGGGGGGCGCGCCCACCCCCCTGGGGCGCGCCCCCCTACCTCGTGGCCAGCCCGGAAGTCCACCAACGTCCTCCCTGCACCCATATATACTCTCGTACCCTAAAACTTCCAGAACGGAGATTAGATCAGAAGTTCCGCCGCCGCAAGCCTCTGTAGCCACGAGAAATCAATCTAGGCCCTCTCCGGCGCCCTGCCGGAGGGGGCCATCATCACCGGTGGCCATGGAGGAGTATCCTGGAGGGGTCTTCATCATCATGAAGGCCAAGGACCAGAAGGTGGAGGCCATGGAGGAGGAAGCACAAGGGGGAGAACCTCTCCTCCTCTCTTTCGGTGGTGCCGGAGTGCCATCGGGAGGGGAATCATCGCCACGGTGATCGTCTTCATCAACATCACCATCATCATCTCTTTTACGCGGACCACTCTCCCGCACCCCGCTGTAATCCCTACTTGAACATGGTGCTTTATGCCACATATTATGATCCAATGATGTGTTGCCATCCTATGATGTTTTGAGTAGATAACTTTTGTCTTTGGGTTGATTGATGATCTAGATTGGTATGAGTTGTATGTTTTACTTTGGTGCTGTCCTATGGTGCCCTCCGTGTCACGCGGGCGTGAGGGATTCCCGCTGTAGGGTGTTGCAATACGTTCATGATTCGCTTATAGTGGGTTGGTGAGTGACTGAAACACAAACCCGAGTAAGAGGGATTGTTGCGTATGGGAATAAAGAGGACTTGATGCTTTAATGCTATGGTTGGGTTTTACCTTAATGATCTTTAGTAGTTGCGGATGGTTGCTAGAGTTCCAATCATAAGTGCATATGATCCAAGTAGAGGAAGTATGTTAGCCTATGCCTCTCCATCATATGAAACTGCAATAGTGATTATCGGTCTTGTTAATAATTGCCTAGGACAATTCCGCACACCGATCCACCATTATTCCACACTCGCTATTTATATTATTTAGTAATATATTCTAACTTTATGATAACAGCACCTACTTTTTTGTTTTAGCTCTCCGATATCATACAAAGTTATCCTCTTCATACCCACAACATAGTTTTATTTGTCGTTGCTAGTCTGAAGTAAACGTTCGGTGCACGTAGAGTCGTATCAGTGGCAGATAGGGCTTGAGAGAATATTGATTTTACCTTTAGCTCCTTGTGGGTTCGACACTCCATACTTATCACTTCCACCTTTGGAAAGTGCTACGATGATTCCCTACACTTGGGGATTATCATGCCGCCCGAGAGAAAGCCAAGCTGGATCAACTGGAGATAGACGCGGTTACTCCATTGTATGAAGGATGCAGGCCCGAGGATACCCACCTGAAAGTAACGCTCATGGCTCTGGAGATGAAGGTAAAACACAAAATGACCGACGCATGCTTCGACGTGAAAATGTCATTCTGGCACGAATGTCTTCCCAAGGGGAACAAGTGCCCGCCCAGTTTCGAGGAGGCGAAGAAAATCATGTGTCCTCTGGATTTACCGCACGTGAAATACCATGTGTGCATGAACAATTGCATCATTTATCGGGACGAGCACGCGGAGTCTACCATATGTCCGGTGTGCGGCGTCCCTCGATACAAGAAGAGGAAGAAATCTCCTCGAAAAGTGGTGTGGTACTTTCCGATCACTCCTCGTCTGCAACGGTATTTCGTGGACCCTAAGGTAGGAAATCTCCTGTGTTGGCATGCGGATAGGGAGGAGAAGAAGCGAGAATATGACGCAAATGATCCGGATATAAATAAAAAAGACAAGATGCTGAGTCACCCTAAGGATGGGAGCCAGTGGCAAGCGTTGAACTTCGAACACCCAGAATTTGGGAAGGATCCAAGGAACATCGTCTTTGAGTGCGAGCACCGATGGAGTCAATCCGTTTGGCAGCCAGAGAAGCACACATAGTACCTGGCCTGTGTTTGTGTGAATGTACAACCTTCCCCCCTGGTTGTGCATGAAGAGGAAGTACATTCACATGAGTATGCTAATTGAAGGGCCGAAACAACCAGGGAAAGACATCAATCTGTATCTGGGGCTGCTGAAATAGGAGCTAGACACGATGTGGAAAACGCCAGCCAATACGTGGGATGCTGTGGAGAAAGAATATTTCCCTATGAGAGCCGCACTGCTCACGACGGTGCACGACTATCTCGGTTACGGATATCTCGCGGGGCAGGTGGTCCATGGATTTTCTGGATGCGTCAGGTGCATGGATGACACAACGTATCGCCAGCTAGATAGAGATCCTGGGTCTTCGAAAACCGTGTTCATGGGGCATCGAAGGTGGCTTCGCGATGATGACCCATGGAGGAAACGCAAGGATCTGTTTGATGGTGAAACCGAACCCCGAAGACGCCCGCGTACGAGGAGCGGCGAGGAAATAGACGAGCTGTTGAAAAATTGGAAAGATTGCCCACTGCCGGGAAAGAAGCAAATGGCGTCAGATCTGGGAAAGAAGCGAAAGGCGCCAGAGCCGCTGCTGAAGGTATGGAAAACGAGGTCTGTTTTCTGGGACTTGCCGTCTTTGGAAGATCCACCGTGTGCCTCACAGCCTTGATGTCATGCATATCATGAAGAACGTGTGCGAGAGTCTGCTTGGTACCTTGCTCAACATGCCAGAGAGTACCAAAGATGGGCCGAAAGCAAGGGCAGACTTGAAATCAATGGGCATCAGGGAGGAGCTTCACGCTAATGATGATGATGATGAGGCGAAGCAGGACACGGAAAGTCGTCGCAAAGGCAAAAGGCCAAGAAGACCGAAATGACTACCCTCCGCGTGCTTCACTCTAAGTCGAGGAGATATATCAGTTTTTCACCTGCCTCGTAGGAGTAAAACTTCCCTTCTGATTCTGCGGGGAAGATAAGCGAGATACCTAGACCCAGTGAAGCGAAGTTCAGCGGGATGAAGTCTCACGACTGTCACGTGTTGATGACGCAGATACTTCCAGTTGAAATCCATGGGATCATGGACGCGCACGTCCGTGAAACGCTATTTGGCCTATGCAACTTTTTCGACGTCATCTCTCGGAAGTCGGTTGGCGTGAGGCAACTCAAAAGGCTACAGGAAGAGATCATGGTGATACTATGCGAGCTTGAGATGTACTTCCTGTTGGATCATGGGTTCCGGCAGACCCTTAAGGTTCGAACTCTGGGGTGCGCACGGAGATCCAACCCTCCACCGTCTCGTACCTCGCTGAATCGCAGGGACCTAAACTACTAACAAGAACAACACAAGAGACGCAAGATTTATACTAGTTCGGGCCACCGTTGTGGTGTAATACCCTACTCTAGTTTGTGGTGTGTGGATTGCCTTTGGGGCGGCGAAGAAACGATGCAGGGAAGAACAGCCTCGCGAGGGTCTTTTCTTGGTGGGTGTGATGAACAGCTAAGTGGTGCCCCGTCGCTCTAGCTTGAGGAACGGGTTTCTCTCTCTCTCTCTGGATTCCGAATGCTCGATCCGATCGTCCCTCGTCCTCTAGTGTGGCTACCCCTATTTATAGGCGAAGGCCCTGGGCCTTTTAAAAAAATTGAGCGGGAAGGGCGCCAACAATTGGCCATTTTGAAGGGGAACAGCGGGTACACTTATCCTGACTAAAGTTGGTCCTCGCTTGCCAAAGGCTCTGGTGATGACGCCTGCTTGGGCTCCATGATGACTGCATTCCAGCCGTTGGGGCTGGTCTTGGTCTTGTTGCACCGAAACGGATGCCTTTGCTTGATGCTCTTGCCTGCGCTTGCCCCTTTGCACCAAAGAGGAAAGGAGGGCGCTCTTGGCGGGCTGGCGCCCGACTAAGCGCCCTCGGTCGTCATGGCTTGCGTCATGGGCACCTCATGAGGTACCCGCCTTGAGTTCTCCGCCTCCTCATGAGCCAGCCTGACGAGGCCGCGCCTGAGGAAGCTCTTGGTCGCCCGCCCCGCGAGGCTTGGTCCCTCGCGAGGGTCTTGAGCTTGTGTAGATGAAGATGGGCCGTCCTGGGCCTCCTTTGAGCCACGACGTAGGCCGCAGGCACGCAAGTCTGGGGACCCTCGTTCCCAGAACGCCGACAGTAGCCCCCGGGGCCACGACGCGCCCGGACTTGGCCGTGCAGAGAGGCGAAAGGGCAAGTGCGAAGCGTTGTGGGCCCTAACAGCCTGTGGCCTTGGGCGCCGCGTGGCGGTTGATTGGACGTGGGCGCTTCTGCAACCGCGCGGGTTGATAATAGAGCGGCATCTTGCTTGCCTCCTTTACTTTCTCCAGTTGCTGCTCAGATCCCCTTTCTTGCGCCTCTCCTTCCTGCTTCCAAGACTTTCAGATCCACTCTGCCTTCGTGCCCTAGCCAGTCATGGCTCCTCGTCAAAACCCGGCCGGAGCCTGGTACTCTCCTGCCTTGGACCTACCGAATGTGTCAGCGGCGAGCCTTGCCACAATCGCCCGGCTGGCGAGGCGCAGGCGTCGTGAGCAGCGGTGTTCAAGGCCGGCTCCTCCGCTCCTGAGGGTCGGGGGAGTATCTTCTACCCGTTCTTCGCGGGCGCCATTATTGCTAGTCTGTCGCCTCCCTTCTCTGAGTTCTTCTTCTCCGTCCTTCGCCATTACAACATTCACGCTCTGCACCTCCATCCCAACTCCGTCCTTCTCCTGGCAATCTTCGCCTACTATTGTGAGGCCCATGTTGGGGTCAAGCCCTCGGTGGCCTTGCTGCACCACTACTTCTTCCTCCGATTCTCCCGTGGTCCCGTCTCCGCGTGCGCGAGCTTCGTCGCGTACGGCGGAGCTATTGCCATTTCAAACACTGGGAAGCGGATTGAGGGCTTCAGGAGAAAGTGGGTCTTGGTGGATGCCGGGCGGATCCACCCTCGACTGATCCTGCCCACAGAGCCCGCTGAGAGCTCCGACGACTAGTCCCGGATGAAGCTTCGGGATCCTCGCTGGTCAGTGCCGGAGAGGATGGGCCTTGAATCTGAAGTCAGACGATCTTGGCGTGGCGAGGCTGACCGGTCGTCGTTCTTGAGGGAGTTCTGGAGCACCAACTGGCTCCGCTCGCCCGATGCTTCGCTTAGATGTGGAGGCCTAACCCGAGCAGCGTGGCCCCTGGCCAGCGAGGATCTGGTGTGATCCTCCAGTCCTTGGTAGAAGCGATGTGGCGAGACCGGGCGCCCAGCGCCCTGTTTCTTTGCGAAGATTGGGAGCAGGTTGTGGGGTCCATGCCCGCCTTCAATGGGGACGGGCTCGTGCCCGCGGAGGCTCCAGAGGACCTGGCGGACGTGCCCTCTTCCGACTCCAGCGAAGAGGTGGAGGAAAGGGATCCATGAGAGGGGGTTGATTCGGGGGTGGAGTCCAGGGCTCCCTCCCTGCGGCGCTGGCCCCGCGTTCTCCGCCTCCCCGAAAGTGACGACGATGAAGATGAGGATGAGCGGGGAGGCAAAAGCCTGCCCCCGATCCCGAAGAAGGACCGGACTGGGCTGGTCCCCCGCGGGTCCGCCCGGCCCAGGCGATCATGAGCGCTGCCGCTCCTGGTCCCCTTGAAGCCGATCCTCGCAGCGGCTCTCGGGCTTCAAGTATGACCGGCGGCTGCTCGAGTCCACCAGAGATGACTTGTAAGTGCCCGCCTCCTGTCTTGATTATTGCTTTGTTGACGAGATCTGATGTCCATGCTCTTCGGTCAGGCTGGCGCCTGCGGCCAAGAAGCTGAAGGGGGCTCCTGAGGCCCCATCCATGGTGGTGCCTTTGCCCGAAAAGGAAGACGACCCTGACGCCCAAGCCTCTCCTGCCCGGGCGTCCTCGCGAGGCCTGGTTGAGCCCGCTGGGCGAAGCTCACTTTGTCCCAAGCGACTCCAGGCGGCCTTTGCTGGCGCAGCCTCCACCGTCGTCGTGGCGCCCGATGGTTCCGCCTCGAGCGCTTGATGGTTCTGTCGCCGCCGACTCCTCCTACTCCGCCCTCTGCTGTCTCTCCGACTCCTCCCACGGTCTGGACCACTGCTGCTTTGAACTGGACCGCTGCGGCAGAGATCTTCGGGTGCCGACCCTCGCTTGGTGGCAGGCGCTGGAGCTGGCCTCTGGCTGGATTCGTGCCGACGCTTTGATTCGGGCGGCGTTGGTCCAGGCTTCGACGGCCTGTGACGAGGAGAAGCAGGCTGTTCGCGAGGCGAAGGTAGCCCGCAATGCTGCCCTGGGGGAGGCAGCCAAAGATCCGAGGTCGCTGCGAGACGCTGGAGGGTGAGCTGAAGGGCCTGCAGAACCAGCTCACCGAGGAGGCTCGCCTCCGCCAGGAGCAGGAGGAAGGCATGAAGGCTCGCGAGGCGGCCATCAGGGACCGGGAGGCCAAGCTGAAGAAACGCCGCGACTGTCTTGACGCGTTGGGGCAGGAACTGGAGGCGAGGAAGGTCGAGCTGGACGCCAAGGCGCGCGTTCTGGCTGAAGACCGCGTGGCCTTCATGGATATGGAGGTGAAGGCTCGCGTCCTGCTGAGGGAGCTTTATGACAGCGGCCTGGAGAGCCCACTGGCCGGCGCGGAGGACGGCCCCACCAGGCTGCTTCCCTTCCTGATCCGCGCTCTTGAAGACGTCTCCCTTGGTCTCAGCCCCACGGCTGAGGCCGAGGCGCGGGTCTTGTCTTCTGCGGCACTGACGCGGATCCTTGCCCACATCTATCTTCGCGACCCCAGCGTCGACATGGACAGCTTCTTTGGAGCCGGGCGAGCGGGCGAGCACGCAGCTGCATCTGCCGAGGCTGTGAAGGGTCGCGTGGAGGCTCTATTGGGAAGTTCGGGCCTTGACACCAAGCCGAAGCGGCGCTGCTGCCCCGCTGCTTCACCGGCGCTGCGGCTCCTGCCTTGCTTGTAATTCCTGCACATGTATCATGCCTCGGGGAGGCGTTTAAACTTGCGTTTGGTACTGTGATAACAGTGTGGACTGTAATATTTGCTTCCTACTTGCTTATGTTCTACGCCGGCAGAGCCCGACCCCGCGCATACCTCAGCCGCCGTTAGCCCCGACCGGAAACCAGGACGGGACCAAGGGGTGAGGGGCTACGTGACAAGTTAGGCTCCTGAGTCGCGATGCTCAGGAGTTCCCCTTGGCGCACGAACAGTAAGTAGGGAGGTGAGGCGTGAGCAGATCCACCGTTCTCGTCTGCGAGGCCCGGCCCGCGCATACCCCAACCGCCGTTAGCCTTTTGGAACTAAGGGGTGAGGGGCTATGTGACCAGTTAGGCTCCTGAGTCGCGATGCTCGGGAGTCCCCCTTGACGCTCAAACGGCATGCGTACCTTGGCTCCGCTCGGGGAGTGCCGTGCGACAAACCAGGCCCGAGGGGCCTGGCTGGGTGGCGTGCATCTGGGCGTGACCTAGGCGCAGCCCTCGTGCCCAGCCCCCTCGCGCGGCACTCCCTAGAGGAGGCGTTGCGACGAGGCCAGACACTGAGCTCTGGGCTCCCTCAGGTTGACGCGACCCGGAGGCCACCCTCAATTGTTTATCACAAGCGCGGAGCATAGCGCTTCCGCATGCGTACGGGCATTGCCGCTCCTCGGTAGTGTCATCAGCCAGCGCGGAGCATGGTGCTTCCACTGGAATGTGGGAGGGGGCTCCCCTCCGGGAGGAGCCCCGGGCGTATCTGACCCCACTCGACACGTGGCGGCCACGGTAGCGCTGCACGAGGTGTATCTGGGCACCCGAGAGCCAGCGCGGGACTCACGAGGCCCTACGTCAAGGCGGGTTGCGCCTGGCTCTGGGCCTTATCTTCGAGTGTGTTCCTGCAAAAATGGCTAGATGCCGGTGCTCTACGTCTTCGGGTCCCGGCTCTCGGGCTGGTCTCTACCGTCACTGGCAAGCCAGGTCGCGATGCCATGGACAAGACCAGAGGGTGAGGGCCGGAGAGCCGGTAGGAGCCCTGAGTCGCGATGCTCGGGCACCCCTTTAACGCATAAGCTGGATTAGATGTGAGCTCTCGTCCTCGGGTCCCGGCTCTCGGGCTGGTCTCTATCGTCGTTGGCAAGCTGTGTCGCGATGCCATGGACAAGACCAGAGGGTGAGGGCCGGAGAGCCGGTAGGAGCCTTGAGTCGCGATGCTCGTGCAACCCCCTTTAACGCGAAAAGCTGGATTGGATGTGAAACTCCGTCCTCGGGTCCCGGCTCTCGGGCTGGTCTCTACCGTCGCTGGCAAGCCAGGTCGCGATGCCATGGACAAGACCAGAGGGTGAGGGCCGGAGAGCCGGTAGGAGCCCTGAGTCGCGATGCTTAGGCACCCCCCCCCCCTTTAACGTGCAAGATTTCGCCACCCAAGAGAAGGCACCAAATAACAAGCATGGTGGAACATAATCCTAAGGAAAACGCATGAAGGATACATGCCGCTGGGACTGGCCCGAGTGGCTTGGGGATGATGCAGCCAGTGGGGCGCCCCCAACAGGGTAATCTAAGGACATGAAATAAAAGGGATACATGCCGCAGGGACGGACCCACGCGGCCTGGGAATAATGCGGCCCTGAAGGCGCTCCCAGCCGGAAATAAAACTTAAAGATGTCACCTGGTGATGTTGGGGATGAAGGGATGTTGATGTAGCAGACTCGGTGGGCTGCGGGAGCCGATCCTCACGAGCCCCCAGGCTCAGGGGCCTAGGGAAGCTCCGGAGGCGCTGGCGGCCCCTCACGGGCCATCTCCATCTCCGCCAGGGCTGCGGCGTGCCTGACCTCTTGAGCCTCGGGATGGTCCTCATGAGGCGCTGGTGTGCAGCGGCTGCGTTTGGCGAGCCATAAGGCATGCGTGCGTAGGCTGTGGGCGGGCCTCATAGCGTCCCACTCGCGAGGGCCGAGGCGCTCTTGAGATGCGGCTCGGTTGAGCCCTGAATGCGTCGATGCTGACAGCAGCCCACCATCCTCACTGGATGGGGGCCACGGCCAGTGGCGGTGGCTGCCCCTCATGACCCTTGACTCCTGTGACTCCTGAATGGCCTTGCTAATGAACTCTTGAGGGTTCTGTCCTCCTGGTCTTGCTCCTTCTTGCGGGAAATGTGCTTCGAAACACGCCTCCACGTGGTGCCCAAGCGCCTCCCTCGAGACCTTGGCGAGGTCGGTGGCCCTCCAGGGGAGAGCCCCGAGGCCACACTCGAGGAGGCGCGGGCGCGCTTTCCTATGCGATGGAAGGAGGCTCCCCTAGCCCGGCCTTGCGGGCCCTAAGGGGCCTGTCTCTTGATGAGCCGGGCGGTCGATGTCTTCTTCTTCTTGGGTGCTGCCTCGGGAGGCGCCCTGCTGCTGTGGTGCAGGTCTTCCAAATGATGCGGCCTAAAAAGCTCGCTCCAAGGTGCACTGCATCTCTCTCTTCATTGTGGCACCGTGATGACCCCGCCGCTTCTCGGCATCTTGAGGATGTTGTAGCCATGGTGGGTCAAGGCCATGAACTTGGCCAACGCTGGGTACCCGAGGATGGCGTTATGCAGGCCGGCGAATGTGGGCGACGTCAAAGTCGATGAGCTCGGTGTGGTAGTTGTCGCGGGCCCCGAAGGTGACAGGAAGGCGGACCTGCCCGATCGGGACCGTGGAGCCGTGGGTGACTCCGGAGAAGGGCTTGGTTGGCTGAAGCTGGCTGTAGGGCACTTGAAGATTGTTGAAGGTCTCCACGGACAGGATGTTGAGCCTTGCTCCGCCGTCGATGAGGGTCTTGGTGACCAACACGTTGCTGATGATTGGGGAGCAAAGCGTTGGGAGAACTCCGGCTGTGGCTGCGCACTTGAGCTGATCCGCTGATCTGAACGTGATGGCGCATGCTGACCACCTGAGAGGGCCCGTGGACTCGAGCTTGGGGAGGACTGCATTCACTTCACGGGCGAACTGCTTGAAGATGCGGTGGGAGGCTGGGGCGTGGGCTCCGCCCAGGATGCAGGCGATCGCGCACGCTTCCTGGAAGCCCCTAGCCCCCTCGTCCTGATGACGGTCTTCGACTCTCCTTGGTGGCGGCGGCAGCGGAGGGAGGCCTGCGTTCCCTTGCGGGCGATCCTCACGAGGCTGATCCCTCCAGCCCCCCTCGCGAGGTGGGTCTTCCCAGCGGTCCTCGCGAGGTTGGTCGCGCCACCCATGGCGCGGGCCGTGGTCTTCCCAGCGTCCTGGATTTCTTCCTCCTCCTCGGCCGTAGCCCCAGTCGCTGCGCTCAGGGCGTCTGTCGACCCTTCCTTCGCGCATGGCCCGGAGCTCTTGACATTCATTGGTGTTGTGGGTGTGGAGGTCGTGGTACACGCAGTACCGGCTGCCCTTGGAAGACTCGGGCTGATCTTCGCCCGCTTGGTGTCTGGTTCGGCCTTGAGTACGGCAGCCCCTTGAGCTTTACGTCCTTGGCCTTGGACTTCTTCTCTCCGGGATCCGGCGGGCAGGCTCGAGGAGGGAGCGCCTCCTCAGCCACTGGCGCGACTTGGTCGTCAAGTTGAACAGCTCGAGGGAGGTGCACGGTCTTCATGCATCGCCAGGCTCCTCCTTCATCTTGACGTCGCGCCGCCCGTCGGAGAAGGCAGAGATGATGGCCTCCTCCGTCACCCTGGGGATCTTGAGGCGCACATTGTTGAAGCGTTGGATGTACTTTTGCAGGGTTTCCCCTGGCTGCTGCTTGATTCTGCGCATGTCGCTCACGGCGGGTGGCCGGTCGCGAGTACCTTGGAAGTTGGCGATGAAGCGGGTGCGCATCTCGGCCCAGGAAGAGATCGTGCCTGGGGCCAGATTCAGGAGCCAGGTGCGGGCTTCGTCCTTGAGCGCCATGGGAAACCAGTTCGCCATAACCTTTTCATCTCCGTTGGCAGCCTCGATGCCCAGCTCGTAGAGCTGGAGGAACTCCCTAGGGTCTGTCGTGCCGTCGTAGCGTGGGGGCAGGTCTGGCTTGAACTTGGCGGGCCACGCGACGCCGCAAAGCTCAATGGTGAAGGCGCGGCAGCCTGCGTGGCAGCTGGGGCCTCGGACGGCGAAGAGCTTGGTCTTGCAGGCCTCCCTGCGCCGCGGCTGGGGGCAGCGCAGGGTCTTGACGTGCTGGAGCGGGGAGCGCTCGGGCAACTTCTTGTGGGCGAGGAACTTCTTGGCAGCTCTGCTCTTGCCGCGCCGCCGCCTGGCGGAGCGGGTTTCGCCAGGGCAGCGCCTTGGGCCAGGCGCCCGTCTTGAGGAGGAGGCGGCTGAGGCGCCCCGGGAGCTTCATTGCCCGCGTGGGGCGGGGTGCGGTGCAGGGAAACGGACGGCGCGGGGTCGCCTCCCGCAGCGCGGACGAGCTCGGCGACGCGGTCGAGCCATTCTTCGTAGACGTCGTCGACGGGGCGGTAGCGTAGGAGTTCGTTGGCCGTGATGAGTGCAGCTCGGGCCTCCATGGCCGCGCGTGGCGCGCGCGACGAAGAACCAGCGGGGGTGAGCGAAGGCGTAGCGGTGCGGCCGTCCCGCCTCATGGACGGGTGCTGGGACGACGCTTGTTGCTCGTTCCCCGCCGGGCCGGTGGCGGCGTTGACAGCCGGTGACGGGGAACGACGAGGACGTCCACCGACGGGAGCCGTCTGGGCGACGTGGGAAGCGAGGGCGGCTCGGCGCTCGGCGCGAGCCCGACGAGCGTCAGACATGGTGGCGGTGGTCGGGGAAGAACAAGGCGACGAAAGGCAGATTCCGGCGCACCCCTACCTGGCGCGCCAAATGTCGGATCACGGGTTCCGGAAGACCCTTAAGGTTCGAACTCTAGGGTGCGCACGGAGATCCAACCCTCCACCGTCTCGTACCTCGCCGAATCACAGGGACCTAAACTACTAACAAGAACAACACAAGAGACGCAAGATTTATACTAGTTCGGGCCACCGTTGTGGTGTAATACCCTACTCTAGTTTGTGGTGTGTGGATTGCCTCTGGGGCCGGCGAAGAACGGTCTGAGGGAAGAACAGCCTCGCGAGGGTCTGTTCTTGGTGGGTGTGATGAACTGCTAAGTGGTGCCCCGTCGCTCTAGCTTGAGGAACGGGTTTCTCTCTCTCTCTCTGGATTCCGAATGCTCGATCCGATCGTCCCTCGTCCTCTAGTGTGGCTACCCCTATTTATAGGCGAAGGCCCTGGGCCTCTTCCCAAATATTGAGCGGGAAGGGCGCCAACAATTAGCCATTTTGAAGGGGAACAGCGGGTACACTTATCCCCGACTAAAGTTGGTCCTCGCCGCCAAAGGCTCTGGTGATGACGCCTGCTTGGGCTCCACGATGATCGCATTCCAGCCGTTGGGGCTGGTCTTGGTCTTGTTGCACAAAGCGGATGCCTTTGCTTGATGCTCTTGCCTGCGCTTGCCCCCTGTGCACCAAAGAGGAAAGGAGGACGCTGCGCGGGCTGGCGACCGACTGGCGCCCTCGGTCGTCATGGCTTGCGTCACGGGCACCTCGCGAGGTACCCCGCCTTGAGTTCTCCACCTCCTCATGAGCCAGCCTGACGAGGCCGCGCCTGAGGAAGCTCTTGGTCGCCCGCCCCGCGAGGCTTGGCCCCTCGCGAGGGTCTTGAGCTTGTGTAGATGAAGATGGGCCGTCCTGGGCCTCCTTTGAGCCACGCCGCAGGCCGCAGGTAGGAATTCTGGGGACCCCCGTTCCCAGAACGCCGACACTTCCCGCCCGCATTCTTCGAAGTTATGGTGCATCTGCTGGTCCATATCGTGGAGGATATCATGCAACTCGGGCCGACGTTCTTGCACAGCATGATGCCGTTCGAAAGGATGAATGGTGTCATCAAAGGATGCGTTTGCAACATGTCATGTCGAGAGGGAAGCATAGCCAGGGGCTTTCTGACCGAAGAGTGCATCTCCTACTACACAAATTATCTAGGCATCAAGAACCCCGTTGGTCTGCCCGTCAACAGGCACCTCGGCAGGCTCGCTGGATGGGGTCACCGTGAGGGTCGCCATGAAATGCATGTCGACTTCGAGGGTCGACTCGCCGACTTTGAAAGAGCAAACCTAGTCGCGCTACAACACATAGACATGGTCGATCCTTGGGTGGTAGAGCACAAAACCTTTATTGAGAAGACGTACAATGACCGAGGCCAACAGAGGACGGACGGAGATATAATCAAAGAGCACAACTCATGTTTCACGCGTTGGTTCAAGCAGAAGCTTCTGTCGTACCCTTTACATGAGGATTCTTCCGCGGAAGAACAACTCATATTTGCCTTATCACATGGTGCCGAGCACAACCTGATGACGTATGAGGCGTACGATATCAACGGCTACACATTCTACACCGAGGGAAAGGACATGAAGAGCGATGGTTATCAGAACTCCGGGGTAACGATGGAATCCTACACCGTAACGACAAGGACAAATACTACGGAAGGATCGAGGAGATCTGGGAGCTGAGCTACGCCGAGAGAAGGTCCCGATGTTCCGTGGTCGATGGGCCAAGAGCGTTATAAAGAAGACCGATATTTCACCACCATGGTTATATCCGAAGCCAAATCCAAGATCACAGCTGCATAAGCGTCACCGCGAAAAATGAGCCATGGGTACTGGCTTCCCAAGTGGACCAATGCTTCTTCATTACCGACCCGCCAAAGCCCAGTCGTGTTGTCGTGCAGAGAGGCAAAAGGAAGATCATCGGAATGGATGGAGTCGCCAATGAGCAAGACTTCGACAAGTACGGCGACCCGAAGATGGAACATGACAACGACGATGAAGTATCAGCATACACCACAAGAAGAAGCAGGACCACCCTACCTAAAGGACGTCCGTTCAAGAGAAGAACTCCATTTACTAAAAATAAGGGTTGTGAACAGATAGCTAGCTAAGATCGATTGTATTTAAATTGTAGCCTTCATTTCTCGATTGTATTTCATGGGCAATTTAATTTTGAACTCATGAATATTTTTAAATTTCATGGACACTCGATCTCGATCCCCCTCCATCCCGATCGCTATCCCACCTCGCGAGATCCGGTCCCCCTCAGCATGAGCACCTCGCACCCTCTCCCCACTCCACCGGCCGCGCCACCGACCCCCGCACCCTCCCCGCTCCACCGCCCGCCGACCCACCGCACCCTCCTCACAGACCGCCACCGATGACCCACACCCTCCCCGCTCCACGGCCGCCGCCATGACCCCCGCACCTCCCGCTCCACACGCCGTCGGCGACTCACCGCACCCTCCCCGCTCTCGGCCGCCCGGCCCAAACCCCCCACCCTCCCGCTCCACCGCCCGCCGATGACCCCCCGCACCCTCCCGACCAGCTCCACCGTCACAAATGAATGCAACTAAAATTGCAAAAAAAACCAATTAGATTATATTTTCAAATAAAAAATTTGATGATATTTTCAAATAATAAATTTGATGATATTTTTTCATATTCATAAATATTTTCAAATAACAATTTTGATGATATTTTTTAAAAAATTATTACTGTTTTTATTAAAAATTATTACTGTTTCATATTCACATTCATTTTCTAAAAAATTATTAGATGCAACAAAAAATAATAAAAAAATTACTTATGGCGCACCTCTGGCTGGAGCGCCATTACTTATAGCAAATTCGGGTACTCCATATGTCCTATTTTTAGCAAAGGTCATGCTGAAATTTTCCGTGAATTTTAGCATGACTTTGCTAAAAATAGGACATATGGGGTACTTGCGACTAATGCATGGGCCGGGGTATCTTAGTACTTAATTAAGTAGGATCAACTGCCCCTTTATTCTTGTTGCATTAAACCATAGGTGGCAATAGATCCAAGTGATTAGGCGCAACTTAGAATTCTCCTTAGCCTCGATAAACCCTAGATGATAAACCCAACATAGGTGGCAATAGAGCCAAGTGATTAGGCCCAACCTAGGGTGCCTCGGCATCGATAAACCCTAAATGATGAAAACTTAACTTAGCATTTCGGGTGCCTCGGCGTCGACAAACCCTAAATGATGAAATCTTGGCTTTTAGGGTGCCTCGGTGTCGATGAGAACCTAAATGATGTACGCTTAGGCTTTTAGGGTGCCTCGGCGTCGACAAACCCTAAATGATAAAAGCTTAGCTTTTAGGATGCCTCGGTGTCGACAAACCCTAAATGATGAGACCATGATCTTGTTCCTTGACAATAACCAACTTTTTGACCAAACTTTTTCCTATTTAGAGCGAAACATGGCCCACAACGATGAGGCCGGCGGTTCGGGCGGAAAGCAATTCTGGGAGCTGTCCCAAGAGTTGGAGGAAGAACCTCACCGCTATGAGGACGCGGCGGAAGACACCGATCCTGACTACACAACCCCTAGTGGTGTCGGGGATGACACCACTAATGGTGCCGCCGAGGATGCCACCACTGATGATGGCGGCGCACGCATAGATGGCAGCCAACCGAAGAGGCAACTGAAGGACCGGCGCCCGAGCGTGCTCGGCACCGTCAAGGAGGAATTACTGAAGTGAACTCCGACGGGCATCCAACGACGCCCAAAGAAGTAGTCAAGGGGTACTCGGTTCAGCTCGGGTGCATTCTCCGGAGCACCGTCTCGATCAACACCGAGAACCTAAGGCATAAGGACCGAGGGATTGCGGGCCATGGTGCCTACGTTGATTCATGGGCTGACGACGTGGATTGCGGGCGGCCAACAGGGGCCTCCCCCGGTTCCCAGCTTCACGGCCAGCAACTCAAGACAACGACAAAGCGGCGCCATTGGTGTCTCCGGCGGAGGCGGTATTCGTGTCTCCGACGCCGGCACGGGCATTGGAGCTTAATGCACCCGGGTGTACGCCGGCCGGCACCTCACCAGCAAGTGGCCCCTCCATCAGTTGCACGCCCGCCGTTGGCGGTGCCTCGACATTAGCCGAGCTCGATGGCATCACGGTGACTAAGCCTCTCGGCCGATGACTTCATCTCCTTGCCTTTTACTGGGCATCCCTGACGCCCTACATGTTTTCGCAGGCCGTCGATGACGTTCCTTGCACTCTCCTGCACTTCGTGGGCGGCAAGTTGGTCGATGTCGCCAAGGTAAGAATCGTTCAACAGGGCAACCGCGTGTTCCACGGTAATCTGATGCCACCCACCTTGTCTAGGGTTCAACTGGTTCGGGTGCTGCTAGGCTGCGACGAGCTGTTACCTCTGATTCGACCCACTGGGGCCTACGAAGACGATGTGATGACCCTTAGCGCCTGCGTAAGCTGGCCCCTGCTTTGGCCGAAGAGCCAGATTCGTTTGGGGGCGGGGGACACCACCCCACAGACAAGACCGCCAGTCGTGTCGGCGCCAAGCCATGGCAAGAACGCCGCAACGCTACCGGACATGCCGGACATCCCTATGGCACAGGATCCGGGCATGCATATGGCACAGGATCCGGACTATGACGACAACAACGACGACGGTACATTTACCAACGTCGATAAGGACTTTGCCGAACATGGGTACGGTGACGAGTTCTGCGGGCCTCCTTCTCAAGAACCCAACCAAGACGACCGCGATCTAGCTGGTACAGCGGAGAAACCCGATTGCAACAGGCGTTGTCTGGCGTTCAGTTCTCAGGAGACGCCTCCAGCTGCCGCCTTCACCAAGCCTCAGATAGCTGAGGTGCGAAATATTATCAGCCCCAACACGCTCAAGAAGGCGGTCTGTGAGCAGAACTCGGTCCCATTACAGCTGATCAAGAATAAGGGACGGAAACGAAAGACTAACAAGGGCGCCGGTGCGAGCCAGCCGGCACCGAGTATGATCCGTGCTCAGGACGGGCCACCTTCACCTAAGGATATCTCGAGGAGGGTGCATGTGGCGGGTAGGGCGATGCTACTGACAAATATGCTCAATGCTGCAACCGGTCCTATGCGGAGTCTGCATGATGTTGTTCTTTCTTTGGAGAAGCGGCGTCTCGAGAGAATGATGTGGCATACCCGGTTTCGTGGGCTAAGGTGCCAGAGGGCAAGGGCTTTGTGGATAGCGCCACCGGGGGTACGATCATCCTGCGGTTTGATGACATCTTTGATATGTTTAACCTTCATCCGCTGCACTACACCTTCGTTCGGCTGTTTTCGCTAAGTATGGAGATGCGGATCATTAGAGATAAGACCGCGGACATCGTGATAGTCGACCCCTTCTACATGCGTGCCAAGATCTTGGGCAGCTACTGGGACCGCATGTCGCGAAGTTCTTACCTCGAAGGCGTCATTCTGGCAAACCCAGATAAGGATAACTTCCTCGTGCCTTACTTTCCCGAGTAAGTCATCCCCTAACCGCCCCGTAACATTGCACACATTGCACACTCATCCTCTTAAGCCCGAAATATTCCATGGCCACGTATTTCGACCCGGACCGTGACTCCAAGATAGACTACACAAATCTGGAGGCACCTTCACCAGGCCAGTTCGTAGGTACGGCAGGCACGTGTTCGCCCACAATACGATGTTCTCCATCACATGCGGGCAATCGTAGGGGACCATCATCACCTTTTGCTACCGGATAATCTGAATGATTGGGCCGCGAGCTTGTCGGCAATCCAGGATGCGGACATCAGACAAGAATTATTTCGCATCCATTCGGAGTTTGCGGAAATCATCCATCAAGATGTCCTTCGTACCTCGGGGCAGTTCTACCTCAGATATCAACCGTCCAACAGTGAGATAGACACAACGCTACAAATGCAGGCTGACAACACCCACGATTTCATGACCATCATGACAGACGGCGGCTTCATCCACGCTCCGGTCCCATGAGTCGAGTCGAAAGTAGTGATGCTATGTGTAGTTCTGAAACATTGATTGGCTCATGTTGTAATTAAACTTGAATGAACTTGTATGTCTCTTTGGTTTGGACAGTTGTTCAACTTAGATGTAATCGATGCTATTTATTAGTAGGACCATGAATCGTGCTATTATTGTCTTGCTTTTCTCTTCCGATCCTTTTGTTGCATACTTATATATAGCTTATGTATTGTCTGTTGTTTGGCTTGTGCATAGAGATGTTGTCGTATGTCGTGTACAAGGGTAAGGTTCCCGGAGTCTACGACGACTGGGAGGAGTGTCGGAGACAGGTTCACCGTTTCAGCGGTAACAATTACAAAGGGTACACCACTAGGGTGGAGGCGGAATCTAGATACGCCCGCTATCTAGCGAGAGAGAGGAGGGAGCGTTGGAGGAACCGGATGAAGACCAGTTTCATCGCGATGATGCTCATCGTGATGACCGCAGCTCTCTTCTATGTGATGGTAGTTTAGATGATCGATATTGACTTGTAATGTGAAGAAAAACTCGCTACTCGCGGTCTCGAGACTTGTAATGTTCTATCTTTGTTCGGTCTTTTGAATACGGAGACTAACATGATGAATTGTATTCGGAGACTAATCTTCTATTGTATTCGATGAATCTGCTGTTGTTGTGTGGTGCTGTCTATATTCTGTCTAATAATATATTTTGTAACCTGTGCAAAAATCAGAAAAGTAAAAAAAAACTAATATTCATACTAATGGCGCATCACCTCAAAGTGTGCCATTAGTATGCCAAAGGATACTAATGGCGCATCACTACACAGTGCGCCGTTAGTATGCCAAAGGATACTAATGGCGCATCACCCCATAAAGGCGCCATTAGTATGCCAAAGCACATGGGTAAATATGGCCTCGAGGCATACTAATGGCGCATGTTGGTCTATACTAATGGCGCACGACGTGGTGCGCCATTAGTATACCAGATACTAATGGTGCACCAGTGGTGCGCCATTAGTATATAATACAAGTGGCGTGGTACTAGTGGCGCACCAGTAGTGCGCCATTAGTAGGCAAAACTGGTGCGCCACTAGTAGGCCTTTTCCTAGTAGTGTGGTTATGTTGAATATCCGGAGGCTGTGAAGCAACAAGAGACAGTAAAAAAGGTTTACACAGGGTCTTAATCTAAAAAGAAACCTTTGAACAGGGCCCTGCTGCACGTCTGCGCCTGTGTCTCCGTTGTGCCGTATCCTGGAAGGGTGTAGCACGATGATCATCTGTAAGAGAGAAAATCTCAGGTGAAAGTTTTCGTACGAAAAATTGGTTATTCTTAATAATCCATTAGAATTCAATCTAAATAAGGTTAAGCCGAACTGTAGTCATTTTTACATGCGGAAGCCCCTAGCACCTCCTATGGGGGTATATACATTGACCCAATCTCGGGTTTATCCGAGCTGTTACAGTTAGTGGTGCGCCGGACTCGTCTAGCCGTGTCCGCGGTCTTGACGACCGATCATTTATTCTGGTTGGAGAGGTCGTTTAGTGTTTGGCTGCTAGAGCCGCAACACATTCTTCCGCATGTAAGGAATGCTCTGTGTTTCCGCTAACTAATATGATGCCACGTGGACCGGGCATCTTAAGCTTAAGATAAGCGTAATGCGGTACTGCATTAAAACGAGCGAAGGTCGTTCTTTCGAGTAGTGCATGATAGCCGCTTCGGAATGGAGCAATGTCGAACGTTAATTCTTCTCTTCGGAAGTTGTCGGAAGAACCAAATACAACCTCTAGTACTAGAGAGCCCGTGCAGCGGGCCTCTGGGCCTGGTATTACTCCTTTAAAGGTAGTATTGCTCTGGGTGATTCTTGTCGGGTCTATCCCCATTTTGCGGACTGTGTCCTGATATATCAGATTAAGACTACTGCCGTCGTCCATAAGGACTCTGGTGAGATGGTATCCGTCAATGATTGGGTCTAGCACCAAGGCAGCTGATCCACCATGCCGGATACTAGTCGGGTGGTCCCTGCGATCAAAAGTGATCGGGCAGGCCGACCAAGGGTTGAACTTGGGGGTGACGGGCTCCACGGCGCAAACGTCTCGGAGTGCTCGTTTGCTCCTCCATTTCGTTACGTGAATCATGTTCACTTGGTGTCTCCTCCCCTTCTGTTCGGCGTTTAGCTTGCCGGCCTTCTTGAAGACCCAGCATTCTCTGTTGGTGTGATTTGCATGTTTGTCGGAGGTGCCATGAATCTAACATAATCTGTCTAGAATCTTGTTTAGGCTGGACGGTCCATCTCTCCTGCCTTTCAATGGCTTTTTCCGTTGACTAGGTCGATTGCCCCTGAATCCGGCGTTTATCGCCGTGTTGTCTGGGCTGTCTTCATTGTTTCAACGCTTGCTTTTATTGCGTCGTGGTTTTCCATTGCCATCCCTGACTTCGGATGTTCCTGGGTCGCTGGTGCTGCTACGGGCCATCCAACAATCTTCGCCCACGCAAAAGCGGGTCATAAGGCTTGTTAGGGCTGCCATTGTCCTCGGTTTTTCCTGGCCGAGGTGTCTGGCGAGCCATTCATCCCGGACACTGTGTTTGAAAGCCGCTAAGGCTTCGGCGTCCGGGCAGTCGACAATTTGATTCTTCTTAGTGAGGAATCTGTTCCAAAGCTTTCGGGTTGACTCTCCGGGCTGTTGAATTATATGACTTAAATCGTCTGCATCCCGAGGTCGGACATAAGTCCCTTGAAAATTAGCCCTAAAAGCATCCTCAAGCTCTTCCCAACTTCCAATTGAGTTTTTGGGGAGGCTCTTCAGCCAGTGCCGAGTTGGTCTTTTCAACTTGAGGGGCAAGTATTTGATGGCGTGGAGATCATCTCCGCGAGCCATGTGGATATGAAGGATAAAGTCCTCAATCCAGACCCCAGGGTCTGTCGTTCCGTCGTATGCCTCTATGTTCATGGGTTTGATTCCTCCGGAAATTGGTGATCCAAAGACCTCATCGGTGAAGCATAGGGGGTGCGCGGCACCCCCTTATTTGGATGTGTCATGGCATTCTGACGGTTGTAGTGTTCGGTTTTGATTCTGTGCCGGAGTGCGCTTCTTAGATCCGTAGATGGACCTGGTCATACCGGCTTTTTGGTGCCAGTCCTCACGTAAATCGTGTGCTGACTTATGTGCGACATCGTTAGCCACTCTGTCACGGCCACGGGGTGGTCTATCCGGCTGATCGGCCGTTTTATTTTTCGGTTGTATGGGCTCTAAAGCCTCGTCATCGAATTCAGGCAGCACCTTGCGCTTTGGATAGCTCTTTCTGTGGCGACTGCCATCGTATTTTTCTTCAGTGTCAAGCACTTTGTTCCATCTACTGTTGAGCGTATTCTGCACGGCCTTAAGCCTTTGCTGTTGCTTCTTCAGACTCCTCGCGATGGCAATAAGCTTCTATGGAGGTTCTCTTGCTCCAAGTGCCTTCCCGGGATGATGTGTGCATCGTCGTCCGGATTGTTCTCCTCTCCGGAGACAGGTTGATGAGCTTTACCCTCGGCGTCGCAGTGATCAGACAGCGGCTCCGTACTATGTTCGCCGTCCGCTGGTTCATCCTGCTCTGTCGCTGGGTCCATGTGGTCATCGTTTCCTTTAGAGTCGACCGGGATATTGTTCTTTCTTGCACTGTTATTGCTGTTTTTGCTGAGGCGGGATTTGGAGCGGCGCCTACGTCGTCGCTTTGGTTGCTTATCGAGGGGATTATCCTTCGCTGCATCCTTCCGTTCCTCGTCATTGTCCTCTTTGGGTGTATCCACCATATATATATCGTGTGATGAAGTGGCTGTCCAGCATACGTAGGCGATGGTTCCTGTTCCTCTCCTGCATCGTCGTCCATGCCGTCGATGTCTTCGAAGTTGGAATCAAGCATGTCGGTTAAATCGTCGACAGTGGATATTAAGTGGGTGGTGGGTGGGGAACGAATTTCGTCGTCCGCTTCCCACTCGAGCCGGACATAGTTCGGCCGAGGGTCTCCTGACAAGGAGAGACCTTAATGAGTCTAGCACGTCTCCCAAGGGCGAGTCCTGGAAAATATCCGCGGAGGTAAACTCCATGATCGGTGCCCAATCAGATCCTATAGGCACGGACGCAAGCGGTTCGGAGCCCGTGGCCGGGGACGAATCCAAGGGTTCGGCAATACAGGTCTCGTAAGAGGTGAAGTTAGTATTCGACTCTAACGCTGCTGAGTGTGCGACCTCTGCGGCGGGGTCCATTCTCCGTCCTCGGGCGGCATGATCTGCTCCGGATTGAGGACCAGAGTAGGCACAGGTGTGATCTCCCGAACACCGTCCGACGGCAGAGTTAAGTCATGCTCATCGAGACTGTGCGGCGCACCTGACATGGGCTCGAGTCCGTCGAAGATCAAGTCTCCGCGGATGTCGGCAGTATAGTTTAAGTTTCCAAACATGACCTGACGGTCAGGGGCATAGCTCTCGATCTGCTCCAGATGGGCCAAGCGAATTGGCCCACAGTGCAAAGCCGCCGAATACAAAGATCTGTCTGGGGAGAAAAACCTCACCCTGGATCGCATCGTTGCCGATGATCGAAGGAGACATCAAGCCTTATGGTGACAGCACAGTGGAACTCTCAATGAAAGCACCAATGTCAGTGTCAAAACGGGCGGATCTCGGGTAGGGGGTCCCGAACTGTGCGACTAAGGCGGATGGTAACAGGAGGCGGGGGACACAATGTTTACCCAGGTTCGGGCCCTCCCTTTGGAGGTAATACCCCTACTTCCTGCTTGATTGATCTTGATGATATGAGTATTACAAGAGTTGATCTACCATGAGATCGTAGAGGCTAAACCCTACAAGCTAGCCTATGATTATGATTGTTCTTGTCCTATGGACTAAACCCTCCGGTTTATATAGACACCGGAGGGGGTTAGGGTTACACAGAGTCGGTTACAAGGGAGGAGATCTACATATCCGAATTGTCAAGCTTGCCTTCCACGCAAAGGAGAGTCCCATCCGGACACGGGACGAAGTCCTCAATCTTGTATCTTCATAGTCCAACAGTCCGGCCAAAGTATATAGTCCGGCTGTCTGAGGACCCCCTAATCCAGGACTCCCTCACCCACTATTGCCTGGCCTTCACACTTGTGGAAGGCCCCTCTGCCTCTGAAGATTAAGATTTTTGTGTGGCAACTTTTATGAGATCGGATCCCTTAGGGGACCAAAGTGCTTAACCAACATGGATCGGGTGAGGGATTGCGCCCACTATGTGTCGTACCGAAGACTGTGATTCACATCCTATTCTCGTGTACGGCGGCTCGGGTTCTATGGACATTCTTTCGTTAAGCTCTAGGGCCCGACTGGGAGGCGCCAGACTTCACGGGGTTCCTCCAGGCCAGGGCTACCCAACCTACATGACATCAACATCTATTATGGCTTATATTTGTGGTGATGTCGTGGACCTTATGGATTGCACATAATAAAATGGTGATTGGGCGGATCTTCTCCATAGTAGGCGTCTGACTCCTTCAAATTCCTTGCATTTCTGTAGCACTGGTACCTGCTCTCTAGGCGGCGTGATCACGATCGCCTTGGCCTCATGCGATATGTGCTTCTAGATACTGCACGTCGCTTATCATCATCACAGGCCTGCCTGACGACTGCCAATCTTGTGGTGTTGCCCAAGCCATTGTTCTTGTCCGGTGTTTGGATTCTGGTTGTGTGAACCGTTGGGTTATTTATAAAGCGGGGCGAAAGCCTATTTCAAGAGGAATGAGATCACCAAGTTTGGTGTCAATCCAAGCACGTTTGAGTCTCCAATCACCGGCTTGAACATTATCTAGTCGATGCAAAGAAACCCGGACAAAACCTCTATCCTTCTTCTTCCTCTCTCATAGGTTGAGTTGTGTTATTTCTGTGGTCTCTCACACTCTCACAACGACAGTGAACACCGGTGTGGAGAGTGTCTATTGTTTTCTTATTCCTTCACTTCACTTCGTAGCACTCACACCCATTGGATACAATGAAGACCAATGGCTCATGCATGTTGGACTTATGGATTAATGTTGGGCTGCTAACACGCCTCAATGTGGCAGGACTTATACAATAAATTGTGATTTTGTCAACCTCGATGCTCCCATAGTCCAGTCTGTCAACCTCGATGCTCCCATAATCCAGTCTACAATGGGCATTGTATTAGTGCATGCGCGAGTGTGTATACACTATATTCGGTGTTTCTCAAAATAAAATGAAACATAGTTGTCGTATTCCTGTCACAACATCTCCTCCTCATAAAATGTCTTTTTGGCCATGCTTATTCATCACCAAAAATTCAGAAGTTTGAGGACATTTTTTCAAATATTTCCTTTATAAGATCGACCTTTGCATCATTTGTTGTCAACTGGTAGTAGTTGTAAGCTTTGGTTCTCACTTTGAGGGTCCCTTTGGATTGAGTATGTTGAATCCATTCTATTAGAATGGCCCTCATAGAGGCCTTTGGGTCAAAAGTATGAGACCAAACTGATTGATGCATGAATCCGTAACCTCGAAATAAAAGGATAATATGTAACCTCGGTGTTGTAGGATTTCTGAAAACATACCTTTCAACTTGAGATATTTTGTATCTGTGACCACTATGGAATGCACCTATGCATAAATTTTGAATGTTTTTCTACGTAAAAACTTATAACTTATTCATTGGGTTTCAACCTATGTACGATTTACAATGTCATGAATACAAATTGCCTCATTTTTGTATTCATATTGTTGTTGTTGTGGCAACAACAAATACTAGTGGGTGTCATTAGTAATGTGGTTGCAACAATGATTAGTGGGGGTGTATGACAACCTTAGACTAATGATCACATACATAAAATTGACACTTTGATGTTCTTAATAGGTTCAGTCCCTTCGATCAAATGAGACCTAGTTATGTGTTAGAAAGGCATTAATCGAGGTTTTGTTTGAGGATCGAGTCGTACGAGAATCCTCGACACCCTCTCAAAACTTCTGTTCCTTGACATCGACCCAAGTAGTTCAAGGCTCCTCGCACTTGACCCTAGTGCCCCCTACATGAATCTTAGAGCTCTAGTTGTTACCTTGCTTTGACTCAAGTGAGAGTGAATTAAGTACATGCTAATGAGGGGGAGGGGCATATAGGCTAGAGTTCTTTGACAAATGACCAAAGTTACTCTTGTGATGGCAGGTGGGAAGAGCAATGAAGGTAATTTTTCGTTCATGGCTAAGCAGTCCCTCCATCCTTCCATCATGATGGGCTTCTAGCTCTTTGGGTCTACTCTTGACTTGGGCTTCTATGCTTCTAGTCATTCCTTTGACTTTATATTTTTATTCTCTTTTTTTACTTGTTGGCGATGCAATTAATTTGGACTTCTATTATTTTGTTCGGTCTGCGTGTTTTACAAAGTGCATACCACATAGGACTAAGTACGACCCCGTCGTATGATTTAATTATTCCTTAAACACACCTTTTCTCCATTTGTGTGATATAGAAAAAAAAAATATATATATATATATATATATATAGGATAACACTATTCTAATCCCAGGATTAGAAAAGTTATTTGGATCACGGAGCGGCTATATAGGGGCCGAGGGGATCCTCCTGAGATCGCCAGCAACCCACCCCGACCGGTAAAAAAAAAGCACATCCACCCCTCCCACGATCCCCTCATCGCACCTCCCTCGATCCCCGAACTGCATCACACCGCCAGGGCCGCCTCCCACCCTGGCTCGCGCCGCCGGGCCCTTCGCCACCAACCGCCCCGCCGCCGGCACCCCCACCTCCCACCTCCACCCACTCGCCGCCCTCGCGCAACTTCCCAGCCCGGAGGCGCCCCAGGCCACCAACCCCACCCCCGCCGGCACCAGGCCAGGTGACGCACGCCGCCGACAACCAGGATCCCGCGCCACTGCCGGGCCCCGACCACCTCCCGCGCCGCTGTGGGGCCCCTCCCCTGCTTCAACCACGAATCCGGCCGCCGTGCGCACCCTGCCCTAGGATCCATTTACCGCCGTCCCCGGATCTGTCCACCGCGATGGCGTGCCTTCCACAGCACGCTGCCGCCCCGCCTTCACAACAGCGCTGCTACCCGCCTTCCCCATCACGGTGCTGCCTTCTCCCACCGCCCGAGTCGCCCCACCAGCCTCTCTACGCTCCGCCGCAGACAACGGCTGCACCCACCAACGAGGGTCTCGCACCAGCTACCGGCCTCGGGGCCCCCTCCACCAGCCCCGGCCACAGGCCCGCCTCTGCCGCCGAGCTCTTATCTCCCTCAACCTTCCTCTGCGCAATGAACGCCATGGACGGGAGCTTCTGTGGGCTCAGTGGATTCCTAAGCGGCGATGCAGTTCAAAAAAATACGGATAAAAGTTCGAAAAGACTGCAGTGCTATGGTGTCGTTGTTGTATTTGCCTCGTTCACTTTGGTAAAAAAAAGATGGTTATTTGTTCAGTACAAGTGACAAAAAAGAACAACTTTGTTGTTCAGTGCAGAGTGACAGTGAACAACAAGTTCAGTTCTTGCCCTCTTTTCTGTTTTTAAGTACGAATGACGATTTTAGATGCAAAAGCGAAAAACGTAGGAAATATGATTTCTTCATGGGAAGTGTATGGTAGTTGTGTGTGCGCGTGTTTTGTATGTGTATGTGTAATGGGTGTTTTCATTCATGTGTGAAAGGAAGAAGAATTCATATATGAGATGAGGAAAATTTTCAAAAAAATGTAACAAAAACAAGTTTGTGCATGAAAAATTCACTTATTCTCTTTGTACGGAAAAATACACACAGAAGTTCAAATTTTAAAAGTAGAGCAGTACGATACCTATAAAAAATTCAGATTTTTCATGTTACAAAAGGATAACGTCGTTTTGGCATTTTATAAAAAAAGCTTATAAAATACGATAAATTTGAAAAAAATATTGTCTATATGAAAATTTTCCCCTAGGATTTTTCCTGTGACACTATTTTTGTAAGTTGCTACCAAGCTTGATGATGTATTGCTGTGCTACACTTGATGATGTATTGGTTGTGCACGTAGCACACGAAGTGTATGTGTATTGTTGTGCGTAATTTTCTTGAATTTTAGTAGCATGCAAATTTCATGTTTCAGAAATTCCTAAGTTCACGTATGCCACATATACTGAAGAAATTCATCAATGAAAAAAAGGACCGCCTAGGCCATTTCACCGACAATAAAATAATTCCTAAAAATCTTGCGAGACAAAAAAACTTCAAAAGATATAACAAAGCTAGTGTTAACTTAAAAAACATTTTGCTGTGGCATATCGTGTGTTAGAAAACAAAAATCAACCGCTCAGATTTCAATGAAAAAAGAAACTATAGAGGTTCATATAATGATCCTGAGAGAGTTCAAACTATGTATGCGTGTGCAAACTTTGACGCCCTCCATCTGTTTAATAAAAAATTCCAACAAAAGAGCTCGAAAGAAATTCTCGTTTGTTAAAAAAACAAAGCTAAGCTAAGGCACTAGTTTCTCGTATGTGAATGAGATGTCATCTAAAATATGATATACAAGAAATTGCTCGTGTTTCTTTATAAAAATATTGTATTTTTCTCGTTCATAAAAAATAACCAATTTTTTAAAAGTTAGATTTTCCTCGTTTCTAAAAAAAATAAGAGAGAAGGCCAACTCAAAATAACCGAGCAGTTCAAAAAAAGTATATAAAAATGGATTTTTGAAAAAAAAACTTGAAATTTTGAAATAACCGACAAGGTCAAAAAAACATAGAAGTTCAAATTTGAAAACCCTAGAAGTACAATTTGAAATAACCAAGAAGGTCAGAAAACATAGAAGTTCAAATTTAAAAACCTAGAAAATTGTTTGCTTATTTAAAACCATATTTTTCTAAGAAGTTCAAAGTAAAAAAAAGAGAAGTTCGAAGGTTAAAAAAACTTAGATGTTTTTTCATTACTAAATAATAAAATGAAGAAGTGAAAATTAAAAAATAAGTAAAAACTAAAAAAGTTTTAAAAGACTTAGTAGTTCATAAAAAAGGATTAATAAAATCAGATTAAAAATTCACAAAAAAACTCATATATTTTCACGTAACCAAGAGAAGTTCATATTGTTAACTGCCAGAAGTTCACGTAATACACAGTGCATTTTGTATTAAAAAGTAATAAAAGAGCAAAGGCTAAATTTGTTGTTCTTATAAGTTCAAGTCCTCCGTCGGAGAAAGTTAAAAAATTTATTATGAGAGAGGTTTGTACAAAAAGAATATCATTTGTGAAACATTGACGAATGGATGAGAAAATTACAAATGAAAATACGTCACAGAAGTTCAACGTGAAAACAGCACGCAGTTCAACTACTATAGTGAATGAATTTCACGTGAATAACTCTTAAAATCATCGCGAGTATGAAAAAACGATCAACACGGGAAAGTCGTGTGGTTACATTAGCTTTTCACCGGTATATTACTTGCTCAATTCCGGTGAGTGGATGGAGAGCTACAGGCAAAAAAATCACGTGAAAAACAGAGGGAAGTTCAGGTACACACGCCGAGAAGTTCAGGTTCTTCACGCGGCGCATTTTTGAAGAATCTGTTTCGCGATAAAGGCAGAACGAATGATCTTGCCGTTTTCAAAATTACTTGAAAATGGCTAGGAATCAGATAAAAACATCAACATGAAAAAGTTTCGCGTTTTCCGTAGCTTTTCAACGCTATATTATTTGCCCCATTCCGATAAAGTTTGTAAAAAATACGGCAAAAATATATTTTGAGCCATTTTCAAATTTGACATAAAACTGTAAGGAATTGCGAGAAACAAAATATAGCAAAAAGTTTCGCATTTCCTAAAGCTTTCCAACGCCATATCGTTTGCTTCATTCGGACATACGGTTAAAAAATATATTGAAAATACAGACTCGGTGGAGTTTGTACCGTTTTCTAAATTACTCTTAAACCGTTCGAAATTAGAAAAACTTTCAACATGAAAAAGTAGCGCATTTTCATAACCGTCCCAACGCCATATCATTTGCCTCAGCTAGATTAGTGGTTTAGAAATGGCATCAAAAATATGAACTCGGCTGTTTGGTTTGTGAAATTTTACAATTTTCCAAATTACTCTTTAACCACAGGGAATTAGAGAAAACTTTCAACATGTGGAAGGAGAAATTTTGTAGCAGCTTTCCAACGCCATATTATTTGCCTCATTCTGATAAACGGTTTAGAAATGCGATCGAAAATACGATTCACGTTTTTTGTACGAAGGAAAAATGATTTTCAAAACTGCTATTAAACCTGTTAAATTTTGCCAAAAATTAAACTTGGGTCATTATACTAGTGTCCATAGCTTTCCAACGCTATATCGCAAGCCCTATTTGGACAATGTTGGCGGAAGGTCAACCTAGCACTAGGAGAAGTTCAGGTCCAACAACTCACGCAGTAAAATTGCTAGAGAGACATGTTTCATCATGACGCGAGAGCAAATCCTCCAATGAGCAAGATTCCTATTTTGAATGGGCATTTAGTTGCTTAAAACCGTTTGTAAATTACACTTACATCACATGGAACATGATTGACCAAAAAAATTCGCACGGGGAGACACGGTTGAGAAGATAGCCCGAAGGTCGGGTTCCTACAGAGGAAAGTTTAGGCGTGTAACTCAGGAAGTTAATGTTATGATCAGAATAATATTCTGATCCCGTGATCAGAATAGTGTTTATATATACATGACGTCTATTCTACAATCGATGATAGAATAATATTCTGCAATAATCGTGTACTTCCCTGTATACCTATATTGTACTTCTTTATGCTTTCCTCTCTGTACTTCTTGTTTAAAGAAAATGTACTTGTTTTTATATAACAGAACTTTACCATAGTAGTTTCCTTCTATAAATTTCTTTCACAGGTAGGTTAGCGTATTAGCTTGCTGCTATTTCAACGGTAAATTGTTGTGTTGCATTGTTTCTAATTAACGGTTTTCGTATTGTTTTTGGAATATGTGTATTTATTTTCCTATAATTTTTTTAGGTATCATTTTTAATTTTATTCTGTGAATACTGTTTTATCCCTATGTGTTTTCAAAATGCTATGGTTGTCTTAGTTTTTCAAAATCGGAAACGAATCGTGTCATGAGGACAACTTAACTTCTGGCCATAACTACAGAGAGTTGGCATTTACTCTGTCCATCCGTCCGCTCGGCCCAAATCTCTCTCCCTTTCTATTATCTCACGCGCGAACGCTCCTCTCTCTCTCTCTCTCTCTCTCTCTCTCTCTCTCTCTCTCTCTCTCTCTCTCTCTCTCCGGTGCTCCTCGTGAATCCGGTGCACGATCCCCGTCGAGCAACCGCCTCTGAGCAACCGCCGCCCGCTGCAATCGCGCCTGACCCCCTCCCTCTTATCTAGGTCTGTTTCCTTTCTCTTTCTCCCCACACTCCTGTCCGCGTTCTTTGGAGTACGGCCTCTGAATCTGCCGCAGATCTCGTGAAGCGGAGTTCGGTATCGCCGCCGTAGCAGCCGCAGTTTTGATTTGTTGCTCTTTTTTTTGCCTCTCCCATTGTCTCCAATGCTTTGCTCTGCTTTTGCCCGTAGCCGTTTTCGTCCGCAGCAGAGTGTAAGCTTGGTGGTGGTCGATTTGGTAGGGTTTTGATACTTGGTGAAGCAAGGATTCTTCCTGCAGATCAATTTGGTTGGTGTATCCGCAGGCATGTTGTCTCCACCTAAGAGCCCGATGGCCGAATCGGCGCAAGGTTCGTCCCGCAGATGTTGTGCTTGGGATTGTGATGTTCAGATGTAGTACATTTTTTAATTTTGTTCCTAGGATTGATTTGCTCATGTGTGGTTTTGGCATTGATTGGCAATGTTTTTATTTATTATATATTTGTTTGTGGATGTGAGATTATTTATTTCTCAGGTGTAGTAGATATGTTTGATGTTTCAACACGTCTATTGTATGACATGCACTGATTTGATGCTTGTTTTTGGTGAAATGTTTTTCTGTACTTCACTGAGTTGTAGTTTTGTATTGCTCCTCCATGTTGTTGTTGTACTTCACTTGTGTAGTACATGTGTACTTCTTATTTATTTCGCAATTTTTCCTTATGTTGTAGTGTGGTGAGTTTTATTTGTATATTTTCTATAACTGTTGTGATTTTAGGGTTTAGAATTGGCCACATGTATTTCTTTTACACATATGCTTTACACTGCTCATGATAATACATTGCTATTTATTTTTCCCATATTGCATTGTAGTGCTAGCAGAATTGTTGTATTGCTTTAGTAGTTTCCTTTGTACTTCTTGTTGCAATTGTCCCAATATTTTGTTTTCTATATTGTTGTACTGCTTTCTAGCATTGGTGTAGTACCTCTGTTGTTGTTGTGTTTATTATATCAATTATATCTATTTCCTTTTGCGCAGCGGATACAACTGACAGTGTTGCAGCGTCTGAAACTTATTCATTGTCTTCTTTGATTTTGTTTGCAGAAGATTCTGTTTCCCGATCAGAAAATGATATATCAGATGTCCTATCTGATCTTCGCTTATAGCTTGATGGAGAAGATGGAAATAAGGTTGATGAGGCTACGAATATGCCTGAGGAGATCCCTGCTGCGAATACGCCTGAGGTCATTCCTGCTCGCAACCGGAGGTCTAAGGCATTGAATGACAGGCAAAGTCAGCCTGCCAGCAATCCTTCTAGCCCTTGGAAGGGGTGAGCATGATATTGGCTCTTTGGAACTTTTGGAGACGCAGTCACAGTCTGTTGATGGTACAAAGGCTGTGACTCGGCCTGAGGATGTAGCTGATCAGCTGGAGGTTGAGAAGCTAAGGGTGGCGGAGAAAATAGCAGCTGCTCGAAATTGCAGGTCAAAGGCATTGCACGATATTTCATCTCAATGCACGGATATAGTTGTTCATGATAGTGCTGGTGTTTCCGATGGCCCTCCTAGTCCTGTAAACCCTGTCCCTGTAAAAAAGATTAGGACAACTTGTAGGAAGTTAAAGTCACCTCCTGATGCTCCAGTACGCAGAAGCCTGCGTGTTCTGCCTAGACAATCACCTGATGTCGATGGTAAATGGCAAAGTCCTAAAGTTATTCAGAGAGGCAGCTCTGCAAATCTTATTCCTGCTATTGCAAAAAAGGCGAAGACAGCTAACCAGGATGTGTCCAAGGCTAAGGCACCTGTTGATAAGAAGAAGAATGATGTTCTTAAGCGTAAGGAGAAGGATTTGTCCAAGGGCCAGCAAACTAGAGGTAGCACAAAGAAGCTACCTCGTGCTACTCGCAAATCTGTGCGTTTTGCAAAGGATGATGATTTTGAGCCCGATGATGGTGATGAAGAAGGCGACGATGACGAACCTTATGTTTCTGAAGAGGTTTCTGATTCTGAAGATGATATCGGGAAGGTGAATTTTTCTTTCATTATTTCTTGTCAAGTGTTTCTTGCATAATATATTCTATACTTCACTTCGATGTTGTGATTGAACTGCCAATTGTGTAGTTACTGTACTTCTTATACTCTTCATTGAAATTTCTCAGTCTAGTTTTTTTGTAATTTCATTTTTTGTGTATAGTTATTTTTCATCTTTATTAATTTGTGTTATTTTTTAATGTTTTTCAGTATGAGTTTGTGGAGAGGCCTTTCAAGAGGAAGAGAGGCGAGGAAGGTGAGCCTAGCAACAAAGTTGAAAAGGTGGCGAAAAAGCGCTTCAACACCACGATTAGGTGCTCTTTGAAGGAGGTCGCTCTTTGTGTTGCGTTGTTGAAGGAACGTCACCTGAATGTTCTTCATACTGCTGATCTTGTTCATATAAAAGACTTCAAGATCAAATCCAACATTAATCGCCGTCTTGCTTGTTTTCTGATGTATAATATTGATCCTAAGACCATGATCCTTGATCTTGGTGGAAACAAAGTTCTGGAGATCAATGCAGATGTCATTGAGAAGGTATTTGTAGTGCCTAACGGTGACGACTCTCCTCCAAGGCCTTCTGAGGATTATGGTGCTGCTTTGGTGAAGTTAAAGGATGAGCTTAGGATTCCAAGGAATAAAGATATAAAAACTGATGAGCTTCGGAATATTCTGTCGCAGCTTGTCGATGATCCTCTTAGGGTATTCTCTGCGCGTGAAGAAGGATGCAACAATGGTTGAAGACTTTGACATTCTCAAGTTGAAAAACATGCAGATTGGTCCGCTGATTGTTGACGAGCTGAGACTTGCTATTGAAGCTGGCGTAAAGCGGTGTGCATCGGAGAGCTCTTCTGGTTGTGTTATTGCTACATTCTAGCTTATTTGGACTGTCTAGACCACCGCTCCATTAACTGTAAAGATATGAGGTACCCCCGTGCCATCTACATGGATCCTAGGAAGCTTATGAAACTTGCCAATCTGGATATTTTGAAGAAAGGTGGCCCGGACCCTAGATCTTGGATCTTTGGCAAGTTGCCGGTGAGTTCTTTAGTACCATCCTTTGCAGTGCAATTCTTTTAGTTGTGAGTATTATACTTTTTGGTGTTGTCCTGTTTTATTAATTAGTAATTAATCTTATGTGAAGTTTGGAGGTAGGTGTTGTGGTAAGAGGTTAGGGGGTGTTGGGGGGCGGGGGGGCTCTCCACATATTTGGTTAACAAAAATAGAATATATAAATACTGTCACCATATCCCACTCACACAAATTATTATGTATGCATCTATTTGTACTGCTTTGCATATATTGTTTGTACTGCTTTAGTGTTCATCTCAGCACACTCACACAAAGTTATTATGTTTTGCATCTGTTCGTACTGCTTTGCATATATTGTTTGTACCGCTTTAGTGTTCATCTCAGCACTTCTTGTTCATTTAGTACTGCTTTATACTTCTTTTTTATATTTGTTAGGTTATTATACTTTTTATTTTATTTAACTTTTGTCTATTAGTGTATTATTTTGTTGTATAACATTTTTGCACTCTCTTTTTGCAGTGGAAGGGGCGCAACGATATTATCTATTTTGATGAAAGCGTTGAAGTGACTGGTACCAATTATTGTGTGTATCCCAAGAAGAGGAAGTTTGAACCGTCCTCAGGAATTGTTCACGCTAGTAGCCGTAAGTTTGCAGGAAGCAGTAGTGCTGCAGGTGTTTCATCGGAAGGAGTGGGTACTTTGTTTGATTCCACTTTCCAAGAGCTTGATGCTGCAATAGCAAAGGCAGTTCAGTTGTCACTTCAGCTGCCTACCACCAGCAGCCGTCTGAGCAGCACTGCTGGAGTTTTGCCCCCTGAGCTTGCATTTAATGAAGATGCTCACAGGATTGTGTTGGATGCTGAGGCTGTCAATCTTGATCATTTGCAGAAATCTTTATCCCAGATCAAGGATGGTTTTGTAATGTACAAGACCATGCAAGATGGTCGCTGCAAGCCTTTCGAAGAGCACGCACAAAAGTATCTCACGGAGATTTCTAAGGGAGATTGTCCTACTTCCGGCGGAGATGTTGGTGCTGCTGCTGCTGGAGTGCATACATGTGCTGGTGGGGAAGGGGAACACAATGATTCTACTATTACTCATGTAGATAAGGTGAGATATCTTTTGTACAAGTATGTTTCTGCTTTGCTATGATTTCTTAATTTTGTGTGTTTTTGTTAGGTGAGTACTGGTGGGCCAACATTATCTCAATTTTGTGCCCCTGAGCATCATGTGGCCCCAAAGGTTTCGACGCGAGAAGATCATCATGAAGAGACAGATGTACAACTTCTTTGGTGATGTTGGAGTTGCGAAGAAACCGTGCTGGTGTTGCTGAAGCTGCTCATGAAGATCCAGTTGAAGTTGCCGCCGGTCATAGTGATTCTACTACAGTCACAGCTGCTCTTGAGAAGACATCCGCTGTTGTTGATGCTGGCATTGAGCGCGAAGCTGTTCCCGTATCGGATGCACACGAGATCCCATCTGTTGCTGTGCCGGATCTTGTAGTTAAAGCTGCGCCATCTTCTGCAGGCAAAGACATAGGGAAGAACAAATAATGTCCACACCCATCTCTAAGCTTTAAACCTTTTGCTATTGCGGTGATCTTTGAGTGTGTGATGTATGTTTATGGGAAGTGGGTTTCTTTTGTGAAAAAAATGTACAATATGTGTTTCGGGAAACATTTGTGGTACTTGTAATATGTTTATATCGGTGTAATCGATGTTGTGCTTTTGTGCCCTGATGCCTTTTGTGCTTTACACTGTGTATGTATGTTGTACTGCCTTTCCCCTTGTTGAATGTATATTTGTACTGCTTTTTAGTGATGTGCTTCTTGTTAGCAACAATAGCTCAACTGACTAGCACATCTTGATTTCAGAACTGCATTTGCAGTTGTTTCTGTACTGTCTTAGTTCGGCACTGCTTTATATCTGTACTTCTTGTGTATCTATAGTAGCTACACTTTTCATTATGTCATGAGGTTTCGTACTTCTCCTAAAGTTGTTTATGTACTTCCTCTACCTATATATTCTGTACTTCTTTTAATGTACTTCTTTTTCTGCAGGCGATGATTATTTTGATCATTTGATACAAGATGAGGTTAAGATTCCAGATTCTGTTGAAAGGTTTTACAATGCAGTTACTTCTATTGAAGAAAAGGACAAGATTGCATATGTTTTGTATTCTTATTTCCTTTGTTCTATCTTTTTTCATGCTTTTATAATTTTGTTATTTCACCTGTGTCCTTCTGATTATTATGCGGTACATAATAATTTTCAGTGGAGAAGTTATGTTTGAGAATATCTATTGCAAATCTACCGTATTGGATATTGCTAGAGCGTTTCGCCCTGATGGCATTCTTGGCACAGAAGTAGCGTCTGTTGGGATCTACATTTTATCATAGAGGCATAAAGAATCTGAAAAGTTGGTTGTGTCCTACTGGATCACTGTAAGTTTGTTTCTTATATTTTAATCTTTTTGGCTATATTTTTTTGCTTGCTACTTCATTTTTGTGAGCGTACCTTTTGTTTATGCTTGCTTTATTTAATATTTTTGTGCAGTCTAAGTTGTATCATGGAGATATATCTGCTCCCTTGATTAAATGGTTTTCAAAGAGAGTCGGAGACGATCGTATTCACAAGAAGGATATTGTGAGTAAATTATAATTTTGGTTATCTTGTGTGTGTGGTTTTGTTTTTTTTTGTGTTTTTAGTGATTTTTGTTATTTTTCTTGTGCTTTATCTTGTTTTCGCAGATTGTGTTCCCAACGTTAGATCCTCCTCCTCCCAAAAGGTATCCAGCTGAGTCAGCTCGTATTGGTCACTGGGTGACCATTAGCATAGACATGAAAAGACATTGTTTCCAGTACATTGATTCTCTGTACGACAAGGATGACCAGGATGGGTGGACCATTTTCCTGAAAATGGTGAAGAATGTTAAGATTCTCTTGAGGGCTGTTAGCAATAAAATGGATATCCATCTAAAACCTGATAACATCGACAGTTTTGAGACCAGATATATGAGCACAGAGAAACAAGAAGATGGGTGAGACATGCGCACATTTTTTCTTATCACACACTTCTTTTTGCTAGATGGATAACACTTTTTTTCAATTCATTCACATTAGTGTTTTTTCCTTTTGTTGTGTATGAAGGTGTTCTTGTGGGTTTTTCATGTTGCCGACTGTTCAGTCGTGGGATGGTAAAGAACTTATGAACCATGCACATGCTGACATTGGCAACATGAAGAAGACCATGCTTTTTAGTTGGGCTATGTCTGGTCATTTCAATATTTATTTTGACAAGCTGTTCGGCTATCATCCAGGTTAGTATTTACTAGTTTTGTGTTTTGTTCTGATCAGCCTGTTATATAAATTTTTTACCTGCACTTCCAGTTGCATCATTATTGTACTTCTTGTAGCTGTGATATAGCCATCATAGAAGCAGTTTTATCTGTACATCTTTTTGCTACTTTTGTTATGCAAGTTTTGTGCTAGATCACTCTCTTTTATGGTTTCACATGTATCTATTTTGTACTTCATTTTTTTATTTTAAATTTCTGTCTTTGTCAATTTAATGCAGGTGAATGTATGAACGTTGAGGATGAAAGCTTTTCATTGTTTGAGACCCAAATGGTTAAGCCTTCTCATGAAGTTATTACTATTAGTAGCCAAGAAGATGTCGAGGTTCTGGAAGAGAAGCCCGTCGTTACGAAAACGCCGTCCAGCAAGAAGAAGCCGGCTATAGAGTCTGATTCAGATTTCGAGAAAATTGTTGTTGGACATGAATCTACTGACACCGATGACTTTGTCAGGCCAATAATAACCACAAGGTCTGGCAGGCTGGCTCATGGTAAGAAGGGGACAATTTTTCCCTGCAAAGAAGATTAAGAAAGCTCCCGGGATCGACTCTGTGAATTTATTGTCCAATGAGCGTGCGCTAAAGAAAGCAAAGAAGTGGAGTCAGCCGGTTGAGCAGCTAAGGCCCGTCGAGTACAGTAATATCCAAAATGCTAGGCTTTTGAAGGATTTCATGCTAAGCAAGCATGCAATCTGAAGTATAAACTGTGCGTTCTTCTTGATCTTACTAGTTTTGCTAATATTTTAGATATTTAGTTAATCTTGTGCTTCGCAATAGTATATTCTTATTCTTTCTATTTTTTCTTATTTTTCTTGCTGCCATGTTTTTGTGCTTTAAAAGCAAGTACCCTGCTTTTGGTTAAACAAGTTTGTACTGAATTCTGATAGTGATTCTAGTACTTCTCAAAGTTTTATTATTGAACTTCTTAGTTTTGTATTTTTGTACTTCCCTAATTTTAACCTTTGTACTGCCATGTATTGCTTAAACATGTATTGCCTTCATTAGCTTCTTCAAAATTGTAGATGTAATCATTTTAATAACTTATGTTAATTTAGTTCATTTTATCTTCATTTTTGCCAATTGCAAAACAACTTTTGCTAGGTTCGTTCATGGTGTTGATGACACTGGCATTGAGGTTGAGACAACTTCCACCGGTGAAGATTTCGTAAGGAATTTTGCTCGATATGGGTAGATCGAAGGCGAGATGATGGACTTTGTCATTTCTAGCTTTAATTCTGATGCAACCATGAGTAGGGCTGCAAACGAGTCGAGCTCGAGCGAGTTGGAGTTGGCTCAGCTCAACTCATATGAAAATTCGAGCGACCTCAAATTGAGTGAAGCTCATGATCGAGCTATAGAACATGACTCGTGCTTCGACTTTGTAACGATCTCGAGTCGATCTCGAGCTAGTTTCGAGCTAAATGAGATGGTAAAAATATGAATCTATGGATGAAAAACTAAAAAATTAAGGTGAATATGCTGGGAACTTTGCCAAAAATATAGGTTATTTAACACATAGTCGACCACGTGCCATAATGAGGCCTAAATTTTCTACGCACTTAGTTAAGTTTCCATGTTCAGTTGGTAAATAAAATGGAGAAAAATTATGGACAACATAGATGGTAATAAATTATCGTATTTCCATTTAATATAAGGCATGATTATTTAACATAATGATATTCTATCGAGCTATCGAGCTAAAATAGAGCGAGCCAACAGTGGCTCAAGATCGGCTCGTTTCTCGGTCGAGCTACATAAAGTGTTCAAACTCAGCTCGTTTCTTTTCGAGTCGATCTCGAGTCGAGTCAAAAAACGAGTCGATCTCGAGCGGCTCACGAGCCTCGAGCTTTTCTTGCAGCCCTAACCATGAGTCATGTTTTTGCTTCTGGGAAGCGTGTACTTTTGAGGTCGTACTTCGTTGCGGTAATGTTTTTTATTCTATTAGCAAGTTTCTCTTATTTCATGTGTATGTTATTTTTCTTTTTGTATTTTGATGTGTACCCTGTATTTTCTGATCTTAAAGCACTTTTTCTTTGATGTGCAATATGTTCTTGGACTGGATAATTTGACAAACACCACAAATTTTGATCTCGAGGAAGTAGTTAGGTCGTTCCACAATTTGGTGAAGCCTTCACAAAATCTTTTGTTGGCAGACTTGGTTAGTATAGTTTGTTAAAATTTTCATTTAGGTGTTAGCATGTTCTTTTTTCTGCTTTTTTTTGCAGTGTACACAGTTGTTTTATCTGTATATGTAACTACTTCTTACACATCTGGTTGTTATTTTTAAAAACAGATCTTGCTCCCCAACTATAAACCTGTTGGTACTTCAAATACTTTCCACCATTCGCTGTACGTTCTGAACAAATCCCGTAAGACATTTGATGTCCTGGAGTCATTAAATTGGCCGACAAGAAGCAGCACTCAAATAACAAAGAGCGAGTTCCACAAACGTGATGTAAAAGAAATTGTGAGTTTATGCTTCTTTACTTTTATCTTTATAATTTTTTCTCGTTCCATTTTGATATTTTAGTAAACTGTTTCTTACACTTCAAGGATTGAGTTCACCTCTGTTTTCTGAGGCAAAAGGTTTGATGCTTTGTTATGCAAGCTGTTTATGGCAAAGAAGCGTGCAAGAAGAACAATATACCGTCTTTGGAGCAAGATTGCAGATAAACCCCACTACTTGATGCCCGCTCAACAGGGAGTTAATGAGTGTGGTATCTATTGCCTCAAGATTGCGTGCACGTATGATGGGGATCGATGCGTCGAGAATATCAAGAACTACGATGTTTGTCTCTGCAGACTACCTAGTTTTTGTTTTATGAAGCAAAAAATATTTTCTTCATATTTGTTTTTTTTGCCGCTCATTGTGCTGACATTTTTATTTTTTGTCGCAGGACCGTTCTGAGGACTGGAAGGCTAAGTACATGTTCAGAGTTCTTTTCCATGAGGATAACAAGGTGCCTCTTGAGGACCTTCCGGAGGAAATCCAGTGCCTCTCCCCTACTTCTATGTTGTCAACACAGGGTGAAGAACTGCTGCTGATGTTAACTCACCTCCCAGCTAAATGATTTGATGACGCACAATATGTAGTGCGACTAGGATATGTGCTAGACAATGTGTCCTTTTTGTAATCTAGATGATCTGTTGTGTGAAGAACTACTTTATTTGTGGGAATATTGTCGCCTTATCAGTATGCAAAACATCTCTGCTGGATGATGTGTATTTAGTGTGAATTATGCTGAAACATTTGGCATCAATTTTTAAATTTATTGAAAATATATTCTTGTACTTCCACTATTGCTTATTGTACTTCCTACAATTGTATTTACTTTACTTCTTTTTCAACATAGATTTTTTTACTCAAAATGTATTATTTATAGCATCATTTTTGTCCTGCAAGCATTTTTTACTAAATAATTCATTTTGTTAAATATAATAGAATATTTTACTTGTTATGGAAGGGGGGCTCGGGTAGGGGGGAGACCCCCCTCCCTTGCAATCGCCTTGTACCGAGTGAACTTGTACCCCATCTGTGTTAGCGCTGAGGCCGAGCTGGGTGGGCTCACAGCGCTTAGCGAGACGCAGCCCACCCGTGAGGCCGAGGTAGGAACGAGCCGTAGAGGACATAACGCTGGGCGTGCCGCGACATCGCATGTGGAGGCGAGTCCGTCACACCAGAGCCTCACCATCTATCTTAGGGGTGTGGGGGGGGGGGGGTAGGTGGGTGTGGTTAGGCACCATTTTATATACATTTCTAAAAGGAAGGCAAACAGAAATGATACATAATTTTTTTACTATATGCGAAGTCGAGGCGTATAGTCACTGGTGTAGTACCTTGATTTTTTAAAGTACTTTATTTTTCAAAATTATAGAACTGATGTCATAATAGAATATGTACTTCCCTTAGTGTTATGTTTGTACTTCTTTATCTATGTATTATGTACTTCTTTGAAACTTGTTGTTTGTTAAAATAATACTTGCAAAGTCTGCATATATATATATATATATATATATTAATATATATATATTTACAATGTCAATGTATTTGTTTATATATACTTGCAAAGTTTGTTAAATCTATGGGTTCTATAGAACCAGATCAATTTTCAATGTCAATGTATTTGTTTATATATCAGTCATGACTCACATTAGCACATTACCGTATAACTTTTTACATCAATATAACAAGTAAATTGTACTCATCCATCCCAATCAACATATTTTTAAGTCTGAAATTGGTTGGCACAGTAGTTGTAGCACAGTAGCTGTAGTATATATCATCTATGTTCTGAGAGTAACATACAACCCATGCAGCAATATGACAAGTTAATATATATTACAAGCTAATCAACATTTCTTTAATCTAGAGCTACTCCTTGTTGGTGTTTGTTTTGGCGCTTGATTATTGCTGTTGTATCTTGCTTTTTTTGGGTGGGGGAGGCGGTGTTCGTTCTTCCTCTTCTTCGGTGTCCTCTTCATCAATATCATTGTCTTCATCATCATCCTCTTCTTCTCCTTCCTGTTCATTGTCTTCATACTCTTCTTCTTCTTCTTCTTCTTCTTCTTCTTCTTCTTCTTCTTCTTCTTCTTCTTCTTCTTCTTCTTCTTCTTCTGTAGTGGACATATTATTGTTCGTCTTAGATTTTTGATTTATTTTCTTTGCTATCTCCAAAGCAGCTTTGATCACTGGACAACTTAGAATGTTGTGCCCTGACCCAATTTGCTTGCATCCCTGGCATATCCTTTTATTTTTTTTATTCAGTTGTTTCTTTTCATCTTTGGGAAATTTTGTTGGACACGACCTAGCATTGTGCCGTGACCCAATCTTGCCACACATACCACATTTCCTCTTCCCTATTTCAGTTTTGTCATCTATTTTTAGGACTGCTTCTTCCAGCTTCATTTTCTTTCCAGCCACCGATGGTATTGATCAGTTGTGTTCTTATACCTATTACCCTTAGTTTTTGATATTGGTGGAGGTAAGATAGCCTTAGTTACAGATTGAGCATTGCATCCAGTACTAGGCATGTCATCATCGTCATGCGATGTTCTCAGCATCTCTGTTGATAAGTCAGGCTCAAACTGGTTTATATCTGGTGGAGTGCATGCATCACCATCATCATCATCAGCTGATGTTGATGAACCCACTTCTTCAACCCTGTTTAACACTTCTAGCAGGCCAGCTTTTGCTGTTACGTGCTGGTCGTCTGACTTGCCTCCTGTTCTCACAATTTTCAAAGCTATTTGGAGAAGTTCATTTTGTTGATGCAGGAACGAAGACCCGTCAAATGATTCAGTCTTGTAGTCTCTCCTGTCAAATGTTTCCCTTGCCTTCGCTCTCGTAGCGTACCTCTTTAGGATGTAGATATCATGTACACTCTTCACTCGCAGGTGCTCGAGCATTGCAATTATGTGCACGCAGAATAGACCTAGGAGCAGGTAGTTTTTGTGCATGAAAAAACAATTAGTTTTCATCATGAAAAAACCATAAATAGTAAATTCACTTTTTGTATATTTTGGAATTGCACGTGTAAAAATTATTTGTGTTCTCTGTCTATATTTACTCAGATGCTCGAACAGCATGCACTCGCAGCTGTATTCCTTGGTCTCAGTGTTCGCAACAACTTTGAACTCATGGTTTGACCATGAGAACGTATCCGTTGGCTCATGGTAGGTCACAAGATAATTATGTTTGTCAACTGTAGGATCCTGGCTTGTTTTTATGCGGAAGAGTGTGCTATTTTTAAGTTTCCTCCTGAACTCGGTGAATACGGCTTTTCTATAGTGCTCACTAAACTGCTTCTCAAAACCATAATGAGTTCTTGTGTTTGGTTCTATCTGCAAAATGTTTTAAGCAAGTGTGTCAGTATGGTTGTATGGAAATATCAAGTGCAAGAAGTTGTTGTACTTCTGTAAACTGTAACAACTGTACTTCTCCCCTGTATTATTTCTGTACCTCCCCGAAAATTGTAATCTACCACTTCTTTTTACAAAGACAAATGAAATTTGAATTGATAGCGTACCATTGATGCCAATGTCTGTGCATTTTCAACTTGCCTCCTTGAAAATATGCAGTTGTTTACTTGCTCAGCAAATCGGTGCAGGTTTTGGTCCTGTTTGACAAATCCTTTCTTGAGTATGTAGTTCATACTTTCGCTTCGTTGAGTCGAAGTCATCCTTGTAGAGAAAACCTCTTTGAAGTAAGCCGATATCCATTCCTTCCTGTCTGCCCACATGTGCAGAATCATGTGATCATCATGAAGCTTGTATTTACCAACTAGCTGGTGCCAAGCTGTCTCAAATTCAGTTGGCATCAGGGGCCAATTTATGATTGCCTCAAACTCAGCCTTCAAAGTGGGGTGCAAGTTGTACAAGTATGAAATATGCGAGGTGTACTTGTTTGTTATATGCCATCGGCAAAACTTGTGTAGGGACCTGGTGAAAACTTGTTTTATCGCAGGGGTCATCGAAGGGCACTGGTCTGATTAGAAAATGGAAGGGGCATGGTTAGTGTTATAAATTTAGAACTTCTGATAATATAATGTTTGTATTGCTTGTATAGTAAAATTAGAACTTCTTTTTGCATAATGTCCCTGAACTTTTGGTATTTTCAAATTAAAAAATTCTAAATTACTTGCATAGTTATTTCATATAAAAAACTGCTTCTAGGTAAACTAACTACAATGTCAGTCTATATGTCCATGATCTATATAAATTGGAATGTGTTATACCTGTTAAAATTATTGTAGGTTGCTTCCCATTGTTGCATGCCAAGAAGGTTCTGAATAGCCAAGCAAAAGATTCTTCAAATTCATCCCTTACAAGGGCACACGCGAATATTGTTGACTGGAGATGATTGTTTACTCCTACAAATACTCCCAAAGGCATAAGGTACTGATTTGTCTTATAAGTGGTGTCAAATGTCATCGCATAACCAAAATCTTGATGCACGCCCTGCAGCTTGCATTAGCCTGTAAGATGTTCTTTATGCGACCAAACTCATCAATCTGGAAGTCGAAGAAGAATTCATTATTCTGCTTTCATCTCAGCAAAAGAATCCCAACAGCTTCTTGACGTCATCGATGCTATCTTCCTTAGAGTTAAGAAGCTTCCTGCATATTTCAATAACACAAAAGGTTGTACACTGTTCAGTAGCATGTTCTTTCTGAAGCTTTTTTAATGGTCATGAAATCACAAGATGAAAAGATAGTGTATATCATTTTTGTTGTTACCTGTTGATTAAATCACGTCCGTGCAACGCCAAGAACTGACCGCCACCGAGGGGTCCATATAGGATAGACATAATGGTATGGTGCTGAACATTCTGGAACTGGAGGAACTTAACATAATCCAGTATAGTGGGGTCAAATGACTTGTGGGAATGAAGAAACACAAGCATGGTAGGGCTCTATATTAGTTGGTGGTTGTGCTCAAAATTGATGTCGACAATGACTCTTTGTATCATCGTGCTCATTCCCCTTTAATCGCAGCTTCGCCTTGCATCCACATCGCTTTGTCGTCTTGTCCCGCTGATGCTCAGATTCAGAAACAGAGCTCACGTGCCCCCCTTCACGTCTGCAGTACAAGTATCTATTGAAACCACTCTTATGTCCAATTCTTGTTCCAAAGCCAGCGTGCCTGGCGTATCTATTGTAGAACACTCTGCCTGCATCGAAGTCCTTGAACACCATCCCCATCTTTGGTATAAGGAATCTGGGAGGTCAGATTTCTGCAAAATAAATCTAAAATGTACATAAAGATGCCTAAGAAGTGAGTTCCATACAAAACAAACACACATACTTGTACTGCTATGAAAGTACTTTATTGTACTGCCATGTAACAATATTCTTATACTGCTTTTATGTCACCTTCATGTGAAGAAAACCAGCACAAAAAATGTTTTTTTGTTCCAATCAACTGCACAGTGCCGGCGTGACAAACGTGCCAACCGTGTGCCAATACAACACTGAGCAGATAGTTGGAACAGCCATTTTTGGGTGTGTTCCCGCACTATGTGTGGTTTTAATGATCCTTATTAGACAAAGAAAAACTGTACAGATGCAAACATTTATTACTTGTTCATAGTACTGCTTTTCATCTTATATGAGTTACTACATATACAAGTAAAAAGGTACTGTTGTTCAACTACATTTGTACTGCTTTGTAAACAAGAGGTAGTTTGACTATGAAAATGTAGTAATAACATATGTTTATTATACTCACATGGATATACTTTCGATTCTCCTCTGGAGTTATGCATTAAATCGGGTTGTATCGGACAAGGAGGCGTAACCACTGATTTGTGCAGCAGCAGGTCACGTTTCGGGTGCACCGGCAATTTCTTTGACGTATTGTTGCGCACTGGTTGTTGCTTTCAAGTCGATGAAGGTGGACGTGGAGGCAACGTATGATCACCCACACCCGGCTGCTTACGACTCGGAGGATGCAAACCTGCTACTCCAGGAACAATTTTAGGGCGGCGATTTGTGGTGTTTCCAGCTGTGTGGCAAGCCGTAGGTACTTTATGCATGTTGAGCGTACTTGTATCGGCATGTAGAATCCACATCCACATATGGTGGATGTAAAGCTAATCTCAGGAATTTTTGTTCGGCTACTCTGCATGCCTGAAACCTCACGCTGTACGCTCAATACGTGGTGGCACTTGTGGCCCAACACATTTACTTGTATGGCCAGCTTTCGGCAATGTTGATGATCCAGAGAAAACGAAACTGCTCGGAGGTTGCGGCGACGGCTCCATGCTGCTAGGATCAGATGAATATATCCAGTGACATACAAATTTGGTGGATCTTCGATTATGCACCGCAGAGGCACTGCATTCGTGACAAGTGGAGTAGCATCCAATGGCAAACCATAATCATCAGCCTCAAAGTGGTCAGAAAATTGATGAGGAATTGTCAGATTTTCTCATGGTTGTACTGTTTCTGTACCATAGATGTACTTCTTTGAAATCAAAATCTATACTTCTTTTTTTGATAACTATGGGCATGAATATAGTGACACAAAACAAGATTTGTAAATTTGTACTTCTTCTCACAGATATTGTTGTACTGCTTTAAAAAATGTAATAGGTTTTCAGAATCCAAAATCCAAATGTATTAAGTGCAGTATTGTAGTACCGTTATTATAACAGAATCACAATTAGTAACGATATATAGCAATGAGTTGTAAACATTTTTCTTTTGATTGAGGACCTCACCTCAGTTCGAGCATAGGGATCGACGTTTTCATGTGTAACAACATGTGCAATTGCAGTTGAGTCAGCTGCTCGATTTGGCAAATGAGTCAACCTTTGCTTAAATCTTGGAGACGTTCTCGTATTTTTCATTTCATTGGGAATTTTCTTGACCAAGTAGGCACTTTTGCTGCATGGGGTGGCATGATGTCTTGCACTAAACGACAAAACGACAAGCTAATTGTCAGAGCTCATCTAAATTGACACAAGGAAGTTTCTCGAAATCGATATTTATAGTTTTCACCTGTAGTGATTTTCTGTGTTGCTCTGCACTGCTGCTTCAAGATATTCTGTACTGCTACTCTTCACTACACAGAACCTTTTTGCACTTCCCTAAGCTTGCTAATTCCACAGCTCCAAGTAGCAGCTGCAAAAGATGAGTACCAAATTAGCATAAAGGACACCCTGTACTGCTACTTCAAACTACTTGGTACTTCTCTTAGTGTAACTATGGTACTGCCTCCCTAGCAGGAATAATTCTCAGCAGGTACTTCCTCACTCGCATGCTGTACTGCTCTGTACTTCTACCTAAATATTGTATGTACTTCCCATTACTGCTACCTTCATACTTCCCGTAATTCTCCACTCAGCAGGTCAAAATTTCATTCAATCTCATCGCCGCCCGCCGGAGTAAAAAGAATGCCACAGAATGCCACGATGAAGAGAAGTACATTTTTACCTGGTACCTCTTGCTGGAGAAGGAGCTCGTGCTTGTGCTTGACGTTGGAACCCGTAATAACCCCGCATCCATAGAAGGTGGTTAACTGGGGCGTCGCCGCTAGTCAAGATCTCGTCGATCTCGTGTCGCTCGCGGCTTTGTCCTCGCCGCCGGAGGGGAACCAGGGGCAGCTTCGCCGGGGGAAGAAGGTGGTTAACCGGGGAGGGAGGTGCGCACGGCGGGGTGGGATGGCTCGCCGGGGGAGGGAGAGGTGCGCGGCGGGGGTGGGATGGCTCGCCGGGGAGGGAGAGGTGCGCGGCGGGGGTGGGATGGCTCAGCGGGGAGGGAGAGGTGCGCGCGGCGGGGGTGGGATGGTTCGCCTGGGAGGGAGAGGACGTGATCGGGGGTGGGGAGGTGGCGGCAGGATCGGGGGATCTGTTTTCGGGATCCGGGCAGGTGTTGCCTGGTCGGGTCGGTCTCCGATTCAAAACTGCCTTATATAGGGGCTTGCCTATTGTAGAATATTATTCTACAATCAGTTGTAGAATAGACCCACCCTATATATATATTGCTCAAAAGGAATTACAACGTCATGATGTGGGACTTAGTGAGAAAATATGTAATACATTAAATTCCAATGAGATGAAAGACAAAAATCTATACATCTTATGATCCTAAAAGTCAATCTACTTCATCTGCTTCAGTATATTTGTCCTTGTCTCCGAAACTCTTTAGTATATTTGTCTACTAAGACAATTAAGTGTACAATTATTGAAATAGTAACGTTATACCCCATTTAATTTCTTTGGAATTTCTGGTTGGTTGTAGTGCTCACCTAGTTCCAAAATATAGTGCATTTGTCTTAAAATGAGCTTTGTGAAGTTCGACCATGTTTGTAAAGAGAAAAAAATATCAACGTCTACATAACAAATAAATATGATTACATACAATGTGAAATATATTTTCTATTGTATTTGTTTGGTATACTGGGTGTTGATATATTTTTTTCTCTATAGACTTGGTCAAACTTTACAAATTTTGATTTTTGAACAATTTATGTGCGCTATATTTGGCCGGGAGGAGTATTGTTATTTGAATATTATCATGTATCAATATTTTTTAGATTTATTGTTTCCTTAATTAATCTGTGCTCATAGCGAGTCATGGACAAATATAGTAAAAGAGACGGAGTACTCGATGAATCCGATAAAGATCTTATATGTGAAAGGTTCTCATATGAGGAAATCAAATGCATACCTCAAACCGCCCCTAAACGTCTAAACTATGGTGTCCAGAGGTTTTTTTTATCCAACGCCGTACCTCAAATTTCCCAGACATGTCCGGGTGTCTAAAATCCCACAAACCGGTTACAAAGTTGGGAGAGGTTTGCGGGCATCCGGAACTCCGCCATGTAGGCCTTTGACAGCCATGTCCCACCCAAAAACCTCACACGGACCCCCTATTTGCTCATTCCGTCTCTTGACCCTTCTCTGCTTCCGGTCCATCCCAGTCCATCGCCGCTGTTGTGCCACCCTAGCCGCCAGCCCAGGCCTAGCTTGTCGGACCTCCGACGCTACACCAGGGCATTAGGCACACTCTGCTAACGCCTCTGATCCGGCCACCACCCAGGTACCCCTCGCGCCTGCAGATGTTGTCTGTGGCGAACACCATGCTCGACAAGTGTTCTGCCAAATGCCATAGCCGATTTTTTTGATGTTTCTTGTCCTTACTTTGAAGCAAACATGAAGGATTCAGATAAATAGTACCTCTATGGGACTTCACGGATTCGTCCACATCAGATGATGATGATGAATATGAGGATGAAATGGTGATGATGAAGGCGATTCTTTTGTAGAAGCGCAACTTATAGTGTGTAAGTGCATCTAGTGCCCCTTAGTGATTTTGGTGTATTGAAGACTTATAGGTTAAGGGATTAATGTGTTTATGAGTGTACACAGGTCTATAAGTCTATGAGGAGTTCGATATTTACAGAGAAAGTTGACCCCTAAAAATGAAGTTCTTCGTCTGAAGACTTTGGTATTCTGAAGACTTTATGAAGACTTTGAAAGTGAAGAAATTGGTGTGACCTTGAAGACTTGGTATTCATTTAAGGAACATGAAGCGTGAAGACTTTTGTTTTCATAGTTTCATTTTTCTCTTTCTTGAGTCATAGGAAACATCGTACTGTTAAAGGGGGGCGAGGAAATACTAAAGAAAAATTTCCATGTGATGCTCAACTCAAAATCCTACACCTACCAATCCCTTCGAGTGAAGCCATTGGAAATCTCATACTGATTCAGTCAATTTCTTCAAAGGATGTAGACGAAGTTCTTACAGTCGTTGAGGAATTTGTTCTGACTGAGGAGTTAGGAATTCGCCAGTGCGGATTGCCTACACAGTGAGGAACATGATAACCCTGAGGAATTTGAGAGTCAAATTTTTGACCGTTGTTGTGCTACGCGCCAGCTGTCCAAAAATATCTTATCCACCTAATGGTCATACCATTGAAGGGCATTTATGTCTTATCATGTCGGGCTGCTCCCTAGGCTATAAATAGCCGCCCCCTACAACCACTAGCTGGTTGGCTGCTTAGAGAGAACTTGACACTTGTCATTTGAGAGCATCCCATCCTCCGAGGACTTTGAGCGAAAATCATCGAGTGAGGAAAACCCAAAACCAAACCCCTCATTTAACCCAAAGTGATTGAGCATCATCAAGAGATTGATCCTGCGTGGATCCGACGCTTGTTACCTTTTAAGATTGTGCTTCTTCCAGACGGTTAGGCGTCATGGTCTAGAGCATCCAAGAGGAATTGTGGATCGCCGAATGACCAAGTCTGTGAAGGTTTGGAAGTCGCTCAAGACTTACCACGAGTGTTTGGACGAGGTCTGTGACCTTAGTTCAAGGAGAATACGGTGAGGACTTGGTGTCCTGAGCTGTGTGCTCAGCGACTGGGTGTCCGGACTGTGTGTCCTCGAGTTTAAATACTCGGCCGCTTCCAACCAGACGTACAACCGAGATGCAGCTTGAACTGGTCTACCAAATCATTGTCTTCACCAACCTTACTGGTTCTATTTCCTCAACTCATTCATTTCCTCATTCTTGTGTTGAGTGTTTGTTCATATTTGTATTTGAAGACTTTGTTGAAGACTTTCTCAATTTCCTCAGTTCAATTTCTTCACCGCTTTGTCTTCATCTTGTGTTATCCTCGTGATTACGCTTTACGTACTCTGTGATTGTCTTCATTTCATCATGATGACCATGCATGTATTCTGTTATGTTTACTTCGAGTACTTATTCATTGCAAGTAGTTCTTCGCTAAGGAATTTCCTCACCGCAAATTCCTCGTTGAAGAATTCATAAAATCGCCTATTCACCCCCCTCTAGTCGATATAACGCACTTTCAATTGGTATCGAGCAAGGTACTCCCTTGTTACGTGTGATTTTGGTTTAACCACCGGAGTTTTAGTTATGTCGACCGCAGGTATGAAGAAAGTGAGATGCCTTATCTTTGACGGTCATGATTATCCCAAGTGGAAGGCCATGATGAGGAAGCGCCTCATGGCAATGGACAATGAAATGTGGATCGTCAACGAGATTGGTCTTCTTGATCTATGCAAAACGGCGAACGCGGATGATATTCGCAAGTACACTCGACTTGTCATCATGGCGAAGGATATCATCTGTTCCTACCTATCTAGAGATGAATTCAAGCGCATTATGCATCTTTGCAATGCGAAGCTTATCTGGGACCGAATCTCTGACATCTATGAAGGTCATCGAACCCGTCATGATCCTTGGTTTGAGGACTTCAAGGAATCTCTCAAAACGATGACTTTCGAACCAGAACCATCATCTTCTGCATCATGTCTCATGGCAAAGGGTGACAAGTTAACCGAATGTTCCTCATCCGAGTTTAGTGATGATGAATCTGATGATGATATTGAACCTAGCTATACCAAACTAGTCTGCATTGCCACTAAACAACAAAAGGCCTTGGAAAAGGTTCAAAACATGCTAGATAAAAGTGACGATATGTTGGGTGAAGAAATGGATCGCACCAAAGCCCTGACTGAAAATCTTCAGAGACTTCAGTCTAGGTTTGACAGCCTTCAAGGTCATCATAACAGTCTCTTATCTGATCATGAGAAGCTTTCTTATGAATTCCTTCAAAGAAAGCAAGATCTTGAGAAGCTAAGAGTGAGTTATGAAGATCTTCTAAAGGAGCGTGATTCATTACTTGCTCAACAAATCAACGCTTCTCAGGAAGAATTTGTTCCTCCATGCTTAAAGTGCATTGAACGTGAATCTGCTAATTCTTCACCTGAATGTTCAAATGCTTCAACTGTTACAAATTCTTCACCTGCTCCTGCTATCACTAATTCCTCATCTGAGGACATTGCTAGTATCACTGACAATGCAGGGCTGAATGAATTGTACATGACAGGCATGTACAAAATCCTCAAAGGGCATCAGACTCTTTGTGATGTGCTTAAAAAGCAGATCCTCAACAGAAACCCTAGGAAAGAGGGTATTGCCTTTGAGAGGAAACTCAATGCTGATGGAACATATTGGAAGCTCGAAAGCGATCAAGAAAACCACATGGGTTGCTGCAAAGGGACCTCCAGTTGATCCATCTAACTTATCTGGCTTTACATGTGAATCTCCTCATTCTTCTGATGACTCATTTGACTCCAACTATAAACTTTTCAAAAATCAGAATGGTGAAGTATTTGCTAGATATGTTGGCACTAACTGCAGGAACGGTTCTCCTATGAAGAAAATCTGGGTTCCCAAGAAGTGCCTTGAAAGTCTTCAGGTGAATGTCCTCATGACACCACCTGTGAAGAATAGGAACCCCAGATCAAACTCTTCATATGGACCAAACTCCTCAAAAGGATCAAAGTCCTCATATGATTATCATCGTGCTAAGAACTCTGTTTCGCAGGGTAGAGCTAACGGCTACGAATATGTGCATTATTCTTCAAACCATTATGTTCATAAGTCCTCGAAGAATTTCTCCGCTTATTCATATGCTTACCCTAACCCCTCTTATGTGAAACAAAATGGATTGGCGTCTATGCCACCATTCTCATATGGAGCTCGTAGAGTGATGAACTCTTTGCCACCCCTTCAAATGTGGGTGGTGAAGAAAAAGAACTAATCTCTTCTACAGGGTCAGGTCTCCAGGGCGTGCTTTAACGTCTGAAGAATTTCTGGGGGCTGACAAAAATGCACGAAAGGACGCAGGCTAATCATGAAGAAATGAACTTTCATTTCACACGTCCTCATCTTGCTATATCTATTTTATCGCTTGATGAAATTCATCTGATGAATTTGATATCATATTCTTCACTGATGAAGTATATGAGATCGTAAGTTGCACTAATTCATCTGCAGGATGATCAACCCAAAGCAAATGAGTGGGTCCTCGATAGTGGATGTACAAATCGCATGACTGGTGACAAGAATCTATTGATGGATGCTCCCTTATCACCGTCACATCTGAAGCATATCATCTTTGCTGATGAAGGCAAAAGTCAGGTATTGGCTCTAGGTAAGGTTGCGATCTCTAAGGACATACACATGGACAAAGTCATGCTTGTTGAGTCCTTAGGATACAACCTCATGTCAGTCTCAATGCTTTGTGATCTTGATATGGTTGTTGTCTTTGGCAAGTATCGTTGTGTTGTGATTATGGAAGCTGACAATTCCAAAGTCTTCGAAGGCTTTAGGAGAGGAGACTCGTATATTGTTGATTTCTCTACAGGACCACAACCATCCGTGTGCCTACTTGCAAAAGCTTCAGAAGGCTGGCTATGGCATCGACGACTTGGTCACGCAGGCATGAGGAATTTGCACACGCTTACAAAGTAGAAGCATGTCATTGGCATTGAGAATGTCAAATTCCTCAAGGATCACTTGTGTGGAGCTTGTGAAGCTGGAAAAATGACCAAGGCCAAGCATCCAGTGAAGACTATCATGACCACTACTCGTCCATTCGAATTGCTTCACATGGACCTCTTTGGTCCTAATCATTACTCAGCAGTCACTAATGATGCATCTCTATATGGCTTTGTTATTGATGATGATTACAATCGTTACACATGGGTACACATTGTCACTTACAAACATGAAGTGCAGGAAGTCTTCAAACGATTTTCCTCAAGGGCTTCAACCAACTTTGGTGTGAAGATCAAGCACATCAGGAGTGACAATGGAACTGAGTTCAAGAATTCCGGGCTTGATGACTATCTTAATGAACTTGGTATTACTCATGAGTTATCTGCTCCTTATACTCCTCGGCAAAATGGCGTCGTGGAGCGCAAGAACAGAACTCTTGTTGAGATGGCTCGCACTATGCTTGATGAATACAAAACGCCTCGTCGTTTTTGGATTGATGCAATTGATACCGCGTGCCACATCATCAACAGAGTATATCTTCACAAATTTTTCAAGAAGACTGCCTATGAACTCCTAATTGACAAGAAACCCAATGTGAGTTATTTCAAAGTCTTCGGTGCTAAATGTTGGATTAGAGATCCTCATCATAATGCTAAATTTGCACCGAAAGCACATGAAGGTTTTATGGTTGGTTATGGAAAGGACTCGCACACCTACAGAGTCTTCGACATCGCTCTTCACAAGATTGTTGAAACTGTAGATGTGCGGTTCGATGAAACTAATGGCTCGCAAAGAGTGAACCTACCTTATGTGATAGATGAACCAGCACCTGAGGAATCTATCAAGTTCAAGGAAACCGAGGATGTCATCCCTACTGAAGAATCTGCTGAAGAATTCATTCCAGAACGCGAAGAACGTCGAGCTGATGCATGTAGCGACCCGACCTCAGACGGTCAAGCCTCTGTGTATCCGTGCCATCCCTGGATCAGTATGCTGGCACACACAGTACATCAATGTATATATCAAAGTGCAATCACATGTATAAATAACGTAAAACTGATATATACCTCATAATACTCAGCGGAAACAATCAACCGGGTGTGGAGTTCCATCAACGCCATCGGCAGTTGAGTGTGAACCGTAACCACTGCAGTACTCTTTACTCGTCGGAAGAAAAATATCTGCAACATGATACGTTGCAGCCGTGTAGGTCAGTACATTGAATGTACCGGCAAGATCACAATAAGAGAAAACAGATGATAAACTATACTATATGCAATATGGCTTTGTGGCGGCGTATGCGAGTTTTGTTTGCGTAAAAGCTGATTTATTTTCCCTACATCAAAGGAATAAATGAAGTCTGTACTATGGAGTTTTCTATCATGACATGGTTCCGCCAACCGATGTCTCATAGCCCAAAATCATCATAAGTTGCCCACAATTAAGTTATCAATCCGGTGTTGAGAGTTCGAGATAGATCCAAGTCCAGAGGCTCAAATTGTCCGTAATCGGGACACGGCTAATCGATTAGGTTTAAACCCTCTGCAGAGGTTTGTACACTTTACCCGCAAGATTCGATCCCTCTCTTTACGTTCTCGCACTTCAGGTGTTTGAGAACAAGATGACCAAACATGGTCTTCCGAAGAGTTCCTCGACCACCGTCCGTGCTCATCCCATCCTACCGTAGTTCTACATCTCGCTAGCACCGCCCCAGCCAGAGTCACAACTAAGGTCAACCAAGCGAGCCCATATTGACTTGCGGTTGCATGGTAAGCTTAGGGCATGAAGTATTCTTCCGTCTCTTTGAGTCTGGGTGAAGCTTTCCGCAAGATGTCATGGCGCTTCTCCATGCATCCCAGCCAACCTTTGGTTTCTCCAGGTGCCCGTCAACCATCCTTCACCCAAAGAGTGTGTATTGAATTCTTGTCTCGAGTCTTGAAGTCTTGAGGCCTTGAAGATGCAGTCCTTGCAGGTTCCATCATGGAGTTGTCGTCATTGACGTAGAGTCCTCCTTCTTCACACCACTCTCGAACACTCATACCAAACCCCGTCTACTATAGCGTAGCATTAAAATAAAATATCGTCCCGGGCTTGGTAACAGGGTGATGGGTTCCTACCTCATGCATACTACTCAACTACAAGGATTCAATAACACTCCTGAGGGGTGGTTGCAAAGATGCCACTAAATGCAATAAACATAGGTATGACAGCATGGTCAAAGTGAACTTGCCTTCACGACGATCTTCGAAAACTAGGGACTCGTGGTAGCAAGCTTCGCACTCCGGAAATTCTACCGAGGCAAACAATAACCATAATAAGCACATAGCATATGATCACTTAACACCATAGCATAGTAACATAACACACCAAAACAAACGAATCAAAGCCCAAAGGAAAACTCGAAGAAATCCAACTCAAAGTTTTTCCTACTTCAAGCAACAACTAAAACTAGTTTTTCATAACAAAAATTTTTCTTAACAGAACCTAAGCAAGGGTTTATGATACCTAACAGAAAAGAATCCATCATGCAACTAGGAGCAAAAAGAATCATCTTAAAAGCTATTTTAAAACTCCTATTAGGCCTAATTCAAATTCTATTAAGAAAATTAAAATAAAAGTTTTATTTATTATAAATAAAAGTTCATGCTATAAAGTGACAGAAACTATCCTAGAATAATCTATCACATATGAAAAATAAATTTATTTGCTAAGTAAAACAATAGGAAAACAGTAGCTAGTTAATTAATTAAGAATAAGATGATTCTGATTAAAACTATTTTTTTATAAATCCTAAAATGCCCAAATAAATTCCTACGGTTAGGCAATGTCAAAACAAAGTGGGGACAAAAAGAATCATTAAAAAATAATTTTCCTAACTCATTTTATAGCAGAATTACTATTCTGTCTAAATCTAAAATAAAGCAATTCTAAATAATTTTAACATAGCTAATTATATTTTCTACAGAAACCATATGATATTTGCAAACCAACAAAAACAGAATCACTTAAAAATATTAAGCAGATTAAAAGATATGAATTTTACAAAACTGAAACTATTCTGTTAAAACAGAAAAACGAAAATAAAGAAAAAAGGCTAAATGGGCCTAACTAACGCACTGCGCGTAATATAACTAAAATGGGCCTAGGGTTAAACGAATCGGGCCGGTACTAAAAGTAAAACCCTAACTTAAAAATAAACCGTAACGAACCGGGCCGAACCGGTTTTTTTATTAAATGAAACATACCCCTTCGGGGGGGTTCTAATCCTAGCCGTTCTAGATAGATCGGACGGTGGGGGTAATCTCCGGCGGCTTACCGGAGTTCGGCGACGGCGGCGGCTCGGGCGGCGAGTGTGTCGGCGTCTCCGGTCGTCGGGGAGGTCGGCGGGGTGCTCCGGCGGGTGCGGACGGGCTCGGGGGGTTGTCTGGTGGAGTCGGTGGAGCTCGGGGTGGGCTAGGGTGACGGCGGCGAGGGAAATGACGGCGGTGGTGAGCTCGGCTCGGGCTCAGCGCGTGAGGAGGGAGGAGGGGTTCAGCGAGGGGCAAGGGGAAATGGGGTGCGGGGAGGGCTTATATAGGCGGGGCCTCACCTTGGGGCGAGGTGAATCGGGCGCTGGATCGGATCCGTATCCTTCGGGATCCCAGCGCAAGGTGGTTTCCGGCGTGGGGCGAGGCGTGGGTGAGGGGAAAGGGACGAGGTGGGGTCGGGGCGTCAGTGAGGGAGAGAGAGGGGTGAGCGAGCGGGCGAGCGATCGGGAGGGGGTTCGGGCGCGAGGGGGGGGGATGGGCTGGCTCGGCTGGCTCATTGGTTGCCCAGGCCGGGCTGGCTATTCGGCCGGCGCCGGGTATTTTTTTTTTTTCTATTTTATTTTTTTGAAATAAACACAGAGTTATAAAATATAAAATATAAGTATTTTATATAGGACATATATATACCAAAATTTTCAGAAAAATATTTCCTACAACATGAACTATTTTTCGAGTTCAAATAAAATACACAAAAATTCAAATAAAACAAAGAGTGTTTCTGCTCTAATAAAATCCAATAAAAATCATTTTAAAAATACCAAAATGACTTCAAATTTATTTTCTCCTAATTTTCCATTGAAGGGAATCATTTTACCCATATTTCCATTTATTTATTTTTAGGAGAAAAATAATTTTGAATAAAATCCAAATAATTCCAAATTTGAAGGGGAGTTTCAAAATACCTTCAATGACTTTCAATTTGATTCTTTTTAACTTCCGACTCATATTTCATATAATTGAAGAAGTCATTTTATCTTCCCTCATGAAAATCATTGAGTTGCATAAAGCATTGAATTTGAAATATTCCCAAATGAAATTCAAATCTTTTCCAAAACCCTTTTCATTTCAAAATGGAAGAAGTCATGTCATCTTCACTCTAGGGTTTGGTGTTGGAATGAACTTGAATTCATTGGGATCCAAAAGGTAAAGGGGAAAGTTTGGGAAAGTCATTTCATTCCCTCTCATTCAACTTTCAAAAGTTTTCAAATTACACTCAGTTTCACTCAATCAATCAAACCATCAATCAGACAACAAGTATAGTTATTTATCTAATATAACATTCCAAAATTTAGAATTTTGGGATGTTACAATGCACCTGAAGATAATGCTGAAGAAAATGGTGCTGAAGAAAATGCTGATCAAATTCCTCGACGACAACTAGCTCATCCTCGCGTTGCAAAAGAAGTGCAAGTTGACAAGATCATCGATGGCATTGAAGCACCAGGTCCTCTCACACGCTCAAAAGCTTCACATTTATCTAACTTTTGTGGGCACTATGCTTTTGTCTCTATCACAGAGCCCACTAAGGTAGATGAAGCATTTACGGAGCCCGAGTGGATTAGGGCTATGCAAGAAGAATTACATCGATTCGAGCTCAACAACGTCTGGGAACTGGTCAAACGTCCGGATCCTCGTAAGCATAATATTATTGGCACAAAGTGGATCTACCGCAACAAGCAAGATGAAATGGCCTTGTGGTGAGGAATAAGGCACGACCTGTAGCTCAAGGCTACACACAGTTGAAGGAATTGATTTCGATGAAACTTTTGCACCTGTTGCTAGACTTGAGGCTATTCGCATATTGCTTGCTTATGCTAACCATCATAATATCACTTTATATCAAATGGATGTGAAAAGTGCATTCCTCAGTGGTAAGCTTGAGGAAGAAGTATATGTTGCTCAACCCCTAGGTTTTGAAGATCCAAAGAATCCCGACAAAGTCTTCAGACTCAACAAGGCCCTCTTTGGCCTCAAGCAGGCCCCTCGGGCGTGGTATGATACTTTGAAGGAATTCTTCGTGAAGAATGGCTTCACACCCGGTTCACTCGACCCTACTCTCGTTACTAAATCATATGATGGTGAACTGTTTGTGTGCCAAATATACGTTGATGATATTATGTTTGGCTGTACTGACCAACGTTATAGTGATGAATTTGCCTATATGATGAGTGAAGAATATCAAATGTCTATGATGGGAGAGTTGAAATTCTTCTTAGGTCTTAAAATTCGTCAACAACACAATGGCATATTCATATCTCAGGAGAAATACCTCAAGGATGTTACGAGGAAATTCGGCATGCAAGATTGCAAAGGCGTCAAAATTCCTATGCCCACAAATGGCCATCTATGCACCGATGAAAATGGTATTGACTTGATCACAAGGTATACCGCTCCATGATTGGTTCTTTATTGTACTTATGTGCATCTAGGCCAGATATAATGCTTAGTGTTTGCATGTGTGCCCGATTTCAAGCTACGAAGGAATCACACCATAAGGCTGTGAAGCATATTCTTGATATCTAGCTCACACACAAACACTAGGATTATGGTACCCCAAGGGCTCTACTTTTGATCTCATTGGATACTCGACTCGACTATCTTTGGTGATCGTGTGGACATAAGTCAACATCTGGTACTTGTCATTTCCTTGGGCGATCTTTGGTCTGTTGGTCCTCGAAGAAATGTAACTGTGTATCACATCTCATCGGAAGCTGAGTACATTGCTGCTGGCTCTTGCTGTGCTCAATTGTTGTGGATGAAGAAAACTCTCAAGGACTACGGCATCAATGTGAAGAATGTGCCTCTCTACTGTGACAATGAGAGTGCCATCAAGATTTCTCACAACCCAGTTTAGCACTCGAAGACAAAGCACATTCAGATTCGTCATCATTTTATTCGTGATCATGTGTTGAAGGGCGACATCTCCATCGAGCATGTGAAGACTGAAGAACAGCTAGCTGATATCTTCACAAAGCCCTTGGATAAGAAGAGATTTAGCAAGTTGCGGTGTGAGCTAAATATCTTAGAATCTTCGAATGTTCTTTGAAAGGGACACTCATCCTGACACTTATGCAAAATTGATGACTTAGATGTGCAACACATGAAGAAACGTTTTTCTTCAATCAATGAAGAATAACACTCTAAGTGTGAAGAAATTAATGAAGAATTTGATTCTCGTAACCCTCGACAATTGTATGCGGTGTCTGAAATCATCATTCTTATCTGATTGGGTCACGCCACCACCAAAGTTGAAAATCTTCAATTTGAGTTTTTCCTCAGTTTTGAAATTCTTCAGTGTTTAAAATTCTTCAACTTTGCAAAATCTTCACTGTTTCCGTCGTTTTTCCTCATTGGCTATATCAATATATATGGGTTTATGTCCTCTACGGCATTCACTTATGGCTATTTCTTCAAGTTGCATTTTCTGCTAAGTGAATGTGATCGGACCCTTCCCCCTCTATGCTATACTCAACCAAATCTATTCACAAATTCTTCATGTGCGTTCTATTTGAAACTCGTTCAAAATCTTCCCTGTGTCCTTGCCAGCTGAAGAAATTGCGAACGGAACTTTTAACTTATCATATCCAAATTTTCGGCTTTGCCGCTCAAACCGTTCCGCTTCCTACGATAGACTTATCTATTCAGCCACGATCTAACACGATCTCCACTTTTCAGTACGTGGGTGACACATGTCAAGCGAATGAGAAGGGTCAGGCACGTTCGTCCTAAATCTTGGGCGAACAGTTTTTCTTCGACTATAAATACCCCTCTCCCTTCCTCACTTCCTTTACTCCGCTCGACCGCTCTCTCTCTCTCTCTCATGAGCTTCCCAAACCCTAGCGCCGCCGCTTACTCCATCGTCGCGGTGAGGAAGAGCTTCACCGCCTTGACCTCGTCATGCGTGTACTCGCTACCGCCGCTGAAATCTTCACTCCGCCGCCGTCGTAGCTATCTTCCTCCGCCGAGTTAGGGCGTGGAAGATCTAAACTGACGAGCTTCAAATCTACACTTCTCAGTTCGTTGTGTTCTTCACTTCGGGTAATTAAAAGTTACTTTTATTGCTCGCTTTGATTCACAAGCCTTCCTGAAAATCTTCAAAGGTGTTTATTCTTCAAATCTTAACACATATGAACACCTCACACGTCATACGCTCTTGATTCGTTTCTCTAAGCAATGATTTTTCTTTAAGATTCCTCAATTGTGTGGATCCTCGATCTATACAACTCTGGAACCTAAGACAAAGATCGCTTAGTGAAATTCTTCAAGGCTCATCTGGTCAAATTACTCAAACTTGTTCTTTTTTTAAAAACCTTCTGAGAACGCATATGACCTCTCCAAATTCCTCGCAACTATACTCTATTCACAGGTACTCATGTCCATTCTTTGAATCACTAGGTTCTCATCAACTTAACTCATTTGCAGGCGTTCCTCAAAGAAAAGTTGCATACTTCTTCAGAGAATTCGATTGTTCAAATTCCTCAGCTGAAGAATATGGCAGAAGGAAAGAAGCCACAGAAAGGAGGAAACAGACCTGAGGTCATGACTTCTTTTGAGATACCTGAGGACATCTATGCTGACTATTGCACACCTGATGAAGCCAAGTTTGGCAAGGAAAACAAAAATCAGCGCAAGGTGCGCATTTAGAGGATTGAAAGGAGATGGGCAAGAGAATGGAGGGAGTACAGGTATGTTACTCCAAAGTACATGAAGAAATTCTGCTGAATCCTCCATGCCCAAGAGCTCCATTGGCACCTGGCCAAGAAGCTGACCCCACCAGCATCAAGCGTGGTGAGGATTTTCCTAAAGAATGGGCCAAGCGCCAAGCCAAGTTGGCGAGACAAGCCAAAGAAGCAGTGAGGAAATTCAATGAAGACTCTGCTACTGCTGCTGCCACTGAGGCCTCTGTCAAGCCCAGAAAATCAATGGCAAAGAAGCCCGCTCACAAGCCAAGTGCTTCAACAGCAATGCCCTCACGGCCAGAACCTTCAAAGCCCTCACGGCCAGTTCCTCATGCTGCTCCAGCTCCTCCAAAATCCTCAGCTCCTCCTCCAAACTCCTCAGCTGCTCCGGCAAAGTCCTCAGCACCTGTGCATCTGGCCACGTGCCAAAGGACTGTAGGCATCTCCATTGCCTCTGGTGTCTCAGCAAGTTCCTCAGCTGCACCAAATTCTTCATCAGGTCCCACTCTGCTGAAGAAAAGGGCAACGGCTGGTCGAAGTCCTCGGCCAAGTCCGAAGAAGAAACAGGTCGCCTTCCAAGTGCCATCTGATGATGAAGCTGCTGATGATGAACTTGCAGAAATCATCAGAGACAGACAAGAAGGGGCCGCTAGAGCCAAAGGCACACCTGTGCCACTGCTTTTGGATACAAGGGCGATCCTCCAGTACATTGATCTCTGGCACAAGGACCCAGACACCCCTATGCCTGATTTTCATTTGACTCCTGGCCAAAGTCACATGCTAACCCATTTCATCTCTGAAGAGAAATGGAAATTTGAGAATGCTAGGCAGATCAAGAAGGCTCAGTTCAGGAAAGAGAAGTTCCTGAGGAAAAATGTTGTCAGAATGACACCTGATGATCTCCTCAAAATCCAGACTGAAATCAAAGCCCTCAGCGATGACTTTGATGTGTAAGTGCATCTAGTGCCCCTTAGTGATTTTAGTGTATTGAAGACTTATAGGTTAAGGGACTAATGTGTTTATGAGTGTACACAGGTCTATAAGTCTATGAGGAGTTTGATATTCTGAGAGAAAGTCGACCCCAAAAATGAATTTCTTCGTTTGAAGACTTTGGTATTCTGAAGACTTTCTGAAGACTTTGAAAGTGAAGAAATTGGTGTGACCTTGAAGACTTGGTATTCATTTGAGGAACATGAAGCGTGAAGATTTGTGTTTTCATAGTTTCGTTTTCTCTTTCTTGAGTCATAGGAAACACCGTACTGTTAAAGGGGGTCGAGGAAATACTAAGGAAAAATTTCCATGTGATGCTCAACTCAAAATCCTACACCTACCAATCCCTTCGAGTGAAGCCTTTGGAAACCTCATACAGTTCAGTCAATTTCTTCAGTGACAGAGACGAAGTTCTTCTGGTCGCTGAGGAATTTGTTCTGACTGAGGAGTTAGGAATTCACCAGTGCGGATTGCCTACACAGTGAGGAACATGATAGCCCTGAGGAATTTGAAAGTCAAATTTCCGACCGTTGTTGTGCTGCGCGCCAGCTGTTCCAAAATATCTTATCCACCTAACGGTCATATCATTGAAGGGCATTTATGTCTTATCATGTCGGGCTGCTCCCTAGGCTATGAATAGCCGCCCCTACAACCACTAGCTGGATGGCTGCTCGAGAGAACTTGACACTTGTCATTTGAGAGCAACCCATCCTCCGAGGACTTTGAGCGAAAATCATCGAGTGAGGAAAAACCCAAAACCAAACCCCTACAAACCCAAAGTGATTGAGCATCATCGAAGAGATTGATCATGCGTGGATCGGACGCTTGTTACCTTTGAAGACTGTGCTTCTTCCAGACGGTTAGGCGTCATGGTCTAGAGCATCCAAGAGGAATTGTGGATCGCCGAGTGACCAAGTCTGTGAAGGTTTGGAAGTCGCTCAAGACTTACCACGAGTGATTGGACGAGGTCTGTGTGACCTTAGTTCAAGGAGAAAACGGCGAGGACTTGGTGTCCTAAGCTGCGTGCTTTCCGACCGGGTGTCCGGACTGTGTGTCCTCGAGTTTAAATACTCACCGCTCCAACCAGACGCATAACCGAGACAGCAGTTGGAACTGGTCTACCAAATCATTGTCTTCTCCAACATTTCTGGTTATATTTCCTCAACTCATTCATTTCCTCATTACTGTGTTGAGTGGTTGTTCATATCTGTGTTTGAAGACTTTGACTGAAGACTTTCTCAATTTCCTCAGTTCAATTTCTTCAGTCTGTTTGTCTTCATCTTGCGGTATCCTGTGATTACGCTTTCTGTACTCTGTGATTGTCTTCATTTCATCATGATGACCATGTCCGCATTCTGTTATGCTTACTTCTGAGTACTTATTCCGCTGCAAGTAGTTCTTCGCTAAGGAATTTCCCCACCGGCTAATTCCTCAGTGAAGAATTCATAAAAATCGCCTATTCACCCCCCTCTAGTCGATATAACACACTTTCAATTGGTATCAGAGCAAGGTATGATCAAGGTCTCGGCTGGGTGTCCTACCTTTGATGGAACGGACTACCCCTACTGGAAGAACAAGATGCGAATGCATCTTGAGGCAATTCACAACAATCTCTGGTATGTTGTGGAAAATGGTGTTCCCTCTGTCTCACCCTCACTGAACGCTACCGATGTGAAGAGATTCAAGCAACTCGATTCTCAAGCGAAGAATATCATATGTGGCCATCTGAGCAAAGGACAGTATGGAAGAGTGAGTGCTTTGGAAACTGCTAAGCTCATCTTGGACAGGCTGTCCAAAGTAAATGAAGGAGTCTCAACTCAGCGTGACTCTCGAGTTGATGTTCTTCGCAATCTCTTCAACCTCTTCAAAAGACTCGACAATGAAAATGTTCAACAAACCTTCGATCGCCTCACTGACATCTCAAATGAGCTTCAAGCGCTTGGTGCCCTTGACATCACCGACCATGAGGTGGTGAAGAAATTGTTGAGATCGCTGATTCCTCATTTGATACTCCGCACCGATGATACAAGAATGTCTTGACTACAAGTCACTTGATCCGGTGATATCCTCGAGAGGCTAAATACTCATGAGTTCGACTTTGAAAAGAGAGATCTCTATGGTTCTAGCTATGGCAAATCACGTGCCACGAAGGCCAAGGCTGTATGCGAATCTGATTGTGAAGACTCTGGTAGTAGCCTTGGTGACCACGAAGAATTGAGCCAGGAGCTAGCACTTTGCTTTCGTGAAGAAGTTCTGAAGTTCTCAAGGCGTGCTCGCTTTGGAAAATCCTCAAGGAGCGATGATTCCTCATCCAAAGTGACTATAAGAGAAGGCTATGCCACAAATGCAAGAAACCTGGTCACTACATTCAAGATTGTCCTCGGTGGGAAAAGGAATTAAAGAAGAATAAATACAAGGATTACAGTTACGATGGCGCTAAGAATAAGAAGAAATCGTCGAAATCTTCATCATCAAAATCCTCAAAGTCTTCATCTCACAAGAAGAGCAGCTCCAAGAAGGCTCGGGCATTCATTGGCAAGGAAATGGACTCTGAAGCTGAATCTGAGGAACATGAGGAAGAGGAGGCATCAGAGGAGTCCGAGTCTGGTGTGGCGCGTCTGGCTCTCGCTACTGCATTCGTCACCAAGTCCATCTTCAACTCTCAAGAAAATGACCTCACTGACAAAGCTGATGAAGATAGTGATGACTACATTCCCACCTATTGCTTCATGGCAAAGGGTGCCAAGGTACTCAAATATACCTCCACTGAATCTAGTGAAAATGAATCTGATGAAGATCTCAAGCCCAGCTACTCTAAACTTGCTAAGATTGCTGTAAAACAGCAAAGGGCTTCTGAAAAGGTTCAAAACATGCTAGATAAAAGTGATGATATGTTGGGTGAAGAAATGGATCGCACTAAGGCCCTCGATCGAAAATCTTGAGAGACTTGGTCTAGGTTTGACAGCCTTCAAGGTCATCATAACACTCTCTTATCTGATCATGAGAAGCTTTCTTATGAATTTCTTCAAAGAAAGCAAGATCTTGAGAAGCTAAGAGTGAGTTATGAAGATCTTCAGAAGGAGCGCAATTCATTGCTAGCTCAACAAATCAGTGCTTCTCAGGAAGAATTTGTTCCTCCATGCTTAATGTGCATTGAACGTGAATCCGCTAATTCTTCACCTGAATGTTCAAATGCTTCAATTGTTACAAATTCTTCACCTGCCTCTGCTATTACTAATTCCTCATCTGAGGACATTTCTTGTATCACTGACGATGCAGGGCTGAAAGAATTGTACATGACAGGCATGTACAAAAGCCTGAAAGGGCATCAGACTCTTTGTGATGTGCTTAAAAATCAGATCCTCAACAGGAACCCTAGGAAAGAGGGTATTGCCTTTGAGAGGAAACTCAATGCTGATGGAACATATTGGAAGCCTGAGCAGTACCCCAAAACCTCATGGGTTGCTGCAAAGGGACCTCCAGTTGATCCATCTAACTTATCTGGCTTTAAATGTGAATCTCCTCATTCTTCTGATGAGTCATTTGACTCCAACTATAAACTGTTCAAAAATAAAAATGGTGAAGTATTTGCTAGATATGTTGGCACTAACTGCAGGAACGGTTCTCCTATGAAGAAAATCTGGGTTCCAAGAAGTGCCTTGAAAGTCTTCAGGTGAATTTCCTCATGACACCACCTGTGAAGAATAGGAACCCCAGGTCAAACTATTCATATGGACCAAATTCTTCATATGGATCCAAGTCCTCATACGGACCAAAGTCCTCACGTGGATCAAATTCCTCAAAAGGATCAAAGTCCTCACATGATTCTCGTCGTGCTAACAACTCTGTTTCGCAGGGTAGAGCTAAGGGCTATGAATATGTGCATTATTCTTCAAACCAATATGTTCATAAGTCCTCGAAGAATTTCTTTGCTTATTCATATGCTTACCCTAACCTCTCTTATGTGAAACGAAATGGATTGGCTTCTATGCCACCATTCTCATATGGAGCTCGCAGAGTGATGAACTCTTTGCCACCCCTTCAGATGTGGGCGGTGAAGAAAAAGAACTAATTTACTCTGCAGGGTCAGGTCTCTAGACGTGCTCTAACGTCTGAAGAATTTGCTGGGGACCTGACACATTGCCTGAAAGGACGTAGGCTAATCATGAATAAATGAACTTTCATTTCACACGTCCTCATACTGCTATATCTGTTTTACTGCTTGATGAAATTCATTTGATGAAATTGATATCATATTCTTCACTGATGAAGTATATGAGATCGTAAGTTGCACTAATTCATCTGCAGGATGATCAACCCAAAGCCAATGAGTGGGTCCTTGATAGTGGATGTACAAATCACATGACTAGTGACAAGAATATATTGATGGATGCTCCCTTATCACCATCACATCTGAAGCATATCATCTTTGCTGACAAAGCCAAAAGTCGGGTATTGGGTCTTGGTAGGGTTGCGATCTCTAAGGACATACACATGGACAAAGTCATGCTTGTTGAGTCCTTAGGATACAACCTTATGTCAGTCTCAATGCTTTGTGATCTTGATATGGTTGTTGTCTTTGGCAAGTATCGTTGTGTTGTGATTATGGAAGCTGACAATTCCAAAGTCTTCGAAGGCTTGAGGAGAGGAGACTTGTATATTGTTGATTTCTCTACAGGACCGCAACCAGCCGTGTGCCTACTTGCAAAAGCTTCAGAAGGCTGGCTATGGCATCAACGACTTGGTCACGCAGGCATGAGGAATTTGCACACGCTTGTGAATAAGAAGCATGTCATTGGCATTGAAAATGTCAAATTCCTCAAGGATCACTTGTGTGGAGCCTGTGAAGCTGGAAAAATGACCAAGGCCAAGCATCCAGCAAAGACTATCATGACCACTACTCGTCCATTCGAATTGCTTCACATGGACCTCTTTGGTCCTAATCATTACTCAGCAGTCACTAATGATGCATCTCTATATGGCTTTGTTATTGTTGATGATTACTCTCGTTACACATGGGTACACATTGTCACTTACAAACATGGAGTGCAGGAAGTCTTCAAACGATTTTCCTCGAGGGCTTCAACCAACTTTGGTGTGAAGATCAGGCACATCAGGAAGAATTCCGGTCTTGATGACTATCTTGATGAACTTGGTATTACTCATGAGTTATCTGCTCCCTATACTCCTCAACAAAATGGCATCGTGGAGCGCAAGAACAGAACTCTTGTTGAGATGGCTCGCACTATGCTTGATGAATACAAAAGCATATAAATGCGTTTTGGATTGATGCAATTGATACCGCGTGCCACATCATCAACAGTATATCTTCACTAATTCTTCAAGAAGACTGCCTATGAACTCCTCAACGACAAGAAACCCAATGTGAGTTATTTCAAAGTCTTGATTGCTAAATGCCGGATTAGAGATCCTCATCACAATGCTAAATTTGCACCGAAAGCACATGAAGGTTTTATGCTTGGTTATGGAAAGGACTCGCACACCTACAGAGTCTTCAACAATGTTCTTTACAAGATTGTTGAAACTGTAGATGCGTGGTTCGATGAAACTAATGGCTGACAAAGAGAGCACCTACCTTCTGTGATAGATGAACCAACACCTAAGGATTCTATCAAGTTCAAGGCGACTAAGGATGTCATTCCTACTGAAGAATCTGCTGAAGAATTCATTCCAGATCGTGAAGAACGTCGAGCTGATGCACCTGAAGATAATGCTGAAGAAAATGGTGCTAAAGAAAATGCTGATCAAATTCCTCGACGACAACTAGCTCATCCTCGCGTTGCAAAAGAAGTGCAAGTTGACAAGATCATCGATGACATTGAAGCACCAGGTCCTCTCACACGCTCAAAAGCTTCACATTTATCTAACTTTTGTGGGCACTATGCTTTTGTCTCTATCACAGAGCTCACTAAGGTAGATGAAGCATTTACGGATCTGAGTGGATTCAGGCTATGCAAGAAGAATTACATCGATTCGAGCTCAACAACGTCAGGAGGCTGGTCAAACGTCCAGATCCTCGCAAGCATAATATCATTGGAACAAAGTGGATCTACCTCAACAAGCAAGATGAAAATGTCCTTGTGGTGAGGAATAAGGCACGACTTGTTGCTCAAGGCTACACACAGGTTGAAGGAATTGATTTTGATGAAACTTTTGCACATGTTGCTAGACTTGAGGCTATTCGCATATTGCTTGCTTATGCTAACCATCATAATATCACTTTATATCAAAAGGATGTGAAAAGTGCATTCCTCAATGGTAAGCTTGAGGAAGAACTATATGTTGCTCAACCCCCAGGTTTTGAAGATCCAAAGAATCCCGACAAAGTCTTCAGACTCAACAAGGCCCTCTATGGCCTAAAACAGGCCCCACAGGCGTGGTATGATACTTTGAAGGAATTCTTCGTGAAGAATGGCTTCACACCCGGTTCACTCGACCCTACTCTCTTTACTAAATCTTATGATGGTGAACTGTTTGTGTGCCAAATATACATTGATGATATTATCTTTGGCTGTACTGACCAATGTTATAGTGATGAATTTGCCTATATGATGAGTCAAGAATATCAAATGTCTATGATGGGAGAGTTGAAATTCTTCTTAAGTCTTCAAATTCGTCAACAACACAATGGCATATTCATATCTCAGGAGAAATACCTCAAGGATGTTCTGAGGAAATTCGGCATGCAAGATTGCAAAGGCGTCAAAATTCCTATGCCCACAAATGGCCATCTATGCAATCGATGAAAATGGTATTGACTTCGATCACAAGGTATCTTGCTCCATGATTGGTTCTTTATTGTACTTATGTGCATCTAGGCCAGATATAATGCTTAGTGTTTGCATGTGTGCCCGATTTCAAGCTACACCGAAGGAATCACACCATAAGGTTGTGAAGCATATTCTTTGATATCTAGCTCACACACCAACACTAGGATTATGGTACCTCAAGGGCTCTAGTTTTGATCTCATTGGATATTCTGACTCTGACTATACTGGTGATCGTGTGGACCGCAAGTCAACATCTGGTACTTGTCATTTCCTCGGACGATCCTTGGTATGTTGGTCCTCGAAGAAACAGAACTGCGTATCACTGTCTACTGCGGAAGCTGAGTACATTGCTGCTGGTTCTTGCTATGCTCAATTGCTGTGGATGAAGCAAACTCTCAAGGACTATGGCATCAGCGTGAAGAATGTGCCTCTCTACTGTGACAATGAGAGTGCCATCAAGATTGCTCACAACCTAGTTCAGCACTCGAAGACAAAGCACATTCAGATTTGTCATCATTTTCTTCGCGATCATGTGTTGAAGGGCGACATCTTTATTGATCATGTGAAGACTGAAGAACAGCTAGCCGATATCTTCACAAAGCCCTTGGATGAGAAGAGATTTAGCAAGTTGCGGTGTGAGCTAAATATCTTAGAATCTTGAATGTTCTTTGAAAAGGACACACATCCCCGACACTTATGCAAAATTGATGACTTAGATGTGCAACACATGAAGAAACGTTTTTCTTCAATCAATGAAGAATAACACTCTAAGTGTGAAGAAATTAATGAAGAATTTGATTCTCAGAACCCTACGACAATTGTTCGCGGTGTCTAAAATCATCATTCTTATACGGTGGGTCACGCCACCACCAAAGTTGAAAATCTTCAATTTAAGTTTTTCCTCAGTTTTTGAAATTCTTCAGTTTTTCAAATTCTTCAACTTTACAAAATCTTGATTGTTTCCGTCGTTTTTCTTCATTGGCTATATTTATATATGTGGGTTTATGTCCTATACATCATTCACTTATGGCTATTTCTTCAAGTTGCTTTTCTGCTAAGTGAATGTGATCGGACCCTTCCCCCTCTATGCTATACTCAACCCAATCTATTCACAAATTCTTCATGTGTGTTCTATTTGAAACTCGTTCAAAATCTTCACTGTGTCCTTGTCAGCAGAAGAAATTGTGAACGGAACTTTTAACTTATATTATCCAAATTTTTGGCTTTGCCGCTCAATCCGTTCCGCTTCCTACGTTAGACTTATCTATTCACCCACGACCTAACACGATCTCCGCTTTTCAGTACGTGGGTGACACATGTCAAGCGAATGAGAAGGGTCAGGGGCACGTTCATCCAAATATTCGGGCGAACAGTTTTTCACCGTGGCTATATATACCCCCTCTCCCCTTCCTCACTTCCTTTAATCCGATCGACCGCTCTCTCTCTCGCTCGAGCTTCTCAAACCCTAGCGCCACCGCTACTCCATCGTCGCCGGTGAGGAAGAGCTTCACTGCCTCGACCTCGTCGCCCGTCATTTTCAGCGCCCGATCAGCGGAAATCTTCACTCCGCTGCCGCCATAGCTGTCTTCCTCCGCCGAGTTAGGCGTGGGAGATCTGAACTGACGAACTTCTAATCTACACTTCTCGGTTCCGTGTTCTTGATTCGGGTAATTAAAAGTTACTTTTATTACTCTCTTTGATTCTCAAACCTTCCTGAAAATCTTCAAAGGTGTTTATTCTTCAAATCTTCACACATATGAACACCTCAAACTAAATATGCTCTTGATTCGTTTCTCTAAGCAATGATTTTTCTTCAAGATTCCTCAATTGTGTGGATCCTCGATCTATACAACTCTGGAACCTAAGACAAAGATCGCTTAGTGAAATTCTTCAAGGCTCATCTGGTCAAATTCCTCAAACTAGTTCTTTTTTTAAAAACCTTGTAAGAACGCATATGACCTCTCCAAATTCCTCACAACTATACTCTGTTCACAGGTACTCATGTCCATTCTTTGAATCACTAGGTTCTCATCAACTTAACTCATTTGCGGCGTTCCTCGAAGAAAAGTTGCATACTTCTTGAGAGAATTCGATTGTTCAAATTCCTCAATTTGAAGAATATGGCGAGAAGGAAAGAAGCCACAGAAAGGAGGAAAGAGGCCTGAGGTCATGACTGCTTACGAGATACTGAGGACATCTATGCTTTGACTATTGCACACTGATGAAGCCAAGTTTGGCAAGGAAAACAAAAATCAGCGCAAGGTGAGCATTTAGAGGATTGAAAGGAGATGGGCAAGAGAATGGAGGAGTCTGGTATGTTACTCCAAAGTACATGAAGAAATTAGCATTGAATCCTCCATGCCCAAGAGCTCCATTGGCACTGGCCAAGAATCGACCCCACCAGCATCAAGCGTGGTGAGGACTTTCTGAAGAATGGGCCAAGCGCCAAGCCAAGTTGGCGAGACAAGCCAAAGAAGCGGTGAGGAAATTCAATGAAGACTACCATCTCTGCTGCTGCCACTGAGGCCCCTGTCAAGCCCAGAAAATCAATGGCAAAGAAGCTAGCGCACAAGCCAAGTGCTTCACCAACAGTGCCCTCACGGCCAAAATCCTCAGCAATGCCCTCACGGTCAGAATCTTCAATGCCCTCATGGCCAGTTCCTCATGCTGCTCCTGCTCCTCCCAAATCCTCAGCAGGTCCTCCAAAGTCCTCAGCACCTGTGCATCTGGCCACGTGCCAAAGGACTGCAGGCATCTCTATTGCCGCTGGTGTCTCAACAAGTTCCTCAGCTGCACCAAATTCTTCATCAGGCCCCACTCTGCTGAAGAATAAGGCAACTGCTGGACGAGGTCCTCGGCCAAGTCCGAAGAAGAAACAGGTTGCCTTCCAAGTGCCATCTGACGATGAAGGCGATGATGATGAACTTGCGAAATCATCACAGAACCGACAAGTTAGGGCCGCTAGAGCCAAAGGCACACCTGCGTTTGCGCTTTGGATCCAAGGGCGATCCTTGAATACATTGATCTATGGCACAAGGATCCGAGAGACACCTATGCCTGATTTTCATTTGACTCCTGGACAAAGTCACATGCTGACCCATTTCATCTCTGAAGAGAAATGGAAATTTGAGAAGGCAAGGCAGATCAAGATGGCTCAGTTCAGGAAAGAGAAGTTCCTGAGGAAAAACATTGTCAGAATAACAACTGAGGAACTCCTCAAGATCCAGTCTGAAATCAAAGCCCTCAGTGATGACTTTGATGCCTATTATGCTGATTGGCAAGGAGCCAAAGTCATATTTGTCAATCTGACAAAGAAGTTCACAAATGTTGCAGCCCCAACGCACCAAGAAATACCTCAAGCTGGAGTCTTTGCTCAGCCTGCTGAAGAACATGCCAGCACCACTGATGATTTTCAGCCTGCTGAAAACAATGCTAGTTCCAGGGCTGATGACTCCATTCCAGCCGCTGATGAAATTGCCAGGGCATCCACTAGTGGTGCGCCTGAATAAACTGAAGAAGTCAGGGCAACTGCATCAATTGCGCCTGAGGAAATTCAAACAGATTCCTCAGCTCCTCCTGCGCCTACACCAACTCCTATCCTTCCATCTGCATCAGATGTGTGTAACACTCCAAAAAAAATTATTTAGTTTTCAACAAAAACTTTGTTTGATTTGAAGAAGGTCATTTAAATCCTTTCAAAAAAATCCTCTCTCTCTCTCAAAAATTTTCCCCATGGCAAGGATTTTATTTTTGTATCTTCTTCAACCCTGGTGTTTGGTTATTAAAAACCTTTCTTCTGATTTTTCCCATCTCAAATATATTCTTGAATTTGTTTAAAGAGAAACCCTATGGGTTTTGGGGCTACTCTTTTGTTTTGAAACCATCCATTGTTTTACCATGCCTCATGTGGTAAATTCTCCCAAAACCCCTTCTTCCACTTTGGGGCAACCCAAACATTCTGTTCCAACAGGTTCAACCCATTTTTTGAATTTTATTTCATTTATTTTTTTTTACCAAAAACAATTCTGTCCATTATTCTAAGCCTAGATGATTTACAAAGGAAGTACCTGATTTCCTTTGAGTTTTGATCTCAAACCAACTCCTCTGGATAGTCCTTAGCACCCCCAACCTAGATCCATCAAGATCCACTCTTCCTATTTTCAAAATTTTCAAGTTTCAACCTCTGCAAGTTTGGACCAGACTCATCATTTTTGGAGAAATTCATAGTTTCCTTTCTCCAAAAATTCCACCAAAATTCAGGTAGCCCCCAGGTGCTTTGAGAGGCCACCACACCAAAGATCAGCCCCAGATAAATTCTCCTCATGCTTGTATCATTTCATCAAACACTTGGCCGGCACTGTTCCTGTACACTTTCAGTAAATTCAGAGTTTCAGAGTTTAGTCAGTGTCGTTTTTTGTTAGTGGCTTGTCATCGATCACCAGTGCACCCTGGCGCGTTGCGCACGGCCTCTCCTTCTTAACCTGAGCACCGCACGCTCCCTTGGACGGGCCCAGGTGTCGGTGGTGGCGAGCCTCGCCGACGCCGGCAGCCTCTGTGGTGGCAGAGCCACCCGTGGCGACCAACAGGAGCTAGCGCCAGCTCGCTACGACGTCCGGCACCGCCCAACGCCCCCTAGCCCTCCGCGTGGCCTCATTCATGCCAGCGCACACCGCAGCACCATCGCCGTGGCCCGGCAAGCACAGGGCGCACCCTGTGCCGCCGACGGGCCCGCGCCGCCCCGTTCTGTCGAAACCACCCAAGAGCGCCTAATCCAACCTGGTTTAGCTTCTAAACGGAACCCGTGGACCTCCACGTTGATGCCCAACCCCCTAAACTCCCCGACCAAGCACTGCACCGCCGTAACCATCGCCGGAGATCCCCGTTCATGGCCACCGCCTCGGATCGCCTATAAAAAGAGGTCCCGAGCTCGTTCTCGAGCACACACCACCACTACTCCTCACCAGAACCCCGCCAAGCCACTAGGAGGACCTCGAGGAGGTCTCCTCCCCCGACTCCGGCTGCCCCGATCCGCCTCGGCCACCAGCTCGATCCACTCCGATGAGGCCATCCCCGCCTCCCAAACCTCGTTAGTAGTCTGCTCGTGCACCCACTGATCTAACCCAAGCTGCAATTTGACCTCCGCAGCCCTCCCCGACGAGATCCAACTTCATCCGAGCCGCCGTCCGCCGGAGCAAGGACCACCGTCGACGTGGTGCTCACCGACGACAACCACCACCCACCGACGCGGAAGGACACGCTGAGCACGTAGGTACCCTTCGATCCTCCGAAATCGCCGTGGATCACCGACGGCGACCACGGCAGCTCTCGGGCACCGACGCGCTCTGCTTCTCCCCTGTTTGAAATTTCAAACCTGACGGGTGGGACCCCTCGTCAGTCTTTTCTTTTTTTGAACTGTTTTCTGGAAAACGCCTTCGGGCAAAGTACGTCTCCGTTTGCAGTTGACGGCTTTTTAGCCGAAGCGTTTTCTGTTTTTATAAGTTGGCCCCTGGAAACTTTCTGTTTCATTATAGATGAGTCCGTGGACTAAAACCTTTATAAGTTTTAAACAAAAAAATGATTTTTGATTGATTCTTTTTCTGTCATCTTTATTTTTCTGTCTAGTTTTTTGTAATATTTGTTTGAAAAATATTTGGAACATTTTTTTCGTGCACTCACGGTATTTACGTTAGTACGTATTTTCTTATACCATAGATACCGGAGGATGTGATGGAACCGCGAACTTCACCAAGCTAGACTCTGACTACTCCGAACCAGGCAAGCATGTTTGAACTTTTGATATGATGAGTGTTCTTTGCATGTTTGCATTAAGTAGTTTCATGGCATGTTTATGAGCATTTCGATAGATGTTATATTACATGCAAAGTTGAGGAAAGTGAGTTTCGAAAATCCATATGTTGTTGGATATGAGTTTGCATGGCCATGTGATGGCATGAGAATGGGTAAGATGGTAGTGTTGTAGCATGCCAGTCTTATGCCAGACTATTCTGACTCCAGTTTCATCATGAATCAAGTCACGTTTCCATCCGTTATCACTTCCACTAATACCACATGATTTCCGCAAGGGATAAGGCTAAGTAAGTTGCAAACATATTTCATGGTACACACCAAATAGAGAGGCCATGATGAGGGTTCCATGGCCTGGATTAAAGCCGATCATCCGGTCAGGGGCATGGGTGTTTACGGTTGGGACCGAGAGGGGTACCCTTAGAGCGCGATATAAATTTGATCCCATGCTATTCGAGGTTGTGATCTCCCGTCTCAAAGTTTTTCTTGAGCGTTGTCTCACGGTGATTCACGGCATCACGAGGTGGGATGGGTGTGTCTTGGTTAGGCGATGTTTCTGCGAAATACCGTAAACGGAACTAGTCCTTCGTGACTACAGAAATCCGTTGGCTGTGGATAATTAGTACAAACTCTGCAGAGTCAAAATTCCTTTGAATCATCTTATCCATGTCTAGGTACTGTGTTCAACTTATCTTGTCAGTGTCAATCTCGATGACAAAAACTCCGGTGAACCACATGAGTGTTAAGTCCGGCTAAATGTTTATTCATGTGGATGGACTAACCCGTTTATTATTATGTGTTGAATATTCCCTATGAGTGTTATATCTTCGTGAATTTATCAGATATGAATAATGAAATTTAAGCCCTTTCTGCGATGTCGCTCAGACGCCCGACTGTGGCATGCTTGTTATTTACTTTCACTATAAGCCCTTTCTACGATGTCGCTCAGACGTCCGGTATGTAACGCTTGTTATTTACTTTCACTATAAGCCCTTTCTGCGATGTCGCTCAGACGTCCGACTATGGCACGCTTGTTATTTACTTTCGATATAAGCCCTTTCTGCGATGTCGCTCAGACATCCGACTGTGGCACGCTTGTTATTTACTTTCAATATAAGCCCTTTATGTGATGTCGCTCAGACGTCTGACTGTGGCACTCTTGTTATTTACTTTTCATTATAAACCCTTTATGTGGTGTCGCTTAGATGCCCGACTGCGGCATGATAATTCTTTTTTTACCCTTCGAGGCGTCGCTCCAGACACCCGATCGGTTTTCAGTTATTTTGTTGGGATTTCGGGAGGACTACCGCCCGACTTCCTTTTTACTTATCTTGTCGTGCAAATATTTATTATTTGAGTGTGCACTGCTATTTGCTCATGACGCATTCATGCTTGCATTTGTTATATCTTATGTCCGAACTGTCTTGCGAGTACTTTCAAAGTACTCACCTGGCTTGTTGATTTGGCCAGATGTTGATGAAGGCGATCTCATGGATGAAGATTTCGATAGCGAGCCCAACGCCTAGAGGAGTCCCAGTCAGTCACGTGCGATCTTGGATTTGGTCACTGTATTATATCCACTTCTGCTACCCGAATAAATGCATCGAGCCTCACCTCGATGCTCGATGAGCTGCCAGTTTAGGAGTCATGTTATCCACTCCACTGTGATATATCCACCACCACTTTTATCTCGAGTCAGTAGTATGCCACCACACCCCTGTGTCATAGCCTCCCTTATGTAAAATATTGGCATGTTTGTAATAAATTGTTGAGCATCCTCAGCTCAACCCTGTAATATATCTCATGCTACTGGCTTTCTGTATCAAGTACTTGTCTACCAGTAAGGATAATTCTTCCTATACTGGAATCAAAAGATCGATTTCTCAATAAGTATTTTATTGAAAAACCGGTCGTGACAAACTTGGTATCGAGCGGCTGGCTGTAGGAAGCCACTAGGTGCGATCGCTAATCGGTTATTAGCATAGTAGTGTTAATTTATATTTTTGCAAATGTAGACATTTTCTCGACAACAAGATAAATTTATGATCGACCATTCAGAATTTTTGCCTACTTTTGTAGATGGTAGCAATATTTGTGAGTCACAGTGTGTTCGCCAACGTGCCTAAGGGGTTCGTCAAGCTCCTCTCCTTCATCGTCCGAGATCACGATGGGGCCATCAGTCTTGATATTCACACTCTACCAGCACAAGATCAACAACAGTCTGTCCATGCACCAGGCTGCGGTGCAATTCAAGGGAGGGCGTGTTGAGTTACGCCGCTCCTGGTTCTTGGGGAGAGCCATGCCTACGGAGAGGCATGCTATGCAGATGGCTGCCCGTGAGGCGATAGCTCGTCTCCGGGGTGTTCTTCCTTCGATGAAGACTCGTCGTTACCGCTACCTTCCATGCCACGTGCCATACACCTGTCACTACGCATTCGCTTGCCCCAGAGGAGAGCGAGACGAAGCTATTGAGATGCTTGTCGAGTACCTCCGGGATCTGGAGGCAGCCTTCGACAACCTGGTGGACGACCTTGTGGCTGCCCGCATGGACTCAGTCCATGGCTGTGCCGCCAACAGGAGGGAGCTCATGCACACCGCACCACCACTGACTTTCGTCTCATCCTCGACATCTTATTCACCTACCATTCTCGCCACTGCTCGTCGCCTGCCTACCACTGAGGAATTCAACCAAGTCATTGCGCCCACTTCAGTCCGCACTACACCACCTATTGCGCCCACTCCAGTCTGTGTTGCTCCGCCTATGGCGCCCGCTCCATCAACTCAGCGCAGCACTTCACGTCTGGAGCCTATTAGCGAGGAGGAGGTTGAGTCCCGGCTTCTTGCGCCTCACCCTCGGCAGGCCAAGGGAGATCCTTACCATCTCCGACTGAGTACGCTTAGCCTCCATGCGATGTACCGACTTGTACAATATGTTTATATGTACATAGGTTGTGAGAAGTAGCTTGTTTGCGCATCATGTAGGAACTGGGAGTAGTGCACTAGCCTAAATAACATGTCAGGAATGTGTACGCATATCCTGAGTGGTGTATTGTATAATTACTGCTTGCGTGTAAGATATGTAATGAGCAGTCCTTCTCCATGCGCAATCGTTGAGTCTCTTAAAAAAAATCTTGGAGCATTTAAAAATTTCCCGTCTTTATAAATTTATTGATTTTTGCGACTCAATTTCTTTTCTTATGAGTTTTACAAAATGTATCCCCAGAGTGAAAAATGTCTCGTCCTTGGACGCGCTCCATGACAAATCCGCCAGAGGAAAATAATGGCACCCAAACAAGAAACAATTTCACACAGGGGCAGTCAAGTCAACAGGGCAGTGAAACAACATTTTCCCAAGTATGCCGCCTTTATGAACAGTGTCAGCAACAACATCAGGAAATGATGAACCAAGTCATCAATATGGGAAATCACCGTGGACCGTATCAGCAGCAATCCAAATTGTCTGAGCTACAGAAGACGCGTCCCCCAACATTTTCTCATACTAACAAACCTCTTGAGGCCGATGACTGGCTTCAAGACATGGAAAGAAAATTAATTATTGCACAGTGTTCAGACCGTGTGAAAGTACTATATGCACCGCACTACCTCACTGGAGCAGCTTCATCATGGTGGAAAAATTTCCTACACATGCACCCCAACGAAAATTATATAACCTGGGAGGAGTTCAAAGAAGGTTTTCACGGGGCGCACATTCCTAAAAGTGTTATGAAGATCAAGAAGAGGGAGTTTGATGACCTCAAGCAGAGGACCATGATGGTGTTGGAATACAACAGTCAGTTTACTCTGTTGTCTCGCTACGCCAACGAAGAGCGTATGACTGAAAGCAAGAAGATGGAAAAATTCATGGACGGTCTGGCACCCGCGCTTAAATGCCAGCTGGTCGTGCACACCTTCCCAGACTTCAAAACACTGGTGGATAAGGCTATTACCTTGGAAAATGAGCGACGCAGCTTGGAGGATTTCCGCAAGCGCAAAAGGGACCAGACTACACTTACTCGCAACCACCGGAGCAGGACGGATTTTCAGAAAGGTGGGACACACAGACCCACGACAAATGTTTCACACCCAATCAAGAATTTCCATGCAAGGGACAAGGAGTTCACATATCGCCCAGGCGTTACTTGCTATGCTTGTGGAGAAGAAGGACACTATGCCAAGCAGTGCCCCAAGCCAAGGAACCCGACCCCAAAGCCGAACAACGGTGGCAATAATTCAGCGCCCAAGCGAAACAACTTCAACCCCAATAACAACCACAGGAAGGGTCACCTGAACCACGTGACCAGAGAGGAAGCACAAAACGCCCCGGATATCGTACTCGGTACGTTCCCTGTCAACACAATACCTGCCACGGTTTTGTTTGATTCTGGAGCTTCTCACTCGTTCATTTTGAAGAGATTTGCTTTGCAAAATGATTTTTCGATGCTTCCTTGGAAAAATCCATGATCATCAAGTCCCACAGGATTAAGCAAGTTACTCGAGATTCTTGCCAAGGTGTGGTTATTGAGTTTGAAGGATTGAAGTTTCACGCCAACCTTATTGTATTGGAAAATAAAGGACTGGATGTCATCCTAGGGATGGATTGGTTAACCACCAACAAAGGATTTATTGACTGCTTCAACCGGACCGTAATTCTCACCCACCATCACGGGAAGACAATAAAAGTTTCAGCCAAAGAGAGACAAATATCTCGGCAACCGAGGTTGAACAAGGTGGACCTTTCTGAGTTAAGAAAAGTTCCAGTAGTATGTGAGTTTCCAGACGTATTTCCCGAAGAACTACCAGGCATGCCACCAGACCGAGAGATAGAGTTCAGCATTGAGCTAGCACCCGGAACCACCCCATTTACAAGAAACCATACAGAATGGTACCATCTGAGTTGGTAGAATTGAAGAAGCAAATAAAAGAATTACTGGACAAAGGATATATACGAGCCAGCTCCTCACCTTGGGGTTCACCAATTTTATTTGCCAAGAAAAGGATGGGACAACGAGGCTGTGTATAGACTATCGAGCACTTAACATGGTCACAATCAAGAACAAATACCCGATGCCACGGATAAATGATTTATTTGATCAACTCGCTCAGGCCAAGGTCTTCTCAAAAATTGACTTAAGGTCGGGATACCATCAATTAAAAGTACGAACAGAAGATATCTCCAAGACAGCCTTCACCTCCAGAATCTGGATTGTATGAGTTCACAGTAATGTCGTTTGGACTAACAAACGCCCCTGCATATTTTGTTCACCTCATGAACAAAGTATTTATGAAGTTTATGGACAAGTTTGTTGTGGTATTCATCAACGATATCCTGATATACTCCAAGACACCAGAAGAGCACGCTGAACATCTCAGAATTGTACTAGCAGAACTCAGGAAACATCAATTATATGCCAAGTTCAGCAAATGTGAATTTTGGCTAAGACAGGTGGGTTTTCTGGGCCACGCATCTTGACCGAGGAAGGTATTGCCGTGAGACAGGAAAAGGTCGAGGCCGTGCTTGGCTGAAACCACCAGCCAGTAGAACGGACGATACAAAGTTTCTTGGGAATGGCAGCATACTACCGGAGATTTATTGAAGGATTCTCCACCATAGCAAAGCCAATGGCCTTGATTACTCAAGAAGGATAAGAAGTTTGAATGGACTGAAGCTTGCGAGAAAAGTTTCCAAGAACTAAAAAGGAAATTAATGACAACACCAGTATTAATTGTGCCAGACATACACAAGAATTTTGAGGTGTATTGTGACGCATCCCGGAAGGGCCTCGGATGTGTATTGATGCAAGAGGGAAAGGTAGTCGCGTATGTTTCCAGACAACTTCGCAAACATGAAGAAAATTATCCTACTCATGACTTGGAGTTGGCAGCAGTCATCCATGCACTCAAAGAGTGGAGACACTTCCTATTTGGAAATCATTGTGAAATATACACAGACCATAAGAGCCTCAAGTATATTTTCACACAACCGGAACTCAATTTACGGCAACGACGCTGGTTGGAATTAGTGAAGGATTATGATGTTGGAATCCACTATCATCCAGGAAAAGCAAATGTAGTGGCGGATGCTCTTAGTCGGAACCCTAGCTCGGACAACGACAACCTACCAAACCTGAGACCTGAATTTCGGCAGGAGTTTTCTAAACTCAACTTGATGGTGGTCACCAAAGGAAGTGTGTCGAATTTGGAAATACAGCCTACCCTGATAGAAAATATTAAGGAGGCTCAGCATGGGCACCCCAGCATTGAAGGCATAAAACAGAAAGTGAGTTTGGGCAAGGCCTCAGAATTAATCATAGACGAGCAGGGAATATTGTGGTACGGAGATAGGCTTTGCGTACCAAATATCGAGGACCTTAAACAGCAAATTTTAGCTGAAGGCCACACCGCTCCGTATTCAATTCATCATGGAGGAACAAAAATGTACAAGGATCTTCAGGAAAAATTTTGGTGGCACGGTATAAAAAGGGACATAGCCACGTTCATTGCCTGTTGTGACTCATGTCAACGCATCAATGCCGAGCACCAGAAACCGGCCGGACTATTACAGACAAATAAGATACCCGAGTGGAAATGGGACGAGATTGGAATGGATTTTATTGTTGGACTACCTCGGTCACGACACGGGAATGATGTCATATGGTGTTGGGGAACGTTGCATAAAATAAAAAAAATTCTAGGTTCACCAAGATCCATCTATGAGTTCATCTAGCAACGAGTGAGAGATATGCATCTACATACCCTTTGTAGATCGTGTGCGGAAGCGTTCAAGAGAACGGGGTTGACAGAGTCGTTCTCGTCGTGATCCAAATCACCGGAGATCCTAGCACCGAACGGACGGCACATCCGCGTTCAACACACGTACGGTCAGCATGACGTCTCCTCCGTATTGAGCCAGCAAGGGGGAAGAAGAGGTTGATGAAGATCCAGCAGCACGATGGCGTGGTGGTGGATGCAGTAGTACTCCGGCAGGGCTTCGCCAAGCAACTTGGGAGGAGGAAGAGGTGTATCAGGGGGAGGGAGGCGCCAAGTGCAAGGGTGCGGCTGCCCTCCCTCCCCCCTCTATATATAGGATCCACAGGGGGGCCGGCCCTAGGAGATGGGATCTCCTAGGGGGGCGGCGGCCAAGGGGGTGGAGTGCCCCCCAAGGCAAGTGGGGCGCCCCCTCCCCTAGGGTTCCCAACCCTAGGCGCAGAGGGGGGCCCAGGGGGGGGCGCACCAGCCCACCAGGGGCTGGTTCCCCTCCCACTTCAGCCCATGGGGCCCTCCGGGATAAGTGGCCCCACCCGGTGGACCCCCGGGACCCTTCCGGTGGTCCCGGTACAATACCGGGTGACCCCAAAACTTTCCCGATGGCCGAAACAGTACTTCCTATATATATAATTCTTTACCTCCGGACCATTCCGGAACTCCTCGTGACGTCCGGGATCTCATCCGGGACTCCGAACAACTTTCGGTTTGCTGCATACTCATATTCATACAACCCTAGCGTCACCGAACCTTAAGTGTGTAGACCCTACGGGTTCGGGAGACATGCAGACATGACCGAGACGGCTCTCGGTCAATAACCAACAGTGAGATCTGGATACCCATGTTGGCTCCCACATACTCCTCGATGATCTCATCGGATGAACCACGATGTTGAGGATTCAAGCAACCCCGTATACTATTCCCTTTGTCAGACGGTATGTTACTTGCCCGAGATTCGATCGTCGGTATCCCAATACCTCGTTCAATCTCGTTACCGGCAAGTCACTTTACTCGCATACCGTAATGCATGATCCGTGACCAGACACTTGGTCACTTTGAGCTCATTATGATGATGCACTATCGAGTGGGCCCGGTGATACCTCTCCGTGTCACGGAGTGACAAATCCCAGTCTCGATCCATGTCAACCCAACAGACACTTTCGGACATACCTGTAGTGCACCTTTATAGTCACCCAGTTACGTTGTGACGTTTGGTACACCCAAAGCACTCCTACGGTATCCGGGAGTTACACGATCTCATGGTCTAAGGAAAAGATACTTGACATTGGAAAAGCTCTAGCAAAACGAACTACACGATCTTGTGATATGCTTAGGATTGGGTCTTGTCCATCACATCATTCTCCTAATGATCTCGTTATCAATGACATCTAATGTCCATAGTCAGGAAACCATGACTATCTATTGATCAACGAGCTAGTCAACTAGAGGCTCACTAGGGACATGTTGTGGTCTATCTATTCACACGTGTAATACGATTTCCGGATAATACAATTATAGCATGAATAAAAGACAATTATCACGAACAAGGAAATATAATAATAATCCTTTTATTATTGCCTCTAGGGCATATTTCCAACAGTCTCCCACTTGCACTAGAGTCAATAATCTAGTTACATTGTGATGAATCGAACACCCATAGAGTTGTGGTGTTGAGCATGTTTTGCTTTCATGGAAGAGGTTTAGTCAGCGGATCTGCGACATTCAGATCCGTATGCACTTTGCAATTTTCTATGTCTCCATCTTGAACATTTTCACGAATGGAGTTGAAGCGACGCTTGATGTGCCTGGTCTTCTTGTGAAACCTGGGCTCCTTGGCAAGTGCAATAGCTCGATCTTGTCACAAAAGAGTTTGATCGGCCCCACGCATTGGGTATGACTCCTAGGTCGGTGATGAAATCCTTCACCCAAATTGCTTCATGCGCTGCCTCCAAGGCTGCCATGTACTCCGCTTCACATGTAGATCCCGCCACGACGCCTCGCTTGCAGCTACACCAGCCATCGCTCCACCATTCAACATATACACGTATCCGGTTTGTGACTTAGAGTCATCCATATACGTGTCGAAGCTAAGCGTCGACGTAACCCTTCTGACGAGCTCTTCGTCACCTCCATAAACGAGAAACATATCCTTAGTCCTTTTCAGGTACTTCAGGATATTCTTGACCGTTGTCCAGTGTTCCTTGCCGGGATTACTTTGGTACCTTCCTACCAAACTTATGGCAAGGTTTACATCAGGTCTGGTACACATCATGGCATACATAATAGACCCTATGGCTGATGCATAGGGGATGACACTCATCTCTTCTATATCTTCTGCCATGGTCGGACATTGAGCCGAGCTCAATTTCACACCTTATGTCTGAGGCAAGAACCCTTTCTTGGACTGGTCCATTTTGAACTTCTTCAATATCTTTTCAAGGTATGTGCTTTGTGAAAGACCTATGAGGCGTCTCGATCTATCTCTATAGATCTTGATGCCTAATATATAAGCAGCTTCTCCAAGGTCCTTCATTGAAAAATCTTATTCAAGTAGGCCTTAATGTTGTCCAAAAGTTCTATATCATTTCCCATCAAAAGTATGTCATCTACATATAATATGAGAAATGCTGCTGAGCTCCCACTCACTTTCTTGTAAACGCAGGCTTCTCCATAAGTCTGCATAAACCCAAACGCTTTGATCATCTCATCAAAGCGAATGTTCCAACTCCGAGATGCTTGCACCAGCCCATAAATGGATCGCTGGAGCTTGCACCTTGTTAGCATTCTTAGGGTCGACAAAACCTTCCGGCTGTATCATATACAGTTCTTCCTTAAGATAGCCGTTAAGGAATGCCGTTTTTACGTCCATCTGCCATATCTCATAATCATAGTATGCGGCAATTGCTAACATGATTCGGACGGACTTCATCTTTGCTACGGGAGAGAAAGTCTCATCGTAGTCAACCCCTTGAACTTGCCGATAACCTTTAGCGACAAGTAGAGCTTTATAGATGGTAACATTACCATCCGCGTCCGTCTTCTTCTTAAAGATCCATTTGTTTTCTATCGCTCGCCGATCATCGAGCAAGTCTGTCAAAGTCCATACTTTGTTTTCATACATGGATCCTATCTCGGATTGCATGGCTTCAAGCCATTTGTTGGAATCTGGGCCCGCCATCGCTTCTTCATAGTTCGAAGGTTCACCGTTGTCTAACAACATGATTTCTAGGACAGGGTTGCCATACCACTTTGGTGTGGAACGTGTCCTTGTTTACCTACGAAGTTCAGTAGCAACTTGATTCAAAGTACCTTGATCATCATCATTAATTTCCTCTCCAGTCAGTGTAGGCACCACAGGAACATTTTCCTGAGCTGCACTACTTTCCGGTTCAAGAGGTAGTACTTCATCGAGTTCTACTTTCCTCCCACTTACTCCTTTCGAGAGAAACTCTTTCTCCATAAAGGATTCGTTCTTGGCAACAAAGATCTTGCCTTCGGATCTAAGGTAGAAGGTATACCCAATGGTTTCCTTAGGGTATCCTATGAAGACGCATTTTTCGACTTGGGTTCGAGCTTTTCAGGTTGAAGTTTCTTGACATAAGCATCGCATCCCCAAACTTTTAGAAACGACAGCTTAGGTTTCTTCCCAAACCATAATTCATACGGTGTCGTCTCAACGGATTTAGACGGTGCCCTATTTAAAGTGAATGTAGCTGTCTCTAGAGCGTATCCCCAAAATGATAGCGGCAAATCTGTAAGAGACATCATAGATCGCACCATATCCAATAGAGTGCAATTACGACGTTCGGACACACCGTTACGCTGAGGTGTTCCAGGCGGCATGAGTTGTGAAACGATTCCACATTTCCTTAAGTGTGTATCAAATTCATGACTTAAATATTCTCCTCCATGATCCGATCGTAAGAACTTTATTTTTCGGTCACGTTGATTCTCTACCTCATTCTGAAATTCCTTGAACTTTTCAAAGGTCTCAGACTTGTGTTTCATCAAGTAGACATACCCATATCTACTCAAGTCATCAGTGAGAGTGAGAACATAACAATATCCTCCACGAGCCTCAACGCTCATTGGACCGCACACATCGGTATGTATGATTTCCAATAAGTTGGTTGCTCGCTCCATTGTTAGGAGAACGGAGTCTTGGTCATTTTGCCCATGAGGCATGGTTCGCATGTGTCAAATGATTCATAATCGAGAGACTCTAAAAGTCCATCGAATGGAGCTTCTTCATGCGCTTGACACCAATGTGACCAAGGCGGCAGTGCCACAAGTATGTGGGACTATCGTTATCAACTTTACATCTTCTGGTATTCACACTATGAATATGTGTAATATTACGTTCGAGATTCATTAAGAATAAACCATTCACCATCGGAGCATGACCATAAAACATATCTCTCATATAAATAGAACAACCATTATTCTCGGATTTAAATGAGTAGCCATCTCGCATTAAACGAGATCCTGATACAATGTTCATGCTCAAACTTGGTACTAAATAACAATTATTGAGGTTTAAAATTAATCCCGTAGGTAAATGTAGAGGTAGTGTGCCGACGACGATCACATCGACCTTGGAACCATTCCCGATGCGCATCGTCACCTCATCCTTCGCCAGTCTCCGTTTATTCCACAGCTCCTGCTGTGAGTTACATATGTGAGCAACGGCACCGGTATCAAATACCCAGGAGTTACTACGAGTACTGGTAAGGTACACATCAATTACATGTATATCAAATATACCTTTAGTGTTGCCGGCTTTCTTATGCGCTAAGTATTTGGGGCAGTTCCGCTTCAAAGGACTGCTTTCCTTTGCAATAAAAGCACTCGGTCTCGTGCTTGGGTCCATTCTTTGACTTCTTCACGGCAACTTGCTTGCAGGTAGCGGCAACTTCCTTGTCGTCCTTCTTGAAGTTCTTCTTACCCTTGCCCTTCTTGAACTTAGTGGTTTTATTGACCATCAACACTTGATGTTCCTTCTTGATTTCTACCTCTGGCGACTTGAGCATTGAAAATACTTCAGGAATAGTTTTCACCATCCCTGCATATTGTAGTTCATCACAAAGCTCTTGTAGCTCGGTGGGAGCGATGAAGGATTCTGTCAATGACCGCCTCGTCCGGGAGGTTAATGTCCACTGGGACAAAGCGGTTATGCAACCCAGACATTTTGAGTATGTGCTCACTTGTGAGAACTATTTTCCTCCATCTTACAACTATAGAACTTGTCGGAGACTTCATATCTCTCGACCGGGCATGAGCTTGGAAAACCATTTTCAGCTCCTCGAACATCTCGTATGCTCCGTGTTGCTCAAAACGCTTTTGGAGCCCCGGTTCTAAGCTGTATAGCATGCCGCCGAACGAGGGAGTAATCATCAAGACGAGACTGCCAAGCATTCATAATGTCTTGGTTCTTCGGGATGGGTGCTTCACCTAGCGGTGCTTCTAGGACATATTGTTTCTTGGCTGCTATGAGGATGATCCTCAGGTTTCGGACCCAGTCCAAATAGTTACTGCCATCGTCTTTCAGCTTGGTTTTCTTTAGGAACGCGTTGAAGTTCATGGTGACATGAGCGTTGGCCATTTGATCTACAAGACATTTTGCAAAGATTTTAGACTAATGTTCAAGATAATTAAGTTCATCTAATCAAATTATATAATGAACTCCCACTCAGATTTGACATCCCTTTAGTCATCTAAGTGTTACATGATACGAGTCGACTAGGCCGTGTCCGATCATCACGTGAGACGGACTAGTCATCGTCGGTGAACATCTCCATGTTGATCGTATCTTCCATACGACTCATGTTCGACCTTTCGGTCTCTTGTGTTCCGAGGCCATGTCTGTACATGCTAGGCTCGTCAAGTTAACCTAAGTGCTTTTGCTTGTGTAAAGCTGTCTTACACCCGTTGTATGTGAATGTAAGAATCTATCACACCCGATCATCACGTGGTGCTTCGAAACGACGAACTTTAGCAACGGCGCACAATTAGGGACAACACTTTCTTGAAATTATTATAAGGGATCATCTTATTTACTACCGTCGTTCTAAGTAAACAAGATGCATAAACATAATAAACATCACATGCAATTATATAGTAGTGACATGATATGGCCAATATCATATAGCTCCTTTGATCTTCATCTTCGGGGCTCCATGATCATCTTGTCACCAGCATGACACCATGATCTCCATCATCATGATCTCCATCATCGTGTCTCCATGAAGTTGCTCGCCAACTATTACTTCTACTACTATGGATAACACGTTTAGCAATAAAGTAAAGTAATTTACATGGCGTTTCTCAATGACACGCAGGTCATACAAAAATAAAGACAACTCCTATGGCTCCTGCCGGTTGTCATACTCATCGACATGCAAGTCGTCATTCCTATTACAAGAACATGATCTCATACATCACATATATATCATTCATCATTCATCACAACTTTGGCCATATCACATCACAAAACACTTGCTGCAAAAACAAGTTAGACGTCCTCTAATTGTTGTTGCAAGTTTTTATGTGGTTGCAATAGGTTTCTAGCAAGAACGTTTTCTTACCTACGTGAAAGCCACAACGTGATTTGTCAACTTCTATTTACCCTTCATAAGGACCCTTTTCATCGAATCTGCTCCAACTAAAGTGGGAGAGACAGACACCCGCTAGCCACCTTATGCAACTAGTGCATGTCAGTCGGTGGAACCTGTCTCACGTAAGCGTACGTGTAAGGTCGGTGCGGGCCGCTTCATCCCACAATACCGCTGAAGCAAGATAAGACAAGTAACGGTAAGAAAGTTGACAACATCTATGCCCACAACAAATTGTGTTCTACTCATGCAAAAGAGAACTACACATAGACCTAGCTCTGATACCACTGTTGGGGAACGTTGCATAAAATAAAAAATTTCCTACATTCACCAAGATCCATCTATGAGTTCATCTAGCAACGAGTGAGAGATATGCATCTACATACCCTTGGTAGATCGCGTGCGGAAGCGTTCAAGAGAACGGGGTTGAGGGAGTCGTTCTCGTCGTGATCCAAATCACCGGAGATCCTAGCGCCGAACGGACGGCACCTCCGCGTTCAACACACGTACGGTCAGTGTGACGTCTCCTCCGTCTTGATCCAACAAGGGGGAAGGAGAGGTTGATGAAGATCCAGCAGCACGACAGCGTGGTGGTGGATGCAATGATACTCGGCAGGCTTCGCCAAGCAAGCTGGGAGGAGGAAGAGGTGTATCGGGGAGGAGGCGCCAAGTGCAAGGTGCGGCTGCCCTCCCTCCCCCTCTATATAGGGTCCCAGGCGCGGCCCAAGGAGATTGGATCTACTAGGGGGAGCGGCGGCCAAGGGGGTGGAGTGCCACCCAAGGCAAGTGGGGCGCCCCCTCCCCTAGGGTTCCCAACCCTAGGCGCAGAGGGGGGGCCAGGGGGGCGCACCAGCCCACCAGGGGCTGGTTCCCCTCCCATTTCAGCCCATGGGGCCCTCCGGGATAGGTGGCCCCACCCGGCGGACCCCCGGGACCCTTCCGGTGGTCCCGGTACAATACCGGGTGACCCCGAAACTTTCCCGATGGCCGAAACAGCACTTCCTATATATAATTCTTTACCTCCGGACCATTTCAGAACTCCTCGTGACATCCGGGATCTCATCCGGGACTCCGAACAACTTTCGGTTTGCTGCATACTCGTATTCATACAACCCTAGCGTCACCGAACCTTAAGTGTGTAGACCCTACGGGTTCGGGAGACATGCAGACATGACCGAGACGGCTCTCCGGTCAATAACCAACAGCGGGATCTGGATACCCATGTTGGCTCCCACATACTCCTCGATGATCTCATCGGATGAACCACGATGTCGTGGATTCAAGCAACCCCGTATAATATTCCCTTTGTCTGACGGTATGTTACTTGCCCGATATTCGATCGTCGGTATCCCAATACCTCGTTCAATCTCGTTACCGGCAAGTCACTTTACTCGTATCGTAATGCATGATCCGTGACGGACACTTGGTCACTTTGAGCTCATTATGATGATGCACTACCGAGTGGGCTGGTGATACCTCTCCGTGTCACGGAGTGACAAATCGATCTCGATCCGTGTCAACCCAGACACTTTCGGAGATACCTGTAGTGCACCTTTATAGTCACCCGATTACGTTGTGACGTTTGGTACACCCAAAGAACTCCTACGGTATCCGGGAGTTACACGATCTCATGGTCTAAGGAAAAGATACTTGACATTGGAAAAGCTCTAGCAAAACGAACTACACGATCTTGTGCTATGCTTAAGATTGGGTCTTGTCCATCACATCATTCTCCTAATGATGTGATCCGCTATCAATGACATCTAATGTCCATAGTCGTGAAACCATGACTATCTATTGATCAACGAGCTAGTCAACTAGAGGCTCACTAGGGACATGTTGTGGTCTATCTATTCACACGTGTATTACGATTTCCGGATAATACAATTATAGCATGAGTAAAAGACAATTATCACGAACAAGGAAATATAATAATAATCCTTTTATTATTGCCTCTAGGGCATATTTCCAACATATGGGTCATCACAGATAGACTGACTAAGGTGGCACACTTCATCCCCATGAAGACAACCCACACCACTCAGAAGCTTGCCAGGCTTTATCTTTCCCATATCATCGGCCTGCATGGAGTGCCAAAGACTATAATATCGGACAGAGGCACTCAATTCGTCTCCCGATTTTGGGATCAATTACAACAAGCTCTGGGAACTCAACTGGCGTTTAGTACCGCATACCACCCCCAGACTGATGGACAAACTGAACGCGTAAACCAAATTCTAGAAGACACCCTGAGAGCATGTGTCCTCACCTATGGAACCAGTTGGGAAGAAAGCTTGCCATATGCGGAGTTCGCATACAACAACAGTTACCAAGCCAGCCTGCAAATGGCACCATTTGAAGCTTTGTCCGGGCGAAGATGTCGTACCCCGCTAAATTGGTCAGAAACCGGAGACAGCCATATCTTCGGCCCAGACATGCTCAAGGAGGCTCAGGAGAAAGTTAAGATAATTAGGGGTCGACTCAAGACAGCTCAAAGTCGACAGAAGAGTTATTACGATCAAAAACATCGGGGAGTCAGTTTTAAACCCGGTGAGTTTGTGTACCTACGAGTATCTCCTATGAGGGGCCTGCAATGATTCAAGGTTAAGGGAAATCTAGCACCAAGATTCATCAGACCATTTTGTATAGTGGCACGAAGAGGCACGGTAGCCTACCAGCTAGACTTACCCGAAGAATTATCCGATGTCCACGACGTGTTCCACGTCTCACAGTTGAGGAAGTGCATGAGCAACCCAGAGAAGCAAGTATCCCATGAAGACATTGACGTGCAACCAGACCTCACCTACCGAGAACGTCCAATAAAAATATTAGAGGAGTCTGAAAGGAGGACCCGACAGAAGACCATCAAGTTTTTCAGAGTTAAGTGGAGCAATCACACCGAGAATGAAGCAACTTGGGAAAGAGAGGATTTTCTTCGGATAGAGCACCCACAAGCTCGGGGACGAGACTTTTCCTAAGGGGGTAGGTGTTGTAACACTCCAAAAAAATGTATTTAGTTTTCAACAAAAACTTTGTTTGATTTGAAGAAGGTCATTTAAATCCTTCCAAAAAAACCTCTCTCTCTCAAAAAATTTCCCCATGGCAAGGATTTTATTTTTGTATCTTCTTCAACCCTAGTGTTTGGTTATTAAAAACCTTTCTTCTGATTTTTCCCATCTCAAATATATTCTTGATTTTTTTTAAAGAGAAACCCTATGAGTTTTGGGGCTACTCTTTTGTTTTGAAACCATCCATTGTTTTACCATGCCTCATGTGGTAAATTCTCCCAAAACCCCTCCCTCCACTTTGGGCCAACCCAAACATTCTGTTCCAACAGGTTCAACCCTTTTTTTGAATTTTATTTCATTTATTTTTTTCCCAAAAACAATTCTGTCCATTATTCTAAGCCTAGATGATTTACAAAGGAAGTACCTGATTTCCTTTGAGTTTTGATCTCAAACCAACTCCTCTGGATAGTCCTTAGCACCCCCAACCTAGATCCATCAAGATCCACTCTTCCTATTTTCAAAATTTTCAAGTTTCAACCTCTGCAAGTTTGGACCAGACTCATCATTTTTGGTGAAATTCATATTTTCCTTTCTCCAAAAATTCCACCAAAATTCAGGCAGCCCCCAGGTGCTTTGAGAGGCCACCACACCAAAGATCAGCCCCAGATAAATTCTCCTCATGCTTGTATCATTTCATCAAACACTTGGTAAGCCTTTGTTCTGTACACTTTCAAGAAATTCAGAGTTTGAGTTTAGTCGATTGTCGTTTTTAAATGGCTTGTCATCGATCACCAGTGCACCCTGGCGCGTTGTGCATGGCCTCTCCTTATTAACCTGAGCACCGCACGCTCCCTTGGACGGGCGCAGGTGTCGGTGGCGGCGAGCCTCGCCGACGCTGGCAGCCTCTGCGGTGGCAAAGCCACCCGTGGCGGCCAACAGGAGCTAGCGCCAGCTCGCTACTATGTCCGGCGCCGCCCAACGCCCCTAGCCCTCCGCGTGGCCTCATGCATGCCAGTGCACACCGCAGCACAGTCGCCGTGGCCCGGCAAGCACAGGGCGCGCCATCTGCCGCCGAAGGGCCCGCGCCGCCCCGTTCTGTCGAAACCACCCAAGAGCGCCTAATCCAACCTGGTTTAGCTTCTAAACGGAACCCGTGGACCTCCACGTTGATGCCCAACCCCCTAAACTCCCCGACCAAGCACTGCACCGCCGTAACCATCGCCGGAGATCCCCGTTCACGACCACCGCCTCGGATCGCCTATAAAAAGAGGTCCCGAGCTCGTTCTCGAGCACACACCACCACTACTCCTCACCAGAACCCCGCCAAGCCACTAGGAGGACCTCGAGGAGGTCTCCTCCCCCGACTCCGTCCGCCCCGATCCGCCTCGGCCACCAGCTCGATCCACTCCGATGAGGCCATCCCCGCCTCCCAAACCTCGTCTGTAGTCTTCTCGTGCACCCAGTGATCTAACCCAAGCTGCAATTTGACCTCCGCAGCCCTCCCCGACGAGATCCAACTTCACCCGAGCCGCCGTCCGCCGGAGCAAGGACCGCCGTCGATGTGGTGCTCACCGACGACCACCACCACCACCACCCACCGATGCGGAAGGACACGGTGAGCACGTAGGTACCCTCCGATCCTCCCAACTCGCCGTGGATCGCCGCCGGCGACCACCGCAGCTCTCGGGCGCCGACGCGCTCTGCTTCTCCCCCGTTTGAAATTTCAAACCTGACGGGTGGGACCCCTCGTCAGTCTTTTCTTTTTTTGAACCATTTTCTGGAAAACGCCTTCAGGCAGAATATGTCTCCGTTTGCAGTTGACGGCTTTTTAGCCGAAGCGTTTTCTGTTTTTATAAGTTGGCCCTTGGAAACTTTCTGTTTCATTACAGATGAGTCCCTGGACTAAAACCTTTATAACTTTAAAACAAAAAACTGATTTTTGATTGATTTTTTTCTGTCATCTTTATTTTTCTGTCTAGTTTTTTGTCATATTTATTTGAAAAATATTTGGAACATTTTTTTGTGCACTCACGGTATTTACGTTAGTACGTATTTTCTTATACCGTAGATACCGGAGGAGGTGACGGAACATGAACTTAACCAAGCTAGACTCCGACTACTCTGAACCAGGCAAGCATGTTTGAACTTTTGATATGATGAGTGTTCGTTGCATGTTTGCATTAAGTAGTTTCATGGCATGTTTATGAGCATTTCGATAGATGTTATATTACATGCAAAGTTGAGGCAAGTGAGTTTCGAAAATCCATATGTTGTTGGATATGAGTTTGCATGGCCATGTGATGGAATGAGAATGGGTAAGATGGCAGTGTTGTAGCATGCCGGTCTTATGCCGAACTATTCGACTCGGTGTCATCATGAATCAAGTCATGTTTCCATCAGTTTTCCCTTCTGTACTACCACATGTTTTCCATAGGGATATGGCTTAGTAAGTTGCAAACCTCTTTCTGGTACACACCAAATAGAGAGGCAGTGATGAGGGTTCCATGGCCTGGATTAAAGCCAGTCATCCGTCAGGCGGGGTGTTTCCGGTTGGGACCGAGAGGGGCACCCCTAGAGCGCCAGATATAAATTTGATCCCATGCTATTCGAGGTTGTGATCTCCCCGTCTCAAAGTTTTTCTTGAACGTTGTCTAGGGTGATTCCTGGCATCGTGAGGTGGGATGGGTGTGTACTGGTTAGACGTGTTTCTACCAAAATACCGTAAACGGAACTAGTCCTTCGTGACTACGGAAATCCATTGGCTGTGGATAATTAGTACAAACTCTGCAGAGTCAAAATTCCTTTGAATCATCTTATCCATGTCCAGGTACTGTGTTCAACTTATCTTGTCAGTGTCAATCTCGGTGACAAAAACTCCGGTGAACCACATGAGTGTTAAGTCCGGCTAAATGTTTATTCATGTGGATGGACTAACCCGTTTATTATTATGTGTTGAATATTACCTATGAGTGTTATATCTTCGTGAATTTATCAGATATGAATAATGAAATTTAAGCCCTTTCTGCGATGTCGCTCAGACGTCCGACTGTGGCATGCTTGTTATTTACTTTCACTATAAGCCTTTTCTGCGATGTCGCTCAGACGTCCGACTGTGGCAGGCTTGTTATTTACTTTCACTATAAGCCCTTTCTGCGATGTATGTCGCCGACGTCCGGATCGTGGCACGCTTGTTATTTACTTTCGATATAAGCCCTTTCTGCGATGTCGCTCAGACGTCCGACTGTGGCACGCTTGTTATTTACTTTCAATATAAGCCCTTTATGTGATGTCGCTCAGACGTCAAACTGTGGCACTCTTGTTATTTACTTTTCATTATAAACCCTTTATGTGGTGTCGCTTAGACGCCCGACTGCGGCATGATAATTTTTTTTGTTTACCGTTCGAGGCGTCGCTCCAGACACCCGATCGGTTTTTAGTTATTTTGTTGGGATTTCGGGAGGACTACCGCCCGACTTCCTTTTTACTTATCTTGTCGTGCAAATATTTATTATTTGAGTGTGCACTTGTAGCGACCCGACCTCAGACGGTCAAGCCTCTATGTATCTGTGCCATCCCTGGATCAGTATGCTGGCACACACAGTACATCAATGTATATATCAAAGTGCAATCACATGTATAAATAACGTAAAATGATATATACCTCATAATACTCAGCGGAAACAATCAAACGGGTGTGGAGTCCCATCAACGCCATCGGCAGGTTGAGTGTAGACCGTAACCCTGCATCGTAACTCTTACTCGTCGAGGAAATATCTCGCAACATGATACGTTGCAGCCGTGTAGGTCATTACATTGAATGTACCGCAAGATCACAACATGAATAAACAGATGATAAAACTATACTATATGCAATATGGCTTTATGGCTCAGATTCTGAATTTTGTTTGCGTAAATGCTGATTTTATTTTACCTACATCAAAGGAATAGAACGAAGTCTGTACTAAGGAGTTTTCTATCATGACATGGTTCCACCAACCGATGTCTCATAGCCCAAAATCATCATAAGTTGCCCACAATTAAGTTATCAGTCCGGTGTTGAGAGTTCCGAGATAGATCCAAGTCCAGATGCTCAAATTGTCCGTAACCGGGGACACGGCTAATCGATTAGGTTATAACCCTCTCGCAGAGGTTTGTACACTTTACCCGAAAGATTCGATCCTCTTTTACGTTCTCGCACTTCAGAGTGTTTGAGAACAAGATGACCAAACATGGTCTTCCAAAGAGTTCCTCGACCACCGTCCGGTACCCATCCATCCTACCGTAGTTCTTCATCTGCTAGCACCGTCCCAGCCAGAGTCACCACTAAGGTCAACCAAGCAAGAGCCCATAATGACTTGCGGTTGCACAGGTAAGCTTCCGGGCATGAAGTATTCTTCCGTCTCTTTGAGTCCGGGTGAAGCTTTCCGCAAGATGTCATGGCGCTTCTCCATGCATCCCGACCAACCACCGGTTTCTCCAGGTGCCGTCAGCAAATCCTTCACCCAAGAGTGTGTATTGAATTCTTGTCTCGAGTCTTGAAGTCTTGAGGTCTTGAAGATGCGATCCTTGCAGATTCCATCATGGAGTTGTCGTCATTGACGTAGGGTCCTCCTTCTTCACACCACTCGAACACTCATACCAAACCCGTCTATTATAGCGTAGCTTTAAAATAAATAACGTCCGGGCTTGGTAACATGGTGATGGGTTCCTACCTCATGCATACTACTCAACTACAAGGATTCAATAACACTCTTGAGGGGTGGTTGCAAGGATGCCACTAAATGCAATAAAAACATAGGTAAGAAAGCATGGTCAAAGTGAACTTGCACGGTTGACGATCTTCGAAAACTAGGGATTCGTAGTAGCAATCTTCGCACTCAGGAAATTCTACCGAGGCAAACAATAACTATAATAAGCACATAGCATAACATCACTTAACACAATAACATAACAATAGCAACATAACACAACAAAACAACCAAACCAAATCCAAAAGAAAAACTCAAAGAAAGGCCACTCAAGTTTCCTACTTCAAACAACAACTAGAAATAGTTTTATATAACAATTTTTTTAATATAACCTAATCATGGTTTTAAGTTAACTAAACAGAAAAGGATTCACTAAGCAACTAGGAGCAAAAAGAATTAATTTAAAAGCTATTATAAAACTCATTTTAGGCCTAATCCAATTTCTATTAAGAAAAATAAATTAAAACCTTTATTAATTATAAATAAAAGTTCATCTACTAGAATGACAGAAACTAACCTAGAATAACTAATCACAAGTTAAAAATAAATTTATTTACTAATTAAAACATTAGGAAAACAGTAGCTAGTTATTTAATTAGGATTAACAAGATTCTGCTTAAAACTATTTTTTTTATTAATCCTAAAATACCCAAATTAATTCCTACGGTTAGGCAATGCCAAAATAAAGTTGGGGCAAAAAGAATCATGCAAAATAATTTTTCTAACTCAAGTTATAGCAGATTTACTATTCTGACTAAAACTAAATTAAAGCATTTTTAATTATTTTTAACATAGCTAAATATATATTCTACAGAAGCTACATAAAAGTTTCAATCCAACAAAAAAAGAATCACCTAAAAATATTAAACAGAATAAAAGATATCAATTTTGAAAGCATGAAACTATTACGCTAAAACAGAAAATCAAAATAAAAGAAAAAGGCCTAATGGGCCTAAAGCGTATACTGTCGTTAAATAGTCTAAACGGGCCTCGGGTTAAAACTAAAACGGGCGGCTAATTACTAAAAACCCTAACTAATAAATCAGAATTAACCGGCCGAAGGGCGGTTTTTATAAAGAAATACCCCTTGAGTTTCTAATCTACACTGTTGGTGTGAGATCGGCGACGGGAGGAGTTCGGTGACTCACCGGAGTTCGGCGACGCAGCGGGCGGCGAGAGTGCGGTGAGGGCTCCGGGCGTCGGGGAGGTCGACGGAGTGGCCGGGAGGATGCGGGGGGCTCGGGGAGGGTCTGTGGAGTCGGGGAGATCGGGGTGGTGGTCGGTCGGCGGCCGAGCTTGAGGCGGCGGTGGCGTTCGGTGATCGACGGCGACGGTGTTCCGGCTGCCTGGAGGCCTGGGCGAGGGCACGGGGAGGTGTGGTCGAGCGAGGGAGTCCGGAGGTGGTCTCAAAGTAGCTGGGTGGTCGGGGGTGGCTGAACGGGCTAACGAGCGCGGCGGCTCTCGGCTCCGGCGAGCTCGTAGGGGAGAGGGGTCCGCGAGGGCTAGGGGCGGGGAATGGGGTGGGCGACGGCTTAAATAGCCAGGGGGCTCGTCGGGTAAGGGAGGCGATCGGGAGGGGGGATCGGCATCCCGGATCCTTCGATCCGGCGACCATGGCGATGGCGATGGCGTGGCGGGAGGAAGAAGGGGCGGGTCCCACTGAAGAGAGAGAGGGGTGCGGCGAGCGGGCGATCGCGCCAAGGGTTTTCGGGTGAGGGGCGAGTGAGGCCGGCTCGGCCGGCGCCTGCCTGGGCCGCCGGTGGGCCGCGGTGGGGTTTTCTGCTGGGCTGGGAATTTAGTCATACTGGGAGGGTTTTTTTCTTTTAAAATTTATTTTTAAAATAAAACAAAAACAGAATTAAAACAATAACTATAAATATTCTATATACGGTATATATATACCAAAATGATCAGGGGAATATTCCCTATCATTTGAACATTTTTCCAAAGGCAAAATCCAAACTTTATAAAAATCCATTTTTTCAAATTCAAATAAAATTCAGATTTGAATCCAAAACTTTTGGCATTGTTTTCTTCTGACATATTTGGAGTGTCATGTTTGCTCCTCTCATACTTTTGATCAAGTATTTATCAGGCTTAGTATTTTTTGAAATGTTTCCCACATGCCAAAGTTTGAATTCAAATTTAAAATTCAAAATTTTGAAAGAGGGTTTCAAGCACTTTCAAATGACTTTCAAATTGATACTTTTTAACTTCCAACTCATATTTCATATGATTGAAGAATTCATTTTATCTTCCCTCATGAAAATCATTGAGTTGCTTAAAGCTTTGAATTTGAAATCTTCCCAAATGAAATTCAAATCTTTTTCCAAAACCCTATTCATTTAAAAATGAAGGAAGTCATGTCATGCTCACTCTAGGCTTTGGTGTTGGTATGAATTTGAATCCATTGGGATCAAAAGGCAAAGGGAAAGTTTTGGGAAAGTCATTTCATTCCCTCTCATTCAACTTTCAAAAGTTTCAAATTTCACTCGATTTCACTCAATCCATCAAGCCAACAATCAGACAATCAAGCATAGTTATTTATTTAATATAACATTCCAAAATTTAGAATTTTGGGATGTTACAAACCTACCACACTTAAAATGAATCTCGTCCTCGAGATTCGAAGAGGCTAGCAAGAAAAGGGTAGGGGTTGGGGTCTTCTAGCAAGAGTTTTGGTCGAGGAAAGGTCGGGGTGCTACCACACTTAAAAACAAGGTCATGGTTCCAATAAACTCAGATATTTCCTCCGGAGGGCTGACAATGTATGTCTCTTCACATATCTTACAATAGCTCCTTCATTAAAGCTCTTCCGCCGAAGCATAGAGTTTTCCTCAAAAGCTTGGGTCGGTTCACAAAGTTGAAGTTCGTCCGAGACTGGATCTTCTTAGCTGATAGGTCTGTGTCCACTCTAAACAACTATCGAAACACTCATGGTGGTATTCCATTAATGGTTTCTCCTGCAGAAAACGGGTCTGGGTTGAACTTCACCGTTTATCCTACGATTTGCAACGGTTGCCTGTAAAGGGTTCCATCGTCCTACCATTTTATGGTTTAAGCAAGGCTTCAACGAGCGTCGTCACTTTACTATGGGTAAGTCACTCATATTTTACCATCCCATATAGCAAAGCGAATAATAAGGGTAAGTCGGTATGGTGATCAATCCATCCCGCACCCAAATCATTACCTTGTACATGGTTTAGCGAATCTCGCATTCTAACACTCGGTCATCCTCACAAGCATTGCAGAATTTCTCTTGTCGACGAACCAAGTTCGAAAAAAAATCCATTGATTCTGCAGGCCAAAACAAACATCTATCGTTCCTTATCAACTCTCAGGTTTTGCGTAAACTCCTACGAAACGTATGCTGATTGGATCACTGGTTCTTCCAAATTTCTTCCTTCATCAAGGTTACATCTATTCCTTTTCAAAATCCTGGGCCTGTGGGTTATGGTCCACTTCAACACTAGTGCAGCTTTAGCTCATCCTTGGAGTAACTCTCATGTTCCATATTACACCTCCTTTAAATTCAGTAGTACTCTGTTTCTTCATACCATCATATCAAAACAAAACTCCAACTTATTTTGTCCAAACTTCACTCCGTGGAATATCATTATCATTTCCATGGGTCAAGTGTCCTCACAGGGTACTACCACCCTTAAATGCACAAATTCTTCCATAGACCATATTTTTCTCATATCCTCGAAAATGGTCAAAACTCTTTGTTCATGGAGTAACAACTCATAAAATTCAACATATGAAATCATCACACCTTAACTTTATTGATTCATGCATTCATTACAATCTCTCGAGCACCCATTACATAACTCAACTCATCGAACTCATAAAATGAAATTGCTTCTTACTACCAATATCAAAGTTCCAACTACTCAGCTCCACTTTCATCTTGTCGGGACATTTGGTAGCATAATGTCCTGCTTCCTTGCAGCGAAAACAAATAACTTTCGATAAGTCTTTGGGCTTCTTGGAGATGGTGTCTACTCTTTGGGCTCTTGGCTTCTTCTTCGGACATTTACTAGCGTAATGACCTAAATCCTTGCACTGTAACAAGTGATATGACTCAGGTCCTTCTCTGCAGAAATTGGGTTGTTACGAAGATGCCTTCGTCTTCTCTTCTGGATTTCTCCGTAATGATCAGAGCTTCCATTTCACGAGGGTCAAAGTTCATCATTGCCGGGAAGTCTCCGAGATACTCTTGGCTTTCCTTCATGCAATACTCAAAAATGTCCTTCTTCTCCACATGAATAGCAGGCTTGTGCGAAAAATCTGTTTAGGCCTTTACCATCGTGGTCTTCAATAACTTCCTTCATCACAAGTTCTTCTAAATTTTTCCTGCGGGCTTCTTTACGCTGCTTCATAACTTCTTGTACCTAGGGGTAAATCTGACATTGAGCAGGGTAGTGTGTATTTCCTTCACACAGAAACAAGTAACCTGCCCAATCGGGCATTCTTCGGCTGAGTGATTTTCCTCACAAGGAGGGTATCCATCCTTGTGTTCCTCCTGGGTGTGTCCTATTTCTCCGCAAATCTTGCAGGCACAAGGTTTATTCTTCGGGTTATCATGGTGCCTCCGGATGAGACGTGATCTCAACAGGGTCTTCTTGAATTCCTCCCAAGTTCTTGTTCCATTACATCCTGTATGGCTTGATGCATTTCCCACCAGGTTGCAGCACTTCCTTCAAAGTAATCAAGAGCGTCACGATACTTCATTCTTCCTTGAAACCAAATTGCTCCCGAAGTGATTCTCCATGTTCGAATCCATAGCTCTCGCCTCCGGTGAGTCTTGATCCAGAGAATATCAGTCCAACTTCATTCATCATCTATGGGGTTCAAGGGTTTTAGGGTGAGATGAGAGAGAGGTGGGGGGGGGATATACACAATACAAACAATAGTTTTTGACGAAACGGGTTTTACTTTGTGGCTGTCGGAAAACGTCAAACAAATGACAGCTCACAATTCATCGCATCTAACGTAGGTGTATAACATGGATTTGGTCCTCTAACGGTCAAATAATTCTTCTGATTCTTCAAGTCGTCTGAGTCTTCAAGTGGTGTAGCTTCAACTCTTCTAATGCATGGTCAAATCCTCTTTACTCTGAAGAGGCCATCAGTTACCGATATCTTGTCCTTCTTGGAGCGGCTTCAGTTGATTCTTCATGTGATCAAAAGGGAAAAGGGGTATATTCTAACTATTTGAGGTGAGAGTGTCTATTTGATAAAATCAGAAGAGATGAGAAGTAAGAGTCTTTTTGAAAATAAAGTTTTAGAGATTTCTGTCCTAGGGCTTTCCGGTTTCTAGGGTCACGTCCTACAGTCAACATGTGCTCGATACCATCTCAGAGCGACCCGACCTCGCACGGTCAAGCCTCTATGTATCTGTGCCATCCTCGGATCAAGATATCTTTGGCACACACAAGACATCAATGTATATATCAAAGTGCAATCACATGTATAAATAACGTAAAATGATATATACCTCATAATACTCAGCGGAAACAATCAAACGGGTGTGGAGTCCCATCAACGCCATCGGCAGTTGAGTGTAGACCGTAACCCTGCATCGTAACTCTTACTCGTCGAGGAAATATACGCAACATGATACGTTGCAGCCGTGTAGGTCAAGACATTGAATGTACCGGCAAGATCACAACATGAATAAACAGATGATAAAACTATACTATATGCAATATGGCTTTATGGCTCAGATTCTGAATTTTGTTTGCGTAAATGCTGATTTTATTTTACCTACATCAAAGGAATAGAGCGAAGTCTGTACTAAGGAGTTTTCTATCATGACATGGTTCCACCAACCGATGTCTCATAGCCCAAAATCATCATAAGTTGCCCACAATTAAGTTATCAGTCCGGTGTTGAGAGTTCCGAGATAGATCCAAGTCCAGATGCTCAAATTGTCCGTAGAATCGGGGACACGGCTAATCGATTAGGTTATAACCCTTTGCGAGAGGTTTGTACACTTTACCCGCAAGATTCGATCCTCTTTTACGTTCTCGCACTTCAGAGTGTTTGAGAACAAGATGACCAAACATGGTCTTCCAAAGAGTTCCTCGACCAACGTCCTGCACTCCATCCAAATTCCCCTACCGTAGTTCTACATCTGCTAGCACCGGCCCCAGCCAGAGTCACCACTAAGGTCAACCAAGCCAGAGCCCATAATGACTTGCGGTTGCAGGTAAGCTTCCGGCATGAAGTATTCTTCCGTCTCTTTGAGTCTGGGTGAAGCTTTCCGCAAGATGTCATGGCGCTTCTCCATGCATCCCGCCAACCATCGGTTTCTCCAGGTGCCCACAACCGCCCTTCACCCAAGAGTGTGTATTGAATTCTTGTCTCGAGTCTTGAAGTCTTGAGGTCTTGAAGATGCAGTCCTTGCAGATTCCATCATGGAGTTGTCGTCATTGACGTAGGGTCCTCCTTCTTCACACCACTCGAACACTCATACCAAACCCGTCTATTATAGCGTAGCTTTAAAATAAATAACGTCCGGGCTTGGTAACAGGGTGATGGGTTCCTACCTCATGCATACTACTCAACTACAAGGATTCAATAACACTACCGAGGGGTGGTTGCAAGGATGCCACTAAATGCAATAAAAACATAGGTAAGAAAGCATGGTCAAAGTGAACTTGCACGGTTGACGATCTTGAAAAACTAGGGTTTCAGAGTAGCAATCTTCGCACTCAGGAAATTCTACCGAGGCAAACAATAACTATAATAAGCACATAGCATAACATCACTTAACACAATAACATAACAATAGCAACATAACACAACAAAACAACCAAACCAAATCCAAAAGAAAAACTCAAAGAAAGGCCACTCAAGTTTCCTACTTCAAACAACAACTAGAAATAGTTTTATATAACAATTTTTTTTAATATAAACTAATCATGGTTTTAAGTTAACTAAACAGAAAAGGATTCACTAAGCAACTAGGAGCAAAAAGAATTAATTTAAAAGCTATTATAAAACTCATTTTAGGCCTAATCCAATTTCTATTAAGAAAAATAAATTAAAACCTTTATTAATTATAAATAAAAGTTCATCTACTAGAATGACAGAAACTAACCTAGAATAACTAATCACAAGTTAAAAATAAATTTATTTACTAATTAAAACATTAGGAAAACAGTAGCTAGTTATTTAATTAGGATTAACAAGATTCTGCTTAAAACTATTTTTTTTATTAATCCTAAAATACCCAAATTAATTCCTACGGTTAGGCAATGCCAAAATAAAGTTGGGGCAAAAAGAATCATGCAAACATAATTTTTCTAACTCAAGTTATAGCAGATTTACTATTCTGACTAAAACTAAATTAAAGCATTTTTAATTATTTTTAACATAGCTAAATATATATTCTACAGAAGCTACATAAAAGTTTCAATCCAACAAAAAAGAATCACCTAAAATATTAAACAGAATAAAAGATATCAATTTTTGAAAATGTAAACTATTCTCGCTAAAATGTAAAATCAAAATAAAAGAAAAAGGCCTAATGGGCCTAAATCAGCCTCTGTATGCGTTAAATAGTCTAAACGGGCCTCGGGTTAAAACTAAAACGGGCGGCTAATTACTAAAAACCCTAACTAATAAATCAGAATTAACCGGCCGAATCAAGTGTTTTTATAAAGAAATACCCTTCGGGTTTCTAATCTACACCGTTGGTGTGAGATCTCGACGGGGAGGAGTTCGGTGACTCACCGGAGTTCGGCGACGGCGACGGGCGGCGAGTGCGTTGAGGGCTCCGGTCGTGGGGAGGTCGACGGAGTGGCGGGAGGATGCGGGAGCTCGGGAGGGGTCTGGTGGAGTCGGGGGAGATCGGGGTGGTTGGAGTCGGTCGGCAGCGAGCTTGAGGCGGCGGTGGCGTTCGGTGATCGACGGCGACGGTGTTCCGGCGGCTCTGGAGCTCGGGCGAGGGCACGGGGAGGTGTGGTCGAGCGAGGGGAGTCCGGAGGTGGTCTCAAAGTAGCTCGGGTGGTCGGGGGTGGTGGAACGGGCTAACACATGGGCGCGGCTCTTGCTCCCATGAGCCTCGAGGGGGAGAGGGGTCCGCGAGGGCTAGGGGGTAATGGGGTGGGCGACGGCTTAAATAGTGGGGCCTCGTGCAAGGGAGGCGATCGGGGGGGTGGGGGGAATCGGCATCCCGGATCCTTCGGGATCCGGCGATCTGCGGCGGCGACGGCGTGGCGTGGGGCGGGGGAGGAAGAAGGGGGCGGGTCCCGCTGTCAGTGAGAGAGAGAGGGGGTGCGGGCGAGCGGGCGACCGGCGCCAAGGGTTTTCGGGTGAGGGGGCGAGTGAGGCCGGCTCGGTCGGCGCCTCCTGGCCGCTCGGTTGGCCGGTGGGGTTTTCGGCTACTGGCTGGGCAGGGGCCTAGCTGGCGCCTGGGGAGGGTTTTTTTTCTTTTTAAAATTTATTTTTTTTAAATAAAACAAAAACAGAATTAAAACAATAACTATAAATATTCTATATAGGGTATATATATACCAAAATGATCAGGGGAATATTCCCTATCATTTGAACATTTTTCCAAAGGCAAAATCCAAACTTTATAAAAATCCATTTTTTCAAATTCAAATAAAATTCAGATTTGAATCCAAAACTTTTGGCATTGTTTTCTTGACATATTTGGAGTGTCATGTTTGCTCCTCTCATACTTTTGATCAAGTATTTATCAGGCTTAGTTTTTTTGAAATGTTTCCCACATGCCAAAGTTTGAATTCAAATTTAAAATTCAAAATTTTGAAAGAGGGTTTCAAGCACTTTCAAATGACTTTCAAATTGATACTTTTTAACTTCCAACTCATATTTCATATGATTGAAGAATTCATTTTATCTTCCCTCATGAAAATCATTGAGTTGCTTAAAGCTTTGAATTTGAAATCTTCCCAAATGAAATTCAAATCTTTTTCCAAAACCCTATTCATTTAAAAATGAAGGAAGTCATGTCATCCTCACTCTAGGCTTTGGTGTTGGTATGAATTTGAATCCATTGGGATCAAAAGGCAAAGGGAAAGTTTTGGGAAAGTCATTTCATTCCCTCTCATTCAACTTTCAAAAGTTTCAAATTTCACTCAGTTTCACTCAATCCATCAAACCAACAATCAGACAATCAAGCATAGTTATTTATTTAATATAACATTCCAAAATTTAGAATTTTGGGATGTTACAGCACTGCTATTTGCTCATGACGCATTCATGCTTGCATTTGTTATATCTTATGTCTGAACTGTCTTGCGAGTACTTTCAAAGTACTCACCTGGCTTGTTGATTTGGCCAGATGTTGATGAAGGCGATCTCATGGATGAAGAGTTCGATAGAGAGTCCGACGCCTAGAGGAGTCCCAGTCAGTCCCGTGCGATCTTGGATTTGGTCACTGTATTATATCCACTTCCGCTACCCGAATAAATGCATCGAGCCTCACCTCGATGCTCGATGAGCTGCCAGTTTAGGAGTCATGTTATCCACTCCACTGTGATATATCCACCACCACTTTTATCTCGAGTCAGTAGTATGCCACCACACCCCTGTGTCATAGCCGCCCTTATGTAAAATATTGGCGTGCTTGTAATAAATTGTTGAGCATCCTCAGCTCAACCCTGTAATATATCTAATGCTACTGGCCTTCTGTATCAAGTATTTATCTACCAGTAAGGATAATTCTTCCTATACTGGAATCAAAAGATCGATTTCTCAATAAGTATTTTATTGAAAAACCGGTCGTGACAATGTGAAGAAGACCAATGCTGTAGAGCGAGCTGCAGTGAAGAAAAGGAAAGCATCGGCTGCTTCAAATTCTTCAGCCCCGAAGAAAATGAAGCCTATGACAAGCTCTTTTGAAAATCCAATCGATGTTGTTCCAATTTCCTCCATACCATCAAAGGACCTTGGTCCCTTTGGTGAAGAATATGATATCCCTAGCGGATCTGATGAAGAAAATCATTCTGCTGCTTCGTCAGAGCAGATTGATGAAGAAATTGAAGTGGATGCGATCCCTTCTACTCCTGTCATTTCCTCGCCAATGCCTCAGTTCACAGCTGAAGAGGCTGGCGTTGATGAAATTGAAGAAGATGTGGATATTGGAAGCACAACACCAGTGATGAACGATGACTTTTGGGACAGTCAGCATCCAAATTCCCCACTCTTCACTCCAATACAACAAATTCCTCAGTCCCCTGCACCAACAGTTCAAATGGGCTCTGAAGAAACTCATCCCACCTCGTCCGTGCATGAAGAAATTCCAACCACTAGTCTTTGAAGAACCTGCAATCGCTGATCCTTTGAACACGCAGATGCATATGAAGAGGAACCAGAAAATCCTCACCAAGAACACGAGATTGCGATTCTTGAGGTCGTGATGCAACTCACTGACACTCCACTGCCAAAGCCAAAGAATCCATTCTCAACGAAGCAAAGTTCAAGGCTGAAGATTTCTTCGGCGAGCATGTGTTCTTCACTGACTACAACCCATATGACTCTGCTCGCATAAGGAAGAGGCGTTTCTGGACTGCTAGTCAAGCCAACTTCTATTCCTCATGCTATATTCAACAAAGACAAAGTCTTCGATCATGCACATATTCCTCACGTGGACATGGAATCTCTGCCAGGCTTCGAGCCAGTCCTCAGTGTTCTTCATGATGCTGGGTTGCTGAATTTCTGCACTGACATATGTGATTGGAATGAAGAACTCATTCTTCAATTCTATGCGATGCTGCACATCACCGGAGATTCTGAAGATGTGAACTCATGGGTACTGGACTAGATGACAGAAAATACTCACTACAAGGCACCAGCAACTGAATTGCTTCGTGCCCTCCCACTCAGTCCTCCCGTTGATGGTGCTCGTTGCATCTACAACGAACCTGAGCTTTCAAATCATTACATGCAAGTGCTGATGAAGCCTCTGAAGCCAGGGCAGGCCCCTCGAACCAAATTCCTCCTCAAGGAATTATCAGATGTGCCTCGACTGTCTATCGCATTCTGACAAAGACAATGAGTCCTATCAAAGGCCACGACTCAAATGATGAAGAAGTCGTTGGCATCATGAAGAATATGCTTTTCAATATCATTCATGGCGTTCCCATCAACTTCCATGATTTCTTCATGAGGACTCGCAAACATTGCTATGTCACCTTTTGAGTCAAGCCTTATGCACCATGGATTATGAGGTTCATCAGGACAAGGTCTTCACTCAATTACAAGGTCGATACTCGAACCACTGCAACTACTTGCCTCCAATTGAAGTCCTCAAACGGACATTTTCCTCAGCTGATGACAAAGGCAAGGCAACTCCTGTGATAGATGAAGGCATTCGTCCATTGGATGGTCAATTTCGCAAGGCTGCATCCTACTCTACCAATGATGACTCTGCCACTCATGACTCTGCCGCCAATACCTCAGCCAAGCAAAATCCTCGAAGCCAAAGACCTGTGGTGATGACTGATCGTGAGTTACTCCTCAGTCTTCATCAGAAAGTTGATCGCAATCATAAATGGGTCAAGCGTCAGTTTGGTTCAATTCTTCACAACATGACCTCAACACACAATGAAGTGAATAAAAACCAATACTACCTCCATGAAACCTTCAACCGTACCTGGGCTGTTCTATCTCATCTCTACAGCGCAGAAGATCTGAAGAACATGGGTCTCAAGGAAGAATTTGACTAGTCTGCACCTCCACCGAAGAAATTCAAGAAGGTCAAGGTTCCTTCCTTGGTGGCCAGCTCCTATTCTTCATCACGCGACACTGATGAAAATGAAGACTTGAACGACACTGCGGCAGGCCCTACTAGAACAACCGACCCCGACAACGCCGGGCGCCTCCTCCATCAACTTGATATTCTTCAGGGGCGTTAGTCCTCAGTTTCGATCCTTTTGGTCATTCGATGACAAAGGGGGAGAAATTTGAGTTAGTCTTCAAGCGGGCCTATTATATGGGCGTTTTTTTGCTAAATTACAACTCTCGCTCTTCTAAAACTTTTATTGGATCGAGTTGTAATCTTAAACCCGATGGTGCTCTGATACTTTTGATGTGTTCCTCTGCATGCTTATTCTTTGTTATATGTTAATACACGCATGCTGAATTACATCAGTCACCATATTTCATCATGTATTTCAAATTATTCATATTATTTGTCAAATGCGTGTATGAATTACAAGATATAGGGGGAGATCTCCATGATTCAACTCTTCAAATGTGCATTGCCTCAAAAGCAAATTCCTCACTATGCACATCTTCAGGGGGAGTTCTTCTATATGTTGCAATCAAATTCCTCAATATCAGTACTTACACTTCATATGTTTATCCCTGTTGAAAACTTAACCTATATTGTCATCAATCACCAAAAGGGGAGATTGTAAGTGCATCTAGTGCCCTTAGTGATTTTGGTGTATTGAAGACTTATAGGTTAAGGGACTAATGTGTTTATGAGTGTACACAATTCTATAAGTCTATGAGGAGTTTGATATTTACAGAGAAAGTCGACCCCTAAAAATTAAGTTCTTCGTCTGAAGACTTTGGTATTCTGAAGACTTTCTGCAGACTTTGAAAGTGAAGAAATTGGTGTGACCTTGAAGACTTGGTATTCATTTGAGGAACATGAAGCATGAAGATTTGTGTTTTCGTAGTTTCGTTTTCTCTTTCTTGAGTCATTGGAAACACCGTACTATTAAAGGGGGTCGAGGAAATACTAAGGAAAAAATTCCATGTGATGCTCAACTCAAAATCCTACACCAACCAATCCCTTCGAGTGAAGCCTTTGGAAATCTCATACGATTCAGTCAATTTCTTGATGTAGACGAAGTTCTTACAGTCACCGAGGAATTTGTTACGGCCCGAGGAGTTAGGAATTCACCAAAGGCGGATTGCCTACGATGAGGAACATGATAGCCCCGAGGAATTTGAAAGTCAAATTTCCGACCGTTGTTATCTTCTTGCACCACTGTTACAAAATATCTTATCCACCTAACGGTCATATCATTGAAGGGCATTTATGTCTTATCATGTCGGGCTGCTCCCTAGGCTATAAATAGCCGCCCCCTACAACCACTAGCTGGCTGGCTGCTCCGAGAGAACTTGACACTTGTCATTTGAGAGCAACCCATCCTCCGAGGACTTTGAGCGAAAATCATCAAGTGAGGAAAAACCCAAAAACCAAACCCCTACAAACCCAAAGTGATTGAGCATCACTGAAGAGATTGATCATGCGTGGATCCGACGCTTGTTACCTTTGAAGACTGTGCTTCTTCCAGACGGTTAGGCGTCATGGTCTAGAGCATCCAAGAGGAATTGTGGATCGCCGAGTGACCAAGTGCATGAAGGTTTGGAAAGTCGCTGAAGACTTACCACGAGTGATTGGACGAGGTCTGTGACCTTAGTTCAAGGAGAATACGATGAGGACTTGGTGTCCCGAGCTGCGTGCTTTCGGCGATCGGGTGTCCGGGACTGTGTGTCCTCGAGTTTAAATACTCACCGCTCCAACCAGGACATACAACCGAGACAAAGTTGGAACTGGTCTACCAAATCATTGTCTTCACCAACCTTACTGGTTCTATTTCCTCAACTCATTCATTTCCTCATTACTGTGTTGAGTGGTTGTTCATATCTGTGTTTGAAGACTTTGACTGAAGACTTTCTCAATTTCCTCAGTTCAATTTCTTCAGTCTTTTGTCTTCATCTTGTGTTATCATGTGATTACGCTTTCTGTACTATGTGATTGTCTTCATTTCATCATGATGACCATGCCCACATTCTGTTATGCTTACTTCTGAGTACTTATTCCGCTGCAAGTAGTTCTTCGCTAAGGAATTTCCTCACCGGCAAATTCCTCAGTGAAGAATTCATAAAAACCGCCTATTCACCCCCCTCTAGTCGATATAACGCACTTTCATAATGCCTACTATGCTGATTGTCAAGGAGCCAAAGTCAGATTTGTAAACCTGACCAAGAAGTTCACAAATATTGCAGCTCCAACGCAACAAGAAGTTCCTCAGGTTGGAGCCTCTGCTCGACCCTCTTGAAGAACATGCCAAGACGGTGATGATTTTCAACTTCTTTGAAGACAATGCTAGTTCGGGGCTGATGACTCCATTCCGGCCCGAAGAAATTGCCGGGGCATCCACTAGTGGTGCGCTTTGAAGAAAGCCCGAAGAAGCCAGGCAAGCTGCATCGATACCGAGAAAATTCAAACAGATTCCTCAGCTCCTCCCGCGCCTACACCAACTCCAATCCTTCCATCTACATCAGATGTGAAGAAGACCAAGGCTGCAGAGCAAGCTGCAGTGAAGAAAAGGAAAGCATCAAATGCTTCAGAATCTTCAGCCCCAAAGAAGATGAAGCTTATGACAAGCTCTTTTGAAAATCCGATTGATGTTGTTCCGATTTCCTCCATACCATCAAAGGACCTTGTTCCTTTTGGTGAAGAATATGAGATCCCTAGCGAATCTTATGAAGAAAATTATTCTGCTGCTTCGTAAGAGCAGATTGATGAAGAAATTGAAGTGGATGTGATCCCTTCTACTCCTGTTGTATCCTCACCAATGCCTCAGTTCACAGCTGAAGAGGCTGGTGTTGAAGAAATTGAAGAAGATGTGGATATTGGAAGCACAACGCGAGTGATGAACGATGACTTTTGGGGACAGTCAGCATCCAAATTCTCCACTCTTCACCCCAATACAACAAATTCCTCAGTCCCCTGCACCAACAGTTCAAATGGGCTCTGAAGAAACTCATCCCACCTCGTCCGTGCATGAAGAAATTCCAGCCCCTAGTGCTGAAGAACCTGCTGCTGCTACTCCTTTGAACACGCAGGCTGCAGATGAAGAGGAACCAGAAAATCCTCAGCCTGAAGAACCTGAGATTGCGATTCCTGAGGTAGTGATGCAACTCACTGACACTCCTCTGCCAAAACCAAAGGATCCATTCTCGCGCAAGCAAAAGTTCAAGGCTGAAGACTTCTTTGGCGAGCATGTTTTCTTCACTGATTATAATCCTTATGATTCTGCTCGCACAAGGAAGAGGTGTTTCTGGACTGCTAGTCAAGCCAATTTCTATTCCTCTGTGCTATTCAACAAAGACAAAGTCTTCGATCATGCACACATTTCTCACGCGGACATGGAATCTCTGCCAGGCTTCGAGCCAGTCCTCAGTGTTCTTCACGATACTGGTTTGCTGAATTTCTGCACTGACATGTGTGATTGGAATAAAGAACTCATTCTTCAATTCTATGCGATGCTGCACATCACCGGAGATTCTGAAGATGTGAACTCATGGGTGCTGGACTGGATGACAGAAAATACTCACTACAAGGCACCAGCAACTGAATTGCTTCGTGCCCTCCCACTCAGTCCTCCCCTTGATGGTGCTCGTCGTATCTACAACTAACCCGAGCTTACAAATCATTACATGCAAGTCTAATGAAGCCTTTGAAGCCAGGGCAGGCCCCACGAACCAAATTCCTCGTCAAGGAATTACTATATGTGCCTCGGACTGTCTATCGCATTCTGACAAAGACAATGAGTCCTATCAAAGGCCACGACTCAAATGATGAAGAAGTCATTGGCATCATGAAGAATATGCTTTTCAATATCATTCATGGCGTTCCGTCAACTTCCATGATTTCTTCATGAGGACTCTGGCGAATATTGCTATGTCACCTTTTGAGTGAAGCCTTATGCACCATGGATTATGAGGTTCATCGGGACAAGGTCTTCACTCAATTACAAGGCTGATACTACGAACCACTGCAGCTACTTGCCTCCAATTGAAGTCCTCAAACGGACATTTTCCTCGGTGATGAAAAAGGCAAGGCAAGCTGCTGTGATAGATGAAGGCATTAAATCCATTGGATGGTCAATTTCGCAAGGCTGCATCCTACTCCACCAATGATGACTCTGCCACACATGACTCTGCCGCCAACAACTATGCCAAGCAAAATCCTCAAGCCACAGCATCCAGGGTGATGACTGATCGTGAGTTACTCCTCAGTCTTCATCAGAAGGTTGATCGCAATCATAAATGGGTCAAGCGTCAGTTTGGTTCAATTCTTCACAACATGACCTCAACACACAATGCAGTGAAGAAAAACCAATACTACCTCCATGAAACCTTCAACCGTACCTGGGCTATTCTGTCTCATGTCTATAGCGAAGAAGATCTGAAGAAAATGGGTCTTAAGGAAGAACTTGACTGGTCTGCACCTCCACCGAAGAAATTCAAGAAGGTCCAGGTTCCTTCCTTGGTGGCCAGCTCCTATTCTTCATCACGTGACACTGATGAAAATGAATACTTGGACGACACTGCGGCAGGCCCTACTACGACAACCGACCCCGACAACGTTGGCGCTCCTCCATCAACTTGATATTCTTCAGGGGCGTAGTCCTCGGTTTCGATCCTTTTGGTCATTTGATGACAAAGGGGGAGAAATTTGAGTTAGTCTTCAAGCGGGTCTATTATATGGGCGTTTTTCTGCTAAGTTACAACTCTCGCTCTTCTGAAACTTTTATTGGATCGAGTTGTAATCTTAAACCCGATGGTGCTCTGATACTTTTGATGTGTTCCTCTGCATGCTTATTCTTCGTTATATGTTAATACACGCATGATGAATTACATCAGTCACCATATTTCATCATGCATTTCAGATTCTTCATATTATATGTCAAATGCGTGTATGAATTACAAGATATAGGGGGAGATCTCCATGATTCACCTCTTCAAATGTGCATTGCCTCAAAAGCAAATTCCTCACTATGCACATCTTCAGGAGGAGTTCTTCTATATCTTGCAATCAAATTCCTCAATATCAGTATTTACACTTCATATGTTTATCCCGTTGAGAACTTAACCTATATTGTCATCAATCACCAAAAACGGGGAGATTGTAAGTGCATCTAGTGCCCCTTAGTGATTTTGGTGTATTGAAGACTTATAGGTTAAGGGACTAATGTGTTTATGAGTGTACACAGGTCTATAAGTCTATGAGGAGTTTGGTATTTACAGAGAAAGTCGACCCCTAAAAATGAAGTTCTTCTCTAAAGACTTTGGTATTCTGAAGACTTTGAAAGTGAAGAAATTGGTGTGACCTTGAAGACTTGGTATTCATTGAAGGAACATGCAGCGTGAAGACTTTTGTTTTCGTAGTTTCATTTTTCTCTTTCTTGAGTCACAGGAAACACCGTAATGTTAAAGGGGGTCGAGGAAATACTAAGGAAAAATTTCCATATGATGCTCAACTCAAAATCCTACACCTACCAATCCCTTCGAGTGAAGCCATTGGAAATCTCATCTGATTCAGTCAATTTCTTCAAAGGATGTGAGACGAAGTTCTTCCGGGTCACGAGGAATTTGTTCGACCGAGGAGTTAGGAATTCGCTAGTGCAGATTGCCTACACAAAGGAGGAACATGATAGCCCCGAGGAATTTGAGAGTCAAATTTCCGACCATTGTTGTCTTCTTGGCCATTTGTCCAAAAATATCTTATCCACCTAACGGTCATATCATTGAAGGGCATTTATGTCTTATCATGTCGGGCTGCTCCCTAGGCTATAATAGCCGCCCCCTACAACCACTAGCTGGTTGGCTGCTCAGAGAGAACTTGACACATGTCATTTGAGAGCATCCCATCCTCCGAGGACTTTGAGCGAAAATCATCGAGTGAGGAAAAACCCAAAACCAAACCCCTACAAACCCAAAGTGATTGAGCATCACTGAAGAGATTGATCCTGCGTGGATCCAACGCTTGTTACCTTTGAAGACTGTGCTTCTTCCAGACGGTTAGGCGTCATGGTCTAGAGCATCCAAGAGGAATTGTGGATCGCCAAGTGACCGAGTCTGTGAAGGTTTGGAAGTCGCCTGAAGACTTACCACGAGTGATTGGACGAGGTCTGTGTGACCTTAGTTCAAGGAGAATACGGTGAGGACTTGGTGTCTGAGCTGCGTGCTTTCGGCTGGGTGTCTGGGACTGTGTGTCCTCGAGTTTAAATACTCGGCCGCTCCAACCACGCATAACCGAGACAGCAGCTTGAACTGGTCTACCAAATCATTGTCTTCACCAACCTTCTGGTTCTATTTCCTCAACTCATTCATTTCCTCATTCTTTGTGTTGAGTGTACATTCATATCTGTGTTTGAAGACTTTGGTGAAGACTTTCTCAATTTCCTCAGTTCAATTTCTTGATCTGTTTGTCTTCATCTTGTGTTATCCTGTGATTACGCTTTACGTACTCTGTGATTGTCTTCATTTCATTATGATGACCATGCCTGTATTCTGTTATGCTTACTTCTGAGTACTTATTCCGCTACAAGTAGTTCTTCGCTAAGGAATTTCCTCACCGTCAAATTCCTTAGTGAAGAATTCATAAAAATCGCCTATTCACCCCCCCTCTAGTCGATATAACGCACTTTCATAGTGGAGCATGTTCTACATTTCCAGGGGTCAATCAAGGGACATCGAGTGTTGTAACAAATCGGGCACAGGGGCATTTGACGCTGATGGATGACTACTTCAATGAATATGTGCTATTCGAGTTCTTTTTCCGCCATCGCATTCGGGTGTGGTGAAGTGTGTTCGATCGCCTTTGCAATGGTGTCTGGGCCTATGACGACTAGTTCATCTTGAAGAAGGATGCCGTCAGAACCATTGGTTTCTCTAGTTACCTAAAGGTGATGGTTACCTTGAGGATTCTTGCATGTGACACGGTCGCAAATTTGTAGGACAAGTACCTCTAGATGTCTAAAAGCACATGCTCGAAAAGCTATGGTCAAATTTTCTACTGTGGTGGTTAAGGTGTTTGGACCGGCATACTAGTGGGAACCAACCGCCGCAGACACTGAAAGGCTCCTAGAACTATCAGAAGCTAGAGTGTGGCCAAGTGTGCTCGGATCCCTGGATTGCATGCACTGGAAATGGAAAAACTGCCCATATGCCCAACAAGGGCTATATCAGGGGCATTGTAAGATTCCACCACCAATCTTCAATTAGTTGCATCACAAGACCTCCGGGGTTGACACTCTTTCTTTGGCATGCCCATGTCACACAATGACATCAACGTTCTCCACTGGTCTCTACTGTTTGTTAGGTTGATCAGGGGCAAGCTCCTCCATGTAACTATATCATCAATGGCCATGCCTACAATATAGCTACTATTTTTCTGATGGTAGCTATCCTCTGTGGGCGACCTTTGTCAAGACCATCTCTAAGCTAAGGGGTCAGAAAAGATCTCACTTTGCTCAAAGTCAAGAAGGAACTATAAAGGATGTGAAGAGGGCATTTGGAGTGCTCCAGGCCTCCTTTGTAGTTGTGCAAGGACCTGCAGAAATTTAGGATCCATATAAGTTGTAGGAAGTGATGACAACTTGTGGTATCATGCACAACATGATTGCGAAGGATGAGGGTGACGTGGTTCGCCATGGACTGGAATTTGAGCACATGGGTAATACTATCCAACTTTCACCATAAAATCATGTGATGTTACAGGATTGCTTCCAAATACATCAACATATTCACCATCATGGAGCTAATCAGCAGCTAATGATCTATTTGAGCATCTGTGGGCGCTTCAAGGGGACAACTAGAACATAAGGCGTCCCAAGTTGAATTCAAACCTAAACTATTGTATTTAAGAACTTCATGTTTGGATTGTAATATTTATATTTGAAGTAATGTATGAGAATATTTGCATGCTATTTATGGATGAATTGTGTTATTTCTATAATTATTTTGTGTGCTTCGGACATAGGGAAAAACACATTTAGTCATTTGATGCATAGGGTTGGATGATCGGCTCTTCGATCCGGCTCTTCTATCATATCGGTGTTCACGGGCGCGTGTGTGGATGCTTGGTGTGCCCGATTTGATGATCCGCCTTGGAGTTGCCCTTACAACCTCTGGATTTCATACAGACACAGGTCACCACACAACATACATGTATAAACTGTGTATATACGGCAAACATTGTAGTAGTAACCATCCCACACCTAGGGCGCGCTTGATCGATCTAACTCATGTTCACGCCGGGGCCCCTGCTTCATGGAATCCTGGCTACGTAGGTAGTACGTACGTCGGCCGAGGCGACACGTCCCTTGCACGTAGCCCCCCTACTGGATGCGTGCCCGCATGGGATTATGACCCAGTTCTTTTGGGCGATTCTTCCAGAATCTTGAGAATTGACCCTCTACCCAGTTTCTTCCAGAATCTTGTATCTATATATTTTTTACAATCCTAACTATTCACATCCTAACTAGCTAGGATTGTAAAAAAAATATGGGCTCAAGATTCTGGAAGAAGCTGGGTGGAGGGTCGATTCTTAAAATTATGAGAGAATCGGCCAAAAGAACTAAGCCTATATACAGTTGCACAGTGTGCTGCTAGAGACGTCCCCTGGAAGAACCAAATGCAGCTAGCGGAATAATGACCCGTGGGACTCCTCCACCTCTATCATTGCCCTCCGTGTTGAACTCTCGAAGAATTAAGCCATATACATGATGACCACCGCCTGTATTAATCTGCACCTTCCCGCTGTGATGTTTCTCAAGCAAATCAAATGATCATTCCTACGAAACTCCTTGGAGCCCGTCATCCCGGTGTCGATGATGATAATGATGGTGACGCGCGTTTAGGCGCCAGGGCCCGCATGTCAGTCGCAGTGGTCGCCGATCTTTTTACGGAAATGCAAAGCTGTTATGTGATGTGGTTCAGAGCCTGTGTGACCATGTACATTGATTGTTCAGAGAAAAACTGTATCATTTCGTCAAGTAGAATCTTTTGGACCGGCATCATGAACAAGTTTGTGACCCGAGGGTGGTCTGGAAAAGTCAAGCAAAGCATGGCCATTGCTCTCTCTGGCCAGTTTGTAGACAAAGGGATGGTAGGCCATGCCGCCAGCACCATACGTCTACGTCGATATGTAGATCTAAAGATGTCATTTGGAATAAGAGGCTTGTATCCTTCTCTCAAGACAACGGCTAGAGCCATAGCATATATATCATGAAGAGTGCATCTTCTGTTTGATGTTCAGCCCAGAAAAATAATTAACACTAGCTAGCTAGTACGAATATATCATTATTCCTGTAGAAATTGTTCACTTTCCAAGTTTTATAAGTACTTTTTTTAACATTTTGACTATGTAATAAGGGACCTTTTCCCTCCAATTCTTAATAATATGTGATTTTTCAAAAACATTGTTTGTTTTTATGTTTTACTTAAATGTGTATGAGTTTTTGGATTTAAAGATATTTTCATGTCTATGAACACAAATTAAACTCAACCGATAGTTGAGTGTCTAAGAACCTTTAGGTCCCATGCTCCTTTTGATGCTATCTCGTCTTTCATTCTTCATGAGCAAACAGTCGATAGTTTAAACCTTTTCCTTAACTTCTTTTTGCACCCAGTGAAGATCATAATTGGGCTCTTGTCTTCTGACGTAGCTACAGTGGAGACTGCTGGATCGCTATCCTCTCTCTGCCTTACGTACGCTGTTGTGGTTTCGCTCCACATCTGATCTGTAGTACGTATACATACATCTTACTGTAGCGGATAGGGTATACCCATTTTGGACTGTTTGATCAATCATATCTGCCAGCAGCGGTTTTACCTACCGTATCTTCTATTGGACATAAGAACCAGAACGGAGCAATTGGTAAAAATAATACCCTGGATTACGTGTATAACACACTACAATTTTTTATTTCCGTCAAAAAGAACTTTGTAGTTTTACGTTTTACAAAGAATTACTAAAGAAATAGCCTTCAGAGAGATGTGTATGAACATGCAAATTTATGACGATGAGTGGTAAATCCTAACATGAATACAGTCTACTACCTATAACACGACTGTATAACTTAATATTTGAAGACAACATATTGAAAGATAAATCCAACAATCCTCGCAAGTAGGGTTTGCATTTATTTTTGTTAGGACCCACACATACAAGTAGATTTTTTTTAGCATTTATTTTGATTTTTTCCTGACCGGGTGCAGATGAGCCTGGGCACCGAATTGGGTTTTTCAAAAGAAAAATTAAAAAAAAATTGTGTGATAGATAATTTTATGCGTGAGGTTCGCTCCAAAATTCAACTTATTTGGACATCTGAGCGGCTCTTAGCAAAAAAAAAACAACAAATCAGGTCAGAACAGTGTGTGAACAGTAAACTCTTTTACAGACCCTGATTTTGTCTTTTTTGCTAAGAGTTGCTCAGATGTCCACATGAGTTGAAACTTGGAGCGGACCTCATGCGTAAGCTTATCTACCACACACAAAAAAATTGGAAATATTTTAAATTTGTTTAGTATTTGTTTTGATTTTTTTCGTTAAGGCGGATGCAGATGAGCTCAGGAGCAGAAACGCCGCACTCAAAGCCCTATCTCTCTTCTCTTAGAGGTAACCTCTATACACTGCACTAGTTGACTCTAACGCAAAAAATAGCTAGTGTCGCTTCCAACTTTAGAGACTGCCTTCAACAATTAAACAAATCAAACTAGCCCCACTTGTCAGTGAGAGGAAGTCTAGGAGAGGTAGTTGGTTGGATAATTGTGGTGCTAATTAGTTTTTTTTTTTAATTTCTGCTAGGTCTCCCTTAGAGGCTGGTTGGAGTCTCAATACACCGTGAGCTTTTCCATTTGGGCAGAGGTAAACAATGTGAGATTTACCTTAGAGGCAGGGTTGCCTCTATACACTGGTGATGGCTGAGAGATGAGAGCTACCACCAATGTCGAGGTCATTTATTAAAGTTTTAGTTGTTTCTAAAGTTATATTTAGCGTTATTGTGTTAGTTCAGCTAAACTTACATTATTAAAAGGCCTTACTAAAAAGATTGTGTACAAATTTAATTCAATAGTAGAATGAAATATGCACGTACCCTTAGATTTGTAGATGAACCAATCACACATCCTTGTTGTGTTAAATATGCAAAATGATAAAACTTATGCTACAAACCAAAGTTCTTTTTATGTGGAAAAACAGTATTATTCGAACCTATTCACTAATCATTTTACATGTGCTGTGAGATTCAGCATGTTCATAACCAAAACCCACACTTATAAGCAAGTAGCCAGCGCCAACAAATAATGACAGTTTAATAACAGAATATTAATCATTGGCGTGCCAAGGCGCCACACTGTTGACAAACTGCAGCCATGGAGAACGTTCACCAATGAGCATGCATACATTGCTCCACGGAAAAGGAACCCCACAACGAAGAACTGCTTACAACACAAGGCGTTTTTGCTACATTGCCTGTAAAACACCAATGCATGAGCCGTTCATAGTGCACGTCTCTGCGAATGAAGCCCATACATGTCACGGGTCACATGAGGAAACACGTCTCTCTCTCTCTCTCTCTCTCTCTCTCCCCTATAATAGGTATCACCCAGGTTCACTGCTCCCCTCGACGATCCTCCACTCTAGGAAGTATTCTAGCTAGCTATCAAGGCGACTAGCCATGTCCAACCCGTACACCTTCCTCAGGCCTCACATAGATCGTCCTTTCTTCCCCTTCCAAAGAAGCCTAGTCTCTCCATCCTCTCCCCCAAAACAAGCACTCCCTCTCCTGAGCCTCCTCCCTTCGAGCCATGATCACAGCAAGATCTTTGGTTGTGGGTATGCCGGTGATGATGATCATCATCAACTTAAGAAGGAAGATGAGGATGTAAACATCTCACTCCAAATTGGGCCGGCGAATCCGAACCCCGCGCCTAATCTTTTAAGGAGTACTGTGAGTGATGGTGGTTGCGATGACGCAACAGGAACAGCACAAGATCAGTGTGGTGGTGGCGATCACAGCAGGGCGAACGAGCAGGAGGAAGTGGAAGACGACGATGATGATGCCGCCGGTGATGGTCTTTGTTTGGAGTACTTTGCCGCTGGTAAGCTTACCAAGGGCAAGTATTGGATCCCTACCCCCGCTCAGATCCTCATTGGGCCCACTCACTTCGCTTGCCCGGTGTGCTGCAAGACCTTCAGCAGATACAACAACCTGCAGGTAAATTAGCTAGACTTCATATATGCATCCATCTAAGTTTAATTTACAAGCTAGTAGAAGATATTGATTCGATTGATCGATGTGCTACATGGCAGCTGATGTCCAAGATCGTCATTTTTCCTGTAGTTGCATGCATGCATGATCACCATAACAAAGACGGATCTGTAGCTACGGGAATCTTGTGTATACACTGTAGCAGAAGATGGGGGGACATCCGTGATGTGGTAGTAGCTTGTGAGACGAGGGCTATAGTGTAGAGACTGGGACCTTTTGTGCGTTTCAGCTAGGCAGGCTGGTTAATTCGTACTTCCTTTGGTTGTTAGTTCCCACATTTGGGCCAGTATATATGTAGGGCTTCCTCCCATCATTCTATCCTGTCTTTTGTCGTGCCTGTTTCGTATTTTTGTCACCTCATGCATGTAGAGGCTCAGAGAGATGGAGAGAGGTACCATGAAAATTCTCTCTCCATTCTGCCTTGCACAGTTGCACTGTGGATGCATCCATATGTGCACACGGATTTATAGCTGCTTCCTCAGGAAAGGCACCATGTCTGTCTGCTGACAGCATTACCAATAGATCCATGCATCCATTGTTGTCTAATTAATCTGACATATTTTGAGTGACATTGCTGAATATCATGATTATGCAGTTAACTTTGAGGATATAATACGTGCAGATGCACATGTGGGGACACGGGTCACAGTACCGCCGCGGGCCGGACTCCCTCCGCGGCACGCAGCCGGCGGCGATGCTCCGGCTGCCGTGCTTCTGCTGCGCGCCGGGGTGCCGGAGCCACGTGGACCACCCGCGGGCGCGGCCGCTCAAGGACTTCCGGACGCTGCAGACGCACTACAAGCGCAGGCACTGTGCCAAGCCGTTCCTCTGCCGCAAGTGCGGCAAGGCGCTCGCCGTGCGCGGCGACTGGCGCACGCACGAGAAGAACTGCGGCCGCCGGTGGCACTGCACCTGCGGCTCCGACTTCAAGCACAAGCGCTCGCTCAAGGATCACATTCGGGCCTTCGGGCAGGACCACGTCGAGCGGCCGCCCGCCGCCAAGATGTGACCGTCGAGACATGGACGATAAATATGCATGGCCAAACGGCCTGCCACTGCCAGTGATTATATGATTACTTGTGCAATATTAGGGGACCGATTAATTTGTGCATCCATGGTATTCTCCTTCCCATAATAAGTATTACTATGTTACTAGCTGCTAGCTGAACTCAGTTTGATTTTTACACTTATTTAACTATTTTGTTCTTATTTTTCAAGTGCTATGTGCGTATTTTAGCGTGTTAATCGTAGACTTGTAAGTTATGGCAACTTAATTTGTTCGGTAATATTCTTATTTTGTATTTGTTTCATGGTTAATTGTCACGATTCATTTCCTAGTTATTTTGAGCAAATACTCTCACATATACCACTCTGTTTTAATTATTTTCATAAGGTCACTTTGAGAGAACTCGCCCCTTAAAACTCTTTCATTAAACTAAATCGCTGTATGTAAGCAGAATAATAAAATACTCCCTCCGTCTTAAATAAATGTCTTAACTTTAGTATAACTTTATAGGGAGTATATTTTAACGACCCTCTAAAATTAAATTATTGCCACTTAGATGTACGATAGTGTTTCATTTTTGTTAAATATATTTTGTAGTGTTATTAAATACACTAAAGCTCTAAATCATGTGTGTCTAACACTTAGTGTTGTAGATGGAAGAATTACTAATATCCACAACATCAAGTATATAGTATGAAAACATATTGTATGATGGGTCTAATGAAATTATTTGGCGTTGTAGATGTTGGTATAATTTTCTAGGGACATTTAGATTTGTGCCCCTAACTCGAACTCACTACTCCTATTTGCCCTTAATTTCGAAGCATGCTCAAATTTGCCCCTTTGTTGTTAGTTGCATTTATAAAAATGTCCGTTCATGCTGTTACTGCCCAGTTAAAGGGCTTTAACCGTTTTCTGGGCGTTTGCTTGACATTTTTGCCCCTGGAAAAAAATAAAACAAAAATTCAAAAAGAAAAGAGAGTGCATGTTCTTACCTTTTGGCATTGGACGTCCCAGCCAGGCCAGCCCAGTAGTTGGTTATCTTCTTCCTCTGCTGAGGCAAAGGGTATGTTGCCCGTGCGCACACCTGGGCGCTGCCGTTCCCATGGCCAATGATGCCGAGTCGCCGCACAACCATGTCTCCGAGCCCTGCCGTAAGTAGAGCATCACCATATCGAAGATCGTGACCTTGGGTGCTCTGCAAGTATGGAACCGACACCATCTCTGCCGCCTCTGACCACTGGCCGCTGTCTTAGATTCGCTATCATCTGAGATCCCCCGTCGCTCCCTTACCGTCACGGAGATCCATATGCTATCTCGAATGTTCCAGACATGTCACCTATGATTTCCTCTTAGTCCAGCCACCTTCCCACGGCACCTCACTCCGGCGGCCGCGGGCAAGGTCCATGTGCTCGCTATCGGCCGTATCCAGTCCCTTCTACCACTCAGGCATGCTCGTAGTGATCCTCTTATACCGATGGACCTCTACCACATCTTCCTTGTGCCTTCTAGCCACCTACGACAAAGCTTCGACCAGCGCCCGCCGCTGGCCTCGGCCATGGCCGACACTCCAGCCGTCCTTGCTCACCCAACCACCTCCATTCAATGTGGAGAGAGCCCAGGAGCGCATATGATGAATCACTGGTCGTTTTGGTCGCAGGAACAGGGTTCCCATCCCTTGTGTCATGGCGTATGGTCGGCGGCGGCTTAATGTCGATGGTTTGTCTAGGAGCAGTGGGCTCCCTATGACATGTGGGGCCCATTAATTAGTTTATCCTTAATCCTAGCGTGTTAACATTAGGGTTACTAGAGAGACTAATCCAGGGACCCACATGTAAATGAGAGATAGAGTTTTTTCTTTTTATTTTTTTTCAGTGGATCCTACTATAAGTGAGTGAGTGCTTGGATGGGGTTTTGTTCTTATTTTTTGACTGGGTCCCACTTGTAAGTGACACATGAAGTGAGGGGCAAAAATGTCGAACAAACACCCAATGCGTCAAGTTGACAAGTGACGAAGAGAAAAGCTATGGGAAGGCACCTAAAATGGTGGTTTGTACTAGTTCCTCTTCTCCTTCAATGGTTGTCCTTGCTGCTACATCAGCATCAGGAATGACCTCGCTTGTAGTTCTTGCCGGAGAAGTTCTTGCCAGAGAAGTTCTTGCCGGAGAAGTCCTTGCGGGAGAATTCCTTCCTGGCGAAGACTCTTGGAGCTCTTCCTCCTGGCGATCTTGAGCGACAGTCTCGGGGTCTCCTGCCTGCAAAGCATCGTCGATAGTCATGTTAGCAATGCTAGAAGAGCTGCCTGCGCCCTCACCGGTACCAGGGGTGGGATTGCTCTCTGGGTCTTCCCGGGCCTTCTTCCTTGGACGCTGGGAGACCTCCTCCTCCCTGCACATCAAGAAGTAGGGCGTCAGTTCCATGATAGAAGTAATAATATTAAATGAAATCTAGGAAAAAGTTGAGGAAGGATTGAATTCTCACTCATCTTATTCCTCTTCCTCACTGGCATCCCAGGAGAAGGTGATGTCCCACATCTTGTCTTCCATGGCAACACCTACTTCCCGGTTGGCGGGCGCTGCGGTTGGCAAGGATCACACCCTCTTTTGGCGGGATCCTTCCTGCGCCACGGTGGCTTCAGTTGGGACTGCCGCCTTTTTTCGGGAACGACGCTATACAAGGGGTGTGTCATCTACATCTTCATCCTCCAGCTCCTTCTCGAGAGGGTTGGCGGCAGAGGATGGAGCAAAGTGGCCTTTCTTTGCTAACCATTTTTTAGGCTTAGAAGTGGCTGGTCTTTTCAGGGGAGGGCTGGCTCATCTTCATCACGAGCTTGGGAGGACTCAGCCGCAACCAGCCTCCTCTTCGTCTTCTCCACCTCCACTTTCCTTGACGAGCGGATCATGCACACTTCCTATTCAGCAGGTGTCTCAATCAGCTTGGTTAACCAATTGACCACAACTTCAGGTGTTGGGGGCTCCTAGTCTTGCAAGATGCTGTTGGCATTGCACTGTGGCATCATTGCCAAAATGGAGTCCCGGGCAGTGTTGTTGTTAAGCGGGAACATGTTTGTCGGGAGTGTAGTTATCAGATTGGCACTAAACAGTTGTTGGATGATCTCATGGTGTTAAAATTCTGTCAAATTGTACTTCAGCCAAGCCCAGAGGTGCACCCAGTCGGTCGGACCATTATATTCCTAGGCAAAACGATTCCTCTGTTGCAAGGGAGCAATGCGTCGCCAAAGGTAGTCCACACCAACCATTTCCATTATGAAGCCCGCTTGCCGGAGGGATTTTATGTACTGGATCGCCAAGGAAAATTCCTCATCCCGGGGCCCTCTGTCCTTCCAATGGGGGATGTGTGATGCTTCACCTTGGGGAATCGCACAACAAGCACTACTAGGAAAAACCTTATACATAGAACTTTAGTAGTAGCGCTGGGTAAAATGGGCGCTACTGCTAGTTAGCAGTAGCGTGGGGTAAAGGAACACGCTACTGCTATGAACATAGCAGTAGCGCTGCCGTGGCAAAGAGCGCTACTACTAAAATTACCCCACCGTTGCCACCAGGCTAAGTTTAGTAGTAGCGCTGTCCTAGGAAACACGTTACTGCTAGCTAGTTTAGAAGTAGCGTTTTCTCCTAAACTGCGCTACTGCTAATACAGCCTTATCCCCTCGTGCGCACACCCGTTTCCTCACTTGATCTCCTGTCTCACTGTGTCGCGGCCATCGTCCTCCTCCCGCGCCAACACCCCCATCGCCGCATTGCCGCCGGCGGCGTCGCTGCCATCCTCCGGCCTCGGTAAGCCTCCTCCTTCTCCTCTTCCTCCTCCCTCCTCCCTCCTCTAGCTGCCCCTCCTCCCTCCTTTGCCCCACTCCTCCTCCCCTCGTCCCTCCCCCTGCTCCTCCCTCCTCTAGCTGCCTGATACGTCTCCAACGTATCTATATTTTTTGATTGCTCCATGCTATATTATCTACTGTTTTGGACCATATTGGCTTTATTTTCCACTTTTATATTACTTTTGGGACCAACCTATTAACCGGAGGCCTAGCCCAGATTTGTTGTTTTTTGCCTATTTCAGTGTTTCGAAGAAACGGAATATCAAACGGAGTCCAAACAGAATGAAACCTTCGGGAACGTGATTTTCTCACCGAATATGATCCAGGAGACTTGGACCCCGTCAAGAAAGAAAGGAGGCGACCACGAGGGTGGAGGGCGCCCCCCCCTAGGGCGCGCCCCCTGCCTCGTGGACCCCCTTTGCTCCACCGACGTACTCCTTTCTCCTATATATACCTATGTACCCCCGAACAATCAGATACGGAGCCAAAAACCTAATTCCACCGCCACAACTTTCTGTATCCACGAGATCCCATCTTGGGGCCTGTTAGGAGCTCCATGGGAAGGGAATCCACCACAGAGGGCTTCTACATCATCATAGCCTCTCCGATGAAGTGTGAGTAATTTACCTCAGACCTTCGGGTCCATAGTTAGTAGCTAGATGGCTTCTTCTCCCTTTTTGGATCTCAATACAATGTTCTCCCCCTCTCTTGTGGAGATCTATTTGATGTAATCTTCTTTTTGTGGTGTGTTTGTTTAGATCGATGAATTGTGGGTTTATGATCAAGATTATCTATGAGCAATATTTGAATCTTCTCCGAATTCTTTTATGTACGATTGGTTATCTTTGCAAGTCTCTTTGAATTATCTATATGGTTTGGCCAACTAGATTGGTAGTTCTTGCAATGGGAGAAGTGCTTAGCTTTGGTTTTAATCTTGCGGTGTCCTTTCCCAGTGACAGAAGGGGCAGCAAGGCACGTATTGTATTGTTGCCATCGAGGATAACAAGATGGGGTTTTATCATATTGTATGAATTTATCCCTCTACATCATGTCATCTTGCTTAAGGCGTTACTTTGTTTTCATTAACTTAATACTCTAGATGCATCTTTGGATAGCGGTCGATGAGTGGAGTAATAGTAGTGGATGCGAGGCGGAGTCAGTCTACTTGTCTCGGACGTGATGCCTATATACATGATCATACCTAGATACTCTCATAACTATGCTCAATTCTGTCAATTGCTCAATAGTAATTCGTTCACCCACCGTAAAATACTTATGCTCTTGAGAGAAGTCACTAGTGAAATATGTGGCCCCCGGGTCTATTCTCTATCATATCAATCTTCCATCACTTTATTATTGCTTTGCTTTTTTACTTTGCTTTTTATTTTACTTTGCATCTTTATACCAAAAATACCAAAAATATTATCTATCATCTCTATCAGATCTCACTCTCGTAAGTGACCGTGAAGGGATTGGCAACCCCTAATCGCATTGGTTGCGTTGAGCTATTTGTTTTGTGTATGTACGAGGGACTTGCGCATGGCCTCCTACTAGATTGATACCTTGGTTCTCAAAAACTGAGGGAAATACTTACGCTACTCTGCTGCATTATCCTCTTCTCCTCGGGGAAATCCAACTCAAGCTCAAGAGGTAGCACCGCCCCTCCACCAACATCACCTCCTCCCTCCACAGCCCTTACTCCCCCTCCTCCATCCACAGCCCCTCCTCCCTCCATAGATTTTATTGATAGTATAGATAGGTAGAATGTAGGTTTTTTCAATAGTATATATTGGTAGAATTTTGTAGAATGTACATAGAATTTAAGTGGTTAATAGAACTAGTTTATTTATAGTAAGTGCTTAATAGAATTAGTTGAATTAGTAAAAAATAATTTTTTTTATTTATAGTAAGTGCTTAGTTGAACTAGTTGAATTAGTAAGAAAAATAATTATTTTTATGTCATTATCACTTTGTCATCAAAGAATGCTATATGAGATTTGATGATCTAAAAGTTTACTCAGTGGAATGTGTAGGCTTTGTAGAGTAGTGTCTCCTTGGAGTGATCGTCATCCGAGCTACCTCTACTTCCTCTACATCCGAGTCGGTGAGCTAAAAGTCCACCTCCTACTTCTCCACTCCTCGGTGTATTGAATAGAGTTGAACTAGGGTATTTAGTCGGTGAGCTCATGTGCGAATGCTTATGATAATTGATCCAGATGGAATTGCAAGTTTAAGCGTCGTTTTATGTGTATGAACATCTTTGTATCGCAGGGAAAATCCCGTCTGTGCTGTCAATGGCAGCAATGGTAAGATCTAGCGATGATTGGCGTCGCCGGAGGCATGAACGGACAGCAGAAGACCAGATCCAGCAGTGGTTGTTGGAGAGGGCCCGTTTCTATGGCAGAGCCAGGCCGCGGCGTGGGGCTCCTCTTACCGACCATGCCAGATAGCTCCGGGTCATCCATGGAGACGACACCTGCAGGCATGGACATGGGAGGTGAGTCAAACCAGAGGAGAGAAAAGGAAAACCAAGGGAGAGAGGAAGGTGATGTAGAGAACAACGAAGCTAGTCACCGGGTGGCGAGGTGCTCCTGTGTGGTGGCCTTGGCGGCGGCCTCCTAGACGTCGGTGGAAGACCGGCGAGCTCCTAAACGCCCGATGTGCACGAGGCGGCGGCCTCTTTCGGCGCCATGGAGGAGGATGGGTGCATGGGCAAGAGGTCCATGTGAGAGCGTATGGACAGTGAGAGGAGAGAGTGGTGGAAGAGAGGAGGGATTTGGGGGAGGAGATGGGGATTCGGCCGAGGATATATATGGCGACTTCACCTACCTCGTACTTAGTAGTAGCTAGGGGTATAAAACCGCGCTACTACTATCAACTTAGTAGTAGCGCGGGTTTATACCCCTCGCTACTACTATGGCATGTGTCGGGGGGCACGGTAGAGACCGCTTAGTAGTAGCGAGGGTTAAAACCCTGCGCTACTACTATCAACTTAGTAGTAGCGAGGTTTAAAACCCGCTCATCGCTAATTAGTGATAGCGCTTATTTTTGTGCCGCGCTGCTACTAAGATTCTGTGTATAAGGTTTTCCCTAGTAGTGGGCGGCCACGAGGGTGGAGGGCGCGCCCCCTGCCTCATGGGCCTCCCTTTGCTCGACCGACGTACTCCTTTCTCCTATATATACCTACGTACCCCCGAACGATCAGATACGGAGCCAAAAACCTAATTCCACCACCGCAACTTTCTGTATACACGAGATCCCATCTTGGGGCCTATTCGGGAGCTCCGCCGGAAGGGGAATCCACCACGGAGGGCTTCTACATCATCATAGCCTTTCTGATGAAGTGTGAGTAATTTACCTCAGACCTTCGGGTCCATAGTTAGTAGCTAGATGGCTTCTTACATCTTTTGGATCTCAATACAATATTCTCCCTCTCTCTTGTGGAGATCTATTCGATGTAATCTTCTTTTTGTGGTGTGTTTGTTGAGATCGATGAATTGTGGGTTTATGATCAAGATTATCTATGAGCAATATTTGAATCTTCTCAGAATTCTTTTATGTATGATCGGTCATCTTTGCAAGTCTCTTCGAATTATCTGTTTGGTTTGGCCAACTAGATTGGTAGTTCTTGCAATGGGATTAGTGCTTAGCTTTGGGTTCAATCTTGCGGTGTCCTTTCCCAGTGACAGAAGGGGCAGCAAGGCACATATTGTATTGTTGCCATCGAGGATAACAAGATGGGGTTTTTATCATATTGTATGAATTTATCCCTCTACATCATGTCATCTTGCTTAAGGCGTTACTCTGTTTTCATTAACTTAATACTCTAGATGCATGCTGGATAGCGGTCGATAAGTGGAGTAATAGTAATAGATGTAGGCAGGAGTCGGTCTACTTGTCTCGGACGTGATGCCTATATACATGATCATACCTAGATACTCTCATAACTATGCTCAATTCTGTCAATTGCTCAATAGTAATTCGTTCACCCACCGTCAAATACTTATGCTCTTGAGAGAAGTCACTAGTGAAATCTATGGCCCCCGGGTCTATTCTCTATCATATCAATCTTCCATCACTTTATTATTGCTTTGCTTTTTTTCTTTGCTTTTTTTTACTTTGCATCTTTATACCAAAAATACCAAAAATATTATCTATCATCTCTATCGGATCTCACTCCTGTAAGTGACCGTGAAGGGATTGACAACCCCTAATCGCGTTGGTTGCGTTGAGCTATTTGTTTTGTGTAGGTACGAGGGACTTGCGCGTGGCCTCCTACTGGATTGATACCTTGGTTCTCAAAAACTGAGGGAAATACTTACGCTACTCTACTGCATTATCCTCTCCTCTTCGGGGAAATCCAACACAAGCTCAAGAGGTAGCAAGAAGAATTTCTGGCGCCGTTGCCGGGGAGTCTACGCAAAAGTCAACATACCAAGTACCCATCACAATCCCTTATCTCTCGCATTACATTATTTGACATTTGCCTCTCGTTTTCCTCTCCCCCACTTCACCCTTGCCGTTTTATTCGCCCTCTCTTTTCTGTTTGCCTTTCACTACGCTTGCTTTTGTTTGCTTGTGTGTTGGTTTGCTTGTTTGTCGCAATGGCTCTTCCGAGGTTTGGTGATCTTCACCTTAAAAGGTTAGAAGAGATAGAAAGTAACGTCAGTAGCTTTATGGTTTTACAATTTGAGCATAATAATTTCTTCAGAAACGAGCTTAAAGAACAAAAAAGTTTTATGAGTTATATGAATAAAGAGCTTGATGATATGTCTAAAGAATTCAATGGTATAAGATCCCAAATTGCTCGTCTTGAGAAGTTGACTGCTGAAATTTCGGATAATGTGCTACCTTAGTCAATAAGATGGCCGCTAAACCGAATTCCTATGAAAGTCAAGATGAAGATCTAAAAGTTATTGATGTATCCCCTATCAAATCTTTGTTTTGGAATATGAATCTTGATAATGATGGGACTGATTATGATCCACCTTTACCTAGAAGGCGTTCTAAAAATTTGGAGTTTTTAGATCTTGATGCTAAAATTGATAAAAGTGGGATTGAAGAAAGTAAAACCCTAGATAAACCCACTATTTTGGATTTCAAGGAATTTAATTTTGAAAGTTTCTCTTTAATTGATTGTATTTCCTTGTTGCAATCCGTGCTAAATTCTCCTCATGCTTATAGTCAAAATAAAGCGTTTACCGAACATATCGTTGATGCCTTGATGCAATCTTATGAGGAAAAACTTGAGTTGGAAGTCTCTATCCCTAGAAAACTTTATGATGAGTGGGAACCAACTATTAAAATTAAGATTAAGGATCATGAATTTTATGCTTTATGTGATTTGGGTGCTAGTTTTTCCACTCTTCCCAAAACTTTGTGTGATTTGCTAGATTTCCGTGATTTTGATGATTGCTCTCTAAACTTGCACCTTGCGGATTCCACTATTAAGAAACCTATGGGTAGAATTAATGATGTTCTTATTGTTGCAAATAGGAATTATGTGCCCGTAGATTTTATTGTTCTCGATATAGACTGCAATCCTTCATGTCCTATTATTCTTGGTAGACCTTCCTTAGAACGATTGGTGCAATCATTGATATGAAGGAAGGGAATATTAGATTCCAATTTCCGTTAAGGAAAGGAATGGAACACTTCCCTAGAAAGAAAATAAAACTACCATATGAATCTATTATGAGAGCCACTATGGATTGCCTACCAAAGATGGCAATACCTAGATCTATCCTTGCTTTTATGCCTAGCTAGGGGCGTTAAACGATAGCGCTTGTTGGGAGGCAACCCAATTTTATTTCTAGCTTTTTGTTTTTGTTTCTGTTTATGAATAAATAATCCATCTACCTTCTGTTTAGATGTGGTTTTATGTTTTAATTAGTGTTTGTGCCAAGTTAAACCTATAGGATCTTCTTGGATGATAGTTATTTGATCTTGCTGTAATTTCCAGAAACTTTCGGTTCACGAAAACAATTGTTGAAAATCACCAGATCGTGATAAAATAGTGATTCCAATTGCTGCTGATCAATAAACAAATTGCCTAGGTCTTCCTATTTTTTGTGAATTTTTGGAGTTCCATAAGGTCGCGTTAGTTACAGATTACTACAGACTGTTCTGTTTTTGACAGATTCTGTTTTTCGTGTGTTGTTTGCTTATTTTGAGGAATCTATGGCTAGTAAAATAGTTTATAATTCTTAGAGAAGTTGGAATACAGTAGGTTTAACACCAATATAAATAAAGGATGAGTTCATTACAGTACCTTGAAGTGGTCTTTTGTTTTCTTTCGCTAACGGAGCTCACGAGATTTCTGTTGAGTTTTGTGTTGTGAAGTTTTCAAGTTTTGGGTGAATTTTTTTGATGGATTATGGAACAAGGAGTGGTAAGAGCCTAAGCTTGGGGATGCCCATGGCGCCCCAAGATAATCTAAGGACACCAAAAGTCAAAGCTTGGGGATGCCCGGAAGGCATCCCTCTTTAAATCTACTTCCATCGGTAACTTTACTTGGAGCTATATTTTTATTCACCACATGATATGTGTTTTGCTTGGAGCGTCTTGTATTATTTGCGTCTTTGCTTTTTAGTTTACCACAATCATCCTTGCTGTACACACCTTTTTAGAGAGCCATACATGATTTGGAATTTGTTAGAATACTCTATGTGCTTCACTTATATCTTTTGAGCTATATAGTTTTGCTCTAGTGCTTCACTTATATCTTTTAGAGCATGGTGGTGGATTTGTTTTATAGAAACCATTGATCTCTCATACTTCACTTAGATTATTTTGAGAGTCTTAAATAGCATGGTAATTTGCTTAATAATAATAATATGCTTGGTATTCAAGATTTGTAAAACTTTCTTTTGAGTGCGTTGAATACTAAGAAAAGTTTGATGCTTGATAATCGTTTTGAGATATGGAGGTAGTAATATTAGAGTCATGCTAGTTGAGTAGTTGTGAATTTGAGAAATACTTGTGTTAAAGTTTGTGATTCCCATAGCATGCACGTATGGTGAACCGTTATGTGATGAAGTCGGAGCATGATTTATTTATTGATTGTCTTCCTTATGAGTGGCGGTCGGGGACGAGCGATGGTCTTTTCCATGCGCATAATACTTTGCTTTGATAACTTGTAGATTTTTGCAATAAGTATATGAGTTCTTCATGACTAATGTTGATTCCATGGATTATACGCACTTTTCTCATCCTTTCACCATTGCTAGCCTTTCTAATACCGCGCACTTTTCGCTGGTATCATACACCTACCATATACCTTCCTCAAAACAGCCACCATACCTACCTATTATGGCATTTCCATAGCCAATCCGAGATATATTGCCATGCAACTTTCCACCCGTTCCGTTTATTATGACACGCTCCATCATTGTCTTATTTCTTAGCATGATCATGTAGTTGACATCGTATTTGTGGCAAAGCCACCGTTCATAATTCTTTCATACTTGTCACTCATGAATCATTGCATTTCCCGGTACACCGGCGGAGGCATACACATAGAGTCATACTTTGTTCTAATTATCGTGTTGTAATTGTTGAGTTGTAAGAAAATAAAAGTGTGATGATCATCATTTTTAGAGCATTGTCCCAACTGAGGAAAGGATGATGGAGACTATGATTCCCCCATAAGTCGGGATGGGACTCCGGACGAAAAATAAAAGAAGTAAAAAAAAGAGGCCAAAAAAAGACAAAAGGACCAAATAAAAAAATGAGAGAAAAAGAGAGAAGGGACAATGTTACTATCCTTTTACCACACTTGTGCTTCAAATTAGCACCATGATCTTTATGATAGAGAGTCTCTCATTTTGTCACCTTCATATACTAGTGGGAGTTTTTCATTATAGAACTTGGCTTGCATATTCCAATGACGGGCTTCCTCAAATTGCCCTAGGTCTTCGTGAGCAAGCGAGTTGGATGCACACCCACTTAGTTTCTTTTGTTGAGCTTTCATATACTTATAGCTCTAGTGCATCCGTTGCATGACAATCCCTACTCACTCACATTGATATCTATTGATGGGCATCTCCATAGCCCATTGATACGCCTAGTTGATGTGAGACTATCTTCTCCCTTTTGTCTTCTCCACAACCACCATTCTATTCCACATATAGTGCTATATCCATGGCTCACGCTCATGTATTGCGTGAAGATTGAAAAAGTTTTGAGAATGTCAAAAGTATGAAACAATTGCTTGGCTTGTCATTGGGGTTGTGCATGATTTAAATACTTTGTGTGGTGAAGATAGGGCATAGCCAGATTATATGATTTTGTAGGGATAACTTTCTTTGGCCATGTTATTTTGAGAACACATGATTGCTTAAGTATTATTATTTTTATGTCAATATTAAACTTTTGTCTTGAATCTTTCGAATCTGAATATTCATACCACAATTTAGAAGAATTACATTGAAATTATGCTAAGTAGCACTCCGCATCAAAAATTATCTTTTTATCATTTACCTACTCGAGGACGAGCAGGAATTAATCTTGGGGATGCGTCACGTCTCCAACGTATCTATAATTTTGATTGCTCCATGCTATATGATCTACTGTTTTGCACCATATTGGGCTTTATTTTCCACTTTTATATTACTTTTGGGACTAACCTATTAACCGGAGGCCCAGCCCAGATTCTTGTTTTTTGCCTATTTCGATTGTTTGAAGAAACGGAATATCAAACGGAGTCCAGATGGAATGAAACCTTCGGGAACGTGATTTTCTCACCGAATATGATCCAGGAGACTTGGACCCCCCGTCAAGAAAGAAAGGAGGCGGCCACGAGGGTGGAGGGCACCCTTCCTAGGGCGCACCCCCTGCCTCGTGGGCCCCCCTTTGATCATACCTAGATATTCTCATAACTATGCTCAATTCTGTCAATTGCTCAACAGTAATTTGTTCACCCACCGTAAAATACTTATGCTCTTTAGAGAAGTCACTAGTGAAATCTATGGCCCCCTGGTTTATTTTCTACTATATCAATCTTCCATCACTTTATTATTGCCTTGCTTTTTTACTTTGCTTTTTATTTTACTTCGCATCTTTATACCAAAAATACCAAAAATATTATCTATCATCTCTATCAGATCTCACTCTCGTAAGTGCCGTGAAGGGATTGACAACCCCTAATCACATTGGTTGCGTTGAGCTATTTGTTTTGTGTATGTACGAGGGACTTGCGCGTGGCCTCCTACTGGATTGATACCTTGGTTCTAAAAAACTGAGGGAAATACTTACGCTACTCTGCTGCATTATCCTCTCCTCTTCGGGGAAATCCAACGCAAGCTCAAGAGGTAGCACCGCCCCTCCACCAACATCACCTCCTCCCTCCATAGCCCCTCCTCCCTCCACAGCCCCTACTCCCCCCCTCCTCCATCCACAGCCCCTCCTCCCTCCATAGATTTTATTGATAGTATAGATAGGTAGAATGTAGGTTTTTTCAATAGTATAGATTGGTAGAATTTTGTAGAACGTACATAGAATTTAGGTGGTTAATAGAACTAGTTTATTTATGGTAAGTGCTTAATGGAATTAGTTGAATTAGTAAAAAATAATTATTTTTATTTATAGTAAGTGCTTAGTTGAACTAGTAAGAAAATTAATTATTTTTATGTCATTATCACTTTGTCATCAAAGAATGCTATATGAGATTTGATGATCTAAAATTTTACTCGGTGGAATATGCAGGCTTTGTAGAGTAGTGTCTCCTTGGAGTGATCGTCATCCGAGCTACCTCTACTTTATCTACACCCGAGTCAGTGAGCTAAAAGTCCACCTCCTACTTCTCCACTCCTCGGTGTATTGAATAGAGTTGAACTAGGGTATTTAGTCGGTGAGATCATGTGTGAATGCTTATGATAATTGATCCAGATGGAATTGCAAGTTTAAGCTTCATTATATGTGTGTGAACATCTTTGTATCGCAGGGGAAATACAAGTGGCCTATGTTTTGCCGGAGTGTTGATTTATTTCTGTTCCGGCAAATTTCAGGCGCTCGATATGTCCTAGTTTAGCAAAGGTCATGCCAGATTTTTCCTTGAATTTAAGCATGAATTGTGCTAGAATATGTAGGAAATATCGAGTGCCCCGAATTTACTCGAAAGAGAATTAAACGACATTTCGAGTTGACTTTTCAGTTTTCTGGTAGTTGCCTTTGATTGATTTCCAATTAATGTTTCAACTATGAACATAGGAAATGTGTGACGACGAAAAGGATTTCGGTATGTGCGAATACTGCAAAGACGAGTGCGGCCTGTGCGACAGACATTTCCTAGTTGATGATAGCTGCTTCAGCATCAAGCTGGATGAGACCTTTGAAGTGGATACAGTAAGTCACAGCGATATAGGAAATGTCTTTTGCTTCAACTTATAATTTTAATTTTTTACTATTCTACTAGCGTATCCCCTGCCATGCAAGAATTTTTTTCTTGGATAAGATTGATTTCAGTCCTATGAAAACTATGGAGGTAAAGAGAGTTCACTTGAGGACCGAGCATGGTTATACTTTCGACGCGAAATTATACAATGCAGACACCTACACCTATTTTGAATGGAAAAATTGGAGAGCACTATGCAAGGCTTATGCATTTGAGCCTGGTATGCTTATCACCTTTGATATTCGTCCGGAAGATGATATTGAAGGTAATATCAACATCTGGGTCAATGTGCAGACGCCTCCAGTTCTACCATTATGTGAGTTTCTCAACCATATTTATGTTTTCGATATTGTTTATTCAAAAATAGTTGACAACTAATTTCTATTGACAACTTATTTCCATTCAAGAAAACATGTCCGATGCTTGGTAGACATGACCTACCACTGTCTCGGGGTTGAACTAAACTGTGATGAGATAAGTCATTATGTTCCATGGCTTGAGGATCCTGATGTTGTCAAGAGAAATTATTTTCCTGAACTTAAAAATCTTAGTACTCAAAACGTGCGACCAATAGTGCTCGTATTGAACTACGGTCACATCTATTTAGGAAAGATGGTAAGATTTTTACTATTTTTCCTCAGTGCATCTTTTGCATACATTATTTTTTAAGCTAAACTTCATTTCTAAGTATGTTACTACGATGTTCTTCAACAGGGACTCCCGATGATAGTTGTGCCTCATTGGATCGAGTCTAAAGGTCGCATGGCAATGGTTAGCTTACGGCCAAGACATCCTACATCGCACATGAGTGCATTTAGGATTTCTAGAAAGACTGGAGCAGAATTGTGAATGATCGCAAAGAAGTACTAGGGGGCACCAATCAGAAGCGCGGCCCACAATTAGGAGATAGGTTCATCTGCATGCTCCAATATGATGAATCAGGACTGCTACACATGTTCTATGCTATTTTACGTGAGAGAGGGCAGCAAGAGTGATTAGCTAGCTAGAATGAGTTTGAAGATGATGATGTGCTACACTATGACTATGATGAATAAATAGCTAGTGCTGGTGGTAATGACCAATAATTATCATTAGCTAGTGTTGGTGGTGATTAGATAGCTACACTATGACTATGATGATTAAATAGTGGTAATGATTATGATGATTATTAGCTTGTGTTGTTGGTGATGATATGACGCAAGAGTTTTTATATTAATATGGTGATGATGATGATGTTGATGATGATGATGATGATTTATTATTTCATTGGGTGAAAGAACCACATATTAGTTTCAAGTGGATGGATCCTAAGTGATCAAGTTGATAATCCATAACTTGATCACTTAGGATCCATCCACTTGAAACTAATCTGCGGTTCTTTCACCTAGTGATTTAATAAATCATTATAATGTAAAAAAATCTCTAAATTGCTACTGTATGAAAACTTGTATAAAGGTGTATGAATACGACATAAAATAAAAAATAAATAGAATATGGAATAGTAGTAGTAGCGCGGGCAGTGAGACGCGCTACTAGTAATTACCAGTAGCGCCTGTTGCGCTACACGCTACTACTAAGTTGATATATCAGTAGCGCGTGTTAACCCACGCTACTACTAACCTTTAGCTGTAGCGCCGTAGCAGTAGCGCGGGTTACCCGCGCTACTGATAGGAAAAAAACCCGTGCTACTACTAGGCTTTTCTCTAGTAGTGAAGCTGGAGGGCCATCCATTTTTATCATGCACTAGTTGGATCTCCACTCTTGCCACCATGTCATGAGGTGTCCTCCAATATACTCTGCCACCATGCAATTCCTGAAATGCCAAGTGATGCTTCTCGAGCGTCTATCATTGTCGATTTTGGGCGTATAATAATGGTAGAACAAAGGCACCGATGGAACAATACCAACAATTTTTTTGCATAGATGTGCAAAAATTGCCATGTTGGTGACGACATTGGGGTGGAGTTGTAGCAAAAGCAAGCCATATTCATCCATAATACGCAAACAGAAGTTCAAGAAAGACGGGACCAATCCAGACATGAAAAAACAGGAGAACAACCACACTTGGCCCTTGTCGACTGGAGCTATTGTGTGCAGAAGCTTGGTGGCGCTATTCTTGTTCCCTTTCCCTGCCACGTGGTAGTTGAAGCACTCCACCAACTCCGGTGATAGCAGAGTGGAGAGGAAGGAAGCCAGCTCCTTCCGCCCATGCAAGCTCCCTCCTCTTGCTCTGTCTCCTCCTTTGTCTTTTCTATCGCCAAACACTTCACCTTGGGTGCCATGGCAGCTAGGAGGGGTGAAAAACGGACAGGGGATGAAGATGAGTGGTGCCGGTAGTTTGTAGATCTAAAATGGAGCGGCGTCAACGTGAATAGCAAGACAGGGGAATTGCCGCACAGTGAGTAATGGTAGCAAATGGGTCGAGCCGTGGCCTCCTCTAGAATTTATGCAGAGGCTTGGGGGCTGAACTTCCCACTACGCGGTGATGGCTTGAACTTCTTTCTATCATTGATACATCCATTTTTCGCCATGTTTTCCTACTGTTATTTATAATATTTTGGGACAATATTACACTTCATGAGGAAATTATAATGACTTTTCTCTCTATTTATGAAAAATTTATATGAAGAGGGAAATTACCGCAGACAGAATTCTAGACTTGAAAAGAGCTACAATAGTGATAGCTATTCTCCGGAGCTCCAAATGACCTAAAAATTTACGGAGATTTATTTTGGAATTAATAAAAATACTGAAATAAGAATCACAAGGAGGGTCCCCACCAATGAGCCACAAGCTCAGGTGGCGCCCCCTACGGCGCGCCATGTTAGCTTGTGGGCCCACCAGCAAGCCTCCATGGACCTCCTTCTCCTATATGATGCCATTTGCCCTAAAAAATCAAGAGAAGATTTTCGGGGTAAAGCACTGTCGTCTCAAGGTGGAACCTGGGCAGGAGCTCTTTTTCTCTCCGGTGGAGCAATTCCACCGGGGATACTTCCCTGAGGGAGGGAAATCGGAGCCATCGACATCACAAATGATCCTCTCATCATGGGAGGACCAATCTTCATCAACATCTTCACCAGCACCATCTCATATCAATGAAGGAAATATGCCCTAAAGGCAATAATAAAGTTATTATTTATTTCCTTATATCATGATAAATGTTTATTATTCATGCTAGAATTGTATTAACCGGAAACATAATACTTGTGTGAATACATAGACAAACAGAATGTCACTAATATGCCTCTACTTGACTAGCTCGTTGATCAAAGATGGTTATGTTTCCTAGCCATAGACATGAGTTGTCATTTGATTAGCAGGATCACATCATTAGGAGAATGATGTGATTGACTTGACCCATTCCGTTAGCTTAGCACTCGATCGTTTAGTATGTTGCTATTGCTTTCTTCATGACTTATACATGTTCCTATGACTACGAGATTATGCAACTCCCGTTAACAGAGGAACACTTTGTGTGCTACCAAACGTCACAACATAGCTAGGTGATTATAAAGGTGCTCTAAAAGGTGTCTCCAAAGGTAATTGTTGGGTTGGCATATTTCGAGATTAGGATTTGTCACTCGGAGTGTCGGAGAGGTATCTCTGGGCCCACTCGGTAATGCACATTACTATAATCCTTGCAAGCATTGCAACTAATGAGTTAGTTGCGGGATGATGTATTATGGAACGAGTAAAGAGACTTGCCGGTAACGAGATTGAACTAGGTATTGAGATACCGACGATCGAATCTCGGGCAAGTAACATACCGATGACAAAGGGAACAACGTATGTTGTTATGCGGTTTGACCGATAAAGATCTTCGTAGAATATGTGGGAGACAATATGAGCATCCAGGTTTCGCTATTGGTTATTGACCGGAAACGTGTCTCGGTCATGTCTACATAGTTCTCGAACCCGTAGGGTCCGCACGCTTAAAGTTCGATGACGGTTATATTATGAGTTTATGTGTTTTGATGTACCGAAGGTTATTCGGGGTCCCGGATGTGATCACGGACATAACGAGGAGTCCCGAAATGGTCGAGATGTAAAGATCGATATATTGGATGACTATGTTTGGACACCGGAAAGGTTCCGGAAGGTTTCAGACATTTATGAGAGTACCGGGGTTACGGACTCCCCGGGAACTAATGGGCCTTGTTGGGCCCTAGTGGAGAGAGAGAGGGGCCGGCCAGGGCAAGAGGCACGCCCCCACCCCTTGAGTCCGAATATGACAAGGAAGGGAGGACGGCGCCCCCTTGCCTTTCCCCTCTCCCACTCCTTCCCCTCCCTCTTGGACTAGGAAAGGGAGGGGCAAACCTACTTGGAGTAGGTTTCCCCCTCCTAGGGCGCGCCACCCCCTTGGCCGGCCCTCTCATCCTCCCCCCTTTATATACGGAGGAGGGGGGCACCCCATAGACACAACAATTGATCTCTTGATCTCATAGCCGTGTGCGGTGCCCCCTCGACCATAATCCACCTCGATAATATCGTAGCGGTGCTTAGGCGAAGCCCTGCATTAGTAGAACATCATCATCGTCACCATGCCGTCGTGCTGATGGAACTCTCCCTCAAAGCTCGGCTGGATCAGAGTTCGAGGGACGTCATCGAGTTGAACGTGTGCTGAACTCGGAGGTGTCGTGCGTTCGGTACTTGATCGGTCGGACCGTGAAGACGTACGACTAAATCAACCGCGTTGTGCTAACGCTTCCGCTTCGGTCTATGAGGTGCGTGGACAACACTCTCCCCTCTCGATGCTATGCATCACCATGATCTTGCGTGTGCGTAGGAAATTTTTTGAAATTACTACGTTCCTCAACAGTGGCATGCGAGCCAGGTTTTATGCGTTGATGTAATATGCACGAGTAGAACACAAGTGAGTTGTGGGCGATATAAGTCATACTGCTTACCAGCATGTCACACTTTGGTTCGGCGGTATTGTTGGATGAAGCGGCCCGGACCGACATTACGCATACGCTTATGTGAGACTAGTTTTACCGCCGTGCTATGCACACAGGTGACTAGCGGGTGTCAGTTTCTCCTACTTTAGTTGAACTAAGTGTGGATACGCCCGGTCCTTGCGAAGGTTAAAACAACACCAACTTGACAAACTATCATTGTGGTTTTGATGCGTAGGTAAGAACAGTTCTTGCTCAGCCCATAGCAGCCACGTAAAACTTGCAACAACAAAGTAGAGGACGTCTAACTTGTTTTTGCAGGGCATGTTGTGATGTGATATGGTCAAGGCATGATACTATATTTTATTGTATGAGATGATCATGTTTTGTAACCGAGTTATCGGCAACTGGCAGGAGCCATATAGTTGTCGCTTTATTGTATGTAATGCAATCTCCCTGTAATTGCTTTACTTTATCACTAAGCAGTAGCGATAGTCGTAGAAGCAATAGTTGGCGAGACGACGATGATGCTACGATGGAGATCAAGGTGTCGCGCCGGTGACGATTGTGATCATGACGGTGCTTCAGAGATGGAGATCACAAGCACAAGATGATGATGGCCATATCATATCACTTATATTGATTGCATGTGATGTTTATCTTTTATGCATCTTATTCTGCTTAGATCGACGGTAGCATTATAAGATGATCTCTCACTAAATTATCAAGGTATAAGTGTTCTCCCTGAGTATGCACCGTTGCGAAAGTTCTTCATGGTGAGACACCATGTGATGATCGGGTGTGATAGGCTCTACGTTCAAATACAACAGGTGCAAAACAGTTGCACATGCGAAATACTCAGGTTAAACTTGACGAGGCTAGCATATAACAGATATGGCCTCGGAACACTGAGACCGAGAGGTCGAGCATGAATCATATAGTAGATATGATCAACATAGTGATGTTCACCATTGAAACTACTCCATCTCACGTGATGATCGGACATGGTTTAGTTGATATGGATCACATGATCACTTAGAATATTAGAGGGATGTCTATCTAAGTGGGAGTTCTTAAGTAATATGATTAATTGAACTTGAATTTATCATGAACTTAGTACCTGATAGTATATTTCTTGTCTATGTTGTTGTAGATAGATGGCCCATGCTGTTGTTCCGTTGAATTTTAATGCGTTCCTTGAGAAAGCAAAGTTGAAAGATGATGGTAGCAATTACACGGACTGGGTCCATAACTTGAGAATTATCCTCATTGCTGCATAGAAGAATTACGTCCTGGAAGCACCGCTAGGTGCCAAACCTGCTGTAGGAGCAACACCAGATGTTATGAACGTCTGGCATAGCAAAGCTGATGACTACTCGATAGTTCAGTGTGCCATGCTTTACGGCTTAGAACCGGGACTTCAACGACGTTTTGAACGTCATGGAGCATATGAGATGTTCCAAGAGTTGAAGTTAATATTTCAAGCAAATGCCCGGATTGAGAGATATGAAGTCTTCAATAAGTTCTATAGCTGCAAGATGGAGGAGAATAGTTCTGTCAGTGAGCATACACTCAGAATGTCTGGGTATAATCTTCCAGAAGACAGCGTCATTGACAGAATTCTTCAATCACTGCCATCAAGCTACAAGATCTTCGTGATGAACAATAACATGCAAGGGATGGATAAGACAATTCCCGAGCTCTTCTCAATGCTAAAGGATGCGTAGGTAGAAATCAAGAAGGAGCATCAAGTGTTGATGGTCAATAAGACCACCAGTTTCAAGAAAAAGGGCAAAGGGAAGAAGAAGGGGAACTTCAAGAAGAACATCAAACAAGTTGCTGCTCAGGAGAAGAAACCCAAGTCTGGACCTAAGCCGGAGACTGAGTGCTTCTACTACAAGCAGACTGGCCACTAGAAGCAGAACTGCCCCAAGTATTTGGCGGGTAAGAAGGATGGCAAGGTGAACAAAGGTATATGTGATATACATGTTATTGATGTGTACCTTACTAATGCTCGCTTGATAGCACTGGGTATTTGATCTGGTTACATTGCTAATATTTGCAACTCAAAACAGGGACTACGGATTAAGCGAAGATTGGCTAAGGACGAGGTGACGATGTGCGTGGGAAATGGTTCCAAAGTCGACGTGATCGCAGTCGGCACGCTACCTCTACGTCTACCTTCAGGATTAGTTTTAGACCTGAATAATTGTTATTTGGTGCCAGCGTTGAGCATGAGAATTATATCTGGATCTTGTTTGATGCGAGACGATTATTCATTTAAATCGGAGAATAATGGTTGTTCTATCTATATGAGTAATATCTTTTATGGTCATGCACCCTTGAAGAGTGGTCTATTTTTGTTGAATCTCGATAGTAGTGATACACATATTCATAATATTGAAACCAAAAGATGCAGAGTTGATAATGATAGTGCAACTTATTTGTGGCACTGCCGTTTAGGTCATATTGGTGTAAAGCGCATGAAGAAACTCCATAGGAACCACTTGATTATGAATCACTTGGTACTTGCGAACCATGCCTCATGGGCAAGATGACTAAAACGCCGTTCTCCGGAACTATGGAGCGAGCAACAGATTTATTGGAAATCATACATACAGATGTATGTGGTCCGATGAATATTGAGGCTCGCGGCGGGTATCATTATTTTCTCACCTTCACAGATGATTTAAGTAGATATGGGTATATCTACTTAATGAAACATAAGTCTGAAACATTTGAAAAGTTCAAAGAATTCCAGAGTGAAGTTGAAAATCATTGTAACAAGAAAATAAACTTTCTACGATCTGATCGTGGAGGAGAATATTTGAGTTACGAGTTTGGTCTTCATTTGAAACAATGCGGAATAGTTTCGCAACTCACGCCACCCAGAACACCACAGCGAAATGGTGTGTCCAAACATCGTAATCGTACTTTACTAGATATGGTGCGATCTATGATGTCTCTTACTGATTTACCGCTATCGTTTTGGGGTTATGCTCTAGAGACAGCTGCATTCACGTTAAATAGGGCACCATCTAAATCCGTTGAGACGATGCCTTATGAACTATGGTTTGGCAAGAAACCAAAGTTGTCGTTTCTTAAAGTTTGGGGCTGCGATGCTTATGTGAAAAAGCTTCAACCTGATAAGCTCGAACCCAAATCGTAGAAATGTGTCTTCACAGGATACCCAAAAGAGACTGTTGGGTACACCTTCTATCACAGATCCGAAGGCAAGACTTCTGTTGCTAAATTTGGAATCTTTCTAGAGAAGGAGTTTCTCTCAAAAGAAGTGAGTGGGAGGAAAGTAGAACTTGATGAGGTAACTGTACCTGCTCCGTTATTGGAAAGTAGTTCATCATAGAAACCGGTTCCTGTGACACCTACACCAATTAGTGAGGAAGTTAATGATAATGATCATGAAATTTCAGATCAAGTTGTTACTGAACCTCGTATGTCAAACAGAATAAGATCCGCACCAAAGTGGTACGGTAATCCTGTTCTGGAAGTTATGTTACTAGACCATGACGAACCTACGAACTATGAAGAAGCGATGGTGAGCCCAGATTCCGCAAAATGGCTTGAGGCCATGAAATCTGAGATGGGATCCATGTATGAGAACAAAGTTTGGACTTTGGTTGACTTGCCCGATGATTGGCAGGCCATTGAGAATAAATGGATCTTCAAGAAGAAGACTGAGGCTGACGGTAATGTTACTGTCTACAAAGCTCAACTTGTTGCAAAAGGTTTTCGACAAGTTCAAGGGGTTGACTATGATGAGACTTTCTCACCCGTAGCGATGCTTAAGTCTGTCCGAATCATGTTAGCAATTGCCGCATTTTATGATTATGAAATTTGGCAAATGGATGTCAAAACTGCATTCCTGAATGGATTTCTGTAAGAAGAGTTGTATATGATACAACCGGAAGGTTTTGTCGATCCAAAGGGAGCTAACAATGTGTGCAAGCTCCAGCGATCCATTTATGGACTGGTGCAAGCCTCTCGGAGTTGGAATAAACTCTTTGATAGTGTGATCAAAGCATATGGTTTTATACAGACTTTTGGAGAAGCCTATATTTACAAGAAAGTGAGTGGGAGCTCTATAGCATTTCTGATATTATATGTGGATGACATATTGCTGATTGGAAATGATATAGAATTTCTGGATAGCATAAAGGGATACTTGAATAAGAGTTTTTCTATGAAGGACCTTTGTGAAGCTGCTTATATATTGGGCATCAAGAACTATAGAGATAGATCAAGACGCTTAATTGGACTTTCACAAAGCACATACCTTGACAAAGTTTTGAAGAAGTTCAAAATGGATCAAGCAAAGAAAGGGTTCTTGCCTGTGTTACAAGGTGTGAAGTTGAGTCAGACTCCATGCCCGACCACTTTAGAAGATAGAGAGAAAATGAAAGATGGTCCCTATGCTTCAGCCATAGGCTCTATCATGTATGCAATGCTGTGTACCAGACCTGATGTGTGCCTTGCTATAAGTTTAGCAAGGAGGTACCAAAGTAATCCAGGAGTGGATCACTGGACAGCGGTCAAGAACATCCTGAAATACCTGAAAAGGACTAAGGATATGTTTCTCGTTTATGGAGGTAAGAACGAGCTAGTCGTAAATGGTTACGTCGATGCAAGCTTTGACACTGATCCGGACGATTCTAAATCGCAAACCGGATACATATTTATATTGAATGGTGGAGCTATTAGTTGGTGCAGTTCTAAACAAAGCGTTGTGGCGGGATCTACGTGTGAAGCAGAGTACATAGCTGCTTCAGAAGCAGCAAATGAAGGAGTCTGGATGAAGGAGTTCATATCCGATCTAGGTGCCATACCTAGTGCATCAGGTCCAATGAAAATCTTTTGTGACAATACTGGTGCAATTGTCTTGGGAAAGGAATCCAGATTTTACAAGAGAACCAAGCACATCAAGATACGCTTCAACTCCATCCGGGATCAAGTCCAGGTGGGAGATATAGAAATTTGCAAGATACATACGGATCTAAATGTTGCACACCCGTTGACTAAGCCTCTTCCACGAGCAAAACATGATCAGCACCAAGGCTCTATGGGTGTTAGAATCATTACTGTGTAATCTAGATTATTGACTCTAGTGCAAGTGGGAGACTGAAGGAAATATGCCCTAGAGGCAATAATAAGGTTATTATTTATTTCCTTATATCATGATAAATGTTTATTATTCATGCTAGAATTGTATTAACCGGAAACATAATACTTGTGTGAATACATAGACAAACAAAATGTCACTAGTATGCCTCTACTTGACTAGCTCGTTGATCAAAGATGGTCATGTTTCCTAGCTATAGACATGAGTTGTCATTTGATTAACGGGATCACATCATTAGGAGAATGATGTGATTGACTTGACCCATTCCGTTAGCTTAGCACTCGATCGTTTAGTATGTTGCTATTGCTTTCTTCATGACTTATACATGTTCCTATGACTATGAGATTATGCAACTCCGTTTACGGAGGAACACTTTGTGTGCTACCAAACGTCACAACATAACTGGGTGATTATAAAGGTGCTGTACAGTTGTCTCCAAAGGTACTTGTTGGGTTGGCGTATTTCGAGATTGGGATTTGTCACTCAGATTGTCGGAGAGGTATCTCTGGGCCCACTCGGTATTGCACATTACTATAAGCCTTGCAAGCATTGCAACTAATGAGTTAGTTGCGAGATGATGTATTACGGAACGAGTAAAGAGACTTGCCGATAACGAGATTGAACTAGGTATTGAGATACCAACGATCGAATCTCGGGCAAGTAACATACCGATGACAAAGGGAACAACGTATGTTGTTATGCGGTTTGACCAAGAAAGATCTTCGTAGAATATGTGGGAGCCAATATGAGCATCCAGGTTCCGCTATTGGTTATTGACCGGAGACGTGTCTCAGTCATGTCTACATAGTTCTCGAACCCGTAGGGTCCGCACGCTTAAAGTTCGATGACAGTTATATTATGGGTTTATGTGTTTTGATGTACCGAAGGTTTTTCGGAGTCCCGGATGTGATCACGGACATAACGAGGAGTCTCGAAATGGTCGAGACATAAAGATCGATATATTGGACGACTATGTTTGGACACCGGAAAGGTTCCGGAAGGTTTTGGACATTTATCAGAGTACCGGGGGTTACCGGAACCCCCCGGGAACTAATGGTCCTTGTTGGGCCCTAGTGGAGAGAGAGAGAGAGAGAGAGGGGCCGGCCAGGGCAAGAGGTGCGCCCCCTCCCCTTGAGTCCGAATAGGACAAGGAAGGGGGGGGGGCGCCCCCCCTTGCCTTTTCCCTCTCCCACTCCTTCCTTCCCCCTCCTTCTTGGACTAGGAAAGGGAGGGGCAAACCTACTTGGAGTAGGTTTCCCCCTCCTAGGGCGCCCACCCCCTTGGACGGCCCTCTCCTCCTCCCCCCTTTATATACGGAGGAGGGGGGCACCCCATAGACGCAACAATTGATCTCTTGATCTCTTAGCCGTGTGTGGTTCCCCCCTCCACCATAATCCACCTCGATAATATCGTAGCGGTGCTTAGGCGAAGCCCTGCGTCGGTAGAACATCATCATCGTCACCACGCCATCGTGCTGACGGAACTCTCCCTCAAAGCTCAGCTGGATCGGAGTTCAAGGGACGTCATCGAGCTGAACGTGTGCCGACTCGGAGGTGTCGTGCGTTCGGTAATTGATCGGTCCGATCGTGAAGACGTATGACTACATCAACCACGTTGTGCTAACGCACCCGCTTTCGGTCTACGAGGGCATGTGGACAACACTCTCCCCTCTCGTTGCTATGCATCACCATGATCTTGCGTGTGCGTAGGATTTTTTTTGAAATTACTACGTTCCCCAACAATCAAATCATAGTTCATCTCTTGTATCCAATCTTTGTCTCAAAACCTCAGATTTGTACCTATGAGTTGCTAGTAGTGTTAATTACACCTTGTAGTTTGATGCTAGTTGGTTTATTTGGTGGAACATTATATGTTCAGATCCTTAATCATATACAATACCCCTTTGATCTTGAACATGCGTATGATTTGTGAATAGTTTTGTTTGTTCTTGAGGACATGAGAGAAGTCTTGTTATAAGTAATTATGTGAAGTTGGTATTCGTTCAATATTTTGATGATGTGTATGTTGTTCTTCCTCTAGTGGTGTTGTGTGAACGTCGACTACACGACAATTCACCATGTTTGGGCCTAGGGGAAGGCATTGGCGAGTAATAAGTAGATGATGTGTTGCGGGAGTGACGGAAGCTTAACCCTTGTTTATGAGTTATTTCGTAAGGGGCTGGTTTGGATCCATATGTTTCATGCTATGGTTAGATTTATATGAATTCTTCTTTCGTAGTTGCGGATGCTTGCGAGAGGTGGTAATCATAAGTGGGTTGGTTTTTCAAGTAAGAACAAAATCCTAGCACCGGTCCACCCACATATCAAATTATCATAGTGAACGTGAATCAACTAAACATAATGAACATGAGTAGATGAGAATTCCCACGTGTCCTCGAGAATGCTTTTCTCATTATAAGAAGTACTTTCGGCTTTTCCTTTGCTATAAAAAGTATTGGGCAACCTTGCTGCACTCTTGTTACTATTTTACTTCCTACTTCTTACAAAGCACCTTGGTACAAAACTATCTGTTATCACTACTTATAGCACTTGCAGAGAATACCTTGCTGAAAACCGCTTGTCATTTTGTTTTGCTCCTCGTTGGGTTCGACACTCTTACTTATTGAAAGGACTACGATTGATCCCCTATAGTTGTGGGTCATAAGGACTCTTTTCTGGCACTGTTGCCGGGGAGTGAAGCGCCTTTGGTAAGTGGAATTTGGTAAGGAAATATTCTTATTACGTGCTGAAATTTATTGTTACTTGTCACTATGGAAATTAATCCTTTGGGGGCTTGTTTGGGGTATCTTCACCTCGACTGGAAGTGGTAAGAGCCACTCCTCAACCTATTGAACCTACTGAAAAAATATCTATTATGAGATTCCTCGGGCGGGAGATGAAACAATGCATCCTAATATGCACTTAATTTATATCGATAAAGTTTGTGGATTTTTTAAGCTTGCAGGTTTATCCAAGGATGGAGTTAAGAAGGAACTATTCCCTTTATCTTTGGGGGGAAGGCATTGTCATGGCATAGGCTATTGGATGAATCTGAAACATGAGAGTGGAACCGACTGAAGCTGGAATTCCATCAGAAATTTTTATCCCATGCACTTGATGCATCGTGATCGGAATTATATATAGAATATTTGGCATCGTGAAGGAGAAAGTATTGCTCAAGCTTGGGGGAGTATTAAATATATGATGCACACATGCCCCAATCGTGAGCTCTCAAGAGACATGATTATACAAAACTTTTATGCTCTACTTTCTCATAATAATAGATCAATACTTGATACTTCTTCTACTAGTTCCTTCATGAACAGAACTATCGAATTCAAATGGGATTTCTTGAAAGAATTAAATGCAACTCTGAAGATTGGGAAATCGACAAAGGTTATGAGTCAAGTATAAATCTTGAGTTTGATTGTTTTAAGTGTTTATAGAAACAAATGTTTTTCATAAGCTTAGCGCGGAATATGGACAAGACTCTGAGATAGTGGCTACATTTTGTGAATGCTTTGCTGCTCATATTGATCTCCCTAAGGGGAAATGGTTTAAATTTCATCCTCCCATTAAACAAATTTTTGAAGAACCTGTTATTGCTGAAACTGAAACAAATGCTTATACTACCAGCCCAGTTGTGCCAACTACTTATATCGAGAAACCTCCTTTCCCTGTTAGGATTAAGGAACATGCTAAGGCCACAACTGTAGTTCATAAAAGTAATGTTAAAACACATAAACCCTCTGAAAAACTAAAGTGTAACCTAATATTGCAATGGTGAAGATATTTTTGTTGATAATATTGAACAACATGTCATTTATTTCTGTGAGGAAGCAACCAGGATTGCTAAACAAGTTAATACTAGACGAGATAAATTAGATAAGAGTAAGTCGGTTGTTGGCATGGCTGTTGTCTCTTTTTAAGATTGGGATCACTGTTATCATGGTTTGTTGTGCGTAGGTGCTATTCCATTTTCTCTTTATCACGAAGTTATGCATGATATTTCACCTACAAAGATAGAAGATATTGATATTATTATTAAGTTTGCAAACAGAGATACTATTTCACCGATTGGGATTGTTAGAGATGTTGAAGTATTCTGTGGTGAGATTAAATACCCTGTTGATTTCTTAGTACTTGGGTCACCACAAGATAATTTTGTCCCATTATATTTGGTAGACCTTTCTTGAATACTGTTAATGTTGATATTGATTGTGCTGAAGGGAAGGTTAGTGTTAAGTTTGGTGATATGTCTCATGAATTTAATTTATCCAAGTTTAGTAGACAACCTCATGATAAAAAAATTCCTAGTAAAGATGAAATCATCGGTCTTGCTTCTATTGGTGTGCCTTCTACTGATCCATTAGAACAATATTTGCTAGACCATGAAAATGATATGTGATGTCTACTACACAACTTATTCTTGTAGACCCGTGTTGGGCCTCCAAGCGCAGAGTTTTGTAGGACAGTAGCAATTTTTCCTCAATTGGATGACCTAAGGTTTATCGATACATGGTAGGCATAGGTTGAAGATGGTCTCTCTCAAACAACCCTGCAATCAAATTCAAGAAATCTCTTGTGCCCCCAACACACCCAATACAATGTCGAATTGTATAGGTGCACTAGTTCGGCGAAGAGATTGTGATACAAGTGTAGTATTGATAGTAGATATAGGGTTTTGTAATATAAAAATATAACAAAAACAAGGTAGAAAGTAACAAAAGTGAGCACAAAGGTATTGCAATGCTTAGAAATAAGGCCTAGGGTTCATACTTTCACTAGTGCAATCTCTTAACAATGCTAACATAATTGAATCGTATAACAACCCCTCAACGTGCGACAAAGAAACACTCCAAAGTTCTTATCTAGCGGAGAACATAAGATGAAATTGTTGTAGGGTACAAAACCACCTCAAAGTTATCTTTTCCGATCAATCTATTGAGCCATCCCTAGAAGTGTCAAAAACAGCCTTAGAGTTCATACTAAAATAACACCATATGATACACATCAACCAACTCTAATGTCACCTAGATACTCCAATGTCACCACAAGTATCCGTGAGTTGTTTATTCGATATGCATCAAACAACTTCAGATTCAATATTCAATACAACACAAAGAACTTCAAAGAGTGCCCCAAGGTTTCTACCGGAGAAAGTAGGACCAAAACATGCATTAACCTCTATGCCTAGATTACCGCAATGTCACCGCAGGAATCCACAAGTTGATTGCCAAAACATACATCAAGTGAATCAGTAGAACACCCCATTGTCAGCAGGGGTATCCACATACAAGACATACATCAAGTGTTCTCAAATCCAAAAAGTATTCAATCTGATAATAGTGAAACCTCAAAGGTAAAATCTCAATTCATCACAACAAGATAGAGAGGGAGAAACACCATATGATCCAACTATATTAACAAAGCTCGCGGTACATCAAGATCATGCCAGATCAAGCACACGAGAGAAAGAGAGAGAGAGAGAGAGAGAGAGAGAGAGAGAGAGAGAGAGATCAAACACATAGCTACTGCTACATACCCTCAGCCCCGAGGGTGAACTACTACCTCCTCGTCATGGAGACGACTAGGATGATGAAGAAAACCTCTGGTGATGATTTCCCCCTCCAGCAGGGTGCCGGAAGAGGGTGCTAGATGGGATCTCTTTGGTATAGAGTCTTGCGGCAGTGGAGCGGAAGTTCTAGGTCAAGTTCTGGGTTTTTTGGAATTTATAGGAATTTTTGGCGTCGGTTTCACATCAGGGGGGCATGAGGGAGCGACAAGCTTGATAGGCGCCACCTGGGGGGACCCGCGCCTACTAGGCTTGTCGCTTCCTCATGAGGATTCTTGTCCTTCCTTGAAGCTTCGGGGGTCTCTTTTGGTCCACAAAAAAGCACCGTAAATTTTCAGTCCATTCCGAGAACTTTTATTTCTGCACAAAGAACAACAGCATGGTAGTTCCGCTGAAAACGGTGTCAGTCTGGATTAGTTCTAATCAAATCATACCAAAACCATATAAAATTGTTGTAAACATGGCATGAATGCTTCATAAATTATAGATACGTTGGAGAGGTATCAATATGCATATGAATGAAAGAAATGAAATAGATGAGATATTCTTTAAGAAAGCACCTATCCTTAAGCACAATTTGCATGTTGAAACTTTGGGAGATCCTCTCCCACCTAAGAGTGATGTTGTGTTTGAATTAAAGAAACTTCCTGATACATTGAAGTATGTTTATCTTGAAGAAAATAACATATATCATGTTACTATCAATGTTAACCTTTCAGTGCACGAAGAAAAAGGTTACTTAAAACATTGAGGAAGCATAATTAGTCCCACTTTATGTCAACACAAGATTGATATGGAACCCGATGCAAAACCAGTCATCGATCATCAACGCCGCTTGAATCCCAAAATGAAAGATGTCGTAAGAACTAAAATATAGAGCTTCTGGAAGCCGGTATTATTTATTCTATGGCTAATAGTATATGGGTAAGTCATGTTCATTGTGCCCTAAGAAAGGAGGCATTACTGTTGTTCCTAATGAAAAAAATGAACTCATCCCATAAAGAATTGTGACCGGTTATAGGATGGTTATTGATTTTAGAAAATTATATAACGCTACTAGGAAAGATCATTACCTTTGTCTTTCATCGATCAAATTCTAGAAAGATTGTCTAGGCACACACACTTTTGTTTTCTAGATGGCTATTCTGGTTTTTCTCAAATACCTGTATCACAAGAGGAACAAGGGAAAACTACTTCTACCCATCCTTTTGGAACTTATTCTTATAGACGTATGCCTTTTGGTTTATGTAATGCACCCGCTACTTTTCAAAGATGTATGACCGCTATATTCTCTGATTTCCGTGAGAAAATTGTTGAGGTATTCATGGATGATTTTTCTGTTTACGGAACTTCTTGTGATGATTGCTTAAGCAACATTGACCGAGTTCTGCAGAGATGTGAAGAGACCAATCTTGTCTTGAACTCGGAGAACTGAATGAAGGTATAGTCCTTGGTCATTAAATTTCCAAAAGAGGTATTGAAATAGATAAAGCTGAGGTTGATGCAATTGAGAAAATGCCATGTCCTAAAGATATTAAAGGTATAAGAAGTTTCCTTGGTCTTGTTGTTTTTTATTGACGATTTATTAAAGAATTATCTAAAATCTATAGGCCTCTTACGAATACCATTTGTTTTTGATGATGATTGTGTGGAAGCCTTTCAAATACTTAATAAAGCTTTAATAACTGCATCTGTTGTTCAACCACCTGATTGGAACTTACCCTTTGAAATTATGTGTGATGCTAGTGAATGTGCTATTGGTTTTGTTTTGGGTCAAAGGGTTGATAAGAAACTGAACGTTATTCATTATGCTAGTAATAGCTTGGATAGTGCTACAAAGAGATTATGCTAACACTAAGAAATAATTTTTAGCAGTTGAGTCCGCATGTGATAAATTCAGACCTTATATCGTTGACTCTGAAGTTAATATTCACACTGATCATGCTGCTATCAAATATCTTATGGAAAAGAAGGATGCTAAACCTAGGTTAATTAGTTGGGTTCTTTTACAACAAGAGTTTGATTTGCACATTGTTGATAGAAAAGAAGCTAAAAATCCTGTAGCAGATAATTTGTCTAGTATGGAAAATGTTTTTGATGACCCACTGCCTATTGATGATAGTTTTCCTGATGAGCAATTAGTTGTTATAAATGCTTCTACTTCTCGTAATAATTCTTGGTATGCAGACTATGCTAATTTCATTGTTACTAAATATATACCACCTAGTTACACATATCAACAAAAGAAAAAGTTCTTTGATTTATGTGGCGACCGATTTTCCGGGTAATAAATTCCAGAAAATGGCCGTCGTGCTCACCAGCCCCAGGATTACTGTTAGCTGATGAGGTCCAACTTGATATAGAATTTCCAAGCAAAGATACAAAATACGTGGTACAAGACCATTCTGGTCTGTGAGTACAACAAATGGTTTCTAGTGGTTGATGGCGGAAGCGATTGTGGATCATCCGTGTCTATGGGACTCCATTTTCCCACAGGAACAGCTGACCAGGTTAACTCCTATCTTCGCGGGGATGCTATCGTCGTTGCTTAGTCTCCGGGGCTGTCGTTGCAACGTTCCTCTCCATGCGAGAAATCTGGCCAAGACAATAGCCAAGGACAAGCCAGTGAGTACTTTGAATGTACTCGCAAACATTATGAACACTGGTATAATATAACAACCGATAATCATGCCTTGAAAATATTCTATGATCAGAACGTCAGTCATAAAAATGAAATCCTTGATGCATACATGTAGGTTATTAATAAGTAACAACAAATATGTAATGACGGAGCAGAAATAAATGCCTCAGTCGGGCGTCTTAGCGACACTACATAAAGTGCTTATAAATAAAATAAAAGCAATGCCACAGTTGGGCGTCTTAGCGACACCACATAAAGGGCTTATAAATAAAATAAAAGCAATGCCACAGTCGGGCGTCTTAGCGACACCACATAAAGGGCTTATAAAGTAAATAAATAACAAGCAATGCCACAGTCCGGCGTCTGAGCGACACCACATAAAGGGCTTATAAACAAAATAAAAGCAATGCCACAATCGGGCGTCTGTGCGACACCACATAAAGGGCTTATAAAGTAAATAAATAACAAGCAATGCCACAGTCGGGCGTCTGAGCGACACCACATAAAGGGCTTATAAATAAACACAGCGAATATCCAGGAGGTAGAACCATCCCAGGGATACTCGATAATTCAAATAATATAACGGGTTAGTCCATAACAAATTAATATTCATAAATATTACAAGTCTCAATTTGCGATCCAGTTCTGTTTTAACAGTTTCTCCTCCGAAGACCGACACTAAGACCGACACCTGACCCATCCCAGACTAAAATCCTTAACCAAGGACACGGCTATTCGAATAGGTTTAATCTCTGGAGAGGGTGTACTCTTTACCCACGAGTAACGGATTTCTTTAGTCCATTGGGACTAATTCCGACTACGGCCTTTTAATTGAAAACACACCTGACTTGCACACACCAGCTCAACTTACCGGTGTCTGGAATCACCCATGACACTTGTTAAGAAAAACTCTAAGTGGGGAGGCTACAACCTCGCGTAGCATGGGATCAAATTTATATCGCGCGCTCTAAGGGGTGGCCTCCCCTGTCGGTCTCAACCGGAAACACCCATGCCCCCGGACCAGGTGGCATGCCTATCGGCTTCAACCGATATCTTCCACCATGGCCTCTCTGTACGGTGTGTGCTTGAAAGGGGTTGACGACTGACTGAATTGTACCCTACTTGTTGTAGGGAAGTGGTAATACGAAACAAGTATGGGGGTTACTTGAACAAGACTCGATCTACGGTCGACTCAGGAGGTCTATAAATTCTCTGCATGACATATATAACAAATATATTTCAACCAACAAAGTCACCACTCACCATACCTTACCATGCCATAACATAACCGTCCCGACGGGGACCGGTGGCAAGCTCACGCCTACCCAAGGCAGAGGCTTTCCCGGATTCCTTTCCGGCATGCATGCAAGGCACATGAGAATGGTTACCATCACAAGTATATTCATTTCCAACAACAAGGAGATCACTAATATGTATTCATGCAAAAGATCATATCACATGAAATAACGAGCTCTTCAAAATGAGGTGGTGTTATAAACGTGTCGGCTAACACACCAAAAGTATTATGCCGGGGTCCAGAATGCTTGCCTTCAAGTTGTGGAGGGGTGAGGTGCTCTCCAAAACTTTTGAAGGTTTTCTCTTCTCTCTACAAAATCCTATTAAAAATATTTTTGAATCAATAAATAGTTTCAAAACAGAAACAAAAAGCTGTCAGAAATTTTTGAAATAAATCTTAAAATAAACTGGACAATATTTGAAAGAGGTAGGAAAAAGAATCAACTCATTTGGAGTTGTATTTAAAAAGTTACATCCATTCCAAGTTTGATCAAGAATCTGTTATTTAAATTAAAACAGAAAAAGAAAACGATTCGAATAAACACGTACACGTCGAAAACGTATTCAGGAAGTACGCTTTCACTTATCCAGCATGGACAGCGCGGGGATTCACTGATAGTGGGTCCAGGTGGCCCACTAGTCAGGTTTGACTAGTCCACGCGCGCGTTGCCTCGTCCGGCCGAAACAGAGGTGGATCTCCGACGAGGCTCGCCGGCGAATGACGGTGCCCTTCGGAAAAAGGAGGCTATCTGCGGGCTCAGGGGATCAAGACGGTCACGCCGGTGGTCGTTTTGGCCTCAGGGGTGGACGGCGCTGCCGGCGGCGAGCTTCACGGCGGACGGTGGCCGTCGGGCAAAGTGGTTTTGGGGCTGCGGTGGTTCCCGATAAAAATCGAGCAGGGGAAAGGGTTCACGGGAGGAAGATAGAGCTTCTGGTGGAGAGAGTGGAGAGGGGGAGGTCCTGGCGGCGCCGGAATGACCGTGGCTGTAGCGGCGGCTGCGGTTGCCGGAGATGGAGAAGAAGACCTCCCCGGGTCGATTTCGAGCTAGGGAAACGCCATTGGGGTGGCCTGAGGTTGCCTGCGTGCGGGGACGGGCTCGTGGCTTCCTTAAATAGGCGAGTCGAGGCGGTTCAATGGCGTCATGATAAGGTTGCCGGGCGACCGCCTTTTCTCAGAGCTTGGGCGACGTATGGCGGCGAGCGCTAGTGGACACGCTTGAGGATGAGCTTGCGCTGTTCAAGGGGGCAGGTGGCGAGCGCTGGCGACTTGGGCGGCACCGACCTGGCCGAGACGCACTGCGGACGCCGGCGTGCCGCTAAGGGCTCTGACGGCGGTGCTGTAGGCTGCCAGGGCGGCTTGGTGCGTTGCGGGGAGAAGGTTAGTGAGTGGCGTGACTTCGCAGGGTGGTGGCAAACCAGGGGCGCGACGCGTCAGCTCGGGCGCGACACGTGCAATACGCGTGCTCTGCTCGCACCCAGAGCACGCACGGGACGTGCTCGACAAAATGCCATGGCATGCTAGGGGGCCCCAAACTATAAGAGGGTTAGCAGGGTGGGGGTTATAGGCTAGGGAAAAACTATTGGACATGCTGGTCTGGTTAGGGGGTCAAGTTCATAATGTAAACAAAAACTCATGCCATATCTGATCATGCCCATAAGGTGTTTGACAAAATGCCAAGGACACCTAGGCATATCTTGGAGTGGCCAAAACTTCCATAATGGGGTCTCTTTAGATGAAAGAAAGGGTGGTAAGGTTAGTTTGTCCAAAGCACAAACATGCTAGTGCAAGTTTTGCAAAACTTCAATTCTGGACAGAAAGCAAATGGCATTGTTGCAAGCACTTAGAATCATCCAATGGGTCCAATCTCCTGGGCTTAAGGGTTTGGCATGGAGGACTATCAGTAGGGAAAAGGAATCAGGGATCAAGGAGCAACTAAAAAGGTGGTTGTACAAAACCTCAATTTGGGCCAGAATGGAAAAGAGGATGATTCACTTAGTTTTACCAAAGAACATCACTAGGTTAATGCATAAAGTGGAATAGTATGCTCCTACTAACGTCCCAAAATTTTGGTAGAAGTTTTAAAGAAATATTTGAATAGGTTGTAGTGTAAAAAAATGCTCTGTGGACCAGATTTGAAAATACGATGTAGAGCTCAAAATATTCAATGGGCAGAAGATATTTTTGCACAAAAGTGGTTCAAATATTCTATATGACATCTGCAAATTTTGGTGGGATTTTGAATGAATTCATAAAAGGGTTGTAGTACAAATGGGACCATAAAACTATGGGAAACCATTTTTTCAAGAAAATAAAGATCAGGAAGAATATTATACTGATAAAAGAAAATATTTTCTTGAGAGGGTAAACAAGTCCAATATCATAAGTGAAAGGTTTTCATCTAAGGGAACAACTCCAAGGTAAACAAGAAAATAAAGGTTCTGAAATCAAGAAAAACCCAGAAAAAGGGAAGTTAAATTTCCTGGCAAGATTTTAATTAACAAAACAAGGTTAAAATTTTTGGGGTGTCACAATTTAAGGCTTTACTTTTGGGATGACCCACACTTATATAAAGGAGTAGATGGTGTTATTAGACGTTGTGTACCTGAGCATCAGCAGGAACAAATATTGAGAAAATGCCATTCAGAGCCATACAGAGGACACCATGCTAGGGACAGAACTGCACATAAGGTATTACAATCTGGTTTTATTGGCCTAGTCTCTTCAAAGATGCACGTAATTTTGTCCTTTCTTGTGATGAATGTCAAAGAATCAGTAATATTGGTAGGCGTCAAGAAATGCCTATGAATTACTCATTTGTTATTGAATCATTTGATGTCTGGGGTTTTGATTATATGGGACCTTTTTCCTTCCTCTGATGGATAAACTCATATCTTAGTTGCTATTGATTATGTTACTAAGTGAGTAGAAGCCATTCCAACTAGTAGTGTTGACCATAACACTGATACGTCTTCATCGTATCTACTTTTCCAAACATGTTTGCTCTTGTTTTGGACACTAATTTGCATGATTTGAATGAAGCTAACCCGAAATGACGTTGTTTTCAGCAGAACTACCATGGCGTTGTTTCTGTGCAAAAATAGAAGTTCTCGGAATTGGACAAAACTTTTTTAAGAATTATTTTGGAATAAAAGAAAAAAATACTGGAGCAAAGACCCACTGGAGGTGGGGGCCCTGCTGCCAACTAGGCAACAGGGCGCGACACCCCTCTCTGGCATGCCCTGGTGGGTAGTGGGCCCCTCGAGGCTCCGCTGACCCTAATCTTGATACTATAAATTCCTATTTACCTAGAGAAAAATCAAGGAGCCGCCGCCATCTCCTGCTTCACCGGGAGACCAGATCTGGAGTCCTTTCGGGGCTCCGAAGAGGGGGATTCGTCGCCATCGTTATCATCAACCATCCTCCATCACCAATTTCATGATGCTCACCGCCGGGAGTGAGTAATTCCTTCATAGGCTTGCTGGACGGTGATGGGTTGGATGAGATACATCATGTAATCGAGTTAGTTTTGTTAGGGCTTGATCCCTAGTATCCACTATGTTCTGAGACTGATGTAAATATGACTTTGTTATGCCTAATGCTTGTCACTTGGGCCCAAGTGCCATGATTTCAGATCTGAACCGTTTATGTTTTCACCAATATATTTGTGTTCTTGATCTGATCTTGCAAGTTATATGCACCTGCTACGTGTTATGATCTACATACCCCAATGTGACAATAATTGGGATTCTTTCCGGTTATTACCTTTGTTTGAGGAGTTCATGTATTCACTATGTGTTAATGCTTTGTTCCAGTTCTCTATTAAAAGGAGGCCTTAATATCCCTTAGTTTCCTTATGGACCCCACTGCCACAGGAGGGTACGACAAAATATGTCATGCAAGTTCTTTCATAAGCACGTATGACTATTTACGTGCCTACATTACATTGATGAATTGGAGCTAGTTCTGTGTCGCCCTAGGTTATAACTGTTATATGATGAATATTATCCAACGTTATCACCCAATGCCTACGAGCTTTTCACATATTGATCTCTGCTAAGTTACTACTGTTACAACTGCTACACAAATACTGCTTCTCCTGTTACTGTTACTATCATTGCTATTGCTATCAAACTATCATAGTACTATGCTACTGATCACGCTACTGCAGAGGTGTGGTTGAATTGACAACTCAACTGCTAATACTTACAAGTATTCGGCTCCCCTTGTGTCGAATCAATAAATTTGGGTTGAATAGTCTACCCTCAAAAATTGTTGCAATCCCCTATACTTGTGGGTTATCAAGACCTTTTTCTGGCGCTATTGCCGGGAAGCATATCTATATTTGTTGAGTCCCTTGGGATTTATATTTTTTGATCACTATGAAGAATCTTAAGGATGATAGAACCAAGATCGTTCCCTCTAAGACGAGCGGAGGTAAGGAACTATTATCTAGCTCTGCACTGATTCACCTTCTGTTTTGAGTAAGCTTGCAACCCCACCACCTGCTACTAATCCTAATATGTCGCAAGTAATTGATGATACTACTTATTCTATGAATGATGCTATTGATGATGCTAGTACTTTGCTTGATAAGAATGTGCCACTAGGTGAATTTCTTGATGAACAACTTGCTAGAGTTAAAGAAATTGAGAATGCTGAAACTGATGAGATTACTTAAACTGATGAAGTTATTGAAACTAAAAATTATTAAATACCTGTTAGACCTAGCTCTCCTAGATATGAATTGCCTAAGATACCTAAGGGTTATGTTATGGATGGAGAGGTAGCTAGGGATTTTCTTGCTTGTCAGGATAGAGATTATCTCATGAAATTATTATGCAAGTTGAAAGAAAAATCTTTGAATGCTAGAATGAAATATGATCCTAAGTTTGCTACTTCACCTATCTTTATTACTGATAAGGATTATGAAGTCTCTCTCGACCCAGAGTGTCGGCTCAACAAATATTTACATTTGTTGCCCGGACTTACACACAGGCGCACTAGCGTCACTCGTTCAACATCAACACCAAAACCAAGGTCAAGCCAGAGAAGCAGCTCTTAGTGAGATCAAAGAGCAGATTAAGAGGACCAAGAATAACCAAGACAGAAGGATATCACCTTGGGAAGGCCTCCCTTGCCGGGCTGGTCAGCTTGGCTAGGTCGGGGCCATCTCAGGGACAAGTCAAAAATCTCCCCTCGGCAAGCTTGTCGGGTCCGCCAGGGGAAGGGCTCCCCTCCAAGACACCATCGCTCCACCGCACAGCGACGCAAGTCACTCATCCGTGTGGTGTCGAGCCCCCAAGTTATTAAGTGGCCTCTACTACGTGGTGGCCTGTTGGAAGACAAGATTTATCCAAGTGACACTCGTCCAGAGGCGTGTCAAGATAATAAGCAAGAGATGATTAAGCGGCGTGGCAGGCTTGCCAGGCTACCTCCTCAGCATGACACCTAGCAGTGAATTTAATGCACTTTGTCCTAACTGCCAGAGTTAGGTATGGTAACACTGTTGGCTATCTAATCAGTAGATAAAGACTGTTTTGCCATTGTGGTTACCCCTTGAACTATAAAAGGAGGTCCAAGGCGACCTAACCAGGGATTCGGACCCTTGCACACTTGTACGCGCGTAGCTGCTCTCCCCGAGGCACCCTTGCCGGGCTTGAACGTTGCGTGCTCGTTTGCATCCTTCCAATCAATCCACCAAAGCAGGAGTAGGGTTTTATGCTATCTAGTGGCCCAAACCTGGGTAAAAACCACCAGCGTCACCACCGTCGTGTTGTTTCATGTCCTCTGCTCTTTGTGCAATGTGATCTCCCCCTTGTCGAACCACAAGGAGTTGATGTCCCCATAGGTGACCGTGACCCCCACGACATCTTTGGTGCGCCAGGCAGGGGGGAGTTGCTTGTGCGAACCTGAAGCAGTGAGCAGCGCGTGGAACTCCATCGTCGATCATCGTCATCATCGCCTCCATGCATGGCACCCAAGAAGAAATCCGACGCAACCGCGCAACCTTCCGCTATGAAGGCCCCCTCTCACGTGGCTGCGGATGCCGCTGGAGCCACGGCGGTTATGGGTGAGGTGGGTACCACGGGCGGCGCGACCAGCATATGGTGCTGTCATTGTGTCCCCCGTGGGTGAAGCCGTAGAGGGAGGCGCCGGAGGAGGACAACATCAACAAAATCTAGACAAGCCTAATCCGCAAACTATGGGTGGAGGAGGCGTGCAGTCTCCACCACCCCACCGCACCAGTGGTCGCAGCCGCAGCGACAACGCCCACTCTGGCATGAGTCGTGACCCTCTAGTTGTGCCTATTACGGGCATGGCCACTGGACACGCACCTCTCCGAGAACAAGGCGAGTGAGCCAAAGCGCTGAACGGGGTCGCTGAGGGAGTCCTGGATTAGGGGGTATCCGGACAGCCGGACTGTGTATAATGTCCGGACTATTGAAGCGTGAAGATACAAGACTCAAGACTTCGGCCCGTGTCCGGATGGGACTTTCCTTGGCGTGGAAGGCAAGCTTGCCGATCCGGATATTATATTTCCTTCCTTGTAACCGACTCCATGTAGACCCTAGCCCTCTCCGGTGCCTATATAAACCGGAGATGATGGTCCTTAGAAGGCCGATCACAATTACAATCATACCATCATAGGCTAGCTCTTAGGGTTTAGCCTCTACGATCTCATGGTAGACCTACTCTTGTACTACCCATATCATCAATATTAATCAAGCAGAAAGTAGGGTTTTACCTCCATTGAGAGGGCCCGAACCTGGGTAAACATCTGTGTCCCTTGCTTCCTGTTACCATCAGCCTTGACGCACAGATCGGGACCCCCTACCCGAGATCCGCCGGTTTTGACACCGACATTGGTGCTTTCATTGAGAGTTCCTCTATGTCGTTGCTGCTGGGCTCGATGGCTCCTTCAACCATCACCAATAACACGATACCGGACAGTCACGACGAGCATGGATTAGACCTGCTGTCGGACAAAGCTCGGGGTATCACCCCCGCATTAGCCTCGGACCTAAATCCGGAGCAGGCTGCGTTGCCTAAGGACGGAGGGCTGGACCCCGCCCCGCAGGTCGCGCACTCATCAGCGTTGGAGCCGAACACGGGCCTTACCTCTGTGGTGGCCTATGACTCCGGACCGCCGGATTCGTATCCGGATGTTGAGTCCGGTCTGCGCACTCCCGAGCCGATCGAGCCAGGTTGGGCTCCGGTAATGGAGTTCACCGCCGCGGACATTTTTTCGGCACTCACCCTTTGGCGACATGCTGAACTCGTTGAAAACTCTCTCTTTGACAGAAATTTTTGGGCCAAACTAAGTCCGGTTCGAGTGGGAAGGAGGCGATGAAGAAATTTGTTGCCCACCCACCACCGACTTCATAGCCACAGTCGATGATTTAACCGACGTGCCTGACTTCGACTCCGAAGACATCGACGGTATGGACGACGATGCATGAGAAGATGCGGAATCTACGGGGTGCCGGACTTCCCCCTCATCACACGACGTATACATGGTGGATACGCCCAAAGAGGACAAAGGCGACAATCCGGACGATAAAACCCACGGACAAAAGCCAAAGCGACGGCGCAGACGCCGTTCTAAGTCCAGCAACAGTAAAAATAGTGACAACAGCGCCAGAGGGATCGACACTACAATCAACTCCGAAGGCAACAACGACCATACGGACCCAGCGATGGAGCAGGACGAACCAGGTCACCCTGAACACAGTTCGGAGCAGACGCCCGAGGAAAATGATCCCGACGCACGAGGTCACCAAAACGAACCAGCACAGGAAAACGGTCCGGATAATGATGCAATCCCAGAAAACACGTGGAACGAGATAACCTCCACAGAAAGCTTATGGCCACCGCAAGAAGTCTAAAGAAGCAGAAACAATGGCTCAAGGCCGCACAAGAAACGCTCAACTGTAGATGGAATAAAGTGCTAGACACTGAAGAAAGATACAGCGATGATCGCCATACAAAGAGCTATCCAAAACGCAAGCTAATGTCAGAATTCGACGACGAAGCTGTAACACTTCATAACCGCAACAAAGCGGCTACCGATCCACACGAACACCTGAATAAGAAAGCTGGTGCGGCCAGGTCCATTTATGGATCCAAAGGACGCACCCCGGCGAAGGATTGTGGTCGCCAAAACGATTACGCCAATCGAATACCAGTCCGGAATAAAGACCGGACACAACAACAATCGCATTTACATGCCACAACATCGCCCAGATCTGAGGGGCTGCTCACCCCCGTGCTTTACCGATGAAATCTTGGACCACGAATTCCCACAGTGGCTTTAAACCTGTGTACATAGAGGCATACGACGGAATGATGACCAGTGGGTCTGGATCGAGGACTTTATCCTGCACATACATATGGCTCGTGGGGATGACCTTCACGCCATCAAATACCTCCCCCTCAAGCTGAAGGGACCAGCTCGGCTGTCGGGGAGGCTGTTCATACCCACGAACACCTATGGGGCCGGCGGAGCAGGCCCCTTGTGGTTTGGAGGGGGGCGGAGGTCGCACGAAGAGCGGATCGAGGCGATGCACGCGGGCGGTTTACCCAGCTTCGGAGCTCTCCGGAGAGATAAAACTCCTACTGCTGCTTGTTTGATCTATTGTGTTCTTGCTAGGGAGCAATGCCAGCTACAAAACCTAGCGTGAGTCTATCTGGTCTCGAGTGGGTCGAATGAACCCAACGAGACAAACCTGGCGAACTAAACTGAACGGAACCGAACCCGAACCCCGAACCCCCTCTACGTTGCACTCGGGCCTCCTTTTATATGCTCAAGGGGTCTCCGACAGGTGGCAACATAGGCGGGGTACAAATGTAAAAACAGGAGTTGGTACACCTACTTGAACAGTGTACAGTGCAAAATACCTAACTCTGACGGCAAGGGACAAAAGCAATAAATGCCCGTCGTTGTCGCTCAAACAGTGTAACAGAGACCGTCAGGTGCGCCTCCGCTCGCCACGATGGCGAGCCTATCAGTGCCGCTTATCGCTGCTCTCCGCTGGCTGCACAGCCGCTCGACATGCGCCCATGGAACGGTCCCATGGCGACACGTCGCTGGGTGAGCTGGAGCGGAGACGGAGAGAAGTTGCATGCCGCTGACAAGCGCCTTTGCCGCGGCCGAATCCTTGTCGCTACCGGAGACTTGTCCCGCCGAGCCTTCCGGCAAGCTCCTCTTGCCGGGCCTTTGTCTTCTGCGTGCTCGAGTGGCCTTCCGACAAGCTCTTCTTGTCGGGCCTTGTCTGTGCCTAGAGAGGCCTTCGGCAAGCTCCTCTTGCCGGGTCTTGTCTTCGAATGGCTGCGGAGGGTCTTGGCGGACGCTCGGCGAGGCTTGCCACGGGACGCTGCGACTTCCTTGCAGACAAGTTCGGGTACAAAGGTACCCCTACTTTAGTACACCGACAGAGCCCCCGGTTCAGGGCCATACAGTGCCGAAGCTGTTGGGCCAGGCCCAAACAGGCATGGGCACGCTGCCCGGGTCCAAACCAAACCCATTCCAGATCCGCTGCGTTCTCAGAACGGCACGCCACAATTGCGGCGTCGTGGGGAAGTGGGCGGCGTGGGGTCGCTTCACCCGTCGCCTCAGTTCTGCATCTCCGCCACGTGGTTCCCATGCTCTTGGGGTCAGCGGTGGAAGTGGAAAATCGGGTCAAGATGAGCAGAGGCAGCAGGTTGGCCCCGATTCCCTGCTCTTCCTATGCCCTGATTTGTCGAGCGAGGCGGTCGAGCCCCCACCTTGCTTCCTTAAAAAGAGCGGAAGGGGAGCGCAGAAGCCCGCACTCTCCCATCTCCTTCTTTCCTCAGTTTCTGCTCCCCTTTCTCTCATTCGCCATGGAGAAAAGGAACCTTGGTTCTTCATCGGTGGCGGCGAGGGTCGCCACTAGACAGCGCTCCCCTCCCAACCCCACGCCCGGGGCGGCGGAGCCAGCCACAAGAGGAAGAGGGAGGGGGCGAGGTCGGGGACGAGGTCGAGGCGCTCGGGGAAGAGGCGGACGGGGCGGCACGCCGTCTCCGCTTCCGCCGGGCGGTTCCTCCTGGCGGCGGTCCATACAGGGACGCACCTTGCGAAGTTCTTCGTCAGCCGCGCTGGCGCCTCGTCGCCGCCTCGGCTTCCAGCTCCGTTCATGAGCGCGATGGAGTCGGATCCGCCCGAGACATCGAGATCGCACATGAGGGGCTGTGGAATCAGCGGCATGCGAGTCCGTGTTGTATTCCCAGCCCCTAATGTGATGTATCTTGATCGTGGGTGGAAGACGCTCACTCGCATCCACAGCCCGAGGGCGGGATTTACCCTCCATTTTAAGTTAATGGAGGGTGATCTCCTCTCCGCCAAGGTCTTCGGGATCTCGGTACTTGGGCGAAGTGCTGCGTGGATAGCTCCTCCGACAAGGAAGATTCCCCTCGAGCAAGAGTGACGAGGAGGAGAGCGACAACGACGACGAGGGTAGCGGGCCGGATTAGTTGTCCGCTGCCAAGGCGCCACCGGGCGACCCCATCATCCGCCGCCCGGCTCCTTGAACTCCCCGGGTCGCCTCCTTGGGCGATTGGCGAGGGAGGCTGCGAAGGGGAAGAGGGATGGCGACAAGGCCGTCAAGTCGGAGCACGAGGGCGTAGTGCCCTCGACAGCGTGGCCGACGCCCCGCCGCCTGCCTTCGAGCCCCGCTTCCGGCGCTACCATCTCCGTCAAGCCCTCGGGGAGCTCCCGGGATGTTCCTTTGGTGCCTTCTGGCACCTGTAGCTCGCCTAGGCGTTTCTTTTTCCCTTCTCGCCTCCTTGACTTATCTCCTGAAAAGAGGGACAGGAAAAGGATTACGGGCATCTTATCTTTTTAATTTGTAAGCCTTCGGGCCTTATCCGCATTTAAAATTTGTAATCTTCCCTTTCATGTTTTTCATTCCCCACGGATTGTATCCGAGTAGAATGTTTTTAATGAAAAAGGAATGCTTGAAAAAGGACGAAGGGCTTATCTGATCTCAGCCCCCGGCAACTCTGGCTTGCCGCAGCTCCCGACAACTCTGGCTTGCCGCAGCCCCCGGCAACTCTGTCTTGCCGCAGCCCCCGGCAGCTCTGGCTTGCCGCAGCCCCCGGCAGCTCTGGCTTGCCGCAGCCCCCGGCAGCTCTGGCTTGCCGCAGCCCCCGGCAGCTCTGGCTTGCCGCAGCCCCTGGCAGCTCTGGCTTGCCGGGGCTTGGGTACCAGCGCGCCCTTCTTCTCCTCTTCGCTGTTATTTCAGTTCTGAGAACGATTTAGCCAGTGCCGTGATAAGTTATTTTTGTAATATAACTTTATTCTGGGCAACATTTGCTACGTTACTTCCTTTACTCGACTCTTGGCTTTGTATGTTATTACCCTACGCTTTTCAGGGAAACTTGCCGGTGCAGGCACCCTTGCCGCGAGCGCCGAGTGCGGAACTTCAGCTGGTCAAGGGTCGCTACCGACAAGCAACCTTGTCGCGACTAGCCGCAGCTCACTTAAGTTGTTGAGCGGACCCGAAACAAAGTAAGGGCGCGACCAAATCACGATTTGGTTCCTCTGCACATGTGTTTTCCATACAAAGTACTATCGCTCGAGGAAGATAACTTGAAAACTTAAAATTGATTGCTCAAACTTTGGCAACTTAGCTTTTCTTCCTTGCTTCCGATGAGGTGAAACTTCCTCGAGTGGTGCCTGGTCCATAGTATTATCTCCTCCTCCCCCGGTTAACTTGTGCGCGAGGGAGCCTTCTTTCCTTTGAGAAAAGAAAAGAAGAGGAAATAACATTATGGAGCCTAGCGGCTCGATTCTGCTTACGGGTATGGTTGCTGCACAAAGTGTTAGCCAAAGCATGCAATAAAATGATGAAAGCATGAACTTGACAAGCTGCGCAACACATGAGCTTTATCGATGCACGGGTCCGCGCTACCGCTTTGTAATGAAGGATTACATGCAACAGCGGCAAGACTTGTACAAAGGTGGTTGCTTAACGGGTTCCGGCTAACCGCGCTTTATGGGTAAAACTTACGAAGATGCTCAATGTTCCGTGAGTTGCTCACTGAATGCCATCTTCGGTCTCAAGGCGGACAACGCCAGGCCTAGTGACTCGCTTTCACCCGATAAGGGCCTTCCCACTTCAAGGCCAACTTGTTTGAATTCTTGGCGGACTGAACGCGCCAAGAACAAGGTCGCCTTCCTTGAGACTTCGGCACTAACCCTGCGGCTATGGTAGCGACGCGCAGGCTTGTCAGAAGCGAGCGGCTCGCACAATGCCTGAAGACGATCCTCCTCGAGGAGCAAATAGCGTCATCTTGTCGCAGCTGCTCTTGGTCAAGCTCATCATAAGCGAGTACTCGAGGCGATCTGTGATACGAAGTTCCGTGGGGAGAACTGCCTCGCTCCATAGACTAGAGCAAAGGGTGCCTGGCCGCTGGCTCGATTTGGCGTCGTCCCGATCGACCAAAGAACCACCGCAGCTCCTCGATCCAGCTTTCTTCCGCACTTGTGCAGCCCGTCGAAAGTTCTGGTCTTGAGCCCGCGTAGCACTTCAAAGATTTGCCCTCTCTCGCTTGACCGCTGCTTTTCGGGTGAGCAATAAGCAAAGCAGACCTTGGCGCCAAGGTCTTGGACGCATCGCATGAAGGTGCGACTCAGAAATTGCGTGCCGTTGTCGGTGATGATCCCGTTAGTGATTCGAAATGGCAAACAATCGACCAAGAACTTGATCGCCGATCGTGCCACCTTCCTCATCGCTTCCACTTCCGCCACTTTGTGAACTTGTCGATGGCGACGCATAAGTACTCAAAGCCCCGACAGCTCGGGGAAGGGGCCGAGGATGTCGAGCCCCTGCACCTAAAAAAATGGCCGTGATAAAGGGATCGCCTAGAGAGCTTGAGCCGGCTGGTGTATCTGCTTGGAATGGAACCGCACGCTTCACACTTGGTTAGTTGTGCGCTTGCATCCGGAGGGTTGTCGGCCAGAAGAAACCTTGCCGGAAAGCTTTGCGGCAAGTTCTTCTTGCGCCAATGTGGTGACCACATATGCCTCCATGTGTCTCGCCAACAGCTTCGGCCCATCTTCCCCGGAATACACTTCAATTTCACACGCTTGAGTCTTCTTCGCATAAAGATGCCGTCGACAAACCGGTACATACTTGACCGCCGGGCTACTCTTTCCGCTTTCTTCCCGCTCTTCGGAAGTTCTCCTGTCTCAAGGAAATGGACAATCTGCTGCGCCCATGCCGGAGCTTGTGGCTCGACAACAAGGACTAAAGGCACATCTGCCGCTGGGAACATCAGCTTCTCACGGCAAGAGCTCGGCCTGCCGGAGCTAGATGCTCCCGACAAGCTTGCCGGAGCAAGACTTGTCTGGAACGCCCGCTTCAACGAAACAAACCATGGGGTCTGGCTGGAGCAGATCGCTCCTCAAAGACTGCTGGTGTTGATCTTGGGGACCTTTGCAACGACGGCTTCGGGAAGCTCACGGAAAGTAGTCACCAGAGGCCAACTTCCTCTTCTTGCTCTGTCCAATCGACGGTGTTACGGCTATCGAGTCAGCTTGAGCACGAAAATCCTCGGTTCCATTGTGTAACTTAAGCGCAATGCACTTTGACAGCCATCAAGAATATCATTCTCGAGCTCTTGGAACATGTTCCATTTGCAGGCCGTCAAAGTGCTCTTCTAGCTTCCTCACTTCATCAACGTAGGCTTCCATCAACGGACTCGTAATCTTTGTTGACTTGGCGGACGACGAGTTGCGAGTCACCCCGACAATAAGCTTCTTGATCCCAAGGTCCATCATGATCCCGAGACCGGCAAGCAAACCTTCATACTCTGCAGTATTGTTTGTCGCTTGCTCCTTGGGAAAGTGCATCCGGACGACGTACTTGAGGTGCTCTCCGGTGGTGCGATAAGCAAGACGCCGCAAGACCGGGCGCCTTTGCGGTGAGAAGGCACCATCAAAGTACATCAGCCACTCTTTGCTTGCTTCTTTGACGGGAATGCTCGCCTCCGGAATCTCTTCATCCGGGCGCTACGCCCATTCTGCTATGAATTCTGCCAAGGCTCGCTGGATGGTTGATGTGCTTTCAAACTTGAGATCAAAGCTTGACAGCTCCAAAGTGCCCACTCGACAATCCTCGCCTTGCCGCTTCGGATTCTCGCAGTATCCTCTTCGTGGGAAAGCGAGTGACAACTGTGATCTCATGTGCTTGGAAGTAATGGCACAGCTTTCTCGAGGCCATGAGGAGGCCGAAAAGCAATTTTGCACACTAGAGTACCTTGACCTAGCCCTCGCAGAAGGGAACTCGACAAAGTAGACCGGGCGCCGCACCATCCTTTTTTGTATCTGTTCATGTGTTCCGCTGATTCGCCCTTGTCGGGACCAGAGCTTGTCGTGAAGCCCCCTCGCTTGTCGCCGGATGTGTTTGCCGTGGTTGTCGGCTCATCATCCGCCTCCCTCTCCGCCAGTAACGCAGCACTAACCACTTGATTGGTTGCCGCTATATATAGCAGCAACTTCTCTTGTGGCCTAGGTGCGACAAGTGTTGGAGTGGAGGATAGGTATCTCTTCAAGTCCTGCAGCGCAGCCTCCGCTTCGGGAGTCCATTTTACTGGACCTGCCTTTTTCAAAATCTTGAAAAATGGCAGGGCGCGCTCAGCAGACCTAGAAATAAACTCGCCGAGAGCAGCCACGCAAACGGCAAGTCTTCGTGACATCCTTGAGCGCTTTGGTGCTTCAATCTGCTCAATGGCCTTGATCTTGTCGGGATTAGCTTCAATTCCTCGCCGAGATGAAGAACCCGAGAAGCTTGCCGGAAGGGACTCCAAACACGCACTTCGGGGTTGAGCTTGAGGTTGATCTTGCGGAGATTTGCAAAGGTCTCGCCCAAATCTTGAACCAGAGTTGCTTTGTCCTTGCTTTTGACCACTATGTCATCCATGTAGGCTTCTACATTTCTGTGCATTTGCGGCTCAAAAGCCGCCATGGACTACCCTTGCAAATGTTGAACCAGCATTCTTCAAACCGAAAGGCATCCGTATGAAACAAAGATGTGCCACATGGTGTGATGAATGCGGTCTTCTCTTCATCTTCTTCAGCCATGAAGATCTGATGGTATCTCGAGTATGCATCAAGAAACGAAAGCAAATCACATCCGCCGTGGAGTCAACAATCTGGTCAATGCGCCGCAAGGGAAATGGATCTTTGGGACAAGCTTTATTAACATCCGTGAAGTCAATACAAAGTCTCCATTTCCCATTTGCCTTGGCATGACTACATGATTGGCCAACCACGAGGGATGGAGCACTCCTCCGACAAGGCCTGCCGCTTCCAGATTCTAGATCTCTTCGGCTATGAATTCTTGGCGCTCCACTGCTTGCTTCCTGACTTTTTGCTTGACGGGCCGCGCATGAGGACAAACGGCCAGGCGGTGCTCAATCACTTTCATGGGAACACCGGGGATATCAGACGGTTGCCATGTAAACACGTCGACAATCGCCCGCAGGCAAGCAACGAGCGCGCCTTCCTATTTGGGGTCGAGAGAGGCGCTGATGGTGAAGGTACCACCAGCGCCGTCCTCCTTGGCGGGCACCTTCTTGGTCTTTGGCGGAGCCACCATCTTCTTGCACTTGCCAGTGGAGCTCGATGGTGCGTCCTCGACGGTAGCGCAGCACTCCGAAGAGGCGCGCTTGCCGGAGTGAGCATCAGAGCCCTTGCCGGACTTGGACTTGGTCTTCTTCCCCGGAGCTTCAGCGGCAAGTGTCCGGGCAACTGTCATGGCTGTCGCATCCCGGAAGATCTTGTCGGCACGTATAAGGGCATCCTTCTTGTCGCCATGGACAGAGATGACGCTTATCGGGCCCGACATCTTGAGTAGGTTGTAGGCGAGTGAGAGGCTGCCATGAACTTGGCGAGGCCGGATTTGCCAAGTATCCCATTGTAAGGCAATGGGAAATCGGCAACGCCAAATGTAACCCTCTCCCCTGAAGTTCAGCTCGCTGCCAAATGTGACCGCAACGTAATCTTCCCTTCGCTTGCTCCTTCCCGGATTGATTCCTTGAAGGTTCTGGTCTCTTCGAGCTCGCGCCGTGGATTTGAAGCTTCGGAGCACCGCGGAGGAGATCAGATTCAAGCCGCCCCGCCATTAACTAACATTTTTGTGACCTTGAGGTTGCGGATGGTTGGAGAGACCAACATCGGCAAGCACCCGACCGCGTTATGCGCGATCAGGGTGGTCCTCAATATAAAAAATGATAGGCGTATGGACCACTTCAGAGGCTTGCGTGACTTCACGGATGGTTCCGCTGCATTGACCTCCCGCATCCATTGCTTGAGTTGGCGGTGGGAGGTATGCAGGAAGCACCTCCGCCAACGCAGAGAACCTCTGTGGCTTTCTCAAACTCTTGCTCATCGGCGCCGCCGTCCTCCATATATTCGCTGCCATCATCATCTTCATCCTTGTCGCGCGCTGGGAGGTCGATCTCCTTGTCGCTGCTTGACTTTGCACAAGCGCCCTCCCCCGCCGGACGTTTCTTGCTTGCTCCCCCAGCACCTTCCTGGGCCTTCTCCTTGTCTCGCCGCTCGTACTCAGCTCTCTGTTGTTCGATGAGCTGCTCGAACTTCTTGCAGCTCTGGAGATCGTGGCCCTTGGTGCGGTGAATCTTGCAGTACTGCTTGCCGGAGCCGTCCTGCTTGTCGGCGGCCGCCATCTATTGGTGGTTGGCGTCAGCGGCAACCTCCTTGCCGGAGCCACCAGCCTTGGCGTTCTTGTCGCCGCCTCCGTTGCCGGACTGCTCGACAGCTAGCACTTCTCTGCTTTTCTTCTTCCTGGTTGCCTCGCCGCGGCCCTTCTTTGCCGGGCGGTGTCATCACCGCCTGATCCTGCTTCGCATTCTCTCCTCGAGTCTCCTCCTTCCTCAAATAGCACAAGACACTTGTCGGCCAAGGCGCATACAGCTCACGACGCCCTGACTTTGCACATCGCCATCTCCTCCTCATCTCGCGGTTCCGCACATTCGATGAAATGCGCTGATCACCGCGGCAGGGTGGACGCCCGGGATGTTGTAGTGCACACGGCTGAACCTCCGAATGAACTTATGGGCGACTCTCCTCCTTCCGGGCGAGCAAGTGAAGGTCGCTCTCTTAGCCATGAGGTTTGTGGTCACCGTGAAGGCGCCAACAAACCGATGGCACAGATTCGCCCAAGAGGATATGGAGCTGTCCGGCAAGTGCATGAGCCAAGATCTCGACGTTGGGCTTGAGCACGGCGGGAAGTAGTTGGCGAGGATCTTGTCGCCCCGCCCCCCGCAGCCTGCACCGCGATGGTGTAGATGCCGAGGAACTCCGACGGGTGCGCCCCGCCATCATACTTCTCCGCACGCTCTGGTTTGAAGTTTTCCGGCTGGGCCATCTGGACTTGCCGCAGCTCACGAGTGAACGCAGGGCAACCTACCGCAGACGGCAAGTCGCCTGCTCCTCCGGGCGCGTGCATGTCAACAGAAGGCCCAGCGCGCTTTGTCGGACCGACGTCGCGCTTCTTCGGGCGCCGATGCGAAGTTCGGCGCCCTCTTGTTGTCGCTCATGAAGAACTTGGCGCTGATCGCGGCGAAGCTTCGCGGATCCGACGACGCAGCGGAGTCGTTGTCGAGGTGGATCCGGTGAGTCGGCGATCTTGGCCTTCTTGGCGGAGAGTGCACGGTGGTTGCACCTCCGACAGTCTGCCGCCACCGCTCGTGCCTTGTCGTCTCGCCGCGGCAACGAGGCGTTGGTTGCCGCGGAGCGCCGCCGCTGGCAAAGCCGATGAGGCTCGATAGTGGCCTTCCACTCGCCGACCTTGTCGGCCGTTGGAGGGTAGTCGAGGAGCAGCCGAGCTCTCGCCAGAGCTTCGCTGGAGTAGTGGGTGGCATTGAGAACGGTGCGAGGAGGACACGCTTGGACTTCTAACCACGTTAGAAGGAGCAGCGCCCGTCCGGCGCATCAGATCTCACTAGTGCCGCATGTTGGCGCCGCATGCTGGTCTTGAGGGTCTCGATCCAATCTAACGATGGATGCCAGAACGCCATGACGTTGTTGGTCCCGCTGCCTCTGAGATGGGCGCTGGGGATGCGCGGACGCCGAGGTTTGCGGTGCCTTGTCCTTGGACTTGGCAACGTCGCGAGCACCTTCGTCGGCGCCCGTCCCTCCGCCAGCGTCTGCCCCACCACCCGTTTGCTGCGGTGAGGGTCGGTACGACGCGGAAGGCTCTGCTGCCGCCGAAGCCTTCTTCTTTGGTGGCATGTTGAGGAAGATGTCGATGATGCTGCTCGCGTGAACGCCGGATCGGATTCACACGGCCTCTACGCAGCCCCTACCTGGCGCGCCAGAGATGTTGGGGAGGCTGTTCGTACCCACGGACACCTATGGGGCCGGCGGAGCAGGCCCCTTGTGGTTCGGAGGGGGGCGGAGGTCGCACGAAGAGCGGATCGAGGCGATGCACGCGGGTGGTTTACCCAGCTTCGGAGCTCTCCGGAGAGATAAAACTCCTACTGCTGCTTGTTTGATCTATTGTGTTCTTGCTAGGGAGCAATGCCGGCTACAAAACCTAGCGTGAGTCTATCTGGTCTCGAGTGGGTCGAATGAACCCAACGAGACGAACCTGGCGAACTGAACTGAACGGAACCGAACCCGAACCCCGAACCCCCTCTACGTTGCACTCGGGCCTCCTTTTATATGCTCAAGGGGTCTCCAACAGGTGGCAACATAGGCGGGGGTACAAATGTAAAAACAGGAGTTGGTACATCTACTTGAATAGTGTACAGTGCAAAATACCTAACTCTGACGGCAAGGGACAAAAGCAATAAATGCCCGTCGTTGTCGCCCAAACAAAGGTAACAGATACCGTCCAAAAGTGCGCCTCCGCTTGCCACGATGGCGCAGCCTGTCGCGCCACTTTATCGCTGCTCTCCGCTGGCTGCACAGCCGCCGACACGCCGCCCATGGAACGGTCCCATGGCGACACGTCGCTGGGTGAGATGGAGCGGAGACGGAGAGAAGTTGCATGCCGCTGCAAGCGCTTTGCCGGCCGAATCCTTGTCGCGCCCGGAGACTTGTCGCGCCCGAGCCTTCCCGGCAAGCTCCTCTTGCCGGTGCCTTGTCTTCGCGTGCTCGAGGTGGCCTTCCCGACAAGCTCTTCTTGTCGGGGCCTTGTCTGCCTAGAGAGGCCTTCCCGGCAAGCTCCTCTTGCCGGGTCTTGTCTTCTCGAATGGCTGCGGAGGGTCTTGGCGGACGCCTCGCGAGGCTTGTCATGGGACGCCGCGATCGCCTGCAGACAAGTTCGGGGTACTAAGGTACCCCTACTTTAGTACACCGACATCGGCACTGGTTGAAAGGCCTCCCTGAAAATTCAATTGGGAGCTGGGAGGAACTCGAGGACGCTTTCAGGGCCAACTTTCAAGGGACCTATGTCTGGCCTCCGGATGTCGATTTACTTAAGTCACATAGTCCAACAGCCCGGAGAATCCGCCAAGAAGTTTTGGAACAGATTCCTCACTAAGAAGAATCAAATTGTTGATCGTCCGGATGTCAAGCCTTAGCAGCATTCAAACACAAAGATCCGTGACGAGTGGCTCGCCAGACACCTCGCCAAGAAAAGCCAAGGACAATGGCAGCCCCGACAAGCCTTATGACCCGCTTTTGCACGGGAGAAGATAGCTGGCTAGCCCAGAAGGCACCATGACCCCAAAGACATCCGAAATAAGGGATGGCAATGGGAAGCCATGACGTCATAAAAACAAACATCAAAACAAGGAAGAGAGCCCGGATAACACGATAGTTAATGCCGGATTCAGGGGCTCTTGACCTAATCAGCAAAACAAGCCATCTAAAGGCAGCAAAGAGGGACCGTCCGGTCTGAATAGAGTCCTAGATAGACTATGACAAATTCATGGCACTTCGACAAACCTGCAAAACCACACGCAGAGAGTGCTGGGTCTTCAAGCAGGCCGGCAAATTAAATGCCGAACACAAGGAAAGGGAACACTAAGTGAAGACGAGGATGAACCTCGCCAAATTAACGCTAAAGGACGTAAAAATTCCGCTAGAGGTTAAAACAAAGGAACATGATCCACGCGACTCACACATCCATGAGGGGGGCATTTAACGCCAAGACAGAGACGCGCTCGATATAGAGCCCATCGTACTCACGCCTAACCACTGGATGCCTTATCCGATCACTTTCGATAACTTGAATGACCGAACTAGTATTCGGCGTGGAGGATCAAAGGCCTTGGTGCTTGACCCGACAATCGACGGATACCGTCTCACCCGCGTCCTTATGGACGGCAGCAGCAGTCTCAATTTAATATATGAGGACACTGTCCGCAGGATGGGGATAGACCCATCCAGAATTAACCAAAGCAAGACCACCTTTGAAGGGGTAATACCAGGCGTTGAAGCCCACAGTAGGGCCCCGTCGCACTTGAGGTAACATTCGGCTCGCTAGGCAACTCCAGAAGCGAAGAACTACTCTTCATCATCGCACCCTTCCAAAGCGACTATCACGCAGTGCTCGGAAGAACGGCTTTCGCCCGCTTCAACGCATTGCCGCACTATGGGTACCTTACACTTAAGATGCCCGTTCCACGTGGCGTCATCACCGTTAGCAGACTAACAGAGCGCTCGTCACGCGCAGAGGAACACGCGACGGGCCCTCGCGGCCGGACTATAAGCGGCCTCCAACATCAGAAAACATGACTGGTCATTAAAGGCCACAGACTCGGCTAGACGAGTCCGGTCGCTCGGATAAAATTGAACCAGGGCACCGTATATGTAATCCCATAGTGGACACCAGGGGCTATAAATACTTAACACAGTCCACAGTTGGCTCAACCTTAGGGGCTGGCCAACATCTTACACTTTTATTATCCATCGCATACTTACGTTGTACTCTTCTACGAGTTTTCCTTTTTCCATCGACAACGCCATGGCGATACCCTTCCAGGATACACGCACAACAGTAGACAAAGGCGCAGACGTGCAGCGGGGCCCCTGCTCAATGTGTTCCCTTTTAGATTAAGCCCTGTAAACCTTTTTTATTGCCTCTTGTTGTTTAACCATCCCATGGGTTCCATACCCATAGAGGATACTGCCGCTTTTGGCATCTCGCCACGACAGATTAACGCATCGCATTCGAAAAAATAGGGTTTATAAAGAATGGGCATTCTTGAGCCCATCGACTATTATAAAGTCCGAATACCCTCGGGAGTGTTCGCGCCACGAGTTTGGCCTTATATGCAGCAGCTCAATCATGTCTTTGGTCAAATGTTGGGTTTGCCCGGCTTCGGGTTTGCCGCCTTTACGCCTGCTATCATCGTCGGGCTAAGGTGGCCAAAGGAGAACTACTGCGATTGTGCCCTGGTTATTCCGGATGAGCATCTCAGTAGAGAAAGCCAAAAACTGATTGTCGTGATACAACAAGAGACTGTTCAACCACTCGAAGACTTATCAGAATCTTTAGGATCCCTCCGCATTAACGAAGGACCGTTTCCCGGTCATGTACACACGCGCCCGTATTCGGATGCACGCGAAGGTACCGGGGGCTACATAGTATTCCCAACATTAGACTCCCATGGCTAAGCGAAAGTGTTACAGCTATATAGTCCGGTTGCCTAGTTTGACGTGTGATCACCTCCTTCATTGTCGTGGACTTGTCCCGGCAGATGTCCTTAGTGTGAGGACTTAGTCGTGAGGCCAACGCATCTATGTGGTAGCTTGAGAGGGGTTGACCGGGATCGAGAGACGCAACACAAGACAAGGGTTTAGACAGCTTCGGGCCCCAGGAAACATCATCCGGTAATAACCCTACATGCTGTTTGTGGCTAGGTTTCATTATGATCATGAGGGAGTCGCCGGTAAGCCGGCGCTTTGTGTATAGCCCTAGAGATTGTTTCTTCTTCCTTGTCCCTCTTTGGGGAGCCCTGCCCCTCCTTATATAAGTTGAATGGGCGGGTTACATGACTAGTCCTAGTAGGATTAGGATTACTCTATTACAAGTGGAGTCCTAGTCTTGCTTCCTTTGTAGGAGAATATTCCTTGTGCTTTCCTCATAAACCAGCCCACCATTAACATGAGCCGGCCTTCTGGGCCTTGGGCCTTGTCATCCATCTGACCCGCCCGCCGGGTTACTATGAGCCGCCAAGATCGGGCGGGTTACCCGTGAATCGCCAAGCTCCGGGCGGGTCATACATCTGGCGGTTTACACTGCGGGGTATATCCCCGACATTAGCCCCCGGTTTAATTTGGATTTTATCCATGTTAAACTGATCTGCAACATAAACACAAGAACAAATTTGATAGGTTGTACTCCGGGTTAAATATTCTTGTAAGCCGGCACCTGATCATCCTTAAGTCCTTGACATTTCCTCCTGGATATGTATCCATGATCTCATAGCAAATCTCCTTAGCAGATATGCCCCAATTTTACCAAATGAAAAAAAAATCCAGATACTTCCTTTGAGAAATCCGGATCAACAGGCCAGCTTCAGAGTCAATTTACTTACATTGGTCTCTTGTTGAGAAATATTATAAGAAATAATCCATTTGAGTCGGTTTCCAAAGCTCCGACTTAATAAACATATTGGACTTGAAATACTCATCTGATAGTCAGCCGGCTTGAAGATGTAAAACTTGTCGGTTTATCATTACCAAAAACTGTCGGGTTATAAAACAGACGATGCCGGGTCATAATTTTTGTTGACACCGGTTTATGTAATTGATCCTCCTGATTTGCTCAAAACTGATAATTTGAAGATTTTTCTCCCTTGTATCCATATTACCTGTAGCCCCCAAGTCTTGAGCAGAACAAATTGATGGTTTAAGACTTGCTCCAATAAATGTTGCAACCTTGAAGAAATCCGGTTTATTCATCTCAATCATATAAACTGAATATTCCACACATGTAGCCCCCAAGTGCCGGGTTGTCATGCTTGCAAAAGAACTCGGGACTTGTAATTGCTTTATGCTCATGAAAACTTCAACCAGTGTAGCCCCCAAGGGCCGAGTCATTATGCAATAATGAACATGGACTTTTGTAGATATAACCATGTAAATTTGAACAACAATGTGTACCCCCAAGGGCCGGCTTAGTAAGATAATACTGAGCTGGGACTTTGTATATAATTGATAATAACATCATATAATATAGTCTCGACCATGGGGCTTGAACCCACGTCCACAAGGTTAAGAGCTTTGTACTTCACCAACTGAATAGATGACCGTTTCATATAATGGATTAATGCTTGTGTACCTTGAATTTTTTACAGGAGCAATTGGTAGCCCCCAAGGGCTGGCTCATTACGATGTGATGAGTCGGGTCCTCAATGAGGTGAACAAAAATGACTTTGCATTAGCCCCCAAGTGTCATGGTGCATGCTTGCAGCGACATGAGACTTGCATATTTGATGTAACCTCAATTTGAATAACGTAGCCCCCAAGTGCCGGGTCGTAAGCCCAGCCGACTCGGGACTATTCCTTCCATTGTAGAATAAATCATATCCATTAATAAAATAATAGCCATTGCGCCAAAGCGACTTTGAATACCTCATCTGTTGATAAGTAAATCCAGAGTTTAAATACCCGACGGCTCTTGGCTGATGGCGATTTAATACACCTCCATTGTAAGCCGAAATTTTTATAACCAGGCGGCTTATAGCCTTTGAGAAAAATCCAGAACAGATCATCATTTTGAAGCATCAACTTTGGTAATGAGCTTTGAACTTAATCATTTATATGTCATATTTCTGCAAATCCTGCAAATAGTTTAAACAACATATGCCCTGGCGACTTAACGTCAAAAGCCGTAAGGTGTAACCACCCAAATGTAGCATTATCCTGCACACAATTAGATCACAAGAGTCCTATGATCCTTTGAATGATACCGCCGGCTTATGTGACCCGGATAGTGAAGTTGATAACTCAACTCTGTAAGAGCCGGCACATATGATATTTGTGACAACTCAAATACTTGCGATTGTATAAAAACAGATAAACTTTTTGAGGCTTCTGATTCGAATACGATCAGTAAACCATTACAAAGGGGTTAAGCTAAGATTCGAATACGATCATATAGCCCCCTGTGGCGTTGTGTTGCCGATCAAAGTGGGTATCGACATCTATGTTCTCTTTGGTTCGAATACGACCTATGTTTGAACAGGAAGCCCCCAAATGACTTTAAAAGTTGTTTAATGACGCTGATTCAAATACGATCCACGTTGATTCCCAAAGGGATTGAGCTATGATTCGGATACGATCAAGAAGCCCCCAAGTAGGTTCAGCAGTTTGCTAATCAAAAGGGTATCGACAGCTGTGTTCTCTTTGGTTCGAATACGACCTATGTTTGAACAGGAAGCCCCCAAGTGACCATATAAATTTTGGCATTGCGCCGATCAAGAGGGTACTGATAGCTATGCCCGATGAGTAGGAAGCCCCCAAATGACCATAATAAGATAAGCCGTAAGGCAGGGTACCTATGTTTGAACCGCACATCATGGCAGCAAGTTCTTTTTGGCAACCTTTAATTTTTCTTAGAACTCGAACTTGCGAGAGATTAATTCTTTTTGAACCAGAATTTTAAACCGGATTTGAAAGCTTCAAAAATTTGTGAGGGGCAAATTTACCTTGAGCCGGATTTTGAACCGGATTTGAAAGCTTCAAAAATTTGTGAGGGACAAATTTACCCTGGGCCGGCTTTTGAACTGGATTTGAGAGCTTCAGTGCTTTGTGGGAGAAAGATGTCTCTTGAACCGGATTTTAAACCAGAGTCCTTATTTTGAGCCGGAAATCTTCTGACGGCTTTTAAATTTTCATCGATCTAGCAGCAATCTCCGGGGCCCGGGTTATTTGTCTTTTCAATGACCCGGAGTTCTTGAATTCATTGAAACCGACTACTTTTGCCGAGTCATATAATTGTAGCCCCCGAGTCTCAAGATGACTCGAGGAGTTGGCTTGAGATTCTCCATATTTGACCAGAGTAGAAGGTGTATATCATCGGCGTTGATATCGTGATGTGAATCCACAGAAGGTTGAGGTGACTGCGGCGGGTTATAAATGATCCCGTATGAGCCGTGTCAGCAACTCGGCCAATGGTTCCTCCCAACTTGCTATTTTGAAGTTAACCAAACTGTAGTGGCGGCAACTTGTGTGCACGCCCATTGAACCATCCAAAGGCATTTATGGCTGATAATATATGGTAATTTGCCTCCAATTTGTTGGAAGAAAACCGGGCTTCCCAAGCAGTGACTTGCTCATACTCAATAAATAGCTCATCCAAATAGGTGCGGCCCGGTGTGTTGATGTAGACCAGGCCGCTAGAGACGGACAGTAAAGACAACCGTAGCATCAGAGGCGGCACAAACAAATGAACCGACCGTGGTCACGAGAGACGGCCTTGGCGTTGTAAGCCAACGCGGTCGCGAGAGACGGCCACGGCGTTGTAAGCCGGTGCGGGAGTCCATTGAGTTAACGATGACCACCTGTGCCAAAAGATGTTGGCGTGCCTCCATCTCCGCGGTATAATATCACTTTTTGTAATAAATAATTGCCCTGCATCAACAATATTGCAGACCAAAACAAAGATAAACTGCTCTTTCACAAAAAATAACATGTACCAATAAAATATATTTTAGATGGATATCACCTGATGTGCCAGGCCGGAAATAATCCGCCATGGAATTGATGATCGCTAGGTGAAGTTGAAGTCACTCACAGGTGAACCGGCCACATCATGGTAAACCGATGCGGACGAGTGAGTTGGCCGCGACGTTTGTAAGCTGGTGCGGACAGCGAGTCGGCCACGACGCTTGTAAGCTAGCGCGGACACGTGAACCGGCCGCGAGGGCGGACGGGCGAGTCGTCCGTGGCGTTGTAAGGCGGCGCGGACGGACGAGTCAATCACAGAGACGGTTCCGGTGAGTTGAAGTAGTCCGGGCCGCAAGGGTGGCGGCTTGTGCTTCCATATACCGGTAATGAGGCACGGACGAACACCGGATGCAATGTTGCAAGTACGCGCTCCGTACCCATGGTATAAACCACAATTGTCCTGCGTAAAAAATATACAACAATGCGGAGTAGTTGTTTGTCGAAGGAAATCAACATGTACTTAACAATATATGTAAGATAAATATCACCTGATTTTAGGCGACAGATAATCATCATATGGCATCCGTAGATAACCAAGAATTTTTGTGTTGATCCTCTCAAAGGCCTTATGCAGAGTTCGCCACAGTTTGTATAATCTCCACTGCGTGCAAATTGTAGTATACTCTTTGGCCGGTTCAGAGGTGTGAAGGCCATAGATGAAGTCACTTTGGCCGGGGTGGCTCAATGGCAACTCGGTCGGGGCGGCTCGCAACACTTGGAGGCCAGCGGTTTGGGAGGCTTGGGGGACGGCGGCTCAAAGCAGCAGCGGCGGCACCCTCGGGTCGATGACGGTGGTAGAAGATGACCCAGCGCAGCGGCGGTTCAGAAGTGCAGCAGCAGCGATGGCAGGACCCAGTCCGAAGGCGCGGTGATATCTTGATGCGGCGCGTGGAGGCGAGGCCGATTTTGTGCGACCGAGATCTCCTCCGGGTCATGCTTGGTTTGACCCATCAGTTTGACTAGTGCCTTCATACGTCATAGTGGATGATGGAGTAGTAGTTGATGACTAGATTTTGGTCTTTATGCACAAAGTAGCAGCGGCAGATCGTAGTGGAAGTACAACTGTAGCACTCGTAGAAGGAGCAGCAACGACGAGGCGTGCAGGCGAACAACAGCTTGGCCGTCTCGAGGCAGCTGCATAGCCATGGAGCAGCGACGAGGTGTGGGCCAAGGCAGAGGAGGTAACAACTTGAGGCGGGGTCGCGGCCTTAGTGGCAAAGTCCAGCATGAGCAGCATGAGCAGAGGCGGCTCGGAGGTGCCAGGCCAAAGTAGGCCGCAGCAACAGTTGAGGAGGAACAAGGCCGTGGAAACGCTGGTTCAAATGGAGTCCATCCGAGGTCAAGATGGCGGAGGCGAGATTGGATCCGGTGTCGGGTTGGGGAGGCGCGGCTCTGGGTTGGTGATGGAGACCCAGAGGAGGCGAGGCGCGACTAAACCGGCGGGCCGGCCCTCAGATGGAGGCGACTTGTGGCTCGGAACAGCATGCAGCCGTTGCGATTTGGAGGTGGCAAGCTCGGGGGCGCTGATTTATAGCAGTAAGGCCAGCTCAAGGTTGCGGGATGGTGGCCCATGGTGATTTTGACAAGGCCATGATGGCCAGATGGGTTGCGGTGACGGCGGCTCGATGCAGCTGCAACTTAAGAGGCGGCCGGGTAGCTGACGGACTGGAGACAGGTTGGAGACCAGGCGGTGACTCCAAAGGGCGCATTAGGCAGGCGGCGGCTCAGCGAGGCTTCCCGAGCGACGCGGCTCAGTGGCGCAAACGAGACCACGGCGACCACTAGGCGGCAGGGGAGTGCCAGCACAAATTTGGTGGCTTGGAGGTGGATAAAGCCATGGTGGAGAAAACTGGTGAGGCCGGCTCATGGATGCAGCTTCCGGCGGTTCGAAATCAGTGGAGTCGCGCGGCGGATCCTGGCGCGGTTGAGTGGATACGGAAGTGTAATCCGTCAGATTGGCGGTGGTGCCAACGGGTGACGAAGGCGACGGTTCACGGATGGCGGCTCTCAGTGAGGCCGAGCGGAGGCGAAGGCGGAGACGGAGGTGCCGGACTGAGGTAAAGGCGGTACTGCTCGGCGGTGAGTCGACGACGACGACCGGCCCGACGGCAATGGAAGGTCGTGGCTGCTCGGAACAGGTGGGCGGCTCGAGGGCGCATGCGCAGTCAACGGATGAGTTCGGGTTGCGGAGGCAGACGAAGCGCAGCAGTGGCTCGGACGGAAGGCGGAGTCCAGTCCAGCTACGGGCCGTGGCTATCTTTTCTGGGTCACGGACGCGGAAACTGTCAGGGCGGCCCAAAGTAGAAGGACACAGCGGGTCAACCCAGCCGGTTTTGACTCCTCTCCGGGTCGTAGTTGGTTTCGACGAGACGCAGCCGTGGTTGTACAATTCTGACGTAGCTATATGGTAGATGTCCTTGGCTTGATTGAAACGTGAAAAAGCATAACGCCTGATGAAACACTTCATGGCACAATCCATCGCGAGCAGTAGTCATCTGATGTTTAGCTGCAACCGAAACTGTTGATCACGGCGGTTTTTGACTTCTTTCCTTGGCGGTTTATGGTAGTGTCCAGACGCAACCCTAATTTCTTGAACTTTAAATCTCACAAATCCTTAAATCTGGATCTATAAAACTTTAAACTGATGCAAATCCTTTCAACCCGGCTCTTTCATCCGGAAAATTGCAAGCTCCTCGATCCCTCTGAGAGATCCCCCCAAGAACTCAACACCACCGTGCGCATGCCCCACGGTGGGCGCCAACTGTGATTAAGCATATTTTTTTCGAACACCCCCGCATTGCCTGCGTGGGGGATGAAGCCAACGGCTGCTATCTTTTCATATTAAACATTCATATATATATATATATATGTAAACGGCCACACAGGGGACACAATAATACTTTCGGGCAAAAAGTATAAATATAGCCTCATAACCAAACTAACATTGTTTTTTACAATGATTCGATTCATCACTCGAAAAAGACATTCTTCGAGCACTGCGCCTCTATTAGGCGGGCACCTTCTGTGACATGCGCCAAGTAGTGCTTGGCCGGATACTGGCCCCCCGCTGGATCTTGGGTCGCTATAATATTGGCCTCCATATTCGTCCAATAGGCTTTAACGCGGGCAAGAGCCATCCGTGCACCCTCTATGCACGCCGACCTCCTCATGGCATCGACCCGAGGCACGGCCCCAAGGAACTTCTGAACCAAGCCAAAGTAACCGTCCGGCTTAGGCCCTTTCGGCCAAACATGGTCTATCACAGACCGCATTGCAAGACCGGACAGCCTGTGAAGCTCGCCACAAAGCCATCTTGTCATTTAACGGCAGCGGCGAGTGGGAGCATTGAATTGCGACGAAAAGCTTCTCCACCTCCTTATCACCCTGACCCTCGAAGAACTTGGCGTCGGCAGATTTCTTCGCCAAATCAGATATCGCGTCATAGGACTCAAATACCATCCATGGGAGCGTACTTCGGATCGAAAAACTTCGTTCGCAGCAAGTAGGAACCTCCAGCCACGATTTTACCGGCCTGTTGAAGCTCCTCCCGCGCACCCCTGAGCTTGGTCTGTATTTCCTTGGTGGCATTGCGTGCCTTGTCCAGCTCGGCCAAGCTATCCTTATGCTCCTTTTTAAGGAGCTCATGCCGGTCAGCGGCATTTTTTAACTCAATGGCCATTTCGGCCATCTTTTCCTCGCTTTGGTGATGAGCAGCCTGTTCGGCTCTCAGTTGCTCGGTCGCCTTTAGGGAAGCCGCGTTGCTAACCCGAGCTTGTTCCTTGGCTTGGACAAGTTCTGCCCTCAGGGCCTCCACGGCAGCAGCACCATCTGTAGTCCGAACATATTACATTAATATCATGCCGCCTTCGTATTTTCCTATACAAAGGAAGGCAGAGCGCATACCTTGTGATTTGTCCAGCCGCTCATTCACCAGCGTGATATCGGCATCAATCGAACGAATTTGCCTGGTCAGTTCGGAAACTTCGACGGAGTGGTCGGCGGCCGGACTCACAGGTACCTGCAAGTGTTTACAGCGCAATCATTGATTTATGATCCCCCGTTTGCTGCCTAGAGCGTGCAACCAGAGTCTCAGGGGCTACTGTCTATATGGAGCACACCTAATGCGTGCCTCACAGCCAAAAACAGTGTATTCTTCACTACATACCTCAAAGCCTTTGAGCAGACTTGTAAATGCTTCATTCAAACCGCTTGTAGCGGAGGAAATCTTCCTGAGCACCGCGCTCATTAATGAGTGGTGCTCATCCGAAAAGCGCAGTTTCGCCCAAAGAGGGCCCGTCATTACGTCCACTACTAGGGAAAAGCCTATACACGTAATCTTACCAGCGCTCCTCAAAATACGACGCTCTTGCTATTTAGCAGCAGCGTGATAGCAAAAAGCTACCGCTGAAAGGAAAATAGCGATGGCGTCCACACCAAACCGCGCTACTGCTCTAATTGCCATGACCTCGCAACCCAACTAGTTATAGCAGTAGCGCCCTATACTGAACCGCGCTACTTCTATAGAAGTTAGCAGCAGCACGCTTCTAAGAAAATCACTACTGCTAAGATCAGCCCACAAGTTTAGTCCCACCTCTCGCTCCATGAATGTGGTGTTTACCACCTTAAATATGTTACTTCTGAAACTATCACAACCAGTTGGTCTTCATTGAACTCTATGTGTAGAATTTGTGGCCGCAATATGAGTCCTCTCTGGTTCCTACTGAAGAGGACTCATATTGAAAATTCAGATTGTACACAAAAATATCATTGATGGCCAATGTATTTTTGCATTGACGTATTTTTTTATACTTACACTTAGCAGTAGCGCTTTATCTGCAAAGCGCTACTGGTAGTCCAAGTTAGCAGTAGCGCGTAACAATGCATAGCGCTACTGCTATTCAGATTAGCTGCAGCGCATTTTGGCAAACGCGCTACAACTATCCCTACCTTATCCCCACGCGCACGACCGGCCCTCTCTCTCACTCACACTCTCACTCTTGCCCGCGCACCGATAACCGCATCGTCGTGCGTCGCCGCCGCCGCCGCCATTGTCCGTCCGTCGCCGAGGTACTCCCCTCCTTCCGTCCCTCCTCCCTCCTCCTCGCACATCCTCCCTCCGCCTGCGGCCGCCACCGCCCTCCTCCCTCCGCCTGCGGCCGCACCTCCTCCCTCCTTCGCCGGCAGCCTTCCTCCCACCGCCCTCGACCTCACCGCCGCCACCCGAGCCCACCCAGCACTGCCGCCTCCCGATCCCGATCCCGCCTTCGCCGCTACTAGTTAACTAGGGCAATATGATTAATAGTAGTTGTAGTTGAACTACTTTAGTTGTAGTTGAACTAGTTTAGTAAGTAAATTAAGAAACTAGTTGAACTAGTTGAATTAATATAACTAATGTATTTTTAGTAAGATAATTAATATAACTAGTTGAACTACTTTATTTTTAGAAAGAACTAGTTTTTTCTATTTATAGTAAGTTTATATTTAGTAAGAACTAGTTGAATTAATAAAACTAGTTAAACATGTCATATTTGTTGTTATTTTTTAGTTTAAGCAATTATTCGGGATGTATTAGTGATAACTTATATGGTTTTGCTTTTGCAGAAATCACGAGCCCCTCCATCATCCCCGCCGTCGTCCCTGGCCACCGAATTCTCCGACATCGAGGTGAGACCAGCCAAATATCCATGTATATCTTGTGTTGCTCAAATAGGATATGTGGTTGCCCAAGTGGCCGTTCATGTTCAGTTTACACCTCCAAGTGGCCTATGTTTTGCGGAGTGTTGATTAACTTCCGTTCAAGCAAATTTCAGGCGCCGATATGTCCTTTTAGCAAAGGTCATGCCAGATTTTTCCGTGAATTACGGCATGACTTGTGCTATAATATGTAGGAAATATTGAGTGGCCTGGATTTTTCTCGAAAAAATAATGATCTTTGAATTGTACAAGTTTAATCTTTGAATTATGAACGTAGGAAATGTCGTATTTGACGATTTACGCCTCCCGGGAGTGCACCGGTGCCACGACGATCGAGGTATAAAGCGACAGTTCGTTGAGCTGGACGAAGATCGACGCTTCAGCATTAAGCTCGAGGAGACCTTCGATGTTGAAACGGTACGCAACAACGGCAAGAGTTTTTTTTCGTAATTACGCATGACTTCAACTATTTCAACGTCTAATTTTCATCTTTTACAATTTGACTAGCTTATCCCATGCCATTCAAGACGCTATGTCTTGGAGAGGATGGGTTTTGAAGACCATGAAAATTTTGAAACAAAGAAAATACACCTAAGGACCCATCATGATATGGATTTTGAAGTAAATCTGTACAATGGTCAAAGCGTAACCCATTTTGGTTGCCAAAATTGGGAAGCATTTGCAAAATGTATGGTTTTTATGAGGGTATGATTGTCACCATGGATCTTGGTGATCCTGACATCGAGCAAGACAATATGGACATTTGGGTCCTTGTTGATACACTTCCGATTCTACCGCAATGTGAGTTTCTCAAACATAGTTATTAACTAATTTATATTGTTTATTTCAAAATAGTTGACAGCTTATTTCCATTGGCAGCTTATTTTGAATCTTCAAAGAATGTGCAGAAGATGGTAGAGAAAACCCACTACAATCGATGGCTCGAATTAACTTATAAGGAGAAAAGTCATCTGATTGCTTATTGTACTTATCTTGAGAATTACAACACCTATTATCGAACTCCTCCAAATTATGGTGAATACGTACACTAGTGCACGTGTTGAACCACTATAACTTCTATGGAGATACCTGGTAAGATTTTTTACTATTACGATATCCGTGCATCTTTTGCATACTTCTAAAACTAGTACATCATTGCTAACTACGAAGTTATTACTATGTTTTTCAATGTAAAATCCCGATGGATTGTGTGCCTCATCTGATGTATCATAATGCTCGCCTTGCAGTTCTGAACATACATCCAGGTCAATCTAAGGAGCTCACCTGTGCATATCGGATTTCTAAAACCGGTGAACACATGCTAATCAAAGAATGGAAAAAATGTTTGGACATTCGCAAGGAGGTTCTTGGAAGTAACATTAAGCGAAAGGCAAGAATTGGAGACAGGATAATCACCATTCTCCATAATGGAGAGTTAGGGGCTATCTTGTTTTTTGCCATTTTACCTTAGAGAATATAGTAGGTCCTAAGAGAATCTAGTAGGTCCTATGAGGTACAATATGTTTATTATGTGATACAATGTGTTAGAGTTGATGATGAGGAGTACTTGTGATTACGACTAGTGACCAATTTGCTATGTGATGTCTCATTGATGAAAACGATGATCTTGAGGAGGTGTTATATGACAATGATGTATTATGATGATAAGTTGTTAATGATATGATAATGATGATGATATTTATTATATCATTGGGTAAAAGAACCGCGGATTAGTTTCAAGTGGATGTCCATCCACTTGAAACTAGTCTACTGTTCTTTCACCCTGTGATGTAATAACTCATTATGATGTAAAAGCAATATCTAAATTCCTGTTGTATGAAAACTTGTGTAAAGGTGTATGAAATACAACATGAAATAAAAAAGAAATAAAATACTAAATAATAGTAGTAGCGCGGGCAAGGAGGAGCGCTACTACCAATTACCAGCAGCGCTGCTCTGGAGAAGCGCTACTACTAGATCAATTTAGCAGTAGCGCGGGTCCAGGCACGCTACTACTAAGCTTTAGCTGTAGCGCCTTATCAGTAGAGCTCCTGGCCGCGCTATTGATAGGCCTAAAACCCGCGCTGCTGCTAGGCTTTTCCCTAGTAGTGGTACAGCCGGACATCGAACTGTGTCAGACACTTCCCATCACCCCTCATGAGAGCCAAATGCTCCGGGCTCAGGGGGGCTGACACATTGGCTTCCGGCCTCGGCAGATCCGGACTCCTCCGTGACGACACCTCAGTGCCGCCCGCTTCATGAGCCGGAAAGGTGGGTGGGGTCCCGCTCTCCATCATCTCCGGAGGAAGATCCCCCGAAGACGAACTCTGTTGAGAAGGGCTGCTAGCTGGACTGCGAAAGAAGAATCCTGGTTATTGATCTAGGAGGAACGCAGTACCTTCGAATTAAAAAAATTAACTTACAGCTCGGTGGAGGGCTGGCCCGTTGGTGGGAACGATGCGGTGAGGGTGCCCGTTGGGGCAGAGCCCCCTGGTTTATCTTTTTCCCGGGTGTGGGCATCTCCGTCTCCGAGTCTTCGGAGGCGGCCCTCTTCTTCCCGCGCGGGGAGGAGGCCTTAGCCTCCCCTTCCCGACTATCCTCCCTTGAGGAGGCAACAATTCCCCCGGTTCGGATGCGTAGCGTGTGAAGCTCGGTTTCTTCGTTCTTCCGCTTGTTTTCCCCTGAGGGCATTCTGCTGAGCACCCGGTCAAGCATCTTGGCCATGGTGGGACCGGGCGAGCCCTCGGGAAGTGGTGCCGGACACCTGATTCTCTCCGCCTTGCTGAGCCATTCCTGGCCACGGATGATTTTCAGAACAAACAATCGTGACAAATACAAAACAGGGTGTCCGACATCAAAGCTACTTACTTGGGTATCTAGGCGATTGCAGCTTAGGCCCGCATCCTCGATGGTGTCCGGGACACTTTACTTTCCGTCCGAAGAGTAATTTGCACATCTCTTCAAGCTTCAGGCCGAAGAAGTGCTTGACGGTCCGCGGACCCTCCGGATTGAACTCCCACATCCGGAGAGGCCGGCGTTGGCACGGAAACATCCGCCAGATCAACATCACTTGCATTATGCTGACAAGATTAATGTCCCTTGCAAGAAGCTCCCGGATGTGATTCTGCAGTACTGGTATATCACCAGCGGGTCCCCAATTCCGCCCTACGTCTTTCCAAGAGGTCAACTGTGACGGAGGGCCCGAGCGAAACTCGGGGGCAGCCGCCCAATTTGTGCCTCTGGGAGCCATGACATAGAACCACCTCCGCTGCCATACATCGGATACTTCTGGGAAAGAACCCTCTGGCCACGGGGCATCGCCGTTCCATCTTATTACGGCACCTCCGTACTCCACATGTCGCCCCTCGATCATCTTCGGCGTCACATAGAAGGTCTTGAGCCATAAACCGAAGTGTGGGGTGACATGGAGAAAATCCTCGCACACGATAATAAACGACGAGATATGGAGGATAGCGTCGGGAGCCAGATCGTGAAAATCTAACCCATAATAGAACATGAGCCCCCTCATAAAGGGATCGAGGGCGAAACCCAGACCGCGGAGGAAGTGTGGGACGAAAACGACACACTCGTTGGTCTCCGGCATAGGGATGACCCACCCTGGAGCAGGGAGCTTGTGCTGGATATCTGCGGTCAAGTATCCGACCTCCCTAAGCTTCGCAATGTCCTTCTCTTCAATCGAGGAGGCCACCCACCGGCCTTGAGGGTCAGATCCGGACATATTGGATGATACCGGAGGGGTGGAGCTTAGGTTTTGTGTGTTAGAACTCGAGGGCGAGAAGGCGCGATGAAGGTGAAAAAGGAGGCGTAGGTCTTGACCCCTTTATAAAGAGGGTGAATATCAGGAGTCCCCGGTGTGACCGTTTGAGGCTTATCTAGAAAACACACGGGTTATACCAACAACCGTCGTGGGGTCACGCGTGCTCATATTGATGGAAAATCCCGTAATAAGAGGAACATGATCTCTGCCTCGACGGGACATGCCAATAGAGCCACCTCGCAACACGAGTCGTTGTGGGGCAGGAAACATCGGTTCGCGTTGGACCAAGCCCCGATGCAAGGGCACGACGCATGAAGATTGCCAGCAAATCAGATCTATACCATACGAAGATCATCTTGCAGATCCGGACACGGTCTACGTGTTCGATAACCACTTTGGAGTACTCGGAGGAGGAACCTGCCCTGCAATGCCGAAGAGAAGACCGCGCTCCGGACTCATCGTCATTGAAGCCTGGTTCAGGGGCTACTGAGGGAGTCCTGGATTAGGGGGTATCCGAACAGCCGGACTGTGTACAACGTCCGAACTATTGAAGCGTGAAGATACAAGACTCAAGACTTCGGCCCGGTGTCCGGATGGGACTTTCCTTGGCGTGGAAGGCAAGCTTGGCGATCCGGATATTATATTTCCTTCCTTGTAACCGACTCCATGTAAACCCTAGCCCTCTCCGGTGCCTATATAAACCGGAGAGGATGGTCCTTAGAAGGCCGATCACAATTACAATCATACCATCATAGGGTAGCTCTTAGGGTTTAGCCTCTACGATCTCGTGGTAGATCTACTCTTGTACTACCCATATCATCAATATTAATCAAGCAGGAAGTAGGGTTTTACCTCCATCGAGATGGCCCGAACCTGGGTAAACATCTGTGTCCCTTGCTTCCTGTTACCATCAGCCTTGACGCACAGATCGGGACCCCCTACCCGAGATCCGCCGGTTTTGATACCGACAATCGCCAATCCCCAAGCACATTCCACTCATCGTCAGTCTGCCTTGGCAGCAAATCCATGATGACGTGAGTGCGGCGACGCCCCTGCTGGTACTACTAGGAGCCGGGCGGCGTTGCAATCCTCCTCATCGGCTATGCCAAGCACAACCATGGAAGCCATGACACGGGCCCAACTCCTACTAATATTTCCTCCGGCAACTAATCGGATGGATGATTGGAGGGCCACCATCTAGAGCTTGATCGTCTTTGCTGAAGCTGGAGGATCACGGCGCCTGCAGGCAACGACAATAGCTCGAGCTACTGGCCGTGTTGAGGGGGGTGCACCAATGGTTCAGTCCCCTCCGTGACAACAAACCCAAAGGCCGCAACAAGAGCAACGCGACCACGAGCCCAATGAAGCCTCGATGGCCTCGTTTTGACCCACGAGCCTGTCAAGATCAGCGGCATGTCCTGGAAGATCGGCTGTGTGAACATGCACGCGTCACAATAGAGCGACCCCGGGAGATCCGCCGTCAATCTGACAGATGCAGATGTAATGGCCTAGACATCGACGAACCCGCGCCCAGTGAGGGTGGCTACTTGCCTTTCGAGGTTGGGTGCCCCGCCTGCACTCGTGAGCTGCGGCAAGTCCGTTGGCCATCTGCCCACGTTTTCAAGCCAGAATTGCTAGAAAAATATGATGGCAAGTTAAACCTGGTAGAGTTCTTTAGCATCTACGTGATTGCTGTTCAACCCGCCGGGGGCAGGGATGAGAAAGTATTTGCCAACTACTTCACTTTGGTGCTCAAGTCAAATGTGAGGTCGTGGCTGATGCACCTGCTGGAGAACTCCATCTCATCATGGGCTGACCTGTGCAATGAGTTTGTTGGCGCATTAACAAGCGGCCATCAAGAGCCAGTGCACCCTAGTGATTTACAAGTCCTTACACAGAAGGAAGGGGAGAGCTTGCGAAAATATATGTAGAGATTCAGTAGAGTGCACCGCAACATTCTAGAGATACACCCGACATCTGTGATTGTCACGTTCCATTCGAACGTGCGCAATAGAAGGACACGTTCCAAGATGAACGTCTGACTGCCCAAGACCGTCAATGAGTTGTATACCTTGGCAGACAAATGTGCTCGAGCTGAAGAAGGGAGGCGACTTCCTGGAGGAGAGCAAGGAACTGAGGTTGATTCGGACGACGATGACGAGACCACTGCCCCAAGGAAGAAAGCCCGAAGGTTCAACAAGAAATGCAAGAAGTCAGTATTGGCCATTGAGGGTTCTGGTGATCTCAGCGCCGGCAAGAAAGCCAAAACTGAAGCCCCGACAAGGAAACTGCCGCCTGCACTGATTGCCGGGAGGCTGCAACAACAGAGAAAGCTGGGAAGTCCGATGGGCCATACTGCAAAATACACCGCACCAAAGGTCATGATCTCCTAGAATGCCATCAAGTTGAGCAGCTTGTTAAGAGGCAGAAGGCGGAGTATGAAAAGCGTGATAGAGAGAGGGACCAAGAAGGTGCTGGCAGAAACTGCCGTGGTGGCAGGGGAGACCGCCACGGCAAGAACCCTCAGCAACCAGAGAAAGCAGCCAGAGGCCGTGAGAAGAAGGAAGGTGATGATGAGAGTGATGAAGGGGATGAAGAAGAAACCACTGAGCAGGAATTCCAGAAAGCAACTGAAGCCATGTGCATTGACGGAGGTGCATCCTTGTACTCCTCTCAGCGCCAACTCAAGCAGTGGGCATGAGAGGTCAATGCTGTGGAGCTAGGTGTAGATTCTCGGAAGCCGCTCAAATGGCCCCGCATGCCTATCATCTTTGACAAAGAGAATCACCCCGACCGTACTGCTGCGGTAGGGTGTTTGCCTTTGTTGGTCTCACCAACAATCCGCAACCTCAATGTCACAAAGATGTAGCTTGACGGTGGGGCTGGGTTGAATCTGATCTCTCCCAAGGTAATCAGCAAGTTACATATATCAGATGAAGAACTCAAGCTCACTGGCACGTTTCAAGGAATCAACCCCGGCAGGAGCCGTCCTAAGGGGAAGATTATACTACCGGAAACGTTAGGCGGAGAGCATAATTAATGGACTGAGAAGGTTGTGTTTGATGTTGTCAATCTTCCTCTGCCCTACAATGGGATCCTTGGCCGCCCTGCTTTGGCTAAGTTCATGGCAGCATCCCACTATGCTTATAATACATTGAAGATGCCAGGGCTGATGGGCGTCATCTCTATCCCATCAGACAAGAATGATGCAATTATATGCGTGGATAAGATGTACCGAGACGCGGTAGCTGCCGAGGCCGCTGAAGCTGCAGCTCCCGCCAAGGAAACAAAGAAAGAAAAGAAAACTAGAAGAGATGCAGGCAAGGAATCCGGGAAACGCACCTCTCGGAGTGTGCTGCACCTAATGATGACCTGCCGGAGAGTTACACTAGTCAGAGGCCCAAGATCGTTTCACCTGTTGTGAAGAAGGACCCGACAAGGCAGGATGGCGCTGGCGGTATGTTCACCATCAGTGCCGCCCTTAATGACAAATAGGCAAGCGTGCTTGTTGCCTTCCTGCGGGCAAATGCCGATGTGTTCGCTTGGCAACCATCCGACATCCCCGGTGTTCCCAGGGAGGTAATCGAGCACCACCTTGCTGTCTGCCCTCATGCTCGGCCCGTCAAGTAGAAGGTCGAAAAGTAAGCTTTAGAGCGACAACAGTTCATTGCCGAGGAAATCAAGAAGCTCGAAGCAGTTGGTTTGGTCAGGGGATTTTTGCATCCAACATGGTTAGCAAACCCAGTAGTGGTGCGCAAGGCGAATGGGAAATGAAGGCTTTGAATAGACTTCACAGATCTGAATAAAGCATGCCAGAAGGACCCTTTCCCCTTGTCGTGCATCGATAAGATTGTGGATTCCACTTCTGGGTGTGATTTGCTTTCCTTTTTGGATGCATACTCCGGATACCATCAGATATTCATGTCCAAGGAAGACGAAGAGAAGACCACATTCATAACCCCATGCGGCACGTACTGCTTTGTACGGATGCCCTTCGGGTTAAAGAGTGCTGGATCCACTTTTGCAAGGGTAGTCCAAATCGGGTTTGAACCTCAGCTACACAGGAATGTAGAATATTACATGGATGATATAGTGGTCAAGACCAAGGACAAGTCAACGCTCATTCAGGATTTGGAAGAGACCTTTGCAAACCTGCGCAAGATTAACTTGAAGTTGAACCCTGAGAAATGTGTGTTTGTTGTTCCCTCCGGCAAGCTACTTGGCTTCTTTGTGTCTCATCGAGGGATAGAAGCCAACCCTGACAAGATCAGAGCAATCGAGCAGATTCAAGCACCCAGGACAGTCAAGGATGTGAGGCGTTTAACTGGATGTGTTGCCGCGCTTAGTAGGTTCATTTCTAAGTCTGCTGAGCATGCCTTGTCGTTCTTCAAGATTTTGAAGAAAGCACGACCAATGAAATGGATTCCGGAGGCAGAAGCAGCACTGCAGGATTTGAAAGCTTATCTTTCCTCTGCCCCCACCCTATTGCTCCTAAACCACAAGAGCCGTTGTTGCTATATTTAGCAGCAACCAATCAAGTGGTTAGTGCAGCGCTGGTGGCGCAGTGGGAAGTATACGAAGAAGCAGCTGCAGCTACCGTCCCCTCCGGTAAGGAAATTGAATCAGTCACGGAAAGATCAGGTGCAAATCAAGGAGAAGCAGAGCAAGCTAGCAGGAACAATTCTGAAGCCATGACAAAGAAGAAGATAGTGCAGAGGCCAGTGTATTTTTTCAGTTCCCTATTGCAGGGGGCTAGGTCAAGATACTCTGGAGTGCAAAAGGTAATCTTCGGCCTCATGATGGCCTCAAGGAAATTATGTCACTACTTCCAATCCCATGAGATCACAGTTGTCACCCGTTTTCCACTCCAGCGCATACTGAGGAATCCTGAAGCTACCAGCATAATAGTTGAATGGGCACTAGAGCTATCAAGCTCTGCCCTAAAGTACTAAAGTACCTCAACCATTCAGAGCAGAGCACTGGCGGAGTTCATTGCAGAATGGATGCCCACTTCAGATGAAGAGATACCAGAAACAGCTGTCCCCGGCAAGGAGGCGCCTCAAGAATGGGTCATGTATTTGGACGGTGCCTTCTCATTACAAGGCGCTGGAGCTGGCGTGCTCCTTGTCATGCCCACTAGAGAGCACCTCAAATATGTGATCCAAATGCACTTTCCACGGGAAAAAGCCACCAACAACACTGCTAAGTATGAGGGTCTCCTTGCCGGGTTCAGAATTGCGGTAGAGTTGGGAATCAAGTAGTTGATCATTCGTGGAGATTCGCACCTTGTGGTGAGACAGGTTAATAAGGATTACCAGAGTCCATTGATGGAGGCGTACATTGAGGAAGTGAGAAAGTTGGAGGAACACTTTGATGGGTTGCAAACAGAGCACGTGCCTCGTGCGGGGAAAAACATTGCTGATTACTTAACAAAGTGTGCATCACAGAAGCTCCCTGTGGAACCAGGGAATTGTGTCCTTCACCTGAATCAGCCTTCAGTATCTCCATCGGTGATGGCCAGAAAAAGGAGGAAGTTGGACTCCGGTAAGTCTCTCCTAGCAGGGCCTCCCGAGGTCGGTAGTAGAGAGGCTGCTGGGAACCACTCCACTTCACTTGGTGAGCCGCACTCTTCCGCGGAACCGCAAGTCCTTGCGGTCGAGGTAGGCGCTCCCACGAATGAGGAGGTGCCGTTGGTTCTAGTTGTCGAGCCTCGGGCTCCAACTTGAGCATGGCACATTGTCCACTACCTCCAAACAGGAGAACTTCCCGAAGAGCAAGAAGAAGCTAAAAGAGCAACCTGATGGTCTAGTATGTACAAGTTTGTCAATGACACCCTGTACAGAAGGAGACCGAACGGTGTGAAATTGAAGTGCATTTGCCGGGAAGAGGGGCAAGGACTATTAGCAGAGATACACCAGGGCATGTGCGGCTCCTTTATTGGATCAAGAGCCTTGGTTGGGAAAGCTTTGTTACTATAGTTGGATCATATGGTGTTTCTCCCCCTCTACTTTCTTGTGATGAATTGATTCTTGCTTTTTGAGGTTTCATTATGTTGGATCGAGTATTAGATTTGAGAACACTTTATGTATGTTGTCGGTGTACAAAACTAGGGGCTCTCCTTTTGACCCCTTTACTTGTGCACGGGCAGTCAGGGCCACCCGCCACGACCACGCATAACAGGGTAGGAAAGGGAAGCCGGAGAGAAGCCGAACACACAAGACAAAGCGAAGCAACGACAAGGACCAAGGCCACAAAGATCAGATGGACGAAGCAGGTTTCCCCGGCAAGGACCCTTGCCGGGGCAGCCTTTCAAGGGCCCCAAAGAAGACCCTTGCCGGGGCAGCTCGCCCACGCCAGCCGAGCGAGCCACCCTTAAGCCCACCAACGCTCGACAAACGCATTGGGACAGGGCTCGGGAGGCACCTTCGTGGTGGCATGCAGATCTTTGGGAAGACAAAGAATAGTCAAGATCAAATGGGGATAGGAAGGCAACCATCCTCACCGAAGAAACCCACAAGACCCCCAGCAAGATCCTTGCCGGGGACGCCTGCGCGCCACGGCAAGACCCTTGCCGGGCCACCTGGCAAGACTCTCGCCAAGCGCGCCGGAAGGGCCACTGCCAGGCCCGCAGCAGCCAAGTCTCCGCCGTTAAGCACTGCCGACCCAACCAGTGGGCAGGCACTGCGTGTGGCTGTTGGGAAACGTAGTAATTTCAAAATTTTCCTACGATCACGCCAAGATCATGGTGATGCATAGCAACGAGATGAGAGTGTTGTCTACGTACCCTCGTAGACCAGCAGCGGAAGCGTTGACGCAACGTAGAGGAAGTAGTCGTACTTCTTCACGATCCAACCGATCCAAGTACCGAACGTGACGGCACCTCCGAGTTACGCACACGTTCAACTCGATGGCGTCCCTCGAACTCCGATCCAGCCGAGTGTTGAGGAGAGTTTCACAAGACGACGGGCGTGGTGACGATGATGATGTTCCACCGGCGCAGGCTTCGCCTAAGCTCCGCCACGGTATTCTCGAGGTGTAATATGGTGGAAGGGGCACCGCACACGGCTAAGGAACGATCTCAATGATCAACTTGTGTGTCATGGGGTGCCCCACCGTATATAAAGGAGGGAAGGAGGGGCTGGCCGGCCAAGGGAGGTGCGCCAGGTGTCCTACTCCTACTAGGAGTAGGATTCCCCCCAATCCTAGTCCAACTAGGTTTCCCCAAGTGGGAAGGGAGAGAGAGGCGCCCCTTCTCCTAGTCCTAATAGGACTAGGGAAGGGGAAAGGTCTGACCAACACTTGGGCCCCCTTCTCTCCTTTCCACTAAGGCCCATGTTGGCCCATTAGCATTCGGGGGTTCCGGTAACCTCCGGTACTTGGTAAAATTCCCAATTTCACCGGAACACTTCCGATGTCCAAACATAGACTTCCAATATATGAATCTTTATGTCCCGACCATTTCGAGACTCCTCGTCACGTCCGTGATCTCATCCGGGACTCGAACAACCTTCGGTACAGAAACATCATAAAAACTCATAGTAATCGCCATCGAAGCGTTAAGCGTGCGGGACCCTACGGGTTCGAGAACTATGTAGACATGACCGAGACACCTCTCCGGTCAATAACCAATAAGCGGGACACGGATGCCCATATTGGCTCCTACATATTCTACGAAGATCTTTATCGGTCAGACTGCATAACAACATACGTTGTTCCCTTTGTCATCGGTATGTTACTTGCCCGAGATTCGATCGTCGGTATCCAATACCTAGTTCAATCTCGTTACCGGTAAGTCTCTTTACTCGTTTCATAATACATCATCTCACAACTAACACATTAGTTGCAATGCTTGCAAGGCTTATGTGATGTGCATTACCGAGAGGGCCCAGAGATACCTCTCCGACAATCGGAGTGACAAATCCTAATCTCGAAATATGCCAACCCAACATGTACCTTCGGAGACACCTGTAATGTACCTTTATAATCACCCGATTACGTTGTGACGTTTGGTAGCACCAAAGTGTTCCTCGTGCAAACGGGAGTTGCATAATCTCATAGTCATAGGAACATGTATAAGTCATGAAGAAAAGCACTAGCAACAAACTATACGATCAGGTGCTATGCTAATGGAATGGGTCATGTCAATCAGATCATTCAACCAATGATGTGATCCCGTTAATCAAATAACAACTCCTTGTTCATGGTTAGGAAACACAACCATCTTTGATTAACGAGCTAGTCAAGTAGAGGCATACTAGTGACACTCTGTAGGTTTATGTATTCACACATGTATTATGTTTCCTGTTAATACAATTCTAGCATGAATAATAAACATTTATCATGATATAAGGAAATAAATAATAACTTTATTATTGCCTCTAGGGCATATTTCCTTGATCTCCCACTTGCACTAGAGTCAATAATCTAGATTACACAAAGAATGATTCTAACACCCATGGAGTCTTGGTGCTGATCATGTTTTGCTCGTGGAAGAGGCTTAGTCAGCAGTGCGCAACATTCAGATCCGTATGTATCTTGCATATCTCTATGTCTCCCACGGACCAAATCCCGGATGGAGTTGAAGCGTCTTTTGATGTGCTTGGTTCTCTTGTGAAATCTGGATTCCTTTGCTAAGGCAATTGCACCATATTGTCACAAAAGATTTTCATTGGACCCGATACACTAGGTACAACACCTAGATCGGTTATGAACTCCTTCATCCAGACTCCTTCATTAGCTGCTTCGAAGCAGCTATGTACTCAGCTTCACAGGTATATCCCGCCACGACGCTTTGTTTGGAACTGCACCAACTGACAGCTCCTCCGATTAATGTAAATACGTATCCGGTTTGCGATTTAGAATCGTCCGGATCAGTGACCAAGCTTGCGTCGACTTAACCGATTACGACGAGTTCTATGACACCGCCATAAATGAGAAACATATCCTTAGTCCTTCTCAAGTACTTAAGGATGTTCTTGACCGCTGTCCATGATCCACTCTGGATTACTTTGGTACCTGCACCGCCAAACTTACAAAGAAGGCACACATCAGGTCCGGTACACAGACATTGCATACATGATAGAGCCTATGGCTGAAGCATAGGGAACATCTTTCATTTTCTCTCTATCTTCTGCGGTGGTCGGGCATTGAGTCTTACTCAACTTCACACCTTGTAACACCGGCAAGAACCCTTTCTTTGCCCGATCCATTTTGAACTTTTTCAAAACTTTATCAAGGTATGTGCTTTGTGAAAGTCCTATTAAGCGTCTTGATCTATCTCTATAGATCTTAATGCCCAATATGTAAGCAGCTTCACCGAGGTCTTTCATCGAAAAACTCTTATTCAAGTATCCCTTTATGCTATCCAGAAATTCTATATCATTTCCGATCGGTAATATGTCATCCACATATAATATCGTAAATGCTCTGAGCTCCCACTCACTTTCTTGTAAATACAAAGCTTCTCCAAAAGTCTGTATAAAACCAAATGCTTTGATCACACTATCAAAACGTTTATTCCAACTCCGAGAGGCTTGCACCAGTCCATAAATGGATCGCTGGAGCTTGCACACTTTGTTAGCTCCTTTGGATCGACAAAACCTTCTGGTTGCATCATATACAACTCTTCTTCCGTAAATCCATTCAGGAATGCAGTTTTAACATCCATTTGCCAAATTTCATAATCATAAAATGCGTGCAATTGCTAACATGATTCGGACGGACTTAAGCATCGCTTCTGGTGAGAAGGTCTCATCGTAGTCAATCCCTTGAACTTGTCGAAAACCTTTTGCAACAAGTCGAGCTTTATAGACGATAACATTACCATCGGCGTCAGTCTTCTTCTTGAAGATCCATTTATTCTCAATTGCTTGCCGATCATCGGGCAAGTCAACCAAAGTCCACACTTTGTTCTCATACATGGATCCCATCTCAGATTTCATGGCCTCAAGCCATTTTGTGGAATCTGGGCTCACCATCGCTTCTTCATAGTTCGTAGGTTCATCATGTTCCGGTAACATGACTTCCGTAATAGGATTACCGTACCACACCGGTGCGGATCTTGCTCTGGTTGATCTCTGAAGTTACAGTAGAAACTTGATCTGAAGTTTCATGATCATCATCATTAGCTTCCTCCCTATTTGGTGTAGGTGTCACGGAAACTGATTTACGTGATGTACTACTTCTTAATAAGGGAGTAGATACAGATTATCTCATCAAGTTCTACTTTCCTCCCACTCACTTCTTTCGAGAGAAACTCTTTCTCCAAAAAGTTTCGAATTTAGCAACAAAATCTTGCCTTCGGATCTGTGATAGAAGGTGTACCCATGATCTCCTTTGGGTATCCTATGAAGACACATTTCTCCGATTTGGGTTCGAGTTTATCAGGTTGAAGCTTTTTCACATAAGCATCGCAGCCCCAAACTTTCAGAAGCGACAACTTTGGTTTCTTGCCAAACCACAGTTCATAAGGCGTCGTCTCAACGGATTTAGATGGTGCCCTATTTAAAGTGAATGTAGCCGTCTCTAAAGCATAACCCCAAAAGCGATAGCGGTAAATCAGTAAGAGACATCATAGATCGCACCATATCTAATAAAATACGATTCTGACGTTCGGACACACCATTACGTTGTGGTGTTCGGTGGCGTAAGTTGCGAAACTATTCCGCATTGTTTCAAATGTAGGCCAAACTCGTAACTCAAATATTCTCCTCCACGATCAGATCGTAGAAACTTTATTTTCTTGTTACGATGATTTTCTACTTCACTCTGAAATTCTTTGAACTTTTCAAATGTTTCAGACTTGTGTTTCATTAAGTAGATATACCCATATCTGCTCAAATCATCTGTGAAGGTGAGAAAATAACGATATCCGCCACGAGCCTCAACATTCATTGGACCACATACATCGGTATGTATGATTTCCAATAAATCTGTTGCTCTCTCCATAGTTCCGGAGAACGGTGTTTTAGTCATCTTGCCCATAAGGCACGGTTACGCAAGTGCCAAGTGATTCATAATCAAGTGACTCCAAAAGTCCATCAAGATGGATTTTCTTAATGCGCTTTACACCGATATTACCTAATCGGCAGTGCCACAAATAAGTTGCACTATCATTATCAACTCTACATCTTTTGGCTTCAACATTATGAATATGTGTATCACTACTATCGAGATTAAGTAAAAACAAACCATTCTTCAATGGTGCATGACCATAAAAGATATTATTCATATAAATAGAACAACCATTATTCTTTGATTTAAATGAATAACCGTCTCGCATCAAACAAGATCCAGATATAATGTTCATGCTCAACGCTGGTACTAAATAACAATTATTTAGGTCTAATACTAATCCCGAAGGTAGATGTAGAGGTAGCGTGCCGACTGCGATCACATCGACTTTGGAACCATTTCCCACGCCAAGATCGTCACCTCGCCCTTAGCCAATCTTCGCAATCCGTAGCACCTGTTTCGAGTTGCAAATATTAGCAACAGAACCAGTATCAAATACCCATGTGCTACTGCGAGTATTAGTAAGGTACACATCAATAACATGTATATCACATATACCTTTGTTAACTTTGCCATCCTTCTTATCAGCAAAATACTTGGTGCAGTTCCTCTTCCAGTGACCAGCGTGCTTGCAATAGAAGCACTCAGTTTCAGGCTTAGGACCAGACTTGGGTTTCTTCTCTTGATCGACAACTTGCTTGCCGTTCTTTTTGAAGTTTCCCTTTTCTTTCCTTTGCCCTTTTCTTGAAACTAGTGGTTTTGTTAACCATCAACACTTGATGCTCCTTTTTGATTTCTACCTCCGCTGCTTTCAAAGATCGCGAAGAGCTCGGGCATTGTTTTGGTCATCCCTTGCATATTATAGTTCATCACGAAGCTCTTGTAGCTTGGTGGCAGTGATTGGAGAATTACATCAATGACGCAATCATCGGGAAGATTAACTCCCGGTTGAATCAAGTGATTGTTATATCCAGACATTACGAGTATATGCTCACCGACGTAACCGTTCTCCTCCATCTTACAGCTATAGAACTTATTGGAGACTTCATATCTCTCAATCCGGGCATTCGCTTGGAATATTAACTTCAACTCTGGAACATCTCATATGCTCCATGGTGTTCAAAACGACGTTGAAGTCCCGGTTCTAAGCCGTAAAGCATGGCACACCTTGAACTATAGAGTAGTCATCAGCTTTGCTTTGCCAGACGTTCACAACTTCGGCGCAGCCCTTTGCACCAGGCCTGGCACCTAACGGTGCTTCCAGGACGTAATTCTTCCGTGCAGCAATAAGGAGAATCCTCAAGTTACGGACCCAGTCCGTGTAATTGCTGACATCATCTTTCAACTTTGCTTTCTCAAGGAACGCATTAAAATTCAACGGAACAACAGCACGAGCCATCTATCTACATATCATAGACAAGCAAGATACTATCAGGTACTAAGTTCATGATAAATTTAGGTTCATTTAATCATATTACTTAAGAACTCCCACTTAGAAAAATATCCCTCCAATTCTCTAAGTGATTGCGTGATCCATATCAACTACACCATGACCGATCATCACGTGAGATGGAGTAGTTTCAATGGTGAACATCAATATGTTGATCATATCTACTATATGATTCACGCTCGACCTTTCGGTCTCCGTGTTCCGAGGTCATATCTTATATGCATAGCTCGTCAAGTATAACCTGAGTATTCTGCGTGTGCAACTGTTTTGCACCCGTTGTATTTGAACGTAGAGCCTATCACACCCGATCATCACGTGGTGTCTCAAAGACGAAGAACTTTCGCATAACGGTGCATACTCGGGAGAACACTTCTTGATAATTTAGTAAGGGATCATCTTATAATGCTACCGTCAATCAAAGCAAGATAAGATGCATAAAGGATTAACATCACATGCAATCAATATAAGTGATATGATATGGCCATCATCATCTTGTGCTTGTGATCTCCATCTCCGGCACCGTCATGATCACCATCGCCACCGGTAGCGACACCTTGATCTCCATCGTAGCATCGTTGTCGTCTCGCCAATCTTATGCTTCTACGACTATCGCTACCGCTTAGTGATAAAGTAAAGCATTACGAAGCGATTGCATTGCATACAATAAAGCGACAACCATATGGCTCCTGCCATTGCCGATAACCGGTTACAAAACATGATCATCTCATACAATAAAATTCAGCATCATGTCTAGACCATATCACATCACAACATGCCCTGCAAAAACAAGTTAGACGTCCTCTACTTTGTTGTTGCAAATTTTACGTGGCTGCTACGGGCTTAAGCAAGAACCAATCTCACCCACGCATCAAAACCACAACGATACTTCGTCAAATAGACTCCGTTTAACCTTCTCAAGGACCGGGCGTAGCCACTTTTCAGTTCAACTAAAGTTGGAGAGACAGTCTTCCACAAGCCATCTATGTGCAAAGCACGTCGAGGGAACCGGTCTCGCGTAAGAGTACGCGTAAGGTTGGTCTGGATCGTCGTCCAACAATACCGCTGAACCAAAGTATGACATCTTTGGTAGGCGATGACTTGTATCGTCCACAACTCACTTGTGTTCTACTCGTGCATATCATCAAACCATAAAAACCAGGCTCGGATGCCACTGTTGGGAAACGTAGTAATTTCAAAATTTTCCTACGATCACGCAAGATCATGGTGATGCATAGCAACGAGATGAGAGTGTTGTCTACGTACCCTCGTAGACCAGCAACGGAAGCGTTGACGCAACGTAGAGGAAGTAGTCGTACTTCTTCACGATCCAACCGATCCAAGTACCGAACGTCACGGCACCTCCGAGTTCTGCACACGCTCAGCTCGATGGCGTCCCTCGAACTCCGATCCAGCCGAGTGTTGAGGAGAGTTTCACAAGACGACGGCGTGGTGACGATGATGATGTTCCACCGGCGCAGGCTTCCGCCTTAAGCTCCGCCACGGTATTCTCGAGGTGTAATATGGTGGAAGGGGCACCGCACACGGCTAAGGAACGATCTCAATGATCAACTTGTGTGTCATGGGGTGCCCCTGCCCCTGTATATAAAGGAGGGAAGGGGAGGGCTGGCCGGCCAAGGGAGGTGCGCCAGGTGTCCTACTCCTACTAGGAGTAGGATTCCCCAATCCTAGTCCAACTAGGTTTCCCCAAGTGGGAAGGGAGAGAGAGCGCGCCTTCTCCTAGTCCTAATAGGACTAGGGAAGGGGGGAAGGTGCGGCCAGCACTTGGGCCCCCTTCTCTCCTTTCCACTAAGGCCCATGTTGGCCCATTAGCATTCCGGGGGGTTCCGGTAACCTCCCGGTACTTGGTAAAATTCCCAATTTCACCCGGAACACTTCCGATGTCCAAACATAGACTTCCAATATATGAATCTTTATGTCCCGACCATTTCGAGACTCCTCGTCACGTCCGTGATCTCATCCGGGACTCGAACAACCTTCGGTACAGAAACATCATAAAAACTCATAGTAACATCGCCATCGAAACGTTAAGCGTGCGGACCCTACGGGTTCGAGAACTATGTAGACATGACCGAGACACCTCTCCGGTCAATAACCAATAAGCGGGACCTGGATGCCCATATTGGCTCCTACATATTCTACGAAGATCTTTATCGGTCGATCGCATAACAACATACGTTGTTCCCTTTGTCATCGGTATGTTACTTGCCAGAGATTCGATCGTCGGTATCCAATAACTAGTTCAATCTCGTTACCGGAAAGTCTCTTTACTCGTTTCGTAATACATCATCTCACAACTAACACATTAGTTGCAATGCTTGCAAGGCTTATGTGATGTGCATTACCGAGAGGGCCCAGAGATACCTCTCCGACAATCGGAGTGACAAATCCTAATCTCGAAATATGCCAACCCAACATGTACCTTCGGAGACACCTGTAATGTACCTTTATAATCACCCGATTCACGTTGTGACGCTTGGTAGCACCCAAAGTGTTCCTCGTGCAAATGGGAGTTGCATAATCTCATAGTCATAGGAACATGTATAAGTCATGAAGAAAAGCACTAGCAACAAACTATACGATCAGGTGCTATGCTAATGGAATGGGTCATGTCAATCAGATCATTCAACCAATGATGTGATCCCGTTAATCAAATAACAACTCCTTGTTCATGGTTAGGAAACACAACCATCTTTGATTAACGAGCTAGTCAAGTAGAGGCATACTAGTGACACTCTGGAGGTTTATGTATTCACACATGTATTATGTTTCCTGTTAATACAATTCTAGCATGAATAATAAACATTTATCATGATATAAGGAAATAAATAATAACTTTATTATTGCCTCTAGGGCATATTTCCTTCAGCAACATGCAACCCTTCGTGGAGGCTCAACCACCGCGCCACCACAGCTGCCTGCCTGCCTACATGGCACCACATGCACCGCTAGCCAGGGCGCGTGTCGAAGCAAGAAGGAGCGGCGACGGATGAGACAGGCCTCGCTCCCGTCCTCGATAAAGCGAAGGGAAACCAAAGCCTCGCATTAAATACGCTTTGTCCTGTAACGTGAGCGATAAGCTCAGGGCACTGTACGCCTTTCCACCTCCTGTGTGCCACTGTGGCAGCCCCTTCAGACTATAAAAGGAGGTCCATGGCATACTAGAGGAGGATTCAACTCTTTCGAACCACGCGCTGACCACAGCTAGTTCGAGAGCTCAAGAACTCTCAGAAATACACCCACCAAACCAGGACTAGGGTTTTACGCATCTTTGCGGCCCGAACCTGGGTAAATCCCCTTTGTGTTGTCTACTATTCCCGCTCTTCTCATGATCCCCGCGCCCCGCAACCGTAGTAGGGATTCCAGTGATCCCATAGGTGTCGTTCCACACCGACATCTTTGGCGCGCCAGCTAGGGGGCGCAGTGGTGAGAATCCAGTCTAGTAGTTGACCCAGTTGTTCTTCATCGCCATGGCTCCTAAGAAGAAGATGACCACGGCGATCGATTCATCCGGGACTGGGTTGGTACCAGCGCGGACCGGTAGCGGGCTGGTTGCGGAGAGAACCCGTGGCGCGGCCCGTGAGCATCCACATCACCCTGATGGTCCAGGCCTAGCGAGTGGCGTCGTTCACGCGCCCGGCAACGAGCCACCAGTTGCGGGCTCCAGAGGTGGAGTCGGGGCCCCCGCGGGCATGGCGACCTCCAAGACGCCGACACCAGCGCCCACGGCACGCTCTTCCCAGGTTATGCGTGATGAGCAGCGTCGCCCTGTTGGTGACCCTGCGCGCCGCCCTGGGAAGAGTCTCGTGCGCCCATCACATGAAGAAGAGGGCCATCATGCGCGCTGAGGTGCTGATGGAGGTGGTGATCGACTTCGGGGCCGTGACGCAACTCCTTCTAACCTGGTTAGGAGTCGAGGCGCATCGCGGTCCACCCAGCTTTCGCCGCCACCCACGCCAGCGGAGGCCCTAGCACGCGCACAGATGCTCCTCGATTTTCCTCCCACCGCGGAGAAGCTCGACGAATGGAGGGCCATCGTCCGGAGCCTCGTCGGTATCGCCAACAACGATGAGTTGTGACCGGCAGGACCCGTAGGCCGTCGCTCCGCCGGGCCACCGCATGCCAGCAGAGGCCGTGCCGGAGGCGACGCGGCCACAGTGTACTCCCCACCTCCATCCCGGCCGCCCCGGGCGTCGGTCCGTCGCGACGACGCTCGTGATGGTATCTCCATCGCTTCGTCCAACCCGCGAACCAACCGTGATCAGCGTCAAGTCCTTCGGGAGCGTGCTCATGAGGACGCTCGAACTACGATCGAGCGCCGACATGACGAGCGCCACCAGTCGGACAGGCGGGCAGGGCCCGCTATGGACCGCCCAGCACCGGAAGGCTACGGTGGCCTACCTTACGAGGTGGGTTGTCCGGCTTTCACCGTGAGCTGCGGCAGTTCCAGTGGCCCTTCCACCGTACGTTCAAGCCCGACATTGGCGAGAAGTACAACGGCAAGACTCACCCGTCAGAGTTCCTCAGCATCTACACCATCGCGATGCAAGCTGCCGGGGCCCGTGACGACAAGGTGCTTGCCAAATACTTCTTGTTGGCACTCAAGCCTAATGTTATGTCATGGTTGATGCACTTGCTGGTGGATCCATCTCTTCTTGGGCGGATCTGTGCCATGAGTTTGTTGGCGCCTTTATCGGAGGCCACCAAGCTCATGGCGGTAGTGATTTACACATCATCCCCTAGAAGGAAGGAGAAAACTTGCACAAGTACATCCAAAGGTTCAGCCGGGTGCAATACAACATCCCCGATGTTCATCCCGCCGCCGTGATCAGTGCGTCCTATCAAAACGTGCGCAACCGCAAGCTGCGTGAAGAGCTGGCGATGAACAAGGTTAAGGATGTGGCCGAGCTTATGTCCTGGCCGATCGATGCGCTCCCGCTGAAGAGGAAAGGAAGTACCCCGGCGAAGATGCCGGTGCGGAAACCGACTCCACTAGCGACACCGCCACCCCAGTGAAGAAGGGCTGACGCCGTAACAGGAAGCGCAAGGGCAAGGCCGTGCTTGCCATCGAGGGATCCGACGACACCGGCACCACCAAGAAGACCAAGGCGAGCGACCCTGGCATGGAGGTTGCCGGGTGTGTCGCTTGCCGGGCCTTGGCGGCTGTCGATAAGCCAGGAAGCTCCGACAAGCAGCACTGCAAGATCCACCGCACCAAGGGCCATGCCCTCCAAAACTGCCGGCAGGTAGAGTTGCTCGCCGAGAAGCAGAAAGCCGAGTATGAGCGGCGGGACAAGGAGAAAGGTCCAGATGGTGCCGAGGGGTCCGGCAAGAAACGTGGCGGCCAAGGAGGCTGCCGCGGCAAGGATAATCAGCAAGAGAGGCCCGCCCGGGGCCGCGACAAGAAGCAGCAAGACGATGATCATGACGAGGACGACGAGTCCGGCGACCATGAGTTTCAGAAAGCCACAGAGGCCATGTGCGTTGATGGTGGCGCCTCGCTGCATTCATCACACCACCAACTCAAGCAGTGGGAACGTGAGATCACAGCGGTGGAGCCATCGTTCGACACACGGAAGCCGCTGAAATGGTCCAGCACGCTCATCATCTTCAACGCCGAGGACCACCCCGACCGCACTACTGCGGTCGGGTGTTTGCCATTGTTGGTTTCACCAACAATCCGCAACCTCAAGGTGACGAAGATGTTGGTTGACGGCGGGGCCGGCCTGAACTTGATCTCGCCCGTTGTGGTCGGAAGGCTGCAGATCCCCGATGGAGACCTCGAGGAGACGGGCACGTTCCAAGGGGTTAACCCGGGCAGGAGCCAGCCAAAGGGAAAGACCACGCTGCCCGTGACATTCGGAGGAGAGATGAACCACAGGACGGAGAGGATTTTTTTTTATGTAGCCGAGATCCCCTTGCCTTACAACAGGATCCTCGGCCGCCCGACACTGGCCAAGTTCATGGCGGCTTCACACTACACCTACAACATGCTGAAGATGCCCGGGCCGATGAACATCCTCACCGTCCCCTCCGACAAGAAAGATGCGTTGATCTGCGCCGACCAAATCTACCGGAAGAAGCCAGTTGCAAAGAACAGCTGCCGCTAAGGTACCTGCTCCCGCTGATTTGAGTTCCTTGGGGAAGAAGACCGGCGAGATCCCTTGCACCCACTCCGCCACTCCGTCAAGCGCACCTCTTCGGGGTGTTGCTCTCCCGTTGAGGACGTGTCAGAGAGCTCCGCCAGCAAGAGCAAAAAGTCCAGAGCCACACCACCGGAGACCAAGAAGGTGCCCATCAAAGAGGATGGTACGGGGGGAGTTTTTACCATAAGCTCCACCCTCGACGGCAAATAGGAAAGCGAGCTCGTCGCCTCCCTGCGGGCGAATGTCGATGTGTTCTCATGGCAAGCCTCCGATATCCCCGGCGTTCCCAGGGAGGTGATTGAGCACCACCTTGCTATCTGTCCTCATGCGCGGCCCGTCAAGCGGAAGGTCAGGAAGCAAGCTCTGGAGAGGCAGGAATTCATCACGGAGGAAATCAAAAAGCTAGAGGCGGCAGGTTTGCTGAGAGGAGTACTCCATCCGACGTGGTTGGCCAATCCGGTAGTAGTGCGCAAGGCAAATGGGAAGTGGAGGCTGTGTATTCACTACACAGACATCAATAAGGCATGTCCAAAGGATCCTTTCCTGTTGCCGTGCATTGACCAGATTTATGACTCCACGACTGGGTGTGACCTCTTATCGTTCCTTGACGCCTACTCGGGATACCACCAGATCTTCATGACAAAGGAAGACGAGGTAAAGACAACATTCATCACCCCATGTGGTACGCATTGCTTTTTATGGATGCCTTTCGGGTTGAAGAGTGCTGGCTCAACCTTTGCAAGAGCAGTCCAAATTGGTTTTGAGCCCCAGCTACATAGAAATATGGAAGCTTATATGGATGACATAGTGGTCAAAACCAAGGACAAAGCTACACTTGTACAAGATCTGGAGGAAACATTTGGGAACCTGCGCAAGATCAACCTCAAATTGAACCCCGAGAAGTGTGTCTTTGGCGTCCCGTCCGGCAAGCTTCTCGGGTTCTTTGTGTCCCGATCAAGGGATTGAAGCAAACCCAGATAAGATCAAGGCCATCGAGCAGATTGAGGCACCCAAATGGATCAAGGACGTGCGTCGGCTCACTGGTTGTGTTTCTGCCATGAGCCGGTTTATCTCCAAGTCCGCGGAGCGTGCCCTTCCTTTTTTCAAGATCTTGAAGAAGGCAGAGCCGGTGGAGTGGACCCCAGAGGCTGAGGCAGCGCTGCAAGATTTGAAGAAATACCTCTCCTCTACCCCAGTGCTGGTTGCGCCCAAACCACAAGAATCATTGCTGCTTTATCTAGCGGCAACAAATCAGGTGGTTGCCGCACTAGTGGCGTAGAGAGAGGTTGATGAGGAGACAACGGCAGCGGCAGAGTCGATAGTTGGCAGGCCGGAACCCTCCCCGGCAGGGCTCGGTGCCGGCAAGACGGAGTCCCCGGCAAGGCTCGGTCCCGGCAAGACTGGCGCCAGTACGACGGGACCCATGCGACCGGGTGAGGAGGCGCAGAAGAAGAAAATGGTACAACACCCAGTTTACTTTGTCAGCTCCCTCTTGCAGGGGGCTAGGTCGAGGTACTCAGGTGTGCAAAAGCTGCTCTTTGGCCTCCTTATGGCTTCGAGGAAGCTGCGCCATTACTTCCAAGCGCACGAGATCACGGTGGTCACCCGCCTCCCATTGCAACGGAGACTGCATAACCCAGATGCAACGGGGAGGATCGTGGAATGGGCCCTGGAGCTGTCAAGTTTCAGTTTGAAGTTTGAAAGTACCTGGACGATTCAGAGCAGAGTCTTGGCGGTGTTTGTTGCAGAATGGACCTCAACGCCCGACGAACAGGTACAAGAGACCACTCTCCCCGGCAAGGAAACGAGCCACAACTGGATCATGTACTTTGTTGGTGCCTTATCGCTGCAAGGCGCCGGTGCTGGTGTGCTGCTTGTCGCACCCACTGGAGAGCACCTCAAGTATGTCATCCAGATGCACTTCCCCCGGGAGATGTCAACCAACAACACCGCCAAGTACGAGGGTTTGCTTGCCGGTCTCAGGATCGCGGCGGACCTCGGAGTTAAAATGCTCATCGTCAGGGGCGACTCACAGCTCGTCGTCAGGTAGATCAACAAAGATTATCAAAGCCCGTTGATGGAAGCTTACGTACATGAGGTGAGGAAACTGGAGGAACGTTTTAACGGTGTACAAGCGGAGCACGTCACTCGGGCGGAGAACGACATCACCGACTACCTGTCAAAGCACGCTGCCCTCAAGCTACCTGTGGAACCAGGTAATTTTGTGCTTCAGTTAACTCAGCCGTCCTTTGAGCCGTCGACCGGGCAGAATAAGCGGAGGAAGCTAGGCCCCGGCAAGTACTTCCCCACCGAGCTCCCCGGAGCCGCCGGCGAAGATGTTGCCGTGGATGCCGATCCTGCCACGGGGCAACCGACTCCGGCAAGACCTCAGGTCATGGCCGTGGAGGCGGCTGCTCCGGTAGCAGAAGAAATGCCTTTGGTCCTTGTCGTCGAGTCACAGGCTCCGGCATGGGCGCAACACACCGTCCGATTCCTTCAGAAAGTAGAGCTTCTTGAGGAGCAGGAAGAGGCAGAAAGAGTAGCCCGCCGGTCTGCTCTGTACCAATTCGTTGATAACGAACTGTACAGAAGAAGACCGAATGGTGTGAAATTGAAGTGCATCTCCCGGGAGGAAGGACTAAAGCTGTTGGCAGAGATACATGGAGGCATATGTGGCTCCAACATAGGGTCGAGGGCCCTTGCCGGAACTAGTAACCAAGTGTGAAGCGTGCCAGTTCCATTCGAAGAAGCTCCATCAACCAGCTCAATCCCTTCAAACTATCCCTCTCTCCTGGCCCTTCTCGGTCTGGGGGCTTGACATATTGGGCCCTTACCCCCGTGCTGTCGGGGGCTTTGAGTACTTGTACATCGAAATCGACAAGTTCACAAAGTGGCCAGAGGTGGAAGCAGTGAGGAAGGTGATAGCGCAGTCAGCCATCAAGTTCTTCAAGGGACTACTGTGCCACTTTGGGGTGCCCAACAGGATCATCACCGACAACGGCACACAGTTCACAAGCCATGCCTTCATGCAATACATTGAGGATCTCGACAGCAGGGTCTGCTTTGCTTCCGTAGCACATCCATGGAGCAACGGCCAAGCGGAGAGAGCAAATGGTGAAGTCCTGCGAGGCTTAAGAACGAATACTTTCGACAAGCTGCGCAAGAGTGGAAGGCGCTGGATTGATGATTTGCCGGCGGTTCTTTGGTCGATCAGAACGACGCCAAATCGAGCCACCGGCCAGACACCCTTTGCCCTGGTTTACAGGGCAGAAGCAGTTCTTCCCACAGAACTCATATACGGGTCACCTTGAGTGCTCGCTTATGATGAGCTTGAGCAAGAGCTATTGCGGAAAGATGACGCGACGCTCCTTGAGGAAGATCGTCTCCGGGCGGCTGTGAGAGCAGCACGCTACCAGCAAGCCTTGCGCCGCTACCATAGCCGCAAGGTTCATGCCCGGAGCTTTGAGGAAGGCGACCTTGTTCTTCGGCACGTTCAGTCGGCAAGAATTCCAACAAGTTGACGCTAAAGTGGGAAGGCCCTTATCGGGTAACACGAGTCACCAGGCCCGACGCAGTCCGGCTGGAGACCGAAGATGCCATTCCAGTGAGCAACTCCTGGAACATCGAGCATCTCCGCAAGTTTTACCCATAAGGCGCTGGCTCTTTGGGCCTCCCGGCAAGCTACCCTTTGTACAAGCCTTGCCGGCAAGGCATGTAACCGTTGTACAAAGCCAGGCGCAGACTCGAGCACAAATAAGCGAAGTCTTTGGCGCCCTAAGTTATAGCATGCATGCCAGGTCGAGTCTCTTCCTTGGTTAGGGTTGATAGTGCTTAGCGGCGACTAACCCCTAGCCTAGAGGTCGAGTGCGCGTCTATCTGTTCCTTTTCTGTCCTCCTTTGGTTCGCAAGGCATATGAACACTTCTGCTGAGCTACTCGGAAAGAAGGAAACGGACCGGTGCCCCGACCCCGGCAAACCAGAGTTGCCGGGGGCTGCAAGCAAAAGGATCCAACCACGGCAAGATGAGATTGCCGGGGGCTGCAGATCCAGATAAGTCTTTTATCCTCTGTCATGCATTTCGGAACCGAACTGGGGTATGTGAAACCTCATTTTTATCTCTAGGCTGCCGTGCTCGCCCTTTTCCTATACCTAAGGATTATTTCCTGGGTCCGGATTTGGTCGTAGCCGTGGCGGCAAGGAGGTAGGACGAGGAGCCTGAAGCCCACTTCATCCCTGCCTCCGCCAAGAGAGCGAGAACAGTCGAGTGGAGTGGGGGGACGGCAAGGCCTGTTGCTGGGCAAACAATGTTTATCTTAAACAATAACAAGGATACGCTCCTTGTCGCGGGATTTACCTGCGAACGAAAAACCCGGCAAGCATCCCTTTTTCATTAAAAAACATCCCATACAGGTACAGTTCGTGCGAGATGAAAAACATGAACAAGGGGATTACAAGTTTTAAATTTAGCAAAGGCCCGAAGGCTTACAAGATTAAAAAGATACAAGGTGCCCGTAACCCCTTTCTTGTCCCTCTCCTCAGGAAATGGAACCAGAAAAGCAGGAGGGCAAAAGGGGCGCCTAGGCGAGCTACGAGTGGTAGAAGACACCAAGAGAACATCTTGGTGGCCGTCCAAGGGCTGGATGGTGATGGCGGCACCGGAGGCAGAGCTCGAAGACGAGGCGGCAGGACATCGATACGCGACATAGGCATCGGTGCCCGCGTACTCCGTCCTGACGGCCTTTCTGCCCGCCCTCTTCCTCTTCCTCTTCTGCAGCCTCCGAACGCCAGCCGCCCAAGGAGACGACCCCGAGAAGTTCAAGGAGCCGGCAACACGGATGATGGGGTCGCCAGTGCCGCTCGGAGCGGCGCCCGACGCCTAGTCGGACCCGTCATCCTGCTGCCCGCTAGCTTCGCCATCACTGCCATTGTCCTCCTCGCCACTCTCGCTTGAGGAGGAATCCTCGTCGTCAGAAGAGCACTCCACGCAGCACCTTACGCTAGTCCCGAATTGCCCGAAGATCTTGACGGAGAGGAGGCCACCCTCCATTAGTTTGAAATGGAGAGTGAGCCCATCCGTCAAGCTGTGGAGGCGAGCGAAGGTCTTCCACCCTCGATGAAGATACATGACGTGAGGGGCAGGGAACTTGACGTCGGCCCATGTGCTGCTGTTCCCACAACCCCTCATAAGCAGTCGCAACGCCTGCGGCAGATCCAGCTCCATCTCCCGCGCGAATGGAGTCGGGAGGAGAAGGCAACGACGCGGTGGCCGGCGCAGCCTGACAAAGAATTCGCAGGGGTTGTCCCCGGCATGGCCCTCCATCGGAGGAAGGGCTACTGGCAGAGGCGAGGCTGATCTGCCGCCCCGTCCTCCTCTCCCTCGAGCACCACGACGGCCTCGACCTCGCCGCCTCCCCCTTCCTCTAGCGGCCGGCTCCGCCACTACGAGCTCTTGGGGAGGAGCGATGCGCTGTCTGGCCGAAACCCTCGCCGCCACCGATAAAGTGTCACCACGCCCCCTCGCCATGGCAGAAGAAAGGAGGAAGCAAGAATGGGGAGAGGAGGATGGCGGAGGGTTGAGAGGCACCGATCCTCCCGCTACCCTCTTTATAAAGGGGCGGGGGCGAGGCTTGGCCGCCCCCTCTTGGCCAATCCAACCCGTTGAAGTGACAACGGGCGGGGCCGTCGACCGCTCTCCCCGCTCCATTGAAGGCGCGTGGGAATTGACCCATGCACGCGCACGACTTCCCACGTCCCGCGCGCCTGTCATTCGCTCTGCATTGTGCATGCAGCGAACGTGGCACAAGGGGCGGGCGCAGTGGAACGCGTGGAGCGACGGTTCCCAAGCGAGGGCAGTAAATGGGGGGCGGCCCTGCGGTCTCAAAGAGACACGCGAGCCACCTCTTTACTGCCCACCACAAGGTGACGCCAGCATGCTTCCGTCATGCACGCGCACGACCCCCACGTCGCGAGTTCAACACGGGCCATGGATGCGCAGGGGACGGAGCAGTTACCGCGCTAAAATCTGCCCTAACTATCCGCGCACCGTTCCGGGCCTGGCCCAACAACGTGTTGCGCTTATGTGTGGCCCAGGCCCGGGGGCTCCTGTCGGTGTACAAAAGTAGGGGCTCTCGTTTTGACCCCTTTACTTGTGCACGGGCAGTCAGAGCCACCCGCCACGACAAAGGAAAGGGAAGCCGGAGAGAAGCCGAAGGCACAAGACAAAGTGAAGCAATGACAAGGACCAAGGCCAGAAAGATCAGATGGACGAAGCAGGTTTCCCCGACAAGGACCCTTGCCGGGGCAGCCTCAGCAGCCCCGGCAAGACCCTTGACGGGGCAGCTCGCCCACGCCAGCCGAGCGAGCCACCCTTAAGCCCACCAACGCTCGACAAACGCATTGGGACAGGGCTCGGGAAGCACCTCCGTGGTGGCATGCAGATATTTGTGAAGACAAAGAATAGTCAAGATAAGATGGGGATAGGAAGGCGACCATCCTCACCGAAGAAACCCACAAGATCCCCGACAAGATCCTTGCCGGGGACGCCTGCGTGCCATGGCAAGACCCTTGCCGGGCCACCCGGCAAGACTCTCGCCAAGCGAGCCGGCAGGGCCACTGCCAGGCCCGCACCAGCCAAGTCTCCGCCGCCGTTTGCATGCAGCTATCGACCCAACCAGCTGGGCAGGCACCTGCGTGGCAACATGCAACCCTTCGTGGAGGCTCCACCACCGCGCCACCTCAGCTGCCTGCCTGTCTACATGGCACCTCATGCACCCCTGGCCAGGGCACGTGTCGAAGCAAGGAGGAGCAGCGACTGACGAGACATGCCTCGCTCCCGTCCCTGATAAAGCGAAGGGCCACCTAAGCCTCTCATTAAATACACTTTGTCCTGTAACGCGAGCGATAAGCTCAGGGCACTGTACGCCTTTCCACCTCCTGTGTGCCACTGTGGCAGCCCCTTCAGACTATAAAAGGAGGCCCATGGCATACTGGAGGAGGATTCGGCTCTTTCGAACCACGCGCTGACCACAGCTAGTTCGAGAGCTCAAGAACTCTCAGAAATACACCCACTAAAGCAGGACTAGGGTTTTACGCATCTTTGCGGCCCGAACCTGGGTAAATCCCCTTTGTGTTGTCTATTAGTCCCGCTCTTCTCACGATCCCCGCGCCCCGCAACCGTAGTAGGGATTCCAGTGATCCCATAGGTGTCGTTCCACACCGACATATGTCTTGCAATGGGATATCTGTGGTGACAATGGGATGTTCTATTGGTTCACTTGATGTATGTTTTGGCACTCAACTCACGGATTCCCGATGTGACATTGGGGTAATCTATGCATTCGGGTTGATGCACGTTTTCATCCTACGTTCTCCGATAGAAACTTTGGAGTGATTCTTTGTTGCACATTGAGGGATTGATATGTGATCCAATTATGCTATCAATGTTGAGAGATTTTGCACTAGTGAATGTATGAACCCTAGGCCTTGTTTTCAAGCATTGCAATACCGTTTTTGCTCACTTTCGTTACTAGTTACCTTGCCGTGTTTATTTAATAAGATTATAAAAATATATTTCTAACATCCATACTACACTTGTGTCACTATCTCTTCGCCGAACTAGTGCACCTATACAATTTACCATTGTATTGGGTGTGTTGGGGACACAAGAGACTCTTTGTTATTTGGTTGCAGGGTTGTTTGAGAGAGACCATCTTCATCCCACGCCTCCCATGGATTCATAAACCTTAGGTCATGCACTTGAGGGAAATTTTCTACTGTCCTACAAAACTCTGCACTTGGAGGCCCAACACGAGTCTACAAGAAGAAGGTTGCTACTAGATATCAAACACTTATCTCTACTTTGCTGCATCACCCTTTCCTCTTCAAGGAAAATAACAACGCAAGCTCAAGAAGTAGTAGGATCCGGGTCCTCCCCTGCATTCGGCGGCCGTGGCGCGCCTCGAGGGTCCACCGCGTCAACCTCTGGAGCTGCGTGTGTGGGCGCGGCCTGGGGATGCCCCGTGGCGCCCCCCGCGTCGCTCCCAGCCGCGGGGATGTGGGCAGCTGGCGGGGGTTTGGGTGCCACCGTCGCCTCCCTCACCATGTCCTCCTCTGCGGTAGACCCTGCGGGAGGCACACCCTCGGCCCCAGAGAGCGGCGCCTGGGCCGGCCCGTTGCAACTTGGGCCGTCAAGCCTTCTCGCGGTTCAGAAGGGGTGTTGGGCGTTACTTTGGCGCCCGAGCGCCCGGGCGTGGCGCTAGGACGATGCAAGGCTCCCCCACGCCCCCCGGAGCTCTGACCAGGTGTCGATGCCACCTGCAGGCTGGAGGCCACCTTCGCCCCGACAATCACCTTCTTCTTCTTTTGATCACCATCTTGACTACTGTGCAAGCAAGGGTTCTGCCCAGTTAGACGGGTCACTAGCCTGCAGCATAAGAGTGGACAAGAGTACTTACTTGTCCGAGGTGTACCATTTCTTTTTCTTCTCCATGGAGGCTGGTGCGCTACCACTGCCTTCGAGCGCCATCCTGACGCCGCCTTCCGGGCCCTCGGGGCGACTCCCGGCGAGGTCATCCGCACTGCCGCCACCCTAAGGGACCTGAGAAGCCTCAGGGAGGGTCTCAACGGATGGGAGCTTCGTTGCCCCTTCACCAAGGATGACCCCGGCCGACAGCTGGGTAGCCGTGGTACCGAGCCCCTCCCCTCCTACCACATCGGTGGGCTGCGGAGGCACAACCTAGGGCTGCTCGTCGGCGACGGTGGCATCGTCGTCCTCGAAGTCACGAAGGGACCTGTGGTGATGGCGCGGCGGCCCGGCTAACGTCCTCCTACTCTACTATCGCCTCCGAGTCCTCAGCGCTGTCGCTATCACTGGAATCCAGCACCACCGTGGATGGGTTCCCGCAGGGCCCATCATGGCTGACCCCCACAAGCCCCCACTCATCAAAGGCGGGCATTACCGCGACCATATGTAGCCGCTCCTCATAGCAGTAAAGCGGGGACGCATCCTCGGGACGGTCCTCGAGGGTATGGCCGAGCAGGACCCCCCAGGGCCCTGTCCATCTCCTCGGACATCAGGACGGTGACGTGCAGTCTCATCGTATACCTCACGTCAGTATACTCCCACAGAGGTCGTGAACGTACCTGGAGCGGCGCGATGCGCTTCCCCAGGAACTCCTTGACAATCATCGGCCCCGACAATCTCGTGGACCTGTGCGCGGATATCCGCTCCAGGACGGGCTCCACCCTCCGATCAACGAGCTTCTTGTGGCCCCAGCCAGGGTTCTATTCAGGCCGGTCCACCGGAAGAATTAAGAGGGGGCTAGTTCGGCACGCATCCATGAAGACCTAGCGCTGCCGGTAGCCCTCCACCTTCTTCTCGGCCTTCCAGCGGACGGTCACTCCCTTGACATCGACAAAGGAGACGCACGCTGAGTGCTGGTCCGGGGCGGTGAACCACAGGCTGAAGAAGTGGCGAAAGAGCCCCACTGAGGGTCTGACACCCACAAAGGCCTCACAGTAGAAGGCAAATATGGCCAGGAGGAGGATGGAGTTGGGTTACAGGTGAAGTGCGTGGATCCAGTAGTGAGATAGGATGGCATAGAATAACTCCGAGAACGGCAGGACTAACCCAGCGTAAACGCTGTGGAGGAAGAAGGGGTAGGCAGACTCCCCCAGGCTGCTTCGCGCTCGTGAGCCCAGCCAGATCTTGGTCGCCTGCCCCTTGTTCTGGTCGCCAGCCAACATCGTGAGCACCGGGCTCAGATCCTCTGTGTTGGCGGTGGAAGAGCACAAGAGCGCCGCCCCAACGACTGGCTGGCTTGCGGCCGAGGCCGCTGATTTCGCCTTATTATCGGTGGGCGCCATTCAAGCGCCAAATGAAGGTGGGGGAAGCCTCGCGTGAGGTTGGACCGCGAGTTGTCGAGCGCTAAGGGGGAGGCACAAGAAGACGGATGCAAGACAGAGAGAGCTATGATGGCTCCGCGCCGCGCCTGGCAGGCTTTATATCAGCCCAGGCGATTGCGGAGGCGTCGTGGGGGAAGTGGGGGCATCCTGTGCCCCGTTGTTTGCCACGTGTCGCGCTTGGTCAACAGGAGATTAGGGCCCGCGCCGTTTAGCCCTCCCCTAATGGGCAGTGATGTGTGCGCCGCGGGCCAGGGGGCTACTGTCAGGCCTGTGGGACTGGGCGTACGCATGCCCTTCTACCTGCGGCCCAGCGTGCAGCACATATCCCGGGCCCAATGTGCGGCCCACTACCGCGCTTCATGAGAAGACCCTTGCAAGGCCCCCGCCTCGCGAGGCATGCGTCAGCAAGTGCCACCAAGGCCCTCGTGAGGCGGCTTCCCGAAGCTACCTCCCGAGGCCCCTCGGGGTGGCGTGCAAGTCAAGAGCAGCTCAGTAGAGTCACGTGGCCCTGCACCTTCACGTGGGTGACGCATGCGACGACGAAGGAAGCCAGAGGAGCGCCAGCAGGTGCCGATGAGGAGGCTTTCCTTTTCTGCGGTAAGGGAGCAAGGCCATCCGCCAGTTCCCGAGGCAATCCCCAAAGGATGCCATTTCGGTGCATGAAGACCAGGACGCTGGGCGCGCCAGGACGGAGGTCATCACCGATCCCACTCACGTGTCATGAGCAGCAGCTTGCAGGAAAATACTGCTTTTGTCAGGATAGACTGCACCCCTGCCCCCCTTCAAACTGGCCATTGTGGCAGCCCTTCCTGCCAAGTGTTTCCGGGGGAAGAGGATGTAACAGCCTGATTTTTGGCCCTTTCTTTTTCTTTTGCTTTCCGAGGTTTTTGCCTGAGTTTTCTTTTTCCGTGGCCTTGTGGTCTGGAAACTGAAGAAGATGCCCTCTTCTTTGTTTCTAGAGTGTCTTGTCACACCCAAAATCCTTCCCTAGACCTTTCCATTTCCACCTTGGACCAAATCCCAATATTCTTGTTATTAGGAATATTCCTTTTTTATTAAAGGAATTATCCTTTTTGCCCTAGGTTGTGAAGCAACCTATATTTCCATCACTCCTAAAATTCCCAAATAATTCTCATAAATTCTTTGGGTCATATCTTCCTCAAATGTGGGAAAATATTTTATTTTCCATGTTTATTGTCATCCTCAAATAATTCATTTCCTATTCTACCCTAAATGGCACATTGTGAAGCAAGTGATATTTTCCTTTTCCCAATTGACCTCAAACTCCTTGGAAATCTTTTCCTGTCCATATCATTGCCACATGCCGAAATGCAACCTCATTTGCCTAGTAATTATTTAATTATGATTTTCCAAAGTTTCTGTCCAAAAAGAAGCTTTGTGAAGGAGGTACAAGCTAGGCATATCCAAATGAGTTGCCATTTTGCATGGTCCTCATATCATCATATCATGGCCCTCCACCAAAGTTGAGCTCATGTCATGCCTCCATGTGAGCTCATCTTCAATTCTTAGTTTCTGTCCAAAATTTCAGTTTGGGAAGCAAGTATATTTTATCTTGCTCCACTATGGCTGCAAATTTTTCTAGGCTTTCTATTATCCATATAACCTATATCCACCCATTTTGGGCATATTTAATCAAGCCATTATTCCTCTAGAATTTTTGCAAGTTTCTGTCCAGAGGAGATGTTTATGAAGCAAGTACCATTTTGGCTTGGTCAATTGGTATGAGACTTTTTGAGCATCTTCATAGGACCAAATGACCCTGCCTTGCCAAATTTGAGCTCAAGTTAATACTCCATGTGAGTGCATCCTATTGAACAAGTTTCTGGACCATTTTGGTCAGTTGCAAAGCAACTATATTAAACCTTGGTCATCTTGTCCTCAAAATCCCCAGGACTGTAGTCCTTCTGAAGCTAATCACCCCAGACAAACTCTTTGGCTCCAACCAAGTTCCTGTTGATCACTAGTGCACGTCCAAGTTTACTGCAGTAAACTTCAGACGCTGATTACCATTTAACCATAGTAAACCAACCGGCTCTGTTCGCGCAGTGGCCTCTTCCTCCTCTTGTTCCCGAGCTCTGCTCATCCCTGTGCACCTCTGTAGCTCGTCCGCACCTTCCCCGTTGCCTTCCCCGAGCTCATGCACGAGCACACACGTCCGCGGCACCGTCCACGCGTCCGCGGCGACGCCAGCTCTGCCATGCCCTTGCCCGGATATATAAGCCCCTCCCCGCAGCGCCCGAGCACTCCATCAGCCTTGCCTCTCTCCCTGGACCTCGCCTCGCCTCTCCATTGAGCTCGAGGAGCTCTCCTGCTCTCCCATCCCCGCCATAGCCACCGCCTCGGCCATCTCAAAATCATGCAAGCCGTGGCTCCTCTCTGCCTTCCACCTACACCAGAGAGCCCCCGGACCCCTTCGATCCTCCCCATGCCTTCTCCCCCTCACCGGAGCCCTTGTTGCTGCCACCCCCTCGATCGACCGCCACCGCCTGTAGCTTCTGCCACCACGCGGTGCCGTGGCCACACCCCTCCCCGGTGCCTACTTCTGCTCCAAGCGGGAGCACATCCTCTTCCCGCACTCGCCGGTGCCCGCAGCTTGGCCGGAGGTGACCGGGAACGGAGGGGGCTAGCGCCAGCGCCGCGCGGCCTCGCTTCTGCCTCTGCCCGTCGCGGGGAAGAAGAAGGAAGCAAGAGGGAGGAGAGGAGTCAGCCATAGGCCCCACATGTAAGCCACACGGCGTTGACCCCGCTGGTCCAGCATGGATAAGTGATGGGCCCCACCTGCGTGGGACCCGCACGTCAGCGTCACACAAGCCGCCTCGCGCTTGCCTAGCTGGATAAGTCGAAACACATTTGGTGAAATGTGTTTTCAATAAGGGAAAGCATATTTTGGTCTTAGATCGGTAAGAAGTGTGTTTTCCTTCTAGGAAAGAGTATTACTGATTAACTACGGCTAGAAATACATTTTCTCTGCTGAGAAGGCGTATTCAACTAAATGTGCTTTCTGTTTTTCAGCTCAGGGGCCTGTTTGTAGAAATCTTTTTACAGATTGGTCACTGGACTTTGTCAGGCTATAACTTTTTGCTCGTAACTCCGTTTAAGGTGAATCCAAAGCCCATTTCTTCGTATCGTCAAGCCCATTCTGTTGGTTACACTTTCACCCTGTGTTAACATTCTGAAATGACCATTTTGTCCTTGCACGTAAACAGCCCCTCCAGGAGAGGACTGTTTCCGGCGAATCTTTCCACGGCTTCACCGCACTTTTCCCCAGTGCCTTCTTCATCCCCAGGCAAGCCACAATACCCACTTGCATGATAGTCATGTTGTAGCCATGGTTTTCAATTTGAATATTTGTTAAATGTTTGCTTGTTTAAAATATGTTTATCATTGTTTCGGTAATGCTTCTGGGTTAGTGCTTACTTTCATTTTATGTTGTTATGCACCTGGTTATCATGCCCGGCTAGTTGCTAGTATTCCTTTTATATGCTTATTCTTGCTAGTAGTACATGTTGATGTTGGTGATGGTCTTCGGTGCATGACTGCCGTCTGTCCCGAGTACTGTTGTTATGCATGTTCCATTGCATCAAGTTGGTTAAATGTTTGCATGATGGCATTGTTGATATGTTCTTGCATGATATTTATTGTTGATGCTAGTGGTCATGCTATGTTTCTGAGAAGTATGTACTTGTGATGTTCACGCTAGTCAGTATGCCATGCTTAGTTGGATATGATTCATTGTTGATATGGTTAATAGTTATGTTGCACCTCTGTGCTTATGTTGATATCATGTTCATGCATTGTAATTTGAATCATGTTATTTTATCATGGATCATAATATTTGCATTCAAGTTTAACCGGATTAAATTGAACTTGAACAACTGTTGGCTGAGTCATGGTGCCACCATATCGAGCTGACCAGTGCAACCACGCTTGCCTTTATGGGAAGGTCCTAATTGGGTCTATTGTCGTGCCTCTCGCTGGTGCCTCCAACGAGGGAAGGTCATGGGCGTGCGGTACCCTGGCCCGGTAAGTAGACATAACCTTGTGTGCCCGTTGTTGTTATATCCGGATTGTCCCCGTTTGGTACCGTTTTGCCACGGTGGTGGCCGTTTTGCCACGACGGTGGCCGTTGGTGCCTTTGGTAGGCACGGGGCCACCCATGACTTAGCGCAGAGGGGAGTTGGTCAGAGTGGCCGGGAGAGTGTCATGGCAGTAGATCGGTTTTGTCGGAATTCCGTTGGTCCACCCGAATGGGAGCAAGAGGCCATGGGTTCCGTGGTGTGGGTACAGTGTGCTAACCTCTGCAGAGAGTGTGTGTTAAATCTATCGATAGATGTGCCCGCGGATATGGGCCCAGTTCGTGTCGGTCACACTATGGGTCAACAGTAATAATAATGATGTGCTTAATAACAACCCCGGTTCGATGATGAGAAAAGTTGGATATGTGATCCATGAATGATCACCGTTTGGTTACGAGGTAACCCGTTGAACCAAGTGTGGTTCCGTTTGTGATCGTGAAAGGATCACCGTGGTATCGAGGATACCGAGCTATTGAATACTTGTGATGTTGTGTGAGAATCATGGGTAAAGGTCAAGCTCCTTGTGGCCATGTAATGATTACTATGGTATTGTTTATACCAAGCTTGATTGGATCTGAGATGATCGTGTGATGTCCAAGGATGGTAAGTGATGCATATGATGGTTACGAGGTAGCCCGAGCAGAATAAGTGGTGCATATAGTGTCATCATTTTGCATGCTAGTATCGTCAGATTCATATGTTCATGCCATGCTCATATTGTGCTAGCTGTATCATGTTCATGTTGTTCATGCCATGTTATTTGTATGATATCATGTTAATCCTTGTAACCTGTAATTGCCATGCTGGTGTTTGTCTTGAATGCTTCTGGTTATTGTGAGCTTGCAAGTACATTCAATGTACTGACCTGGCGTGTTATGCCAGTTTGAGGGTCATGCCGGATTTGATTGTTTGTTTGCCATGGATTCCGTGTTTGCAAGCTAGGATAAGTGTTCCAGCCAGAGTCCCTGCAGAGTGGAGTTCACTACCGTCGCCGTTGTTCCGCTGCTAGAAGTTATTCCGCTGCCTCGATTTGTTCTGCTGCTTGCATAGAGCAACAGTGGCAGGCGTAGTGTCGCCGTGCCGATGTAACCCTTGTACCCAAATAGATTGTAATAAAGAGCTGATTTATTCTATGCTAAGCAGTGCCATATTCCAGAAGACTTCATCTCGATCTCTAGGCTGGAATACGGGGCGTTCCGGTTTTCTCTGAGCCGGGGTGCCATAGGCTTGGTATCAGAGCAGGTCTGGCTGTAGGACGCCCTAGACTACGCGAACGTTAGAAAGCGGTAGTATAGACCCCAGTTGATTTGTTGCACTTGATTGCTGCATTTGTTTGTCGCATAGCATGCATATAGATTGTTATTTTTCCACTAATGGTTAGTCTTGTGGGTGTAGGTGGCATCGGTTACGATTCACTACCTGCACCCTCTTTCTTAGCATGTTCGCTCTTAGGTGTTCGGTGTTATCTCTGTCCCAGCAGAGTGATGCCCTGGTCCCATGTGTTCCAGACACCATTTGCGGGAGTAATGCTCAGGTATGGCGTCGATATTTTTCCGCCACCCACCCATATTATTTAGGTCATAGACTTGTCTCTATCCTGAATCGTGCCATCCATCCCGTCCCTCTGGCAACCCTTGCTGGTCTTCGTTATCAGAAAAGGGCAATGCCATTAAACCCAGTCTTCCACCATTATCTTGCCATGTCATTTCATTCTTTTGACGTGTACGGTTTCCTTCGTACGCTTGATGATGAGGTGGTCGTGACCTTTGTGTCTTGCTACTTGATCACCAAGTCTGTCCTCACCTATGTACTGCAGATGCAACCGGTGTTCAGCCAGTGCTTGGTGTAGCCTTGGTTACGCCAATCCTTCCACACATGGATATAATTTTCGTGCACCCCGCCACAACATATTAGACCGTAATACCGGAGTTTCTGCGAGATTTGTGTGCTTAGGTGTGCATGCATATTATTGTGTGAGTAGCAGTAATATGTGATGATTGCTTGATTAATTATATTAGTAGTATGCTTGTGTGCTCTTGTTTTAGTCGTTTCTTTTGTTTCTTTCTTTGGGCCTTCGGTGTTACATATTTTTCCCCTATTAAAGTTGCTCGTCAGCCGACACCTAACCCGAAGAGTCAGCAAGGAATTCGTGTATTTGGAAATTCAGCTAAACCAAATGGAGTTATCGGTTGATTCCAGTGAAATTTGGAATATCTCGTCTGAATGCAAAAGAAATCCTGAATGGACTGTCAGTATCAAGATTGCATTAGTGTGCCCTCCTCACAACAGTATGGATTCTCAGCCGACTGCATTGAGATAGGGGATATTTGATCATGATACTGCATAATCAAGTTTGTCTTAGTGTGCACTCCTCATAGCAGAAATGATCAAATCAGCAAGAAGATAAATTGTGTGCAAGGTCGACAGAATATTATCTAAGGTATGGCTCTGTCGGCGTTCTGGGAACGGGGGTCCCCAGACTTGCCTGCCTGCGGCCGACGGCGTGGCTATGCTAGCGGGCCTGTACGGCCCATCTTCATCAACAAGGCATCCAAGACCCTCGCGAGGGGCCAAGCCTCACGAGGCGGGCGGCGCAAGATATCCTCGGGAGCAGCCTCACCAGGCTGCCTTGTGAGGAGCGGAGATATCAAGGCGCGGCAAAACCTCACGAGGCTCTCGTGACGTGAGCCATGACGATCGACACCAGGCGGGCGCTAGGCGGGCACCAGCGCGTGCAACGTCCTTGTTTCCTCTGTGGTGCTAAGGAAGCAAGCGCAGGCGCAGAGTACCGAGGAATCAGGCAAAGGTTGCCATATCGGTGCAACAAGACCAAGACCAGAAGGACGGCAAGACAGAGGTCATAGTGGAGACCAAGACGGCGTCACCACCAGAGCCTTTTGCAGGCGAAGACCGCTTTTTTCAGGATAGCTTGTACTAGTTGTCCCCTTTCAAATTCGCCTGCCATTGTTGGCTCCCTTCCCGCTCAATATTTGGGGAGAGGATTAGGGCCTATATAAGTAGAGCTAGCCACCATAGTAGGGGGAGACGGATCAAGTTCTCGCACACAAGTCCACAGATCAGAAGAACACCTCAACCTCAGGAGGCTATTCTTCCCTTTGTACTGTTCTTCATCAGCCCAAGAGGCAATCCACCACCACACACTGGAGTAGGGTATTACACAACAATGGTGGCCTGAACCAGTATGAATCCCGTGTCTTTCTGTGTTGCGAGTTTGTCGAGTTCGTCCGCGAGATCTTAGTAAGCTAGGGCGTAGATCGGTAGGAGGGAAAGAACTTTGCGCACACCCCAGAGTTCAAACCTTAAGGGTTTTGCCGGAACCCCACATCCGACATTTGGCGCGCCAGGTAGGGGTGCGCTGTAGCTTCCCTTTCGTTGATTTGTCGCTCCGTCGTCTCCATGGCGGACGCTCGCCGCGCTCGATCTGAGCGCCGGCCTGCCCTCACCGCCCATGTTGCTAAGACGGCTCCCGTCGGCGGGCCACCTCGTCGTTCCCCGTCTCCTGCCGCCAACGCCGCTACCGGCCCAGCGGGGAATGAGCGGCAAGCGTCTTCGCTGCACCCATCGGTGCGGCAGGACGGCCGCATCACCACTCCATCGCTGACCCCGGTCGGTTCCTCATCCCATGCACGTCGCGCTCCCATGGACGCGCAGGCCGCGCTCCTCATGGCGAACGAGCTCCTACGCTTCCGCCCGGTCGACGACCTCTACGAGGACTGGCTCGACCGCGTCGCCGAACTCGTCCGCGCCGCAGGGGGCTCTCCAGCGTCTTCCAACTCTCTGCCTTGCCCTCCGCCAGCCACGGGCGACGTGGCTCATGGAGCGCCTCCGCCAGCTCTGCCCCAAGACGGTGCCTTGGCACCAAGGCACGCGGCCCCATGGTGTGATCCACCACGTCTGGTGCCCGCGCGCGCAGAGAAAAGCTGCCAAGATATTCCTCGGCCGCGGGAAGCTGCGCCTGCGCTCCCCGTGCCACCTAGCCAAGACCGCGCGCTTCCTGCGGTAGCGGCACACGAGCCTCACCAAACCAAGATCCACCTCCGAGGCGGGCCCCGGCAACCACGGCCGGCTGCCGTGCCTTCACCCCTGAGCTGCGTATCGTCGCCTGGCCGGGCAAGTTCAAGCCGGATCTGCCTCCCTGCTACGACGAAACCTCCGACCCTGCGGAGTTCCTGCAGCTCTACGAGCTGAGCATCGAAGCGGCCAACGGTGATGAGAAGGTCTTAGCGAACTGGTTTCCGATGGCTCTCAAGGATGGTGCCCGTTCCTGGCTCCTAAACCTGCAGCACAGCTCGATCTCCTCCTAGGATGAGATGCGCGACCGCTTCGTCGCCAACTTCCAGGGCACCCACGACCACCCGCCGGCCGCGGGTGACCTGCGCCGCATCAAGCAACAACCAGGGGAGACCCTCCAGAAGTACATCCAGCACTTCAACAACACTCGCCTCAAGATCCCCAAGGTCAAGGACGAGGCCATCATCTCCGCGTTCTCTGACGGTGTCCGCGACGTCAAGATGAAGGAGGAGCTCGCTATCCATGAGGAACTATGCACATCTCAGGAGCTGTTCAACTTGGCAACCAAGTGCGCAAGAGCTGAGGAGGGGCGCCATTCCCTCCTTGAGCTGCCAGCTGCGGGTGCAGAGGAGAAGAAGGCCAAGGCCAAGGACGTGAAGCGCAAGGAGGCAGCTGTGCTCGCAGCGGAGCCGGACACCAAGCGGGGCAGAGACCAGCCCGAGTCATCCAAGGGCAGCCGACCATTCTGCACCTTCCACAATCCGAACACCCACAACACCAGCGACTGTCAAGAGCTTAGAGCCATTCGCGAAGGACATTTCGGTCGACGCCCCAAGCGCAGCGACCGGGGTTACGACCGTGGAGGAGGACATGGAGGCGGACGCTGGGACGACCGATGCCCGCACCAGGAGTGGCGCGACAAGCCTCATGAGGACCGCTGGCAGGACCATCCTCGCGAGGGCGCCTGGAGGGAACAGCCTCATGAGGATCGCCCTCAGGGCAACGCCGGTCTTCCCCCGCTGCCGCCACCACCAAGAAGGAACGATGATCACCATCAGGACGAAGGGGCTGGGGGCTTCCACGAGCCGCGTGCTATCACCTGCATCTTGGGCGGCGCGCAGGCCCCAGCCTCTCAACGCATCTTCAAAAAGTTCTCTCGTGAAGTGAACGCGGTGCTCCCCAAGCTCGAGGCCACGCACCCGCTCAGGTGGTGCCAGTGCGCCATCACTTTCAACTCGGCAGATCAGCTCAAGTGCGCATCCACCACTGGCGCTCTCCCGATGCTCTATTCAGCAGTCATCAGCAATGTGCAAGTTACTAAGACCCTCATCGATGGCGGCGCAGGGCTCAACGTCCTATCAGTCGACACGTTCGACAACCTCCAGGTCCGGTATGAGAAGCTTCATCCTACCAAGCCTTTCTCAGGAGTAACCAACGGTTCCACCACACCGATAGGGCAAGTCCGCCTGCCTGTCACCTTCGGGGAGCGCAAGAACTACCGCACCAAGCTCATCGACGTCGACGTCGCGCACATCCGCCTGCCATACAACGCCATCCTCGGGTATTCGGCCCTGGCCAAGTTCATGGTGGTCACCCACCATGGCTACGATGTCCTCAAGATGCCGGGAAGTGGCGGAATCATCACGGTCCCATGTGAAGAGAGAGATGCGGTGTGCTCCCTCGAGCGTGCCTTCCAAGCTGCAGCAATCGATGACCCCGACAGCAAAAGCGAGGGCCCTCCTGAGGCCCTCCCCAAGAGGAAGAAGCAGTTCCGCCGTGCAGGATCTCAGGAGGGTGGTGACGCAGCTGGAGCCTCGTCAGGATTAGCGCCCACTCCAGCGGCGCCTCCTTCCATCGCATAGGAAGGCATGCCCGGCGCCCTCCTCGGGCAGGGCTCGGGGGCTCTCTCATGGAGATCCTCAGACCTTGCCAACCTCACGAGGGAGGCGCTTGGGCACCACTTGGAGGCGTGCTTCACGGCACGTTTCCCTCAGGAGAACACATGGAAAGTAGTGCCCACCACTCAGGAGTTCATCACCAAGACCACTCAGGTACTACAAAACGCGAGGGCTATGCGCGACGACCGCCGCTCACCAGGCGCAGCTCCCCATCCAGGCGAGGATGCTGGGCTGTGCGTCTGCATCGACGTCCCGGGGCTCAACAGGGCCGCATCTCAGGAGCGTTTCTGTCCTTCGCGTGTGGGCCATTATGAGGGCCCACCACACAGCTACTTTCGCATGCCCTTCGGCTTGCCGAGCATGGCATCAGCCTATCAGCGCAACATGCGGCGTGTCCTGGCGGCTCAGGAGGCCAGGTACCACGCCGTCCTGGAAGAGATGGAGACGGTCTTCAAGGAACCACCCGAGCCTCCAGAGCCTACCGAGGCTCAGGGTCCCGGTGGCTCGTGAGGAGCTAACCCTTCGCGGCACGCCTTCGGCTACACCAACTCTCCTTCGTCTACAGAACCAGGTGACATTTTCCAAGTTCATTTAGCTGGGAGCGCCCCTCGGACTTCATTATTGCCAGGCCGCATGTGTCCGTCCCTGTGGCATGTATCCCTTTTGCTTATGTCTTTAGCTTACTTTGCTGGGGGCGCCCCTTGGGCTGCATCATCCCCAAGCCGCTCGGGCCAGAGCCAGTGGCATGTATCTCCTGCATTTACCCAAGCTGATTTGTCTCCCATGCTTAATCTGCCTATGATTACCGCCTGCTCGGTTGCCACCAGCCACGGGTCCACCCCTCTGTGGTGCAATCCGCTTGCGCGTTATGCAGGTTACAGGAACGAAACTGAAGATCAGTTGTAGGTTACCCGCGGACGCCGCCATCACCTGTAGAAGGTACTCCACCCCAGGTAGCGACGTCTTCACCTGCACCACCAGCCGCAGGATCGGTGCCATCGCCGGACAAGGGTGCGGAGGCAAAGCCGTGGAACCTCTTCAGCAGGGCCTCCACCTGACCTTGCACGACTGCGGCGGTGGCTTCACAGTGATCTTCAGCCACAGGCTCCAGTAGCTCGTCAACACAAGCGTTGGGGTCGCGAAGGTGCATGTGGCTGAAGACACGAGTCTGTGCAGCTGAAGACAAGACGCGAGCTTCTGCCTCTACCATGGGACAGATACCATCCACAACCTCCTCAAGCACCTTCACCAAGGGAGGAAGCAGCAGGGTGGGGCCGTCCTCGTCGGTGGACAGCGGCCTCTCCAAGCCATGCTCGTATAGTGTCTTCAGTGCCTTGCGAGACCTCTCCTCGAGATCGGCAAAGGCCACGCGGTCTTCGGCCAAGACTCGCGCCTTGGCATCAAGATCGACTTCCCTCGCCTTCACCTTCCGCTCCAGCTCCTCCAGCTGGCTGCGCTCGGCAACTTGCGTCTTCCCCAACTCCTCCAGCTCAGCATCACGATTCTTGACGGCGTCCTCCCGGGCCTTCATCTCCTCCTCCTTCACCAGGCGGCCGCGTGCTTCTGTGGCATGCTTGTCCCTCAGGTCCTTCAACTTGTCCTCCAGCTCTTGGCAGCGGTCGCGGGCGGCCTTGGCGTCTTTCAGCGCCGCCTCATGATCAGCCGCAGCGTTGGTGGCGCTCTGCTTCTCCTTCTCGGAAGACGCCGCGGCCTGGCTCAGCGTCGCGCGGACCGCCAGGTCGGAGTGAAGCCAGCCAGATGCTAGCTCCAGGCGCCCAACCACCAGGCTCGGGTCCGTGCTCTGGAGATCTGCCTGCAACTGGATCATCTCCAAAAGAGCGCGCTCCAGAACAGCAGCAGGAGCAGAAGAACCTGGGAGTGGAGGTGCAGCGGCGGAAGGAGACGACGCCGTCACCAAGGCCTGGGAGACTGCGGGCTCCAGAGCAGCTGGGACCTCTCTAACCGAGCCAGACGCCGGCACTTCCGGAGCCAGCGGGGCCATGGGGTATGACTCCTCCCGGTGATGTTCCTCTTGGCCTCGCGAGGACGACCGGGCTAGCGCCTCCTTTCTCAGCAGAAGGGGCGCGACCACCGTACCCTCTTTCCTTCTCTTCGCCTCATGAAGCGGCCTGGACAGCCAAAAACGAAAGTCAGGAAGCAGCGACATGAACACTTATTGATCCACCGCGACATGCTGCCGCTTTGGGAGCTTGAAGCCTAAAAGCCTCGGAGCCTGGGAAGTGGGCGTGCGGGCCCCGGCAGCAGAAGGCAGCATAGCAGGAGAACTGGAGACAGCCCCAAGCGGTGCCAAGGCGGAGGCGGCATCCCAAGGAATCAGTGACGACCTACTCCTCGTCGGGACAACAGGCGGTTCTCCCTCCTCTGGGCGGACCTCAACTTCGGCGTTGTCAGGAAGGGCGTGGAGGATCTCAGCCTTGCTCAGAGGAGAAGTCTCCCCCACCTCTTCCTCCTCCCCACGGGACTCATCAAAGGACACCTCCACCGGCTTCGGTGCTACAGGGGCCCCTATGAGCGCCGGCGGCACCATCCCCCGCACGTCAAAGGTCAGCCTAGAGGCGACGAGTTCCTCCCAGTCCCCGCGGAGGAACAAGGGAACGAAGGCACTAGGCGGGTGCTCCTGGTTGTCCCCAACTATGAGGCGCAGGAAAGCAACCAATTCATCGCCAGGAAGGGCCCCAGGGCTCAGGCGGGTCTTGTTCCCCTCTTCTTCAAGCTCCCACAAGGGGCGCGTGCGCGCCTGGAGTGGGGCAACTCGCAGCATCAAGAACTCCCTCAGGAGCATTGCCCCCGTCACCTTGGCCGCCTTCGTGTTTCCGGGCTTCAAGTCAGTCATCATCTGCCTGAACACCGACAACGCCCGCTCATCGGCAAGCTCCGCCTTGGGCCACCTCTTGTTGAGCTGGGGCGCCTCCGTCGGTAGCACCAGACGCGGATGGGCGCCCTTGGTGTCCATCATGACCCATTTGGATCGGATATTGTCGGCCCTCTTCTCGGTGCTCGAGATCGAGTTGGCCTTGCCAGGCGCGACAAAATTGGCGCATCCGGATATTTTCCCATCGGTGACGCGAAGGAAGAAGAAGTGGCGCAGAAGCGCCACGGATGGCAGCACGCTTAGGTACGCCTCGCAGTAGTAGGCGAAGATGGAAAAGATGAGGATAGAGTTGGGATGGAGGTGCAACGCCAACAGCCCGTAGTGGTCGAGGACCTCATAAAAGAAATCAGAGAAGGGAGGAACCAACCCGACGACAATGCTGCTCGAGAAGAAGGGGAAGAAGGTGCTTCCCTCAGGCTCCGGCACTTCGGAGGCAAGCCGGAGCTCCGTCTCCCCCCTTCATTGCTCTCACCCGGCGTCAGCAGGCGCACGGAGGCGAGGCTCTTTTCCGTGAAAGTGGGCGCTTCGAGAGCTGGCTCATATCAAGCCGGCGCCGAGGAGGTCTTGGTCTTGCGCGGCGCCATGGATCACAAATGCGGAGCAAGATTGGAGCAGATCTGGAGGTACCGGTGGCTGGGAGCGAGAAAGGGGATCTGGAGCAAGGCGAGGAAGAAACAATGAAGGCAAACGCTGTTGTGCTGGCCTTTTGTCAGGTCGTGCAGTTGCCGAGGCAGCGTGGGAAGTGGAGACGCCCATGTCCAATCAACCGCCACGCATCGACCAAGGCTGCATGCTATTTGGGCCCGCGGCGCTCCGTACTTGACCTTTGGCTTCGCCCCGAAGCCAAGCCCAAGCGCACCTTGGGCCCGGGGGCTACTGTCGATGTTCTGGGAACGGGGGTCCCCAGACTTGCCTGCCTGTGGCGCATGGCGTGGCTATGCTAGTGGGCATGTACGGACCATCTTCATCAACAAGGCATCCGAGACCCTCACGAGGGGCCAAGCCTCACGAGGCGGGCGGCGCAAGATCTCCTTGGGAGCGGCCTCACCAGGCTGCCTCGCGAGGAGCGGAGATATCAAGGCGGGGCAAAACCTCATGAGGCTCTCGTGACATGAGCAATGACGATCGACACCAGGCGGGTGCCATCGCATGCAGCATCCTTGTTTCCTCTTTGGTGCTAAGGAAGCAGGCGCAGGGGCGGAGTACAGAGGCATCAGGCAAAGGTTGCCATATCGGTGCAACGAGACCAAGACCAGAAGGATAGCAAGACGAAGGTCATCATGGAGCCCAAGCCAGCGTCACCACCAGAGCCTTTTACATGCGAAGACCACTTTTGTCAGGATAGCTTATACTAGCTGTCCCCTTTCAAATTCGACCGCCGTTGTTCGCTCCCTTCTCGCTCAATATTTGAGGAGAGTACCATGGCCTATATAAATAGAGCTAGCCACCACAGTAGGGGGAGACGGATCAAGTTCTCGCCCACAAGTCCACAGAGCACAAGAACACCTCAACCTCAGGAGGTTGTTCTTCCCTTTGTACTATTCTTCATCAGCCCAAGAGGCAATCCACCACCACACACTGGAGTAGGGTATTACACCACAATGGTGGCCTGAACCAGTATAAATCCCGTGTCTTTCTATGTTGCGAGTTCGTCGAGTTCGTCCGCGAGATCTTAGTAAGCTAGGGCGTAGATCGGTAGGAGGGAAAGAACTTCGCGCGCACCCCAGAGTTTGAACCTTAAAGGTCTTGCCGGAACCTCACATCCGACAGGCTCAGATACAAGTTTAATTTTTTCATTGAGGATGACTTTGGAACCCGATGTACCTAGAAGCAACCGCAAAACCTTCCGGCATAAGGTACCTGTCAGCGTTCTGGGAATGGAGGTCCCCACACTTGCCTGCCTGCAGCCCACGGCGTGGCTTTGCTAGCAGGCCTGTATGGCCCATCTTCATCAACAAGGCATTCAAGACCCTCAGGTGGGGCCAAGCCTCGCGAGGCTGGCGACGCAAGACCTCCTAAGGAGCGGCCTCTCCAGGCAGGCTCACGAGGAGCAGAGATATCAAGGTGGGGCAAACCTCGCGAGGCTCTCGTGACATGAGCCATGACGATCGACACCAGGCGGGCGCCAACGCGCGCATCGTCCTTGTTTCCTCTTTGGTGCTGAGGGGGCAAGCGCAGACGCGGAGTCCCGTGGCATCAGGCAAAGGTTTCCATATCAGTGCAACAATACCAAGACCAGCAGGCCAGCACGACGGAGGTCAACGTGGAGCCCAAGACGGCGTCATCACCAGAGCCCTTTCGCAGGCGAATACCGCTTTTGTCAGGATAAGTTGTACTAGCTGTCCCCTTTCAAAATTGGCCGCCGTTGTTGGGTCCCTTCCCGCTCAATATTTGGAGAGAGGACCAGGGCCTATATAAGTAGAACTAGCCATCACACTAGAGGCATCTGGTAGACAGCTCACAAGCAAGCGAGCCTTGAGCCAATCCTTAGCCACACACCAAACACAAGAACACCTCAACCTTAGGAGGTCGTTCTTCCCCTTGTAGGGTTCTTCATCAGCCTAAGAGGCAATCCACCACCACACACTGGAGGAGGGTATTACACCGCAGCGGTGGCCCGAACCAGTATAAATCTTGTATCCCTTGTGTTGCGAGTTGGTCAAGTTCGTCTACGAGATCTTAGCGAGCTAGGGCGTAGATTGGTAGGGATGAAATCTCCGCGCGCACCCAAGTGTTCGAACCTTGAGGGTTTTGCCAGAACCCGCGATCCAACTTTTGGCGCGCTAGGTAGGGGTGCGCCGTAGCTTCTCTTCCGTTGATCGGTGCTCCGTCGCTCCATCGTCTCCATGGCGGACGCTCGCCGCGCTCGAGCTGAGCGCCGGGCTGCCCTCACCGCCCGCATTGCTCAGACGGCCCCCCTTGGCGGGCCACCTCGTCACTCCCCGTCACCTGCCGCCACCGGCCCGGGCGGGAACGAGCATCAAGCGTCCTCGCTGCACCCGTCGGTGCGGCAGGACGGCCGCACCGCCACTCCGTCGCTGACCTCGGCCTGTTCCTCGTCCCACGCACGTCGCGTTCCCATGGGCACGCAGGCCGCGCTCCTCATGGAGAACGAGCTCTTGCGCTACCACCCGGTTGACGACCTCTACGAGGACTGGCTCGACCGCATGACCGAGCTCGTCCACGTCGTAGGGGGCTCCCCGATGCTGTCGCTCTCTCTGGCTCGCCCTCCGCGAGCCACCGGCGACGTGGCTCATGGAGCGCCTCCACCACCTCTGCCCCAAGAAGTTGCCTTGGTGCCAAGGCGCGCGGCCCCACGGCACGACCAACCATGCCCGGTGCCCGCGCGTGAAGAAAGAAGCTGCCAAGAAATTCCTCGGCCACGAGAAGCTGCACCTGCGCTCCCCGCGCTGCCTCGCCAAGACAGCGCGCTACCTGCGGTGGCGGCACGCGGGCCTCATCAAGACCAAGCTCTACCTCTGAGACGGGCCCCGGCAACCATGGCCGGCTGCCGCGCCTTCACCCCCGAGCTGCGCAGCGTCGCTTGGCCGGGAAAGTTCAAGTCGGATCTGCCTCCTCGCTACGACGGCACCCTCGACCCTGCGGAGTTCTTGCAGCTCTACGAGCTGAGCATCGAGGCGGCCAAGGGCGATGAGAAAGTCATGGTGAGCTGGTTCCCTATGGCACTCAAAGACGGCGCCCGTTCGTGGCTCCTGAACCTGCCTCAGGGATCGATCTCCTCCTGGGAAGAGATGCGCGACCGCTTCGTCGCCAACTTCCAAGGCACTCGCGACCGCCGGCCGGCCGCGGTGACCTGCACCGCATCAAGCAGCAACCAGGAGAGACCCTCCAGAAGTACATCCAACGCTTCAACAAAACTTGCCTCAAGATCCCCAAGGTGACGGACGAGGCCATCATCTCCGCGTTCTACGACGGCGTCCGCGACGTCCAGATGAAGGAGGAGTGGGCTATCCATGAGGAGCTATGCACATCTCAGGAGTTGTTCAACCTGGCGACCTAGTGCGCAAGAGCTGAGGAGGGGCACCTCTCCCTCCTCGAGCTGCCAGCTACGGGCGCAGGGGAGAAGAAGGCCAAGGCCAAGGACCTGAAGTGCAAGGAAGCAGCCATGCTCGCAGCGAAGCCGGACACCAAGCGAGGCAGGGACCAGCCCGAGTCATCCAAGAGCAGCCGACCGTTCTGCGCCTCCACAACCTGAACACCTAGAACACCAGCGACTGTCAGGAACTCAGAGCCATTCGCGAAGGACGCTTCGGTCGACGCCCCAAGCGCAGCGACCGGGGCTACGGCCGAGGAGGAGGACGTGGAGGCGGACGCTGGGACGACTGTGGCCCATGCCAGGAGTGGCGCGACTGGCCTCGTGAGGACCGCTGGCAGGATCATCCTCGCGAGGGCGCTTGGGGGGACCAGCCTCGTGAGGATCGCCCTCAGGGCAACGCCGGTCTTCCCCCGCTACCGCCCCCACCAAGAAGGAATGACGACCACCATCAAGAAGAGGGGGTTGGGGGCTTCCAGGAGCCGCGTGCAATCGCCTGCATCTTGGGCGGAGCACAGGACCCAGCCTCGCAACGTAGCTTCAAATAGTTTGCTCGTGAAGTGAACGCAGTCCTCCCCAAGCTCGAGGCCACGCGCCCGCTCAGGTGGTCCCAGTGTGCCATCACCTTCAACTCGGCAGGTCAGCTCAACTGCGCAACCACCGCTGGCGCCCTCCCGATGCTTTGTTCACCAGTTATCAGCAACGTGCAAGTTACCAAGACCCTCATCGACGGCGGCGCAGGGCTCAACGTCCTGTCCATCGACACGTTCGACAACCTCCAAGTGCCATATGACCAGCTTCAGCCCACCAAGCCTTTCTCAGGAGTGACCGACGGCTCCACCACACCGATAGGGCAAGTCCGCCACCCTGTCACCTTCGGAGAACGCAAGAACTACCACACCGAGCTCATCGACTTCGATGTTGCGCACATCCGTCTGCTATACAACGCCATCCTCGGGTATCCAGCCCTGGCCAAGTTCATGGCGGTGACACACCACGGCTACAATGTCCTCAAGATGCCAGGAAACGGTGGAATCATCACGGTCCCGTGCGAAGAAAGAGAAGCGGTGTGCTCCCTCGAGCACGCCTTTCAAGCTGCAACAATTGACGACCCCGACAGCAAAGGCGAGGGCCCTCATGAGGCCCTCCCCAAGAAGAAGAAGCAGCTGCGCCGTGCAGGATCTCAGGAGGATGTCGTCGTAATTGGAAGCTCGTCAGGATCAACGCCCGCTCCAGGGGCGCCTCCCTCCATCGCATAGGAAGGCGCACCCGACGCCCTCCTCGGGCAGGGCTCGGGGGTTCTCTCCTTGAGGGCCTCAGACCTTGCTCACATCACGAGGGAGGCGCCCCTCGGGCACCACTTGGAGGCATGCTTCAAGGCACATTTCCCTCAGGAGAAGACATGGCAAGGAGCGCCAACCGCTCAGGAGTTCACCACCAAGACCACTCAGGAACTATAAGACGCAAGACCACTCAGTCCACATCCAGGCGAGGATGCCGGGCTGCGCGTCTGTGTCGACGTCCCATGGATCAATAGGGCCGCCTCTCAGGAGCTTTTCTGGCCTCCGCGCGTCGGTCGGTGCGAGGCTCCACCGCACAGCTATGTTCGCATGCCTTTTGGCTTGCTGAGCGTGTCGTTCATCTACCAACGCAACCTGCAGCGTGTCCTGGCGGCTCAGGAGGCCAGGAACCACACCGTCCTAGCAGAGATGGAGACGGTCCTCAGGGAACCGCCTGGGCCCCTAGAGCTTCCCGAGGCTCAAGGCCCTGGTGGCTCGTAAGGAACGACCCCTTCGCCGCATGCCTTCAGCTGCCCCGACATCTCTTCATCAACATGACCAGGTGACATTTTCCAAGTTCATTCAGCTGGGAGCGCCCCTCGGGCCGCATCATTCCCAGGCCGTGTGGGTCCATGCCTGTGGCATGTATCCCTTTTGCTTATGTCTTTAGCTTACCTCACTGGGGGCGCCCCTCGGACTGCATCATCCCCAAGCCGCTCGGGCCTGACCCAGTGGCATGTATCCTTCTGCATTTACCCAAGCTGATTTGCCTTCCATGCTTAATATACTTATGATTATCACTTGCTCGATTGCCACCCTCCACGGGTACATCCTTTCATCATGCAATTCACTTCGCGTTAAAAGGGGGGCTCCTGAGCATCGCGACTCAGGAGCTCTTACTGGCTCTCCAGCCCTCACCCCTTGGCCTTGACCACGGCATCGCGACCTGGCATACCAGTGGCGGTTGAGCTCGCTCGAGGGCTGGGACCTTACGACGTAGAGCACTTGCACCTAACCGCCTCGCAGGAACACACATCTATCAAAGACCCAAGACCAGGCACAACCCGCCTTGAGGTGGGGCCTCGTGAGTCCCGCGTTGGCTCAGAGTGCCCAGATACACCTCGCAGCCCGGTCGTGCAAGCCACAGGTCAGCGCGGGGCTGTACACGCCCCGGGGGCTCCTCCAGGAGGGGCCCCCCTCCCACGCACAAGTGGAAGCACCATGCTCCGCGCTAGCCGTCGGCACTGCCGAGGAGCGGCTATGCCCGTGCACAACCGGAAGCACTATGCTCCGTGCTGGTGATAAACAACTGAGGGCGGCCTCATGGTCGTACCAACCTCAGGGAGCCCCAGACCTCAGCGTCCGGCCTCACCGCAACCACTCCCCTCGGGAGAGCCGTGCGAGGGGGCTGGGCATGGGGGCTACGCTCAGGTCAAGCCCAAGCGTACGCCACCCAACCAGGTCTCCCGGGCCTGGGGCTTGCTACCTCTTGAGCACTGCGTTGGATTTCCCTGAAGAGGAGAGGATGATGCAACAAAGTAGCATAAGTATTTCCTTCAGTTTTTGAGAACCAAGGTGTCAATCCAGTAGGAGGCCAAGCACAAGTCCCTCATACCTGCACAAAACAATAGCTCCTCGCAACCAACGCGATTAGGGGTTATCAATCCCTTCACTGTCACTTACGAGAGTGAGATCTGATAGAGATAAATAATATTTTTGGTATTTTTGGTATAGAGATGCAAAGTAAAAAGTAAAAGGCAAAGTAAAAACAAAGCAAGTATTAAAGTGATGGAGATTGATATGATGAGAATAGACCCGGGGGCCATAGGTTTCACTAGTGGCTTCTCTCAAGAGCACAAGTATTCTATTGGGTGAACAAATTACTGTTGAGCAATTGACATAATTGAGCATAGTTATGAGTATATCTAGGTATGATCATGTATATAGGCATCACGTCCAAGACAAGTAGACCGAAACGATTCTCCATCTACTACTATTACTCCACTCATCGACCGCTATCCAGCATGCATCTAGAGTATCAAGTTAAAAATAGAGTAACGCCTTAAGCAAGATGACATGATGTAGAGGGATAAATTCATGCCATATGATAAAAACCCCATCTTTTTATTCTCGATGGCAACAATACAATACGTGCCTTGCTGCCCCTTCTGTCATTGGGAAAGGACACCGCAAGATTGAACCCAAAGCTAAGCACTTCTCCCATTGCAAGAACTACCAATCTAGTTGGCCAAACCAAACGGATAATTCGAAGAGACTTGCAAATATAACCAATCATACATAAAAGAATTCAGAGAAGATTCAAATATTATTCATAGATAAGCTGGATCATAAACCCACAATTCATCGGTCTCAACAGACACACCGCAAAAAAGAAGATTACATCGAATAGATCTCCACGAGAGGGGGAGAACATTGTATTGAGATCCAAAAAGAGAGAAGAAGCCATTTAGCTACTAGCTATGGACCCGAAGGTCTGAAGTAAACTACTCACACTTCATCGGAGGGGCTATGGCGATGATGTAGAAGCCCTCCGTGGTAGATGCCCCTCCGTGAACTCCGAACAGGCCACAAGATGGGATCTCGTGGATACAGGAAGTTTCGGCGGTGGAATTAGGTTTTTGGCTCCTGTTCTGATCGTTTGGGGGTACGTAGGTATATATAGGAGGAAGGAGTACGTCGGTGGAGTAACAGGGGGCCGATGAGGCAGGGGCGCGCCCTAGGGGGGCACCCCCACCCTCGTGACCGCCTCTTTTGTTCCTTGGAGTAGGGTCCAAGTCTCCTGGATCACGTTCGGTGAGAAAATCACGTTCCCCGAGGTTTCATTCCGTTTGGACTCCGTTTGATATTCTGTTTCCTTGAAATACTAAAATAGGCAAAAAAAAACAGCAGTTCTGGGCTGGGCCTCCGGTTAATAGGTTAGTCCCAAAAATAATATAAAAGTGGAAAATAAATCCCAATATAGTCCAAAACAGTAGATAAAGTAGCATGGAGCAATCAAAAATTATAGATACGTTGGAGACGTATCAGGGCTGCGCTCGGGTCACGCCCAAGTGCATGCTACCCAACCAGGTCTCCCGAACCTGGACGTCGCACGCCCCTCTCGAGGCCTCGGCGAGGGCAGGTATGGAGATTGTTTGCATGTCAAGGGGGGATCCTGAGCATCGCGACTCAGGAGCATAATTGGTCACGTAGCCCCTCACTCCTTGGTTCATCCTGGTCTCCGGTCGGCCCAATGGCGGTTGAGGTATGCGCGGGGCCGGGCTCTGCCGACGTAGAACATTAATCTATCCGCGCGTACTCTCCCTAAAAGCTGTTTGCGCGTCAAGGGGAACCCCTGAGCATCGCGACTCAGGAGCCTAACTGGTCACGTAGCCCCTCACTCCTTGGTCCGTCCTGGTCTTCGGTCGGCCCAATGGCGGTTGAGGTATGCGCGGGGCCAGGCTCTGCCGACGCAGAACACAAAGCAAATAGGAAGAAATCACAAAATCTCGAAGCAAATATTACAAAACATTTTGTCCTCACAATATCAAATGAAAAGTTTAACCCTCCACGAGGCCTGATGCATTTACAGGAACGAAACAGGAGAGCAGCCGCAGGTCACCCCTGGACACCGCCATCACCTGCAGAAGATGCTCCTCATGGGGTAACGTCACCTTCACCTGCACCACCAGCCGCAGGATCGGTGGCATCACCGGACAAGGGTGTGGAGGCAAAGCCGCAGAACTTCTTCAGTAGGGCCTCCACCTGACCTTGCATAGCTGCGGCAGCGGCTGCGCAGTGATCATCAGCCACAGGCTCCAGCAGCTCGTCAAGACAAGCGTTGGGGTCGTGGAGGTGCAGATGGCTGAAGACGCGAGTCAATGCAGCTGAAGACAGTATGCGAGCTTCTGCCTCCGCCATGGGACCGATACCATCCGCGACTTCCTCGAGCGCCTTCACCAAGAGGGGGAGCAGCTGGGCGGGGCCGTCCTCATCAGTGGTCAGCGTCCTCTCCAAGCCGTGCTCGTAGAGCGTCTTCAGTGCCACGCAAGACCTATCCTCGAGGTCGGCAAAGGCCACGTGGTCTTCGGCCAGGACCCGTGCCTTGGCATCAAGATCGGCCTGCCTCGCCTTCACCTTCCGATCCAGCTCTTCCAGCCGGCTGCGCTCGGTGGCCTGCATCTTCCCCAACTCCCCCAGCTCAGCATCACGGTTCTTGACGACGTCCTCCCGGGCCTTCATCTCCTCCTCCTTCACCTGGCGGCCGCGTGCTTCTTCTGCGTGTTTGTCGCGCAGGCTCTTCAGCTCGTCCTCCAGCTCTCGGCAGCGGTCGCGGGCGGCCTTGGCATCCTTAAGTGCCACCTCATGATCGGCTGCAGCATTGGCAGCGCTCTGCTTCTCCTTCTCGAAAGACGCTGCGGCCTGACTCAGCATCGCGCGAACCGCCGAGTCGGAGTGAAGCCAGCCAGAGGCCAGCTCCAGGCGCCCGGCCACCAGGCACGGGTCCGCGCTCAGGAGATCTGCCTGCAACTGGGTCATCTCCAAAAGAGCATGCTCCAAGACAGCATCAGAGGCAGAAGAACCTGTGAGTGGAGGTGCGGCAGTAGGAGGAGGCAACGACATCACCAGGGCCTGGGAGACTGCAGGTTCCGAAGCAGTCGGAACCTCTTCATCCGGGCCAGACGCCGGCACCTCCGGGGCCAGCGGGGCCTTGGGGGCTGACTCCTCCCGGCGATGCTCCTCTTGGCCTCACAAAGACGACTGGGCTGGGGAGGTGCGAGCGCTCGCGTCTCCTTTCTCAGCAGAAGGGGGCACAGCAGCCGTACCCTCCTTCCTCTTCTTCGCCGCAGACAGCGGCCTGGACAATCAAAGACGAAAGTCAGGAAGCAGTGACATGAGAAAAAACAAGACGGAGATCAAGCACTTACTAGTCCACCGTGGTGTATTCCACCCTCCTCTTGAGAAGCTTGAAGCCTAAAAGCGTCGGGGACTGAGAAGTGGGCGCGCGGGCTACGGCGGCAGAAGGCGGCGCAGCAGAAGGGCCGGCCCCGGCCCCGGTAGGCGTCAAGACGGGGGTAGCATCTCGAGGAACCAACGACGACCTACTCCTTGTCAGAATGACGGGTAGTTCTCCCTCCTCCTGGCAGGCATCGACCTCGGCGTCGTTAGGAAGGGCGCAGAGGATTTCGGCTTTGCTCAAGGGGGAGTTTTCCCCCATCTATTCGAGGGTCGCTTCCGAGTCCCCCTCCTCTTCTTTCCCCCCACGGGACTCGTGAGAAGATAGATCCATGGGCTTCGGCGCCTCCGGGGCTCCGGAGAGCGCAGGCGCCACCAGGCCGCACGCGTCGAGGGTCGGCCTGGAGACCACGAGCAGCTCCCAGTCCTTGCGAAGGAACAAAGGAGTGAAGGCGCTCGGCGGGTACTCCTGGTTATCCCCAACCAGGAGGCGCAGGACAGCAGCCAGTTCGTCGTCAGGCAGGGCCCCCGGCCTCAGGCGGGTCTTGTCTTCTCCATCTCCAAGCTTCCACAAGGGGCGCACTCGCTCCTGGAGTGGGGCGACGTGCAACATCAAGAATTCCCTTAGGAGCATGGCCATGTGACCTTCTCCGCCTTCGCGTTGACCGGCTTCAGGTCGGTCTGCATCTGCTCCAGCACCAACGACGCCCGCTCATTAGTAAGCTCCACACGGGGCCACCCCTTGTCAGACTGGGGCACCTCAGTCGGCTATGCCAGGTGCGGGTGGGCGCACTTAGCGTCCATCAAGACCCATTTGGCCTGAATGTTGTCGGATCTCTTCCCAGTGCTCGAGATTGAGTTGGCCTTGCCGGATGCGATGAAATTGGCGCACCCGTAGACGTGTCCATCACTGATGCGAAGGAAGAAGAAGTGGCGTAGAAGCGCCACGGACGGCATCACGCCCAGGTACGCCTCGCAATAGTAGGCGAAGATGGACAGGAGGAGGATAGAGTTTGGATGGAGATGCAATGCCGGCAGCCCGTAGTGGTGCTTCCCTCAGGCTCCGGCACGTCGGAGGCAAGCCGGAGCTCCGTCTTCCCCCATTCATTGCTCTCCCCCGCCGTCAGCAGGCGCGCGTAGGCGAGGCTCTTTTCTGTGATGGTGGGTGCGTCAAGAGCTGTATCATACCAAGCTGGCGCCGAGGAGGACTTAACCATGCGCGGCGCCATGGGTCGCAGATGCGGAGCGAAATCGGAGCAGATCTGGAGGTATCGGCAGCAAGGAGCGAGAAAGGGGATTTGAGGCTAGGCAAAGGGGAATAGTGAGGCTGCGTGGGGAAGCAGAGACGCCCACGTCCAATCACCCGCCACGCATCAACCGAGGCCGCAGGCTTTTGGGGCCCGCGGCGCTACGCGCTTGACCTTTAACTTCACCTCAAAGCCAAGCCCGAGCAAGCCTTAGGCCCGGGGGCTACTGTCGGCATTCTGGGAACGGGGGTCCCCAGACTTACCTGCCTGCGGCCCATGGCGTGTCTTTGCTAGCAGGCCTGTACGACCCATCTTCATCAACAAGGCATTCAAGACCCTCGCGAGGGGCCAAGCCTCGTGAGGCGGGCAACACAAGACCTCCTCAGGAGTGGCCTCTCTAGGCAGGCTTACGAGGAGCGGAGATATCAAGGCGGGGCAAACCTCGCGAGGCTCTCGTGACGTGAGCCATGACAATCGACACCAGGCGGGCGCCAGGCGGGCGTGAGCGCGCAGCATCCTTGTTTCCTCTTTGGTGCTGAGGAGGCAAGCGCAGGCGCGGAGTACCGAGGCATCAGGCAAAGGTTTCCATATCATTGCAACGATACCAAGACCAGCAAGCCAGCAGGACGGATGTCACCTTGGAGTCCAAGACGGCTTTATCACCAGAGCCCTTTCGCAGGCGAAGACCGCTTTTGTCAGGATAAGTTGTACTAGCTGTCCCCTTTCAAAATTGGCCGGTGTTTTTGGCTCCCTTCCCGCTCAATATTTGGGGAGAGGACCAGGGCCTATATAAGTAGAACTAGCCATCACACTAGAGGCATCTGGTAGAGAGCTCACTAGCAAGCGAGCCTTGAGCCAATCCTTAGCCACACACCGAACACAAGAACACCTCAACCTCAAGAGGTCGTTCTTCCCCTTGTACGGTTCTTCATCATCCCAAGAGGCAATCCACCACCACACAATGGAGTAGGGTATTACACCGCAGGGGTGGCCCGAACTAGTATAAATCTTGTATCCCTTGTGTTGCGAGTTGGTCGAGTTCTTCCGTGAGATCTTAGCGAGCTAGGGCGTAGATCGGTAGGGAGGAAATCTCCGTGCGCCCCCCAGTGTTCGAACCTTGAGGGTTTTGCCGGAACCCATGATCCAACTGTACCGAGTCTTTCCCCAGCAAAGTCTTTAAGGGGGTAAGTTTCTAAAGCACGATATTCAGTCTTCTCCGGCAAGCGGTCTGATGAAAGTTTCAAGCACAACCTCACCAATATTCCTCAGTAAGGCATTGGCACAAGGTAGTACACTGTGAATTGACAGCATATGGCCGTGAATCCCAAGAATCAGATCCACAACATTTTTGTCAGAAGCAAGAATCAGGCAGAATACACGGCTGTCTCGGGAATCAGATTCTCATATATATGCGGTGAGCGTACCACCAAAATCTTACAAGTCACTCGGATGAGGATCTAACAACCATGTGAGGATGGTTAAGAGAACAAAGCCAGTATACACCGTAGTGTGACAAAGGATTTTGACGATTGACGACATCAATGAGCTCAGTACAAGTACCTGTGAACCTGGAAAATGATCCTGATGAGACCTTGTCCCCTTTTTCTCCAATGAAGGCACCACGCCTGTGATCTGAGCTGTTTTTAGCTATCCGGGGTGGATGCCGATTTTTATTATTTCTATCTTCAACGATTGTCACGAGTTCTGAGCTGCTTTTTGGCCGTCTCATACATCTGTTGAGTTTCTTTTTGTGACAGGAGCCCTATAGCTGCTTTTTGGCTATTTTAGGGAGCTGCCACCTTCTTCTTATCAACCCGGTATCATGCTCTGAGCTGCTTTTTAGCCGTCATGAGCCATGGTTGAGTTATTTCAGTAATGTCCCAGATTTGAGTTGTAAAGACTGTTCTAGTGGCTACTGATTTATTTGCCGATTTCTTTCAAGGGTTCGGATGATCATTTTCCTGCGGTAAGAACTTGAGGGGTGTTGAACCTGCCATTTAATGGGTTACCCTCTCAGAAGGTGCGGATAAAAGTACGCCTGTCAGAATCCTGTACTCGACAGAAACTATGGTCACACAGAGAAACAATATGACCCGGTCCTTCGCCCAAGGATCTAGACATGAAAGCAATAATGAAGGAGCAAGACTAGTGATGCAGGTATGAAAATTGTTGCACAACCCGCGTGGTGCAGATACCTCGGATAGTCTAAGTTAGTATTGATCCACATGTATATGCCTACATCATGAGTAATCGGTATGAGGAATAACAGTCTCGAAGCATGAGCCCTCATTTACATGGATCATCAAAGGATATCCTGTCATGAGCAAAAATCCTTCTGCCAGAACCACCGTCAATTAGGATGAGGATATTATTATATAAGGTCATACCCCTTATGCTAGCCATGACAGGCGACAATCAAATATTTGGTATGAATCTGAAACTCAAGACAGTGGAGCTAGCCAAAATAATTCAAAAATTCTCGCAACAAGTTAGAATCTGTTAGGAAAATGGGTTATGCCTCAACTCACTGTTTGGAACCCGAAGGACTTGCATTTAGTGGAGAAACCCAATGCAAGGAGTTAGAGCTTGGGTGTCTACCAGAAAAATCTCATCACCACTTCCTGAAAGATTGTCAGTGCTGGATGACACACCCATCGGAAATCATTCTCGGACTTGTGAGACGGGCTTATATTTAAGCATGATAACAAATCACACTCAGCTAAGTCAGCAGATCTAAAAAGAAATGGGAGCCTGTATAAACATCAAGAAGCAAGGTAAGATGTGTCAGAATGTGGATACAGTGAATCAAACACCCCAGAGCCAGTCAGGTAAGCCAGATGAAAAATCTAGTGGGAACAACAATAAAGGAAAAAAGGATAGCCGAGTTGGGAATGGTTTCCTTAAGTCAGTATATTCATACTTGTTCCCTGAGCAACCAAATCTCGAGGAGCAAGCAAATCTCGAGGACGATATTTCTTTAAGGGGGTAAGAGTTGTAACAGCCTGATTTTTGGCCCTTTCTTTTTCTTTTGTTTTTTCCAAGGTTTTCGCCTGAGTTTTCTTTTTCCATGGCTTTGTGGTCTGGAAACTGAAGAAGATGCCCTCTTCTTTGTTTCTAGAGTGGCCTGTCACACCAAAAATCCTTCCCTAGACCTTTCCATTTCCACCTTGGACCAAATCCCAATATTCTTGTTATTGGGAATATTCCGTTTCTATTAAAGGAATTATCCTTTTTGCCCTAGGTTGTGAAGCAACCTATATTTCCATCACTCCTAAAATTCCCAAATAATTCTCATAAATATTTTGGGTCATATCTTCCACAAATGTGGCAAAATAGTTCATTTGCCATGTTTATCATCATCCTCAAATAATTCATTTCCTATTCTGCCCAAAATGGCACATTGTGAAGCAAGTGCTATTTTCCTTTGCCCAACTGACCTCAAACTCCTTGGACATCTTTTCCTGTCCATATCATTGCCACATGTCAAAATGCAACCTGATTTGCCTAGTAGTTATTTAATTATGATTTTCCAAAGTTTCTGTCCAAAAAGAAGCTTTGTGAAGGAGGTACAAGCTAGGCATATCCAAATGAGTTGCCATTTTTCATGGTCCTCAATATCATCATATCATAGCCCTCCACCAAAGTTGAGCTCATGTCATGCCTCCATGTGAGCACATCTTCAATTCTTAGTTTCTGTCCACAGTTTCAGTTTGGGAAGCAAGTATATTATATCTTGCTCCACTATGGCTGCAAATTTTTATAGGCTTTCTATTATCCATATAACCTATTTGCAACCATTTTGGGCATATTTAATCAAGCCATTATTCCTCTAGAATTTTTGCAACTTTCTGTCCAGAGGAGATGTTTGTGAAGCAAGTAGCATTTTGGCTTGGCCAATTGGTATGAGACTTTTTGAGCATCTTCATAGGACCAAATGACCCTGACTTGCCCAATTTGAGCTCAAGTTGACACTCCATGCGAGTGCATCCTGTTGAACAAGTTTCTGGACCATTTTGGTCAGTTGCAAAGCAACTATATTAAACCTTGGTCATCTTCTCCTCAAAATTCCCAGGACTGTAGTCCTTCCTAAGCTAATCACCCCAGACAAAATCTTTGGCTCCAACCAAGTTCCTGTTAATCACCAGTGCACGTCCAAGTTTATTGCAGTAAACTTCAGACACTGATTACCATTTAACCGAGATATCACCGCAGTTGAAACCGCCCAAGGAAGGTCTAACCCCCAGACATCGTTTTGCATAGCTTCTGGCACTGCGTGCACTAGTGCATGTGATGACCACCGCTTTGGCGTGCAATGTGCGTGACCAGAGCATCTTCTTGCTCGGGCCCCTCCTCTGCAAGGCGTCTCAGCGAGCATGGGCCTGTCCAGCGTGTTCCCCACGTCGTCGCCGTCCTCCTGGAGCCTTCTCCCCCTCCGTAAGCCCTCCGTCAACGCTCGTCGCTGCGCGCCCACGGGCGAGCTGTAGCCGACCGGCTCTGTTCACGCCGCGGTCTCTTCATCCTCTTGTTCCCGAGCTCTGCTCGTCCTTGTGCACCTCTGTAGCTCGTCCGCACCTTCCCCGTTGCCTTCCCCGAGCTCATGCGCGAGCAAACGTGTCCGCGGCACCGTCCACGCGTCTATGGAAACGCCAGCTCGGCCATGCCCTTGCCCAGCAATATAAGCCCCTCCCCGCAGCGCCCGAGCACTCTAGCAGCCTTGCCTCTCTCCCTGGACCTCGCCTCACCTCTCCATTGAGCTCGAGGAGCCACTACAAAAAAGTACACTTCCATGATGATACGTGTTTATCACAGTAGGTCACGTTTTCTGTCATGAATGTACATCCATGACAAATTTATGTCAGAATCAAGATAGTCATACCTGTGCTGTCGTAGAAGTGTTCCATGACATTGCGAAAATTATCATCACGGAAGTGTCCACTTCCATGACGATAAATCACGCGTCACAGAAGTGCTTTCGGCAAGGGTGACCGACACGTGGCATCGACCGTAACGGAACACCGTTAAGCTATCGGGTCCGGTTTTGGATCTGATAACCGGTTAACAGCCCCCACCAATGGGGATTTTCCACGTGTAAAATCATCATTGGCTGGAGGAAACACGTGTTGGCTCACCGTTGGGACATATGTCGACCCAAAGCACCTATGATACGTCGACACATGGCAAGGCCCAACAGAGGCCCATTCCTGTGAAAAGGCCGGCCCGTTTGACTTGGTCAAAAGGTGGCGGGCCGGCCCACGGCAAGCCTGTTAACGGCCTGTTCACATATAGCCCATTTACGCCGCTAACCTGGGCCCGTTTACGGCCTATCCGAATTAGGCCCAGTAGTGTCATCAGGGCCGTCCAATATAATTCCGGCCCGTTTTAACTTCCGGCCCACGTATGGCCCATGACGTCTTTCGGCCCATATGAGGCCCTTAGTAACCCTCGGCCCCTTAACGGACCGTGGTAAAACTGGTCTGTAATGAACAGTGTATCACTTTATACCCATTACCGGCCCAATATTCCGTTGGGCCGTTTCCAGCCCATGTTATCTTTTGGCCTTCTCATTGCCCATTTATTCTTGGGCTCATTTCCAGGATTCGTTTACTTACGGCCCATTACTGTCATTTTCTGCTTGTGGGCCAAATTCAGCATGTGGTTACAGTCGGCCAGTTTGTGGCCCATTAATACGTTGGGCCGTTTTCATGTCAAAAAACCCGTTGGGCTATTTTCATAGAGTTATCAAATACGGCCTATTAACGGCCCGTTATTGTCCACGAATAGTATGGCGCATGATTGGCGAAATGATGATACGCCCCGTAGAAGGCCCATGGATCCTACGGCCCGTAAAAGGCCCATGGATCATACGGCCCGTAGAAGGCCCATGGATCCTACGGCCCGTATAGAAGGACAATGGATCCTACGGCCAGTAGAAGGCCCATGGATCATACGACCCGCAGGAGGCCTATGGTTACAACAGTCCGTGTGTTGCCATGATTATTTTGGCCTAGTTTCCAAAAAAAGGTTATTGTGGCCACTAGAAAAACACAGAAAAAGAACTACAATGACTACAAGCAAACAACTAAACAAGACAATAAGGAAATAAATAAGAAATCAATTAACGCTAGCCTATTACTGCAATTACACATATTACATCCACTGGGCATCAAAGTTCGCCACCAGTGCAAATATAGGGAACAAAGTAGCATATTACATACACTGGCCATCAAAATTGACCACCAGTGCAAATAAACGCGGCAGCAAAACAAGAGCATAACTGAAAAAACTTCAGAAGAGCTCAAGAAACGTTATCCTGGGTATCCACCATGCTGGAAATAAGCTTAGCAAGCTTATTAATTAGCTTTGTTCTGTTTGGCGCTAAAATCCTCCAACTCTTGCTGTTGCACCAGAAAGTATGCATCTGAATGCTCCAGGGACTTCTGCAGTCCTTCCGCTTCTTGTTGCAAAGACCGGTGATCGATGTCTTCGACTTGTAGTTGAGACTCAAGAAACCGAACTGATTCGGACATTGAGTTTGAATAGCTTGTGCAAGAGGTAGTGGCGATGCTTCGAACACTAAACCAAGACAGGACTTTGGGGTTGTCTCAATCGTCTTCGATATAGTCTTCCTTAGCTGTTTTATCGGCTTTGTTGGAGACCAACAAGGATGTGTCACTATCTGAACCTTATCTCGCATTACTTCCTTTACCATTGCTTAATAAGGCACTCTTCCCCAATATTACACAAGATTCTAAAAGAAGAAACAAGCAGACACATAATAGGTTTAGCATGTACTAGTATATGAAACTCATTTCGGTGAACCAGTTCATTAGTAAGGTGGACAGGATTAAACTACCAAGTCTTCTATTGCCAAGTACTAGTACATAATAAAAGCATCAAACAAACATATATCTATGTCCTATGGTCCTTTGCATTATCTTGCTAAATCAAAATAGAGACACGGTTCAAATCATATCGAGTTCAAGACAAAGCTGACGCGAAAGAATACAAAGCGTGGGAAACACACGGCACAACAAGATTTCAGATGGGTACCATGGGTCTACATGTACAACAACACTATTGGCTTTGTTGTGATGCTAGTAATGTGCATGATATGAGAAGTCAACTGTATACACAATTGAAATTGAAATCAACAGAGCTATTGATAAGAGCAAGCACATTAAAGAAACATGCGTGAACATACCTGCTGTGCCATTGGAGTTTCGATTGGATCCTTCAATTTAAAAATAAGTTTGTATGAGTAAATACAGTGATACAAGAGCAAAACAATATGCACGATAGCAATCATAGTTAAAAAAGGCATGCCTAAGAGAGCGCTTAAGCGCTACTAGGCTCTAGGCGTTGGCAAAACGCATTGCGCATAACTACGCTTAATCTGTGCATAACTGCGCATAAGCATGCACTGTGGCAAGTAAAGCGCAAGGTGGTGGCAAAACGCACAATTAACGCCTAGCGCTTTTTTGAACTATGATAGCAATGGAATCTTAAATTAGAACAATTGTTCTTCAGGTTTAGGCACTTGTTCTACATGAACAGAGTACAATAAGACGCTAGAATATAGTACTTAAAAATAGAAAATGAGCTCATAGACCTTACCACATTCTTGGTTCGGGACCAAGATCTGAACAAGGCGTTCCCAGTCATCGTCCAGTAAATGTGTCTCAGGAGAACGTAAGGGAATTTGATGAGTTTCTTTGCCCATGAAGTACGTTATCTTCAGGTAATTCCGATACTTCCACCAAGCATTCTTGAAGATAGAAGAGGTATTAGCACAGGTTACCTCATCCTGAGTTTCCAAATGGGTCCTTCTCTATAGAGAAAAATGGGAAAATTTGCTGTATTATAACCATCATGGAGGTAGGATGTATGGGACAAAGCAAAGTAATTGGCATGAATAACATTACTTACACATAACTCCTGGACAAACACCTGCAACTGGCATTTTCCTTCATCTTGATATAATATTTCGAGATGGGAAGATATGCACATACGATTTAACAACATCAAATGAGATAGATGCTAAACTACGACTAGCTGGTTGTGCTTCCTCCACGAGGAATAGGTGTACTAACCGGTGGAGTTGGGGTTCATGGTAGTAATCTTGGCCCTTTGGGCACTAGAGCTGCCTTATTAATCGCTCTTGTTTGGGAGCTCTATGGTGGAGATGGTCTTTGTGTCAACATGAACTGGGTTACTATCTGCTTTGGGGTTGGGGTTAGATTGGGTGAAGCTGGTTCTCTGTCCATCGCATGAGGGGTACAATCTGCGAGAGTTTGGGTTATGTGTGGTAGGGCTGGTTCTCGTGCATGTACAACCGGGTGCTATCTCCACCAAGAGGTAGCACTGTTTTATTTGAAGACCGTGTTTTTAGTCCGCTAGATACTGGCATCACCCGCTCCAATTCAAATGGCTGATAAACATGAAACATAGTTGAATGTACAGACATTATATGAGAAACAGATGCAATAGATAGTGTGGAAAAAAGAGGACATGAAATAGTTGACATGTATATTATTTAACTAAAACGGATAGCATGACATAATTTCACATATATGATGTCTATCTAAACTGGATAGCATAGCATAACATAATTCAAAGATATGATGAATAACTAAACATGATCGCCTGACATAATTCACCAACATGTTATCTAAGTAATTAGGATCGCCTCATTTAATTCACATATGTGATTTATATGCTAAATAGAGGGCATTAGATATGATGTCTGAACTAAGAACATGGTGTTGAATATTGTGTATATGATGTCTAAACCATGCAATGCAAGACACCATATGCATGATATGAGCAATATAATCGTGCCAAGTTAGAGCATACACCTTGGTGGGGTAATAGGACTGGTCATCTGTCTCTGAATCCATCTCTGAGGAGCTATCGGGACCCAACAAGAGATCTGCTTCGACAGGTAGCACTGTCTGCTCTGAAGGCCTTGTTTTCACTCCAGATTTTTCAATCTCCCACCCAAATGGCTGATTCACAGGAAGAGTAGTTTAATGTACAAACATTGTCGACAAATGGAAATGTAATGAAGAAAAGGATGGGCAAGATATCATTAAAATATATGATGCCTAGTTAAACAGGATGACATTGCACATTTCACATATATTATGGCTGGCTAAAAGACATGAGACTGCATAATTCCCATATATGATATAGAAACTAAACAGATGGCATTACAGAACATGTCTAAACTAAGCATAATACATGTATGATGTCAAAAGTAGGCACTACAAGGCAACATATGCATGATATGACTAACATCATCATGCCAAGGTAGAGCAAACACCTTGGGGGGTAAATAGGTGTGGTCAGCAGCGTCTAAATCCGCCTCAGAACAGATATCTTCCTCTGGACTACAATCTGGAGAGGGGTGGGGAGGGTTTGCCATTGAACCCACCATGGAGGCGATGTACGCATGACATTGTATTGCCAGCATAAAACTCTTCTCTTTTTCTCTACATGTTTAGCATGACTGTGTACAATATCTGACATGCATACGAAAAAAATATGGTGAGATTATGTAAGGAGAGCATGCAGAAATTTAGAGTGATGGTAACAACTAGTGGATGGATCCAAAAATAATGATAGCAGGCTGATGATTGCTTTAATTTAATAAAAAAACAGATGATGATTGCTTTACTATTTGTTTCCCACCCAAGATGAACAACATAGGCATACCCTAGGTGAACCAGATATTAGACGGAGATACTATTAATTGCTTCCTCGATATGTGCCCCACAACTAATTTAGAACTCAAGTTTGAACATTAATTTGGACCTGACTTGGAGTCCAAGAGGTGAACAGGACGATAAAGTAGCAGGTAGTTTTAAGCAATGCATACATAAGCAGAAACAAAAGAGTGCGACCTCTCTTGTGGACCCGTGTACTCCTCAGGTTCATCTACTGAGTCGATGTTGGTGATGCCGTTGCCGTGGGTGCCTGCGGCAAGGAAGGAGATCTGAGGCGGCGAAAGATGGTCAGGAGTCGTGATGTCTGGTTTGGTGGATGTTTCTGACGATGGAGGAGCTCAGGTGAGGTGGACGACGTCACGGCAGGAGCAGGACAAACCACACAAAGTTCCCTGCGACACCTACTTGTAACTGAAGTAATTCTGTAAGGGCTCATTTGGCTTGCATGATTCTAAAAATGCAGGGATAGGAAAAACACCGAAATAGGGTAGGAATGCACATGGTAAACAGAGCATTTGTAAACACAGGATTTCTGTCAACTTGGGTGTTTGGTTTACAGGAATTGGAAGAGCAGAGGAATGCAAAGAAACGTGGCGAAAATAAAGTGAAACCATATGAAAGCGTCTACAGTTAGAATGTTATTCTGCCACTAATGCACTTGGTCTTGTTTTCATGCATAGGACTTTGAAAAGTAGGTCTAGGTGGATGTTTTGCTTCATTCCTTTCAACAAAATTCAAGAATAATTGAATAGTAGAGTGCCATTGGAAAATTCCCTATTGCTATGTTTTTCCGTTGAACCAAAATAGCCCTAATGGATTGACATGAATGTATAGTAATAAGTGATGCAACAAGTGTACAACCTCTTTGCCGTAGCCATGTCGACCTCAGCATCATTGGGTTGGTCGCTGAAGCAGTTGAGGCAGAGGTGGCTGTTGGAGGTGTGGAGGAAGATCTGAGGAATTTGTAGACGGCGTCCAGGGCACTGCTCTGTTGTGATGGATTGTTCTATCATTGGAGCAGCTCCGGTGAGCCGTAAGACGTCAAGGCTGAAGCAGAACAACATAGACATCGTAAATCTCAAGTGGGATTCTAATAGCATCTCCAATAGATGATGTAAAATGGATGTAAAATTTACATCACCAAAAACCACATGAATACAACAGATGAGGTAAAAACTGTTGACTCTGAACTTAACTGTCGAAACTGAAATTTACTGCAGAATCTGAATGTTACTGTCGAAACTGAACGCAATGGTAGCAGAGAGGCACTTGACATGTAGTTTAGGGAGGGCCTGGAGTTAATCTTCAACCTGCACCCCCCTGAGCTACCAGCCACCACTGGCCGAATCGCCGGCCCCAGTGCCGCCTCGCCGCCCCGAAAGAACTCCCCACCTTCGGTCCGCCGCCGCCCCGGCCAGCCCTCTATGCCCCCCGCCCCCTCCCTGAACCCTGAGCCCCCGTCCCCGCTGCAAGTGGTTCTTCCTTAACTCCGGCGAGCCCCCCCCACCCCCACCCCTTGAAAATCGACTGACCCAAAAGTCGATTTAGTCGACTGAAGTGTAGCTAAATTGGAGCCGAGTAGCAAGATGAGCAAGGGGAGAGTAGCAGAAGAAGCATGAGCTTAACGAAGCGAGAGCCGAGCAAGAATGAGCGAAGCGAGCGAGCGATCGAGCGAGTGCCAGAGCAGCAGTAGTAGCGCGAGCGAGCGAGAGAAGGAGCAGCAGCAGCAGATCCGGTTGGTATGGACGCTGCCGCCGAAGGGGCCTCGCACTGGGGGAGAGCCGCCGTGGAGATGTCGCTCACGGGCTTCAAGGTAGCCGCTCCATGGGGGTGCGGGATGGAGCACCATCAGCACCGGGAGGTCGAGTTAAGGAGAAGGTGCGATGCAATGAGTGTACGACCTCTTTGGTGGCGCCGAGTAGGCCTCGGCTTCGTCCAAGGAGTCGGTGAGGATGCTGCGGTTCTGGTGGAGCAGGTTAAGGCGGTACTGTGGGGATGGAGCAGCCGCGATAAACGAGGCGATCGTCGGAGCAGCTCCTTGGAGGTGGAGCACGGGGCGGCTGAACCGGCGGGACGACGAGATGGACGACGGATCGTCATCCGGGGAGGTGGACAAGGGACGTCGAGCTGTTGTGGTGGACGACGTCGTCGGGGAAGAGGCTCCGGCTGGGCTGTGGTGAGGTGGCGGATGGAGGAGGGTGGGGTTTCGCGGCTGTAGCGGAGAGGTTATGGCGGCCTGGGATTTTGAATGGCAAAAAGGAGGCGATGGGAGGGGGTGAACCATGACTTAGGGACGCGCTTGTCCAAAATGTAGGGTGTGTTACAAAAGCACCCCCACCGATTTGAACTAGTGGCCCTTTCAGCTCAGGTTTAGAAGCGGGATTTCGCGTGTCGGGATTTGGCAGCTGGTGGGAGTTTTCGCGCGCGTTGTAATTTCGGGATAGCAAGGCGCGGTTTGTGAATGCGCTAGTTTTGGGAGCACGATATCTGAATTTTCAGGATATAACAAGGCGCGGGTTGAATTTTAGGGACAAGCCTAACATGTAATATTGTACTTGTACGTACCAAATCAATTCGCACTTCCCTCAACCAAAAAGAAAATGAAAAAAGTAAAACTATTCACACCACACAAAGAGAGAGTCTTGTCCCGTTTTACTATAAAAATGCTATTCAAAGCTACTCCCTCCTTCCATCTATATTGGACCTAATGCGTTTTTTGATGCTAACTTTGACCAAATATTAGAGCAATAATATATGACATGCAACTTACACAAAGCACACCATTAAATTCAGCTGTGAAAGGTTCTTTCAATGATATAATTTTCACATTGTGCATGTCATGTACTATTAATCTTGTCAATAGTCAAAGACGGTCTTAAAAACGCATTACAGATGGAAGGAGGGAGTATGAATCCATGTTATATCCAATTAAATTTTTTCGCTTGCTATATAATGCATGTAACCTACTCATACCAACATTTTAGTGCATTCCAAATGTCTATACTACCGCTGCAATTCGAACTGAATTTGAATTTTTTTCTCTATTTCAATAAGAATCTACAATCATGATTGTTGCCAACTTCAACCATCATTCGTGTATTACCTTAATAACACACCACATGATTACTATAGAGATAGATATGAACTATGTGTACTACATGAACTCGAATTCTATTTTTTGAATACACTTGATGTTGATTCCAAATAATAGTACATTTGATGTACTAACTATATATTCATAATCTAAACCATTTCCATATGTACACCGTGTTTATCACACATAGTATAGTGCCCCGCCCCCTACATTATGACAAGTATTTAGACCTGAGCTGCAAAAGCCACACATTAGCCCAAATTATGATCAATGTTCTATATATTATATGAAGTACTAGGAAGATGCCCATGCGTTCCACAGAACATCAACATGATCAAGGCGAGGCCTAATTTGCAAATATGGAGAGGGGTGTGGGTATCGTTTTTCAAAATTGCCATAGTTTCCTTCCTATCTGTCAGATATAAATCTGGCAGCCTATATTGCAGGATGGCGGCACACCATCATCAACAACTCCGTTTTTTATTAGTGTAGAGATAAAATATATTATATGTAGTATAACATGTTCATAACCACACCATGTGTATCACCGTTATATATATTCACACATGCGTCGGTTTAAAACACTATGATAAATTCCTCAAATATCTGAATTCTCTTTTTATAATGAAGTATGATCTCTATTCGTCTTTTACACCCACAAAGTCCTCTTATCTTTGTAGCTAGCGCTAACTTTCTCTCGTGCATGCACACGCCCGCATCCCTCTCACCCTCCCTCAGCATTCTCTAGCTCCATCGCGCAAATTCATCTTTTCACTTTAGGTCGTTCACCCACGGTGTGTGTAGGCCCCCCAGCTCCTTCACATCGATCGATATGCCTCTCTAGCCAGGTGTGCCTAGCACAAACACAAGCTTCCCCTCTTCTCTTATCACCGTCCATGCCTCACTCCCACCACTCTTTTCATCGATCTCGTACTCGCACACTCCTTCCCCCTCGATATAGTATGACTCTCGCACCACCTCCTAGATGCATCCCTCTCTCTCGATCCTTCTCCCCGTGCCTCATTTGCTTCTAACACACACATGCATGTATACCGATTGATCTCCCAACATATACCTCGGTCGACTTTAACTATTCCCCCCATCGATCGACGTACCTCACAAGTTATGTCTCTCCTTTCTCTGACAAAGGACGATTGATCTTCCTATGTAGTTACGTCTGCTTACCACATCCATATCGTCCCCCCTCATCATTCATGCATGCCTCCTGACCCATCTCTCACACACACGTGCACAGATAGGCAGCCATCCCCTCTCTTATTGATATTGCAAGCGTGCCCTCAGGTTGTCTAGCAAGCCTATCCCACCATTAGTTAGAAGCAACTCCACTACCACCCCCTCCAACACTCTAGCCCTGTCTCTCTCCCAACCTTATTCCTCTCCTAACATATGCATGGATGCTGATCGATCTCCCTTAATACATGAGGTAGATTGATCTCCCTGAATAGATGAGGTAGGCCTCTCTCCTCCTCCACACATATACCAGCCATTGTACCTCTATAGTTAATTAGGCCTCCCTCCCCCACCACACACCGATAGTCAAGCGTTGTAGGTAGGTATCCATGCCACATAGACAAACTGCACCTGTCCCCTCTCACGTTCTAGTAGGCCATATATCTCTGACGTGGGCAAACACAAATTTGATGGCACTCTTTATCGATCGCGTGCGCGCACACACACACACATCATCCCTCTCTTCGATTCTATGGACACATCAAGCCGATGATACCTCCACTCTCTTCTCATGGAGCGCCCTCTACATATATATGATATATCCAGGACTCTATTTCACACACATTGCATATGTTACATTTTTTGATTGACCCCCTTGAGGGAGTCCTGGACTAAGGGGTCCTCGCCTCCGGCCTGTTATCCATGGGCCGGACTGATGGGTTGTGAAGACATGAAGGCCGAAGACTGTACCCGTGTCCGGATTGGACTCTCCTTAGCGTGGAAGGCAAGCTTGGTGACCGATTATGGAGATTCCTTCTTATGTAACTGACCCTATGTAAACCCTAGATCCCCCGGTGCCTATATAAACTGGAGGGGGTAGTCCGGAAAGGATATATACATTACCATAGTCATACAGGCTAGACTCCTAGGGTTTATCCATTACGATCTTGTGGTAGATCAACTCTTGTAACACCCATATTCATCAAGATCAATCAAGCAGGAAGTAGGGTATTACCTCCATAGAGAGGGCCCGAACCTGGGTAAATATCGTGTCCCCCGTCTCCTGTTACCATCGATCCTAGACGCACAGTTCGGGATCCCCTACCCGAGATCCGCCGATTTTGACACCAACATTGGTGCTTTCATTGAGAGTTGCACTGTGCCGTCGACAAAAGGTTTGATGGCCCATTCAATCATCGATAATGATGCTGTCCAAGGAGGAACCTTCCTCCCCGGACAGATTTTTGTGTTCGGCGGTTTCTACTGCGGGCCAACTCGCTTGGCCATCTGGAGCAGGTCGATAGCTACGCCCCTGGCCATCAGGTCAGATTCGGAAGCTTGAACTACGTCGCGGATATCCGTGGTGACTTGATATTCAATGGATTAGAGACCGCGGCGATCGCTCCCCCTCGCTCCGATGAACATGACTTAAATCTGTCATAGGATCACATCCATGAGATGCTTCCTGTTGCTGCAACGGCCTTAGAACCAGAGCATATCATGCCATCCAAAGCCATAGAGTCAGCGGCGTTGGAGCTGCACACGGACTCAACACCCTGCAATATTCGCGTCAACGGAACTTTGGACTCATCTCCGGCTATAAGTTCCGGACCGTGTATGCCTGCAGACACCGAGCAAGATCGGTTATCGATCTTCGAATTCAGCGCCACAAACGTTTTCAAGCACTCACCTTTGGGCGATGTGCTGAACTCTTTAAAGAATTTGTCCTTGGAGAAGGGCTCACAGCCGAACTATGTTCGGTACGAGTTAGAGGATGATGATGGGGAATTTTGCTTCCCACTCGCCACCCACTTCATGCTACCATCGAGGACTTAACCGACAAGCTCGATTATGGCTCCGAAGACATCGACGGTATGGACGACGATGCCGACAAGGAGCAAGGCCAAGACCCGCCATTCACTGGACGTTGGATGGCCACCTCTTCGTACGACGTGTACATGGTTGATACACCTAAAGGATCTGGCGACGACAAAGAAGAGCCAGATGCGAATAAACCCTCTGCGACGCAGTCTAGGCGCCGGCGCCCTAAGCCGCTCTAAGTCACATCGCTCAAAAGACAGCAACATTGGAACCGGAGAAAATAGTACTCCTAACAACGCCGAAAACAATGAAGACCCTGTTGGAGCAACATCCGAACAAGAGGAACAAGAAAACGAGCAAGTTAACCCTGATAAACAGGCCACACCCAATGACCCGGATGATGATGATAGTTATCGTCCACCCTCCGAGGATGACGAGAGCCTTGGCAATGAGGACATCATCGTGCCTGAGGCACCTCTCGAGCAGGAGCGCTTTAAGCGCCAGATCATAGCTACTGCAAGAAGCCTTAAGAAAAAGCAGCAGCAGCTCCAAGCAGATCAAGACCTACTCATCGATAGATGGACCAATGTCCTGGCAGCCGAAGAATACGACCTCAAGCGCCCAGCCATGAGTTACCCAAAACGCAGAGTGCTACCTCAGTTCGATGAGGAGGCACCAGATCCCATACCTCCCTCGTGCAATGCAGATTGACCACCACGTGGTCGAGATAGTGCGGCGGACCGACCACCCCGCGGTCGGGATAAAACGATAACTCAGGCCGAACAACAGCCCGCCCCACCGTCTTGCAAAAACAGGGACAGAACAGCTCGAGACCATACATACGACCTTCGATAGGTATTGGACAGTAGAGCAGGACACACCAGATCAATCTACGGATCGCGAGGATGCTTCCCTACTCGGGATGACAGCTACCTATTCGGACGTGACAAACTTAATCACACCCGGGCCGATAACCGCAGACGGACTTCATCGGAGGTGCGCCGTGACGCGGCCCGCGATAGAGGTGCCGCACACCCTCTCTGCTTCACATAGGAGGTGCTGGATCACGAATTCCCCGAGGGGTTCAAGCCCGTCAATATTGAATCATACGACGGAACAACCGATCCCGTAGTGTGGATCGAAGATTTTATTCTCCACATCCACATGGCCCGAGGAGATGACCTCCACACTATCAAATACCTCCCATTAAAGCTCAAAGGACCAGCTCGACACTGCTAAATAGTCTGCCTGAGAATTCCATCGGCAGCTGGGAGGACTTGGAAGAGGCTTTCCTTGATAACTTCCAAGGAACTTATGTCCGGCCACTAGATGCCGATGACTTAAGCCACATAATTCAACAACCTGGAGAATCAGCCAGAAAATTCTGGACAAGGTTCCTAACCAAAAAGAACTAGATCGTTGACTGTCCGGATGCCGAGGCCCTAGGGGCCTTCAAGCACAACATCCGCGACGAATGGCTTGCCCGCCACCTCGGCCAAGAAAAGCCGAAATACATGGCAGCCCTCACATCACTCATGACCCACTTTTGCGCTGGTGTGGACAGCTTGCTGGCTCGTAGCAAAACCAGAGCCAGCGAGGCAGGCCCTTCGAGGCCAAGAACAACACCGGCAAGCTCCGGTGCAATAGACACAAACGCCAAAGCAATGGCGACAACACCGATGATACCATAGTTAATGCCAGATTCAGCGGCTCCAAGTCCGGTCAGCGGAAGAATCCCTACAAAAGAAACAATGAGGGACCTTCCAGCTTGGACCGCATACTCGACCGTCCGTGCCAGATACATGGCACCCCAGACAAACAAGCCAATCATACCAGCAGGGATTGTTGGGTTTTCAAACAAGATGGCAAGTTAAATGCCGAAAACAAGGAAAAGGGATCACAAAGTGAGGACAAGGACGAAGAGCCCCGGCAGCCAAACACCGGGGGGCAGAAGAAATTTCGCCCTCAAGTCAAAATGGTGAACATGATATACGCTACACACATCCCCAAAAGGGAGCATAAGCAAGCACTTAGGGACGTCTACGCGGTAGAGCCAGTCGCCCCAAAATCCAATCCGTGGTCGCCATTCCCGATCACGTTCGATCGTCGAGATCACCCAACTAGTATCCGGCATGGCGGTTCATCCGCACTGGTCCTCGACCCAATCATCGACGGATTTCACCTAACACGAGTCCTAATGGACGGTGGTAGCAGCCTCAACCTGCTCTATCAGGATACAGTGCGGAAGATGGGCATTAATCTCTCACGAATCAAACCCACAAAAACTACCTTTAAAGGAGTCACACCAAGCGTAGAGGCCCGCTGTACGGGCTCAATCACGCTGGAGGTAGTCTTCTGTTCCCTAGACAACTTCCGAAGCGAGGAGTTAATCTTCGATATCGCCCCCTTCCGCAGCGGCTACCATGCACTGCTCGGACGAACCGTATTTGCTAGATTCAACGCAGTGCCACACTATGCTTATCTCAAGCTCAAGATGCCCGGTCCACGCGGCATTATAATAGTCAATGGCAATACTGAATGCTTAGAGGAACACACCGCCGCCCTAGCAGCAGAGGTATAGAGCGGCCTTCTCAAGCAGCATCATAGTACGGCTGCCGAGCCCCTAGACATCATTAAGAGGTTACGGACTACACTGCAATAGGACAGCGCGGCTCGTCAAGAGCTTGATTAGCAATTCGGCCTCCGTCCCAGTCCCGATGAAGTAGTGGCATTCGTACCACGCGTACATAATTATGCACTCAAAATCCCATGGACATCGACGGAGGCACAAGCTAGCCCAGGATCTACAATTCGGCTAGACCGATCCCGAACACACATATAACTTTACTATGTCCTTTTTCCCTTTTTTGCAGGTTTCTCTTATGCGGGCCTCTTTCGACGGCTTGATTTATGGTCCTGTCAAAGGACAAATACACCGGATCGACATGGAGCACAGGCGCATAGGGGCAGCCCTAGAGGCCAAATTCAACGATTACTCTATCTGTTTTCAGGACCCACGCGCAGCTCACCTTTAGTTGTGGCATGTCAAATAGTCGGTTGCTTATGGCATTACTTTGTACCAATGCGCTCTGACGCATTAATCCAACTATATGGAAACGGTTCATGGTCCAAGTTCAAGGGCCCCAGATACCATCTCTGTTCTCCTTCTATTTTCCTTTCAATTACTTATTTCCTAGCAACCGTACACTCTGGTACGTTTCATATTTTCCAGGGGCAACTCATCGCCCCATAACACGGCAACAAAGTCCGAACACTTCTTATAGAGAAGTTTGGACCCCAAGTTTAGCATTATATGCATTGGCTCCGAATCATGTCTTTGGTCAATAGTTGGGTTGCCCGGCTCCTGTGCTTGCTAACCTACGTTCTGCTGAATCGGCTAGGGTAGTAAAGGGAGAACTACTGCGATTGTGCCCTGGCCTTGACCAGATGAGCGCCTCAGTAGAGAAAGTCGAAAACTGACTGTCATGATACGACGAGAGCCGGTCAGCTGTTCGAGGGTTACAAATCGTTGGATATTTTTTCCACATTATGCGAGAGATCGGCACTTCCTGATCAGATGCTGACAACACTCTGGTTTAAACCAGGGGCTGCGCCCATGCTTTATTATAAAACTCCTATGGCTAAGTGAGGGCGTTTAAGCCGTATAGTCTGATTGCCTTGTTCGTTGCGCTAAACAACTCCTTCAAGGACCATATAATTGGATCAAGATTGTTTAGATTCCATCCCGAACACCTCCGTACTACCTACATGAGGGCAGAAGCCGACGACCGGCCAACCCTCAGATTACATACAACACGGCCGCACAGGAGGAAACAATTCAAAGCATAAAAAAATTACATTACAAAACAAGCTTTGTTTTCATAATACAAGGCAAAGGCAACATGAATATATTTATTCAAATACAATGTCCTGCAAACATTGTGCTGCCGCAAGGCGATACCCCTCCAGGACATCCGAAAAATACCGTTCGGGTATGCGGTGCTCTTTGCCCTCCGGTGGCCCTCTGGTCACCTCGACGGCGTCCATCTTCTCCCACCACATCTTGCAACGGGCGAAGGCCATGCGCGCACCTTCAATGCAGGCCAAGCGCTTGACGACGTCCAGCCAAGGACAGGCATCCACCATCCGCCTCACGAGTCCGAAATAGCTGTCTGGCATAGCTTCGGCTGGCCATAGCCGGATTATCAAATCCTTGATGTCTAGTTCAGCCACCCTATGCAGCTCCACCAGTTGTTTCACCTGATTGGTGAAGTACACGGGATGCTCTGGCACCGCATACTGCGACCAGAATAGCTTCTCCGTAGAACCCCCTCCTTCGGCTCGATAGAACTCCGTGGCGTCTGATAACTGCGTGGAAAATCCGCAAAAGCCCGTGGGGAACTCCGAAACCGGGTTAGTAAAAGGTACTGCTTCTCCGCATACTTGCTTTGCATCTTAAATGCCTTACCCGCCGTGATCTTCTTGGCCCCCTGGATTCTCCTGGAGAGCGGCCTGGGCCTCATTCTGTGTGGTCTCCGCGCTCTGACGAGCCTTGGCGAGTTCGGCCCCTTGAGCCGACGCATCATGCTCCAAGGCCTCGCATTTTTTACCGCATCCTAGAGCTCCTGCTGGACTTCTTTGACCTGGGCCTTGAGCTTCTTACGGGCGGCTTACTGCTGGACAACCTTCTCCTCGGCCTCGCCCAGGGCCTTCCTCAGGGCCTCGACCTTTGTCGCGGCTCCTGCACATATTACGACACCGCGGTCAATATACAAAGCTTATTCTTTCCGAACACATAGCAAGTCGTCATTCACCTTGCTTCACCTGGAGCCGAATTTTAACCTTCCCGAGCTTGTGCTCAGTCCGCTCCAGCCTCTGCTTCAGTTCAAAGACTTCGGCAGCATGCGAGGTTGCGGCCAACAGTGACGCCTGCTTATTGATACATATTAAGTTAGTCTCCCATAACAAAGGATTGATCCTCTGTCCGGTTCTTCTCGCCGAACACTGGACAATGTCTCAGGGGCTACTGTCTACACGGGGTTTTTCTCTTTCTTACCTCGAAACCTGTCAACAGGTTGCTGCAGGCTTCGTTCAGTCCACTCTTGGCAGACTGAACCTTCTCGATCACTGCACCCATAAGGACGCGGTGCTCATCCACAACGGAGGCGCATCATATCGCCTCCATCAGGTTATCTGGCGCCCCTGGAAGGACAGGAACCACCGGTGGAAGCGGCGCACCCCATCCTTCAAAGGGGGCCGCTCGCTCGACTCCGGAGCAATATGGGTCTCCGGAATCGTATTCGGCTGAGGGCCGAACTGGATGCGGCCCTCTTCGCCAGTCCCCGTGAGGATCGGCTCCCCCACGTGTCAGGCAACGGAGGTCTCGCCTTGTGGCGCCTCCCGGACAGCGTCCTGGGCTCCTCCCCCGTTCGGAGTGGTCCTCCGGGACAACACTTCGATGTCGTCCCTGGACCCGGGGGAATAAGCTAGCGGTGGCGACATGCTCACAATCTCCGACGGAGCCAACGAACCTCCAAATGAGAATCGCTGGATCAGGTCGCGGGCCGGACTGCAATAGTACCGTTAACTATTTCAAGATAATGAAGAGAAAGGGCCGGATGTGCGCATGAGCGAGCCATGTCACTTACGATGCGGCCTAGGGCTTAGTGCAGGGGCGTCATTCCGGACTGTTGTCGACGTCCCACGCGGTGTTGACCGCTGGGACGCCTTTGACTTTCTTGGGCGTTTCCGCCTCCACATGCGTCGTAGCCGCCCTCTTCTTCTTCCTCTCCTCAGGGGGAGGGTTGTTTTCCTCCTCCTCCTCCTCTTCCTTGTCATTGTCCTCAGGGACAGAGGAATGAGCTTCGTCATCTTCGAACGTCATGTCCGAAGTGCCCTTGCGACGGGGGCCACTCTTGGCCCCCTTGGCCTTCTTCTTGGCCTTCTTTTCCGGCGCCTTATAGGGCACCGGCACCAGCATCTTCGCCATACGCAGGATAACCGGTTCTTCGGGCAGTGAATCCAGACACTGGATCCATTTCTCCCTCTCCATCCAGTCCTGAAAAAGCAACAATAAAAGCTCAAGCGTCATCCTTGAAACAAACAAGTGGAGAATACATTAAAAATGACATACCTCGCTAACGAGGTGTTTAGCGTCGTGCCCGTGATCTGAATCTGCGGCTGGCGGTTTCTCGTTGCCCTTAAAGAGCAACTTCCATGCACCTTCATGTGTAGTCTCGAAGAGCCTCACCAGGGTCTGGTGCTTCTTCGCATTGAACTCCATAGAGGGAAGCTTCAGCGCTGGCACGGAAGGATCCGACGAACTAGCATCACCTGGATCACATCAACGAGCTTGACGTTCTTGGTTACCATGCTTTAAACGCACGTCTGCAGCGCTATCAGCTCGTCAGGTGAACACCAGTTCGGACTCTTCTCGACCTAGGAGGTGAGTCGCATAGGAGCGCCGGAGCGGAATTCGGCAACAAGCGCCCGTGTGGTGCCGTGAGGTTCTGTGATGTAGAACCACTGCTTCTGCCACTCCTTTACCATGTCCACAAAAGTACCTTTGGGCCAGGAGACATTGGACAGCTTGCTCACGATGGCTCCTCCGCACTCGCATGCTGGCCATCCACCACCTTCGGCTTCACGTTGAAGACTTTGAGCCACAGCCCAAAGTGGGGTTGGATGCGGAGGAAGGCCTCACACACGACGATAAACGCCGAGATGTTGATGAAGGAATTCGGGGACAGTTCATGGAAATCCATCCCGTAATAATACATCAGCCCGCGAACGAAAGGGTAGAGTGGAAACCCTAGCCCACGGAAGAAATGGGGGATGAACACTATCCTCTCGGTGGGCTTCGGCATGGGGACGACTTGTCCCTCGGTCGGCAGGCAGTGAGTGATCTCCTTCGCCAAATATCCGGCCGCCTGAAGCTCAGTAATGTCCTCCTCCTTGACGGAGGAGACCAACCACTTACCCTGACCTCCGGATCCGGACATGGTCGCTTGAGTGGAAAGGAGATGAGAACTTGGGCGCTGGAGCTCGAGATTGGAAAGGCGGAGACAGAGAGAGGGCGTGAGAGAGGAAGAGGGAATCCTTATCCCCTTATAAAGGCAGCGAATATTAAACGCCTCCTCACTCTCCTTAAGATTCGCCTATTCCCAAGGGTTGTATAAACGGCACGGTTGGGTTACCCATGCCCACATTGATGAGAATCCCGCGATAAGGGGACACGATCTCTGCTCTGACAAGACGTGCCAATGGCAACCGCGTCTCGGGACGTGGAGCGTCGATCATGAAAGTGGTTTGGAATTATGGCCGGTTAGATGTAATGTCGTGCTGCAAAAAGCTGTCAGCAGATTAGACTCCTGTAAAAAAATATTCTCTCTGCGGTTGTGTATGGTGTGTGTGACAGGTCCGGATTCTATCATCGCATCCTAAGACTATCTTGGAGCTCGGAAGGGGGAACCCACCTTGCAATGCCGAAGACAATCTGCGCGCCGGACTCCTTGTCATTGAAGCCAGGTTCAGGGGCTACTGAGGGAGTCCTGGACTAAAGGGTCCTCGGCGTCCGGCACATTATCCATGGGCCGGACTGATGGGCTGTGAAGACATGAAGGCCGAAGATTGTACCCGTGTCCGGATTGGACTCTCCTTGGCATGGAAGGCAAGCTTGGCGACCAATTATGAAGATTCCTTCTTATTTAACTGACCCTATGTAAACCCTAGATCCCCCCGGTGCCTATATAAACCGGAGGGGGTAGTCCGGAAAGGATATATACATTACCATAGTCATACATGCTAGACTCCTAGGGTTTAGCCATTACGATCTCGTGGTAGATCAACTCTTGTAACACTCATATTCATCAAGATCAATCAAGCAGGAAGTAGGGTATTACCTCCATAGAGAGGGCCCGAACCTGGGTAAATATCGTGTCCCCCATCTCCTGTTACCATCGATCCTAGACGCACAGTTCGGGACCCCCTACCCGAGATCCGCCGGTTTAACACTGACACCCCCTCCCCCCAAAAAAACTCTCACGAACCCACACACTATATCTCTCTATGTTTGTATCTCTCTCACACAACCCCATGTTGGTGGTGTACGTATACAAGAAGAGAATAGGTGCACCGTGCACGTACTCACGCTTCGTGCCCAGCCACACCCGCGCGGGTACACGATGGAGCTCATTTCTGTACGAAATGGCAGCCCACGTGCTAATTTAAACGCGTGTAGCGGATGTTTACCTACGGAGGTCGTGTACCATGCGTGCACGAAACAAAGTTCGACTTGATGCGTTGGTGCGTTATTTTTAAATAAATTTATATCGCTCAATGGCACGTACACAGAATATAAAACGATTTTTATGGAGAAAAGGGTAGTCCGCTCCACTATATACAATGGAGCCTGCCTGCCTGGTTTGTCTCTCTTCAGAGTATCTCACACAAGGCTGCGGTGGCCTCTCTCTCTCTCTCTCTCTCTCTCTCTCTCTCTCTCTCTCTCTCACCGTTGGTCACTGATCCGGCCGCCGGCGGAAAGGGAGGACGTGCATCATTTCTCCGTTCGACGGCGCCGAGGCAGCACGTCCCGATCTGCGGTATACGTCGTTCTCTCTGACCAAGCTGCGGTGGGGTAGGGCCTACGCCACCTGCTCGCTGCCGTAGTATGGGCAGACTCTGACTGCCTCCGCTCACCTAGTTACATCCCGACGACCTCCAGGTATCTCCTCCGGCCTTGCTCCACTGCCCGTCTTCCCACGTCGCTGCATGTGGATCTTCCATAGTTCTTTGCCCAAAACGTAGCTCGTCCGGCGTACTTTTGATATTGCAATCTCGTCCTCACACCGCTTTAGACAAACACAACCGTGTTGTTATCTTCCCTTAGGACAAGGAATATGCTTCTGCAGTCGCATGTGTAGCCGACCAATTGTTATTGGCGAAGTAATTGTTTCCTTTCTACCTCTTTTTGCAAACAGGGCTATCCATTTCACCTCGTTGCTATTGCGACCTTTTTGGTGAACTGCACAAATCACTTTTTTCTTAAGAGTGTTTTTTGCGGTTGTACTAAAATGTCACACGGGCAACGTCTCTACATTTCGGCGACTGTACAAAGGGAGATTGGTTTTGCTCTATCCTCCTCATCCAACTCCGAGCCTAATCTTCTCCAACTAGTTAGTCTTAAGAGAGACTGCAAAGGTGACTGGCTTCTATTTGTGTGTCTATTGTTTCATCAGTAGTCCTCTATTACCGTAATCACACTTAATATCTTTGGAACAGGGACGCTCAGCTCTATTTTAGTGGAACTGCACAAAATGATCGGAATGTTGCATGCTCCAGACATCTACTTTTTTCCCAACATGCCTTGTTGATTTAGACAGAGCTGGGGGGACGTTACTGCCAATGAAAGCATGGATCAATTTTAATTTAACACCTTCTCACAACTTTGTCTTCAGTTGTGATGTAAATATTAGCTCTGACCTGCTAATAATTGAGATGCATTAGCAAGGAAGTTAGTTTTTTATTGTTTCCGAAAGAGCATCAATGGCAAGACACATGAAACAAAAGCTGAAAGCTCACACCATTGTACATTTTCATGTCGCTGGAAAATTATTTGTATAGTACATCAATTATGTAAACAAATGTTGGAAGCTTGATAGCATTGCCAGAAGCCTCTTCGGCATCCGGGTCCATGTGCCATGCACAAAATTATACTCCTTCGTTCCTAAATATTTGTGTTTTTTAAAATTTCAAATGGGCATATTTTAGAGTGTAGATTAACTCATTTTGCTTCGTATGTGTACTCTCTCCGTTACTAAATATTTGTCTTTCTAGAGATTTCAACAAGTGACTACATTCGGAGCAAAATGAGTGAATCTACACTCTAAAATATGTCTATATACATCCGTATGTAGTAGTCCATTTGAATCTCTAAAAAGACAAATATTTGAGTAGTCACTCATTGAAATCTCTAGAAATACAAATACTCCGGAGCATATTTAAGAACCGAGGGGGTAGTGCACAGCCGCATGGGAGACTCAGCCCGGTCGTTGCGCCGCATTAATAGTGAGTAATGAGCAGTCAAACCATAAGCCCCACCTTTCCCACTGTAAGTTGCTCGGAAGAAGCAACCATCAATATGCTCTTCTTTGAGTCCGCTCATACTACTCCATCCGTCACTGTTTATAGAGCGCGCTTCAGAAAAAGAAAAAAATCTCTAGGACCTAGGCGACTAGAGATCGGCCTGAAAAATAGCATCGGTAGTTATAGCACGGCGTCTATTACTAGAGGAAATAATGCGTACACACATGCATGCAATGCTTCCACCCCGGGTACACACACACATGCATGCACTTACTCCACACCGTAGTACATCGAGAGAAAATTGTGGACTTGATTGCGGTTACCACGCCCTAATTAATTGAGCATTAAACCAAACGCATCTAAAGACTCTCTGGTGGTGGAAATGCATTGAGAGAAATGCATCATAATGAAGCGCCATACGTAAACCTGTGACGGAGGGAGGAGTAGTATGAAGGTTCAAAACCAAGTACGCGTATGGCCAGTCGTTCAATGCACCTCCTCTTGGCATATCACTGACATGTGGGAACGGAGTGTGAGAAAACCGACGGCAAAATGGCCAACCCGCCGTTCCTTGAGAGAGACAAGGAGCGAGAACACACAGACAGGCTCGCACGGAGTCCAAGATATATTCGAGCATGGTTGATCGATATCATCATTACATGTTGGGCTGTCGTTTTCCGCCCTTCTCCGGAATAAATGTGTACTTTATCAGAGTAAAAAAATAAAAGTATAGACGCTCCACCATGCGGTTCTAGTAGTAGTACTACTACTCGTACTACTAAACCTTGCGCTTGGCTCTTCGCCTCTTTGTGAAGTCGAACAATGATGGTACTCTGCATGTTTGGTACTACAGTGTATGCCTCTGGCAATATGACACATAATGAACTGATGCATGTCCATCGCCTGGGCGAGGGTAGGTTGCATTAGTCAAAAGGTGTAAGCGAGCTTCTCCTTTTCCTGCAAGCTTCTCCTCGTTCTGCGAGTTGACAGGACACACCAAAAAGTAGTGCTAGTCCATACTCCCTCCTTTCCTGTTAATATGGCTTAATCTTTTTTGCGTGTAAATGAGAGTGCTTTATTCATATATAAGCATTCTTAGGATGATCAGGCAAGACACTGGTCACTAGGAAGCGAGGTACCCCGCAAGAAAAGAAGTAGGAAGCGAGGTGTTTCATCAAGCCAGCTCTCGGCCACATTCAAAGTGCAGCAAGCACGGTTCGCAGAAATTATAGGTGTTTCCGTGCGCTCCTATTTGTAACAGGATATGAGCCAGAATTAAGCGAGAATTGTGGCTAGTGTTCGATGCAATCAACTTCCATTATCACATGAGACAACCCTCGAAGAGAACCAAATGTGTTGAAGATTGCTTTATCACATTTTAAAAATATAATAAGAGTGCAGACGCTCCTCCATCCGATTCCTAGTACTATTATAGTACATACCTCTATAGACTATAGTAGTAGTACTAGTACTAGTAAACTTTGCGCTTGGCTGTTGGCCTCTTCGGGAAGTCGAACAATGTAGCGACCAGACCTCAAACAGTCTGATATCCGTGCTTCAGTGTCATCCCTGGATCAGTAATGCTGACACGCACAGTACTTGAAGGATTTATAACAGAGTAGCAATCACACACTTATTACATCGAATGTCTCAAAAGAGAACTTATTACAATAAATATGGCTTAAGGCCATCTAGTAACGATAATAAATGGAAGGCTTGGAAGATAAGCGAGTCCATCAACTCCAACGGCATCAATGAGTATAGAACCACGACCTAAAGGAACCTTACTCGTCGTCTGAAAAGTCTGCAACATGAACGTTGCAGCCCGAAAACGGGTCAGCACATGGAATATGATGGCAATGTAACACATAGAGAGTAATATGAAGGAGTAATGCTATACTACATGCATATATGGCTGATGGAAAGCTCTATGGTTAGAGTTTCGCGTAAAGCCAATTTTTCCCTACTGCAAAGGAATAAACTTTATTTAACTATCATGGTGGTTGTTAAACATTGAGAATGGTTGATGACATTCTCAATCCCAATTAAGCATCATCATTAAACCCAACAATATTAATTAAGGTAACATGATGAGATTCACATGATAATCCAAGTACTAGATACTCAAGATGTCCATAACCGGGGACAAGGCTAACCATGATTAGATTTATACTCTGCAGAGGTTTGTGCACTTTTCCGCACAAGACTCGATCTCCCCCGTTAGTATTCTCTCACTACAAGGTGTTTGAGAAACGGATGACCGGGACATAGTCTTTCGAGCGCTTAGCACGCTATTTAACGGGTAGACTGTTACACCTACATCCCTACATCTGCTAGTCTACCACCGTAAGAGTTCATACGACTTAATCAACTATGCTAGAGCCCATAGTAGCTTGTGGCTGCACACGAAGTTTCTAGCATGAATAATCTCATGACCCCTTTGAGCACGGGTGGCGGTCCATAAAGAAAAACAGGCAATCTGGAATACCCGGTACCTCAATCCACCGGATGTGTATTAAAGTTGCCACCTTAAATAGACCATTAATTAACAAACTCACATCTGTCATGGATACACTCACCCAATCCACGTCTACTAGCATAGCATGGCAATATAAGCAAACGTAGAAGTAACTCCCAGGGGTTTGAAAATAAAACAGGTAATAGGTACTACCTCAACTACTTCCCAAAACCCACAATTTAATTAGATCCTAGTCATGCAATGTTTGAGGATTGATCTAATGCATAAAAACTGGGTATGAAAGGGATATGATCAAAGGTGTTACTTGCCTTGCTGATGATCCGCGAAACCTAGAGATTCAAAGTAGCAAGCGGCGCACTCCGGGTACTCTATCACAAACAAACAAGCATACAATAAGTACTCATCTAATGCACAGGTAAAACTCAAATAAAAGATCTAACCAGAAAGTTCAACTTAAGAACTCCGGTTTGCAAAAAGAATCAAATCAAACAAAGCAACGAAAGTCAAACGGCGAAAGAAACAAGCTTCATTTACTAATCTGGACCTAAGTCAAATTTTACAGAAGCAAAAACTTGTTTGAGTTGATTAATCAGAAAGAGGGTTTCGAGGCGAAACTCTAGGCACTTGAATCACCTGATTCCGATAAATGAGCGAAAAGTTACACTAGATCGAAAATCGGATCAGAAATCACGATCAGAAATAATCGTGGAATATCCGAGAAAAAGAAAAATGGACGAACAGGTAACGAACGAACGTTCTTAACTGAAACTAAACGACGAAAACCGTTCGTTAAAACGAACGAACGAGCGAACGCTCGCTAAATAAGCTAAATCGGAAAAAAACAGATCTAGGGTTAAAAAAAAACGATCGAAACACCGGCGGAAAACCGAACGGTTTTCTCGAAAAAAACCGCCGTGGTAGGCGGGCGGCTTACTCGGCGGGGCGGCGTCCGGTGGGTTCGGCGTGAGGTGGCGGACCTCCGTGGCGGGCGGCGGCGGCGGGCAGCGCTAGGGTTCAGGCGCGGGTGGGCTGGTGGCTTGGTGGGCTCGGGGGGAGGGCTATTTAAAGGGGCCGGCCAGGCAGAGTCCTGGCCGAACACGGCCCAAAGTCGGTTTTGTTTTTTTTAAACATTACGCGCAGAAAAACTAATAAAAGATATACTAAACGGACTCCAAAAATCCCGAAATAAAGTTTCCCCGACTTCTAAAATCGAGCCGGACAAGGTGAACATTTATTTTGGGCCTAAATGCAATTTTGAAAAACGCGCATTTTTCCTAAATTCAAATAAAATAGCGATAAACTCCAAATAAAAATCTTATTTGAATTTTTTATTAAACCTTCAATATTTCTTTATTATGGGAAAGCCATTTTATTCCCTCTCTCTTATTTTTATTATAGAAATAATTGAAGATAAAATAAATAAAATCAAATGATCCTATTTCCAAAATTTGAGAAAGCTCAAATATGAAAATAACGAAATCTCCAACTCTCTCCATGGGTCCTTGAGTTGCGTGAAATTTCTAGGATCAAGCCGAAATGCAATAAAATATGATATGCAATGATGATCTATGTATAACATTCCAAATTGAAAATTTGGGACGTTACAAACCTACCCCCTTAAGATGAATCTCGCCCTCGAGATTCGGGTTGGCTAGAAAATAGGTGAGGGTGGTCCTTCAGCAGATCTTCCTCTCGCTCCCAGGTGGCTTCATCCTCGGTGTGGTGGCTCCACTAAACTTTGCAAAACTTGATAACCTTTTTGCGGGTGACTCGGCTAGCATACTCGAGAATTTTTGACTGGTTTCTCCTCATAGGTCAAATCATTATCCAACTGAATCGCTTCCAGCGGCACTGTATCCCTCAGCGGTATATCAGCCATCTCTGCGTGGCACTTCTTCAACTGGGAAACATGGAACACGTCGTGAACTCCTGACAATTCTTCAGGCAATTCCAACTTGTAAGCAACTTCTCCCATATGCTCCAAAACTTTGTATGGTCCCACAAAATGTGGCACTAATTTCCCCTTAACTCCAAAGCGCTTAACTCCTTGAAGTGGAGATACTCGAAGATAGACTCTATCTCCGACTTCGTACACTGTCTCCTTGTGTTTAGAATCCGCATAGCTCTTCTGCCTGGATTGGGCTACCTTGAGCCTATCGCGAATCAACTTCACCTTCTGTTCAGATTCCTTAATCAAACCTGGTCCAAACAACTGGCGGTCTCCAACTTCATCCCACAACAATGGTGTCCTACACCTCCTTCCGTACAAGGCTTCAAAAGGGGCCATCTTCAAACTAGATTGATAACTGTTGTTGTAAAAGAACTCCGCATATGGCAAGTTGTCATCCCAACTAGATCCATAATCTAGTGCACAAGCTCTCAGCATATCCTCCAAAATCTGATTGACTCTCTGCCCATCCATCGATCCTCATGGATGAAAAGCTATACTGAACTCTAGCTGGTTCCCAAAGTTTCGTGCAACTGATTCCAGAACTTTGAAGTAAATTGGGTTCCTCTATCTGATACAATGCTCCTCGGAACTCCATGCAGACATACGATCTTGGTCATGTATATCTTTGCTAACTTGGCACTGCTGTAAGTGGTCTCCACTGGGATGAAATGGGCTACCTTCGTCAAGCGATCGACTACGACCCATATCGAGTCATAACCTGAACGAGTCCCTGGCAATCCCGTGATAAAATCCATGCCTAGTTTATCCCACTTCCATTCGGGTATCGGCAATGGCTGTAACAATCCTGCTAGCTTCTGATGTTCTGATTCACTCTCTGACATACATCACAAACTGCTACATACTCCAAAATATCCTTCTTCATTCCGGTCCACCAGAAAGTGTCCTTAAAATCCAAATACATCTTGGTATTTCCTGGGTGAATCGAGTACGGTGAATCATGGGCCTCTTGCAAAAGCAACTTACTGATTTCCGGATCATTAGGCACGTAAACGCGGTCCTCAAACCATAAGGTATCGTGTTCATCCTCACGAAATCCTTTAGCTTTTCCCTTGCTCATTTTCTCCTTAATAGAGGCAACCTCCTTGTCAGTTTTCTGAGCTTCTCTGATCTTATCCATCAAAGTAGACTGAACCTCCAATGCTGCTACATGGCCTCTCGGAACTATCTCCAAACATAGCTCTCGAAGATCCTCGGCTAGCTCCTTTGGTAAACCTCCGGTCATTAGTGTGTTGACATGGCTCTTGCGGCTCAACGCATCGGCTACTACGTTAGCCTTTCCAGGGTGATAATGCAATCTCATGTCATAATCCTTAATGAGCTCCAGCCATCTCCTTTGCCTGAGATTCAACTCCTTCTGCGTGAAGATGTACTTCAAACTCTTGTGATCTATGTACACCTCACAATGGTTTCCAATGAGAAAATGTCTCCAAGTCTTCAATGCGTGTACTACGGCTGCTAACTCCAAATCATGTGTAGCATAATTCAACTCATGGGGCTTAAGTTGTCGTGAAGCATACGAAACAATTCTTCCCTCCTGCATAAGTACTGCTCCAAGTCCTCGACGTGAAGCGTCACAATATACCTCGTAACCTTTACTACGATCCGCGAGAATCAAGACCGGTGATGTAACCAAACGTTTCTTTAACTCCTAGAAACTAGCCTCACATTCTTCAGTCCAATTGAACTTGGTATCCTTCTTTAATAACTCCGTCATAGGCTTCGGAATCTTCGAGAAATTATCAATGAATCTCTGGTAGTATCCTTCCAGTCCAAGGAAACTCCGGATCTATCCAACTGTCGTTGGTGCTTCCTAGTTTGTCACAGTGATAACCTTGGTGGGATCTACTGATATACCTTCTCCGGATATAACGTGTCCAAGGAATCCAACTTCCTTCAACCAAAACTCACATTTGCTGAACTTGGCATATAACTGATGTTCTCTGAGCTTCTCAAGCACTAACCGCAAATGCTCCTTATGCTCCTCTTCATTCTTCGAGTAAACCAAAATATCATCAATGAACACCACGACGAACTTATCCAAAAACTCCATAAACACCTTGTTCATCATGTTCATGAAATAGCAGGTGCGTTAGTTAGACCAAATGACATAACGGTATACTCATACAATCCATACCTGGTGGTAAAAGCCGTCTTAGGTATATCCTGCTCTCGAATCTTCAACTGATGGTATCCTGATCGCAAATCGATCTTGGAAAATACCTTAGCTCCTTGTAATTGGTCAAATAAATCATTGTTCATCGGCAACGGGTACTTATTCTTGATAGTTACTTCATTTAGTCCTCGATAATCAACAACCATTCTAAATGATCCATCCTTCTTCTCCACTAGAAGTACTGGCGATCCCCAAGGTGATGAACTTGGGCGAATAAAACCTTTATCCAGTAACTCATTAATCTGCTTCTTAATTTCTTCCAAATCTTGTGCGGGCATCCGGTACGGTCTCTTAGATATCAGTCCTGTGCCTGGCAAAATCTCAATCAAAAACTCAATGTCTCTATCCGATGGCATGCCTGGCAACTCCTCTGGAAATACGTCCGGGTAATCCTTCACCAATGGTACTTCCTCCTGCACAACTCCTTATAAGGAATTTACTTGTGTCTTCTTCGGCTCATGCCGTGACACATACTTGATTCTTCTTCCTTCTGGGGTGGTAAGCAAAATCAACTTACTGGCGTAATCCATGTTTCCTCCATACATCGGTAGCCAATCCATACCTAGAATCACGTCCAAACCTTGCGATTCCATAATGATTAAATCCGTGGGGAAAACATGCCTACCTATGCTCAAAGGCACTTGAAAACATCCTCGACTAGCCATATACTCCGCTCCTGGTGAGCGCACTAACATAGGTGTTCTAAGAACCTTGGTGGGCAGTTTATACTTATCCACAAATCCACGTGATATGTATGAATGCGATGCACCAGTATCAAAAAGAACGATTGCAGTAAAATGTTTTAACCAAAAACTTACCTATTACTGCATCTGGCTGGGCTTCAACCTCCTCCATGTTAACGTGGTTCACCTGTCCCCTGTTGAAAGGGTTTGGCTTCTTCCCAGAGCTTCCATTGCCATTTCCATTCTGGGCTTCAGGGCATTCATTGGCATAATGTTCAGTCTTCTGACACTTAAAGCAAGTGACTTGGCTCGGGTCTCTCTTGGCTGGGGTTGACGGGTTGGTGCAGTTTTGTCCGTTGCTCCATTCCCGTTACCATTATTGGAGCCATTATGATTGTGCGAGCTACCTCCTCCATGGGTATGCTGGAATTGTCCTCCCGGTTTCGGGGTAAAGAATAGCTTTTGCTGAGCTCCAGAATTGTACTTCCCTTGACCATACTTCCTCTTGCGGTTTTCAATCTGTTGCTGCTTCCCTTCAATCATAAGAGCATGATCTACCAACTCCTGATAGTTTTTGAAAGTTGCAACCATCAACTGCATGCTCAACTCATCATTTAGTCCTTCCAGGAACTTCTCCTGCTTAGCTGCATCTGTAGCAACATCATCTGGGGCATAACGTGCTAACTTACTAAAGTCCTCCACATCTTGGCCTCTGATTCGTCCTCCTTGGTGTAAGTTGCGAAACTCATGTTTTTTCATGGCCATAGCTCCTGCTGAAACGTGGACAGTACGGAAAGCTTGCTGAAACTGGTCCCATGTGACAGTGTCAATAGGGTGTGTGGCTGTGTAATTCTCCCACCATGATGTTGTGGGTCCATCAAGCTGATGTGTGGCAAAACACACTCTCTCCGCATCTGTGCATCCGGCAGTGGCCAGCTCTCTTCCAACCTTGCGGAGCCAATCATCTGCAACAATCGGCTCGGTGCTCTTTGGAAAACACTGCGGATTTAGCCTCAATAAATGAGTCAAATGGTCAATTGGTGGTGGTGGTGGTGGTGGGTTGTTGTTGTTGTTGTTGTTGTTGTTGTTGTTGTTGTTGTTGTTGTTGTTGTTGTTGTTGTTGTTGCCTTGGTTCTGTACTAGTGATTGCATCAAAGCATTACATTCTTTGAATCAACTGAAAGTGATCTCCGGTGGGAAAACAAATCCGTGTCGCGTCTCGGAGGCATCTCGAGGTTTTAGAGAAGATGAGAATATAGAATAGAATGAGGTCTAGTGAGAAAACACTACCCATATGCACATGAGACAAATGCAAACAAAAATCACTCCAATCAATTCAAACAAAGGTATACAACGGTCTATCTATCGTCACAAAAGTGCTCGGACTAAACTAGATACATAGGGAAATAGTACTACTGTTATGGTGGTCAACTAGAAAAATTGCTCCGATGAGGACTCCATGATATCCGCTCGGCTTCCGTCAACATAGTCATCATCGCTGTCAAATGCAGGTGCGAGTCGGTGTAAATCGATGATGATATAGTTATTCGGGCAAGTGGAATCATCGTCTTCTCTTCCTGGTGTGGGGTCTCCCATGAAAACTCCTATCTTCCTGGTTAAGTCGTCATTCTTCTCCACTAGCACTTCGATTTCTTCCATGTAATCTTCACGTGTAACCTTGAGTTCTTCCTCTAGCTCTGTGATCTTGGTCAAGGCCTTCTGCAGATCCATCATGCCTGCACACATCTGGTTCTCCTGGCGTCGGATGTGCTGGTTTAACTCCTGGATAAAAGCTGTGATTGATCTATCCTTCCTGGTGTCGATCATCTCCCATTGCTCATCTCGGCGCCCACAAATCTGGTATATAGTATCCTTGAGATAATTGCGGTAGACTTCTCCAATACGTCCCATGGTGATGTGGGCTGCCATGCTCTTTCCTAAATTCCAGGTTGGTGCATCAAAGGAAAACTCTAAGGGCTCCGTGACCGGCACGAACGTCCTTCCTGGAACTTGAACTTGAATCATCCAACGCTCCTCTTCGGGTAAAGTGGCGTTGTAGGTCCCGGCGAAGCTTGGTACTCCAATGTTCAGGTATCTAGTGACTTCCTTCAAGTGACATCCAAAGGGTGTATCATCATCCGGTTGCATGAACTTGTTCCTTGCATCCGCCATCCTAAAAGAGTAGAAAAGATGAGGAGTCAGAAATGAGAAGAAAGAGTAGTGATCTAGGGCTTTAGCTTAGTGGTCGTGTCCTACAGTCAGCGTGTGCTCTGATACCATCTTGTAGCGACCATACCTCAAATAGTCTGATCTATGTGCTTCAGTGTCATCCCTGGATCAGTAATTGTGACACGCACAGTACTTGAAGGATTTATAACAGAGTAGCAATCACACACTTATTACATTGAATGTCTCAAAAGAGAACTTACTACAATAAATATGGCTTAAGGCCATCTAATAACGATAACAGCGGAAGGCTTGGAAGATAAGTGAGTCCATCAACTCCAACGGCATCACCGAGTATAGAACCACGACCTAAAGGCACCTTACTCGTAAATGCGAAAAGTACGCAACATGAACATTGCAGCCCGAAAACGGGTTAGCACATGGAATATGCTGGCAATGTAACACATAGAGAGTAATATGAGGGAGTAATGCTATACTACATGCATATATGGCTGATGGAAAGCTCTATGGTTACAGTTTCGCGTAAAGCCAATTTTTCCCTACTGCAAAGGAATAAACTTTATTTAACTATCATGGTGGTTGTTAAACATTGAGAATGGTTGACAGCATTCTCAATCCCAATTAAGCATCATCATTAAACCCAACAATATTAATTAAGGTAACATGATGAGATTCACATGATAATCCAAGTACTAGATACTCAAGATGTCCATAACCGGGGACAAGGCTAACCATGATTAGATTTATACTCTGCAGAGGTTTGTGCACTTTTCCCCACAAGACTCGATCTCCCCCGTTAGTATTCTCTCACTACAAGGTGTTTGAGAAACGGATGACCGGGACATAGTCTTTCAGAAGCGCTAGCACGTTACGAACGGGTAGACTGTTACACCTACATCCCCTACATCTGCTAGTCTACCACTGTAAGAGTTCGCACGACTTAATCAACTATGCTAGAGCCCATAGTAGCTTGTGGCTGCACACAGAAGTTTCTAGCATGAATAATCTCATGACCCCTTTGAGCCTGGGTGGCGGTCCATAAAGAAAAACAGGCAATCCTGGAATACCCAGGTACCTCAATCCACCCAGATGTGTATTAAAGTTGCCAGCTTAAATAAATCATTAATTAACAAACTCACATTTGTCATGGATACACTCACCCAATCAACGTCTACTAGCATAGCATGGCAATATAAGCAAACGTAGAAGTAACTCCCAAGGGTTTGAAAATAAAACAGGTAATAGGTCCTACCTCAACTACTTCCCAAAAACCCACAATTTAATTAGATCCTAGTCATGCAATGTTTGAGGATTTATCTAATGCTTAAAAACTGGGTATGAAAGGGATATGATCAAAGGTGTTACTTGCCTTGCTGATGATCCGCGAAACCTAGAGATTCAAAGTAGCAAGTGGCGCACTCCGGGTACTCTATCACAAACAAACAAGCATACAATAAGTACTCATCTAATGCACAGGTAAAACTCAAATAAAAGATCTAACCAGAAAGTTCAACTTAAGAACTCCAGTTTGCAAAAAGAATCAAATCAAACGAAGCAACGAAAGTCAAACGGCGAAAGAAACAAGCTTCGTCAAATTTTACAGAAGCAAAAAACTTTTTTGAGTTGATTAATCGGAAAGAGGGTTTCGAGACGAAACTCTAGGCGCTTGAATCGCCTGATTCCGATAAACGAGCGAAAAGTTATACTAGATCGAAAATCGGATCAGAAATAATCGCGGAAAATCCGAGAAAAAGAAAAACGGACGAACAGGCTAACGAACGAACATTTGTTAACTGAAACAAAACGACGAAAACCGCTCGTTAAAACGAACGAACGAGTGAACGCTCGCTAAATAAACTAAACCGAAAAAAACAGATCTAGGGTTTTAAAAAATACCAATCGAAAAACCGGCGGAAAACCGAACGGTTTTCTCAAGAAAAACCGGCGGTGGCGAGGCGGCTACTCCCAGGGGCGGCGGGTCGGCGGCGGGCGGTGGCTCGACGGGTCGGTGGCGGCGGCAATGGCGTCTGCGGCGAGGGCGCTTAGGGTTCGGGCGCGGGTGGGCTGGTGGCTTGGTGGGCTCGGGGGGGGGGGGGCGCTATTTAATGGGGCCGGCCAGGCAGAGTCCTGGCCGAACACGGCCCAAAGTCAGTTTCGTTTTTTTAAACATTACGCGCAGAAAAACTAATAAAAGAATTACTAAACTGACTCCAAAAATCCCGAAATAAATTTTCCCCGACTTCTAAAATCGAGCCGGACAAGGTGAACATTTATTTAGGGCCTAAATGCAATTTTGACAAATGCACATTTTTCCTAAATTCAAATAAAATAGCGATAAACTCCAAATAAAAATCTTATTTGATTTTTTTATTAAACCTTCAATATTTCTTTATTTCGGGAAAGTCATTTTATTCCCTCTCTCATATTTTTATTATTGAAATAATTGAAGATAAAATAAATAAATTCAAATGATCCTATTTCCAAAATTTGAGAAAGCTCAAATATGAAAATAACGAAATCTCCAACTCTCTCCGTGGATCCTTGAGTTGCGTGAAATTTCTAGGATCAAGCCGAAATGCAATCAAATATGATATGCAATGATGATCTATGTATAACATTCCAAATTGATAATTTGGGATGTTACAAACAATAATAGTAATAGTATAGTGTATGCTTCTGGCAATCTAACACCGAATTAACTATTGCACATCCACTGCCTGAGCGAGGGGAAACTTGCATGAGTCAAAAGTTTCTGCTTGTCCTGCGAGCCACCGTGCACAAGCTTCTCCTCGTTCGACAAGTTGACGGGACACAGCAAAGTAATGCTAGTCCATACTGCCTCCTCTCCAGTTAATATGACTTAATTTCAAACGAGATAAATACACATGCATCCTTTGTATATTTGTAAAAATACGGTCAGTGGACTTCATAATATGCTCATTGCGCTCAATATATACATTTTCCGGTGTTTATACGGTCACTATAGCTCACCCTGGCTGAGTATGTGTGTGCATGCACGTGTAGGTTGAGCACTTGAGCGTGACCGTGTGTGTTCTGTCGTGTGCTCGGACATGCATGCATTAGGGCGTCCCACGCGTTTTTGCGTCCATGTGTGCGTGTATTTGTTGCATACACGTAGGGGAGTATGCAGCGTAGGGGCCACTAAAGGAGCAGTCAAATCACACAGTAAGTTAGTCGAAAGAAGCAACCATCATTTCACTCTTCAATGACACGTACGCAATATAAAATGGTTGATATGGAGAGAAAAAGAAAACCACTATATGTACACTAGCAGGAGCCTAATCTACAAGCCTGCTTGCTTGGGTTTCTCTCTTAACAAGCATAGAACGACGGTGGCCACACCGCTGGTCACATATTCGGCCTGATCCCGCAGCTGGGGGAAGGGAACAATGTTCTGCATAGACGCGGTCGACATCGGCGAGGGAGAAAATCCACAGTCGGTGTGTCCCAACCGGGGGTCACCGCGGTATGGGCCGATGCCGCTTCCCAACCGCCCTTCTAGCTATAGCCCGACGTCCCAGGTAGTCCATCTTCCTTTTGGAGCTGGCTTGCTCCACTGCCGCCGCTCCCCACGTAGCTCCATCTCCATGTCGATCTTTCTCTACTTCTACGGGCTTCTACTTGTGATGAGTTTATGTCTCATGAACTAGTGCCAGTACTATTATTCTAATCACACTTCTTCAATATCTTTGCCATCAGGGATGCTCAGCTCGATTTTAGTGGAACTGCACAAAAGCTTCGTATGATCCGAGGGTGCCAACCGTCTTTACTTCGACAGGTTCTACCTGGCCAGGAAATTAAATCCTGTTTAGGGTTTAGGGTTTAAGTCGTAGTGACCCCATCAGTAGTTTTTCTTTCGTACACGCTTCACAACTTTTGTCTTTAGTTGTGAAGTAAATATTGGCTATGATCTGTGAATCATTGAGATGCATCAACATGCGTGTTAGTTTTCCTTTGTATTTGATGGAATGTTGTAACGGGGCAACATTGGAGTAGGAATGAAAATGGAGTGGAAAGTTTCCGTTTTTTCGAAGAAAAAATGGAAACAGAGAGAAACCAATGTTTCGTTTCGTTGGATCGCGCCGTCGAGCAAAACCAACGTTTAAATCACGTCCGGCGTGTTCGTGTCTCAACCTCCTCCATGGCTCGACCCCACACGGTCGCTCGGCATGCCACTCACCGCAAACCGAGTATACGATAACTTTCCCGCCTGCTTGTCGATGGATCGCGCCATGGAGTACTAGTACTACTGGAAGAGATTGACGAGTTGGGGAGGATAGCTAGCTGTAGCACGGACTCCCAAGAACTTTTTACATGCATGTTGTGGCCGGCTATTGTGACCTTTGAGCGCAGAGCAGTCGCGTGCACCAGGAAGCAGCGCGGGCGACGCTCTCTCGACCAGCGCGCCACTTCAATGCCGGCGTCAGTGAGAGGTCGTGTCCGCTCTGGCCGGGCATGATTGCGGCACTGACCATTTCGGGCGGGAAGCATGCGCCGGTGATGAAGAGGGTTCGGGTTGGTCAGGAGCGGCCGTGGCAGCGGTCCGGACGCCCGCAAAAAAGATATGATGTACGTTAATATGCCGTGTATATAACTAACAACGTAAATAATGTGCCAGTTGGACAAATATGATTGGAGATGGAGATGGAAATGGAATTTTACGTAAACACATATATGCATGTCTATGTCTATGTCTATGTGTGTGCGCGCAACGACTCTCGCGACCTAGAAGCGGGGGCGTGTTTTTTATCGAGTTTTCTTTCTTGGTACGTTAAAAAATTGTCCGCCAGTTTTCGTTTCTTTTTTCCGAGAACGCGCGTATTCTATTTAAGACCACTGCTATGGAGAGATATTTTTAATCCATTATAGCCACTTGTTTGATAGAGTTTCTCGCGTCTCGCTCTCTCGCCCTCTCCATATCAAAACAAGATGACAGTGTCCACACTATCTCTCTCCTCACCGGTGGTCACAGATCCGACCGAATCCCGTCCGCTGCGGGAGGTGAGGAGGTGCATCATTGACGTTGTCGCCGTCGGCGATGGAGGAAGCTGATGTGCACCGTCATCTCGGAGCCGGCGCTGGCACGGACGAAGGTCCTCCGCGCCCTTGTTCATTGCCGTCGTGTGGGCAGATCCCACCCGCCCGCCTAAGCGACATCTCGCCCACCTGAGGTATAACTTCTTGTACTGGTCCAACTCCCTGTGTCGCATGCGGGTTTTCTTCTATGCGACTACTCCCCAGCTCCCCGTGTATAGTAGCTAGGGTTTGTCGTCTGGTCCAACATCACCTACTATTATAAAGGAAATGCCACTCAAAAAGTTGTCCTGATTTATGCCTCGATGGAGGTATACATGTTGTTTCGATAAAAAGTACATGGTGGTTGTGCGGTCATTGTCCATATGCCCCTATTGCTGCTGCTAATCTACTACTATCACTGGTTAAATGAAGAAATGTTTTTTTTCTCTAGTATCCTGGTTTAGTTCCCATCAAGATAATCATGATGCTTCTGTTTGTTGGTGTACTTTTCATAATTCTTATTGACAATTGAGATGTCGTTATTAATCTTGTAAAACAAAGTAACAACACTATATCCCTTTTTTATATTTTTGGAAACCGCGATGCGTATCTCCATACTTGGGCATGTCTTCCTCAATTTTAGTGGAACTGCACAAAATTGGATGGCCATTGTTGTTCTGCCTCACTGTCCTCTGCCACGTGGTTCTTCCTTCCGCGAGCTTGATTACTGAGAAGAAACAGACCACAGTGAGGATTTGTCGAACTTCATAGGTGCCTCACCCAAACTTGATGCCAAATGGATGATGCATCACCATGATGACCTATCGATGCTCATGGTTGCACCTCATGGTTGCGTCAGCTGGTGAAGCTGATCGACTTTCAATGAAAAACAAGCTGTCTTCCATCAGTGCTCTTTGCTTGTTACCCACAAAGATGATATCCTTTGTCAGATCACCTTGGTTGCGTTGGAGACGCAGTCGTCTTTCACGTTGGTGCAATTTTATCACACAATTGGCTATGAACCAAATGTTTCCTCGAAGAAGGATTGACGTTGGTACTAAGAGCATAAGTTTTGTATTGATTTCTAATCCTTCTCACAACTTTGTCTCCAGCTCCTCTGTAATTTTATTTGTCCAGCTATTAACTTTGATTAAAAAAATGGTGTGGACTAAAAACCCGGATGAACGTAGTAGCCCTCCATTTTTATTACTCCGCATATTAGATTTGACTGAAGTCAAACTTTGTAAAGTTTGACCAAGTTTAGGCCGAACACAACAAACCATAATTATTAGAGAGGGAAAACTGTACATACTCTCAAACCTTTCCAATAATTTAAATTAAAATTATTTATTTGTACACACTCTCACACCTTTCCAATAATTTGGCGCATGTGTGGTTTTTCACTTAAGGGAGGGTAGTGTACCATATGTGAAGGACAGGAAGTGCGACTAGGACGCGTGGATCGTTAGTTCATCGGAAGTAGTAGTTTTCTTCACTGGTACGTTAAATAAAGAGTTCCATTTTGTACTTACACAATTTAAAACGATTGTTATGGAGAGAATAAGAAAACCACTCAACTGTATATTAGACGTATACACGAGTACTATATGGATGCAGCTTCATTGACACCTGCCTTTGGGTTTATGACAGGTGGGCCCAAAATGTGGCTGGCCCACCTGTCATACAGCCAAAAGCAGGTGCGGTTAAGGCACCGGAGCTCAGTCCGTACTACAGTATATATATATATAAGCTGGAGCCTCAGCGCTTGTTCGCTAGGGTTTGCACTCTCCACACTCTCGCCGCACTATATATATATATATATATATATATATATATATATATGTATACACACGCTAGAGGCTCAGCGTTCCTTTACTAGGGTTTGCTATATTCACAGTTTCTGACCCTCTTCACCAGATCTAAACAAGACTGCGTTGTGGTCTATCTCTCTCACCCCCCCCCCCCTCACAGCTGGCGAAGGAGGCATTCGGATCCCGTCGCACCGGGAAGGGGAGGAGGTGCGGCGTTCACTCTATCGCCTTCAGCGCGGGAGGCAATCCACTGTCAGCTGCGCTTTTCGCTTTCACACAGCGCATGTGCGGGAGGGCCACCGACCCCTTCTTCCTTGCTCCTGTACATAGTGTGGGAAGATCCGACCTCCGGCCGCACGCCTTGCCACATCCCGACGACCCTAAGGTATAAGTTTCTTTGAAACCGTCATTGGTCTAGTTGCATGCGGATCTTTTTCGATTCTGTAGTCGAATCTAGGTCTTGGTTCAATGAGGAAAGGAGGGAGGGAAAGTAGTATAGACTAGCTACCCAGCCGCTTTGTTGGTCGAAAAGGGAAAAATGGGGTAACCCAGTACACACATCTGTAAGGAACCGAACTCTTTGTTGAAAAGGGAAAGAAACTGGGGGGTCGGGTAGTTTGTGCAGGACTAGATTTGCTGCCCTCACATAGGAAAAAGTTTCAAAGAGAACAAATATGGGACCAACACAAATATGCTGCTTGGCTACATACTCTGCATCACCCATTTCTATGTGTGGACGCACATGGTGCTGGCATGTCCCATGTCCCATCCACATGATCGTGCAGTGTGTTTTGAGATGTTGTGCTACTTGTATTGGTACTGTTTTAAATAAATGTTGAATTGTAGCTATTGTATTGCTCTCTTTTCCCATTAAGTAGTGAACAAAAATGGTACCAACCCAGACATGATGCTTGTTGCTTTGTTACAGCAAACTCTGCATCACCCCCTTTATAAGTAGATGGAAGCACATGGTGTTGTTGCGCCCACTCGCCCCTAGAACTGTTTATACTTTTTCTTAATCCAATGCTGATGGTAAAATGAAGCAATGCCACTCTCAGAATTAACTACTAAACTATTTTAAGATAATTTCTCTGTTAATATGAATCAATGCAACCGTTTTAGAAATGCTACTGTCCTATACTTTGTTTTCCATCAAGATAAGGTAGATACTTCTTTTTGTGGCCGCATGTTTCATCCTCCTTTATTGGCAGTAATTGTTTCCTTTTCTGCCTCTGTTAAATCAGGGATATCTATTCAACTTATTGCTATAGCAAACTTAAATGTCACACCGGCGACTTTACTTGATTTCAGTGCAACTGCACAAAACGGGATTGGATTTCCTGTGATCTTGTGTGCGTCATGACAGGTTGGTACTTGCCTTCATCCACATGATCGTGTAGTGTGTTTTGAGATGTTGTGCTACTTGTATTGCTACTGTTTTAAATAAATTAAGCAATGCCACTCTCAGAGTTAACTACTGAATCTTATTTCAAAACTGCAACACTTGTTAGGGATTGGCGGAATTACCATTTTTGTGGCCGCATGTTTCATCCTCCTTTATTGGCCAGTAATCGATTCTTTTTTTGCCTCTGTTAAAACAGGGATATCTATTCAACTTGTTGCTATTGGGACATTTTGCTTCGCTTAATTTTGGTGGAACTGCACAAAATGAGACCGGATTTCCATATATGTGTTGAGAACTCTTTTAGATCTTCCTCCGGAGTTGTTTCAAATCTTGGTCTTGAAAGGTCAGTACCTACTTTCCTCAGAATTAACTACTGAATCTTAGTTCAAAACTGCAACACTTGTTAGGGATCGGCGGGAGTACCATTTCTGTTAGGGATAGGCCGGAGTACATGTTTAAGAAATGTATTGTTCGAGATAATGTCTCTGTATATTATATCGATTATGTTGTTTTATAAATGGTACTATCCTGCTTTGTAGTTCTTTCTACATGTTTAACCAAGGTATTGTTAAGATAATGTCTCTGTTAAAATGAATCGATCGCATTGTTTTAGGAATGATACTTTTACGCTTTGTCGTTCTTTATACATGTTGAAACAAGGCATTGTTAAGATAACGTCTCAGTTAATATGAATGAATCACACTGATTGAGAATTGCTACTCTCCTGCTTTGTTTCCCATTAAGATAAGGTAGATCAATAGATGTTTTTCTTCTAGGAGTACAAGTCATCAACCGTTATTTCTCAGTAATTGTTTCCCTTATACCAATTGTTGCTTACAGGGATATCCAAACTAAAGCTCGGTTTTATTCCGACTTTGATTTTAGTTGAACTGCACAAAAGGAGCCAATGTGTCTAAGGCAAACTGTTGCATTAGTGGGTCCAGTTGGTCTTACCACTTTGCAGAAAGAAGCAGTCACTGTTTGCGCTACATTACACAAGGAATGATCGAGAAGCTTTACAGAGTATTAGTAGACGCTGGTGACATGACTATAGTCTGCAGAGAGCATAGGAAACTCTACAACACGTGGAGTGCACTGGGCAAAAAGTGCCCAAACAAGTACAGGAAGCCAGGACAGGACTCCAAATCTATCAATGTCATTCTAAGCAACAATGATGGGGCATCTAGGTATGGTAATCTATTTACCGTACTTCCAGTTTGTTAGTCCACCGATTGGTGGGTTGACACTGGGGCCAATATTCATGTGTGTGCTGTTGTGTCTTTGTTTTCTTGCAAAATATAAATATGATATCCACAGGGATGCTCAACTTGATTTTAGTGGAATTGCACGAAATGTCCAGATGGTTTGTGTCCTCCATAATACTTCATCATGCATAATACATCGAATGGTTCTCTAATCATTCGTCATCACCTTGAGCCACCAGACTATATGTTTGAATGGTGCTGCCAGCGTCGGCCATTAAGAAGGGTAAGAAGAAAGACAAAAAGAGAGATGGCTGCTTCACTTGTGGTTCGGAGGAACACCGGGAAAACAAGTGCCCAAACAAGTACCAAGAAGCCAGGACAGGACTCCAAGTTTGTCAATGTCACTCTAAGCAACAATGATGGGGCATCTGGGTATGGTAATCTGTTTACCATACTTTCAGTTTGTGAGTCCACCGATTGGTGGGTTGACACTGGGGCCAATATTCATGTGTGTGCTGATGTGTCTTTGTTTTCTGGCAGCATATAAATACGAAATCCACAGGGATGCTCAGCTTGATTTTAGTGGAACTGCACAAAATGTTCAGATGGTTCGTGTCCTCCATAATACTTCATCATGCACAATACATCGAATGGTTCTCTAATCATTCGTCGTCACCTTGAGCCACCGGACTATCAGATGACAAACCCTGCCCATTCCACAATCATAGGCATTACATATTTTGAATGGGAAAAGCTTGTCAAAGTTGCTCATTGATGTTAGCCAGAAGACATGCATTTGGTATTTTTGAGTAGGACGCCCTTTGCTGTGAGCAACGTCGATCGTTTTTTCCTATTCCTGTCTTCAGTTCATAAGTAAATATTTACTATGCTGAGATGCATAGTCACATGAATGTTGACTTATGTAAGATATTTTAAGAGTTTGTTTTGAATATTGTCTATGTAATGCCAGGCCTTGAGTTTGATTGCAAAGTTGAGCTTGGAATGTTGTGGCATGCGGCATCATGAGCTCTTCACCGTGCCTCCTGAGAATAATGCTTCGTATTGTTTTGCATGTCGATCTAATGCCAGTGATTTGCCTGTTAAGAAGATCATCCTCTTCTGTTGTTTCCGTGCTTAAGAAGTTCATCGTCTTATGTTTCATTCATAGCCTATACGACAAGTCGGGTAGGTTAGACGTGAAACCATATGATCTTCCGACCAACTCATCATCTTAGGCCATGATTGGGTCATTGTTTTCCAACCAAAACCGCTTTTAAAACTGACGCTTGTAAATAAAAGCAGATGGTCTCGGGCGAAGCGCTTGGTTGGTCGATTTCGACTAGTAAAAATATACACTGGTCACTCAAATTACACGTGTAACCCGCCGGTTTTACTTACAGACCTCGGGCCCTCGGTTTCATTATGCCTGTATTTTACGTGTTGTTTTCGATGACGAGTAAATTACACTTATATCTTAATACAGGTGTGAAATAAACTAGAGCTCCCAAGCGCGGCCTTACCGTTTCATGCTGTCTCAGTCTCTCGAAGGTGCTCATAGCTGTCCAATGATCCTGACTTCCTGAATGAGCAGCGTGCGCTGTATCAGACCATCCGTAGGGCCTGCGAGGCCCTCTCCGCTGTCCTTCGAGTTGTTGCGCTCGCCGTGGCGCCGAGCATTGTTAACATGGTCAATGAACATGAGGACGCGGGAGATGACTTTATTTTGACTGGATGATAGTAGGGACCCACTAGGGCCATAGCCGTACATATGCAAGTGCCTCCTTATTATGTACAACTATGTTTTTTTGCTTCCTCCTGGTTTCCTAACATCACGGTCCCACACCACTGTCAACCTATGTAGTCAATATAAACGAGAGAATTGCACAAGGTGCGGCCGACAGCTGGGACTAAGCAGCTCGAGTAGTATTTGTGTTTTTGAGGCGTGAGCACTGCAGAGTTTTTCTTGGCGATGTTTTCGTTGTTGTTCAGAGGAGAGCAGGGTATTAACTGTGCGGGCTATGGCCCGTCTAGCCCAGGATAGATATCCAGCCCAAATATTAATTTTTTTCAAGATGAAAATGGCTAGCCCAGCTATATGTTTTTTTGAGGAATACCCAGGCAAGGTCAACTTGTTATTCTCCGCCCCGCTGGGCTGCAAATCTTTCCTAGGAGGGATGCATTAGTCTTAACGGGAAAATGGGCTTTAAAAATAATAAATGGGATGTAATTATAAAAACTGGGCAGTAACTATAAAAAATGCACCAAACACGAAATTAGTTTATAAAATATTATTTATGGATTTTGAAAATCTTAATTTCTAAATTGTTGCGCGCGCAATGTTTCGTTGGATTTTTACATAATACAAATTTATATTTAATCTGACTAGAAATTTCGGGATCAAAATATTTTGGATCCCATCAAAATGTGGGAAATTTTATTGAATTCTTTCTTGAACGGCTGGTTAAAATTATTAATCGTTGTCCTAGCTAGAGAATGGGCTGTACTTTTAGAAACTGTAAATGGGCTCTAGTAAATTCCATTAAAATTCAAAAATGGGATGTACATTCTTACAAATCACAAATGGGCTATAAATTCTCTGCCACACACTTGTGGGCCTACTAAGTTGACGCGTCCCCTAAAAAAAGAAGTTGACGCGTATGCAAGGCTTTATCAACTTATTATAGTCAACGCATGGTTCTAGCAGCAGTGGCCGTTGGATGTCTATCCAACGGATGTCGTGCTTCTTCAATCTCGGATATTCTAGCTTCGGCCACCCAAAAAATGATTCCTTCCCCTGACATCTGGGGCACACCGTTTCGGAGGCTGACCTGTGGGCCTACTAAGTTGACGCGTACCAAGGGCTTTGTCAACTTAGTCAATATAAACGATTCTAGCTGCTGTGAGATGTCCATCCAATGGCCATAGTGCTTCTTCAACCTCTGGTCTTCTTGCTCCAGCCGCCCAAAGCAGCGCCGGTCGTGCCGCCTGATCCTGCCTCCTGTGGCTGGCTGTGCTGCCGCGGAGGCCTCACCGCCCCTACTACTCCCACCGCTGGCCAGGCCATCCCTCCACTCACCCACACCCCCGATTATTCTACAGCGACGGCAGCCTCACACCACAGCCGAACCAGTGAACCCTCGTACTCCTCTCCGCGCGGGTTTCCACTGCCGCGTCTTCCCAGGCTCCCCGTCGTCCACCACCGTGGTGCTCTCGGCGCGGCGTGGTCAATGTGGTCAACGACCGACTTCCATCGGAAGAGTACTGTAAGTGGAGAGGCTGACAGCTGGGTCCACGACAGCCACAAGGAAGTGCCTCCTTATTACGCGGAAAATAATTATTCCTACACCTGACAACAGGGACCCACCGGATGGGCCACCATATTTGGCGAAAAAACGTTTCCCTCCTGACTGCTAGGACCCACCGGACGGGCCACCGTATTTGGCGAGAAAAACATTCCCCCCGCTGTCAACTCGAACCAACTGGAAGTGCCTCCTTATTACGCACAAAAAAATGAATACCTCCCTGCTAGTTGGGACCCACCTTGGTGGGAGGCTGACTTGTGGGCCTGCTAAGTTGACGGGGACGGAGTGCTTTGTCAACTTAGTCAAGATGAACAATTCTAGCTCCAGTGACCGTACGATGTCCATCCAACGGCCATAGTTCTTCTTCAACCTTTGGTCTTCTTGCTCTAGCCGCCCACAGCAGCACCGGTCGTGTCGCATCCTCCTGCCTCCCGTGGCCGGCTATGCTGCCGCGGAGGCCTAACCACCCCGTACTATTCCCACCGCTGGCCAGCCCCTGTGGCGACGGCAGCCTCACACCGCAGCCGAACCAGTGAAGCCTTATTCTCCTCTCCGCTTGGGCTTCCACTGCCGCATCTTCCCCGGCTCCGCGTCGTCCCCTTCCTAGGCCTCGCTGTCGTCCACCGCCGTGGTGCTATCGGCGCGGCGTGGTCAATGTGGTCAACGACCGACTTCCATCGAAAGAGTACTGTATGTGGAGAGGCTGACAGTTGGGTCCACGGCAGCCGCAAGGAAGTGCCTCCTTATTACGCGGAAAATAATTATTCCTCCACCTGACAGCAGGGACCCACCGGAGGGGCCACCGTATTTTGTGAAAAAACATTTCCCCCTGACTGCTGGGACCCACTGAACGGGCCACCGTATTTCGTGAAAAAACGTTCCCCCCGCTGTCAGCTCGGACCCACCGGAAGTGCCTCCTTATTACGCACAAAAAAAATGAATACTCCCCCTGATAGTTGGGACCCACCTTGGTGGGTGGCTTACTTGTGGGTCTGCTAAGTGGACGGGGATGCAGTGCTTTGTCAACATAGTCAATATGAACGATTCTAGCTCCACTGACCGTAAGATGTCCATCCAACGGTCAGAGCGCTGCCTTCAACCTTGTGGTCTTCTTGCTCCGGCCCAAAGCAGTGCCGGGTCGTCTTGCATGCTCCTCGCCTCCCGTGGCGGGTCAGTCTGCCGCTGGAGGCCTCACCGCCTCTACTATTCCCACCATCGCCAGCCCTGCATCGATGGCAGCCTCACACCACAGCCAACCAGTGAACCCTCATACTCCTCTCCGCTGGGCTTCCACCGCTGCCTCCCTCGGCTTCTGCGTCGTCCCCTTCCTAGGCCTGCCGTCGTCCACCGCCCTGGTGCTCTCGGCGCGGCGTGGTCAATGTGGTCAACGACCGGCTTCCATCGGAAGAGTACTGTACGTGGAGAGGCTGACAGCTGGGTCCACGGCAGCCGCAAGGAAGTGCCTCCTTATTACGCGGAAAATAATGATTCCTCCACCTGAAAGCAGGGACCCACCGGACGGGCAACCATATTTCGCGAAAAAAAACATTTCCCCCCTGACTGCTGGGACCCACCAGCTACATCTTCGCACGCAAGGAAGTGCGTCCCGACAAAAAAAACGATTCGCCCCCTGACTGCTAGGACCCACCAGCTACATCTTCGCACACAAGAAAGTTCCTAACAGTCGGGACCCACCTGGTCGAAGCGTACGTAGCGTTGTCTGGTCGCGAACGTGTACGTACATACTGGTTGATGTAGAGGCGCATGCGTAGCATATACACGTACGTATAACGGCCAATGTGCAAGAAAGAAAATACGGCCACGTATGTACATATGGGCGGGGTCTCGGACGCCTACTCGCGCATACGTACGGCCAGGGCTCGTGTACATGGCTGGGTCGAAACAGAGAAACTGCGTCATCATCATGTTCATGGGGAGCCAACCGGCTGGGTCGGAACGGAATGCATCGTCGTGTTCATCGGGAGGACTTGGACGGAATAGTCAATGGAAACGAGGCCTGGCGTACCGCAGAACGGTGGAAACGGCCTTGTGCTCGACCGGCTATATTCGAAACGGGATCCTGTTTATCGGGAGGGGTCTGGCGTACCGCAAAATAGAGGAAACGGACCTCCTACGGTCGAAACGGGGGTCCTGTTGATCGGGAGGGGTGTGGCGTACTGCAAAACGGAGGAAACGGACTTGTGTTGGAGCGCTACGGTCGAAACGGGGGTCCTGTTCGAGGGGTGTGGCGTACTGCAAAACGGGACTCCAAGGGATACTGTACATCTCCAACATCGACCCCCTCTAGCCTCCACGGGCTACTGTTCATCCACCGTCGACCTCCTCCAGCCTCCACCTGCGACTGTTCATCCACAATCTCCTGTTCATCCAGCCTCCACCGCGCGCTACTCCACCGGCTACTATTCAACCAGCCCTCTCCACGGGCTCCTGTTCAACCACCCCTCCATAGGCTACTGTTCATCCAGACCTCCACCGTCTACTATTCATCCAGCCCTCCACGGGGTGGTCCTGTTCATCCAGCCCCAACCGGCTGGATCGATCAGGGTCCTATTCATCCAAAGGCAACACCACGGGGTCCTGTTCATCCACCCCCATGGGGAACTATTCATCCAACCCCCCCCCCCCCAGCAATGCTCACTGTTCATCCAGAGGCAGCATCGATCGGCTTCAGTTAGTAGCAGTAGCGAAGGAATCGCTCGATCAGTTTAGTTAACAACATCGATCGATCGCTCGGGTTCAGTAACGCGTAGCCTGCAGTGCAATCGCTCGGGTTGATTTAGAGCCCAACGCCTCCTCGGGTTCAGTTAGAGCCCGACGCCTCGCACCCACGCGCGTGCATGTACGAGGGAAACGTGCATCGCTCGGCCCTGACCACCCACCGTAACTAGGAACACCCCGATATTTTCCTCACCCTCGCTTCTACCATGGTTTTTTCCGTCATGGACGGCCCAAAGAATGTCATGCAGCTGCGTCTCTGGCCCGCCGAGGATGAAAAGCCCATTTTTTGTCATCGAAGTAGGAGCCCACCACATCTATGATGATACCGGGTTTTGTCACAATTATCGTCATAGAAGTGTCATAAGTATGACAGAAAAAAATTTCGTTCGGCCCAAAATGTCACGGATGTGTCTTCTTTTTGTAGTGAGCTCTCCTGCTCTCCCATCCCCGCCATAGTCGCCGCCTCGGCCATCTCAAATTCGTGCAAGCCGCGGCTTCTCTCTGCCTTCCACCTACACCAGAGAGCCCCTGGACCCCTTATATCCTCCCTATGCGCTCTCCCCCTCGCCGGAGCCCTTGTTGCTGCTGCCCCCTCGACCGCCGCGCCCAGCTGCCACCATGCGGTCCCATGCCACCCCTCTCCTCGGCTTACGCTCCAGATGGAGCTTCTCTTCCACTTTTCATGGGGTGCCAGTGGCAGGTGGCCGGAGCAGCGGGGGCCTTGCCGTCTTGCCTCGCTTACGCCTCTGCCTGTCATTTGGGAAGAAGAAGGAAGCAGGAGGGAGGAGAGGAGTCAGCCGTGGGCCCCACATGTAAGCCATACGGTGTTGACCCCACCCAGTCAAGCATGGATAAGTGACGGGCCCCTCCCGCGTGGGACCCGCACGTCAGCACCACACGAGCGGCCCCGCGCTTGCCTAGCTGGATAAGTGGAAACACATTTGGTGAAGTGCGTTTTCAATAAGAGAAAGCGTATTTTGGTCTTAGCTCGGTAAGAAGTGCGTTTTCCTTCTAGGAAAACGTATTACTGATTAACTACGGCTAGAAATACGTTTTCTCTGCTGAGAAGGCGTATTCAACTAAATGTGCTTTCTGTTTTTCAGCTCAGGGGCCTGTTTGTAGAAATCTTTTTACAGATTGGTCCCTGGACTTTGTCAGGCTATAACTTTTTGCTTGTAACTTCGTTTAAGGTGAATCCAAAGCCCATTTCTTCGTATCGTCAAGCCCGTTCTATTGGTCACACTTTAACCCTGTGTTAACATTCTGAAATGACCATTTTTCCCTTGCACATAAACAGCCCCTCCGGGAGAGGACTGTTTACGGTGAATCTCTCCGCGGCTTCACCGCACTTTTCCCCAGTGCCTTCTTCATCCGCAGGCAAGCCACAATACCCACTTCCCTGATAGTAATGCAGTAGCCATGGTTTTCAACTTGAATATTAATTAAATGTTTGCTTGTTTAAATATGTTAATTGTTATTTCGGTAATGCTTCTAGGTTAGTCCTTACTTTCTTGCTATGTTGTTATGCACCTGGTTATCATGCCCTGCTAGTTGCTAGAATTCCTTTCATATGCTTATGCTTGCTAGTAGTACATGTTGATGTTGGTGATGGTCTTTGGTGCATGACTGCCATCTGTCCCGAGTACCGTTGTTATGCATGTTCCATTGCATCCAGTTGGTTAAATGCTTGCATGATGGCATTGTTGATATGTTCTTGCATGATATTTATTGTTGATGCTAGTGCTCATGCTATGTTTCTGAGAAGTATGTACTTGTGATGTTCATGCTAGTCAGTATGCCATGCTTAGTTGGATATGATTCATTGTTGATATGGTTAATAGTTATGTTGCACCTCCATGCTTATGTTGATATCATGTTCATGCATTGTAATTTGCATCATGTTATTTTATCATGGCTCAGCATATTTGCATTCAAGTTTAACCAGATTAAATTGAACTTGAAAAACTATTGGCTGAGTCATGGTGCTACCATATCGAGCTGACCAGTGCAACCACGCTTGCCTTTATGGGAAGGTCCTAACTGGGACTATTGTCGTGCCTCTAGCCGGTGCCTCCAACTAGGGAAGGTTATGGGCGTGCGGTACCCTGGCCCGGTAAGCAGACATAACCTTGTGTGCCCGTTGTTATTATATCCGGATTGTCCCCGTTTGGGACTGTTTTGCCACGGTGATGGCCGTTTTGCCACGACGGTGGCCGTTGGTGCCTTTGGAAGGCATGGGGCCACCCATGACTTAGCCCAGAGGGGAGTTGGTCGGAGTGGCCGGGAGAGTGTCATGGCAGTAGATCGGTTTTGTCGGAATGCCATTCGTCCACCCGAATGGGAGCGAGAGGCCATGGGTTCCGTGGTGTGGGTACAGTGTGCTAACCTCTGCAGAGAGTGTGTGTTAATTCTATCGATAGCCGTTCCCGCGGATTTGGGCCCAGTTCGTGTCGGTCACACTATGGGTCAACAGTAATAATAATGATGTGCTTAATAACAACCCCGGTTCGATGATGAGAAAAGTTGGATATGTGATCCGTGAATGATCACCATTTGGTTACAAGGTAACCCGTTGAACCAAGTGTGGTTCCGTTTGTGATCGTGAAAGGATCATCGTGGTATCAAGGATACAGAGCTGTTGAATACTTGTGATGTTGTGCGAGAATCATTGGTAAAGGTCAAGCTCCTTGTGGTCATGTAATGATTACTATGGTATTGTTTATACCAAGCTTGATTGGATCTTGAGATGATCGTGTGATCTCCAAGGATGGTATGTGGTGCATGTGATGGTTACGAGGTAGCCCGAGCAGAATAAGTGGTGCATATAGTGTCATCATGTTGCATGCTAGTATCGTCAGATTCATATGTTCATGACATGCTCATATTGTGCTAGCTATATCATGTTCATGTTGTTCATGCCATTTATTCTGATGATATCATGTTAATCCTTGTAACCTGTAATTGCCATGCTGGTGTTTGTCTTGAATCCTTCTGGTTATTGTGAGCTTGCAAGTACATTCAATATACTCACCTGGCGTGTTATGCCAGTTTGCAGGTCATGCCAAATTTGATTGCTTGTTTGCCATGGATTCTGTGTTTGCGAGCTAGGATAAGCGTTCCAGCCAGAGTCCCTGCAGAGTGGAGTTCACCACCGTTGCCGTTGTTCTACTGCTAGAAGTTATTCCGCTGCCTCGATTTGTTCTGCTGCTTGCATAGAGCAACAGTGGCAGGCGTAGTGTCGCCGTGTCGATGTAACCCTTGTACCCAAATAGATTTTAATAAGAGCTAATTTGTTCTATGCTAAGCAGTGCCATATTCCAGAAGACTTCATCTCGATCTCTGAGCTGGAATACGGGGCATTCCGGTTTTCTCTGAGTCGGTGTGCCACAGAGGACCAAGGCCAATGTAAGAGAGTGAGAGTGCCACCATAAAAGGGGACTGATTCAGAGCGACTAGAATAGACAAAACTCTTGTATTCACATCCTCCCTCGCGAGAGCAATCCCAACCAAGCAGGGGTAGGGTTTTACACTGCAAGGTGGCCCGAACCTGGGTAAACCACCGTGTCCATTGTTCTTCTTCCTTAGCTCGAGCATGCCGGAGCATAGCCGGGAGGTTGTGAGGACGTGAGATAGAGCAGAGCGGTAGGAACAAGCGCACCCCAGAGTTCGAACCTCTTGGGTCCCCGGAGCCCCGATTTCAACATGAGGTGAGCTATATCCCAGTGGCAGAAATGGACAAGACACGTATTTGTATAGTTGTCGTTAAGGATAAAAAGACGCGGTTTATTCATGCATGAGTTTACTTTGTCTACATCATGTCATCTTGCTTAAGGCGTTACTTCGTTCTTTATGAACTTAATACTCTAGATGCATGCTGGATAGTGGTCGATGTGTGGAGTAATAGTAGTAGATGCAGGAAGCAGTGGGTCTACTTGTCTCGGACGTGATCCCTATATAGATGATCATTGCCTTGGATATTGTCATGATTATTTGCTTTTCTGTCAATTGCCCAACAATAATTTGTTTACCCACCATATGCTATTTTCAAGAGAGAAGCCTCTCTAGTGAAAACTATGGCCCCAGGGTCTTGTTGTTATCATATACTAAAATCCCAAAAATACTTTGCTGCAACTTTCTTTACTTTATTTTATTTTGTGTTTTATCTATCTATCTGTCGGCGTCCTGGGAACGGGGATCCCCAGACTTGCCTGCCTGCGGCCCACGGCGTGGCTCCACTAACGGCCTGGTACGGCCCATCTTCATCAGCAAAAACTCAAGACCCTCGCGAGGGGCCAAGCCTTGCGATGCAGACGACACAAGGCCTCCGTAGGGGCAGCCTCCCTAGGATGGCTCGCGAGGAGCAGAGAGATCAAGGCGAGGGGCACCTCGCGAGGTTTCTGTGACGTGATCCATGACGACCAAGGCCAGGCGGGCGCCAGGCAGGCGCCAATGGGCGCAAAGTACTTGTTTCCTCTTTGGTGCTAAAGGGGCAAGCACAAGCGAGGAGTCCTGAGGCATCATGCAAAGGTTTCCATATTGGTGCAACGAGACCAAGACCAGCAGGACGGCATGCCAAAGGTCATCGCGGAGCCCATGACGTCGTCACCACCAGAGCCTTTGCCACGCGAAGACCACCTTTTGTCAGGATAGCTTGTACTAGTTGTCCCCCTGCAAATTCGTCGTTGTGGGATCCCTTCCAGCCTAAACATTTGGGAAGAGGACCATGGCCTCTATAAATAGGACTAGCCACCACCATAGGAGGCAACGGACCTTGGACCGGATCCACTCCACCAAGACCACCCTCACCAGGTCATAGAGCACGAGAACGCCTCTCCTCAGGAGGTTGTTCATCCCTTGTACTTGTTCATCCCCAGCCTACAAGGCAATCCACCACACCACACTAGAGTAGGGTATTACACCTCAACGGTGGCCCGAACCAGTATAAACTCTTGTGTACCTTGTTCCGTGGGTTCGGCGAGCTAGGCCTTGAGATCGTGGCGAGAATGTGAGCTAGGGGGAGAGAGATCTTCATGCGCACCCCAGAGTTCGAACCTCAAGGGTTTTGCCGGAACCCGTAATCCGACATTTGGCGCGCTAGGTGGGGGTGCGCCGAAGTTCGCCTCTCCGCCGGCACCGCCTCCCCATTCCGTCCCCATGGTCGGCGTTGCTCCTCCATTTGGGCCAACGGTCGCCCGCGATGGCGCCAGGGGGCTCAGGGCCTTTACCCCCGCCTTGCGGCGGGTGCAGTGGCCGCCCAAGTTCAAGCCGGAGATGCCGCGACGCTACGACGGCGCGGCGGATCCGTCGGTCTTCCTACTTGTGTACGAGGAGGCCATCGTGGAAGCTGGAGGCGACAACAAGGCCATGGCAAACTTGTTCCCCATGGCCCTCGCTAGCGTGCCGCGGGCCTGGCTGCTCAACCTGCCAGAATCCTCTGTGGCTTCTTGGGAAGAGCTGCGCGACCTTTTTGTTGTGCGCTTTGCGCCCGCACCTGTCGCCGTCGCGACCATCCTCGGCGGCTCGCAGGCACCGCCTTCTGGCCGCCATGTCCAGCAGTTCTTCCGCCAGATCGGTGCTGCCTCCGCGCAGCAGAGGGCCCCTCCAGGATGGGTGGCACACAAGGCCGACATCACCTTCGACTCAGGGGATCACCCCGTCACCACTGCCAGCTCGGGCGTGCTCCCAATGCTTTGCACGCCCACCATCTGCAACATAGCCGTCACCAAGACCCTCATCAATGGCGGGGCCGGCCTTAATGTGCTCTCTGTGGAGGCCTTCGGCTTGCTTCATGTACCGCACGAACGGGTCCATCCCACCAAGCCCTTCTCCGGAGTTGGCAGCGGCTCCACCAGCTCCCTAGGGCAGATCCGCCTCCCCATAACCTTCGGCGCCCGCGACAACTACCGCACCGAGCTTATCGACTTCGACATCGCCCGCAGCAGCCTCCCGTACAACGCCATCCTTGGGTACCCTGCCCTAGCTCAGTTCATGGCAGCGACTCATCCGGCATACAACCTCATGAAGATGTCGGGCAGGAGCGGCGTCCTCACCGTGGCTGGAGACACCAAGGAGGCTCTGGTGGCCCTCAAGCTTGCCTTCAGGGCCGCAGCGGCAGTGCACCCGGCCGGTGAGGCCACCCTAGTGGCTAAGGAGGCCGCACCGGCGAAAAAGAAGCAGTTGTTCACTCAAGATCGGGCCGAAACGAAGAAAGTCCGGTCGTGGAAGGTGGACCCTCGGGAGCCACCTTCACCATAGGCGCCAACCTCGACCCATATCAAGAGGAGGTATTGGTGAAGTTCCTGCACGCGAACAAGGAGGTATTCTCTTGGGGACCCAAGCAGCTGCTAGGGTTCCCAAGGGGTGTAATCGAGCATCACTTAAGGGTGTGCCCCAATGTGCACCCTGTGAAGCAGAAGGCGCGGCGACAGTCCACGAAGAAGCAGTCCTTCATCGTCCAGGAAACTCGCAAGCTGGAAGCGGCAGGTGTCATTCGTGAGGTCCGATACCCGTAGTGGCTGGCGAACCCCGTCGTCGTGCCAAAGAAAGGCGGGAAGGAAAACATGTGTGTTGAGTTCACCAACCTCAACAAAGCCTGTCCCCAAGACCTATTCCTGCTTCCGCGCATCGACCAGATCGTCGACTCCACCGCGGAGTGCGACCTATTGTGTTTCCTGGACGCATTCTCAGGCTACCACCAGATCAAGATGGTAGTGGAGGATGTGGAGAAGACCGCCTTCTTGACCCTGTGCGGGGTGTACTACTACACCTGCATGCCGTTCAGACTGCGCAACGCCGGGACGACCTTCCAGCGGCTGATGCACATCGCCCTGGGTCTGCAGCTCGGGAGAAATGTTGAAGCCTATGTCGACGACATCGTGGTAAAATCTCGGGAGGCGAGAACCCTGATTCAGGACCTGGAGGAGACCTTTGCTAGCCTTCGCCAGGTGGATTTGTGGCTCAACCCGGAGAAGTACATGTTCGGTGTCCCCTCCGGCAAGCTACTGGGTTTCCTCGTGTCTCACAGGGGGATCGAGGCTAACCCCAAGAAAGTCAAGGCAATAGAAGACATGAGACCACCGTAAACTCTCAAGGAAATGCAGAAGCTTCCAGGCTGCGTGACCTTGCTGGGGCGCTTCATCTCCAAGCTGGGAGAGCGCACCCTATCGTTCTTCAAGCCGATGAAGAAGAAGGGCCCGTTCGAGTGGACCCTGGAGGCAGATCTAGCGTTTCAAGACCTCAAGAGATACCTAACCAGCCCGCCAATGATGGTGGCACCTCGCCCCATCGAGCCTCTGGTGCTCGATCTGGCCACCGAACTGCCTCACTCTGCCAGTGCAGCGTTGGTGGCAGTTCGGGAGGAGCACCAGGCCAAGAACCTGCCGCGCCTTCAGCTGGGATGGTGCGGTCACAAGACGGCATCGCTGAGGCCAAGGCGATGCCCACAGACGACCACCCCTTGCAAGACAGCATTCCAGGGCCAGCGGAGGCCCCGAAGGGTGACCAAGCCCAGAGGTCACCCCACCTCGGGAGGTGTCGCAACCTACAGCAGCTGCAGACTCCATCGACGCTGCTGCCCTCGTCGAGCACTCGGTGTATTTCGTTAGCACGGTATTGCGGGACGCAAGGGCGCGGTACCCCATGCCTCAGAAGCTTCTGCTCGCGCTCTTGGTGGCCTCGCGCAAGCTGTGCCATTACTTCCAAGGCCACCCGATCAAGGTTGTCTCAGCCTACCCATTGGAGAGGGTGCTCTAGAGCCCCAATGCCGCGGGAAGGGTCGCCGAGTGGAACATTGAACTTCAGGCATTTCAGCTCGAGTTCAGCATAACCAGGGTCATCATGGGGGCCGCCCTAGCCGACTTCGTGGCCGAATGGACCGATGCCCCAGAATAGGAAGTTGGCGAGAGCCTATCTCTCTCGCCAGGAAGTGAAGCACCAGATGGTTGGGTCATGTACTTCGACGGCGCCTTCGCACGCCAAGGTGCGGGGGCTAGAGACATGCTCACCTCGCCTACCCAAGACAAGCTCTACTACGCCGTGCAGCTCTGCTTCCAGCGGGGTGAGAAGGTCTCCAACAACATTGTAGAGTACGAGGGGTTGATCGCCGGTCTCAAGGCAGCGGCGGCCTTGGGAGTGAAGCATCTCACCATCAAGGGCGACTCCCACCTCCTCGTCAACTTATCTAACAAGGTGTACGAGCCAAGGGACGAGCACATGGGGGCGTACCTCGCGGAGGTGCGCAAGATGGAGAAGCAATTCTCCGGCCTGGAGCTGCAGCATGTACCGCGCGGCACCAACAAGGAGGCCGACGATATTGCTAAGAGGGCGTCAAGGCGCCAGCCCCAAGAACCCGGTGTCTTCGAGGAGTGACTCTTGATGATCTTAAGGGCATTAGTCCCACTCTATGCCAACACAAAATAAAATTGGAGAAAGACGCTAAACCGGTTGTTGATCACCAACGATGATTAAATCCTAAGATGAAAGAAGTGGTAAGAAAATAAATACTAAAGCTTCTGGAGGCAGGTATAATTTATCCTGTTGCTGATAGTCAGTGGGTAAGTCCCGTCCTTTGTGTCCCTAAGAAGGGGGGGTATTACTTTTGTTCCTAATGATAAAGATGAATTGAATCCACAAAGAATTGTTACAGGTTATAGAATGTAATTGATTTCCGCAAACTAAATAAAGCTACTAAAAAGGATCATTACCCTTTACCTTTTATTGATCAAATGCTATAAAGATTATCCAAACATACACATTTTTTCTTTCTAGACGGTTATTCTGGTTTCTCTCAAATACCTGTATCAAAAGAGGATCAGGAAAAAGACCACTTTTACTTGCCCTTTCGGTACCTTTGCTTATAGACGTATGCCTTTTGGTTTATGTAATGCACCTGCTACCTTACAAAGATGTATGACTGCTATATTCTCCGACATTTGCAAAAAGATTGTTGAGGTTTTCATTGATGATTTCTTCGTGTATGGAACTTCTTTTGATGATTGCTTAAGCAACCTTGATCGAGTTCTGCAGAGATGTGAAGAAACTAATCTTGTCTTGAATTGGAAGAAGTGCCACTTTATGGTTAATGAAGGTATTGTCTTGGGGCATAAAATTTCTGAAAGAGGTATTGAAGTTGATAAAGCTAAAGTTGATGCTATTGAAAAGATGTCGTGTCCTAACATCAAAGGTATAAGAAGTTTCCTTGGTCAAGCCGGTTTTTATAGGAGGTTCATTAAAGACTTCTCAAAAATCTCTACGCCTCTAACTAACTTCTTACAAAAAGATGTTCCTTTTATCTTTGATGATGATTGTGTAGAAGCATTTGAAATACTTAAGAAAGCCTTGATTTCTGCACCCGTTGTCCAGCCACCTGATTGGAATTTACCCTTTGAAATTATGTGTGATGCTAGTGATTATGCTATAGGTGTTGTTCTAGGACAAAAAGTTGATAAGAAATTAAATGTTATCCAATATGCTAGTAAAACTCTAGACAGTGCCCAGAGAAATTATGCCACTACTGAAAAAGAATTTCTAGCAGTTGTATTTTCTTGTGATAAGTTCATACCTTATATTGTTGATTCTAAAGTAACTGTTCACACTGATCATGCTACTATTAAATATCTTATGGAAAAGAAAGATGCTAAACCTAGACTTATTAGATGGGTTCTCCTACTACAAGAATTTGATTTGCATATTATTGATAGAAAGGGAGCTGAGAACCCCGTTGTAGACAACTTGTCTAGGTTAGAGAATGTTCTTGATGACCCACTCCCTATTGATGATAGCTTTACTGATGAACAATCAGCTGTCATAAATGCTTCTCGTACTGCTCCATGGTATGCTGATTATGCTAATTACATTGTTGCTAAATTTATACCACCTAGTTTCACATACCAACAAAAGAAAAAGTTTTTTCTATGATTTAAGACATTACTTTTGGGATGACCCACATCATTATAAGGAAGGAGTAGATGGTGTTATTAGACGTTGTGTACCTGAGCATGAACAGGAACAGATCCTACGCAAGTGTCACTCCAAGGCTTATGGAGGACACCGCGCTGGAGACAGAACTGCACATAAGGTATTACAATCCGGTTTTTATTGACCTACTCTCTTTAGACATGCCTGTAAGTTTGTCTTGTCTTGTGATGAATGTCAAAGAATTGGTAATATTAGTAGACGTCAAGAAATTCCTATGAATTATTCACTTGTTATTGAACCATTTGATGTTTGGGGCTTTGATTATATGGGACTGTTTCCTTCCTATAATGGGTATACACCTATTTTAGTTGCTGTTGATTACGTTACTAAGTGGGTAGAAGCTATTCCAATTAGTAGTGCTGAGGATAACACCTCTATTAAGATGCTTAAAGAAGTTATTTTTCCGAGGTTTGGAGTCCCTAGATATTTAATGACTGATGGTGGTTCACATTTTATTCTTGGTGCTTTTCATAAAATGCTTGCTAAGTATGTTGTTAATCATAGAATTGCATCTCCATACCACCCACAGTCTAGTGGTCAAGTAGAATTGAGTAATAGAGAGATTAAATTAATTTTGCAAAAGACTGTTAATAGATCTAGAAAGAATTGGTCCAATGATACGTCTCCGTCGTATCTACTTTTCCAAATACTTTTGCCCTTGTTTTGGACTCTAACTTTCATGATTTGAATGGAACTAACCCGGACTGACACTGTTTTCAGCAGAATTGCCATGGTGTTATTTATGTGTAGAAACAAAAGTTCTCGGAATGACCTGAAACTCCACGGAGATTATTTTTGGAAATAATAAAAAATACTGGCAAAAGAATCAAGGCTAGGGGGCCCACACCCTTGCCACGAGGGTGGGGGCGCGCCCCCTGCCTCGTGGGCCCCCTGGAGCTCCACCGACCATGACTCCAACTCCATACATTCGTGTTCGGGGAGAAAAAAGTCAGAGAGAAAGATTCATCTCGTTTTACGATACGGAGCCGCCTACGAGCTTTTCACTTATTGTTTTTCGCTTATTTACTTTTTCGTTGCTACTGTTACGATCACTTCAAAACCCAAAAATATTACTTTTGCTACCGTTACCATTACTTCCATATTACTTTGCTACTAAATACTTTGCTGCAGATATTAAGTTATCCAGGTGTGGTTGAATTGACAACTCAGCTGCTAATACTTGAGAATATTCTTGGGCTCCCCTTGTGTCGAATCAATAAATTTGGATTGAATACTCTAGCCTCGAAAACTGTCGCGATCCCCTATACTTGTGGGTTATCATCCAACAAACTTGATGATGCATTATGGGCCTATAGAACTGCATATAAAAATCCTATGGGTATGTCTCCGTATAAAATGGTTTATGGAAAAGCATGTCACTTACCTCTCGAACTAGAACATAAGGCATATTGGGCCATTAAAGAGCTCAATTATGATTTCAAACTTGCCGGTGAGAAGAGATTATTTGACATTAGCTCACTTGATGAATGGAGAACTCGGGCCTATGAGAATGCCAAATTGTTTAAAGAAAAGGTTAAAAGATGGCATGACAAAAGGATACAAAAGCGTGAGTTTAATGTAGGTGATTATGTTTTACTATACAACTCTCGTTTAAGATTTTTTGCAGGAAAATTTCTCTTTAAATGGGAAGGTCCTTACGTTATCGAGGAGGTCTATCGTTTCGATGCCATAAAAATCAACAACTTTGAAGGCACAAATCCGAAGGTGGTGACCGGTCAAAGAATCTAACATTATATCTCAGGTAATCCCATAAATGTTGGAACTAATGTTATTGAACCCGTAACCCCGGAGGAATACATAAGGGACACTTTCCAGAATGTTTCAGACTCCGAAAAGGAATAAGTATGTGGTACGGTAAGTAAACCGACTCCAAAACAGTTCTAATAGCAATTTTTCTCCGTTTTTGAATATTTAAGAAAATAGGAAAATAAGAAGTAGTTCGGGAAGGACATGAGGCATCCACGATGGTGGAGGGCGCGCCCTACCCCCCTGGGCGTGCCCCCTGCCTCGTCGGCACCTCGTGTGCTCTCCGGACTCCATTTTCTTGGACGACACTTCTTTTGGTCAGTAAAAATTCATTATATAATCTCCCGAAGGTTTTGACCACCGTACCACGCAAATATTCTCTGTTTTTCGTTTTGAGTTGTTTCTACCGCAGATTAGAGCAAGATGTCTTCTCAAGAATCAGTCGGGGAGAGTCGGGTGTCTCATCCGACACCGGGACCAGGAGTAAACAGTGATGCTGACCACTTTGGGCCATCAACAGAGGAAGAGATGGAGGCCGACTTGAAAAGGATAGATGCCATGGAAGAGGATCAAGAAGTTACTTCTCATTTCCGAGCCGGATTCACGATGGGGGAACTACAGAGCTCATCTATTCCATACTCGGTCATCCCTTCCAATGTCAGATTTTTTCTTATGAAAATATGAAAAAGAGTGTTACTTGTTCTCCGGCAGCTATGCAACATCCATGGGTGAAAGGAGCTTTAGCCATCACGGGCAAGCTCCGTAAGGAAATAACGGACCTCAAGCAGCAAGTCAATAAGCTCGAGGAAGAGAATCGTATCCTGAGGGGAATCATCGCCAAGAATATCACATCACCACCTCCGAAGAAAGAGACATAAACACATGGGTATGGGCACTCCCCTTGGCAGTTGCCAAGCTTGGGGGAGGTGCCCCGGTATCGTATCACCACACTCCTATCTTTACCTTTTTCTTAGTTCAATCCTTTTGGTAATATCTTGATCTAGTAGAATAAAGTTTTAGTATGATCTAATTTTGAGTTTTGCTTTATGATCCTTCTATGTAATCAAGTCCGTGAGCTATATATAATAAAGATTAGTTTTGAGTCAAGGGATTTGCTATCCTACTATGATCTTGAGGGAATAAAAGAAAATAACAAAAAGAAATAAAGAGATCATATTGATCTTATGAAAAGTAATGAATTCACATAAAAGAGTATGATGAATAAAAGTTGTTAAGAGTTGACAAACATAGTTTTGGTCATCGTTGCAATTAATAGGAAGTAATAAAGAAAGAGAGGTTTTCACATATAAATATACTATCTTGGACATCTTTTATGATTGTGAGCACTCATTAAAATATGACATGCTAAAAAGTTGATGCTGGACAAGGAAGACAACGCAATGGGTTATGTTTTCTTATATCCGAAATAAAGTATATTGGCATGGATCATCCAACATGTTGAGCTTGCCTTTCCCCCTCATGCTAGCCAAATTCTTTGCACCAAGTAGAGATACTACTTGTGCTTCTGAATATCCTTAGTAAGATCCTTCAAGTAAGTTTTCATTGTTGCATGTAATAAAAATTGCTCTCTAAATATGTATGATCTGTTAGTGTGGAGAAAATAAGCTTTATACGATCTTGTGATATGGAAGCAATAAAAGCGACATATTGCATAATAAAGGTCCCTATCACAAGTGGCAATATAAAGTGACGTTCTTTCGCATTAAGATTTTGTGCATCCAACCATAAAAGCACATGACAACCTCTGCTTCCCTCTGCAAAGGGCCTATCTTTTATTCTTGTCTTATACCCTATACAAGCGTCATGCTTATCTTCACCTTTCCTTTTTACATTTTATCCTTTGGCAAGCACGTTCTGTTGGAAAGATCCCGATATATATATATATATATATATATATATATATATATATATATATATATATATATATATATCCAATTGGATGTAAGTTATCATGAACTATTATTGTTCACATTCCCTTGAGGTAAAAGGTTGGGAGGCAACACTATAAGCCCCTATCTTTCTCTATGTCCGATTAAAACTTCGTGCCCATAAGTATTGCATGAGTGTGACAATTGTGAAAGACTAAATGATAGTTGAGTATGTGGACTTGCTGAAAAGCTCTTATATTGACTCTTTCCGATGTTATGATAAATTGCTATTGCTTCAATGACCGAGATCATAGTTTGTTAGATTTCAATGAATTTTCTGATTCATACTTGACATTCTGAATAGATTGTTACTTTAGCGTAAGAAATCATATGACAATATATATATATATATATATATATGTATATATGTTGCTATTATAAGAATGATCATGATGCCCTCATGTCCGTATTTTATTTTATCGACACCTCTATCTCTAAACATGTGGACTTATTTTTCGATATCGGCTTCCGCTTGAGGACAAGCGAGGTCTAAGCTTGGGGGAGTTGATACGTCCATTTTGCATCATGCTTTTATATCGATATTTATTGCACTATGGGCTGTTATTACACTTATGTCACAATACTTATGCCTATTCTCTCTTATTTCACAAGGTTTACACGAAGAGGGAGAATGCTTGAAATTGGAATTCTTAATTTGGAAAAGGAGCAAATATTAGAGACCTATTCTGCACAACTCCAAAAGTCCAGAAACTCCACGAAAGTTAGTTTTGGAATATATAAAAAATATTGGGCGAAGAAAGCACCAGAGGGGGGCCACCCACCATCCACGAGGGTGGGGGGCGCCCTACCCCCATGGGCGCACCCCCCTGCCTCGTGGCCCCCCTGGCAGGCCTCCGGTGCCCATCTTTTGCTATATGAAGTCTTTCGCCCTGGAAAAAAAATCAGAAGGATGCTTTCGGGATGAAGCGCCGCCTTCTTGAGGCGGAACCTGGCGAAACCAATCTAGGGCTCCGGCGGAGCTGTTCTGCCGGGGAAACATCCCTCCGGGAGGGGGAAATCATCACCATCGATCCTCTCATCGGGAGGGGGTCAATCTCCATCAACATCTTCACCAGCACCATCTCATCTCAAACCCTATTTTATCTCTTGTATCCAATCTTTGTCTCAAAACCTCAGATTGGTACCTGTGGGTTGCTAGTAGTGTTGATTACTCCTTGTAGTTGATGCTAGTTGGTTTATTTGATAGAAGATCATATGTTCAGATCCTTTATGCATATTAACACCCCTCTGATTATGAACATGAATATGATTTGTGAGTAGTTACATTTGTTCCTGAGGACATGGGAGAAGTCTTGCTATAAGTAGTCATGTGAATTTGGTATTCGTTCGATATTTTGATGAGATGTATGTTGTCTTTCCTCTAGTGGTGTTATGTGAATGTCGACTACATGACACTTCACCATTATTTGGGCTTAGGGGAAGGCATTGGGAAGTAATAAGTAGATGATGGGTTGCTAGAGTGACAGAAGCTTAAACCCTAGTTTATGCGTTGCTTCGTAAGGAGCTGATTTGGATCCATATGTTTCATGCTATGGTTAGGTTTACCTTAATACTTATTTTGTAGTTGCGGATGCTTGCAAGTGGGGTTAATCATAAGTGGGATGCTTGTCCTAGGAAGGGCAGTACCCAAGCACTGCCACCCACATATCAAATTATCAAAGCAACGAACGCGAATCATATGAGCGTGATGAGAACTAGCTTGACGATAATTCCCATGTGTCCTCGGGAGCGCTTTCCTTTATATAAGAGTTTGCCCAGGCTTGTCCTTTGCTACAAAAAGGATTGGTCCAACTTGCTGCACCTTGTTTACTTTTGTTACTTGTTACCCATTACAAATTACCTTATCACAAAACTATCTGTTACCGACAATTTCAGTGCTTGCAGAGAATACCTTACTGAAAACCGCTTGTCATTTCCTTCTGCTCCTCGTTGGGTTCGACACTCTTACTTATCGAAAGGACTATGATAGATCCCCTATACTTCTGGGTCATCAGCGAGCTGCTAGCTGACATACACGGCGGAGATTGCGGGCGTCATTCGTCGTTGCGCACCCTGGTTGGCAAGGCGTTCCGCAGTGGGTTCTACTAGCCCATGGCACTCACTGACGTAGCCGAGCTAGTGAAATCCTGCGAGGCCTACCAATTCCACGCCAAGCAGATCCACCAGCCAGCTCAGGGCCTCCATACTATCCCGCTCTCATGGCCATTCATGGTATGGGGGCTGGATATCCTAGGCCCGTTCCCTCAAGCGCCTGGAGGCTATCGCTACCTCTACGTCATCATCGACAAGTTCACCAAATGGGCAGAGGTGGAGGTCGTCCGCACCATCCCAGCCGGGTCTGCAGTTAAGTTCATCAAGGGCCTGGTGAGCCATTTTGGCGTCCCTAACCGCATCATCACCGACAACGGCTCGCAGTTCACTAGCAATCTCTTCAAGACATATTGTGTTAACCTTGGAACGCAGATATGCTATACCTCAGTGGCACACCCCAGGAGCAATGGACAGGCCGAGCGCGCCAACGCAGAGGTCTTGAGGGGCCTCAATACCAAGACCTTCAAGAAGAAGCTCGAGGCTTGCGGTAGGGCCTGGCACGACGAGCTCTAGTCTGTGTTGTGGTCCATCTGCACCACCGCCACCATGCCAACGGGCGAGACTCCGTTCTTCCTCGTCTACGGAGCTGAAGCAGTCCTCCCTCACGAGGTCAAGCATCGCTCCGCGTGGGTCCTGGCATTCGGCCGAAGTGCACCAGGACGCCATGCGAGGGATGGAGCTCATCCTGGGGGAGGAGCGTCGCCACCAAGCCTCACTCTGGGCTACCAGCAGGCGCTGCGATGGTATCACTGCCGCAGCGTCCGCTCCAGGATGCTCGAGGTGGGCAATCTCTTCGTAAGGTGGGTGCCCTCTAGGGAATGGTTGCATAAGCTCTCACCCATGTGGGAGGGCCCGTTTAGAATTGCCCACGTCTCTAGGCCTGGCGCCGTGTGCCTAGAGACGCAGGACGTGATCCCCATCCAGAATGCCTGGAACATCCAGCACCTCCGGAAGTTCTACCCATGAAGCAAGGCCTAGTGCCTATGAAGGTCTCTGCTCGTGACACTCTCACGTAATAATGAGTGGGGCTGTACATGCCCCGGAGTCTCCGGAGTGCCGCCCTGGGGTCTCGGGGGCTCCCTCCCACGTCCTAGTGGCAGCACTTAGCCCCACGCTGGTGAGAAGACTAGACAAGGTGCCGGACGCGGCTGTTCATTTGCTTTTCGTAGTTGGCTTGCCCCTCTTTAATGGAATTTGAATTCTGGTGTTTCTCGATGGCTTGGTTAGATTTCCTTTTCTCTCTGTTTCTTCCCTCGGTTCTCTGTTTTGCCCGACACTCTCCCTTGCACGCCTCGCAAGGGGGCTGGACAGGTGCGCGTGTAAGCGCTTCCCCTGGTCTTCACGAGGCACCCTCGTTCGAGCTCGCGACCGGTGCACCCCTTTTTAAGTTTGTGCACCACGGGTACCGCGATGTGGTGCACTAGGCCATGACCAGCCACGCCTGGGGCCCTGAGCAAGGTAGAATAAGGATTTCTTAACGAATTTTTGCAGTATGTCGATGCCTCCCAAGTCCGCAGCAGGGAGGTCTCATTAGGTGCTGGAAGACACGCACCTCATGAGGTGGAAACTACTTCAGACACATCGAGCTAGGTTACCCTTACATGCCTACGTAAAACACTGATGCCACAATACAACTCAGAAGCGATAAACATAGCATAAGGCAGAAAAAGCGTTACGGTTCATCATACGCCCCCGCGGGGCCCCATACTTCTCTCTTGTGATGTAGGAAGTAAAGAAAGAAAAAACAGGCAAAAGCGACCCCCACGCCCGCGGCTACTCCCGAGAATTAGCTCTTAGCGCTTCCCCAAACTCAGCCGGAGCCCTCCTCGTGCTTCACTGGGGCGCGACGACGGGACGACCCGTCATACGTCTCTAACGTATCTATAATTTTTGATTGCTCCGTGCTACTTTATCTATTGTTTTGGACTATATTGGGCTTTATTTTCCACTTTTATATTACTTTTGGGACTAACCTATTAACCGGAGTCCCAGCCCAGAATTGCTGGTTTTTTTTGCCTATTTCAGTGTTTCGAAGAAATGGAATAACAAACGGAGTCCAAACAGAATGAAACCTTCGGGAACGTGATCTTCTCACTGAACATGATCTGGGAGACTTGGACCCTACTCCAAGAAGTGCTGAGGCGATTCACGAGGTGGAGGCGCGCCCCTGGCGCGCCTGCCTCGTGGGCCTGACGCTCCACCGACGTACTCCTTCCTCCTATATATACCTACGCACCCCCAACAGATCGGAGGCGGAGCCAAAACCTAATTCCACCGCCCGTACCTTCCTCGTATCCACGAGATCCCATCTTGGGGCCTGTTTTGAGCTCACTGCTGGGAGGGGGCATCCACCATGGAGGGCTTCTACATCAACACCATAGACCCTCCGATGAAGTGTGAGTAGTTTACTTGGACCTTGGGTCCATAGCTAGTAGCTAGATGGCTTCTTCTCTCTTTTTGGATCTCAATACAATGTTCTCCCCCTCTCTCGTGGAGATCTATTCGATGTAATCTTCTTTTCCCGGTGTGTTTGTTGAGACCGATGAATTGTGGGTTTATGATCCAGCTTATCTATGCAAAATATTTGATTCTTCTCTGAATTCTTTTATGAATGATTGAGTTATCTTTGCAAGTCTCTTTGAATTATCCGGTTGGTTTGGCCAACTAGATTGGTAGTTCTCGCAATGGGAGAAGTGCTTAGCTTTGGGTTCAATCTTGCGGTGTCCTTACACAAAGGATGTAAAGGGTTGCAAGGCACGTATTGTATTGTTGCCATCGAGGATAACAAGATGGGGTATTTATCATATTGCATGAATTTATTCCTCTACATCATGTCATCTTGCTTAAGGTGTTACTCTGTTTTTAACTTAATACTCTAGATGCATGCTGGATAGCGGTCGATGAGTGGAGTAATAGTAGTAGATGCAGAATCGTTTCGGTTTTACTTGTCTTGAACGTGATGCCTATATACATGATAATACCTAGATAACCTCATAACTATGCTCAATTCTGTCGATTGCTCAACAGTAATTTGTTCACCCACCGTAGAATATCTATGCTCTTGAGAGAAGCCACTAGTGAAACCTATGGCCCCCGGGTCTATTCTCATCATATCAATCTCCATCACTTTATTTACTTGCTTTGTTTTTACTTTGCTTTTACTTTTCACTTTGCATCTTTATACCGAAAATACCAAAAATATTATCTCTATCAGATCTCACTCTCGTAAGTGACCGTGAAGGGATTGACAAACCCTAATCGCGTTGGTTGCGAGTAGCTATCGTTTTGTGCAGGTACGAGGGACTTGCGCGTGGCCTCCTACTGGATTGATACCTTCGTTCTCAAAAACTGAGGGAAATACTTACGCTACTATGTTGCATCATCCTCTCCTCTTCGGGGAAAACCAACGCAATCTCAAGATGTAGCAACCCGCCACCGTCCTCGAAGCGAGCCCGACGATGGGGCGGTTGGTCGTAGCCGCCGCTGTTGGAGCTTTCGCTGGAGGAGGAGCCGCCGCTACCGGATGAGCAACGGCCATCACCGAGGGCGAGCTCGCCCTTGTCCTCGTCACGGCCATCGCCAAGGCTGGGCACTCCATCATTGTTGCTGTCTTCAGGGCAGCATCCGGCGCGGCGACCATCTTCCTCGAACACCCTCATGAAGAGGGTTGCGGCACCGTCGTACTTGAAGTAGAGGGTGCACCACCTGCTCAGACTGCGCGCGGGGGAAAACGTCTGCTAGCCGTGGGCCAGGGAAAAATTGCCCGCGAGGGAGACCTCCACCGCGACCCTTGAGGCCTTGCTGCAGCAGCCGCCCGCCTGCAGACAGAGGCCGTCGGAACCCGTGGCCGCCAGCTCACCGGCAAGAGAGCAAGGAAGCTGGAGCTAGGTGCCAGTCGGGTTCTCCAACCATACAATGAACTCGGGAAGCATCTCCACCGAGTGGAAGCGTGGCAGGGGAGGCCTAGCGACCATGTCTTGCCTCCCCTCGTTGACGGGACCGCCACGCCTCACGCGGCTTCCACCAGGCAGAGAAACGCCGCCTCGGCTGCCCGGAGCAGCACCGGACCCCGAAGAGACTCGTGCTCGCCCACGAGGAACCACAACGAGGGTTGTGGCATGCTTGCGAGGGCGACCGCGCCCCCTCTTGGGCGAAGGGGAGCCGGGCCCCTCTTGACGGGCCTTCCCCTTCTCCGCAGCCGAAAACTTCTTCGTTGACGCCATGGGTATCGCTGCGGGGTGGTGGAGCAAGGAAGAGGAAGCAAGAAGAACGGAGGAAGAGATGAGAAATGGGGGCTCCGCCCCCCTCCCCATTTATAGCAGGAGGAGGCCAACCGATGACCCCCACGATCGCAGGTAATGATGGCTTTTCTGCATGCACCAGGGATTCGTCAAGTTGGGCAGTTGCCGAAGCAGCGTGGGGAAGCGGAGACGCCCACGTCCCGTCAGTTGCCACATGACAATCAAGGCCGCAGGCGGTTTGGGGCCAGCGGCGCTCCACACTTGCCCCTTGGATTTTCCTCAAAGCCAAGTCCGAGCACGCCTTGGGCCCGGGGGCTACTTTCGGTGTCCTGGGAACGGGGGTCCCCAGACTTGCCTGCCTGCAGCCCACGACGTGGCTCCACTAACGGCCTGGTTCGGCCCATCTTCATCAGCAAACACTCAAGACCCTTGCAAGGGGCCAAGCCTCGTGAGGCGGATGACATAAGGCCTCCTCAGGGGCAGCCTCACTAGGCTAGCTTGCGAGGAGCGGAGAGATCAAGGCGAGGGGCACCTCGCGAGGTTTCCATGACGTGAGCCATGACGACCAAGGCTAGGCGGGTGCCAACAGGCGCAGAGTACTGGTTTCCTCTTTGGTGCTAAAGTGGCAAGCGCAGGCGAAGAGTTCCGAGGCATCAGGCAAAGGTTTCCATATCGGTGCAACGAGACCAAGACCAGCAGGACGATAGGACGGAGGTCATCACGAAGCCCATTATATCGTCACCACCAGAGCCTTTGGCAGGCGAAGACCACCATTTGTCAGGATAGCTTGTACTAGTTGTCCCCCTTCAAATTGGTCGTTCTAGGATCCCTTACTGCCTAAACATTTGGGAAGAGGACCAAGGCCTCTATAAATAGGACTAGCCACCACCATAGGAGGCAACGGACCTTGGACCGGATCCATTCCACCAAGACCACCCTCACTAGCTCATAGAGCCCGAGAACGCCTCTCCTCAGGAGGTTGTTCATCCCATGTACTTGTTCATCCCCAGCCTACAAGGCAATCCACCACACCACACTGGAGTAGGGTATTACACCTCAACGGTGGCCCGAAACAGTATAAACTCTTGTGTCCCTTGTTCTGTGGGTTCGGTGAGCTAGGCCTTGAGGTCGCGGAGAGAGTGTGAGCTAGGGGGAGAGAGATCTTCTTGTGCAGCCCAGAGTTTGAACCTCAAGGGTTTTGCCGAAACCCGTAATCTGACACTATCTATCACTACGAGATTTAATCCTTGCAATTTATCGCCGAGGGATTTACAACCGCTTGTTCGCGTTGGGTGCAAGTACTTGTTATTTTGTTTGTAGGTACTGCTAATGAGGTGTTGCTTGGTTCTCATGTTAGATTGATAACCTTGGTTCTTAACGGAGGGAAATACTTATCTCTACTCCACTACGTCATCCTCTCCTCTTCGGGAAATCCCAATGCAGCTCACAAGTAGCAGGAAGAATTTATGGCGCTGTTGCCGGGAGACATCACCAACATCTATCAAGTACCATCGCATAAACTTTCATCTCCTTGCATTTACTTTCATTTTCCATTTGCATCTCGTTTTCATCTCCCCCACTTCTAAAACATTTTCACAAAAACACAAAAAATATTTTCTCTTTGCCTTCTGTTTGTTTGCTCATTTGCTTTCTTTTGTTGCCTTCATGTCAACACTCAAAAACAGGAAAGGAACAAGAAAAGTAAAGGCATATGGATCCTTATCCACTTGCTAATCTTTTCCAAATATCAATTATGTTGAACCAATTGCTAGTGAGTTGAGTGCACTTGATTATCTCTATGAAGTTTTTCTTGAAAATCATGAATCTAAAACTTGCGATGAAGTGTTAAACAAAGAAATTTATAAAGTGATTCTTAATAGGTCCTCGAATGGAAAGCATGGTTCCAATGTGTCGGTGTACTAGAGTAGGGGTACCCTAGTATCCCGAACTTGTGCACGGGCAGTTGCAGCCCTCCGCGGCAAGGCTTACCGGGTGACCGCCAAGGTCCTCCGTGGTTCCTTTGGAGCCATTCAAGAACAAAGTATTCAAGCCAAGGAGACAAGGCCCGGCAAGAGGAGCTTGCCGGAAGGCCACCAAGGCACCTAAGAGACAAGGCCCGGCAAGAGGAGCTTGCCGGGAAGGCCCGGGGAGCGACAAGCTTCCGGACGCGACAAGACAACAATCAGCGGCAAAGGCGCTTGTGGCAGACCACCACTCGCGACCTCAAGGCCCAAAGACATCCACTAACGTGTCGCCCTGGGACCTTTCCAGGCGCGCGTGGCAAGAGGCCGTGCGGCCAGCGAAGCGCGGTGGCAAGCGGCGTGTGGCAAGATTGCCATCGTGGCAAGCGGTGGCGCCCCTGACGGTCCCTGTTTGCACTGTTAGGGCGACGTAGACGGGCATTTAATGCCTTTGTCCCCTGCCGTCAGGGTTAGGTATGGTACAGCATCGCATGTAATTGTACAAGTAGCTATACCAACCACTCCTTTTCCACTTTTACCCTTGTCTACGTTGCCACCTGTCGGAAACCCCTTGAGCATATAAAAGGAGGCCCATGGGCAACGTAGGAAGGGGTTCGGATGGTTCGAAGCCAGACACGCTCGGTCTCGTTAGCAGCTCGTGTGTACTGTACCACTCAAGCGCTCCCGAGCAAGAACTCAATACATTCAGACATGCAGCAGTAGGAGTGTTATCTCTCCGGACAGCTCCGAAGCTGGGTAAACCGCTCGTGTGCTTCGCCTCGATCTGCTCTTCGTGCGACCTCCGCCTCCCGCCGAACCGAAAGGGGCTCGGTCCGCCGGTCCCATAGGTGTTCGTGGGCAGGATCAGCCTCCCCGACATCTCTGGTGCGCCAGGTAGGGGGCGTCGAGATTGTGTGAACCTGATCCGGCGTCCACACGAGCTGGTTCTTGATCATCTTCATCGAGATGCCACCGAAGAAGAAGGCTTCGGCAGCAGACGCTCCGTCCGCGTCGAACCCACCACCACGGGAGCAAACAGGTGGTGGGGTAGACGCTGGTGGAAGAATGGACGTCGACGGGGGAGCCCACGGTGCTGCCAAGTCCAAGGACAAGGCTGCGCAGACCTCGGCGTCCGTGCATGCACCGCACCCATCTCAGGAGGCGCGGGACCGACAGCGTCATGGCATTCGCAACGCCATACACTCGTTGGACCAAGATCGAGCTGGTGGATCTCGGGATGCTCAAGACTAGCATGCACGCCAACATGCTGGCGTGAGCGAGGCACTATCCCTGGACGGGATACTGCTCCTTCTAACATAGTTAGAAGTCCGAGCATATCCCGCTCCTCGCGCCGTTCGCCACTGCCACCCACCACTCCAGCAGAAGCTTTGGCGAGAGCTCAACTGCTCCTAGATTACCCTCCAACAGCCGACAAGGTCGATGAATGGAGGGCCACCATTTAGAGTCTCGTCGGCTTTGCCAACGGCGACGCTCCGCGGTAGCCGAGTGCATCGCTGCCACGGCAGGACTGCCAAACACGAGCCGGTGGCGACGAGGCCGGTGGGGGTGCAACCACCATGCACTCTCCGCCCGAAGGCCAAGATCGCCGACTCGCCGGATCCACCTCGACAGTGACTCCACCGCATCATCGGATCCACGAGCTCGTCGCGATCAGCACCAAGTTCTTCACGAATAGCGGCAAGAAGAAGACGCCGAACTCGCATCGAGTGCCGAAGAGAAGCGCGGCGTCAATCCGACCAGCGCGCTGGGCCCTCTGTCGACATGCATGCGCCAGAGGAACCAGGAGACTTGCCGTACGCGGTAGGTTGCCCTGCGTTCACTCGTGAGCTGCTGCAAGTCCAGTGGCCCAGCAAGAAGAATTTCAAGCCAGACGTACCGGAGAAGTACGACGGCAAGACGCATCCGTCGGAGTTCCTCGACATCTACACCATCGCGGTGCAAGCTGCCGGGGCGAGACGACAAGATCCCGCCAACTACTTCCCGGTGCTCAAGCCCAATGTCGATCCTGGCTCATGCACTTGCCGGACAATTCCATATCCTCTTGGGCAGATCTATGCCATCAGTTTGTCGGCGCCTTTACAGCGCCACAAGCCCCATGGCCAAGAAAGCGACCTTCATCTCGCTTGCCCGAAGGAAGGAGAGCCCCGCGCAAGTACATTCAGAGGTTCACCACAGACAAAGACAACATCCCGGATGTCCACCCTGCCGTTGTAATCAGCGTGTTCCATCGAGCGTCGCGAAACCGCAGGATGCGGGAGGAGATGGCGATGTGCAAGATCGTAGACGTCGATGAGCTATATGCCACGGCCGACAAGTTATTACGCGTCTTTGAGGAAGGGAGGAGACTCCCCGGAGAGAATACTGAAGCAGGACGATGTCAATAAAGCTTGTCCCAAAGACCCATTTCCCTTGCCGCGCATCAACCAAATTGTTGACTCCACGGCCGGATGTGATTTGCTTTCATTTCTGGATGCATACTCAGGATATCATCAGATCTTCATGGCAGAAGAGGATGAGGAGAAGACCGCATTCATCACCCCATGTGGCACATACTGTTTCGTACGGATGCCCTTCGGGTTAAAGAATGCTGGTTCAACATTTGCAAGAGTAGTCCATGACGCTTTTGAGCCACAAATACACAGAAATGTGGAAGCCTACATGGATGACATAGTGGTCAAAAGCAAGGACAAGGTGACTCTGATTCAAGATTTAGAAGAAACCTTTACAAATCTGCACAAGATCAACCTCAAGCTCAACCCCGAGAAGTGCATGTTTGGAGTCCCTTCCGGCAAGCTTCTCGGGTTCTTCATGTCTCAGTGGGGAATTGAAGCCAATCACGACAAGATCAAGGCCATTGAGAAGATTGAAGCACCAAAGCGCGTCAAGGATGTACGAAGACTTGCCGGTTGCGTAGCTACTCTCAGCAGGTTTATCTCTAGGTCTGTTGTAGCTGCCACGCCATTTTTCAAAATCTTGAAAAGGCAGGTCCGATGAAATGGACTCCCGAAGCGGAGGCTGCGCTGCAGGACTTGAAGAGATACCTGTCCTCCACTCCAACACTTGTCGCACCTAGGCCACAAGAGAAGTTGTTGCTATATATAGCAGCAACCAATCAAGTGGTTAGTGCTGCGTTAGTGGCGGAGAGGGAGGCAGATGATGAGCTAGCAACCAAGGCGAATGCGTCCGGCTGACGCAGGGGGCTTCACCGGCAAGCTTCTGGTCGGCAAGGATGGATCTACGCAGACGCATGAAAAGATGCGAAAAGGATGGTGCAGCGCCAGTTTACTTTGCGGTTCCCTTCTGCGAGGGGCTAGGTCAAGGTACTACGGTGTGCAGAAATTGCTTTTCGGCCTCCTCATGGCCTCGAGAAAGCTGCGCCATTACTTCCGGGCACATGATATCACAGTCGTCACTCATTTTCCGCTGAAGAGGATCTTGCAAAATCCGGAGGCAACAGGCAGGGATTGTCGAGTGGGCACTGAACTGTCAAGCTTTGGCCTCAAGTTTGAGAGCACTTCAACTATCCAAAGCGAGCATTGGCGGAGTTCATAGAAGAATGGATGCCAACACAAGATGAAGAAATTCCAGAAACGAGCATCCCCGTCAAGGAAGCAAGCAAAGAGTGGTTGATGTACTTTGATGGTGCCTTCTCGCTGCAAGGCGCCGGTGCGGGCGTGCAACTTGTTGCACCCACCGGAGAGCACCTCAAGTACGTAGTCCAAATGCACTTTCCCAAGGAGCAAGCAACAAACAATACTGCAGAGTATGAAGGTTTGCTTGCCGGTCTCAGGATCACAGTAGACCTTGGGATCAAGAAGCTCATTGTCAGGGGTGACTCACAGCTTGTCATCCGCCAAGTGAACAAGAATTATCAGAGGCCGTTGAGGGAAGCTTATGTTGATGAAGTGAGAAAGCTAGAAGAGCACTTTGACGGCCTACAAATGGAATATATTCCAAGAGCTCAGAACGACATTGCTGAAGGCCTGTTGAAGTGCGCCGCACTTAAGTTACCTGTGGAACCAGGGATCTTTGTGCTCAAGCTGACTCAACCGTCTGTAACGCCATCAACCGGACAAAGCAAGAAGAGGAAGTTGATTTCTGGTGACTATTTTCCGGCAGAGCTCCCCGAAGCCACCGCCAAGAAGGTCCCCAAGATCAACACCAATAGTGCTGAGGAGCAGTCTGCTCCGACAAGCCCTAGTGTTTGTTCCGTAGAAGGAGACGCTCCCGACAAGTTTTGCTCCGGCAAGCTTGCCGGGGAACGTCAAGCTCCGGCTGGGCCGCAGGTTCTCGCCGTGGAAGCAGATGTTCCCGCAGCAGCAGATGTGCCTTTAGTCCTTGTTGTCGGGCCGCAAGCTCCGGCATGGGCACAGCAGATTGTCCATTTCCTTCAGACAGGAGAATTTCCCGAAGAGCAAGAAGAAGCGGAAAGAGTAGCCCGGCAGTCAAGTATGTACCAGTTTGTCGACAACACACTGTACATAAGAAGACTGAACGGTGTGAAATTGAAGTGTATTCACTGGGAAGAAGGACAAAAGCTGTTGGCAGAGATACATGGAGGCATATGTGGTCACCACATTGGCTCCAGAGCTCTTGCCGGCAAAGCGTTCCGGCAAGGTTTCTTTTGGCCGACAGCCCTCCAGGATGCAACTGCACAAGTAACCAAGTGTGAAGCGCAAGGCCCATTCCAAGCAGATACACCAGCCGATTCAAGCTCTCCAGACGATCCCTTTATCCTGGCCATTTTCGGTCCGGGGCTCGACATCCTCGGCCCCTTTCCCGAGCTTTGGGGCTTTGAGTACTTGTACGTTGCAATCGACAAGTTCACAAAGTGGCCGGAAGTGGAAGCAGTGAGGAAGGTGACAACACAGTCAGCGGTCAAGTTCTTCAGGTCGATTGTTTGCCGTTTCGGAATCCCTAACAGGATCATCACCGACAACGGCACGCAATTCACGAGCCGCACCTTCATGCAATACGTCCAAGATCTTGGCGCCAAGGTTCGCTTCGCTTCGTTGCTCATCCGAGAAGTAACGGTCAAGCGGAGAGGGCAATGCTTGAAAGTCTGCGCGGGCTCAAGACCAAAACTTTCGACGAGGCTGCACAAGTGCGGAAAGAACTGGATTGAGGAGCTGCCGGTGGTTCTTTGGTCGACCAGACGACGACGCCAAATCGAGCCACTAGCCGACACCTTCGCTCTAGTCTATGGAGCAGAGGCGCTTCTCCCACGGAACTCCTATATGGATCACCTCGAGTGCTCGCTTATGATGAGCTTGAGCAAGAGCAACAAGAACAAGATGACGCTACGCTTCCTTGAGGAGGATCGTCTTCAGTCTTTGTCAGACGAGCTGCTCGATACCAAAGCAAGCTTTGCGCCGCTACCATAGCCGCAAAGTTAATGCCGAAGTCTCGAGGAAGGCGACCTTGTTCTTCGCTGCTCAGTCCACCAAGAATTCCAACAAGTTGACGCCGAAGTGGGAAGGCCCTTACCGGGTGAAACGAGTCACTAGGCCTGGTGCTGTCCGCCTTGAGACCGAAGATGGCATTCCGGTGAGCAACTCCTGGAACATTGAGCATCTTCGTAAGTTTTACCCGTAGGGCGCGGTTGCCGGAACCCGTTCCGGCAACCACCTTTTGTACAAGTCTTGCCGATGTTGCATGTAATCCTTTGTACAAAGCCGGGCGCAGACCCCGTGCATAAGTAAAGCTAGCGTGCTTCGCACATCTTGTAAATTTCATGCTTTTTTACTTCTATGTTGCATGCATTATCTGACACTTTGTGCAGCACCTACCCCGGTAAGCAATAACGAGCCATAAGGCTCCATATCTTTATTTTCTCTTCTTTCTCTTTCTCAAAGAAAGGAAGGTTCCCTCGCCCACTAGTTTGCCGGGGGGAAAGGAGAAGATAATGGTGTGGACCAAGCGTCTCTCAAGGAAGTCTAGCCTCTAGCATTACCGGGAAGCAAACGATAGAAAAGCTAAGTTGCTAAAGTTTGAGCAATCAGTTTTAAAAATTTTAAGTTATCTTCCTCGAACGACCGTACTTTGTATGGAAAACCTGTAGCATGGAGGAACCAACTCAGAGCTAGCTGCGCCTTACTTTGTTTCGAGTCCGCTCAACAACTTAAGTGAGCTGCGACTAGTTGCGACAAGGTTGCTTGTCGGAAGCGGCACCGCCAAAGAAGTCGCCGACGCTCAAGATTTTCGGCCATGGCCTGTGTGCTGCGCTACCGACGAGTTCCCTAAAAGCGTAGGGCAAAAACATACAAAGGAAGGAATCAAGTAAAGGAAATAACATAGAAATTTCTACCCGAAATAGAGTTATATTACAAGATAGCTTGTCGCAGCTCTAATAGATTGTTATCATAACATGACCAGCAGCGGCAAGAAAAAGAGAAAGCGGGTGGCCTAATCTACGCGATCGCCCTCAACCCTCTTGATTCCGCTCACCCTGTCCACGATGGGGGCGACAAGGGTCTTGAGCGCCTCCACATCAGCATCCGGCAGCAAGGACTTGAGGATGTTGGTGAGGTTGAGGCCTGGGTTGCGGAAGGCCACCTTCATCAGCACCTTTTGAAGAGCTCCTCACAGATCCGCGCGACTCCTCGCCAGCTGCTTTGGGACATCTTCCCGAGTCAGCTGGAGGGCCGCCACCACACCTTTGAAGAACAAGCTAAGCTTGGCGCTGGGTTGGAGGTGCTCATCGGAGGAATATCCAAGATCCACTGTCCCCATGGCCTCCTCGTCGATGGCTGCAAAGAACATCCACGAGACCCTCGGTCCAAGGCTCCACATTGTCCTTAAAGGTATGGTAACAGCGGCACTTTCGCCCGGCCAGCGCCTCGTCGGCCTTGATCTTCTCCTTCAAGGCCACCTCCTGCTCCCTGGCGCCGTCCAGGTCTCGAGTCAAAGTAGTTAGCTTCAACTCAAGATCTGCGTTGGAGTCCTTGGCGGCGCTTGAGCTCCTTGCTCCTCTCGGCGAGACGGCCTGCAGCTCACCAAGAGTGTAGGCGTCCTTCTCTGGCTCGTGCTTGAGTGCGGCAAGCTCCTCGCCGCTCTCCTTGAGATTGGCCTCCAGCTGCGCCATCTTCGCCTCCAGCTCCTTCTTGGCGGCCTCGGCAGCCTGCGGCAAGATCATTTGCTTCCTTGAGAGCCCCGCCAAATGTTTGCTCGCGTGGCTAGATCCTCCTCATGGCTGTCAAGATAAACCTTCCTCTCGCGCCAACTCGCCTTCCTCACAGATAGCTTCTCGGCGGCAAGCCGCTTGTTGCTCCTCGGCTTGAGCCTTCTCGAGGAGGAAGGCTTTGCGCTCCTCGGCAAGCCACTCCCGCCTCCGCCAAGGACCGGAGAGCTTCCTGGTTGAGGCCCCGAGCTCCTCCAAGGCTTCTCGATGTCCGCTCCGCCTTCGCGACAAAGCGCTTCCGGGATTCCAGCTTGGCTTGTCGAGTAGCGCGATAAAGACAGCCTTCCAGCTCCTCCTCCTCCTCGGACTTCGCTGCTGCTACTCGGCGCATCGACCAGCGTCGATCCAGCGGAGGCGAGCAGCTCTTCATCAAAGTTTCTCCTTCGGCCGCCGCCATACGGAGCTCGGCGCCCATGGGAGCTTGATGAAGACGGCATCGTCGGCCTTCAAATAAGCGCCGGGTTGGGGCTCTTGAGCCCGACGCTGCCACTTGGGCGGAGGGATCGGCGGTCGGCGTAAGGCGCTGGCGCTCCTGCGGCCTCGGGGGCCGTCAGTCGACAGCCGGGCCCCTCGCCCGACTTCTGCGGCGGCGGCTTTGGCAACCTCTTCGCCCGGCCGGCTCGTCGGCGCCAGCTTCTTCTCCGATGGCAGCGGCGTCGTCAATATTGCAGCAGCGTCTTCCTCGCAAGGCGACCTCGGTCTCCATTGGCTCTGTGGCGGATGGTTACGATGGCCAAGGGAAATGAAGAAAAGTCAAGCAAATATTCAAAAAGAAAGTAAGAAGAAGAACACAAGGGAAGTTTTCAAGCAAGAGGATTACATGCTAGGGTCAAGAGTCATGGTCTCCGCCACTGGGGATCGCTGGTGCTGTCCCTTGCCGGAGAGATGTCCCTTGCCGAGAAGCGCCTTGCCGGAGAAGTCTCCCTTGCCGGAGAACGCTCCCTTGGCGGTGTAGTCGAAGCAGATGGCATGTCAGGAGCGGCTTCAGGGCACTCCTGGTGAGGCTGCTCTGCTCCTACACAAATCAGCGATCGAGATATCAAGAAAGAAAGAGCATCCATGCACGCCTAACAGCAGGAAGTAAACCATATACTTACTGGGGAGCTGCGCGCAGGGGCTGCTTTGAGGAAGAGTTGCCGCGTCCGGCAAGGTGGCCTCGGACGTGCCTCCTGCTGTCGCAGTGGGTTCGTCCTCGACGACGACCACCGGGGCCTTGGCCCTCTTCGACACTCTCTGGGCCAGCATCCTGAAAAGGAATGAGTTCAGAGTGAAGCAAATCAGATACAAGACAAAGCAACAAATCGAAGAACTACAAATGCTGCAAAGAATCTTACTCTTCTTCTTCCTCGTCGGAGCTGAGCGCGGAGAAATCAAATTCTGGCCCGCCTCGCATTTGACGAGGCGGAGGAGTAGTTTCCTTGGCCGCTTGGCGGGAGCAGAACCGGTGGTCCGCGAGGGCCCCACTCCGCTTCTTTGCAGCAGCGTGAGGTGCTCCTGCAGTGCTTGCCGCTGTGAGCTGGCGCACGTCGCGCAGCGGCTGTCTGCCCGTCTGCCGCCCGCTTCGTCTCCGCCTTGCGAAGACGCCTTCTTGGTGGGGCTGGGGCCTCCGCCGCGGCAAGCTGTCTGAAGGTGGGGAGGATGCGCCCTCGGCGGGCTCGCTCGACTTCAGCTTCAGGCTCGCAAGCTCTTCCTCGCCGCAAACTCCTTTCGCCGACAAGGCTTGCCGCCTCTGCGCCTCGCCTCCTCCACGGTGAATTGAACTTCGCCTGCGGCGGCCGCCTGCCGCTTCTTCCAATTCTCGTATGGCGATAATCGCATCTCATCATCGGTGGTGTCATGGTGAGGCCCCTCACATTCATCGGGCGGACCGCATTTCTACCAGATTGTCAAAGAACCGCCGCGACGACGTCATCTGCAGTTCTCGCCAAGTTGGGACAATTCCATGCGAGTCGCTGACAACGGCATCATTGCATGGATGCGGTCAAGCGAGGAATTGTTGCACAACGGAACGACGCCCCTCGGCAACCTAAACATTTCTGGATGATCAGGATCGGGCTTGAACAGCTCCAAGAGCATCGCGCCAAGTTCCAAGACGGTGAAGTTGAAGTTGAGGCCTGGGCGCAGCCTCATGATATCTGCCGCTGCTCGAAACTCCTGTGTGGGTCTCCTCCTCTCCCCATGGGGATAGAGCGCGCGGCGAAGAAAGTTCTGCCAACAAGGCCTACAAGATGAGCCCGGCAAGTCTAAGGCGAAGGATTCGGGTGATCGCAATCTTCAGCCTAGCATCTTCCGGGCCACGTTGCTCCAATCGTTGCCAAGACTATTGGGGTTTGGCGCTGGGCGGTAAATGGCTGCGGTTCTCCTCGACAATCCAGCACCAATCTGCCTCCACTCCTCCCACTTCTGCGGAGCTCTCCTCCAGATAGGCTTCCTTCTTGCCGATCCTCGAGATCCAAGCGATTCCTCCGGCAAGAGTCTCTCCCCTCTCAACTCGAGGCATAAAGAAGTGGCGGAAAAGGGCTACGTTTGGATGGACTCCGACAAAGATTTTGCAGAGATGTGCGAAAACTGCCATGGTCAGAACGGCATTGGGGGTGAAATCAAGGAGGCGGAACCCGTAGGTGTTCATGATGTCACAGAAGAATTCAGAGAAAGGCGGGCAGAGCCCACAGTAGAAGAAGAGCGCGAAGAAGGGATATCCGTTCGGAGCTAGTTCCGAAGCAGCAGCTGGAAGTACCTTTGTGCGCGGATGCGCTCGCGTCTCCGTCGACGAAGACGTAGTAGTTCTCCTCGGCTCCCTCGCGGCGAGCCTGGGGAAAGATTGCCGCTCCTTCCGCAGCGCCAAGCCGCTGCGCCGGGCCGACTTCACGGCCTTCCCTTGTCGGCTGGAGCCATGGCGGAGGCGGTGGAGGAGATCGACGGCGTTGGTGATCTTTGAGTGGCGATGGAAGTGAGCGCCGCTCTTCAGCCTTGGGAAGAAGGGGGGAGCCGGAGGTTTTTTCGAGATGGGACCAGCAATCGGCGAGATGGGCGGACTGCCCTGTTTCCCTACTTATAAAGAGGGAGGGGCGGACGCCTGCTTTTTCGAATAAAGAAACCCCCCCACGATCTCGCCCCACGATCTCTCACACGACGCCGCATTCGACGCAGCGGGCTGCCTGTGGAGGCGTGGTGGGTCCGGGGTGAGTTACGGTGTGACCCAGGCGCGTGCAGTGCCTTCGTTTTGGGCCCTGGCCCAACAGCGCCGGCATCGTAGGTGGCCCAGGCCCGGGCTCTGTCGGTGTACTAGAGTAGGGGTACCCTAGTATCCCGAACTTGTGCACGGCGTACGCAGCCCTCCGCTGCAAGGCTTACCGGGTGACCGCCAAGGTCCTCCGTGGTTCCTTTGGAGCCATTCAAGAACAAAGTATTCAAGCCAAGGAGACAAGGCCCGGCTAGAGGAGCTTGCCGGAAGGCCACCCAAGGCACCTACAAGACAAGGCCCCGCAAGAGAGGAGCTTGCGGAAGGCCCTGATGGCGACAAGCTTCCGGACGCGACAAGACAACAATCGCGGCAAAGGCGCTTACACGGCAGACCACCACTCAGACTGCGCTTCCAAAGACATCCACTAACGTGTCGCTCGACCTTTCAGCGCCAAGGTGGCAAGAGGCCATGCGGCCAGCGAAGCGCGGTGGCAAGCGGCGCTGACAAGTTTGCCGTCGTGGCGAGCGGTGGCGTCCCTGACGGTCCCTGTTTGCACTGTTAGGGTGACGTAGACGGGCATTTAATGCCTTTTGTCCCCTGCCGTCAGGGTTAGGTATGATACACTGCACACTGTACACTGTACAAGTAGCTGTACCAACCACTCCTTTTCCACTTTTACCCTTGTCTATGTTGCCACCTGTCGGAGACCCCTTGAGCATATAAAAGGAGGCCCATGAGCAACGTAGAAAAGGGGTTCAGAAGGTTCGAAGCGAGACACGCTCGGTCTCGTTAGCAGCTCGTGTGTACTGTAGCACTCAGGGCTCCCGAGCAAGAACTCAATACACTCAGACATGCAGCAGTAGGAGTGTTATCTCTCCGGAGAGCTCCGGCTGGGTAAACCGCTCATGTGCTTAAGCCTCGATCGCTCTCTTCAGGCGACCTCCGCCTCGAGCTCTTTGCCGGAACTAGCTCGAACGGATATCCCTTCTTGGCGCTCTTCTTCTGCGGGCTCTGCCCCGCCTTTTCTCTGAATTTTTCTATGACATCATGAACACCTACGGGTTCTGCCTCCTTGATTTCACCCCCAATGCTATTCTGACCATGGCAGTTTTCGCACATCTCTGCAAAAACTTTGTCGGAGTCCATCCAAACGTAGCCCTTTTCCGCCACTTCTTTATACCTCGAGTTGAGAGAGGGGAGCCTCTTGCCGGAGGAATCGCTTGGATCTCGAGGATCGGCAAGAAGGAAGCCTATCTGGAGGGAGCTCCGTAGCAAATGGGAGGAATGGAGGGCAGATTGGTGCTTTGGATTGTCGAGGAGAACTCCACACAGCTGCCATCGCCCAGCGCTAAAACCCCATTAGTGCGCGGCAACGATTGGAGCAACGTGGCCCCGGAAGATGCTAGGCTGAAGATTGCGATCACCCGATCCTGCGCCTCAGTGCTTGTTGGGCTTCATCAGAGGCACCGTTGGCGCAGACTTTCTTCACACAGACGCTTCCCTTGCAGGAGAGGAGGAGACCCGCTGGGAGTTTCAGAACGCGGCAGATATCATGAGGCTGCGCCTAGGCCTCAACTTCAACTTCACCGTCTTGGAACTTGACGCGATGCTCTTGAGCTGTTCAAGCCCGATCCTCGATCATCCGTAAATGTTTAGGTTGTCGAGGGGCGTCGTTCGGCCAGTGCAACAATTCCTCGCTTGACCGCATCCGTGCAATGATGCCGTTGTGTGACTCGCATGGAATTGTCCCAACTTGGCAAGAGCCTGCAGATGACGCCAGCGGCAGTTCTTTGACAATCTGGTAGAAATGCCGGTCCGCCCGATGAACAGAGGGGCCTCACCATGACACCACCGATGATGAGATGCGCAGATCGTCACCAAAGTTGGAAGAAGCGGCGGCTGCCGCGCGGCGAGTTCGGATTCACTGTGGAGGAGGCAGAGGCAGAGGCGGCAAGCCTTGTCGTTTAAAGGAGTTTGTCGGCGAGGAAGAGCTTGCCGAGCTGAAGCTGGTCGAGCGACCCGCCGAGGGCGCATCCTTCCCACCTTCGGACAGCTTGTCATGGCGGAGCCCCCAGCCCCACCAAGAAGGCATCTTCGCAAGGCCGGAGAGCGTGGCAAGGCGGCGGGCAGACCAACAAGCCAGCACCGTGCGGCGACGACTCCACCGCGGCAAGCACTGCTTCGCTGGAGCACCTCACGCTCTGCGACAAGAATCGGAGCGGGGCCCTCGCAGACCACCGGTTCTGCTCCCGCCAAGCGGCGAAGGGAACCTACTCCTCCGCCTCGTCGTACCGGAGGCGGGCCAAAATTTGATTTCTCCGCGCTCAGCTCTTTCTGTCGTTTGCTTCCCGGTAAGGCTAGACTTCCTTGAGCGACGCTTGGTCCACACCATTATCTTCTCCTTTCCCCCCGGCAAACTTGTGTGCGAGGGAACCTTCCTTTCTTTGAGAAAGAGAAAGAAGAGAAAATAAAGATATGGAGCCTTATGGCTCGTTATTGCTACCGGGGTAGGTGCTGCACAAAGTGTCGGATAACGCATGCAAAATAGAAGTAAAAGCATGAAATTGACAAGATGTGCGAAGCACGCTAGCTTTACTTTATGCACGGGTTCGCGCCCGGCTTTGTACAAAGGATTACATGCAACATCGGCAAGACTTGTACAAAAGGTGGTGGTCGCCAACGGGTTCCGCAACCGCGCTTCACGGGTAAAACTTACGAAGATGCTCAATGTTCCAGGAGTTGCTCACCGAATGCCATCTTCGGTCTCAAAGCGACACGGCGCCAGGCCTAGTGACTCGTTTCACCCGGTAAGGGCCTTCCCACTTCGGCGTCAACTTGTTGGAATTCTTGGCGGACTGAACGCGCCGAAGAACAAGGTCGCCTTCCTCGAGACTTCCGGCATTAACTTTGCGGCTATGGTAGCGGCGCAAAGCTTGCTGGTATCGAGCAGCTCGTACAGCAGCCTGAAGACGATCCTCCTCAAGGAGCAGCGCGTCATCTTGTCGCAGCTGCTCTTGCTCAAGCTCATCATAAGCGAGCACTCGAGGTGATCCATATACGAGTTCCGTGGGGAGAACTGCCTGCGCTCCATAGACTAGAGCGAAAGGTGTACGGCGATGGCTCGATTTGGCGTCGTCTGGTCGACCAAAGAACCACCGGCAGCTCCTCAATCCAGTTCTTTCCGCACTTGTGCAGCACAGCCGAAAGTTCTGGTCTTGAGCCCGCTGCAGCACTTCAAGATTTGCCCTCTCCGCTGACCGTTACTTCTCGGATGAGCAACAGAAGCCGAAGCGGAACCTTGGCGCCAAGATCTTGGACGCGTCTTGCATGAAGGTGCGGCTCAGGAATTGCGTGCCATTGTCGGTGATGATCCTGTTAGGGATTCGAAACGGCAAATAATCGACCAAGAACTTGATCGCCGACTGTCTTTGTCACTTTCCTCATCGCTTCCACTTCCGGCCACTTTGTGAACTTGTCGATTGCAACGCATACAAGTACTCAAAGCCCCGACAACTTCGGGAAAGGGGCCGTGGATGTCTAGCCCCTGACCAAAATGGCGAGGATAAAGGGATCGTCTGGAGAGCTTGAGCTGGCTGGTGTATCTGCTGGAATGGAACCGCACGCTTCACACTTGGTTACTTGTGCGGTTGCATCACGGAGGGTCAAGTTGGCCAAAAAGAAACCTTGCCGGAATGCTTTGCGGCAAGTGCTCTAGCGCGCCAATGTGGTGACCACATATGCCTCCATGTATCTCTGCCAACAGCTTTTGTCCTTCTTCCCGGTGAATACACTTCAATTTCACACGTTGAGTCTTCTTCTATCTGATGTGTTTTCGACAAACCGGTACATACTTGACTGCCGGGCTACTCTTTTCCGCTTCTTCTTGCTCTTGGAAGTTCTCTGTCTGAAGGAAATGGACAATCTGCTTGTGCCCATGCCAGAGCTTGCGGCTCGACAACAAGGACTAAAGGTACATCCGCTATTGCGGAACATCTGCTTCCACGGCGAGAACCTGCGGCTCAGCCGAGTTGACAGCGTTCCCGGCAAGCTTGCCGGAGCAAAACTTGTCGGAGCGTCTCCTTCACTGGAACAAACCCTAGGGCTTGTCTGAGCAGATCGCTTCCTCGGCACTTGCCGGTGGAGCTCGATGGTGCGTCCTCGACGGTAGCGCGGCACTCGAAGAGGTGCGCTTGCGGAGTGGGCATCGAGGCTCTCGCCCGGACATGGAAGCGTCTGCTTAACGGAACAAACCCTAGGGCTTGCCGGAGCATCGCTCCTCAAGATTGTTGGTGTTGATCTTGGGGACCTTCTTGGCGGCGGCTTCGGGAGCTCGCGGAAAATAGTCCCGAAATCAACTTCCTCTTCTTGCTCTGTCCAGTTGATGGCGTTACAGACGGTTGAGTCAGCTTGAGCACAAAGATCCCTGGTTCCACAGGTAACTTAAGTGCGGCGCACTTCGACAGGCCATCAGCAATGTCGTTCTGAGCTCTTGGAATATATTCCATCTGTAGGCCGTCAAAGTGCTCTTCTAGCTTTCTCACTTCATCAACATAAGCTTCCATCAACGGACTCTGATAACTCTTGTTCACTTGGCGGATGACAAGTCGTGAGTCACCCACGACAATGAGCTTCTTGATCCCAAGGTCTCATCATGATCTCGAGACCGGCAAGCAAACCTTCATACTCTGCAGCATTGTTTGTTGCTTGCTCCTTGGGAAAGTGCATTTGGACTACGTACTTGAGGTGCTCTCCGTGGGTGCAACAAGTAGCACGCTCAAGACCGGGCGCTTTGCGCCGAGAAGGCACCATCAAAGTACATCAGCCACTTTTTGCTTGCTTCCTTGACGGGATGCTTTCGCTTCGAATTTCTTCATCTTGTGTTGGCGTCCATTCTGCTATGAACTCCGCCAATGCTCTGCTTTGAATAGTTGAAGTGCTCTCAAACTTGAGGCCAACGCTTGACAGTTCCAGTGCCCACTCGACAATCCTGCATGTTGCCTCTGGATTTTGCAGTATCCTCTTCAGCGGAAAATGAGTGACAACTGTGATCTCATGTGCCTGGAAGTAATGGCGCAGCTTTCTCGAGGCCATGAGGAGGCCGAAAAGCAATTTCTGCACACCAGAGTACCTTGACCTAGCCCCCTGCAGAAGGGAAGTGACAAAGTAAACTGGGCGCTGCACCATCCTTTTCTCGTGATCTTTTCATGCGCGCGCGTAGATCCATCCTTGCCGGGACGTAGCTTGCCGGTGAAGCCCCCGCTCGTCAGCCGGATGCATCTCGCCATGGTTGCTAGCTCATCATCCGCCTCCCTCTCCGCTACTAACGCAACACTAACCACTTGATTGGTTGCCGCTATATATAGCAACAACTTCTCTTGTGGCCTAGGTGCGACAAGTGTTGGAGTGGAGGACAGGTATCTCTTCAAGTCCTGCAGCGCAGCCTCCGCTTCCGGAGTCCATTTCATCGGACCTGCCTTTTTCAAGATTTTGAAAAATGGCAGGGCACGCTCAGCAGACCTAGAGATAAACCTGCTGAGAGCAGCTACGCAACCGGCAAGTCATCGTACATCCTTGACGCGCTTTGGTGCTTCAATCTGCTCAATGGCCTTGATCATGTCGGGATTGGCTTCAATTCCCCGCTGAGACACGAAGAACCCGAGAAGCTTGCCGGAAGGGACTCCAAACACGCACTTCTCGGGGTTGAGCTTGAGGTTGGTCTGGCGCAGATTTGCAAAGGTTTCATCTAAATCTTGAATCAGAGTCGCCTTGTCCTTGCTTTTGACCACTATGTCATCCATGTAGGCTTCCACATTTCTGTGCATTTGCAGCTCAAAAGCGTAATGGACTACTCTTGCAAATGTTGAACCAGCATTCTTTAATCCGAAAGGCATCCAGACGAAACAAGATGTGCCGCATGGGGTGATGAATGCGGTCTTCTCCTCATCTTCTTACGCCATGAAGATGCGATGATATCTCGAGTATGCATCCAGAAATGAAAGCAAATCACATCCGGCCGTGGAGTCAACAATCTAGTCGATGCGCGGCAATGGGTCTTTGGGACAAGCTTTATTGACATTGGTAAAGTCGATACAAAGCCTCCATTTCCCGTTTGCCTTGCGTACAACTACAGGATTGGCCAACCACGTAGGATGGAGCACTCCTCTGACAAGGCCTGCCGCTTCCAATTTCTTGATTTCTTCTGCGATGAATTCTTGGCGCTCCACCGCACGCTTCGACTTTCTTCGCTTGACGGGCGCAGATGAGGACAAGCGGCAAGATGGTGCTCAATTACTTTCACGGGAACACCGGGGATGTCATACGGTTGCCACGCAAACACGCCGACGTTCACCCGCAGAAAGCAACGAGCGCGCGCCTTCCTATTTAGGGTCGAGAGTGGCACCGATGGTGAAGGTACCACCGCTGCCGTCCTCCTTGGCGGACACCTTGTTGGTCTCTAGTGGAGCTGCCATTGTCTTCTTACACTTGCCGGTGGAGCTCGATGGTGCGTCCTCGACGGTAGCGCAGCACTCCGAAGAGGTGCGCTTGCCGGAGTGGGCATCAGAGCTCTTGCCGGACTTGATCTTCTTCTTCGCCCTCTCAGTCCTGAAGTTCAACTCACTGCCAAATGTCACCGGCAACGTGATCTTTCCCTTCGGCTTGCTTCTTCCCGGATTGATTCCTTGAAATGTGCCGGTCTCTTCGAGCTCGCCATCAGGGATCTGGAGTTTCTGGAGCACCGGAGGAGATCAGTTCAAGCCGCCCCGCCGTCAACTAGCATCTTAGTGACCTTGAGGTTGCGGATAGTTGGTGAAACCAACATCGGCAAGCACCGACCGTGATTACGATCGTGGTGGTCCTCAATATCGAAGATGATAGGCGTGCTGGACCATTTCGAGGCTTGCGTGACTCGATGGATGGTTACGCGCATTGACCTCCCGCATCCACCGCTTGAGCTGGCGGTGTGAAGTATGCAGAGAAGCACCGCCACAACGCATAGGGACCTCTGTGGCTTTCGGAACTCCTGCTCATCGGTCTCGCTATCATCCATGTTTTCATCATCGTCGCCGTCTTCATCCTTGTCGCGACTGCTGGGATGTCTGTCTCCTTGCCGCTGCTTGGCCTTGCCGTGGCGTCCTCCTCGGCCGGACGCTTTCTTGCTAGCTCCTCCAACACCTTCCTGGGCCTTTTCCTTGTCGCGTCGTTAGTATTCAGCCTTCACGCTGCTCGACCTTTTTGCAGCTACGGAGGTCATGGCCCTTGGTGCGGTGGATCTTGCAAGATCGCTTTTCTTGGAGCCGCCCCGCTTGTCGGCGACCGCCATACCGGGCGATTGGTGCCAAGAAGCAACCTCCTTGCCGGAGCTACCAGCTTTGGCTTTCTTGGCGCCACCTCCGCTGCCGGACCGCTCAACAACTAGCACATCTCTGCTTTTCTTCTTCCTGTTGCTCCGCCGGTTTTTTCTTTGCCGGGCGGTCTCCTCACTATCAGATCCTCCTGCTTCAAGATTCTCTCCGGGAGTCTCTCCTTCCTCAAAGACGCGTGCACACTTGTCGGCCGGGGCATATAGCCCAATCGACGTCTTCGATCTTGCACATCGCCATCTCCTCCCGCATCCTGCGTTTCGCACGCTCGATGGAACGCTTGGCGATTACTGTGGCGGGGGTGGACATCTGGGATGTTGTGTTGTCTGTGGCTGAACCTCTGAATGTACTTGTGCAGGGCTCTCCTTCCTTCCAGGCGGCGAGATGAAGGTCGCTTTCTTAGCCATGGGGCTTGTGGCGCCAGAAGGCGCCGACAAACCGATGGCATAGATCTGCCAAGAGGATATGGAATTGTCCGGCAAGTGCATGAGCCAGGATCGACATTGGGCTTGGAGCACCAGCGGAAGTAGTTGGCGAGGATCTTGTCGTCTCGCCCCTGGCAGCTTGCACGCGATGGTGTAGATGCTTTGAGGAACTCCGACGGATGCATCTTGCCGTCGTGCTTCTCCCAGACGTCGGCTTGAAATTCTTCTTGCCGGGCCATTGGACTTCTGCCAGCTCACGAAGTGAACGCAGCAGGGCAACCTACCGCGTCGGCAAGTCGCCTGGTTCCTTCCGGCGCATGCATGTCAGCAGAGGGCCCAGCGTGGCGCTGGTCGGATTGACGCCGCTTCTCTTGGCGCCGATCACGTAGTTCGAGCGTCTTCTTGCTGTCGTTCGTGAAGAACTTGGCGCTGATCGCTGACGAGCTCGTGGATCCGATGATGCGGTGGAGTCGGTTGTCGAGGTGGATCCGGCGAGTCGGCGATCTTGGCCTTCGGGCGGAGAGTGCATGGTGGTTGCACCCCACCGTCTCATCGCCACCGGCTCATGTTTAGCAGATCCTGCCGTGGCAGCGATGCACTTTCGGCTGCGCGAACATCGCTGCTGGCAAAGCCGATGAGACTCTGAATGGTGGCCCTCCATTCATCGCCGACCTTGTCGGCTGTTGGAGGGTAATCTAGGAGCAGTTGAGCTCTCGCCAAAGCCTGCTGGAGTGGTGGGTGGCGATGGCGGCGCGGCGAGGCGCGGATATGCTCGGACTTCTAACTATGTTAGAAGGAGCGATTATCCCGTCGAGCGGCGATGCCTCGCTTTCAGCGCCCGACATGTTGGCGTGCATGCTGGTCTTGAGCATCCCGAGATCCACCAGCTCGATCTTGGTCCAACGAGCGTATGGCGTTGTGAATGCCATGACGCTGTCGGTCCCGCGCCTCCTGAGACGGGTGCGGTGCATGCACGGACGCCGAGGTTTGTGCAGCCTTGTCCTTGGACTTGGCAGCACCGTGGGCTCCCCCATCGACGTCCATTCTTCCGCCGGCGTCTACCCCACCACATGTTTGTTTGAGCAATCAGTTTTAAAAATTTTTGCTAAAGTTTGAGCAATCAGTTTTAAAAATTTTAAGTTATCTTCCTCGAACGACCGTATTTTGTATGGGAAACCTGTGCGCGGAGGAACCAACTCGTAGCTAGTTGCGCCCTTACTTTGTTTCGAGTCCGCTCAACAACTTAAGTGAGCTGCGACTAGTTGCGACAAGGTTACTTGTTGGAAGCGGCACTGGCCAAAGAAGTGACGTCCCAAGACTTTTCGGGCCATGCCTGGGTGCCTGCGCCGACAAGTTCCCTAAAAGCGTAGGGCAAAAACATACAAAGGAAGGAATCAAGTAAAGGAAATAACATAGCAATTGCTACCCGAAATAGAGTTATATTACAAGATAGCTTGTCGCAGCTCTAATAGATTGTTATCATAACATGACCATCAGCGGCAAGAAAAAGAGAAAGCGGGTGGCCTAATCTACGCGATTGCCCTCAACCCTCTTGATTCCGCTCACCCTGTCCACGATGGGTGCGACAAGGGTCTTGAGCGCCTCCACATCAGCATCCGGCGGCAAAGACTTGAGGACGTTGGTGAGGTTGAGGCCTGGGTTGGAAGGCCACCTTCATCAAGACCTTTTGAAGATCTCCCGCGCAGATCCGGGCGCGACTCCTCGGCCACTGTTTTGGGACTTCTTCCCGAGTCAGCTGGAGGGCCGTCACCATGCCCTTGAAGAACAAGCTAAGCTTGGCGCTGGGTTGGAGGTGCTCATCGGAGGAATATCCAAGATCCACCATCCCTGGCCAGCATGACTCCCTCGCCGATGGCTGCAGAAACATCCACGAGACCCTCGGTCCAGTGCTCCACATTCTCCCTCAAGGCATTACAGGCGGCGCAAAGAAGACGCCATGACAGCGCCTCTTCGGCCTTGATCTTCTCCTTCAAGGCCACCTCCTGCTCCCTGGCGCCGTCCAGCGTCTGAGTCAAAGTAGTTAGCTTCAACTCAAGATCTGCGTTGGAGTCCTTGGTGGCGCTGAGCTCCTTGCTCCTCTCGGCGAGACGGCCATGCAGCTCACCAAGAGTGTAGGCGTCCTTCTCGCGCTCGTGCTTGAGTGCGGCAAGCTCCTCGCCGCTCTCCTTGAGATTGGCCTCCAACTGCGCCACCTTCGTCTCCAGCTCCTTCTTGGCGGCCTCGGCAGCTGCGGCAGCATCCTTTGCTTCCTTGAGAGCCCCGCCAAATGTTTGCTCACGCGTGGCTAGATCCTCCTCATGGCTGTCAAGATGAACCTTCCTCTCCGCCAACTCGCCTTCCTGCGTAGATAGCTTCTCGGCGGCAAGCAGCTGTTGCTCCTCAGCTTCAGCCTTCTCGAGGAGGAAGGATTTGCGCTCCTCGGCAAGCCACTCCCGCTCCTCTGCCAAGGACCGGAGAGCTTCCTGGTTGAGGCCCCGGAGCTCCTCCGCGCGCTTCTCGATGTCCGCTCCCGCCTTCGCGACAAGCGCTTCCCGGGATTCCAGCTTGGCTTGTCGGGCGCGGTAGAGCGACAGCAGCTTCCGCAGCAGCTGCTCCTCCTCAGACTCGCCGCTGCTGCTACTCGGCGCGTCGACCAGCGTCAGTCCAGCGGAGGCGAGCAGCTCTTCATCGAAAGTTTCTCCTTCGGCCGGCGCCCTGGAGCTCGACGCCCATGGGAGCTTGATGAAGACGCCATCGCCGGCCTTCAAATAGGCGCCGGGGCTCTTCGAGCCCGACACGCGCTGCAGCGGGCGGAGGGATCGGCGGTTGGCGTAGCGCTGGCGTTCCTGCTGACCTCGTGGTCGCTGGTGTGATCGCGGGCCCCTCGCCAGCTTCTGCGGCGGCGCTTTGGCGGCCTCTTCGCGGTGGACTCGTCGGCCTTGACTTCTTCTCCGATGGCGGCGGCGTCGTCCAATATTGCAGCAGCGTCTTTCGCCCGGCGGCCTCGTTCTCCATTGGCTCTGTGGCGGATGGTTCTGATGACCGGGAAATGAAGAAAAGTCAACCAAATATTCAAAAGGAAAGTCAGAAGAAGAAGAACACAAGGGAAGTTTTCAAGCAAGAGGATTACCTGTGCTAGGATCAGTAGTCATGGTCTCCGCCACCAGGGGATCGCTGGTGCTGTCCCTTGCCGGAGAGATGTCCCTTGCCGGAGAACTGCCCCTTGCCGGAGAAGTCTCCCTTGCCGGAGAACGCTCCCTTGGCGGTGTAGTCGAAGCAGATGGCATGTCAGGAGCGGCTTCAGGGCACTCCTGGTGAGGCTGCTCTGCTCCTACACAAATCAGCAGTCAGATATCAGCAAAGAAAGAGCATCCATGCACGCCTAACAGCAGGAAGTAAACCATATACTTACGCTGGGGGCTGCGCTGGGGGCTGCTTTGAGGAAGAGTTGCCGCGTCCGGCAAGGTGGCCTCGGACGCGCCTCCTGCTGTCGCAGTGGGTTCGTCCTCGACGACGATAACCGGGGCCTTGGCCCTCTTCGACACTCTACGGGCGGCGTCACGAAAGGAATGAGTTCAGTGTGAAGCAAAACAGATACAAGACAAAGCAACAAATCGAAGAACTACAAAAGCTACAAAGAATCTAACTCTTCTTCCTCGTCGGAGCTGAGCGCGGAGAAATCAAATTCTGGCCCGCCTCCGGTACGACGAGGCGGAGGAGTAGGTTCCCTTGGCCGCTTGGGGAGCAGAACCGGTGGTCTGCGAGGGCCCCGCGCCAGTTGCTGCAGCAGCGTGAGGTGCTCCCGCGGCAACAGTGCTTACCGTGGTGGAGCGCGTCGCACGGCGCTGCGGCTGTTGGCCCGTCTGCCGCCCCTCTACGTCTCCGGCCTTGGGAAGACGCCTTCTTGGTGGGGCTAGGGGCTCCGCTCGCAGCAAGCTGTCTAAAGGTGGGGAGGATGCGCCCTCGGCGGGCTCGCTCGACTCAGCTTCAGGCTTGGCAAGCTCTTCCTCGCCGGCAAACTCCTTTCGCTCGACAAGGCTTGCCGCCTCTGCTGCCTCTGCCTCCTCCACGGTGAATCCGAACTTCGCCCAGCAGTTGCTGCCGCTTCTTCCAACTCCGGCGGGCGGCGCGCTGCACCTCATCATCGGTGGTGTCATGGGTGAGGCCCCTCTGTTCATCGGGCGGACCGGCATGTCTACCAGATTGTCAAAGAACCGCCTGACGACGTCATCTGCGGGCTCTTGCCAAGTTGGGACAATTCCATGCGAGTCGCAACGGCATCATTGCACGGATGCGGTCAAGCGAGGAATTGTTGCACAATGGAACAACGCCTCGGCAACCTAAACATTTCTGGATGATCAGGATCGGGCTTGAACAGCTCCAAGAGCATCGCGTCAAGTTCCAAGACGGTGAAGTTGAAGTTGAGGCCTGGGCGCAGCCTCATGATATCTGCCGCGTTCTGAAACTCCCAAGCGGGTCTCCTCCTCTCCTGCAAGGGGGCGATGCGGCGGCGAAGAAAGTCTGCGCCAACGGTGCCTACGGTGAGCCCGGCAAGTCTAAGGCGAAGGATTCGGGTGACTGCAATCTTCAGCCTAGCATCTTCCGGGGCCACGTTGCTCCAATCGTTGCCGCGCACTATTGGGGTTTGGCGCTGGGCGGTAAATGGCTGCGGGTTCTCCTCGACAATCCAGCACCAATCTGCCCTCCACTCCTCCCACTTGCTGCGGAGCTCTCCCTCCAGATAGGCTTCCTTCTTGCCGATCCTCGAGATCCAAGCGATTCCTCCGGCAAGAGGCTCTCCCCTCTCTACTCGAGGCATAAAGAAGTGGCGGAAAAGGGCTACGTTTGGATGGACTCCGACAAAGTTTTTGCAGAGATGTGCGAAAACTGCCATAGTCAGAACGGCATTGGGGGTGAAATCAAGGAGGCGGAACCCGTAGGTGTTCATGATGTCCTGAAGAATTGAGAGAATGGCGGGAAGAGCCCGCAGTAGAAGAAGAGCGCGAAGAAGGGATTTCCGTTCAGGGCTAGTTCCGAAGCAGCAGCTGGAAGTTCCTTCGTGCACTGATGCACTCGCGTCTCCGTCGAACAGTAGAGGTAGTAGTTCTCCCTCGGCTCCCTCGCGGCGAGCTGGGAAAAACTACCCGCTCCTTCCGCAGCGCCGCAAGTCAGCGTGCCTCGGCCGACTTCACGGCCTTCCCCTTGTCGGCTTTCGGAGCCATGGCGGAGGCGGTGGAGGAGATCGACGGCGTTGATGCTGGTGGCGATGGGGGGCGGAGCGCTGCTCTCTTCAACCTTGGGAAGAAGGGGGGAGCAGCGGAGGTTTTTTCGAGATGGGACAGCAACTGGCGAGATGGGCGGACTGCCCCTGTTTCCCCTGCTTATAAAGAGGGAGGCGGACGTTCCGTTTTCGAATAAAGAAACCCCACGATCTCGCCCACGATCTCTCACACGACGCATTCGGACGCGTGCAGGCTGCTCGTGGAGGGCGCGTGGTGGGTCCGGGTGAGTTACGGTGTGACCCAGGGCAAGCGTGTCTGTGCCTGTTTTGGGCCTGGCCCAACAGCGCTTCGGCATCGTGTGTGGCCCAGGCCGGGGCTCTGACCGGTGTACTAGAGTCGGGTACCCTAGTATCCCGAACTTGTGCACGGGAGTTGCAGCCCTCCGCGGCAAGGCTTACCGGGTGACCGCCAAGGTCCTCCGTGGTTCCTTTGGAGCCATTCAGAACAAAGTATTCAAGCCAAGGAGACAAGGCCCCGGCAAGAGGAGCTTGCCGGGAAGGCCACCCAAGGCCCCGAAGAGACAAGGCCCCGGCGCGAGGAGCTTGCCGGGACGGCCCGAGGAGCGACAATCTTCCGGGCGCGACAAGACAACAACCGCGGCAAAGGCGCTTGTTGCTGGCAGACCACCACTCTGCACTCAAGGCCTCCAAAGACATCCACTAACATGTCGCCTACAGGACCTTTCCAGCGGTAGCGTGGCAAGAGGCCGTCTGGCCAGCGCCGGTGGCAAGCGGCGTGTGGCAAGATTGCCATCATGGCAAGCGGTGGCGCCCTGACGGTCCCTGTTTGCCTTTGTTAGAGGCGGCGTGAAGCCGGGCATTTAATGCCTTTGTCCCTGCCGTCGGGGTTAGGTATGATACACTGCGTAATCACTTTACCTTTGTACAAGTAGATGTACCAACCACTCCTTTTCCACTTTTACCCTTGTCTACGTTGCCACCTGTCGGAGACCCCTTGAGCATATAAAAGGAGGCCCATGCGCAAGGTAGGAAGGGGTTTGGATGGTTCGAAGCCAGACACGCTCGGTCTCGTTAGCAGCTCGTGTGTACTGTAGCACTCAAGCGCTCCCGAGCAAGAACTCAATACATTCAGACATGCAGCAGTAGGAGTGTTATCTCTCCGGAGAGCTCCGAAGCTGGGTAAACCGCTCGTGCTTAGCCGCCTCGATCTGCTCTTCGTGCGACCTCCGCCTCCCGCCGAACCGAAAGGGGCTCGGTCCGCCGGTCCCATAGGTGTTCGTGGGCAGGATCAGCCTCCCCGACACAATGATGTTATTATAAATTCTATTAGTGTCAGTTCTGGTAATGATATGCAAAACCTAAGCTTGGGGATGATGATTTTGTTATGTCCATTACTCATTGTAATGATCATGATTGGGGTGTTTCTTCTTATGATCTTGAAAATTTATTTAAGCCTCATCATGAATATGAAACTGATCATAATTCTTGCAATGATATTGAAAGTGGGTTTGGAAGAGCGTCAAGTTTAGATAAAAAGAATCCCACATATTTGGAGAGTGCTCAATCTTTCGTTTTGTTATAGAAGTGGGTTCGGAGAGGTCGTGACTTTAGTTGATGTTAATCCCACTATCTTGGAAGATTATAAGATTTGGATGCATGTGGATCATAAAGAGAACATTGTTTTTTATAGCTATATTGTTGAATTTGAATATGATCCAACATGTAGTTATTATAATGAGAGGAAAATATGGTTGTAGAAATTTTCATGTTACTAAATTACCTCTCGTTAGGTTGAGATTGTCAATGTTTTATTCTTCTTCCTTGCATATGCTAGATATTTCTTGCCTTGATAATTTGTTTCCTTATAAAATGCCTATGCACAAGAAGTATGTTAGACTCAAATGTGTTTGTCACATGTATTATGATGCTCTCTTTGTGCTTCAATTCTTATCTTTCATGTGAGCATCATTGAAATCTCAAGCCTATCGTAATGGCTATAAAGAAAGAGCTTGTTGGGAGACAACCCAATACTTTTTATATTTTTTTGTGCACACAATATTGCTACTGTTCTGGTGGTGTTTTTGTGTTTAAATTAGTGTTTGTACCAAGTAAAGCCTTTGGGATGATTTGGATGATAGTTGCTTTGATTCTCTGCAAAAACAGAATCTTTTATGTCCAGTAGCAGAATTGTTAAAATTTACTGGAGCGTGATTAAATTCTGAACTTTTTTACATGTGATCTATATACAAATTTCCCATGTTTTCCTAATTTTTTTGAATTTTTGGAGTTACATAAGTATGGTGATTGTTCAAATTATTACAGACTGTTATGTTTTTGACAGATTCTATTTTTTCTAAGTTGTTTGCTTGTTTTGATGAATCTATGGATTATATCGGGGGGTATAAGACATGGTGAAATTAGAGTACAGTAGGTATAATTCAATAATAAAATATGAATTGGTTTACAACAGTACCTAAAGTAGTGATTTGCTTTGTTATACTAACGGATCTCAGGAAGGTTTTTGTTGAGTTTTGTGTGCTAAAGTTTTCAAGTTTTGGGTGAGATCACGATGGATGAAGGAATAAGGAGTGGCAAGAGCCTAAGATTGGGGATGCCCGGGGCACCCCAAGGTAATATTCAAGGACTCCCAATCATCTAAGCTTGGGGATGCCCCGAAAGGCGTCCCCTCTTTCTTCTACCAACTATCGGTAATTTTATTAGGTGCTATATTTTTATTCATCACATGACATGAGTTTTGCTTGGAGCATCATGTACTATATGATTATTTGCTTTGCTTTATTTTTGTTTGTCACAATCATCTTTGCTGGACACACCTTTCTGAGAGGGACGCACATTATTTGTGATTTGTTTGAATAGTCTATGTGCTTCACTTATATCTTTTGAGCTAGGCAGCTGCTCTAGTACTTCACTTATATCTTTTAGAGCATGGCGGTGGTTATATTTTAAAGAAATAGTTGCACTCTCATGATTCACTTATATCTTTTTGAGAGTTGATAATATCAATGGCAATTAGTACAAGTTATGAATTTGGTCCTAATATGATTGGTATTCAAGATGGATATAATAAAAAATTTCATGTAGATCACTGAATATGATGAGTTTGATTCCTTGCAATAGTCGTGCGATATAAAGGTGGTAATATGTGGGTTGTGCTAGTGAACAATTATGGTTTAGTAAGCATATTGGTGTTAAGGTTTGTGATTCCCGAAGCATGCACATATAGTCTCTCATTGTGCTAAGAAATTGGAGCATGATTTATTATTGATTGTCTTGCTTATGAGTGGCGGTCGGGGATGAGTGATGGTCTTTTCCTACCAATCTATCCCCCTAGGGGCATGCATAGTAGTACTTTGCTTCAAGGGCTAATAAAATTTTGCAATAAGTATATATGAGTTCTTTGTGACTAATGTGAGTCCATGGATTACACACACTCTCACCCTTCCACATTTTTCTAGCCTGTTCGGTACCGTGAATTGCCCTTTCTCACCTTGAGATGTGGTGCAAACTTCACCGATGCATCCAAACCCCGTGATATGATACGCTTTATCACTGTCGGTGTACTAGAGTAGGGGTACCCTAGTATCCCGTACTCGTGCACGGACAATTGCAGCACCCCGCGGCAGGGCTTGCCTGGTCACCGCCAAGATCCTCCGTGGCTCCTTTGGAGCCATTCAAGAACAAAGTATTTGACTAAGAAGACAAGGCCCCGACAAGAGGAGCTTGCCGGGAAGGCCATTTAAGGCATGCAGATGACAAGGCCCCGGCAAGAGGAGCTTGCCGGGAAGGCTCGGAGCGCGACAAGCCTCCGGACGCGACAAGGATTCGGCCGCGGCAAGGCGCTTGTCGCGGCAAGCAACCAATCTGCATCTCTGCTCCAGCTCATCCAACAATGTGTCGCCATGGGACCATTCCATGCACGCGTGTCAAGAGGCATGCAGCCGGCGGAGAAACAGCGATAAGCGGGCCCGACAAGCTTGCCATCGTGGCGGCGGTGGCGCACTGACGGTCTCTGTTGCCTTTGTTTGGGCGACACAGACGAACATTTATTGCTTTTGTCCCTTGCCGTCGAGTTAGGTATTTTGCACTGTACCTTTGTTCAAGTAGGTGTACCAACTCTGTTTTACATTTGTACCCTCGTCTATGTTGCCACAGCCGGAGACCCTTGAGCATATAAAAGGAGGCCCATGCATAGCGTGGGGGGTTGGGTTCATTCGACTCACTCGAGACCAGATCGCTCACGCTAGGTTTTGTAGCTTCGTATCGGCTCCCTAGCTAGAACACAATACATCAAACAAGCAGCGGTAGGAGTTTTATCTCTCGGAGAGCTCGAAGCTGGGTAAACTGCTCGTGTGCCTGCGCCTCGATCCGCTCTTGATGCGATCTCCGCCCCCCCTCCGAACCACAAGGGGCCTGGTCCGCCCGGCCCCATAGGTGTTCGTGGAGTGCGATCAACCTCCCGACATCTTTGGCGCGCCCGGTAGGGGCGTCGAGGCCGTGTGAATCTGATCCGGCGTTCACACGAGCAGCGTCCTCGACATCTTCCTCAACATGCCGCCGAAGAAGAAGGCTTCGGCGGCAGCAGAGCCGTCCGCGTCGTATCCACCATCACCGCAGCAAACAGGTGATGGGGCGGGCAGCGGCGAAGAACGGGCACCGACGATGGAGTTCGTGATGTTGCCAAGTCCAAGGACAAGGCCCCGCAAACATCGGCGTCCGCGCATCCCCCGCGCCCATCTCAGGAGACGCGGGACCAACAACGTCATGGCGTTCCCAATGCCATACGTTCGTTGGATCGAGACCCTCAAGACCAGCATGCGCGCCAACATGCAGGCACGAGTGAGATACGGTCACCTGGGCGGGATGCGGCTCCTTCTAACATAGTTAGAAGTCCGAGCATATCCCGCTCCTCGCACCGTTCGCCAATGCCGCCCACTACTCCAGCAGAAGCTCTGGCGAGAGCTCAGCTACTCCTCGACTACCCTCCAACGGCCGACAAGGTCGATGAGTGGAGGCCACTATCGAGCCTCATCGGCTTTGCCAACGGCGGCGCTCGCGGCAACCAACGCCATCATTGCAGCGGCAAGGCGACAAAACACGAGCGGTGGCGGCAAGGCTGTCGGAGGTGCAACTACCATGCACTCTCCGCCCCGAAGGCCAAGATCGCCGATCCACCGGATCCACCTCGACAGCAACTCCACCGCGTCATCGGATCCACGAGCTCGCCGGGATCAGCGCCAAGTTCTTCATGAGCGACAACAAGAGGACGCTCGAACTCACATCGAGCTCCGGAGAGAAGCGCGACGTCAGTCCGACAAGCGCGCTGGGCCTTCTGTTGACATGCGCGCGCCGGAGGAGCAGGCGACTTACGTCTGCGGTAGGTTGCCCTGCGTTCACTCGTGAGCTGCGGCAAGTCGAGTGGCCCAGCGAGAAAAATTTCAAACCAGGCGTGCGGAGAAGTATGATGGCGGGGCGCATCCATCGAGTTCCTCGGCATCTACACCATCGCGGTGCGAGGCTGCGGGGGACGGGGCGACAAGATCCTCGCCAATTACTTCCCGCTCGTGCTCAAGCCCAACGTCAGATCTTGGCTCATGCACTTGCCGGACAGCTCCATATCCTCTTGGGCAGATCTATGCCATCAGTTTGTTGGCGCCTTCACAGGTGGCCACAAACCTCATAGCCAAGAGAGTGACCTTCATCTGCCGCCCGAAGGAAGGAGAGTCCCTTCGCCATAAGTTCATTCAGAGATTCAGCCGTGTGCACTACTACGTCCTAGATGTCCACCCTGCCGCGGTGATCAGCGTGTTTCATCAGAACGTGCGGAACCGCGGGATGAGGGAGGAGATGGCGATGTGCAAAGTCAAGGACGTCAGTGAGCTGTACGCCTTGGCCGACAAGTGTGCACGCTACTGAGGAAGGAGGAGACTCGAGGGAGAATCTGAAGCAGGATCGGCGGTGAGGAGACCGCCCCGGCGAAGAAGGGCCGGCGGCGGGGCAACAGGAAGAAGAAAGGCAGAGAAGTGTTAGCTGTTGAGCAGTCCGGCAATGGAGGTGGCGACAAGAACGCCAAGGCTGGTGGCTCCGGCAAGGAGGTTGCCGCTGGCTCCAACCACCAGTCTGTGGCGGACGCCCGACAAGCGGTGACGGCTCCGACAAGCGATCTTGCAAGATCCACCGCACCAAGGGCCACGGCCTCGGAGCTGCAAGAAGGTCGAGCAGCTTGAACAAATAACGAAGGCTGAGTCTGAGCGGGCGCGACAAGGAGAAGCCCAGGGGAAGGTCTTTGGGGAAGCGGGCAAGAAGCGTCTCGGCGGGGAGGCGCGCGGCAAGGCCAAGCGGCGGCAAGGAGACAGACCTCAGCGGCGCGACAAGGATGAAGATGATGGCGATGGCGAAGATATGGAAGGCGACAACGCCCGATGAGCAGGAGTTTGAAAGCCACAGAGGTCCTCTGCGTTGTGGAGGTGCTTCCTGCATACCTCCACCGCCAACTCAAGCAATGGATGCGGGAGGTCAATGCAGCGGAACCATCCGTGAAGTCACGCAAGCCTCTAAAGTGGTCCGGCCGCCTATCGTCTTTGATATTGAGGACCACCACGATCGCATAACTGCGGTCGGGTGCTTGCCGATGTTGGTCTCACCAACTATACGCAACCTCAAGGTCACCAAGATGCTAGTTGACGGCGGGTCCGCTTGAACCTGATCTCCTCGCGGTGCTCGAAGCTTCAAATCCTCGACGGCGAGCTCGAAGAGGCTGGCACCTTCAAGGAATCAATCCGGGAAGGAGCAAGCCGAAGGGAAGATTACGTTGCCGGTAACATTTGGCAGTGAGCTGAACTTTAGGGCCGAGAGGGTCACATTCTATGTTGCCGATTTCCCATTACCTTACAAAGGGATACTAGGCAGTACAGCACTCGCCAAGATCATGGCAGCCTCTCACTACGCCTACAACTAACTCAATATGACAGGCACGATAAGCGTCATCTCTGTCCATGGCGACAATAAGGATGCCCTTATCTGTGCCGACAAGATCTACCGGGATGCAGCAGCGCGACAGATTGCCAAACACTTGCGGCTGAAGCTCCGGGGAAGAAGACATAGTCCAAGTCCGGCAAGAGCTCGATGCCCACTCCGGCAAGCGCACCTCTTGGTGCTGCGCTACCGTCGAGGACGCACCATCGAGCTCCACCGGCAAGTGCAAGAAGAAGATGGTAGCTCCGCCAAAGACCAAGAAGGTGCCCGCCAAGGAGGGCGGCCTTTGGTGGTACCTTCACCATCGGTGCCACTCTCGACCCTAAATAGGAAAGCGGCGCTCGTTGCTTTCCTGCAGGCGAATGTCGGCGTGTTTGCATGGCAACCGTCGACATCCCAGTGTTCCCAGGAAAGTGATTGAGCACCGCCTGGCCGTTTGTCCTCATCGCGGCCCGTCAAGCAAAAAGTCAGGAAGCAAGCGGTGGGCGCCAAGAATTCATAGCGAAGAGATCAAGCTGGAAGCAGCAGGGCCTTGTCGGAGGAGTGCTCCATCCTACGTGGTTGGCCAATCACGTAGTCGTGCGCCAAAGCAAATGGAAAATTGAGACTTTGTATTGACTTCACGGATGTTAGAGCTTGTCCCAAAGATCCATTTCCTTACGGCGCATCGACCAGATTGTTGACTCCACGGTGGATGTGATTTGCTTTCGTTTCTTGATGCATACTCGAGGATACCATCAGATCTTCATGGCTGAAGAAGATGAGGAGAAGACCGCATTCATTACACCATGTGGCACATCTTTGTTTCATCACGGATGCCTTTCGGTTTGAAGAATGCTGGTTCAACGTTTGCAAGGGTAGTCCATGGCGCTTTTGAGCGAAAATGCACGAGAAATGTAGAAGCCTACATGGATGACATAGTGGTCAAAAGCAAGGACAAAGCAACTCTGGTTCAAGATTTGGACGAGACCTTTGCAAATCTGCGCAAGATCAACCTCAAGCTCAACCCCGAGAGGTGCGTGTTTGGAGTTCCTTCCGGCAAGCTTCTCGGGTTCTTCAGTCTCGGCGAGGATTGAAGCCAATCCCGACAAGATCAAAACCATTGAGCAGATTGAAGCACCAAAGCGCGTCAAGGATGTCACGAAGACTTGCGGTTGCATAGCTGCTCTCGGCGAGGTTTATTTCTAGGTGCATTGAGCCACGCCATTTTCAAGATTTTGAAAAAGGCAGGTCAATGAAATGGACTCCCGAAGCGGAGGCTGCGCTGCGAGACTTAAAGAGATACCTGTCCTCCACTCCAACACTTGTCGCACCTAAACCACAAGAGAAGTTGCTGCTATATATAGCGGCAACCAATCAAAGTGGTTAGTGTTGCGTTAATGTAGCGGGGAGGCGGATGACGAGCCAGCTACCACGGCAAACACATCCGGCGACAAGCGAGAGCTTCGCCGACAAGCTCTGGTCCCGACAAGGGCGAATCCACGCAGACGCATGAGCAGATCACGAGAAAAGGATGGTGTAGCGCCCAGTTTATTTTGTCGGTTCCCTCCTGCGAGGCTAGGTCAAGGTACTACGGTGTGCGAGAAATTGCTTTTCGGCCTCTGATGGCCTCGAGAAAGCTGCGCCATTACTTCCAAGCACTTGAGATCCACGATTGTCACTCGCTTTCCGCTCAAGAGGATCTGCGAGAATCCAGAGGCAACAGGCAGGATTGTCGAGTGGGCACTTGGAACTATCAAGCTTTGGTCTCAAGTTTGAAAGCACTTCAACTATCCAAAGCGAGCATTGGCGAAATTCATAGCAGAATGGGCGTAGCGCCCGGATGAAGAGATTAGGAGGCGAGCATTCCCGTCAAGGAAGCAAGCAAAGTGTGGCTAATGTACTTTGATGGTGCCTTCTTGCTGCAAAGGCGCCCGGTGCGGCGTCTTGCTTATCGCACCCACGGAGAGCACCTCAAGTCGTAGTCGGATGCACTTTCCCAAGGAGCAAGCAACAAACAATACTGCAGAGTATGAAGGTTTGCTTGCCGGTCTCGAGATCGCCGTAGACCTTGGGATCAAGAAGCTTATTGTCGGGGGTGACTCGCAGCTTGTCGTCATAAAAGATTATCGAGTCCGTTGATGGAAGCCCTCGTCGATGAAGTGAGGAAGCTAGAAGAGCACTTTGACGGCTGCAAATGGAACATGTTCCAAGAGCTCGAGAATGATATTGCCGACGGCTGTCAAAGTGTGCTGCACTTAAGTTGCACTGTGGAACCAGGGATTTTCGTGCTCAAGCTGACTCAACCAACCGTAACACCGTCAACCGGATGAGCAAGAAGAGGAAGTTGCTCTCTGGTGACTACTTCCGGCAGAGCTTCGAAGCCGCATTGCGAAGGTCCCCAAGATCGACACTGCTTGATCTTTGAGGGCAGTCTGCTCCGACAAGCCCGAGGTTTGTTTCGTTGAAACAAGCGCTCCCGACAAGTTTTGCTCCGGCAAGCTTGCCGGGGAGCATCAAGCTCCGGCTGAGCCGCAGGTTCTTGCCGTAGAAGCTGATGTTCCCGCAGCATCAGATGTGCCTTTAGTCCTCGTTGTCGAGCCGCAAGCTCCAGCATGGGCGCAGCCGATTGTCCTTTTCGCCAGACGGAGAACTTCCGAAGAACAAGAAGAAGCGGAAAGAGTAGCCCGGCGGTCAAGTATGTACCGGTTTGTCGACAGCATCTTTATGCGAAGAAGACTGAACGGTGTGAAATTGAAGTGTATTCCCATGGAAGATGGACAGAAGCTGTTGGAAGAGATACACGGAGGCATATGTGGTCACCACATTGGCGCAAGAGCACTTGCCGGCAAAGCTTTTCGACAAGGTTTCTTCTGGCCGACAGCCCTCCAGGATGCAACTGCACAAGTAACCAAGTGTGAAGCGTGCCAGTTCCATTCCAGCAGATACACCAACCAGCTCGGGCTCTCCGGGCGATCCCTTTATCCTGGCCCTTTTGATGCGGGGCTCGACATCCTCGGCCCTTCCCCGAGCTGTCGGGGCTTTGAGTACTTATCGTCGCCATCGACAAGTTCACAAAGTGGCGGAAGTGGAAGCGATGAGGAAGGTGACGGCACGGTCGTGATCAAGTTCTTGGTCGATTATGCGCCGTTTGGAATCCCTAACAGGATCATCACCGACAACGGCACACAATTTCTGGTCGCACCTTCATGCGATGCGTCCAAGATCTTGGCGCCAAGGTCTGCTTTATACATTGCTCACCCGAGAAGCAGCGGTCAAAAGGCGAAAGGGCAAATCTTTGAAGTGCTGCTGGCGGGCTCAAGACGAGAACTTTCGACAGGCTTCACAAGTGCGGAAGAAAGCTGGATCGAGGAGCCGCGGTGGTTCTTTGGTCGATCGGGGCGGCGCCAAATCGAGCCACTGGCGGACACCCTTTGCTCTAGTCTATGGAAGCGAGGCGGTTCTCCCCACGGAACTTCGTATCTGGATCACCTCGAGTGCTCGCTTATGATGAGCTTGAGCAAGAGCAGCTGCGACAAAATGACGCTACTCCTTGAGGAGGATCGTCTTGAGTCATTGTCGAGCTGCTCGCTTCTGACAAGCTTTGCGTCGCTACCATAGCCGCAAAGTTAGTGCGAGAAGTCTCGAGGAAAGGCGACCTTGTTCTTGGTAGCGTTCAGTCCGCCAAGAAATTCAAACAAGTTGGCCTTGAAGTGGGAAGGCCCTCATCGGGTGAAACGAGTCACTAGGCCTGGCGCTGTCCGCCTTGAGACCGAAGATGGCATCCGGTGAGCAACTCACGGAACATTGAGCATCTTCGTAAGTTTACCCATAGAGGCGCGGTTGCGGAACCTGTTCCGGCAACCACCTTTAATACAAGTCTTGCAGCTGTTGCATGTAATCCTTTGTACAAAGCGGTATGAGACCCGATGCATCGATAAAGCTCATGTGTTGCGCACAATTTGCCAAATTCATGCTTTCATCATTTTATTGCATGTTTTGGCTAACACTTTGTGCAACAACCATACCCGATAAGCAATATCGAGCATTTGGGCTCCATAACTTTATTTCCTCTTCTTTCTCTTTTCTCAAAGAAAGGAAGGCTCCCTCGCGCACAAGTTACCCAGGGGGGAAGGAGAAGATAATACTATGGACCAGGCATCGCTCGAAGAAGTTTCGCCTTATCGGGAAGCAAGAGACAGAAAAGCTAAGTTGCCAAAGTTTGAGTAATCAATTTTTAAAATTTTAAGTTATCTTCCTCGAACGATAGTACTTTGTATGGAAAACATGTGCGCAGAGGAACCAACTCGCAGGCTAGTCGGCGCCCATTACTTTTTTTTCGAGTCCGCTCAACAACTTAAGTGAGCTGCAGCTAGTCGCGACAAGGTTGCTTGTCGGAGGCCTTCTTAGGCAGGCGACATTCCGCACTTTTCGCGGCAAAAGGTGCCCGCACCGACAAGTCCCCCAAATGCGTAGGGCAGAAACACACAAAGGAAGGAATCAAGTAGAGGAAATAACGTTGCATTGATCGCCTAAGATAGAGTATATCACAAAATAACTTGTCGCTGATCTAACAAAGTGTTCTAAACATGATCAGCGGCGACAAGGGAAAGATAAAATTGGCGGCCTAGTCTACGCGGTCGCCATCAATCCGCTTGATCTTGTTCACCTTGTCCACAATGGGTGCGACAAGGGCTTTGAAACTCCTCCACGTTGGCATCTGGCGGCAAGGATGCGAGGGCGCCGTTAAGGTTGAGGCCCGGATTGCGGAAGGCCACCTTTATCAACACCTTCTCGAGGGCTCCTACACAGATCTGGCGTGATTCCTCGGCCAGCTGCTTTGGGACCTCTTCCCGAGTCGGCTGGAGGCCCGTCCTGCGCCTTTGAAGAATAAACTGAGTTTGGTATTTGGGTTGGAGATGCTCGTCGGAGGAGTATGCAAGGTCCGCCATCGAGCTCCATCATTTCGTTGTGGATATCGGCAGCGGTGTCCACAAGGCCTTCAGTCCAATGCTCCACACTCTCCCTCAAGGTGCTCTGAGTGGAGATAGCATTCGCTAGCAGCTCCTCCTTGGCCTTGATAGTCTCCAACAGGCCCACTGTCACATCCCAGATAGACCATGCATTAGGGTGTGCATCATGTTTAAATTTCATTTGAATTTGAAATGGGGAAGGCAGGAAACCCCAGAACACCCCCCCCCCTTTTAACAACTAGGGTTTACTAAAAATTATTTCAATGAACCTGAAATGCCCTTCAAAATGTTCATCCTCTTTGCCTTGGTTCAGAACCCATGTCAAAGGAGGTGTGTCATTTTCTAGGTCATCTAAGGGTTCTAGAATTAATCCACAAGTTTTTGAAATGGGCATTTTAAATTATATAAAATATTTTAAATGTTCAAAAATTTCCAAACCAAAATGTTTCATGTTAGGAATATTCTAACAAGTGACGAGGAGCATTTTGGTGATTTTTAAAATAGTTTTGGTATTTTAAAAACCCCACAAAGTTGAGAAAATTAGAAAAGAGTAAAAATTAGAAAACCCTTACGACGCCGTCCACAGGCCCACTTGGCCCAGCCCAGCAGCCCAGCATGGTAGCTGCTTGGCTCGGCGAGCAGGCAGCAGTGCCCGACGAGCACCGGCAGCGCCACGCAGCTGGCCGCCGCCCTGCTTCACCCCTCGCCGCCTCGCTGCCTGGATGGCCTCCACGTCGTCGCCCGAACCCCCTGGACACGCCATTCGCCCCCCGGCCTCTCGCTCTCGCGCCCCCCGCGCCCGGGCCGACGCCACCGGCGCCGCGCCACCGTCGGAGCCGGAGCCACCGGCGGCCCCGCGCCACGAGGCCTTGTCGAGGTAAACCGCCCGTCGTCGACTTCGTCGAACAAGCCAAGCCACGAGCACTTGCTCGCCCCGAAGCCACCGCACCGACCCCGCCCGACTCCGCCACCGCCGGAGATCCCCTTCGCCGTCGCCGCCGCATCAGTTCGTCCCGACCACGTCGTGCGGCTCTCTGGGATCGCTGTGAGCCTGGCTACCTCCCCATCCTCTCCACTCTCTTCCTCGTGCACCTAGCGAGCACCACGGCCTTCGCCCGAACGCACCGCCCGCGGAGCTCGTCGCCCGACGAGGCTCCGGCCACCCAACGCCACGCCACCGTGTCCATCGCACTCACCACGTCGCGTTGGGTCCAACCTTGCACTCCACGCGCCTCACCTTGCCCCCTAGCAACGAGTCCGAGATCACCCGAGCCCCGGCCGCCGCCAAACTCGTCGCCGGCGCCAACTCCGGCCACCCCGACCCCAACTAACACCACCAAAAGCCGCGGTTCGTCTCCAGCTCCACGTAGATGCCTTCGCGCCCCATTTGGTGGCGGAGCGTCAAAAGCACTTTGCTCCGCCGCGCTGGCCTCGCCCGGCGGCTAGACGCCAGGCGAGTTGACCAGCGACCGTTGATTGGTGGGCCCAGATTGGCTTTCTACGAGTCAGCGGCGGGTGGACCCCCTCGGTTAACTAATCCGGTTAGTTTTAATTAAAATTAATTAGTTAAACTAATTCTTGACATGCGGGTCCCACTGGTCAGTTTGACACAGACGACCCGTTGACCCCTGACGTCACGCTGACCTCATCTTGGCCTTAATAAATGAATTCTGGATTTATTCTAATATAGTAATTCGAATATAATTCAAATTTCAAATGCTTATAACTTTTAATCTATAACTCCAAATGCAAAGATTTATATATGAAAAATTATCAGAAAAATCCACTCTATCCATTGGTACAGGTTTCATGCATGTTAAAACAAGTTAAATATGCTGTTTAACCATAATAAGATAATGCACCTTTAGGACTAACTCAAATGAGCTATCATTTGAATCCTTGATTCAAATGAGTTCATCCTATTATTTCAGCTTGCATTAGGCCAACACACATCCATATTGCCATGTCATAGCATGCATCATATATGTGCATTTCATTGATTGTGTTCTTTCTCGATTTGCGGTGTTTGTCCCCTCTCGGTGAAGCGATGTTAGAGCGATTGTTCGATGACACCGATGAAGAACTATATTATCTTCGAAGTGCCGGGCAAGCAAATCCCCTTGTTCATTCCGATACAATCCTACTCTCTCGCTCCTGCTCTCGGTTATTGCATTAGGACAACAACGATTCATACGCTACTTTGTGCTGCGGTAGTTGAACCCATTCCTCTGCATGACCTGTCATTGCCACGATAAATAGTTGAAAACCCACTAGCATGTGTAGGAGTTGATTGAGCCATGTTGTGTTCCTACCATGCTATACTGCTATTGCTTAGAGTTGTGTCAGTCTGATTCATTGGGAATGAATTGGATGCAGTTCTATGTTACGATCTTTGAGAGTGAAGTGTGTGAACACGATTTGGTAAAAGGTAGCGGTGAGAGGCCATGTAGGAGTACATGGTGGGTTGTATCCTTTGGAACCGTCCTTAAGCCTTGAGTTCTATGTATGTTGTCCAATGACTCGATACTACCACACATTGGGCTCAAGGCGCTCCAAGCCCTCTCGACTTATTAACCGACTTGATCTCTGTCCGGGAGTCGCAACTAGTCTCTGGTGTTTGTAGGTAGTGCTATTTTTCTACCGAGTGGCGCCCGGCGAGGTGGGCTTAGAGACAGACTAGGCACAGTGTGGCACGGTGTACCAAGTGGCACCCGGATGGTGGGCTTGGGAACCCTGCTCACATCGTTTGGGGCCGTGGCGACACCCGGCCGGATCTCCTTGCGGATGGAACCCGAATAGGCGATAAACCTGGACTAGAGTCTTGTGTGGTTAGTCGGTCGTGGCCGACACCCTCGCCAGGCTTCCGCTTGAAGGTTGCCGAGATACATAGCGTGTATATGGCGGTAAGTGGCGAGGCGTGTGTGAAGAAGTACACCCCTGCAGGGTTATCATGATCTATTCGAATAGCCGTGTCCTCGGTTATGGACTTCTTGGATGCTTACGTGGTACATAGACAACTTGAAGTGGATACTCTAAAATGCTCAAGACAAGTGTGAGTGCTATGGATGGCCTCCCATTATGGAAGCAGGAATGAATCCGTAGTAGTGTATTGATGTGGTGATTAGTGGACTGCGTGTACGTTGTCTCACCTCAAGAGTTTCTTGTAGTCGTAGAAACGGGATAGCCACAGAGTCAAAGGCGGCTTCTTTGCAACTAAACTCCACATTACCTTTTGACACTAATGCATGTATGATAGGATTTGATGTAAGTCTTCTTGAGTACCTTTGTACTCACGTTGCTTTATTATGTTTTGCGGCGGAGACTTGGTCTTACTAGTAGTTACTGCTTGGACTTGACGAGTAGCTTGTTACCTCAGCTACGATCTTGTACCCTTGGGAGGGTCTTGTAGATAGTCAGGCTTCTCGGCCTTTTTCTTTTGTAGATGTCTGTACTCGGACATGTAATGCTTCCGCTTGTTGCTTGTATGCTTTCGAATGATGGGTCATGTGACCCCTGTTTGTATTATTGCTATGTGGCTCTTGAGCCTTTATCTATATGAGTTTGCGTTATGTTGTGATGCCATGTTGTACAGCACATACTTGCATGTTATGCGTCACGTGTAACTTGTACTTGCTATGTGTGGGATCCGACAACCTAGTTGTTTATCCTTGGTAGCCTCTCTTATGGGAAATGTAGTCTCGTGCTTACGGCGATAGTAGTCCGCTTCTGACCCGGTTCACCGGAGTCCACGCTAGCCCAGCACTACTGCTTGGACACTTGACTGGCGGCATGTGTTTCGCCGTTCCTATATACATCGCCGGGAAATGTCACGCGGTGTTATTCGAGTCCTGCCTAGCCTGCTACAGCCCGGGATACCGGAGTCTGTTAGCCAGTGCTACAGCCCGAATATATCGTTGATGACCGACATGCTCGATGTGATTCATGTATGCCTGTCCCCATAGGTTAAGCGCCGCTTTGGGTTCCACGACTAGCCATGTCGGCCGGGTTCTTTGTCATATGGATGCTAGCGACACTATCATATCGTGAGCCAAAAGCGTAAGCGGTCCGGGCCATGGTAAGCGACACCGTGGTAGAATACCGTGCGTGAGGCCGCAAAGTGATATGATGTGTTACATGCTAGATCGGTGTGACTTAGGATCGGGGTCTGACAGCTTTGGTATCGAGCTTTGTTGCTGTAGGATTACCAAGCCAAACTGGTGAAGTTGTGTCTAGAAATGCTTTAGTTATGTAAGGGAATTGATTGTGGAAGGAGCGTAAGGCTCTTTTTACTCCTTATACCTCATGGCCTTGATCTGAGTCATCCTCTTCTCTTCTATGGGGTTTAAGAACTAGGCTTCTCATCTATCTATCGAGGATGACGTGTTACTAATCCTAGACTTTTAAGATTGTTGGTTTTAATCCCGGTTCAGTTCCTACTATTTACGTACGATAGCTGTTGATCCCAGAATCTTGTTATGATGTTGTTGAGTGGTTATGCCACCATTTCTGCAGGATGTCTCAAATCATTTTGAGCATTTACAGCCGTTATCTTTGTCCGATTCATCCCAGGTCTCTAAATAGCTTGATGCATTTGCAAATCCTTTCTTTCCGTTTCCGATGTCCTTTTGGTCAGAATAAGCACACTAATTAGTATGTTGAGGTACTCCGCTGCCTCGGCATATATGTTGGAGCTATTATTATGAACCTAGGTGTTTTAGGAGTCACCTAGCAATTTAGCAATGCCTTTGTATCCCAGTGTGATGATTACGGCCATCATTTTGAAAGCATCCCGTGATGCCATTTAGTAGTAGGTATTCTACTCTGGGTTCTTTGAACCGAGATTCATCCTACTTCATGTTGTTAGTATTTGCTAGTGCCTTTAGGATATTAGTAACCTTGCGATAGTCCTCAAGGTCCGTGGTATATCCTTCTTCCAAATACCATGAACCACTTATGGCGAAGTTTGTTGAACCAAAAGATCACAACTAGAGTGCTCTTGAGGAGTTCTCCGTTCATAATTGTGACTCTGCCGGTTCTACTTTTCTCGCATGGATTATCCGGAAGAAATGTTGAGCTTAGATTCGACATACTAATCTGTGCATCCACAACTCAGGAAGTTATATGTTCCTCTGAGTTGCTCTCTTGATTGTATTACGACCTTCATCTATCAATTGATAGCCAAGGGTATGTGTGCATTTGTGTTCATCGATGCATTTTGTCCTTGTGGTCCGTCAAGCCATTCTATTCCGGAATGACTAGGAGAAACAAACTCCGATACCTCATCCATATCCAGGATTGGGTCAAAGTAGTTGTATCCCTTGAGATCAAAATGCCAATTCAGCTTTTGTTCTGTTCTACCTTGGAGTGTTACCATCTTTATGTTAAGAGTGTCATGAGAATTGCACAACCTCTTAGGAATTCTTGTGTGATGATACTCTCGCTATCATTATTCATTCCTCGGTTCCGTGTTGTTGTAACGGAATGCCGACAAGTGAATTGGGATGTGCGAAATCAATACTCCGAGCCACTCGTTGCTTGGTGGTAAATGGACAATACTCCCATTCTTGGCGTGTTGGTTATTTAAATCATCATTCTAAGATTGATCGTGCTACCTAGTCCTTATTTTGATTGCACTCTTGATTGATGAGTTAGGATCTTGTCTAGTCCTCACTCATTTGATAATATCGTCTTGCCACGAAAAGCAAGATTGTTCTCGAGCTTAGTAACATACCGGTGGTTCGTGACTTTCCAAATATCTTCTTGGAAGTGTTACGGGTTGTTTCTTGGTATTATGTTGGGCTCGTGATCAAGTTGGTTTTCTGTGAACCACCCTTCTCCAAGAATCTGTGTTGGATACCCTGAGCTAGTTGGTTAAGCTAAACAACAACTTGGAGAGTTGGAAGATAAAAGCTTGCCTAACTTAGTTCGATCCAAAGGGATATTCTTGTGAAGTGTATGTTGAAGAAAGATGATATCTTCATCGATTGGTCCTCGTGATCAGTTGTTGGATCTATTGTCCTACCAATTCTTTGATTTGAGTATGGGCCATTGTCAAGTCAAATCAGAACCAACGATATTCGTAATGTTGTCTTACTCGTGGTTGATCCCTCGAGCATACACCATTACATCTTTTGGTCTGACCAATGCTATCACCGTGTTCACATGATGGTGGAAGTCGGTGATATGGAAATTCCGATGAGTTCTTTGTTGAGCCCATCAGTAGCATTTCGTCTCCCCCATGAGTCGTGTTGAACATCAACCTAGTGTTGGAAAATTGTGTAAGCATTCCTTCGTGTGCCGTTCATGAAGCTTATGCTTGGATGGTTGAAGAGACTTCCTCTAGTTCATGTGCATCTGTTGTAAGTTGCCGCCATGAATTTGAGAAAGGTTTGTCTTGCTTCCTCTGGAATCATTCCAGTCGATCATGCATGTGCGAAGTATTCTATGGTTTGATAGACTGATCATCTTCATTCCGTATGTATTCCTAGCACACCAAGCCAGCGATTGATTTGTTCAAGGAAAGGAGTTCTTTCATAAGAGCTAATCATGACTTATGTTAAGACTTCGATATCCTCGATGATGTTTCCCCCACCCGAACTCAGTAGTGTTTTATTATAAGACTACCATGTGGTCATGCTTGTCTAGGACAACGTGTTCACATATTTGTAGCAAAACCAGCTCATGTTTTGGAGCTTGCTATCGTAGTTCATATCCGAGAATCTCATAGCGCCATCTCGTCCGAATTGTGTTGCAACCCTTCCTTTTCGGACATGATGAGTCTGAAATATCCTAACATCAACCATATCTGAATCTCGAGGCAGATATGATGGTTGGAACATTCGAACAGTTGTATCTCGTTCCCAGCTTGCACCCCATTGTGCCAATTTCCATGGGCTGCCCTCTCATTAATTGATGTCTAGGATCATCCTCAAAGTGGACTTACCATGGGTCCCTCCACCTCCGACGACAAGCAAAAATCATCCATTGCGTTGTCTTCAACAAGGTAGTCTACATCATCCATTCTAGTCCGGGTGTACCATTCCTTGCATTCCACCAAATGATCGCTTGTGAATTGCCTTAGGCTGGTTTAAAGAGTTTCAATGATCCTGTATCAAAAGTAATTCTTTTTGCCACTTAAGGGAATAGTTCTTTGCGTCACCTTTCTCAAGGTGTCCCGTTCACGGGATCATGATAAATATTTCCTCGCCATCTTGGCGCCATCCACCATCTTTCTAAGCGTGGAATTGTTGCCACCAATCAAACCCCATCGGTTGTTCCTCCATCCCTCTCGATGTATTTTGTGTCTCAACTCGAGATGTGTCACCGTCTCGGTCCGTGAGTCGATCATATTTGCTTGATCTCCGTGAAGATCGAATCATGCGAGTTTTCCCTTTCTTTACATTGTCGTGTCGGCGAAGATCTTGAAAGCAAGGCGTCAAGACTAAGATGATGGAATGAATCAACGTCTTGAGAAGGGCAAATGGATCATGAAGATTGTGATAGTTTGTGACTTTCCTTTTCCTCTTACCTCACGTCTTGAATCTCGGGGCGAGATTCTTGTTTAGTGGGGGTGAGTTGTCACATCCCAGATAGACCATGCATTAGGGTGTGCATCATGTTTAAATTTCATTTGAATTTGAAATGGGGAAGGCAGGAAACCCCAGAACACCCCCCCCTTTTAACAACTAGGGTTTACTAAAAATTATTTTAATGAACCTGAAATGCCCTTCAAAATGTTCATCCTCTTTGCCTTGGTTCAGAACCCATGTCAAAGGAGGTGTGTCATTTTCTAGGTCATCTAAGGGTTCTAGAATTAATCCACAAGTTTTTGAAATGGGCATTTTAAATTATATAAAATATTTTAAATGTTCAAAAATTTCCAAACCAAAATGTTTCATGTTAGGAATATTCTAACAAGTGACCAGGAGCATTTTGGTGATTTTTAAAATAGTTTTGGTATTTTTATAAACCCCACAAAGTTGCAGAAAATTAGAAAAGAGTAAAAATTAGAAAACCCTTACTGACGCCGTCCACAGGCCCACCTGCCCGGCCCAGCCAAGGCGCGCCGTGGCTGCTTGGCTCGGCTTGAGCGAGGCAACCAGTGCCCGACAGCGAGCAGCGCGCCACGCGGTGGCCGTCATCGCTTCACCTCCTCGCCGCCTCGCCGCCTGGATGGCCTCCACGTCGTCGCCCGAACCCCTGGACACGCCATTCGCCCCCCGCCTCTCTCTCGCTCCCCCCTCGCCATGGCCGGCCACCGTCGCCGCTCCACCGTCGTGGCCGTAGCCACCGTCGTCCCAGCGCCCACGAGACCTTATGCGGTAAACCGCCGTCGTCGACTTCGTCGAACAAGCCAAGCCACGAGCACTTGCTCGCTTGGCTCCCACCGCGACCGACCCGCCCGACTCCGCCACCGCCGGAGATCCCCTTCGCCGTCGCCGCCGCATCGATTCGTCCCCGACCACGTCGTGCGGCTCTCTGGGATCGCTGTGAGCCTGGCTACCTCCCATCCTCTCCACTCTCTTCCTCGTGCACCACAACGAGCACACGGCCTTTCGCTTTGAACGCACCGCCATGAGCTCGTCGCCCGACGAGGCTCCGGCCACCCAACCACGCCACCGTGTCCATCGCACTCACCACGTCGCGTTGGGTCCAACCTTGCACTCCAGCGCCTCACCTTGCCCCCTAACAGCGAGTCCGAGATCACCCGAGCCCGGCCGCCGCCAAACTCGTCGCCGGCGCCAACTCCGCCACCCGACCCCAACTAACACCACCAAAAGCAGCGGTTCGTCTCCAGCTCCACGTAGATGCCTTCGCGCCCCATTTGGTGGCGAACGTCAAAAAGCACTTTGCTCCGCGCGCTGGCCTCGCCCGGCGGCTGAGACGCCAGCGAGTTGACCATCGACCAGATTGTTGGTGGGCCCGTTGGTACTTTCTGAGTCAGCGGCGGTGGACCCCTCGGTTAACTAATCCGATTAGTTTTAATTAAAATTAATTAGTTAAACTAATTACTAACATGCGGGTCCCACTGGTCAGTTTGACCTGGACGACCCCGTTGACCCTGACGTCCGGGCGACCTCATCTTTGGCGCTTAATAAATGAATTTCTGGATTTATTCTAATATAGTAATTCCGAATATAATTCAAATTTCAAATGCTTATAACTTTTAATCTATAACTCCAAATGCAAAGATTTATATATGAAAAATTATCAGAAAAATCCACTCTATCCATTGGTACAGGTTTCATGCATGTTAAAACAAGTTAACTATGCTGTTTAACCAGAATAAGATAATGCACCTTTAGGACTAACTCAAATGAGCTATCATTTGAATCCTTGATTCAAATGAGTTCATCCCCTGTTATTTCAGCTTGCATTAGGCCAACACACATCCATATTGCCATGTCATAGCATGCATCATATATGTGCATTTCATTGATTGTGTTCTTTCTCGATTCTTGCGGTGTTTGTCCCCTCTCGGTGAGCGATGTTCCGACGATTGTTCGATGACACCGATGAAGAACTATATTATCTTCGAGAAGTGCCGGGCAAGCAAATCCCTTGTTCATTCCGATACAATCCTACTCTCTCGCTCCTGCTCTCAGTTATTGCATTAGGACAACAACGATTCATACGCTACTTTGTCTTTGCGGTAGTTGAACCCATTCCTCTGCATGACTGTCATTGCCACGGTAAATAGTTGAAAACCCCGAGCATGTGTAGGAGTTGATTGAGCCATGTTGTGTTCCTACCATGCTATGCCTGCTATTGCTTAGAGTTGTGTCGGGTCTGATTCATTGGGAATGAATTGGAGTGCGATTCTATGTTACGATCTTTGAGAGTGAAGTGTGTGAACACGATTTGGTAAAGGTAGCGGTGAGAGGCCATGTAGGAGTACATGGTGGGTTGTCTCACTGGAACCGTCCTTAAGCACTTGAGTTCTATGTATGTTGTCCAATGACTCGATACTACCACACATTGGGCTCAAGGCGCTCCAAGCCCTCTCGACTTATTAACCGACTTGATCTACATCCGAGAGTATAACTAGTCTCTGGTGTTTGTAGGTAGTGCTATTTTTCTACCGAGTGGCGCCCGGCGAGGTGGGCTTGGGACAGACTAGGCACAGGTGGCACGGTGTACCAAGTGGCACCGGATGGTGGGCTTGGGAACCCTGCTCACATCGTTTGGGGCCGTGGCGACACCGGCCGGATCTCCTTGCGGATGGAACCCGAATAGGCGATAAACACGGACTAGAGTCTTGTGTGGTTAGTCGGTCGTGGCCGACACCCTCGCCAAAGCTTCCGCTTGAAGGTTGCCGAGATACATGACGTGTATATGGCGGTAAGTGGCGAGAGCGTGTGTGAAGAAGTACACCCCTGCAGGGTTATCATGATCTATTCGAATAGCCGTGTCCTCGGTTATGGACTTCTTGGAACCTTACGTGGTACATAGACAACTTGAAGTGGATACTCTAAAATGCTCAAGACAAGTGTGAGTGCTATGGATGGCCTCCCGTATGGAAGCAGGGAATGAATCCGTAGTAGTGTATTGATGTGGTGATTAGTGGACTGCGTGTACGTTGTCTCACCTCAAGAGTTTCTTGTAGTCGTAGAAACGGGATAGCCACAGAGTCAAAGCTGGCTTGCTGCAACTAAACTCCACATTACCTTTTGACACTAATGCATGTATGATAGGATCGATGTAAGTCTTGCCGAGTACCTTTGTACTCACGTTGCTTTATTTATGTTTTGCGGCGGAGACTTCGGTCTTACTAGTAGTTACGCTTGGACTTGACGAGTAGCTTGTTACCTCAGCTACGATCTTGTACCCTTAGGAGGGTCTTGTAGATAGTCGGGCTTCTCAGCCTTTTTCTTTTGTAGATGTACGTACTCGGACATGTAATGCTTCCGCTTGTTGCTTGTATGCTCTGAATGATGGGTCATGTGACCCCTGTTTGTATTTATTGCTATGTGGCTCTTGAGCCTTTATCTATATGAGTTTGCGTTATGTTGTGATGCCATGTTGTACAGCACATACTTGCATGTTATGCGTGCGTGTAACTTATGCTGCTATGTGTGGGATCCGACAACCTAGTTGTTTATCCTTGGTAGCCTCTCTTATGGGGAAATGTAGTCTCGTGCTTACGGCGATAGTAGTCCGCTACAGCCCGGTTCACCGGAGTCCTGCTAGCCCGACACTACTGCTTGGACACTTGGCCGGCGGCATGTGTTTCGCCGTTCCTATGTCCGTCGCTTCGGGAAATGTCACGCGGTGTTATTCGAGTCCTGCCTAGCCTGCTACGGCCGGGATACCGGAGTCCTCATTAGCCAGTGCTACAGCCCGAATATATCGTTGATGACCGACATGCTCGATGTGATTCATGTATGCCTGTCCCCATAGGTTAGCGCCGCTTTGGGTTCCACGACTAGCCATGTCGGCCGGGTTCTTTGTCATATGGATGCTAGCGACACTATCATATCGTGAGCCAAAAGACGCATAAGCGGTCCGGGCCATGGTAAGGCGACACCCGTGGGAATACCGTGCGTGAGGCCGCAAAGTGATATGATGTGTTACATGCTAGATCGGTGTGACTTAGGATCGGGGTCCTGACACCCACTTCCCGCTCTCTGGTGCCGTCCAGCGTCTGCGTCAGAGTGGTCAGCTTCAGCTCAAGATCCGCCTTGGAATCCTTGGCGGCGTCGAGCTCCTTGCCCCTATCAGCGAGGCGACTCTGCAGCTCGCCAAGAGTGTGGCGTCCTTCTCGCGCTCGTGCTTGAGCGCGGCAAGCTCCTCGCCGCTCTTCTTGAGGCTGGCCTCCAGTTTGCCACCTTCGCCTTCAACTCCTCCTTGGCGGCCTCGGCGGCTGCGGCAGCGTCTTTCGCTTCCTTAAGCGCCTCGCCAAGTGACTCCTCGCACGCGGCAAGGTCTTCTTCGTGGCTGTCCAGGTTGACCTTCCGCTGCGCCAGCTCGCTTTCCTGCGCGGAGAGCTTCTCGGCAGCCAGCCGTTGCTCCTCCTCAGCTGCGGCCTTCTCAAGGATGAAGGCCGTGCGCTCTTCTGCAAGTTGCCCCCGCGCTTCTGCTACGTCGTGGATAATTTCTTGGTTGGCGTTCCGGAGCTCTTCTGCGCGCTTCTCCATGTCCGCTCCTGCCCTCGCGACAAGTGCTTCCCGGGACTCCAACTTGGCTTGTCGGGCGCGGTAGAGCGACAGTAGCTTCTTCAGCAGCTGCTCCTCCTCAGACTCGCCGCTGCTGCTGCTTGGCGCGTCCACCAGCGTCAGCCCAGCGGAGGCGAGTAGCTTGCCGTCGAAGGTCTCTCCTCCAACCGGCGCCCTGGAGCTCGACTCCCAGGGGAGTTTGATGAAGACACCCTCGCCGGCCTTCAGGTAGGCACCGGGCTGGGGCTCCTCGGAGCCTGACGCTGCAGCAGCGGCGGGGGAGTCGGCTGTCGGTGTAGCGCCTGGCGCTCCTGCAGCCTCAGGGCCGTCAGTGCGATCGCCCGACCCCTCGCCAGCTTCTGCGTCGGCAGCCTCGGTGGCCTTCTCGACAACAGGCTCGTTGGCGACGGCCTCTTCTTCCACAGCAACGACCTCTTCTTCCACAACGGCGGCCTCGTCGGTGATGCCGCGCGTTTCCTCCTCGCCGGCAGCCTCGACCTCCATCGGCTCTGCGTCAGGCGAAGAAAGAGCAGTCAAGCAAATGTTCAAAAAGAGAAACAAAAGAAAACAAGCCCAAGGGAGATTTTCGTGTAAGGAAATTACCTGCGGGATCCGCAGCCACGGCCTCGACCCTTTGGAGGGTCACTGGCGCTGTCCCTTGCCGGGTAGCCTCCCTTGCGGAGTGGCCTCCCTTGTCGGGCGCTCCTTGCCGGAGAATCCTCCCTTGGCGGCGTGGTGGCAGCAGACAGGATTTGAGGCGGCTTCCAAGCCCTCCCCGATGAGGCTGCTCTGCTCCTACACAAGCAAACAATCAGGTATCAGCGAAGAAGGAGCACCCTGCACACCTAACGATGAGAAAGCCGCACACTTACCACAGGGGCTGTCTTTGGGGGCTGCTCGAGGAAGGGTTGCTGGTCCGGCAAGGGGTCTCGAGACGCCTCCTCTGTTGCCACGGGTGGATCGTCCTCAACGACGACCGTCGGGATCTTGGCCCTCTTCGACGCTCTCTGGGCTAGCGTCCTGAAAAGGAAAGAGTTTAGAACGAAGCAAATCAGATTCAAGATGAAGCAACAAAATTGAAGAAATACAAGCACAATCTCAAGAGCTTACTCTTCATCTTCCTCCTCGGAGCTGCGCGCAGAGAAGTCAAACTCCGGCTCACCTCCGGTGCGACGAGGCGAAGTGGGCTCTCTTGGCCGCTTGGCGGAGGCATCGGCGGTGGCACAGGAAGATCCCGCCCGGTTGTCGCTTAGCGGTGTGAGGCGCTCCAGCAACATCGCTTGCCGCGATGGAAGCGTCGCAGCAGCGCCTTCTTTGCGAGCGATCTGCCGCCCGACTTCGTCTCCGGCCTTGCGGAGAGCGCCTCTTGGCGGGCCGGGGAGCTCGGTGGCGGCAAGTCATTGGGTGGTGGAGAAGAAAGCGCCCTCGGCGGGTCCACTCGTCCCGGCCTCGGGCTCGACAAGCTCGTCCTCGCTGGCGATCTCCCTTCGCTCGGCAAGGCTTGCCGCCGCAGCGTCCGCCTCCTCCACGGTGTACCGAAGGCTCCGGTGACAGCGGCTGCTACCGCCTCCTCCGGCTGGTGGCAATACGCGCCATCTCCTCGTCGGTGGTGTCGCGAGTGAGCCTTTACGCTTTCGTCGGGCGGATCGGCACTTCTTCCAAGTCATTGAAGAACTGCTGCACGACCTCGTCGGGGCTCTGCCAGTTGGAACGATCCCATGGGAATCGCTGGCGGCATCATGGCGCGGATGCGGTCGAGCACCGAGTTGTTGCACAATGGGACAACCCCCCTCGGCAACCTAAACCACTCAGGGTGATCGGGGTCGTTCTTGAACAGCTCTAGCAGCATCGCATCCAGCTCCAAGACGGTGAAATTCCAGTTCAGGCCCGGCGCAACCTCATGATGTCTGCGCATTTTGGAACTCCCAAGCAGGCCTCCTCCTCTCCTGCAAGGGGAGTGATGCGGCGGCGAAGGAAGTCTGCGCCAAGCTGCGCCTCTGATTAGCCAGCAAGCCCGAGGCGCAAAATCCGAGTCTGACTATCTTCAACCTAGCATCCTCGGCGTAAGCTACTCCAATCTCTGCCGTGCACTATTGGGGTTTGGCGCCTGCAGCGATCGAAGGGCTGCGGGTTCTCCTCTCGACCCAACACCAATTGGCTCTCCACTCCTCCCACTTGTTGCGGAACTCCCCTTCGAGATAGGCTTCTTTCTTGCCGATCCTGGAGACCCAAGCTATCCCTCCGGCAAGTGGCTCTCCTCTCTCGATCAAGAGCACGAAGAAGTGGCGGAAGAGTGCCACATTTGGGTGGACTTCGACAAAGTTTTCGCAAAGGTGTGCAAAAACTGCCATGGTCAAGACAGCGTTGGGGGTGAAATCAAGGAGGCGGAGGCCATATGTGTTCATGATATCGCAGAACAACTCGGAAAAGGGCGGGCAGAGCCCGCAATAGAAGAAAAGGGCAAAGAAGGGGTACCCAGTTGGGGCGAATCAAGCGGGCGGGGAGTACCTTCGTGCGCGGATGCGCACGCGTCTCCGTCGACCAAAAGAGATAGAAGAGCTCCGCAGCTCCTTTGCGCCCGAGCTGAGGGGAGAAGATGGCCCGCTCCTTGCACGGCGCCATGACAGCTGTGCCTCGGCCGACTTTCAGCGCCCTTCTCCTTGTCGGCTTCCGGAGCCATGGCGAGGCGGCGGAGGAGGCCGGCGGTGAGTGCGCTTGTGGCGAAGGGCGGTAGCTGCTCTCTTCGCCTTTGGAGAAGAAGGGGAGCGGCGGTGGTTTTCTTGACAAGACAGCAATGGCGAAGTGGACGGCCTGCCCTGTTTCCCCTGCTTATAAGGAGGGGAGGGGCGGACGTTCGCTTTTCTAATAAAGAAACCCCACGACCACGCCCACGATCTCTCGTGACGCCACGTTCGGTGCGTGCCGTTAGTGGGGTCGTGGTGGGTCGAAGCGCGAATTCTGGCGTGATCGAGGCGGCGTGTGGCCGTGCTGCTTGTCTTGGGTCTGGCAGTGGCGCTCGGCACCGTGTCTGCCCAGGCCGGGGGCTCTGCCGGTGTACTTGAGTAGGGGTACCCTAGTATCCCGTGCTCGTGCCGCAGACGATTCTGACACCAGCGGCAGGCTTGCTGGTCACCGCCAAGATCCTCCGTGGCTCCTTTGGAGCCATTCAAGAACAAAGTATTTGACTAAGAAGACAAGGCCCGGCAAGAGGAGCTTGCCGGGAAGGCCATTAAAGGCGTCGCAGACGACAAGGCCCCGGCAAGAGGAGCTTGCCGGGAAGGCTCGAAGCGCGACAAGCCTCCGGACGCGACAAAGATTCGGCGCGGCAAAGGCGCTTGTCAGCGGCAAGCAACCTCTCTCCATCTCCGCTCCAGCTCATCCAACAACGTGTCGCCATGGGACCATTCCATGCGGCGTGTCAAGAAAATTTGTGCAGCCGGCGGAGAGCAGCGATAAGCGGCGGCGACAAGCTTGCCATCGTGGCGGCGGTGGCGCACTGACGGTCTCTGTTGCCTTTGTTTGGGCGACACTGACGGGCATTTATTGCTTTTGTCCCTTGCCGTCAGAGTTAGGTATTTTGCACTGTGTCGTGGAATTGTCACGGCAGATGTCCTCATGAAAGGACTTAGTCGTGAGGCCATCGTACGGGTTTAACTTAAAGGGGTTAAAGCGGACGCAAAGACACGCGAGTTTATACTAGTTCGGCCCCTTCGATGAAGGTAAAAGCCTACGTCTAGTTTGTGATGGGATTGATGTGATTTCGGCGACTAGGGAGCAATAACCGCCTAAGCCTCGAATTGTTGTTATGCGTCCCAAAACCGCCCGGATCGTCCCCTTATATACGGGTTGACGTCCGGCGGTCTCTGAGTCCGAGGCCGGCTCATACAAGTGTCCGGCTCGGTCTCTTCTTTCTCTTATCTTACAACACAAGTTACATGGTTATGGCGGTTTTACCATTATGGGCCCTAACTTCGCCCACAGGCTCGGGCCTCTAAACTCTCTGATGTCGCCTCCTTACGAGTCTTCGTGGGCCCCAATTATAGCCGAGGGTAAACCGGCCCCTATACAGGCGGTTTATATTCAGTAGTTACATCCCCAACATTAGGCCCCAGATTGACTTGAACCTGTTCATGTTAATTTTCAACATCTTAGAAAGCTCTGAATCTCTTCCTTCATATTTCGTAAACCGCAATCTGCTTAAACCGCCGTGACGTCATCCTTCGACCACACGACAGCGAGCATCTTGGCGTCATCTCTATTAACTTGAAGCCCAACAAGTAAGATTCCCTTCACTTAATACTATCTCGGAAATCAGCGACGGCCGCATTGCCCGCCGCTTTCAACGCCTCCATTCTCGCGCCTGTTGATTACTCCGTCTTATTATAAATAGACCGGAAGGCCCTTTCTCTTCTTCCTCCTTCCGCGCTTCTTCTTCCTCGTGACGCTCCAGCTCTGAAGCTCCGCCGTCGCCTCCGACCTCCGAACGCCGCGTCAGTGCAAGGCCGCTGCATCAACCTGGTTGTACCAGAGACTCTCGGCGCTCCTCCGCTGTTCTGTGCATCGGGTAAGGCTCCTCCTCATGCCCTAGATCTGCATCTTGAGGCTCCTGTTCATGTCGTCGTTCATAGGTGTTCATCCTTAATCTCTTCATACCTGCTCTGCCATGGCTTTTTAATCCAACCGTAGCGTATATCCTGTGTAGTAACTGTTCCGCCTTCAGTTTAGCACGTTGCACATCCGTCTTTTGTTCAGACCCTCTTGTTAGAACGCATACGAACTTCCCTGCCCTTTATAAAGGTTTGCATGGAGTCGTGAAATTTTCCTTCTTGAATCTTGGTGGATCCAAATTAACTCTATTCATATGTGAAACCTGTTTACATCCACACTTAGCAGATTTTCCAGTTCTGTCTCTCTCCTAAGGGCGGTTTAACTTTTTGATAGCTAATCCGCCATACTCCATTAGTCCTCAGTTAAACCGGAGGTTGGAACTGACTGCCAAACTGCCGGTTTAGCATTGTCTAATATGTCTGAACCGTTAATCGGTGAACCATTTTTTACTTTTCCTTTCGCAGTCTCTTCTTCCGGAATGGCCAAACAATTCTCAGCTTGCAATTGGGTCCGGTCCAAGATCACTGAGACGCAACTCAATGGATATGTCACCACCGGCGCTTTAGCTTCCAAAAACGTCCTCCAAAGGCGTGTTAGGATACGAATGCCCTCTGAACCTCAAGAAGGCGAAGTAATTGTATTTATGCAGCACTTAGACCGGGATTCAGCCACTTGGGATCGAAATTCTTCCGGGATGTCCTCGCAAGTTTCCAACTCCATCCACAAGATATTGGTCCGAACTACGTGTCCAATATATGCAATTTCCAAGTTTTACGTGAAGTCTATCTTCAAGAAGAACCATCTGTGGAGCTGTTAAGGATTTCTTTCATTTGAACCGCCGTCTGAGAGTTTTTACGATGGTCCTAACTGCAGGCGGGTGGCGTTTCAATCCAGAAAAGGAAGGAAGTAGACTTTCCTCACGCAAAACACCATAGCCATCCGAAGGATTGGAACCAAACCTGGTTTTATTGCCGGAATACCGCTCCTGACAGCGAGAACTCCTTGTCGGGCTACCGCCCTCACCGGCTTAGCAACCATCACCCATTGCCTTTACGCTTGACCGCTTGAAGCGGAAGAATTTTGCGCCTCAAATTATCAAACTCCGGGCTCTAATGGCCAATGGCTTAAGCGGTATTGACCTTGTTCGATGTTGGGTTTCTTGGGGCATCTTGCCATTAAGCCGCCGCCCGGATTGATGCGAATATCTTGGTAGCGTCAAAGACCCTCAAAGGCGTCATGAGCTAGCAATAAGCGAGCTTGAAGTCACCGAGGCGGTGAAGAAGATGCTCGATGAGCGATCTCCATCTGCAGCCAAACCAGGTTGGCCCCATTACGTGTTTCCAACAAACCGCTGCGGTAAGGCTCCGCTCATCGCTCTTACGATGTTAATGCCTTATTGATATGTATTAATCCGTGTTACTTCTCGGGCTAACAGCTCATACGGAAGCGAACCAAACCGGCTCGGGTTCCTCGTGTATAGTCCTAGACCACCCAGAAGGCTGGTAAGATGAGAACCGCCGAGTCTTCTGATCCGCCGGAAGAAGAAGAATCAGAAGCTGAGGTAAAGCATGATTTACTTTGTCTCTTTTTATCCTTCATCCTATTGACAGTTTCAATTCCCAGGATGATGATGAAGCTAGTCATGCCGACCCTGTTGAGGTAATCCTTCTTTCTTCCGAATCTGAGGTTGTGCGGTTAAAAGAATTCGCCGCCTGATCCGGAAAGTGAAAAAATCTCACTCCCGTGCTCATTTGAATCCGAACCTTTCTTTGAAGACACAGCAGGCTGAAGAGCGCCCGTCTGACCGGCACGGCCGGTCAACAAAATACATCGTCCGGTTTACGACACCCCAACCCGAGCGTCGTCCAGAGGTGATTTGTTCTCCTGAAAAGCGTTATCCTTTGAAAGGTTTCTTCCTATGTCCTCTTAATCCGTCTGATCCGAATTATCAGGCCTCTTCCAACTCATCTGGCGGTTCATCAACCACGCAACTGCCTCCTCTGAAAGTTGCTGCGGGGTAAGCATAATGCTCTTTTTTGTTTTCTTCGCATTAGCTGGTTCATCACATTCTAACTCTGAATATTGCAGCACCAAGGCTCGCTTAAGTAAGAAGGCGAAAACCCTTGACCCTACTGTGGATGTTGATCCGGAGAAGACTCCCGAGCACTATGGCGAAAAGCCTGAAGTTGCTAAAACCGTTCTGCGGGTTGAATCAAGGCGACAATGCTAAGCCGCCCGGAGGCTGAACCGGACGCCTAAGTGGAAACATCACATCCTGCTCCACCGAGTTCTGCAGCGGAGCAGCAACCTTGATTGCTGAAACGCCGAGCCTAGGTATGAAAACACCAAGCCCAAGGAAGAATGCCAATCCGGCCAGCCCGGTCAAAGATGATGATGTCGTAGTGACGGGCACCGCCTATACCGCCCCTGGCGATCTGGTCGCCCTATCAAAACACACGGTGCCAAGGAAGAACTTACGCCATGAGTAAAGAGAAGGGAAAAACTGATCATCGACATGATAACTTCTCGCCCAAGAACTTCACTCGACTTCTGAACCATTGTACACAAGTCGTGACTTCAAGCCGGCCTGGTGAATCGTATGAAGGAACGCTATGAGGTAAGGAGTTACGCCTTTCTGTACTTTTGTTGTGTAGTAGCCCCCAAGGGCGGTTCAACTTATCATAGTTAAACCGGTACTTTAGCATGTATCACCATAGCAAGATGAGATCAATTAGCCATTAGCCCCCAAGTGCCAAGTTGAATACCTGTATTGAGCTTGGGACTTCATAATGAAACAACTAACGTGATCCATTTGTTATCAGAGCGAGATAGACCAGCAAACCGTACAACTCAAGGACCTTCGTGCCAATCTGAAGACTCAACAAGCAGAAACCACCAAGGCCAAGGACGAAATGAAAACTGCCTTGACCACTATGGAGCAGCTCAAGGAGTGGTATAAACCGAGCAAGCCAACTGGGAGACGGAGAAGGCCGGGCTGTTGAAATGGGCTGACGATGCTGAAGCGGCTCTTAAACCCGGTGGAGAAGAGCTAACGGACTAAAGCGCCAGATTAATGCCATGACCTCCGCGATCTTTGGTAAGAGATTTTTCAGCGATTACTATTCCGTTTTGATATTTCCGCCATTTAACTTTGAGCTGTCTTAAGCAGTGCGAGGAAGCGTATTGCTCATCTGGGCTCGATATGCGGAAGAAGCTCAAGGCTGCATACACGTTGATAGAGCAGTTGTATACCGGCACCCAGCGAGTCATATGCGCTACGTCATATGATAACACAGCTCCGTCCTTGATCAAAGATACGCTGGACCTGCTATCCATGATTCCGGCACAACGAAGAGTTGAAGCGATCCATGACCCGGGCTGGCACTTTATTGGCTCTAACTCGCGCTAAAGGCGTGGATAGCGGACCTTGATCCGGTGACATAGCCAAAGGGATTCCCAGCGCTCAAGAAAATGGCGAAGCCTTTGATAATGACGCCCTCAAGCGAATAACAAAGGAGGTGCGTCCTCTGGCGAGTCAGCGGCAGCGAAGCTAACTGGCGGTTTACCGCTCTTTCTATGATGCAAACAACGGCGGGTGGAGTTTGTCATTGAAGTGCAGAACCTTGTTCCTCCAATCCGTAAGCACACTTATGCCTGACGTTGATCCGCTGAGCTTATAAGTGAAGAGGCTATTATTCGGGCTTTAAACCGGATTGGTGGTCTACCAATGACTTAGGCCCTTGGGTGATGGCGAGGAAGAAGGCGAACCGGCGGCAGACGACCCATCTTCTTCACGTCAACCCGGCGAGGAAGCTTAATCCGTCAAGCTGGTTGATGCATCATAAGCTGCTAGTCATAACGCCATTCGAAATGTTGGGCCTCAGAAGGCCTTGTAATAGAATAGCCAGCACTTTTGTTTTTGAATATGCCTTTATGCCTGTAACCTTCGCGCAGAGGTGCTGATACTTTTGATTGAATAATCGAAACCTTCAATCTATTTTGCTGCAATCACAAATTCTTAAACCGCCACGGCAGCTTGTGTCGCTAGCGGCTTGTGGCGCTCATATGTATATGTAAGGAAAAATTGAGGTATATGATCAAAATTTTGTGATACAAAAATACACCTTGTCGGGCATGAAGTTGGCTTAGCCAACACGGAAGCGGATGTTGTATAAACTATTACCGTCAAAGGAGAAAACAGCTCCTGTGTTTATAATGCCGGTTTACCATGTAAACCATGCCGGGTCATGTTAGGCCCCCTGTTACTCCATAATGGGATGTTAACAAGAAAAGTCAAACCGGGTAAGTTATTTCCGGAGTAACATAAACTGAAAGCCGTCGATTGACTGGCTGAACCGGTTTGAAAAAATGTTATCGGTTTAAAAACGCAACAAAAAATCAAATAGCAATTTGCAGAAAGAGGCTTTACTGAGCCGATCAGATGGTATTACCATGGTGGGACACGACCAAGCTCCCAATAAGGTGTAGCTATGGTTCAAGTCAGCGGTCCCCAAGCTGAAACCATGTCATTATGCCGATCAAGTGGCATGGCAATGGTTCGGGTTCGACCAAGCCCCCAAGTGACTCTATGGCCTTAGGCCGATCAAGAGGCGTGACTGGTTCAGACTTGACCATGTCCCCAAGTGATCTGGTGGCTTTCGCCTATCAATAGGTGTGGCATTGGTTCGGATACGACCAAGCCCCCAAGTGATATCTAAAGGCTTTTGACGAGCAAGCTCAAGGGATAAACTGGAGGCCGTTTTAAGACAATAACTCCATGTACCCAAGCCGGATTTTTACAGAAAGGATACCCCGCTTTGGCTGAGGCTCCGGTTTATTGCTTTTATTCATAGTATATACATTGTCATAATATGTACATAAGGAGAGCTGATGGCTCAGGTATAATAAGGCCGAAGATGAGCTATGTTCCACGGCCTGTTGGTCTCCTCTTCTGACGTGCGTGAGTCTTTATGCTCTCGAATATCAATCAGATAGTATGACCCATTGTGCAGATTCTTGCTGACCACAAAAGGCCCTTCCCAAGGTGGGGATAACTTGTGCATATCTGGTGGTCTTGAATGAGCGAAGCACCAAGTCTCCTTCTTGAAAGGTTACGGTTCTAACCCGTCATTGTGATACCGGCGAAGATCTTGCCGGTAAATCGCCGAGCGAGCAGCCGCCATATCTCGTTCTTCATCCGGTCGATCCAAAGCATCTTGCCGTGCTGCCTCATTATCTGCCTCAACATACGCCGCCACGAGGCGAGTCATGACGGATATCGCTGGGAGAACCGCCTCCGCTCCATAGACCATAAAGAACGGTGTGTATCCGGTGGATCTGTTAGGGTAGTATTGATACTCCCTAACACAGATGGTAGCTCTTCTACCCAACAACTGGCGTCCTCTGTAAAGGGACCATAAGCCGTGGTTTGATACCTCTCGGGATCTCTGATTAGCTCGTTACCTTGACCATTGGACTGTGGGTGAGCTCTTGAAGAAAGCGTCAAGCGGATGTGCTCACGTTCACAAAACTCCTTCATGGCACCTTTGGACAAATTGGTACCATTATTTGTGATGATCTTGTGTGGAAACCCAAACCGGAAGATCACCCTTTTAATGAAGCCCGAACCGCCGTGGCGCATCACACTTGCTAACGAGGCTCGCCTCGACCCACTTTGTAAATTTGTCATTTGCTACCGGCAAGTGTGTCTTCTTGTCCTTGGACCTTTTAAAAGGTCCTACCATATCCAGCCCCAAGTCGCATAAGCGGCCAAGTAATTGGAATCATCCTCAATTCTTGGGCGGTATATACGCCGTCGAGAAAACTTTCGGCAACCATCACATCGTCGACCGGATCTTCCGCATCGGCATGGGCAGTCAACCAATAAAAACCATGGCGGAACGCTTTAGCCACCAAGGATTTTGAACGGCGTGGCGACCACGATCCCCTTCGTGGATCTCACGCAATATTTCCACAGCCTTCCTCGGGGACACACAATCTGAAACACCTGACACCGCAATGATGCAACTCGCCATTAACAATGGTCATAGACTTAGACCGCCGAACTATCTGTCGGGCCAACGTCTCATCTTCTGGTAAATCGCCACGGCTCATGTACGCCAAATAAGGGAGCGTCCAATCCGGAATGACATGCAGGGTTGCCACCAACTGAGCCTCCGGATCAGGAATAGCCAAATCTACTTCATCAGGAAGCTTGACTGACGGATTATGCGATACATCAAGGAAGACATTAGGCGGGACCGGTTTGCGTTGAGCCCAACGGCTTAAAGCGTCCGCCGCTTAACCGTTCTTCCGACGATCCACATGGTCCACGATAGCCTTTAAAATGACCTGCAACAACATCCACCTCCCGACGATATGCAGCCATGAGTGGGTCTTTGGAATCCCAAGTGCACGACACCTATTCGCCACCAAGTCCGAGTCACGAAGCACTTAACCCGGCTTAGATTCATCTCCTTAGCCATCCGAAGACCATGGAGCAAGGCTTCATACTCAGCTGCATTGTTAGTACAAGGGAACATTAAGCGGAGGGCGTAACAAAACTTTTCACCTCGTGGGGAAGTTAACACAACTCGACCCCGAGCCCTCAAGCTGCTGGACCCGTCAAAGTGGATGGTCCAATAGGTATGATCCGGCTTTTCTTGAGCGCTTGTAACTCCGTCCAATCATTAATGAAATCCACAAGTGCACAGGATTTTCTTGCCGTCCGAGGCACATACCTTAAATCGTGCGGCCCAAGCTCTATGGCCCACTTAGCAATCCGCCGATCGCTTCCGGTTACGTATGATATCACCCAAGGGAGCTGAACTGACCACCGTGATGGGATGCCCTTGAAAATCTTGCTTGACTTCCGCTTGCCATAAAAACTCCATACACCAGCTTACCAATGCGGATATCTCTACTTGGACTCAATGAGCACCTCACTGATGTAATAAACCGGACGTTGAACCGGATACTCCTTCCCTGCCTCCTTCCGTTCTACCACAATGGCTACGCTAACTACCCTGGCATTAGCAGCAACATATAGCAGAAGCGGCTCCTTGTCAATGGGAGCGGCGAGAACAGGCGGGTTGGCCAATTGCCGCTTTAAATCCTCCCATGCTTCATCGGCGGCTGAACTCGAGACAAAACCGATCCGTCTTCTTCAAAGATTCTGGTACAAAGGAATGGCCTTCTCTCCGGCGGTGATAAACCCGGCTCGGTAGCGGCAATCCGACCTGCCAATCATTTGGACATCATTGATACACTTTGGCTTAGCAGGAGGTGATAGCTGTAATCTTCTCGGATTAGCTTCAATCCCTGTTGGACACAAGGAAACCCAATAATTTACTGTAGGAACACCGAAAACACATTTGGCGGGTTAAGCATCATCTTGTACACCCGCAAGTTGTCAAAGGTTTCTTTCAAATCCTCAATCGGTGTTTCCTTCTTCCTTGACTTAACCACAATATTATCCACATAAGCATGTACATTGCGGCCGATCTGTTCATGCAAGCAATTACATACCTATGACGATAAGTTGCTTGGGCGCTCTTGAGCCCAAAAGGCATAGACACATAGCGAAGGCTCCAAAGGGAGTGATAAGCGATGTCTTCTCCTGGTCCTTAACCGCCATTTTTATCGATGATATCCGAATACGCATCCAAAAAGCTCAAGCGCTCACAACCCGTCGTAGCATCAATAATCTGGTCAATGCGGGGAGGGCGAAAGGATCTCTTTGGACAAGCCTTGTTAAGATCTGTAATCCACACACATGCGCCAAGTGCCGTTTTTCTTAAGGACCAGCACCGGATTAGCAAGCCACTCTGGATGGAAAACTTCAACGATAAACCCTGCTGCTAAGAGCCTGGCAACCTCTTCTCCAATGGCCTTACGCCTTTCCTCGTTAAACCGGCGAAGGAACTATTTTACCGGTTTGTACTTGGGATCAACATTAAGAGTGTGCTCAGCGAGTTCCCTCGGTACACCTGGCATGTCAGAAGGCTTCCATGCAAAAATGTCCCAATTCTCACGGATGAACTTCGATGGTAGCGCTTTCCTATTTAGGATCCAAGTTAGCACTGATGATGAACTGCTTGGACGAATCACCGGGCACAAAGTCAACAAGTTTAGTCTCAGCCGCCGACTTAAACTTCAGATCCGGATCGTGCTCTGTAGTTGGCTTCTTCAACGGGGTCATATCCGCCGGATCAACCTTGTCTTTATAGTACCTGAGCTCTTCGGTGGCACAAACCGACTCTGCGTAAGCCGCATCACCTTCCTCACACTCTAAAACAATCTTGCGGCTCCCATGAACCGTTATCGTCCCTTTGTGACCCAGCATTTTTAGCTGCAAATAAACATAACAAGGTCGCGCCATAAACTTGGCATAAGCCGGCCGCCCAAATAGGGCATGGTAAGGGCTTTGAATTTTCACCACTTCAAATGTCAATGTTTCCGATCTGGAGTCATGTTCATCCCCAAAGGCCACCTCCAGAGCTATTTTACCGACCGGATATGCTGACTTGCCCGGCACCACACCATGAAACACTGTATTGGACGGCTTGAGATGTTTATCCGTTAACCCCATACGACGGAAGGTCTCATAATACAGGATGTTGATGCTGCTCCCTCCGTCCATAAGCACCTTGGTGAACTTGTATCCTCCCACCTGAGGCGCCACCACTAGGGCTAGTTGACCCGGATTGTCAACCCGGGGAGGATGATCCTCTCTACTCCACACAATAGGCTGCTCTGACCAGCGTAGGTAATGCGGCACGGCCGGTTCAACAACGTTGACTGCCCGCTTCTGAAGTTTCCGGTCTCGCTTGTACAAACTAGTGGTGAAGACGTGATACTGTCCACCATTCAACTGCTTCGGACTGCTTTGATAACCGGACTGCTGCTGCTGCTGATTGTAACCACCTTGGTTGTTACGATTGTTACGATTGTTACGATTGTTACGCCCGCCGGATTACCATTGAACCACGGACCGGAATTTCCTCCACCGTAACCGGGCGGACCACTGAACCGCCGTTGGGCCCTTGATCATACCGGAAAGCATTAGAACTTTTGAACTCCTGCATAATGTAACAATCCCTCCAGAGGTGGTTTCTTTGGCGCCTCCTTCGTCCCATGCTTGGACAGGGTTGGTTCAGTGAGATAATTCAACCGGTCGGATTGTGATTAGGCGCACCACCTCGGTTCGGATGTTTACCCTTGCGCCGTTGACCCTTGTCCTGCACATTGGTGTTGGCTACGAAGCCCATGTTACCATTCGCCTTACGCTTGTTTCCTCCGTTACCTGCCGAGTGATGTTGCTGGCTTCTGGAGTTGCTGTTCTGTTTTCCTTCCTGTTCCATCCTCCTCCTCGGACTCGGGATCCTTGGTACTATCGAGAATCAGCGTACTTCACTAAAACGCCCATGAGAGTGCCCATGTCATTGCAAAACGCTTCATGCGACTCCAGCTTCAATTTTAAAGGTTCGAACCGGCAGTTGCTCTCTAGAGTTAAGATTGCAGAATCAGTGTTGATCCGGTCTGAAGAATGTAGAACTTCTGAAACACGGCGCACCCAATGGGTTGTGGATTCCCCCTCAGCCTAGACACAGGCCACCAAGTCCACCACAGACATGGGCTGCTTACAGGTGTCTTTGAAATTCTGAATGAATCGGGTCCGCAACTGGGTCCATGAACTGATGGAATTGGGTGGCAAGTTTTTCAGCCTAGTATGGGCCGTGCCTTCAAGCATCATGGTAAAATACTTTGCACATGCTGCTTCATCCACATCCAGCATCTCCATGGCCATCTCATAGCTTTCTTTCCACGCCTCTGGAGCCTGATCGGCGGTATAATTGGGCACCTTGCGTGGCCTTGAAGTCTTTGGGCAAGCGCACATTGCGTAAAGCGGTGACGAGGCAGGTGGCACCCCAAAGAGCCAGATGTAACCCGGGCTCGAAGATGGTCGGTCGAACGGTGCGAGCTGATGATCCTCATCTTTGTCGCTAACTCGGCCTCCCCTCGTGCCTGGCCGGTCCACCACCTCTTGGCGTTTTCGAAGCCACCCGCCGGGTTGTTTGCATGAGGTGCCCAGCTGCGCATTACTTGACACGGCGGTTCATCTGTGTGCGGCTATAACTCCGGCTTAGGCGGGGGTGGAGTGGATCCGATCACGGCTGTATGAGTACGCTTCTGTTGGGCGAGGCCGTCCTCGGGAGCTCTTTGACCCTGCGTGTTTCCACCGCCTGTGGTGAATCGCCTTCAATTGGAATCGCCTCCAACCGCGCCGCAGCCGCAACAAGCTTATCCATCGGATTGGAATAGTGACCTGGAGGTGTTAGCACAGCCTGAGGCGCGCCAGCATGATGGCGAGGCAGATCTATCACACGGGGCTGAATCGGCGCGCCCGTCCCAGGTGCTTCCGCCCGGCTCACCACTGGCGGTGGATTACTGGTCCCTGCTCCTGGGGTGTTGAAGAGGTCTCTGCCCTCGAAAACCGAGGGCAAACGGGATCTATACTTTCTTTTCATGACTTCATGCGACGCGTTCTGATCCAACATGAGCCTATAAGCCTGCGCATCCAAAGCGGCCCGCTCCGCCATCATCCTGACGTCTGCGGCTGCCAGATCCGCTTTAGCCTGAGTGCTTTGCTCCTTCACCTTTGCAATCTCCGCATTATGCAGGTCTTGATCTGCCGGGTTAGCCTCTGCCATGAGCACAGCCAATGCATCAAATAGTTCTGATAAAACTTGAGCGGCGGGCGACAGGGCCTCCTGCCCGGCTGCCATCGCATTGTTGAACCGGCGACCATTGGCGCGGCGGTCGAAGAGTGAAGCGTCGCTTGTGTACCGGCCATGAATATTCCAACCCGGTTGGGCAGATCAAAAGGGTCCGGGATACTCTCATCGTCGGAACAGCCCCCGATCTGGCCATCTTGCAGCTGGTACAGAGACTCAGTTTTCCCAGTCGACGACTCGTCATCAGAGTAGACAATAGTTTCGCCACCAGATGCTGATCCGCCCTCATAGTCTCCTCCGTGGATGACTCCCATGAAAGCACGCCTGACAACCGGTTTAGCCAGGGCAGGACTCTTCTTCGCCCGCTGAGCCGTCTCGACGAGGTCGGTGCGGATGTCGGCCCAGGCCCTGGCTCACCGATCTTGCCGATGAACACGTGTATGCCACCAAAGGGGACCCGGTACCCGTGCTTAATCGAGCCGGCCTCGGGGCCCAGCATGCATCGTCGATGTAGAGCTTGCATGACGACTCTTGGTCATCCGCCCACGGCATAGCCTTCGAGTCCTTCGAACTTGCCCTCTAAGATCATCAAACCATCGTGCGATAGCCCCACGGTGGGCGCCAACTGTCGTGGAATTGTCACGGCAGATGTCGTCATGAAAGGACTTAGTCGTGAGGCCATCGTACGGGTTTAACTTAAAGGGGTTAAAGCGGACGCAAAGACACGCGAGTTTATACTAGTTCGGCCCCTTCGATGAAGGTAAAAGCCTACGTCTAGTTTGTGATGGGATTGATGTGATTTCGGCGACTAGGGAGCAATAGCTTCGCCTAAGCCTCGAATTGTTGTTCTCTGTCCCAAAACCGCCGCCGGATCGTCCCCTTATATACACGGGTTGACGTCCGGCCGGTCTCTGAAGTCCCGAGGCCGGCTCATACAAGTGTCGGCTCGGTCTCTTCTTTCTCTTATCTTACAACACAAGTTACATGGTTATGGCGGTTTTACCATTATGGGCCCTAACTCGCCCCAGGCTCCGGTCCTCTAAACTCTCTGATGTCGCCTCCTTCTGAGTCTTCGTGGGCCCCAATTATAGTCGAGGGTAAACCGGCCCCTTCTGGGCGGTTTATATTCAGTAGTTACATCCCCAACACACTGTACACTGTTCAAGTAGGTGTACCAACTTCTATTTTTTCATTTGTACCCTCGTCTATGTTGCCACCTGTCGGAGACCCCTTGAGCATATAAAAGGAGGCCCATGCGCAACGTAGAGGGGGGTTGGGTTCATTCGACTCACTCGAGACCAGATACGCTCACGCTAGGTTTTGTAGCTCGTATCGCTCCCTAGCTAGAACACAATACATCAAACAAGCAACAGTAGGAGTTTTATCTCTCCGGAGAGCTCCGAAGCTGGGTAAACTGCTCGTGTGCCTCGCCTCGATCCGCTCTTCGTGCGATCTCCGCCCCCCCTCCGAACCACAAGGGGCCTGGTCCGCCGGCCCCATAGGTGTTCGTGGGTACGATCAGCCTCCCCGACAATCACACATAAGCCTCCTTATATCTTCATCAAAACAGCCACCATACCTACCTATTATGGCATTTCCATAGCCATTCCGAGGTATGTTGCCATGCAACTTCCATCGTTCCATTTTATTATGACACACAACATCATTGTCATATTGCTTTGCATGATCATATAGCTGACACAGTATTTGTGGCTCAGCCACCGTTCATCATTTTTTATACATGTTATGCTAGATCATTGCACACCTGGTACACCGTCGGAGGCATTCATATAGAGTCATATCTTGTTCTAGTATCGAGTTGTAATTTTTTGAGTTGTAAGTAAGTAGAAGTGTGATGATCATTATATCCATTATTACAACATTGTCCCAAGTGAGAAAAAAGAGAGGCCAAAAAGAGTCCAACAAAAAAAGGGAGAAAAGAAAAAAATGAGAGAAAAAGAGAGAAATTAAGGGGCAATGTTACTATCCTTTCCACACTTGTGCTTCAAAGTAGCACCATGTTTTTCATATAGAGTCTCCTATGCTTTCATTTGCATATAACTAGTGGGAATTTTTCATTATAGAACTTTGCTTGTATAGTCCAATGACGGGCTTCCTCAAATGTCTGAGGTCTTCATGAGCAAGCAAGTTGGATGCACACCCACTTAGTTTATTTTTGAGCTTTCATACACTTATAGCTCTTAGTGCATCTGTTGCATGCCAATCCCTACTCCTTGCATTGACATCAATTGATCGGCATCTCCATAGCCCGTTGATTAGGCTCGTTAATGTGAGACTTTCTCTTTTTTTATCTTCTCCAAATTATCTCCATCACCATACTCTATTCCACCCATAGTGTTATATCCATGGCTTGCGCTCATGTGTTGCGTGAGAGTTGAAAAGGCTGAAGCACGTTAAAAAGTATGAACCAATTGCTCAGCTTGTCATCGGGGTTGTGCATGATAAATACTTTGTGTTAAGAAGATGGAGCATGACAAGGCTATATGATTTTGTAGGGATAACATTCTTTAGCGATGATATTTTGGAAGACATGATTGTTTGTTGGTATGCCTTATTATTACTGTTTTTATGTCAACTATAGACTATTGCTTTGCATCACTCGGATCTTAATATTCATGCCACAAAAGAGAGATTACATTATGAACATGTTAGGTAGCATTCCACATCCAAAATTCTGTTTTTATCATTTACCTACTCGAGGACGAGTACGAATTAATCTTGGGGGTGCTTGATACGTCTCTAATATATCTACAATTTTTTATTGTTCCATGCTATTATAGTGTCAACCTTGGATGTTTTATATTCATTTATATGTCATTATATATCATTTTTGGGACTAACCTATTAACTTAGTGTGCGAGTTGTTGTTTTTTGCCTGTTTTTGCTTTTCCAGAATATCAGTACCAACCGAAGTCCAAATGCCATGAAATTTTTTGGAGATTTTCTCTGGACAAAAGAGACCCTGGAAGCTTCGGGAAAGGGCCAGAAGATGGACTGGCCCACAAGGCACTAGGGCGCGCCAAAGGGGCTAGGCGCACCCTGGTGTCTTGTGGGGCCCACGAGCATCTGTTTGACCTAATTCCGCCTCTATAAATTCTCTAAAATCGGAAACCAATAGAGAGTCACCCAAAATACTTTTTTCGCCACCGCAAGCTTCTGTTCCCTCGAGATCCCGTATGGAGGCCTTTTTCGGTACTCTGTAAGAGGGGGAATAAACCATGGAGGGGCTCTACATCAACCTTGCTACCCTTCCGATGATGCGTGAGTAGTTTACCACAGACCTACGTGTCCATAGCTAGTAGCTAGGTGGCTTCTTCTCTCTCTTTGTTCTTCAATACAATGTTCTCCTCGATGTTCCTTGACTTCTATTCGATGTAATTAGTTTTTGCGGTGTGTTTGTTGAGATCCAATGAATTGTTAATTTATGATCAGATTATTCATGAATATTACTTGAGTCTTCTATGAACTCTTTTATGCATGAATATTATACCTTTGTATTTCTCTCTGATTTATTTATTTGGTTTGGCCAACTAGATTGATTTTTCTTGCAATGGGAGAGGTGCTTTGTAATGGGTTAATCTTGTGGTAATCTATATCCCATTGACAGAAACAGACAAGACACGTATTTGTATTGTTGCCATTAGGATAGAAAGATGGGGTTTATTCATGCGTGAGTTTACTTTGTCTACATCATGTCATCTTGCTTAAGGCGTTACTCCGTTCTTTATGAACTTAATACTCTAGATGCATGCTGGATAGCAGTTGATGTGTGGAGTAATAGTAGTAGATGCATGTAGGAGTAGGTCTACTTGTCTCGGGTGTGATGCCTATATACATGACTGAAAGGATCGAGAAGAGGTGTCTAGAGGCGGGTGATTAGACCCTCCAACAAGCAAAAGTTGCAGTTTTTAAGTTCTTTGAGTTGAGGTGGAGTTTTAGCATAAGTTTAAGCATTCTCAATACATTTCAAGCAAGCATGGCAAGAGTATATGAGAAGCGGAAAGTAAAGCATGCAAGTTGCAAGAAAGTAAAGGGATGGGATTGGAGTGTGCAAACGCAATTGGAGACACATAGATTTTTGGCGTGGTTCCGATAGGTGGTGCTATCATACATCCACGTTGGTGGAGACTTCAACCCACGAAGGGTAACAGTTGCGCGAGTCAATGAAGGGCTCCACCCATGAAGGTTCCACGAAGAAGCAACCTTGTCTATCCCACCATGGCTATCGCCCACGAAGGACTTGCCTCACTCGGGTAGATGTTCATGAAGTAGGCAATCTCCTTGCCCTTACAAACTCCTTGGTTCAACTCCACAATCTTGACGGAGGCTCCCAAGTGACACCTAACCAATCTAGGAGACACCACTCTCCAAAAGGTAATAGATGGTGTGATGATGATGAACTCCTTGCTCTTGTTCTTAAAATCATAGTCTCCCCAACACTCAACTCTCTCTCATAGATTTCGCTATGGTGGAAAGATGATTTGAGTGGAAAGCAACTTGGGGAAGGCTAGAGATCAAGATTCTTGTGGTTGGATTCGAATGTCTTGGTCTTAACACATGAGTAGGTTCTCTCTCAGAAAATGAGTAGTGGAAGTGTAGGAACGTTCTGATGGTCTCTCTAGAAAAGAGAAGGGGTGGAGGGGTATATATAGCCTCCACACAAAATCTAACCGTTACACACATTTGACCCAACTCGGTCAGACTGAATAGGTGAAATCGGGGAGACCGATTCAGTTAAAAATGTGAACGTTAGGAATATCAATGGGACCGACATGATCAACTCGGTGGGACCGATGTGCTAGGGTTAAGGCAAAACTTAATCTCGGTGTGACTGATTGCATGAACTCGGTGGGACCGATTTTAGCAATGAGCAAACAGAGAGTTGGTCAGGCAAACTCGATGGAACCAATTGTTTATTTCGGTGCGACCGAAATAATTGCAACATGCAACAGAGAGTTTGCAAGGTCATCTCGGTGAGACCGAGATCCTATTGGTGAGACGGAACTGATTAGGTTTTCTAGCAGTGGCTATGTCGAAGGAACTCGGTGGCGCCGGACGGATCAAATCGGCGGGGCCGAGTTTGACTTTAGGTTTAGGACATATTTGGAATTGAGAAAGTGGTTGAGGGCTATGGAGCATATCACTAAGCACTTTGAGCAAGTAGACCATTACGCAACACCTCATCCCCTTTTAATAGTATTGGCTTTTCCTATGGTCTCAATGTGATCTTGGATCACTAAAATATAAATGAAGAGTCTTGAGCTTTTGCCAATCTTTGTCCTTAGCATCTTGAAGGGGTTCCACATCCTCTTGTCCATGCCAAACCATTGTTGAACTTTCTGAAATAAACTAGATAAAGATGTTAGTCCAACAAGAGATATATTGACATTAATTACCAAAATCACCCAGGGAGCACTTGTGCTTTCAATATCCCCCTTTTTGGTAATTGATGACAACATATATCAAAGCTTTAGATAAATATTTGAAGAGTAAAAACTAAAGGTTTGGAAAGACATGTAACATGCATTGGCTCCCCCTACATGTATGCAATCATGTAAAGATAGAATATGAGAGCATGTAGTGAATGTATTGGCATGTCAGAGCAAGCAATGAGCTACATGTATCTTGACTATATGCATCAGAGTAAATGATGTAGATGAAATAAGTGTACCTTCATGTTCATGAGTCCTTCTTGCAAACAATATGTACATTATCAAGAGATCATCATGTACATGAGTGAGATGCTTATACTTACCTTGTGGTCTTGATCTGGCTTTGGAATAGGTGAACTTGAGAAAACATGGTTAGATAACACACGAACACCTATTTATCAAAACAAGTTAAAGTAACACAAGAGTAGCAAGACTGGGATGACATGTAATGAGTGAGTACTTAGTACTCTATTTGGATGTAGACATGTCCCCAAAGAATAAATATATGCAATGAATTTCAAAGATTTTCTTCCCTTAGAAATGAGCTCTTTCTCCCCCTGAATCTGATATAGGATAATGGGAGAAGATAGGGTAAGAGAAAATCAGAGCTAAAACAAAATCAGAGCAAGAAATGGTACAAGCATACATTAACATGTCTTTCCCCTCTTAAAGACATGTGACTTCTCTCCTCTTTTGCTAAAAAGCATTTGGAGAAGCTAAGATGTGCTTTCTCTCCCATGTGATAAGCTTTGATGTGCTCTCTCTCCCCCTTTGACATCAATTTCAAAGAAGGGATCTTCTGGAGTAAGAGTCAAATAGGTTTGGTCCTTGAGACACACTACAAAGCGTCATGTAGTTTAAGATGCAAATGGAGGATAAGAATCATCGAGTGGAGCTGGAGAAGAAATGACATTTGTAATGGCAAAAGGTTTTCTTAGTAGTGAAGTCGGTAACACCGATCCATTTTCATCGGTGACACCGAGTTGGCAGCGGCAGACATGATGCATATCGGTTAGACCGGGTTCGTCCTTGTCGGTTGTACCAATGAACTGTCTACAAGGTACTTTGTAGTTCGGTCTAGCCAATAGGAAGAAATCGGTGAGGCCAAGTTCAATACAGAGGGAATATTTTGTCACCTCATCTCACTTGGCAAATAAGATCTCACAAAGATTTGCAAGGAATTAACTAAAGGATTTGCAATGAATTAGATGCAGAGAATGCAGAGAAAAACAGAAAGAAAAAGAAATGAATTCTAGATGAAGTTTTTTTTGAAAGGGGAAGAAACAAGCAAGAAGCAAATGCAAGAACACAAAGAAACATTAGAGAACTTCGTCAAGAATTGGTCGGCAACAAATTCACCTATGTTAGAGTATATTGACTGAGGAGTCAAGTGATAACACTTGATCATAGGTCATACTCATCATCTAAGCTCAAAATAGGGTTTCCATTTTTGTTTAAGCATTTTGATGTATTCACATCTTGTTGAGCTTCTTTGACCCATAACTTAGAGTAAAGCTTCTCTAAGATGGAATGACATACCTTGGGTTGTGGTATTGATCTGGATCATGTAGTTGAACTTGTGTTGGATGCTCAAGGTTGATGTGGTTCGTAAAGAGTTGGGAGAACCACTTGTAGTTGGAGTTCATCTTCCTACATGGGCTAGTTTTGCAAGGAAGATCACTTGTGTGTATCCAGAATGACAATCATGAAACTTGATATCAAATGAAATTTGATATAGAGAAATTGTCAAAGGATATGTTGAGTTGATTTATGCTTCCTTGTCTTCAACCACCTTATTGTAGAGACTTGGTGATGTAGAGATTGCTCAAGATATGAGTGAGTTACAATCTCATAGATTTGGGATCATCCAAGTACCTACAAGGGTTAGATAGCATGCAAGGGTACAAGTATACATCCAAGACACATGATCATCATTATAAGAGAAATATCAAGGATTAGTTCAAAAGGCAAGCTCATGCCTTGCATGTAATGGAGTTTCTACTCCAAATTTGAGGCATCAGTGATATTCAATTCACCTCTCGAATGCCAAAATACTTTCTCATCAAGCGGTTTGGTGAATATATCCGCCAATTGCTTATCGGTACGAACGTGCTTAAGATTGATGTCTCCTTTAGCAACATGATCTCGAATGAAATGATGACGAACTTCAATATGCTTAGTTTAAGAATGTTGCACGGGATTGTGAGCAATCTTAATAGCACTTTCATTATCACAAAGAAATGGACATGTTTCACATATATCCCATAATCTTTAAGGGTTTAGGTCATCCAAAGTAAATGAGCACAACATGATCTGGTGGCAATGTATTCCAGTTCGATGGTAGATAAGGATACCGATTTTTCTTTCTTGGAGGACCAAGACACAAGAGATCTACTAAGAAATTGACAAGTGCTCAAAGTGGATTTTCTATCAGCCTTTTCACCGGCATAGTCCGAGACGGAGTAGCCAACAAGATCAAAAGAAGACCTCTTAGGATACCAAATGCCGAAGTTTGGTGTATGAGTTAAGTATTTCACTATCCTTTTCACAGCCTTAAGATGACACTCTTTAGGGGCCGCTTGATATCGTGCACACATGCACACACTTAGCATAATATGGGGATGGGAGGTACATAGATATAACAATGAACCAATCATAGAGCGGAAACCTTTTGGTCAACCGGTTTGCCATCCTTAGTCAAGTCAAGATGTCCAGTAGTAGGCATGGGTGTTTTCATACCTTTGCTTTCTTGCATGTTGAACTTCTTGAATAAGTCCTTGGTATACTTTGTTTGGGAAACAAAGGCACCCACCTTAGTTTTCTTGATTTGCAAACCAAGAAAGAACTTGAGTACACACTCATCATAGACATCTCAAACTTCTCTAACATTAGACTTCCAAACTTTTCACTAAAATGAGGGTTAGTCGAACCAAATATGATATCATACACATAAATTTGGCACACAAATAATTCACCATTAACCCTTTTAGTAAAAAGTGTAGAATCAATTTTACCAAACTCAAAGCCTTTTTCAATAAGAAACTTAGTCAAGTATTTATACCATGCTCTAGGAGGTTGTTTAAGACCATAAAGAGCTTTGTGAAGTTTGTAAACATGATTAGGTTTCTTGGGATTAACAAAGCTGGGAGGTTGTTTAACATAGACTTCCTCCTCAATTTCACCACTTAGAAAAGCACTTTTAATGTCCATTTGGTATAAAGTGATATCATGGTGATTAGTGTAAGCAAGTAAGATGCGTATGGACTCAAGTCTAGCAACGGGGGCATATGTCTCACCATGGTCCATACCTTAGACTTGAGTGTAGCCTTGGGTGACGAGACGGGCCTTGTTGCGTACTGCTTGTCCATATTCATCTTGCTTATTCCGAAACACCCATTTGGTTCCAATGATATTTTGGTTGTCGTCCGGTTTTTCTACCAATGTCAACACTTGGTTCCTCTCAAAATTGTGTAGCTCTTTGTGCATGTCGTTCATCAAATCCGGATCATCAATAGCATCTTCAACCTTCATAGGTTCAATACTAGAAATGAATGAATAATGTTCACAAAGGTTAGGCAACGAGTTTTAGAGCGAGTAATTCTCCCGGTTTGAATATAATCAAATATTATTTCGAGGGATGATCTCTTGAAACTCTTGCTCTAACTCGTGAGAGCTTTTGTTTGGGTTGGGGTGGAACATCCTCTTCATCATCTTGTTCTTCCTCTTGGCCTTTTTCATTGTTGATGTTGTTTTTTGCTTATGGAGGTGGAGAAGGAGGTTGATGCGGTTCATCTTGGTGTACTTCCTCGTTTCCTTCATCTTGGCGTATTCTACTTGTGGATGCCTCCAAGTCAACTTGTGGTTCACCTTGTCGTGAAGTTGAGGCTTCCACTTGAACGGACGACGTACTCTCCTTCACCTCTATTGGGCGAATCTTGCCAATAGACAAGTCTTGAATTGCTTCTGAAGGGTCTTTGTCTCCTATATCAATTGTCAATTGCTCTACTTGCGAGCCATTAGATTCATCAAACTTCACATCTACCATCTCTTCAACCTTTCAGGTGAAATTGTTGTAGACACGGTAAGTGAGAGAGTTTGAGCGATAACTGAGTAGGAAACCTTCATGAGATTTAGGAGCAAATTTAGAACGACGATGCTAATCAAGAATGTAGCACTTTGAGCTAAATACTCGAAAGTATCGAACTTGGGGTTTGTTACTGGTGACAAGCTTGTGAAGATATAGACTATTAGTTGCATGCCAAGCTGTCTCAACCGCTTCCGCCCAAAAGTGTTTTGGTGTCTTATATTCATCAAGCACCGTTTTGTTCATCTCAATGAGTGTCCGGTTCTTCCTCTTAACAACTCCATTTTGTTGAGGTGTGTACGTAGCCAAGAACTCATGTGAAATCCCTTCTTCGTCAAGAAAGGTATCCACATTGGCGCTCTTGAAATATGTTCCGTTGTCGCTGCGAACCTTCTTGATCTTCACTTCAAATTGATTTTGGGCCTACCTAGCGAAGTTCTTGAAGATCTTTTCGACCTGCAATTTTTCATCAAGAAAGAACACCCACGTAAATCTTGAAAAGTCATCGACAATGGCTAAACCGAACGAGTTACCAACGAGACTTTTGTAGGCGTTGGAACCAAAAAGATCCATATGAAGTAGCTCGAGCAGTCTTCTCGTGGTTGATACGTCTCCAACGTATCTATAATTTTTTATTGCTCCATGCTACTTTATCTATTGTTTTGGACTATATTGGGCTTTATTTTCCACTTTTATATTACTTTTGGGTCTAACCTATTAACCGGAGGCCCAGCCCAGAATTGCTGTTTTCTGCCTTTTTTAGTGTTTCGAAGAAACGAAATATCAAATGGAGCCCAAACGGAATGAAATCTTCGGGAACGTGATTTTCTCACCGAACGTGATCCAGGAGACTTGGACCCTACGCCAAGGAACATCGGAAGCGGTCACGAGGGTGGGGGCGCCCCCCCCTAGGGCGCGCCCCCTGCCTTGTGGGCTCCCTGATGCTCCACCGACGTACTCCTTCCTCCTATATATACCTACATACCCCCAAACGATCAGAACAGGAGCCAAAAACCTAATTCCACCGCTGCAACTTCCTGTATCCACGAGATCACATCTTGGGGCCTGTTCCGGAGCTCCGCCGGAGGGGGCATCCATCACGGAGGGCTTCTACATCAACACCATAGCCTCTCCGATGAAGTGTGAGTAGTTTATTTTAGACCTTCGGGTCCATAGCTAGTAGCTAGATGGCTTCTTCTCTCTTTTTGGATCTCAATACAATGTTCTCCCCCTCTCTCGTGGAGATCTATTCGATGTAATCTTCTTTTTGCGGGGTGTTTGTTGAGACCGATGAATTGTGGGTTTATGATCCAGCTTATCTATGAATAATATTTGAATCTTCTCTGAATTCTTTTATGTATGATTGAGTTATCTTTGCAAGTCTCTTCAATTATCCATTTGGTTTGGCCAACTAGATTGGTAGTTCTTGCAATGGGAGAAGTGCATGGCTTTGGGTTCAATCTTGCGGTGTCCTTACCCAAAGGATGTAAAGGGTTGCAAGGCACATATTGTATTGTTGCCATCGAGGATAACAAGATGGGGTATTTATCATATTGCGTGAATTTATTCCTCTACATCATGTCATCTTGCTTAAGGCTTTACTCTGTTTTTAACTTAATACTCTAGATGCATGCTGGATAGCGGTCGATGAGTGGAGTAATAGTAGTAGATGCAGAATCCTTTCGATCTACTTGTCTCGGACGTGATGCCTATATACATGATCATACCTAGATATACTCATAACTATGCTCAATTCTATCAATTGCTCAACAGTAATTTGTTCACCCAAGTAGAATACTTATGCTCTTGAGAGAAGCCACTAGTGAAACCTATGGCCCCCGGGTCTATTCTCATCATATCAATCTCCATCAATTTTATACTTGCTTTGTTTTACTTTGCTCTTTACTTTTCACTTTGCATCTATATACCAAAAATACCAAAAATATTATCTCTATCAGATCTCACTCTCGTAAGTGATCGTGAAGGGATTCACAACCCCTAATCGCGTTTGTTGCGAGTAGCTATCGTTTTGTGCAGGTACGAGGGACTTGTGCGTGGCCTCCTACTGGATTGATACCTTGGTTGTCAAAAACCGAGGGAAATACTTACGCTACTGTGCTGCATCATCCTCTCCTCTTCGGGGAAAACCAACGCAAGCTCAAGACGTAGCAAGAAGGATTTACGGCGCCGTTCTTAGGGAGTCTCATAAAAGTCAACATACCAAGTACCCATCACAATCCCTATCTCTCGCATTACATTATTTGCCATTTGCCTCTCGTTTCCCTCTCCCCCACTTCACCCTTGCCGTTTTATTCGCCCTTCCTCCGTTCAATCTTGTGTTACCATGTGCCTTATTTTTGCTTGCATCTTCTCTTGCTAAAATTTTATGGATCCTCATCCACTTGCTAATCTCTTTAAGAGATCCAATTATGATGAACCTATTGCTAGTGAATTGAGTGCACTAGATTATCTTTATGCGGTTTTGCCTGAAATTCGTGAATCTAAAAATTGTGATGAAGTACTTTATGAAGTGATTCACGATAGATCTTTGAATAAAAAGCATGATTGCAATGATTTTACTATAAATTCTATTGATGTCAATTGTGCTAAAAATATGCAAAACCCTAAGCTTGGGGATGCTAGTTTTGCTATGTCTACTACTTGTTGCAATGATCATGATTGTGGTGATTCTTCTTATGATCTTGAAAATTTATTTAATCCTCATGATGAATATGAGATTGATAATATTGTTTACAATAATATTAAAAGTGGGCTTGGAGAAATCATGACTTTAGTTAATGATAATCCCACTATTTTGGAAGAGTGTCAACTTCGCATGCATGTGGATCGTGTTGAGAATATGTTATGTGATAGCTATATTGTTGAATTTTCTTATGATCCTACATGTAATTATTATGAGAGAGAAAAATACGGTTATAGAAATTTTCATGTTACTAAATTACCTCTCGTTATGTTCAGATTGCTATCGTTCCTTTCCGCTTCCTTGCATATGCTAGTTTTTGCTTGCTATGATAATTTGTTTTTATATAAGATGCCTATGCATAGGAAGTATGTTAGACTTAGATGTGTTTGTCACGTGTTTTATGATGCTCTCTTTGTGCTTCAATTCTTGTCCTTCATGTGAGTATCATTAAAATTATCAATGCCTAGCTAGGGGCGTTAAACGATAGCGCTTGTTGGGAGGCAACCCAATTTTATTTTTAGTTTTTTTTGCTTCTTTTTAGGAATAAATAATCCATCTAGCCTCTGTTTAGATGTGGTTTTATCTTTTATTTAGTGTTTGTGCCAAGTTAAACCTATTGGATCTTCTTGGATGATAGTTATTTGATCTTGCTGTAATTTCCAGAAACTTTGCGCTCAGTGCCCGAATTGTTAAAAATCACCAGAACGTGATAAAATACTGATTCCAATTGCTGCTGATCAATAAACAAATTGTATAGGTCTTACAATTTTGGTAGAATTTTTTGAGGTCCAGAAGTTTGCGTTAGTTACAGATTACTACAGATTGTTCTGTTTTTGACAGATTCTGTTTTTCATGTGTTGTTTGCTTATTTTGTTGAATCTATGGCTAGTAAAATAGTTTATGATCCATAGAGAAGTCGGAATACAGTAGGTTTAACACCAATATAAATAAAGAATTAGTTCATTACAGTACCTTAATGTAGTCTTTTGTTTTCTTTCTCTAACGGAGCTCATGAGATTTCTATTGAGTTTTGTGTTGTGAAGTTTTCAAGTTTTGGGTGAATTCTTTTGATGGATTACGGAACAAAGAGTGGCAAGAGCATAAGCTTGGGGATGCCCATGGAACCGCCAAGGTAATCCAAGGACACCAAAAAGTCAAAGCTTGGGGATGCCCCGGAAGGCATCCCCTCTTTCGTCCACTTCCATCGGTAATTTACTTGGAGCTATATTTTTATTCAGCACATGATATGTGTTTTGCTTGGAGCATCTTGTATTATTTGCGTCTTTGTTTGTTAGTTTACTACAATCATCCTTGCTGTACACACCTTTTGAGAGAGCCATACATGAATTGAAATTTGATAGAATACTCTATGTGCTTCACTTATATCTTTTGAGCTTGATAGTTTTGCTCATAGTGCTTCACTTATATCTTTTGAGCGTGATAATTTTTGCTCTAGCACTTCACTTAGATATTTTATAGCACGGTGGTGGATTTGTTTTAAAGAAACTTGATCTCTCATGCTTCACTTAGATTATTTTGAGAGTCGTTAATAGCATGGTAATTTGCTTAATGTTAATATACTTGGTATTCAAGATATGTGAAACTTTCTTTTGAGTGCGTTGAATACTAAGATAAGTTTGATGCTTGATAATTGTTTTGAGATATGAATATGATGATATTAGAGTCGTGCTAGTTGAGTAGTTGTGAATTTGAGAAATACTTGTGTTGAAGTTTGTGATTCCCGTAGCATGCACGTATGGTGAACCGTTATGTGATGAACTCGGAGCATGATTTATTTATTGATTGTCTTCCTTATGAGTGGCGGTCGGGGACGGCGATGGTATTTTCCTACCAATCTATCCCCTAGGAGCATGCGCGTAATACTTTGCTTTGATAACTTCTAGATTTTTGCAATAAGTATATGAGTTCTTTATGACTAATGTTGAGTCCATGGATTATACGCACTTTTCCCCATCCTTCCACCGTTGCTAGCCTCTCTAATACCGCGCACCTTTACGCGGTATCATACACCCACCATATATCTTCCTCAAAACAGCCACCATACCTACCTATCATGGCATTTCCATAGCCATTCCGAGATATATTGCCATGCAACTTTCCACCGTTCCGTTTATTATGACACGCTCCATCATTGTCATATTGCTAGCATGATCATGTAGTTGACATCGTATTTGGGGCAAAGCCACCGTTCATAATTCTTTCATACATGTCACTCATGAATCATTGCATATCTCGGTACACCGCCGGAGGCATTCATATAGAGTCATACTTTGTTCTAAGTATCGAGTTTTAATTGTTGAGTTGTAAGAAAAATAAAAGTGTGATGATCATCATTATTAGAGCATTGTCGCAAGTGAGGAAAGGATGATGGAGACTATGATTCCCCCACAAGTCGGGACGAGACTCCAGACGAAAAAAAGAGGCCAAAAAAAAGAGAGAAAAAGAGAGAAGCGACAATGTTACTATCCTTTTACCACACTTGTGCTTCAAAGTAGCACCATGATCTTCATGATAGAGAGTCTCTCATTTTGTCACTTTCATATACTAGTGGGAATTTTTCATTATAGAGCTTGTCTTGTATATTCCAATGATGGGCTTCCTCAAATGCCCTAGGTCTTCATGAGCAAGCGAGTTGGATGCACACCCACTTAGTTTCTTTTGTTGATCTTTCATATACTTATAGCTCTAGTGCATCCATTGCATGGCAATCCCTACTCACTCACATTGATATCTATTGACGGGCATCTCCACAACCACCGTTCTATTCCACACATAGTGCTATATCCATGGCTCACGCTCGTGTATTGCGTGAAGATTGAAAAAGTTTTGAAAATGTTAAAGTATGAAACAATTTCTTGGCTTGTCATCGGGGTTGTGCATGATTTAAATACTTTATGTGGGGAAGATGGAGCATAGCAGGACTATATGATTTTGTAGGGATAACTTTCTTTGGCCATGTTATTTTGAGAAGACATAATTGCTTAGTTAGTATGCTTGAAGTATTATTATTTTTATGTCAATATGAACTTTTGTCTTGAATCCTTCGGATCTGAATACTCATACCATGATTAAGAAGATTTACATTGAAATTATGCCAAAGTATCACTCCGCATCAAAAATTCTCTTTTTATCATTTACCTACTCGAGGACGAGCAGGAATTAAGCTTGGGGATGCCTGATACGTCTCCAACGTATCTATAAATTTTGATTGCTCCATGCTACTTTATCTATTGTTTTGGACTATATTGGGCTTTATTTTCCACTTTTATATTACTTTTGGGACTAACCTATTAACCGGAGGCCCGGCCCAGAATTGTTGTTTTTTGCCTTTTTCAGTGTTTCGAAGAAACGAAATATCTAACGGAGTCTAAACGGAATTAAATCTTCGGGAACGTGATTTTTCTCACTGAACGTGATCGAGGAGACTTCGACCCTATGCCAAGGAACATCGGAGGCGGTCACGATGGTGGGGGTGCGCCCCCTAGGGCGCTCCCCCTGCCTCGTGGGCCCCCTGATGCTCCACCGACGTACTCCTTCCTCCTATATATACCTACGTACCCCCAAACGGTCAGACCAGGAGCCAAAAACCTAATTCCACCGCCGCAACTTCCTGTATCCACGAGATCCCATCTTGGGGCCTGTTGCGGAGCTCCGTCGGAGGGGACATCCACCATGGAGGGCTTCTACATCAACACCATAGCCTCTTCGATGAAGTGTGAGTAGTTCACTTCAGACCTTCGGGTCCATAGCTAGTAGCTAGATGGCTTCTTCTCTCTTTTTGGATCTCAATACAATGTTCTCCCCCTCTCGTGGAGATCTATTCGATGTAATCTTCTTTTTGCGGTGTGTTTGTTGAGATCGATGAATTGTGGGTTTATGATCCAGCTTATCTATGAATAATATTTGAATCTTCTCTGAATTCTTTTATGTATGATTGAGTTATCTTTGCAAGTCTCTTCAATTATCCGTTTAGTTTGGCCAACTAGATTGGTAGTTCTTGCAATGGGAGAAGTGCATGGCTTTGGGTTCAATCTTGCGGTGTCCTTACCGGATGTGAAAGGGTTGCAAGGCACGTATTGTATTGTTGCCATCGAGGATAACAAGATGGGGTATTTATCATATTGCATGAATTTATTCCTCTACATCATGTCATCTTGCTTAAGGCTTTACTCTGTTTTTTAACTTAATACTCTAGATGCATGCTGGATAGCGGTCGATGAGTGGAGTAATAGTAGTAGATGCAGAATCCTTTCGATCTACTTGTCTCGGACGTGATGTCTATATACATGATCATACCTAGATATACTCATAACTATGCTCAATTCTATCAATTGCTCAACAGTAATTTGTTCACCCACCGTAGAATACTTATGCTCTTGAGAGAAGCCACTAGTGAAACCTATGGCCCCCGGGTCTATTCTCATCATATCAATCTCCATCAATTTTATACTTGCTTTGTTTTACTTTGCTCTTTACTTTTCACTTTGCATCTATATACCAAAAATACCAAAAATATTATCTCTATCAGATCTCACTCTCGTAAGTGACCGTGAAGGGATTGACAACCCCTAATCGTGTTGGTTGCGAGTAGCTATCATTTTGTGCAGGTACGAGGGACTTGTGCGTGGCCTCCTACTGGATTGATACCTTGGTTCTCAAAAACTAAGGGAAATACTTACGCTACTGTGCTGCATCATCCTCTCCTCTTCGGGGAAAACCAACTCAAGCTCAAGACGTAGTAGTGGTCATAATGTTTTTCACAGGATGAATTCCTCCAACTTGTTTTCCTGCTTAACAAGCACTGAAAGTCTATCCTTGTCAAATATAACATCTTTAACACCAAGGTTATTATCACCTTTAATAAGCTTATCAAGATTTCGCATGCCCACGTGACCTAACCTTGTATGCCACAACCAACCTTTAGAAGATTTAGCAATTAAGCAAGTTCTAGATTGAGCCTTTTTAGTGAAATCAACAATGTATAGATCACCTCTACGAGTACCGGTAAAGACCATATTATGATTATCACTTCGAAACACTTGATAATCTACTTCAGTAAATAAGACATTGAAACCGAAATCGGCTAGTCTAGATATGGAAAGTAAATTATAGCCAAGACATTCAACGAGCATAACATTTTGAATGGAGCTGTCATGTGAGATGGCCACCTTACCAAGGCCCACCACCTTACCCTTTGAGTTATCACCAAAACTGACATATTTTCGAGGGCCATTGTTTTTAGCAAGCTCACGGAACATGTCCTTATCACCGGTCATATGATCAGTACATCCACTATCAAGAACCCATTCCTTTCCTCCGGCCATGTAACCACGAAGGTTAGCCATAAGACCAAAGTGTCTCATAGACTGATCAAGATCAAAGTCACTATCATCATCCTCATCATAGTATCCATGTTCAACATTGTCTTGTGATTGATCATCACCTAGAGAGAGTGATTCATTAGATGTATTACCATGGAAATGTGCATCTTTAAGAATTCTAATGACTTGAGAGATGATGCTACTAATGACTCCAACATATCCTTTGGCACGCATAAGGTCACGAAGCACAAATAGACAATCATCAAATTTAGGGTCACTAGGTTTCATTTTATGAAAAGCTATGGACTTTTGAAGAATCTCATTTAAGTTTTTCAAGGAATAATTTGGAAGTCGTTCCTCAAGAAATCTCATATGGTGTAAGCGCATTCAAGAGTAGGCAAGAAAACAATCAAATTTCTAGGCAGTCATCTAATGATAAGATTAATAGTTCTAAGATTGCGGATCATGTCAAGAGACTCATCGGGGGTAGGATGCAAGGGATCAATAGGCGGCGCACAAGGGCTAGTAATATACTTGTTCAAGTGATATTCATTGAAAATCTCAAGCATCTCATTTTTCCAAGCACTATAGAACTCTCCATCAAGCATAGGCTCATCCATCTTCCTCCAATGGTGATTAAACCAAAGCAATGGAGACCAATGCTCTGATACCAATTGAAAGGATCAAGAAGAGGTGTCTAGAGGGTGGTGATTAGGCCCTCAACAAGCAAAAGTAGCAGTTTTTAAGTTCTTCGAGTTGAGGTGGAGTTTTAGTACAATTTTAAGCATTCTCAATACATTTCAAGCAAGCATGGCAAGAGTATATGAGTAGCGGAAACTAAAGCATGCAAGTTGCAAGAAAGTAAAGGGATGGGATTGGAGTGTGCAAACGCAATTGGAGACACGGAGATTTTTGGCATGGTTCCGATAGGTGGTGCAATTTATCATACATCCACGTTGGTGGAGACTTCAACCCACGAAGGGCAACAGTTGCGCGAGTCCACAGAGGGCTCCACCCATGAAGGGTCCATGAAGAAGCAAGCTTGTCTATCCCACCATGGCCATCGCCCACGAAGGACTTGCCTCACTCGGGTAGATCTTCATGAAGTATGCGATCTCCTTGCCCTTACAAACTCCTTGGTTCAACTTCACAATCTTGACGGAGGCTCCCAAGTGACACCTAACCAATCTAGGAGACACCACTCTCCAAAAGGTAATAGATGGTTTGATGATGATGAACTCCTTGCTCTTGTGCTTCAAATGATAGTCTCCGTAACACTCAACTCTCTCACACAGATTTGGCTATGGTGGAAAGATGATTTGAGTGGAAAGCAACTTGGGGAAGGCTAGAGATCCAGATTCTTGTGGTTGGATTGGAATGTCTTGGTATCAACACATGAGCAGGTGGTTCTCTCTCAGAAAATAGTAGTGGAAGTGTAGGCACGTTCTGATGGCTCTCTCTTGAATAGAGAAGGGGGCGGAGGGGTATATATAGCCTCCATACAAAATCTAACTATTACACACATTTGACCCAACTCGGTCAGACCTAATAGGAGAACTCGGTGAGACCGATTCAGTTCAAAATGTGAATGTTAGGAGTCTCGGTGGGATCGACATGATCAACTCGGTGGGACCGATGTGCTAGGGATAAGGCAAAACCTCATCTCGGTGTGACCGATTGCATGAACTCGGTGGGACCGATTTCAGCAATGAGCAAACAGAGAGTTGGTTAGGCAAACTCGGTAGGACCGATTGCTTATTTCGGTGCGACCAAAATAATTGCAACATGCAACAGAGAGTTTGCAAGGCCATCTCAGTGAGACCGAGATCCTATCAGTGAGATGGAGCTGATTAGGGTTTCTGGTAGTGTCTATGTCAAAGGAACTCGGTGCCGCCGGATGGATCAAATAGGTGGGGCCGAGTTTGACTTTAGGTTTAGCACATATTTGGAATTGAGAAAGTGGTTGAGGGCTTTGGAGCATATCACTAAGCACTTTGAGCAAGTAGACCATTAAGCAATACCTCATCCCCTTTTAATAGTATTGGCTTTTACTATGGACTCAATGTGATCTTGTATCACTAAATTATAAATGAAAAGTCTTGAGATTTTGCCAACATTTTTCCTTAGCATCTTGAAGGGGTTCCAGATCCTCTTGTCCATGCCACACCATTGTTGAACTTTCTGAAATATACTAGATAAAGATGTTAGTTCAACAAGAGATATGTTGACATTAATTACCAAAATCACCCAGGGAGAACTTGTGCTTTGAATGAACATTGCCTTGGATATCTTCATGATTATTCGCTTTATCAATTCCGAACTGTAATTTGTTTACCCACTGTATGATATTTTCAAGACACTGGTACAGCGAGGTGCTATACAAACGGTTTTTATCCCCTTTCCGCAACGGCATTTGGAACCGTTGCCAAGTGAGTGTGGGTGATAGGGGGTCCTTCCCACACGACCTAGAAACCGTCAGGGATATGCCCTCCTGGCACACACGCTCGGCAAAATGAGGTCGTGTGCGATCGGCGAGCGATCAAATACGGTTATATGTACAGTAGTGCTAAAAATATAAAATTATACAGGCGAAATCATTTCTGGTTGTAAGTACATCCCACACAGTCAGTCCCCTATAAACGTTTCTGTTCGTATGAACATCCCACGCAGTCGTTCCAAGGAAAACATTTCCATTCGCAGGTACATCACACACAATTCCTCGTTAAATCGTTTGTGATAGCGTTTCCATTGCACACGATATTAACAATTTTATCATTTGTGTTATTTAATGCATCACACACGGTGCATAGAAGAAACTGTGTGGCAAAGGTTGTCCATCAAACACAGTTCTATGTGGTAAACATTTGCGCAAGGTGGCCTAACGCAAACAGTTTTGAAGAGAACGTCGTGTGTGATTTTTCAATGATCCAACACGGTTTATTCCTAGAAACTGTGTGCGTTGGCTGAGGTTATCGCCCACGGTGTTTTTTGAATAACCGTTTGCAATAGAAAAACCCAATTAGCAAGCTAATTGGCCCTGCTAATTGGCCATTAGCAAGCTAATTTCCCTATTATTAATAATCCATTTATTAATCTAATTGACATTCATATTAAGCACATAATATATTTCATTTCCATATTACGGAAGCAGGATTTCATAACTGAAATACATCAGAGTACAACATGATATAGCTTCAGCACTCAGCTACCCCATTACACAATTGCAACAGCACCAAGTTTCACATGCAACATCTAGAACCTTTCAAAATTAGCATCATAGATGATACATAGAAAGATGCATCTCATCTGGAAAACTATTGAAGCGGAAGGCGAATATTGAGCCTTCATTGATGTTGAAGATCTTTTCAACTTGAGGCCAGTGCCTGTGGATGATTGACCATCCATCCTTCGTGCTCTTCAGGAACACTTCAATATTGAAATGTGGGTGTTTTATGAAAACCTTCCTCGCCTCCTGACCTTAGAGGTGGTTTGAGAGCTAATCATCAGTGAACTGCTTATGAAAGGCCTGAAAACAAGGATGTGCATAAATATCTTCTCTATATTGGAAATGGGGCAAATGAATAAAAAAAGGCAAGGTATAATAGTTAGTACCATTTGTTGGATTTTGTGTTTCGGCAGACCCTTGAGGTTCGAACACTGGGGTGCGCGCGGAGATCTCGCCCTCAACCTACCTGCACCCCGCCGCCTCGCTTGGATCTAAGCTACGAAAGGAACAACACAAGAGACGCAAGGTTTATACTAGTTCGGGCCACCATTGCGGAGTAATACCCTACTCTAGTTTGTGCTGTGGTGGATTGTCTCTTGGGCTGATGGTGATGAACAATACAAGGAAGAACAGCCTCGCGAGGGTCTGTTCTTGGCCGGGGCGATGAATTGCTTGGGGGAGTTCGATCTCTCTCTCTCTCTCTCTCTCTCTCTCTCTAGATTCCGGACCCTGGATCCAAGATGCCTCTACCCTGTGGGAGGCTAGTCCTATTTATATGCAAAGTCCCTGGGCCTCTTCCCAAATATTGAGCGGGAAGGGCGCCAACAATTGGCCATTTTGAAGGGGAACATCTGGTACACTTATCCTGACTAAAGTTGGTCCTCGCCTGCCAAAGGCTCTGGTGGTTACGCCGTCTTGGGCTCCACAATGGCTTCCCTCCTGCCGTTGGGCTGGTCTTGGTCTTGTTGCACCGAAATGGACGCCTTTGCTTGATTCTCTCGCCTGCGCTTGCTCCCTTTGCACCAAAGAGGAAAGGGGGACACTGCGCGGGCTGGCGCCTGCCTGGCACCCTTGGTCGTCATGGCTTGCGTCATGGGCACCTCGTGAGGTACCCCGCCTTGATCTCTCCGCCTCCTCGCGAGCCAGCCTGATGAGGCCGTGCCTGAGGAAGCTCCCTGTCGTCCGCCCCGTGAGGCTTGGCCCCTCGCGAGGGTCTTGATCTTGTGTTGATGAAGATGGTCCGTGATGGGCCCCCCTTGGAGCCATGCCGCAGGCCGCAGGCAGGCAAGTCTGGGGACCCCCGTTCCCAGAATGCCGACAGTAGCCCCCGGGCCCAAGGCGCGCCCGGGCTTGGCCGAGCAGAGAGGCGAAGGGGCAAGTGCGAAGCGCCGCGAGCCCCAACAACCTGCGGCCTTGGGCGCCGCGTGGCGGTTGATTGGACGTGGGCGGCACTGTTCCCCCACGCCTCCTTATTTTGTGCCATGCTAGGCGGACTCGTAGTCGCACACAGCCGCTCCCCTTTTCGCTGCTCGACCGTCCCCCACTCTTCCTCCTCTCGGACACTAGCTTCGGCTCCCAATCCAATCTCGAACCTTCCCCCCCTTCCGTTGCCATGGCTCTGATGAAGAAGGGAAGAGGGAAGAAACCCATGCCTCCGCCTCGCTCGCCGTTGTCGGCGGCCCCCGCCGTCGATCGGTCGATCATACTCAATCGAGAGGGCCTGGGCAAGGTTTGCTCGGCTTTGGCTACCATCTTCAACGAATGCGGGCGGACGACGGCCTGGCCCGTGTCCCACTTCTCCATCGATAATCACCGAGGTCTGGTATTTCGCCGACACCCTGTGGGCGGGGCTGGTTCCCCCCTTTTCCGATTTCTTCAATGCTGTGCTCTCCCACTATCAGATCCATATGATGTACTTGGGTCCCGAATCCATCACTCTTCTTGCGGTCTTCGCCTTTGTTTGTGAGGCGATGATGGGCATCCTTCCCTCAGTTGCCTTGCTCCGCCACTTCTTCTCTCTGCGCCTTGTTAACCCCACCCAATGTTCGGGGTGTGTGAGCTTCATTGCTGCACCTGAAACAGCGGCTTCGGGGATTGACTTCAGCCTTCCTCCGCCCGCGCCTGGGTTCCGCGAGCGGTGGCTGTATGTGGACGTAGGGGTGCCTAGCCCCTGCTGTCGGAGCCATCTTCGCCTGCTGTCCCCATCTGGCGCCGCTTTGCGTTCCTGAGGGAGCTCGTCATGACGGCGCCCAAGGTGGTGAAGGAGTTCCTGCTATACCATGTTGCCCCTCTCCAACGTCACACTCGCCGGATGTGGGCCTTCAGCGGGCGTGAAGACCGTATGAGGCTCCAGGAAGAGGACCTGACGCCTGAAGCGCTGAGGAAGGTGCTCTTGGTCTTGACTGGGGACCCCACCCCTGGCAGCATCCGGCAAGGGGGGGCCTTGCTGTACCTCTACCCGAACAGGGGCGACTTTGTAATCAGATGCCCGTCTTGACGAATGGGGGCTGCGCCCGCTGGCCTCCGGGGCCTCGCGAGAACCAGTGGTAGTGGCCGCCCTTTTCACCAGCCATGGCGGCTCTTCCTCAAGTGGCGGAGCAGGGAGGCATGGGCCGGAGGCCGAGGGGCCTCCGCCGGGTGACGGCGCCAGCGGGCGCTCTTGAGGGAGCAGCTCGAGGTCCAGGCTGCCGGCTGGGTGGCGAGCAGCTGCCCGTGGTGCCTGGTGAGGCCCTGTGGCCCCAGTTACTCTTCTTGGTGAGGTGACCGGCGGCGTGCATCAGGTAGACGCCCCCGACGCGGTCGCCTTGACGCTCCTTCCTTGTCGCATGCTGACCCCTGCGCTCAACTCTTGGGTCGCTTCCGCGTGGACTTTGAGGCTCTCCGGAAGAGAAGGGAGGCCTTGGGTGACGATTACCCTTGTCGCCTGCTGAAGCGTAGGAAGTACTTCGCCACTGATGAGTAAGCATTCCCCTTTTCTAGCTCCTGATCCTTCTGTTGCTTTTACTGATCCTTGCTCTGCAGGGCCCTTCCCGCCGAGCTCACGGAGATGGCTGAGGAGCCATCCCCCTTGGCTCCGCCCTCTCCACCATCTTCGAGCACTCCGAGCAGCCGAGCCCTCATGGTGAGGCCGGTCGGAGAGTCGAACCATCCCGAGGCGAATCGCGGCCTCGCGCACCTCGCGACCCTCCTTCGCGAGCCCTCTCGTGGCATAGCCAACCTGCCGTGGGCTTCTCGTCTGGTCGTTGACCGCGATTGGCTGAGGTATTCCCTGCGCTCTTCTTTAGGGGATGGGCTGGCTCCTGGCCGGGCTTCTGGTGAGGCGTGCCCGGCCGTGGCGAGGGCGCCAGCCCCCATCCCCCTGCCCGGAGGGGGAGTGCTGATTCGTGGCCCCCGACACTCTCTTGAGGCGGATGATGGTGTGGAAGACGCACTCGAGCGCGCCCGGGAGCGTCGCGCTCTTCGCCAAGGGTTTCTTCGGAGGGCGGCTGACGCGGTGAGCCTGCTTGGTGAAGAGCTCGCTGATGAAGACGCGCGCCTTGAGGCCGAGGGCCTGCGCCTGGCCGCGGAGAGGCGCGAGCTGAAGGCGGCTGTCGCCCTTGCGCGCCATCAGCGTGATCTTGACAATGGGGAGGCCAAGGCGTGTTGGCGGCCTCTCGGGAGGTCCGTTCTCGGGCCGCCGAGGAGGCTCGGAAGCTGACCCGGCTGACGAGGCGGCGGAGGAGCGGGCGCGGGAACTCCTGGCCCGATGCCACTCACTTGAGGAGCAGGTGGAGCTGCGCGAGACGGCCCTTGCATCGATGAAGGTGGCCTCAGGCGACCCAGGAGAGCTCCAGAAGCGTGAGGAGGCGCTGACGCTGGAAGCCGCCGAACGCGCGCGCGAGTATGAGCGCCTGGAAACAAGGGAGCGCTTGGTAACGCGGGCGGAGGATGATGTCGCTGCGCGGGAAGCCCGTGTCCTGGAGGAGGTCAGACGTCAGGTGGCGACGGCGCGCTTGAACCTTGAGCGCAAGTTCAAGGAGAGGCTGGGGTTGATCCGTGCTGAGGCTGAAGGTAGGACCGCTGCTTTGAGGGCCAAGCAGGAGGAAGTGACACGACGGGCTGATGCTTCTCGGGTCGCCCTTGAGGTGGCGCAGGAGGAGTTAACTACCTCCCATGCCGAGGTGCTTCTTCTTCGCCAACGGGTGGATGAGGCTGAGGCCGTCGCGCGACAGAATGCAGACGAGATACGCCAGCGGCGGATCCTGGAGCATGAGCACGGCCCCATGCTCACCACGCTCCGGGAGAGAGCCAACGCAGCCTTGGGTAACATCTGCGAGGCGGCTATTGGCGAGCCGCACGCGGTTAACTACGCCCGCAACCTTCAGTTCTTCACCGACGTTGTGACACAGCTGGAGGCGCGGTCGGTCAGAGCCGGCAGGTTGGTGGAGGAGAGGAGCCGCGCCCTACTCGGGCGCGCCTTTTCTCGTGTCTTGAGCCATCTCCGGAATATGGACCCCCACTTCGACTTCGATGCCGCCATCGCCCCAGTACCCTAGGCCGTCCGGGACGACCTGGCGCACTGGGTGGAGGACAACGTGGACGCTCTCGTCAGGGCCTTCGCTTCAGATAACGATGGTGTGATCGTGGCTGCCGATGAAGGCGGCGTGGTGAACGGACCTGATGCCGCTGGTGACAACGCAGAGAGCGATGGCGAGGCCAGCGACGCCAGCAACAGTTCAGGAGGTGCCCCTGAGGATGCATTGGGGGATTTATCCGACTGACTGCACATCGTTCCTGTTCCTTACCACCGCACGAATAGAGCTCAGGTTTTGCCACGACGGTTGTGAGAGCATTTTGGGAGGAGCCCCTCATGTAAAACATGTGTTCTGTGTATTAGTAGATGCTATATTACCCGTACGCCTGCGCCAAGTGGCTGGCTAGTTTACCTTTGTCCCGTGCGGGCCCTGAGATAGCCTGTGGAGGGAAGTGGCGTCTCCTGATCGAACCCGTAGGATCTGCAGTAAAATCCTCCTGAGAGGATGCGGTGGCGGCAGTCTGGGCTGCACGCAAGCTAGGCCTAACCCGGCTCGCGAGGGGCTCACGGGCGGAGGCAGCTGAGGCAAAGCGGTAACCGGAACGCGAGAGATTGCTCGAACGAGACTAAGCACCCCCTTCCCCAAACACACGCAAATCTCAAATTGAATCCAACTTAAATCCAGTGGGAAAGTGACAACCAAAGGGAAAAGCAATGAAAGCGAGAAAAAGGCGCGTCCGGCACCTAGTCTAGTCTTGGATGTCTTCTCACCAAAGACAGAGCTAAGTGCGCCCTTTGGGCGTGGGAGGGAGCCCCAGGGCCTGAGGCCGGCACCCCTGCGACTCCGGGGCATGTACAGCCCCATTCATTATTACGTGAGAGTGTCACGGGGCGGCAAGCTTCACAGGCACTGGGCCTTCTTCACAGGTACCGGCCTTGCTTCATATCGCCAGAAGAGGGCCCCGCCTTGCCCTGCACTCTAGTGCCATCAACGATGACCGGAAACCAGGACGCCGCCGATGGGGTAGAGCGGTCGTCAGCGGTTCCCCCGACGACCACGGGTCCTCTGCCAGGGGCAGGCCCTGAGGCACCTACCCAGCAGAGGGCCTACCTCCTGAGAGCGCCTTGCTCCGAACGCCGCGGTGGTGATGCCGGATCTCGGCCCCTCTCCTGCAGCCCCCGACGCCCTCCTCCTGAGGGGTAGGAGACTGTGGGAGCGGGGCAGCCGCTCGCTGTGGCGACCTGCACCTCCTGCAATTCATGATTAGCATATACCTGCTCCTGAGGAATTAGTGGTACCCGATAATCGTCATTTCCAGCGTGGCCGGTGGGGCCTTCAGGGGGCTCCTGGAAGAGCTCAGCTTGTCGCCTCGTCCCCCGGCTTGGGCTGAGGAGCGAGCCTTGTTCGCCTCATCTTGGTGCCCTTGGTCCATCATGTGGGGCACGTATTCTTCTAGGGCCGTCATCCCGAAGGTCGCGCCATAGTGCTCCGCGTGCCATGCAACTCTGCTTGGGGCGCCCACCTGGGGGTGGTAGCGCGGCAGCCAACTGGGGCCGTGGGTCGTGGCGAGTCCTTCTTCGCCGGCCGGGAGCGGAGGCAGCGCCGCCGCTGGCCTGGTGCTGACAGCTTCGCTGGTGTTGGAGTAGCCTTGGAGCCCGCGACCGCGTATGGAGCCCCCGCGCGGGCCGCCCTGGACCTGAGGTGGGAGCTTGGTGCAGAAGGGGTGAGCCATCGAGGCGGCAAAGCCCAGGAGCTCTGCCACCCGCTCTAGCAAAGACGTCGCCGCCTTCCAAGCCTGCACTGCAGTAGCTCCCGCCACCGTGAGCGACCCTCGAGTTCGCCTGCTCCCGGCGGGTATACAGCGCCGCGTGGGCGTGGTTGGAGGCCTCGCTGCCGCGCCTTTGTCGCGTGTGAGAGCTGTCGGCTTTGTCGCGTGCCGCGCCCTGCAGCGCTGGGCCGCGAGCTGCCTGGGCATGGGGTCGCCTGAGGCGAGCGGCTCTGGGCGGCCAAGCCGCCCGAGGACGGGGTTGCCCGCCTGGTCGCCGGACATTATGATGACGATGCGACGGGGCACGAAGCGGCAGGAGGTGGATCCCAGCGCACCCCTACCTGGCGCGCCAAATGTCGGATTTCAGGTTCCGGCAGACCCTTGAGGTTCGAACACTGGGGTGCGCGCGGAGATCTCGCCCTCAACCTACCTGCACCCGGCACCTCGCTAGGATCTAAGCTACGAAAGGAACAACACAAGAGACGCAAGGTTTAGACTAGTTCGGGCCACCATTGCGGTGTAATACCCTACTCTTGTTTGTGGTGTGGTGAATTGCCTCTTGGGCTGATGGTGATGAACAATACAAGGAAGAACAGCCTCGCGAGGGTCTGTTCTTGGCCGGGGTGATGAACTTCTTGGGGGAGTTCGATCTCTCTCTCTCTCTGGATTCCGGACCCTGGATCCAAGATGCCTCTACCCTGTGGGAGGCTAGTCCTATTTATATGCAAAGGCCCTAGGCCTCTTCCCAAATATTGAGCGGGAAGGGCGCCAACAATTGGCCATTTTGAAGGGGAACATCTGGTACACTTATCCTAACTAAAGTTGGTCCTCGCCTGCCAAAGGCTCTGGTGGTTACGCCGGCTTGGGCTCCACAATGGCTTCCCTCCTGCCGTTGGGCTGGTCTTGGTCTTGTTGCACCGAAATGGACGCCTTTGCTTGATTCTCTCGCCTGCGCTTGCTCCCTTTGCACCAAAGAGGAAAAGAGGACACTGCGCGGGCTGGCGCCCGCCTGGCGCCCTTGGTCGTCATGGCTTGCGTCATGGGCACCTCGTGAGGTACCCCTCCTTGATCTCTCCGCCTCCTCGCGAGCCAGCCGGATGAGGCCGTGCCTGAGGAAGCTCCCTGTCGTCCGCCCCGCGAGGCTTGGCCCCTCGCGAGGGTCTTGAGCTTGTGTTGATGAAGATGGGCCGTGATGGGCCCCCCTTGGAGCCACGCCGCAGGCCGCAGGCAGGCAAGTCTGGGGAACCCCATTCCCAGAACGCCGACACCATCTTGTAGTTAACTGATGTTTTCTTCATTGTGAGGACAAAGATCTTGTTGTTTTTTCGCTAATTTCTTTATCATAACAATCTTTCTGAGTTTCTTGACTTGATTGATATTCATGGACAACTCATTTCCCCATATGCAAAAAGGGTCGAACAGTGGGTCAAAACCTCTAACAGCAGGACCTACATGTGCAAGACCAAATATTAGAATGGTTCTTGCAATTGCACCATAATGTGCTATTAGACAACGGACCATGCACGTGCTAACCTCGATTGTAAACTGTAGTGCTTCCCATTGTTTCCCTGCAACACATATAAGGTAGTTAGTCATCAGGTTAAGTAAGGGTTTGCATGCTATCAGTAAAAAAATGTTGATGAAAAATAAGCACATTGCAGATTCATCAGATTAATTCAAGTCACATGGAAAACCCATTTATCCAAACCAAGCATGATTAAGAACTAGGAAATATAGCACCTGTATATGTTTCTCATGTATTAAGTGCAACCAAATTCAATTTATTCCTCACATGCACAACAATACACAATTCTACCCACGATAATTGGACATCGCATTGCAGATTGAACCGAGCAGTTAACTAAACACCACAACAAATGAACCAAACATTAACTGAGCACCACATTTCACAAATATAACATACTCCTAATAGAAGATCAGACAGTTAACCAAACCAAGCATGCTTAACAACTTGGAAATATAGCAATTGTATTTGTTTCTCATGTATTTAGTACAGCCAAATTTGATTTATTTCTCACATGGTATACAATAACAGAATGCACCCACAACAATTGAACATCGCATTGCAGAATTGAACCATACAGTTAACTAAACACCACAACAAATGAACCAAATGTTAACTCAACACCACATTGCACAATGTATAAAATACTAGAAGATCAGACAATTAATCAAACCAAGCATGCTTGACAACTTGGAAATATAGCAATTGTATTTGTTTCTCATGTATTTTGTAAAGAAAAATTTGATTTCTTTCTCACATGGAAGACAATACAAAATTGCACCCTGAAGAATTGAATATCACATTTACAGAATTGAACCAAACAGTTAACTAGACATGACGACTAATTAACCAACAGTTAATAAGTGAGCACCACATTGCACGACATATAGAACATATACAGTAGAGCAACAGATTGCATGGTAAAAGTAGATAGCACAATTCACTAGAATTTGTTAAGGAAAGGCAGTGGCTAGCAAACTGAACATGGGTCCTTATAGTGAGCTAATAAGACAAGCTACTCCTCATTGTCGGAGATATCGACGACGATTGACTCCTTGGACATGGAAGAGGGCGAGGCCTCCGCATCGTGGGTGCCCTCTTCATAGTGGTGAGTTGCTTGAGCCACTCCGGGCTCCAACCTGCTGGCTCTCGAGTTGAGATAAGCACGTGCATGCTGAGAAAACACCTCGTAGTCTTCGTCGAAGGCACCGAGGGTGGCCTCGAGAAAATGACACAAACTGTCGTTTAAAGCAGCCAACCGCGTCGCGGTGTCGGCGCGCTAGGTGTCGATGGTGGCCTCGACGGCGAGGTGCTCCTACAAGATCTGGGGGTCGGCATAAATGGCAGCCATCGCGACCTCATCCACGCGTGCGGCCGCGATTTGCTTCTCCGCTGCCAAATGCTCCTTGAGATCCTGGCTATACTACGTGCGCCATGGCTTAGGGTGGCGCTTATTTGGTGGAGGTGTCAGTGATTTGGTTGGAAGGTGTCGCATCGGCGGTCGGGGCATGTGGGATGTGGAAGGAGGAGGAGGATGGGGGTCGAGTGTGGATTACCAGCCTGGATAGACGAGGCCGAGCAGCGTGAAGGAGGGTCGCCGGTGAGGAGGTGGTGCTGCAAGCAAGGAGTGAAGGTTTCAACTTGGAAAGGAAGGTGGAAACAGGGGAAATGGGCTTTTGGTAAGGGCGAGGGGGCAGGGAGGTAGATATTTCCACGGAAGCCGAAAATTTGGAATTGGTTCAGTGAAAAAACTGGCGTGCAAAGTGTCATCAGACACAGTCCATTATTTAAAACTGTGTACGATATGTGAACATCACAAACGATTCAGATAGATTAACCCGTGTGTGATGAGTTTGAACGTCAAAATTTTTGGTTCGAATTTGCCTGGTTACAATGGTCATCCATGTCATTGCATAATTTGGGTACACAAAGGAGACTACAGCACACCCACACTTCTTAATCAAGCAAGTTCAACAATTAAATAGAGCTAGCTGACCTAAACATTACCCTAACAAATTAAAGACCCACTCTCTTAATTAAACAAAACAAACAGTACTACTACGACTGGTGCTCGTCGATCTCCGCCGCCGCCTCCATGTCCAGCTCACGCCCGACGATCTCCTGGGGAAGGTGCTCCATGGCATCCATCGCACCATACTCGGCAAGCATCTTGCCATCCGCATCCACCATATCTTTGGAATAGGCAGCCACGAGCTGGGCGTGGGCGGCAGCGATCTGGGCTTTGGCGGGCTCCGCCGTGGCAAGGTATGCCACGTAGGAACGGACGTCTGCTCGTACGCTCTGGGCGATTGCCAACTCCTCAGCCGTGGGTTGCCGATCGTTGTCGGAGAAGCTTCTTTCGATTTGCGTGGTGACTGCCATGAGCTGGGCATTGGCAGCCTCGACATGGTCGTGGGCAGCCTCCATCGGGGTTAAGGTCTCCACTGCGGAACGGGACAGCTGCTGTGCCGCTCTCGCCAGTTGCTATCCCCGAGGCAGATGTTGTTGCCGCCGCCTGAGAAGCAACAGCCGCCGTTTGGGCTGCCTTACCGCCCGGTCGTAGATTGTGGTCGCCCTCACAAAGCTTGTTAGCACGCGCCTGGCGGCTGCGGCCGCGCTCTCGCCGGAGTGGGCCGCCGAAGTTGCCCTCACGACGCGGGTCCACGTCCCCATCTTTCACCGGTGACGATTGAACAGTGAAATGATATTTGGGGAGCGAGCTAGTGTGCTTGACACACTGGCTGTGGACTATAGCCGTGACACCTTCTTGCGTAAGCTGTATGTGTACTACACTCCGACGGTGCTCCAAGATATTTTGTGCTGCATCTCACACGGTTGGTGATAATAAACTGTGTGCGATCTACTTGATTTTTCGTCTTGATTTCAATTACATATTGGGTTCACAGCTACCATGGACGGTGTTTGAATTGCTAGAACTTTTATCTGCAGTGAACTTGCAACTATAGGTGTGTCGTCAAAAAAATTGGAATTATTCAGGGTTCGTTTGGATGTTTTTATACATTAACTTGGTTTTGTAGGCATTTCAGGTGCAAAATTCAAATTGAAACTACATGCACATGCTCCGGTGCACCAACATGGGTTGTAAAATCATATATGTGTCCATGGGTTTATGTTAATGTCCCATGCAAGAAATGGGGATGAATTTTGAACATCACGGCACCGTGGCTCTCCGGCAAACATTGAGGTACCTGCTTTTGTAATTCTAGTAAATCCAAAACTCGTCTGAGATTCATGAAACTTGGCATGCTATCGTGGAGCGGCATCAACATGTCGTGGTAAATTTTTTGTCCCATTTGGGGCAGGTTTGGGTATAACCTTCTCACAAACCAGAGATTCTCACAACAAGCCTGATGGTTTCGGTATAGAACGTGCCACCTTTGGGGACGAAATGATATCCGTTGCCTCTTATTGCTTTCAAAAAAATTCTAGTGTCAACATAGAATAACAGGAGTGTTGTGTTAAAATTTGGAATTTTTCAGCGTTCGTTTGGACATTTTTATACATTAAGTGGGTTTTCTAGGCATTTTATGTTAATAATTCAAATTTGAACTGCATACACATGCTCTAGTGCATATAAATTGGTTGAAAAGTCAAATCTATGTCCTTCGGTGCATGCTTAGGTCCCATGCAAGAAAAGGGAACGAATTTCAAACACCGGGGCACTGTTGATTGCCGGCAAAATGTTGAGATACTTTGTTTTTAAATTCTAGTAAATCCAAAACTCGTCTGAAATTCACGAAATTGGCATGCTATCATGGAGCGGCATCAACATGTCATGGTAAAATTTTTGTCCCATTTGGGGAAGGTTTGGGTATAAGCTTCTCACAAACCAGAGCTTCTCACAACAAGCCTGATGGTTTCGGTAGGGAACATGACACCTTTTGGGGACAAAACGATATCCGTTGCCTCTTATTGCTTTCAAAAGTTTCTTGGTGTCAACATAGAACAATAGGAGTGTTTTGTTAAATTCTGGAATTTTTCGGGGTTCGTTTGGACATTTTTATACATTAACTGGGTTTTCTAGGCATTTTATGTGCATAATTCAAATTTGAACTACATTCACATGCTCAAGTGCATATAAATTGGTTGAGAAATCAAATATGTGTCCTTGGGTGCATGCTTAGGTCCCATGCAAGAAATGGGAATGAATTTCAAACACCAGGGCACTATTGATTGCCGGCAAAACGTTGAGATACTTTGTTTTTAAATTCTAGTAAATCCAAAACTCGTCTGAAATTCATGAACTTGGCATGCTATCATGGAATGGCACCCAACATGTTGTGGTATTTTTCTTGTAAATTTTGAGACAAGGCGCACTTGAATAATAGCCAACAAAGGTACTTTGAAAAAATAGTCGCCACTTTAATATCTCAAACGTTTCTATAATTCAAATCATGTGCGTTATGTTAACCATTCACGTGACGCCATGTGTTTTGGTTTTAATGGCTATAGGAGGTGTCGTGCGGACAGTGATACGTCTCCATCGTATCTATAAATTTTGATTGTTCCATGCCAATATTATTTAACTTTCATATACTTTTTGGCAACTTTTTATACTATTTTTGGGACTAACATATTGATCCAGTGCAGGTTCACTCATTGCATGTTTTTGGTTTCAGAATATCCATATCAAACGGAATCCAAACGGGATAAAACGGACGGAGAATTATTTTGGAATATTTGGAAAATCTGGGAGAAAGATCAACGCGAAACGGTGTCCGAGGTGGGCACGAGGTAGGGGGCGCGCCCTACCCCCCCAGGGCACGCCCCTGACCCTCGCGAGCCACCTGTAAGGCGGTTGATTCCCTTCTTCGATTTCAGTCCAATCGGAGTTACAGATCTCCATATATATACGAAACGGTGAAAGGGCAGCAGAGGAGAACGCCGAAACAGAGAGAGACAGAGAGACAGATCCAATCTCGGAGGGGCTCTCGGCCCTCCCACACCATGGAGGCCAAGGACCAGAGGGGAAACCCTTCTCCCATCTAGGGAGGAGGTAAAGGAATAAGAATATGAAGGGGCCCCCTCTGGTCTTCTCTTCCGGTGGCGCCGGAACACCGCCGTGGCCATCATCATCATCACCGCGATCTTCACCAACACCTCCGCCATCTTCACCAACATCTCCATCACCTTCCCCCCCTCTATCTACAGCGGTCCACTCTCCCGCAACCCGCTGTACCCTCTACTTGAACATGGTGCTTTATGCTTCATATTATTATCCAATGATATGTTGCCATCCTATGATGTCTGAGTAGATTTTCGTTGTCCTATCGGTGGTTGATGAATTGCTATGATTGATTTCATTTGCTTGTGGTTATGTTGTTGTCCTTTGGTGCCCATCATATGAGCGCGCGCGTGGATCACACCATAGGGTTAGTTGTATGTTGGTAGGACTATGTATTGGAGGGCAAGAGTGACAGAAGCTTCAACCTAGCATAGAAATTGATGCATACGGGATTGAAGGGGGACCAATATAGCTTAATGCTATGGTTGGGTTTTACCTTAATGAACGTTAGTAGTTGCGGATGCTTGCTAATAATTCCAATCATAAGTTCATAGAATTCCAAGTAAGGGATGACATGCTAGCAGTGGCCTCTCCCACATAATACTTGCTATCGGTCTAGTAAAGTAGTCAATTGCTTAGGGACAATTTCGCAACTCCTACCACCACTTTTCCACACTCGCTATATTTACTTTAGTTGTGTCTTTATCTAAACAGCCCCTAGTTTTTATTTACGTCCTCTTTATATTCTTGCAAACCTATCCAACAACACCTACAAAGTACTTCTAGTTTCATACTTGTTCTAGGTAAAGCGAACCTTAAGTGTGCGTAGAGTTGTATCGGTGGTCGATAGAACTTGAGGGAATATTTGTTCTACCTTTAGCTCCTCGTTGGGTTCGACACTCTTACTTATCGAAAGAGGCTATAGTTGATCCCCTATACTTGTGGGTTATCAAGACCTTTTTCTGGCGCCGTTGCCGGGGAGTTATAGCGTGGGGTGAATATTCTCGTGTGTGCTTGTTTGCTTTATCACTAAGTAATTTTTATTTGTTGTTCTTTGTTGTCTCTATCTTTAGTTATGGGTAGGAAATGCAAAATACCAAAAAAAAATAGTTGTACCTACTGAACCATTGGTTGAAGAACCACTCAAAATCTATCACACTCCGGAAGCTTATTACTTAGATCATCTTTGTTCCCTATGTGATTGTGCTGAAACCCCAACTAGCTTAGTTGAGGGCAAATCTTTAGATGAGCATGATTGTTATGTGCGGCATCGTATATCTGAAAAAGGGAAAATTCTATTGGGTCAAATTCATCGTTTGCAATGCTATGCTTGGAATTTATGTCAAATATATGATATTACTTGTTGTTCTGAAAAACCCTAAGAAACACCTTCCCTACCAATGTGAGTTTATTGATAATGGAATCCTATCTTCGTATGCTAAGGGTGTTTATAATTACTATGATATTCAACAAATTAAATAATTTGTTGCTTTTAAGGGTGCTTACGAAATTGCTTCTTTGATTGAAACATATGATGCTACTTTTCACAAATCTAAAAAATTTGCCATACTTAAATATTGCTATGATAATTATGCTTCTAATACCTATGTTGAACCATATATTGAGTACTACTCCGCTGTCCAAGAAGATACTAATATTTTGCAGGAGTCCATGGAAGAAGAAATTGATGAAACTGTGAGCTCATTGGATGAAAAAGATGAGGAGGAGAGCAAAAAACAAAAGGAGGAAGAGCGGATTAGCTACCCGTGCCCACCTCCTAATGAGAGTAACTCTTCAACTCATACATTGTTTAATTTCGCTTCGTGCTTACCGAAGGATGATTGCTATGATGACTGTTATGATCCCGTCGATTCTCTTGAAATATCCCTTTTTGATGATGCTTGCTATGCTTGTGGCCAAGATGCCAATATGAATTATGCTTATGGAGATGAACTTGCTATAGTTCCTTATGTTAAACATGAAATTGTTGCTATTGCACCCACACATGATAGTCCTATTATCTTTTTGAATTCTCCTGATTATACTATATTGGAGAAGTTTGCACTTATTAAGGATTATATTGACAGGTTGCCTTTTACCATTGCACATGATGATTTTGATAGATATAATATGCATGTGCTTGGTGCTCCTACTTGCAATTATTATGAGAGAGGAACTATATCTCCACCTCTCTATGTTTCCAACATGATAAAATAGCAAGAAACTGTTTGTACTATGCATTGGCCTTTACTAGGTGTGCATGAATTGTTCTTTTATGACATGCCGATGCATAGGAAGAGAGTTAGACTTCGTCATTGCTTGATATATGTTGCTTTGTGCTCACTACTAAATTCTAAATCATTGCTAATTAAAATTGGCTTTGATATACCTTGGGATCCGGGTGGATTCGCTACTTGAGCACTATATGCCTAGCTTAATGGCTTTAAAGAAAGCGCTGCCAGGGAGACAACCCGGAAGTTTTAAAGAGTCATTTATTTCTGTTGAGTGCTTTTATATAATTTAAAAATAACAAAAATAAAGAGGGGAACCCAAAACTTTTTCAAAAAGGAAAGTGAAAGTGAGAAAGACAAGCATTGTTGAAGTGGGAGAGCTCCTTGAACTTTGTTCATGCTCACGGCAACTTTGTGAATCTTGATTACAAAAACTTTTCAACAAAAATAATTATCCCTTGTACAATTCCATTGTATTATAAAAATAATGTGCCAAGGTTTGCCTTTAGGATGTTTACAATGCTTGTTGGTTTGTGCGGTGCAGGACAGAAACATTGGCTGTAGTGCGTGATTTTTTAATTTTTTACTGGAACGTCAAATTGGTATGATTCTTTTTTAACTGTCTTTATATACAAATTTTTTATTTTTCGTAATTTTTTCAGAATTTTTCAAGTATCATAAGTAAGGTTAATGTTCAGATTATTACAGACTGTTCTGTTTTAGACAGATTCTGTTTTTGATGCATAGTTTGCTTGTTTTGATGAAACTATCAATTATATCAGTGGATTAAGCCATGGAAAAGTTATATTACAGTAGACACAATGCAAAAAGAAAATATGAATTGGTTTTCAACATTACTTAGAGTAGTGATTTACTTTATTATACTAACGGATCTTACCGAGTTTTCTGTTGAAGTTTTGTGTGGATGAAGTTTTCGATGATCGAGAAGGTTTCGATGTGAAAAGAAGGAAGAGAGGCAAGAGCTCAAGCTTGGGGATGCCCGAGGCACCCCAAGTAAATATTCAAGGAGACTCAAGCGTCTAAGCTTGGGGATGCCCCGAAGGCATCCCTCTTTCTTCAACAAATATCGGTATGTTTTCGGATTCGTTTCATTCATGTGATATGTGCAAATCTTGGAGCGTCTTTTGCATTTAGTTTTCATTTTTTATGCACCATGCTGGTATGAGATGGTCCTTGGTTGACTTATAGAATGCTCCTTGCACTTCACTTATATCTTTTGAGTATGGCTTTACAGAATGCTTCATTTGCTTCACTTATATAATTTGAAGCTTGGATTGCATGTTTCTCTTTACATAGACAACCGCCATTTGTAGAATGCTCTTTTGCTTCAATTATAATTGTTAGAGCGTGGGCATATCTTTTTCAGGAAGAATTAAACTTTTTTGCTTCACTTATATTTATTTAGAGATATGACAGGAACTGGTCATTCACATGGTTAGTCATAAAACCCTACATAAAACTTGTAGATCACTGAATATGATATGTTTGATTCCTTACAATAGTTTTGCGATATAAAGGTGGTGATATTAGAGTCATGCTAGTTGAGTAATTGTGAAATTGATAAATACTTGTGTTGAGGTTTGCAAGTCCCCTAGAATGCACGTATGGTGAACCGTTATGTAACGAAGTTGGAGCATGAGGTGTTTATTTATTGTCTTCCTTATGAGTGGCGGTTGGGGACGAGCGATGGTCTTTTCCTACCAATCTATCCCCCTAGGATCATACGCGTAGTACTTTGTTTCGATAGCTAATATACTTTTTCAACAAGTATGTGAGTTCTTTATGACTAATGTTGAGTCCATGGATTATACGCACTCTCACCCTTCCATCATTGCTAGCCTCTTCGGTACCATGCATTGCCCTTTCTCACCTCGAGAGTTGGTGCAAACTTCGCCCGTGCATACAAACCCCGTGATATGATACGCTCTATCACACATGAACCTCCTTATATCTTCCTCAAAACAGCCACCATACCTACCTATTATGGCATTTCCATAGCCATTCCGAGATATATTGCCATGCAACTTCCATCATCATCATATACATGAATTGAGCATTTATCGGCATGTTGCTTTGCATGATCGTAAGATATCTAGCATGATGTTTTCATGGCTTGTCCGTTTTTTTATGTCATTGCTACGCTAGATCATTGCACATCCCGGTACACCACCGGAGGCATTCATATAGAGTCATATCTTTGTTCTAGATATCGAGTTGTAATATTGAGTTGTAAGTAAATAAAAGTGTGATGATCATCATTATTAGAGCATTGCCCCAGTGAGGAAAGGATGATGGAGACTATGATTCCCCCTCAATTTGGGATGAGACTCCGGACTTTATGAAAAATAAAAGAGGCCAAAGAAGTCGAAATAAAAAAAAAGAGGCCAAAGAAGCCCACCAAAAAATAAAAAAAATATAAAAAAAGAAAAAATGAGAGAAAAAGAGAGAAGGGGCAATGTTACTATCCTTTTACCACACTTGTGCTTCAAAGTAGCACCATGTTCTTCATATAGAGAGTCTCTTGAGTTATCGCTTTCAGATACTAGTGGGAATTTTCATTATAGACCTTAGCTCGTATATTCCAACGATGGGCTTCCTCAAATGCCCTAGGTCTTCATGAGCAAGCAAGTTGGATGCACACCCACTTAGTTTCAATTTGAGCTTTCATACACTTATAGCTCTAGTGCATCCGTTGCATGGCAATCCCTACTCCTCACATTGACATCAATTGATGGGCATCTCCATAGCCCGTTGATTAGCCGCATCGATGTCAGACTTTCTCCTTTTTTGTCTTCTCCACATAACCCCCATCATCATATTCTATTCCACCTATAGTGATATGTCCATGGCTCACGCTCATGTATTGCGTGAAAGTTGAAAAGGTTTGAGAAACGTCAAAAGTATGAAACAATTGATTGGCTTGTCATCGGGGTTGTGCATGATGTGAATATTTTGTGTGGTGAAGATGGAGCATAGCCAGACTATATGATTTTGTAGGGATGAGCTTTCTTTGGCTATGTTATTTCAATAAGACATAATTGCTTGGTTGGTGTGCTTGAAGTATTATTGTTTTTATGTCAAATGATAGACTATTGCTTTGAATCACTCATGTTTTAATATTCATGCCATGATTAGATACGTGATCAAGATTATGCTAGGTAGCATTCCACATCAAAAATTATCTTTTTTATCATTTACCTACTCGAGGACGAGCAGGAATTAAGCTTGGGGATGCTGATACGTCTCCGTCGTATCTATAATTTTTTATTGTTCCATGCCAATATTATTCAACTTTCATATACTTTTTGGCAACTTTTTATACCATTTTTGGGACTAACATATTGATCTAGTGCTTAGTGTCAGTTCCTGTCTGTTGCATGTTTTTGGTTTCGCATAATATCCATATCAAACGAAATCCAAACGGGATAAAAACGGACGGAGAATTATTTTGGAATATTTGGAAAATCTGGGAGAAATATCAACGCGAAACGGTGTCCGAGGTGGGCACGAGGTAGGGGGCGCGCCCATCCCCCCACAGGGGCACGCACGACCCTCGTGAGCCACCTGTAAGGTGGTTGATTCCCTTCTTCCGCCGCAAGAAAGCTAATTTTTGGTAAAAAATCACGGCGAAGGTTTCAGTCCAATCGGAGTTACGGATCTCCATATATATATATACGAAACGGTGAAAGGGCATCAGAGGAGAACGCAGAAACAAAGAGAGACAGATCCAATCTCGGAGGGGCTCTCGCCCCTCCCACGCCATGGAGGCCAAGGACCAGAGGGGAAACCCTTCTCCCATCTAGGGAGGAGGTCAAGGAAGGTAAGACTAAGGGCCCTCTCCCTTCTCTTCCGGTGGCGCCGGAACGCCGCCGTGGCCATCATCATCATCACTGCGATCTTCACCAACACCTCCGCCATCTTCACCAACATCTCCATCACCTTCCCCCCTCCATCTATAGCGGTCCACTCTCCCGCAACCCGCTGTACCCTCTACTTGAACATGGTGCTTTATGCTTCATATTATTATCCAATGATGTGTTGCCATCCTATGATGTCTGTGTAGATTTTCGTTGTCCTATCGGTGGTTGATGAATTGCTATGATTGATTTAATTTCCTTGTGGTTATGTTGATGTCCTTTGGTGCCCATCATATGAGTGCGCGCGTGGATCACAACATAGGGTTAGTTGTATGTTGATAGGACTATGTATTGGAGGGCAAGAGTGACAGAAGCTTCAACCTAGCATAGAAATTGATGCATACGGGATTGAAGGGGGACCAGTATATCTTAATGCTATGGTTGGGTTTTACCTTAATGAACGTTAGTAGTTGCGGATGCTTGCTAATAGTTCCAATCATAAGTTCATAGAATTCCAAGTAAGGGGTGACATGCTAGCAATGGCCTCTCCCACATAATACTTGCTATCGGTCTAGTAAAGTAGTCAATTTCTTAGGGACAATTTCGCAACTCCTACCACCACTTTTCCACACTCGCTATATTTACTTTAGTTGTATCTTTATCTAAACAGCCCCTAGTTTTTATTTACGTCCTCTTTATATTCTTGCAAACCTATCCAACAACACCTACAAAGTACTTCTATTTTCATACTTGTTCTAGGTAAAGCGAACGTTAAGTGTGCATAGAGTTGTATCGGTGGTCGATAGAACTTGAGGGAATATTTGTTCTACCTTTAGCTCCTCGTTGGGCTCGACACTCTTACTTATCGAAAGAGGCTACAATTGATCCCCTATACTTGTGGGTTATCAGACAGCTGCTTGACTGAATGGGAGGCGTGCGAGCACAGTCCGGTGCGCAGGCTGACCGAGAGGCGTGCAAGCTGTTGATGACCCTCAAGTATAGGGGATCAATTGTAGCTCTTTTCTATAAGTAAGAGTGTCGAACCCAACGAGGAGCAGAAGGAAATGACAAGTAGTTTTCAGTAAGGTAATGTCTGCAAGTGCTGAAATTGTAAGTAGTAGAGTAGTTTGATAGCAAGATAATTTGTAATGAGCAAGTAACGATAGTAGTAACAAAAGTGCAGAGAGGTAGAATCCTTTTGAGGCAAAGGATTGGCCAAAACGGTCTCTTATGATAAGCAAAGTGTTCTTGAGGGTACATGGGAATTTCATCTAGTCACTTTCATCATGTTGGTTTAATTCGTGTTCGCTACTTTGATAATTTGATGTGGGTGGACCGGTGCTTAGGTGTTGTTCTTACTTGAACAAACCTCCTACTTATGATTAACCCTCCCGCAAGCATCCGCAACTACGAGAAAAGTATTAAGAATAAATTCTAACCATAACATTGAACTTTTCGATCCAATCGGTTCCTTATGGGATAGCGCATAAACTAGGGTTTAAGCTTCTGTCAATCTCGCAACCATCACCTAATTGCTACTCCACAATGCTTTACCTTAGGCCCAAATATGGTGAAGTGTCATGTAGTCGACGTTCACATGACACCACTAAGGGAATCACAACATACATACTATCAAAATATCGAACACATATCAAATTCACATGATTACTTGCAACATGATTTCTCCCGTGACCTCAAGAACAAAAGTAACTACTCACAAATAATAATCATGCTCATGATCAGAGGAGTATTGAATAGCATAATGGATCTGAACATATAATCTTTCACCAAATAAACCATATAGTAATCAAGTACAAGATGTAATCAACACTACTAGTCACCCACAAGCACCAATCTATAGTTCCGGTAACAAGATTGAACACAAGAGATGAATTAGGGTTTGAGATGAGATGGTGTTGTTGAAGATGTTGATGGAGATTGCCCTCCCCAACATGGGAGAGTTTTTGGTGATGATGATGACGATGATTTCCCCCTCCCTCCGGGAGGGAAGTTCCCCCGGCGGAATCACTCCGCCGGAGGGCAAAAGTGCTCCTGCCCAAGTTCCGCCTCGAAACGGCGGCGCTCCATCCCGAAAGTCCTCTCCTCATTTTTTTAGGTCAAAATGACCTATATACTAGAATATGGGCACCGGAGGTGGGCCTGGGTGAGCACAGCCCACCAGGGCGCGCCCGGGCTCCCTGGTGCGCCCAGGTGGGTTGTGCCAACCTGGTGGGCCCCCTCTGGTAGTTATTTGCTCCAATAATTCTTAAATATTTCATAAAAAATCTGTGTGAAGTTTCAACTTGTTTGGAGATGTGCAGAATAGGTAGCCTGACGTAGCTTTTCCAGGTCTAGATTTCCAACTGCCGGAATTCTCCCTCTTGGTGTGTACCTTGCAAATTATGAGAGAAAAGGCATTATAATTACTCCAAAAAGCATTATTGTGGATAAAAGCATCATAAATAACAGCAAGAAAGCATGATGCAAAATGGACGTATCAACTCCCCCAAGCTTAGACCCCGCTTGTCCTCAAGTGAAAACCGAAATTGAAAAACATGTCCACATTCTTTGAGAGAGAGGTGTCGATAAAAACAAAATACAGACATAGAAGCATCATGTTGATTATTATAACAGCAACAAATTTAAACATAAGACTTTTATCATAGAACTTTTATCATATACTTCTCATGAATAAGTAACAGTTCATCACACAAGCGAAGCATAAAGCAAAAACTCTATTAGAAACCAACAAACTATGTTCTCAGTTAACATTGCAACTACAATTCATCATCTTTCCAGGAAGGGTCACGTGTCGGAGCCTTTAGGCAAGTGCACATACTCAACAATCATATAGTCTTCTATGATTGCTAACACTCACCACGTACACATGAGCAAAACGTTTCAACCGGGCACATAGAAAGATAAGGTCTTATAGTTTCGCCTCCCAACGTATTCACCTCAAGGGTGATGTCAACAATAATAACTCATGCTATCTATATTCAACTGGACATATGTGCCTAGATCTTTCCTCACCACATGATGCTTGCCAAAGAAGAAAAATAAAAAGGAATAGAAGGAAAACTTTGACTCTTTGCATAAAAGTAAATACATAAAAGTAAAAGATAGGCCCTTCGCAGAGGAAAGCAGAGGTTGCCGCGCTTATTTGTTTGTATGCTCAACCCTTTAGTGCAAAAGAACATCACGTTGTATTGCCCCTTGTGATAGCGACCATTGTTATGCAGTCTGTCGCTTTTATTCGTCACCATCACAAGTTCGTGCAAAACTCAATTTTCTCTTACACTAAATGATCTCACACATTTAGAAGCAATTTTTATTGCCTTTTTTTACCGATGAAAACTTACTTGAGGGATCTTGCTCAATCCCTAGGTAGGTATGGTGGACACTTGAAAATAAGATTTTGGGTTTAAGGGTTTTCAGATGCACACGTAGTATCTCTACTTAGTGCGGAATTTTTGGCTAGCAAAGATCGGGGCAAGAATCACATGTTAAAGGATCTATGACAATATGACTTCTATGTGAATATAAACAAACATAAGCCCTTAAGTTGTCTTCCTTGTCCAACGTCAACAATTTTGGCATATAATATTTTGATGAGGACTCACAATCAGAAAAGATTTCTAGGATAGTATATTTATATGTGAATCTTCTCTTCCCTTATTAATTCTTTCATGAGTTGCATCATTGACTAATGCTATGTTTGTCAATCTCTAATAAAAGTTTCTACTTATACTTTTTCTTATGTGGAACTATCACTTACCATAGGATTAGTATATGATCTTATTGATTTATTTCCTTTCTTTTATTTATTTCCTTTCTCTTTTTTCCTTTCTTATTTATTTTATTTATTTGCAACATGAAACTAAAGAAAGCAAAAACTCAAACTAAACTTTATTATATAACTTGCACATGATTACAAGGATAGGTCACTAAGCAAACTCTCAAAGAAGAAAGGATCGCACTAAACTTTTATTCATCTAAAGAAAAACATCAAACTAAAATAAGTAAAAGCAAAAAGATAGTGGGATGATACGATACCGGGGCACCTCCCCCAAGCTTGGCGGAAGCCAAGGGGAGTGCCCATACCCGATACTCAATTCTCCTTTGGTGGTGATGACAATTGTGCCTTCAACTTTTTCATATTGTAGTTAAGGAGAGCAATTTCCTCCTTTAAATCATCGACTTCCAACTCCAGCTTCAAGATCTTGTCACACAAATCCCCTTCTCTTTTCTGCCGAAAACGAGAAGGAATATATTTATTTTTAGAACGGTTAGCTCTCTTAGGGAGACTTGACTTCTTGAACTCCACGTGCATATCCCTAGGTTGAGGTAGAGGAACATCTTCCTCCTCCAAGCTTGAATCATCAATCCTCATCAAGTGAGCATCCTCCTCGTCATCCGTAGTTCGACCATAGGGAGATAGGTCCCCATAGGTCTTTGGGTCAACAATGAGATGTGAGACATAGCTCTCTCCTTCGGAGTCTTGAGAGGACATATTTTCAAAACTGCGCAGAAAACAACAAGAAAAGAGAACAGGGGATTTCTCCGCGATATGGTGGTTAACAGGTTCAACAAGTAAATATAGATTTTTTTTATCTTGGAGGACAAGTATACGGAAGAAAAACGGAGTTCGGAAGGTGTCCCAGGTGGGCACAACACACCTGGGCGCGCTTGTGCCCACCAGGGGATGCTTCATGGAAGTTTCTTTATTTCCTAAATTCTAAAATAATCCAAAACTGATAAAAAATATTTTTGCGGATTTTTCAGAGTCTGTTTACTTACCGTATCACGTACCTCCTTATGTTCACGATTCTGGGGTGTTCCGGAAGGACTCTTTTATGTGTTCTTCCGGTGTCAAAGTTTGGATAATGTTACTTTCAACATTAATGGGCGTACCTGAGATATAATGCTTTATTTGTTGTCCATTTACAACCTTCAGGTTAGTACCTTCGGAATTGTTTATTTTGATGGCCCAAGACCGGTAAACCTCCTCGATAACATAGGGGCCTTCCCATTTTGAGAGGAGTTTTCCTGCAAAGAATCTAAAACGAGAGTTGTACAAAAGAACATATTCTCTGATGTTAAACTCATGCTTTTGGATTCTTTTATCATGTCATGTTTTAACTTTCTCTTTGAATAATTTTGCATTTTCATAACCTTGGGTTCTCCATTCATCTAATGAGCTAATATCAAATAACCTCTTTTCACCAGCAAGCTTGAAATCATAGTTGAGCTCTTTGATGGTCCAAAATGCTTTATGTTCTAACTCAAGAGGCAAATGACTAGCTTTTCCATAAACCATTTTATAAGGAGACATACCCATAGGATTTTTATATGCTGTTCTATAAGCCCAAAATGCATCATCTAATTTCTTAGACCAATTCTTCCTGGACCTATTGATGCCTTTTTCCAAAATTAATTTTATTTCTCTATAGCTAAGTTCAATTTGACCACTAGACTGAGGATGATAGGGTGATGCGATTCTATGGTTAACATCATACTTGGCAAGCATTTCACAGAAAGCACCATGAATAAAGTGTGAACCACCATCAGTCATTAAATATCTAGGGACTCCAAACCTTGGGAAAATAACTTCCTTAAGAATTTTAATAGAGGTTTTATGATCAAGACTATTGGTTTGAATAGCTTCTACCTATTTAGTAACATAATCAACAGCAACCACAGTATGTGTATACCCATTAGAGGAAGGAAAAGGTCCCATGTAATCAAATCCCGAAACATAAAATGGTTCAATGATGTCTACTACGCAACCTTCTTCTTGTAGACATTGTTGGGCCTCCAAGTGCAGAGGTTTGTAGGACAGTAGCAAATTTCCCTCAAGTGGATGACCTAAGGTTTATCAATCCGTGGGAGGAATACTATGAAGACGGTCTCTCTCAAGCAACCCTGCAACCAAATAACAAAGAGTCTCTTGTGTCCCCAACACACCCAATACAATGGTAAATTGTATAGGTGCACTAGTTCGGCGAAGACATGGTGATACAAGTGCAATATGGATGGTAGATATATGTTTTTGTAATCTAAAAAATATAAAAACAACAACGTAACTAATGATAAAAGTGAGCACAAACGATATTGCAATGCGTTGAAACAAGGCGTTCATACTTTCACTAGTGCAAGTTCTCTCAACAATAATAACATAATTGGATCATATAACTATCCCTCGACATGCAACAAAGAGTCACTCCAAAGTCACTAATAGCGGAGAACAAATGAAGAGATTATTGTAGGGTACGAAACCACCTCAAAGTTACCCTTTCTGATCGATCTATTCAAGAGTTCGTAGTAAAATAACACGAAGCTATTCTTTCCTTTCGATCTATCATAGAGTTCGTACTAGAATAACACCTTAAGACACAAATCAACCAAAACCCTAATGTCACCTAGATACTCCAATGTCACCTCGAGTATCCGTGGGTATGATTATATGATATGCATCACACAATCACAGATTCATCTATTCAACCAACACATAGAACTTCAAAGAGTGCCCCAAAGTTTCTACCGGAGAGTCAAGATAAAAACGTGTGCCAACCCCTATGCATAAGTTCACAAGGTCACTGAACCCGCAAGTTGATCACCAAAACATACATCAAGTAGATCACGTGAATATCCCATTGTCACCACAGATAAGCACATGCAAGACATACATCAAGTGTTCTCAAATCCTTAAAGACTCAATCGATAAGATAACTTCAAAGGCAAAACTCAATCCATTACAAGAGAGTAGAGGGGGAGAAACATCATAAGATCCAACTATAATAGCGAAGCTCGCGATACATCATGATCGTGCCAAATCAAGAACACGAGAGAGAGAGAAAGAGAGAGAGAGAGAGAGAGAGATCAAACACATAGCTACTAGTACATACCCTCAGCCCTGAGCGCTATAATGATGAACATGGCCACCGGTGAGGGATCCCCCCCGCCCCCGGCAGGGTGCCGGAACAGGGCCCCGATATGTTTTTGGTGGCTACAGAGGCTTGCGGCAGCAGAACTCCCGATCTAGGTTATTTTCTAGAGGTTTCTGTATTTATAGGAATTTTTGACGTAGGTCTCACATCAGGGGGGTCTCCGAGTCGTCCGTGAGATAGGGGGACGCGCCCAGGGGGGTAGGGCAAGCCCCCCACCCTCGTGGACGGCCCGGGACACTTCTGGCCCAAATCTTTTACTCCTGGGGCTCCTTTTGGTCCATAAAAATCATCAAAAATTGGCACGTCAATTGGACTCCGTTTGGTATTCCTTTTCTGCGATACTCAAAAACAAGGAAAAAACAGAAACTGGCACTGGTGAGGGAGTCCTGGACTAAGGGGTCCTCGGGCGTCCGGCCTGTTAGCCATGGGCCGGACTTGATGGGCTGTGAAGATACGAAGACCGAAGACTCTCACCCATGTCCGGACGGGACTCTCCTTGGCGTGGAAGGCAAGCTTGGCGATCAAATATGAAGATTTCCTTTCTCTGTAACCGAGCTAACCCAAGAGCCTCCCGGTGTCTATATAAACCAGAGGACTTAGTCCGGATCAGGAGATACTCATTACCATAGTCATACAGGCTAGACTTTTAGGGTTTAGCCATTACGATCTCGTGGTAGATCAACTCTTGTAATACTCATATTCATCAAGATCAATCAAGGTGAAGTAGGGTATTACCTCCATAGAGAGGGCCCGAACCTGGGTAAACATCGTGTCCCCTGTCTCCTGTTACCATCGACCTTAGACGCATAGTTCGGGACCCCCTACCCGAGATCCACCAGTTTTGACATTGACATTGGTGCTTTCATTGAGAGTTCCACTGTGCCTTCGGCAAGAGGTTTGATGGCCCCTTCGATCATCTACAGCGATGTTGTCTAGGGGGAAGTCTTCCTCCCCAGATAGATCTTCGGGTTCGGCGGCTTCTCACTGCTGGCCAACTCGCTTGGCCATCTGGAGCAGATCGAAAGCTACGCCCCTGGCCATTAGGTTAGATTCGGGAGCTTGAACTACGGCGCAGACATCCGTGGAGACTTGACCTTCGATGGATTCGAGACCGCAGCAGCCGCTCCCTGTCACCTCGATGAACATGACTTCAATCTGTCATCGGACCACATCCAGGAGATAGCTCCTGTAACTACTATGGCCTTAGATCCGGAGCAAATCGCGCCATCCAAGGACGGGAAGCTCAACCCCGCCACGGAGGCCACAGATTCTGCGGCGTTGGAGCCGCACACAGACTTAGCCTCATGTGATATATGTGTCACCGAAACTCCGGACTCGTTTCCGGCTATAAGTTCCAAACCACGTGCGTCCGCAGACGCCGAGCTTGATCGGTTATCGATCTTTGAATTCAGTGCCACAGACATCTTCCAGCATTCGCCCTTGGATGATGTGCTAAATTCAATAAGAAATCTGTCCTTGGCGGGGGACTCACAGCCAAATTATGTCCGGTTTGAACTGGAGGCTGGTGATGGGGGAGAACTTCGCTTCCCACCCACCACCCACTTCATAGCCACTGTCGAAGACTTAACCGACACGCTTGACTATGACTCCGAAGACATCGACAGTATGGACGACGATGCCGGAGACGAGGAGGCCCAAATGGACCGATGTCCTGGCAGCCGAAGAATACGGGCATGTTTGGTTCGAGTCCTGGGATCCATGCCTGATAAAAAGTAGCGCCTGGTGTTGGCCTGAGAAAGTGGAAAAAGTTGCCTGGACAGATACGTATGTGCATGTGGTGTTTGGTTGAAACCCTGGCCTAGGACAAACAATTTAAGATTAGAAAAAGAGGTTGACAGTCTGATTTGACAGGAGATGCAGCATGCATGTACTAAAATAGCTAAAAATTGCATGTGCCTGGAAGCCAGGCACCCGATTCCATCGGCCTGGGCCAGGCTAAGCAAGATTCCTGGGAACTAGCCAGGCTAATCAAGATGCATGTGACCTCCAAGCCAGGCACGTCTGCGAGATTTCAGGTTGCGTACCAAACAAGGACCAAGCAGATTTCAGGCATGTCTCAAGCCATGCCAATGTGTCCTTGGACTCCAACCAAACACGCCCTACGTCCCTAAGCACCGAGCCAAAAGCTACCAGCAGCGCAAATTGTTACCACAGTTCGACGATGAGGCGTTGGAGCCCATACCATCATCACAGAATGCGGCTGACCGACCGCCACGGGGTCGGGACAAAGTGGCAACCCAAGCGGAACACCAGTCCGCTCCACCTCACCGTAAGGGTAGAGATCAAACAGCTCGGGGACATACCTATGACCTACGGCAAAAACTGGACAATCATGCAGGACATGCTAGATCAATCTATGGATCGCGAGGGCGTGCCCTGACACGTGACGACGGCCACCTATTTGGACGTAATAAGCCCAGTCACGCCCGAGCCGAACTCCGCAGACGGACTCCATCGGAGCTACGTCACGATGTGGCCCGATATAGAGGCGTCGCACACCCTCTTTGCTGCACTGATGAAGTAATGGACCATGAATTCCCAGAAGGGTTTAAACCCGTAAACATCGAATCATACGATGGGACAACAGACCCTGCGGTCTGGATAGAGGATTTCCTTCTCCATATCCATATGGCTCGTGGCGATGATCTCCACGCCATCAAATATCTCCCACAGAAACTCAAAGGACCAGCCCTGTCGTGGATTTGTCACGGCAGATGTCCTTAGTGTCAGGACTTAATCGCGAGGCCAACACATCTATGTGGTAGCTTGAGAGGGGTTGATCGGGACAAGAGACGCAACACGCAAGACGAGGATTTAGACAGCTTCGGGCCCCGGGAAACATCATCCGGTAATAACCCTACATGCTGTTTGTGGCTAGGTCTCATTATGATCATGAGAGAGTCGCCGGTAAGCCGGCTCTTTGTGTCTAGCCCTAGAGATTGTTCTTGTTTCTTGTCCCTCTTTGGGGAGCCCTGCCCCTCCTTATATATGTTGAAGGGGCGGGTTACATGTGGAGTCCTATTAGGATTAGGACTAGTCTATCTCTAATACAAACCAGATACAAGTCCAGGTCTTAACTCCTTGTAAGACAAATATTCCTTATGCCTTTCCTCTTAAACCGCCCACCATAGTATGAACTGCCTTTCATGAACCGCCTGTTGGGCCACCAGTGTCTTGTCGCCTCGCACTTTGCCGGATTACCAATGAGTCGTGAACCGCCAGGTCCAAACGGGTCGCCGGTGAACCGCCAAGTGTCAGCGGGGTCTCAAATAAACCACCTAGTCCGGCCGGGTTAACTTCCGGCCAGTTTACACCGCGGGGTATATCCCCGACATTAGCCCCCAAGTTTAGCTTGGATTTATCCATGGTAAACTTATGTTGCAAAATAAACACCAGAACAAATTTGGCAGGTTGTGCTCCGAGTCAAGAACTCTTGTAGACCGGCACCTGATCGTCCTTAAGTCCTTTGTCATTTCCTCCTTCTAGAAAATCCAGGTCAATAACCAGCTTCATACTCAAATTGCTGATGTTGGCTTCTTATAGAAACAATATTGTGAAGAATAATCCACTTGAGTCGTCTTCCAAAGTGCCGATTTAGGAAATATTGTTCTTGAAATACTCATCTGATATTCAACCGGTTTGAAGATGCAGAACTTGCCGGTTTTATCATTGCCAAAGACTGTCGGGTTATAAAAACTTGATGATTTCGAGTCATGATTGTTGCAGACACCGGTTCATGATTGTTGCCAACGCCGGTTAATGATTATTAATGACGCCGGGTTGCAGCCACAGGGTCATAATGATTGGTGACACCGGGTCAACCTAGTTGGCTCAATCAGAGAATTTGAAAATATTTCTTCGATAATAATATAATACCTGTAGCCCCCAAGTCTTTGAGCAGAACAAAGTGGTGCCTTAAGACTTTGCTTCAATATAAATACTGCCACTTTCAAAGAAATCCATGTTGTTCATCCCAAAGTGACTAGTAAAAACTGAATACTCCATACTATGTAGCCCCAAGTACTGGGTTGTCATGCTTGCAAAGAACTCGGGATTTGTAATTGTCTTATACTCATAAAAACTTCGACCAGCGTAGCCCCCAAGGGCCGGGTCATTATGCAATAATGAGCAGGGACTTTGTACGTATAATCCTGTAGATTTGAGCAATGATGTGTAGCCCCCAAGGGCCGGCTCAGTAAGATAATATTGAGCTGGGACTTAATATATACTTCAATGAAAATAACATCATATGATGTAACCCCCATCATGGGACTTGAATCCACGTCCACAAGGTTAAGAGCCTTCTGCTTTTACCAACTGAGTAGTGGACCCTTCAATATAAATAAAAAGCTTTGTACCTTCAACTGTTGACAGGAGCAATTGGTAGCCCCCAAGGGCCGACTCATTATAATGTGATGAGTCGGGTCTTCAATAATATGAGCAAAAAATTACTTTGCATTAGCCCCCAAGTGTCATGGTGCATGCTTGCAGCGACATGAGACTTGCACATTTGATGTAATCTCAATTTAAATAATGTAGCCCCCAAGTGCCGGGTCGTAAGCCTGCAGCGACTCGGGACTATTCCTTCAATTGTAGAATAAATCATATCCATTAATAATATGATAACCATTGTGCTAAAAGCGACTTTGAAAACCTCAATTATAATATTGGTTATTGATAACCATAATAAAAATCCAGCCGTGTTGGCTATTAAAGATAACATAATCTGGTATGAAAAACCTTATTCATTCAATATCATAATGAAAATTCAGCCAAATTTGGCTATTTGAATAATATAACCCAATGATTTATAAGCGCATGATTCCAATGGCGCAATCCAAATAGGTACTGGCGACTTATAGTCCAAAGCCAGGCCGGGTTAACAAACACCGAATAATTTCTCATCATATACTGGCAACTTATCATCTTAAAGCCAGGCCGGTTTAATAAACACCGGATAATTTATCATCATGCTTTATTCAACCTGTCTCTCGCATACAACAAGTTTAAAGTGTCCCGGCGGTTTATCACGGACGGGTCATAATGCCCAATCATATAACCCAGGTTTATAACCAAGGCTGCACTTAATAATAATCAATGAAATATATCATACCTGTGACATTGAATCACATCATTGGTTTACCAATTTTTTGTAGTAAGGGTGATAACCCCAATCTTGAGTAATGATAACTCCTTTCATACTATGTCGGTTTATGATAAAACCGTACCGGGTTGTGATAAACACCGGTTTAACCATATATAATATTGGCGACTCGTAGTCAAACCAGACCAGGCGGATAGTCTCCGGATTATGATTTGATCATGTACTGAAAATTTGTAATTAAAAGTCAAGCCTGGTTAATGAACACCGGTTTACTCCATAATAAGATGGCAACATAAAATAGAACCGGGCAGATAGTCTCCGGATTAGGATTTGATCGTGTTCCGTCAATTTGTAATTGATAGTTTGAAACGGATTAACAATGTCGGTTTAAAAGCGCAACAAAAATCAAATAAAATTTATGAAAAAATATGGAAGCAAAGGCAATGATAAAACCGTTTGCAAAAAGAGGCTTTACTGAGCCGATCAGATGGTGTTACCACGGTCGGACACGACCAAGCTCCCAATAAGGTGTAGCTATGGTTCAAGTCAGCCAGGGCCCCAACTGAAACCGTGGAATTATGCCGATCAAGTGGCGTGGCAATGGTTCGGGTTCGACCAAGCCCCCAAGTGACTCTATGGCCTTAGGCCGATCAAGAGGCGTGACTGGTTCAGACTAGACCATGTCCCCTAGTGATCGGGTGGCTTTCGCCTATCAAAAGGTGTTGCATTGCTTCGAAACGCACCAAGCCCCCAAGTGATGTTGTGGCACTAGGCCAATCAAGAGGCGTGGCTATGGTTCGGATAATGACCAAGCCCCAAGTGATCAATAATATGATAAGCCAATAAGGCATGATACCCATGTTTGGACCGCGCATCATGGCAGCAGTCCTCTTTGGCACCCTTTAACTTTTTGCAAGAGATAAATCCTTCTTGAACCGGGATTTTGAACCGGATATTGAGAGCTTCAAAGCTTTGTGGGAGACATCTTTCCCTTGAACCGGATTGTAAACCGGAATCTTCATTTTCAGCCGGAAATTTTCTGATGGCCTTTCAACTCGAACTTGCGAGAAGTTAATTCCTTTTTGAACTGGACATTGTTAAACCGGTTTTGAGCGCTTGAGAGCTTTGTGGGAGAATATATTTCCCTTGAACCGGATTGTAAACCAGATACTTGAGAGCTTCAGTGAGACTGACTTCCCTTGAGCCGGATTTTAAACCGGAATCCTTTCTGATGATCCGAAACTTCTTCACTGAGCCAGGATTTTGTAATCGCTATATACTTACTAAGCCAGGAATTTTCTCGACGGCCTTCAAATAATGGTAGCCTCCGGACCGGGTTATCTTTCCCTCCATCGCCCCGGGTTCTTAAATTTGCTAAAACTGGCAAGATTTGCTTAGTCATGTCATCAGAGCCCCGAGTCTCAAGGTGACTCGAGGAGTTGGCTTGAAACTCTCCATATTTGACCGCGATATAAACCGCATAACTTGTATATCATTAGTGTTGATAACACGATGTGAATCCACGTAAGATTGTGATGACTGCGGCGGGTTATAAATGATCCCGTATGAGCCGTGGTCAAGAATTTCGGCCAATGGTTCCTTCCAACTGGCGATTTGAAGTTAACCAAACTGTAGTGGCGGCGATTTCAGCGCCTGCCCATTGAGCCATCTGGTGTAGACGCTGGTTGATAATATATGATAATTTGCCTCCATTTTGAAAGAAAACCGGGCTACCCAAGCTATGACTTGCTCATGCAAAAAGTGCGGCCTGGTATGTTGATGTAGACTAGGCCGCAATAAATGGACGGTAGAGACATCCACAATATTAGAGGTGGCTTGGACAGATGAACCGCCACGGTGTTGTAAACCGTTCGACGGGCGAAGTCAACGCGGGCACGGTCCCGCAAGCTGATGTAAACCGGGCCGTAAGGGCGGCGTCTTGCACGCGTCCATTCACCGTGTAATGTGGCACGGACGAACACCGGGCAGGGCGTTGCCAGCGTGCTTGCATCCGATGGTATAAACCACGCTTTATAATGAATAATTGTCCTGCGTACAATATTGCGTACCAAGGCAAAGATAAACCGCTCTTTGACAAAAATAATATGCACTAATAAAATATATTTTAGATGGATATCACCTGATGTGTTAGGCCAGAAATTATCCGCCATGGAGTTTATGATCACCACAGTGATGCTAAAATTAATCACGGCCGAGCCGGCCAGACGAGCAGACGGATGGTCCGGCCGGTGTTGTAAACTTGCGTGACGAGGAAGTTGTCCTTGGTGTTGTAAACCGGCGCGGACGCATGAACTCGTGGGGCTGTATGACGGGCGAAGTCGTCCGTGGTGGTGTAAGGTGGTACGGACGGGCGAAGTTGGCCAGCGTTGATGTAAACCGGACTACGGGCGGCGGTTTGTGTTCGATTTATCAAGGTGATATACGCAGATGTCGGTGTAGAACAGCTAGCGCGCACCGTCCGCATGAGGGCATCACTTTTATAGTGAGCACTTGTCCCGTATAAAAAGATATAGGCCAAGAATTGTTCTCAAGTAATTTAATATGTGCTGATAAGGTATATAAAAAGATAGCACCTGGTATATTTTGTCCGGTGAATCTGACGACTGGAACATGTTATGGCAATTGTGGCCGCCACGGGCCCGGAGCCGGGCGGTTTAGAACAGAGCCTCCGGGTCACGGGTCATGTTAACTTTGGGACCTGTGATGTCCGACGCTGTCCTCATCCGTCTGATATTTATCTGCACTAGACCTTCTGTAAGATGTATACTAGTAGTATTTTTCTTATTCTTCCCTTTCCTTTTTAGAACCAGGACTCGATGGACACCGCCAGCAGATTGCTGATTGCTCTGGACACCGCAGAGAAAAAACACTCTTTATCCATGATCTGGTAGGTGCCTTCGTGGCTGTAGATGCAGTAGTACTTAAATAATGCGGTACTCAATTAGTACTAGTCTTGGTCACGTACTAGTACAAGTACTAATTGATTCCTTGGATTTTTGCACCGGATTAAACACTCATTATCAGCCTTCATCCGCATCGATGTGGACACAAAGAGGAGAAGCAATCTGACCTGGATATCGATTACTTGGTGACATCGAATCAGACTCTTGTTCGGTCTCATCTCAGAAGCGTAACAAACCGATCTATGCTCGAATCCAATGGGTCGCTGCAACGCGTGAGGCGCCGCAGCCAAACCCTAACAACTCTACAGATCTTGTATCTGCTGGCTCCAAAAAATTTAACCATAATTTTGATCTCCCAATAATAAATTTGCCGACTCTGTCCATGGTCGTCCGGATTAATCATGAACCTCTCGATCCCTGAGAAAGATCCCTCCAAGAACTCAACACCACCGTGCGCAGGCCCCACGGTGGGCGCCAACTGTCGTGGATTTGTCACGACAGATGTCCTTAGTGTCAGGACTTAATCGCGAGGCCAACGCATCTATGTGGTAGCTTGAGAGGGGTTGATCGGGACAAGAGACGCAACACGCAAGACGAGGATTTAGACAGCTTCGGGCCCCGGGAAACATCATCCGGTAATAACCCTACATGCTGTTTGTGGCTAGGTCTCATTATGATGATGAGGGAGTCGTCGTAAGCCGGCTCTTTGTGTCTAGCCCTAGAGATTGTTCTTGTTTCTTGTCCCTCTTTGAGCCCTGCCCTCCTTATATATGTTGAAGGGCGGGTTACATGTGGAGTCCTATTAGGATTAGGACTAGTCTATCTCTAATACAAACCAGATACAAGTCCGTGTCTTAACTCCTTGTAAGAAAAATGTTCCTTATGCCTTTCCTCTTAAACCGCCCACCATAGTATGAACTGCCTTCATGAACCGCCCGTTGGGCCACCAGGTCTTGTCGCTCCTCGCACCCGCCTGCCGGATTACCAATGAGTCGTGAACCGCCAGGTCCAAACGGGTCGCCGGTGAACCGCCAAGTGTCAGCAGGGTCTCAAATAAACCGCCTAGTCCGGCCGGGTTAACTTCCGGCCGGTTTACACCGCGGGGTATATCCCCGACAAGCCCTGTATTGGTTGAATAGCCTGCCAGAAAACTCTATCGGCAGCTCAGAAGATTTGGAAGAAGCCTTCTTGGATAACTTACAAGGAACATACGTCCGGCCTCCGGATGCAGATGAATTAAGTCATATAGTCCAACAGCCTGGGGAATCAGCCAGGAAATTCTGGACTAGGTTCTTAACTAAAAAGAACTAGATAGTCGACTATCCAGATGCCGAAGCCCTGGTGGCCTTTAAGCATAGCATCCGCGACGAATGGCTCGCCCGACATCTCGGGCAGGAAAAGCCAAAGTCCATGGCGGCTCTTACGACACTTATGAACCGCTTTTGCATGGGCGAAGATAGTTGGCTAGCCCATTGCAACAATAATGCAAGCGAACCTGGCACCTCTGAAGCCAAGGATAGCAACAGCAAGCCCCGATGCAACAGACACAAGCGTCGAATCAATGGCAACCATACCGATGACACGGCGGTAAACGCCGGATTCAGTGGCTCTAAGTCCGGTCAGCGGAAGAAGCCGTACAATAAGAATAATTCGGGCTCATCCAGTCTGGACCGCATACTCGATCGTCCGTGCCAGATACATGGCACCCCAAAAAAACCAGCCAACCACACCAAAAGAGATTGTTAGGTCTTTAAACATGCCGACAAGTTAAATGCCGACAACAAGGAGAAGGGGTCGCAGAGTGAGGACGATGATGAGGATACTCGGCCACCGAACACAGGGGGACAAAAGAAATTCCCCCCTCAGGTCAAAACGGTGAATATGATATATGCTACAGACATCCCCAAGAGGGAACGCAAGCGTGCACTCAGGGACGTCTACACGATGGAGCCAGTCGCCCCAAAATTCAATCCATGGTCCTCCTTCCTGATAACATTTGATCGCCGAGACCATCCGACCAGTGTCCGTCACAGCGGGTCAGCCGCACTGGTCCTCGATCCAATCATCGATGGATTCCACCTCACATGGGTCCTGATGCATGGTGGTAGCAGCCTCAACCTACTTTATCAGGATACAGTGCGCAAAATGGGCATTAACCCATCACAGATTAAGCCCACAAAGACTACCTTTAAAGGAGTCATACCAGGTGTAGAGGCCCGCTGTACGGGCTCAATCACACTAGAGGTTGTCTTTGGATCTCCGGACAACTTCCGAAGCGAAGAGCTAATCTTCGATATCGTCCCCTTCCGCGGAGGCTACCACACACTGCTTGGACGAACCGCATTTGCTCGTTTCAACGTGGTGCCACACTATGCTTATCTCAAGCTCAAGATGCCCGGATCACGCGGCGTCTTAACAATCAATGGAAACACGGAACGCTCCCTCCGTACCGAGGAGCACACCGCCGCCCTAGCAGGAGAAGTACAGAGCGGCCTTCGTCAGCAGAACCTTAATTCGGCGGCCAAGCTCCCGGACACTGTCAAGAGAGTCCGGACCACCCTGCAGCAGGACAGCTCGGCTCGTTAGGAGCTCGACTAGCAATTCGGCCCCCGTCTCAGCCCCGAGCAAGCGGTGGCATCCGCACAGTGTGTACATAACTACACACTCAAAATTCCATGGGCATCGATGGAGGCATAGCAAACTTGTGATCCACAGTACGGCTCAACCGGCACCGGATACACACGTACTTTCACTTTTCCTCTTTTTTCCCTTTTCGTGTTTCACTCGTAGGGCCCTATCTAATGGCACGATCACCGGTCCTTTTGAAGGATGAATACATCAAGACGGCAAGAAGCACAGATGTATGGGGATTTTCAAGGTGCTTTCATTAACAATCCCTCTACCTGTTTTTTAGAACCCACTGTCGGTGCCAAAACCGGCGGATCTCGGGTAGGGCGTCCCGAACTGTGCGTCTAGGATCGATGGTAACAGGAGACAGGGACACGATGTTTACCCAGGTTTGGGCCCTCTCTATGGAGGTAATACCCTACTTCCTGCTTGATTGATCTTGATGGATATGCGTGTTACAAGAGTTGATCTACCACGAGATCATAATAGCTAAACCCTAGAATCCTAGCCTATGTGAATATGGTAATGAATGTCCCCTATCTGGACTATGCTCTCCGGTTTATATAGACACCGGAGAGATCTAGGATTACATGGAGTCGGTTACATAAGAAGGAATCTACACAGCTGGTCGCCTAGCTTGCCTTCCACGCCAAGGAAAGTCCAATCCGGGCACGGGTATAGTCTTCGGCCTCCGTATCTTCACGGCCCACCAGTCCGGCCCAATGAATAATGGGTCAGACGCCCGAGGACCCCTTAGTCCAGGACTCCCTCAGTAGCCCCTGAACCTGGCTTCAATGACGAGGAGTCCAACGCGCAGATTGTCTTCGGCATTGCAAGGCGGGTTGCCTCCTTCCGAACTCCGGAATAGTCTTCGGATGTAGTAGATATATCCGGACCTGTGTATATAATTGCAGAAAATACAATATTCCACGAGTCTAATTTGTTGATAACTATTTATGACATCCCATCACGCCTGCCTGGTTACTATTTCCAACCATTGGCTGGCACATCGCCCCACGTCTCGTGACGCGGTTTTACTGGCACGTCTTGCCAAGGCAGAGATTGTGTTCCCTTATTCACGGGATTTTCATTAATGCGTGCGTGGGTAACTCAACCGTCCCTTGGGTACAACTCTCTGGAGATAGGTAAGTTTCGAGACCCAAGTGGATACGCTTAGTATTTGGGGTCTTTATATAGGGTCCCAGACTCGTCTTCTTCCTTCACGCTTGCTTCTTCCTCAACCCTAGCCACCCCAAGTTCCAACCCTCGGGTTCTCATTGCCACCAGCCCTAATCATGTCCGGATCCAGCCGTCAAGGCTGGTGGGTGGCTTCTTCTGTCACAGGGGAGGATATTGCGAAGCTCCGTGCAGCGAGGTATCTGACCCCGAAAATCCTTCATCGGCTTCCTGCACAGGGGCAAGTCGTTCCTACCCCCAAATCCGGCGAGAGGGTAGTGTTTGTGTCCCACTTCCTCCATGGGTTAGGGTTCGCACTTAACCCCTTCGTCCGGGGGCTCATGTTCTACTATGGGATAGACTTTCACGATCTGGCCTCGGACTCTATGAGGGAGTCCTGGATTAGGGGGTATCCGGACAGCTGGACTGTATACAGTCCAGACTATTGAAGCATGAAGATACAAGACTCAGGACTTCGACCCGTGTCCAGGTAGGACTTTCCTTGGCGTGGAAGGCAAGCTTGGGGATCCGGATATTATATTTCCTTCCTTCTAACCGACTCCATGTAAACCCTAGCGCTCTCCGGTGCCTATATAAACTGGAGAGGTTGGTCCTTAGAAGGCTGATCACAATTACAATCATACCATCATAGGCTAGCTTCTAGGGTTTAGCCTCCTCGATCTCGTTGTAGATCTACTCTTGTATTACCCATATCTTCAATATTAATCAAGCAGGAAGTAGGGTTTTACCTCCATCGAGAGGGCCCTAACCTGGGTAAACATCTGTGTCCCTTGCTTCCTGTTACCATCAGCCTAGACGCACAGATCGGGACCCCCTACCCGAGATCCGCCGGTTTTGACACCGACATTGGTGCTTTCACTGAGGGTTGCTCTGTGTCGTTGCTGCAAGGCTTGATGGCTCGTCTCGTTGTCAGGGACAACATTACCGCGGGGGGAGCTCTAGCTGTAGGCCAAAGTCTCTGACTAGGCGGCTTCTTCATGGCCGCCCCATTGGCTGTCTCGCCGATGATGGCCTCTCGGGTCATCGCGCATAAACTTCACATCAATTTGGAACTTGCCGAACAGATGGATCCGATAGAGCTCTCCTCTCTTAATGAGCTCTTGGATCACATCGCCGCTTTGGGAGTCGTAACGGACTATGACCGGATCGGGCTTAAACCCGAGCAAAGGGACATTAAATCCCCGCCGGCCACCCATGAGATAGTGCTATCGGAGGAACCACATGCGGAGTATCCCTCTATTTTGAGGACAAATTATGTCCGGATCGCCGAGCTCCCGGAGCCGGACACCCGTCCGGGGGAGGATATGACCCGGGTCCCGGACTTAGAACGGGCACGGGGCCGAAAAAATTAGGCAGCGTCCTGAATCCCGAGCTGTTGAACTCGGAAGCTTCCATGCCCCGGGGTGCTAGATCGGATCAGAATCTGGATTCAGCTGTAACCACCCTTGCGGACTTAAATCGTCTCTCCCATGTCAGGAAAGAGCCCCAAGAGACAGTACATCATTACAGGGCCAGATTCCTCCTTGCGCTAAACAAAGTCGAGGACTGCCACGAGGAGGACATAGTCTCGCTCTTCTGCAAAAACTGCACGGACAAAGGAATCCTTAATGCTGTAAGTCGCCATGACATAGTACGCTTATGGACTTAGCAATCATAGTATAGAAGTACTTGGCGATGGAAAGCGCCCGAAAACTCAAGCTGAATTTTGGGATAGTCCGGCTTTCACCAAAACCTTTGTCCGAACTAAACGGGCGAACTCTCGTAAGTCGGCCGATCCAATCCCCAAGAAACCAAAGCCCATCCCAGGGCGGGGAACCGTATTTGAAGAATGTCTCAATGGGCCATGTAAACTCCACGACACTCCGGACACAGCACCAACTCATAGCCTTAGGGCATGTTGGCTAGTTCGGCAGGTTGCGAAAAGTGGCGAGGATCTTCTTACAGAACAACATCCCGCCAACAAGCACAATACGGTACTAACAGTCTTCAAGACTTTTTCCTCAAATAGTAGGCGCAAGCGAGCTCATCGAAGCTCTGCAGAAATGTGCCATATGGCTAAAATGAACCCCTGGAACGACACTGCTATAACTTTCAATGCCAGTGACGAACCTAGATTCCGGACTGTCCGGGCACCAGCCGCTCTGGTCCTTAGCCCAATCGTGGATGGCTTTCAGCTCACTAAAGTGCTCATGGATGGCGGAAGCGGATTAAACTTGATCTATGAAGAGACACTCAGCAAGATGGAAATTGAAAAAGGCCGCATTGAACAAAGTGGCACAACCTTCAGGGGAATTATCCCTAGTCGGGAAGCGCGGTGTGCAGGAAAAATCACGCTCGACGTGGTATTCGCACCGAGAATTATAGGTCCGAAGAAATCACATTCCAAGTGGCCCCTTTTAGCAGCGGATACCACACCCTTTTAGGGCGGGACGCGTTTGCAAGCTTTCAAGATATACCCCATTACGGGTATATGAAGCTTAAAATGCCCGGGCCCCATGGAATCATCACTCTAGCCAGTGATCCGGACGTCGCACTTCATGCTGAAAACAAAACCACATCACTAGCCCTGGAGGCATTATCTGAGGCCCTAGCAGCCGAGGAATTAACAACACTACGGGCCACCGTGGACAGGGACGACGTGATACTCGACAAGCGACCCAAGTCCACCTCATTTAAACCCGCAGACGAGATAGTCAAATTCCAAGTGCATCCAACGGACCCCACGAAGACAGCTTCTGTCGGGACGCAGCTAAGCCCCGCGATGGACGCCGCACTGCGAGACTTCTTACGCGAGAATTGGGACATCTTCGCCTGGCATCCATCGGACATGCCAGGCATCCCACGCAGATTGGCCGAACACGGCCTCAATATACTAAAAGAATACAAACCGGTCAAGCAGACTCTAAGACGGTTTTCAGAGCCCAAACAGCAGGCCATGGGGGAAGAGCTAGCCAAACTACCCGAGGCCGGATTCATCAGAGATATCAAGCATCCGGATTGGCTGGCGAACCTGGCAATGGTACCAAAGAAGGACAAATCATGGCGCCTATGTGTCGACTTTAAAGACCTCAACAAGGCTTGCCCCAAGGATCCCTTTCCCCTCTCTCGCATCGATCAAATCATTGATGCCACAGCAGGACACGACTCCCTGTGTTTCCTCGACGCATACTCTGGATACCATCAAATAAAGATGGCAGAGTCTGACCAAGCTGCAACAACCTTCATAACACCATATGGCCCTTTTTGCTTCCACACTATGCCTTTCGGGCTCAAGAACGCCAGCGCAACCTACCAACGCATGATTCAAACATGCCTGGAAAAGCAAATCGGCAAAACGGTGGAGGCATACATGGATGACGTGGTCATAAAAACAAGACACGTCGAAACCCTAATAGATGACTTGAGGCTTACATTTGACAATCTCCGGACATACGACATCAAGCTGAACCCAGAAAAATGCGTTTTTGGCGGCCCCTCGGGGAAACTACTCGGCTTCATCGTTTCCAATGGAGGAATTGAAGCGAATCCGGCAAAGATCCGAGCTCTGTCACAGTTAGCTATACCAACAAACCTCAAGCACATCCAAAAACTAGCTGGATGCGTGGCTGCTCTAAGCCGCTTTATCTCCAGGTTAGGAGAAAAGGCATTACCTCTTTACCGCCTTCTTCGGCGCACCGAACACTTCGTGTGGACAGATGCAGCTGCGGCCGGACTGGATGAAATAAATACCTTATTGGCTAGTAATCCAGTACTAACAGCGTTGAATGTTGACGAACCTATGCTACTGTACATAGCTGCAACACATCAAGTTGTAAGCGCAGTACTCGTCGTTGAATGAGAGGCTGACGGATACAAATTCCCGCTCCAGAAGCCGGTTTACTACGTATTCATGGTCCTAACCCCATGCAAATCCCGATACCCACACTATCAAAAAATAGCATACGCGGTTTTCATGGCATCCCGGAAGCTACGACACTACTTTCAAGAGTGTTCGATTACGGTGGCCTCCGAAGTACCACTCAATGACATAATAAATAACCGCGATGCTACGGGCCGGATTGCCAAATGGGCCATTGAGCTCCTTCCGTTCGACATAACGTACAAACTTTGGCGGGCCATCAAGTCGCAAGTATTGGTTGACTTCGTCACCGAATGGATAGAAGCGGAACTCCCTAAAGAGTACGGCGCATACTCAAACTGGATCATGCACTTCGGCGGCTCTAAAATGCTGGCCGGATTGGGAGCAGGTGTAGTCCTGACGTCTCCCACCGGAGACACGGTCCAGTACGTCCTCCAAATATTATACACAGACTCCAACAATGCAGCCGAATACGAGGCTCACATTGACGGTCTTCGGATGGCAGTCTCTATTGGCATTCAACGCCTAGAAGTGCGCGATTCAAACCTCGCAATATCACAAATAAATGGAGATTTTGATGCCAAGGACCCGAAAATGGCGGCCTACCGTAATGCCGTCCTCAAAATGTCAGCTCGGTTCGAGGGGCTCAAATTCCACCATGTGGCTCGAGAAAACAATCAAGCGGCGTATGTCCTCGCTCGCATCGGTGCTAAACGCGACCCTGTCCCACCTAACATATTCTTGGAACGGCTGTTGAAGCCATCCATAGTATGGGAAGGGGAGTCCGGCAATACTATCACAGATCCGAATACACCCCCAGATTCCGAACTATCAGACATAGTCGTAGGTTCTACCATCGAAATAACGTCCTCGGCCCATGAAATCATGGTTGTAATCACCCCGTGGACCGAGCCTTTCTTGGCCTACCTAAATAGGCAGGAGCTCCCCGAAGACCAAAATGAAGCACGCTGCATCGTCCGGCGCTCTAAAGCTTACAAAGTCTACGAAGGGGAACTCTACAAGAAAAGCGCTACCGGAGTACTCCAAAGATGCATCTCCGAAGAGGAAGGGCGGCAGCTCTTGGCTGAAATCCATGCCGGATCAAGGGCGGGCACCACGCCGCTGCTCAAGAATTAGTCAGCAAGGCCTTCCAGACAGGTTTCTTCGGCCGACGACGGCCCGAGCAGACGACAGACCTTGTCCAACATTGCGTTGGTTGCCGCCTCTTGCCAATCAGAGTCATATGCCCTCTACCGCTCTCCAAACAATCCCCATAACTTGGCCCTTAGCGATTTGGGGGCTGGATATGGTCGGACCTCTTAAAGGGGGAAGCCATAAGAAAAAATACGTATTGGTCATGGTGGACAAATTCACCAAATGGATAGAAGCCAAACCAGTCAAAACGGCCGAATCCGGACCAGTAATAGACTTCATATCCGGGGTCGTACACCGATACGGTGTCCCCCATAGCATCATCACTGATAATGGCTCAAATTTCACAGCCGACGAAGTGAAAACTTGGTGCGCAAAAATGGGCATTAAGCTTGATTACGCTTCCGTCTACCATCCCCAAACAAACGGCCAGGTAGAGCGGGAAAATGGTCTCATCATGAGCGGCATCAAACCCAGACTAGTGCGATCCTTGACAGAGTCGGATACGCACTGGGTCGAGGAGCTCGACTCCGTACTCTGGGGACTGCGGACCACGCCGAATCACACCACCGGATACACACCATTTTTTATGGTGTACGGCATGGAAGCGGTATTACCCTGCGACATAATACATGATTCGCCACGCGTACGCATGTACGAAGAGAAGGAAGTTGAGTTAGATTGGCAGGATAACTTGGATGCCCTAGAGGAGGAGCACGACGTCGCAAAAGCTCGCTCCGCATTCTATCAGCAGCAGGCTCGACGATATCAAAGCAGAGAAGTGCGGGCCAAAACTTACAATATTGGCGAGCTCGTTCTACGCCTACCGGAGAAGAAGAAGGACAAGCTCGAACCCAAGTGGGAGGGTCCCTTTGTCATTGACAAAGTTCTCACCAGAGGAGCGTGCATCGCCACGTAATGCATCCGATAACAGACTCGAGCCGAACCCATGGAACGCGGCGAGACTCCGGAGATTCTACGCCTAACGCCGAACTCAGTGTTCGTCTCCTAACCCTCCTTTTAATTATGCGCCATCCCTTTTTCCTTTCTCGACCTTTTTCTCTCTTCACACAAAGTATTCAATACAGTGTGGATTTCCGGATCACTCCGGCCGCACTAAGTGTGTAAGCAATACCTGGGGGCTTCCTATAAGGAAGCTAAAATAAATTACTCACATGGCATTCTGCCCATCACATATGCATTCTTTTTCCATATGTGCCTTTTCTTCACCATTATATGCATCTATATGACTTAAGATGTTGCCAAGCTAGGTTGCCTGGCTCTTGTGTTTATGCCCCACGTTCCCGTTAATTCGGCTAGGGCATAAGGGGAGCACCTCTGCGATTGTTACTGCCGGTTCAGCCGGATGTGTACCTCAGACTGGGTGAAGCCGAAAGCTAGTTTCCTTAAGAGAATATTCGGTCGGTGAACAAAAGATGTGTTCGTTTATTATAACATAAATCCCCAGAAGTCTTGTATCATGCGCCATCGTTCGCAGTCCGGACATGTGCATCGTCGCATGTGTACCCAGGAAAAGGAACCCCTAACGGAACTATTCTCCCTCGAAGATGTTTCTTACTATCCATGGAATATAACATAACTAGTAGGGTACTTGTCTGTTCAAGAACTTATGACCCCTACGCCTTTTTTCCACGCATACCCTGGTTTTGTATAACTGAGTGGGTATTCGGACACACCCCGGACTGTAGGGTCTGGGGGCTGAAGCGAAAAGGTCCGCCATGACAAATGATTTTCATCCGGCTAGGGGCTAATTATGTCCATTAAATTACACAGTCACTTGGACTGACTGTATTCCTCTTCTATACCGTCCAACAGGCTATCTAGCTTACAATCCTATTGTGAATACTTAGCGGCTAACGCTACCTGGTCATATACCAGACTCACGGGAATTTCTTGCCCATCGGGCCCTGCCGGTCCTACTTCGGCCATATGGTTTGGGTCCAGCTTGGTGTAGCGTGTCTTTACCATAGCCCAGGCTTCTCTTGCGCCTTGCCGGCAAGCAGACATCTTCCACAATCGGAAGCGCCGCCGTGCTCCTTGAAGCATATCCATAAGCTCCCCCATGCCATTCGGCAACGAGCTTGATGGCCACAAAGCCTGTGCAACACCCTGCATCACTTGCCGAGCTCGCTCTTGCAGTTGTGAAAGGTCTTGCAGTAAATCACTTGCAGATGAGGGCATCTCCTCCTTAGAGCGACCCGTTAACATTCCTGCAAGCAAAATTCTTTCAATATACTTCCTCGCCGAACTATACTACAATTCGTCCAGGCACTTACTGTAAATGCCGCGTCGAAGCCTTTTGTTCTCCTTCACGGAGTCCCCCAGCTGAGAGCGGAGATCTTTTAACTCCACGTCCAGCTGGACTTTGGCATCTTGAAGATTGTTCTTCTCCTGCCTAACTCGCGTAAGAATGCGCTCGCCAGCCTCCGGCTGCCTTTTGAAATGCGATGTGTCCTCTCTTACGCCCTCCGGATTCACCCCGGGATTGTCTGCAGAATTTTCTGTTAGACTTGTCATATCATCCATTTACTAACTGGTGCATCTTCGTACAATTGTGAAAATTGTTACCAGATGAGGGCTTTTGGGGTTCCTCTAACTTGGCAAATCATGCCCTCGGCCTCGGCCTTGCATTCCTCCAGCTCCCGAGACAATTGCTCATTCTTATCTACAAGGACATGTGCATAAATTTATCCTTAAAACAGTTGGTCCAACCGTTTCAAGTCTCAGGGGCTACTGCTACACATGCTTATCAAATTTTCTTACCCGTATATCTTTGGTATACTGGTCCGTTGCTGGGGCAAGCCCGCCTTGAGCAGCTCGGATGTATGTGTCTCCCGAATTGAAGGCATTAAATGCCTCTTGGGAAAAGATGTTGTTCCGAAGTACGGCCCGTCGGTGCCGGTGATTCATGGCGCTCTCTACTTCGGAATTCGTGGCTGAGAGCATATCTGCATTCTCTGTTGGAGAATTATGCGGCATCGGCCCCGCTCCCGCCTCCGCTCTCGAAGTTGGTTCTGGAATCCGGCTGGTGGAGGCGTGGTTGGCAGGATTCCCGGATATAGGCCGGCTGCTCCTCTTCCTGCCAGAACACGAAGGGTGCTGTCATACTTCAAAATACCATAATCACAGCACAAGTTTTTGTCTTACCACTATAGTGGCGAGTCGACCCTTACCGCCTTCCTCTTGAGCCTGCCCGATCCGGACGCCCTTGGCCGACGAGTCCCAAGGGGCTCGGCCCCACGCTCCGATCGTCTTCTCTGCAAAAACACGACACTTCAAGGGTAAGGCATGACATCTGAAGGGAGTCCTCTTCGGAGGATAGGGTTTTTCGACTTGGCTTACGCGCGACGTAGGAAGCGGTCTGGGATAGTCGGCAGTAATGGCCACTGAGGCGCCATCGCAGCTTGCTTGATAAAATATCCCGTTGACGAGCTCCATGGTAATATCCGGATCTTCTTCGAGACCTGGATCTAGGGCCCTTCCGGGGTCCTCTGGCTGCGGGGAAGGGCTGGAGATTCCTTCTACGGCCCTCCTCAGTTCCCTTTCGGGAATATCGAGGCAGATGATCTTAGCGAAGAACGTCACAATAAGTGACGTAGGGAAAGGAATGGCAACTTACCCAGTTTGGGGGTTGTACATGGAGAATCCATCTCGCGGTTTGATGTGAAGGAATTCCTCCTCTTCCCCTTTGTATAAATCGGACAATATCCTTGCTGAGCAAAGGGCGGAGTCCGGACCCTTACAGCCACAGCGGGTGGCATCATCTTCCCCGTTGAAGTGCCACATGGGCTTCCCCCGATATTGAAGTGGTTGCATGTAACGCCCTCGATGCGGCTATATCTCCCACGTGTCGAAGCACGACTTAGAGGCATAACCGCATTGAAAGCAATGTCGCAAGTGAGGTAATCTTCACACAACCCATGTAATACATAAGGGAAAGACATACATAGTTGGCTTACAATCACCACTTCACACAATACATGAGTAAAGCATTACATCATACAGATACAATCAAGGTCAGACTACGGAACCAAAATAAAAGAAGACTACCCCAAATGCTACACAGATCCCCGGTCGTCCCAACTGGGCTCCACTACGGATCAACTGAAACGAAACAACACAATGAACAGGATCTTCAACGAGCTCCTCCTTGAGCTCGGATGCATCACCTGCACGGTTTCATCGGCACCTGCAAACTGGTTTTGGGAGTATCTGTGAGTCACGGGGACTCAGCAATCTCACACCCGCGAGATCAAGACTATTTAAGCATATGGGTAGGAGAAGGTAGTGAGGTGGAGCTGCAGCAAGCGACTAGCATATCTGGTGTCTAACATACGCAAATGAGAGCGAGAAGAGAAGGCAAAAGCATGGTCGAACAACTATGATCAAGAAGTGATCCTAGAACAACCTACGTCAACCATAACTCCAACACTGTGTTCACTTCCGGACTCACGAGAAGAGACCATCACGGTTACACACGCGGTTGGTGTATTTTAATTAAGATCAACTTCGGGTTTTCTACAACCGGACATTAACAAATTCCCATCTGCCTCATAACCACGGGCACGACTTTCGAAAGATAATACCCTGCAGGGATGTCCCAACTTAGCCCATGATAAGCTCTCGCGATCAACGAAGGATATTCCGTCTCCCCGGGAAGACCCGATCAGTCTCGGAATCCCGGCTACAAGACATTTCGGCAGTAATAAAACAAGACCAGCAAAGCCGCCCGACATGCCGACAAATCCAGATAGGAGTCGCACGTACCTCGTTCTCAGGGCACACCGGATAAGTCAAGCTACGAGTAAAACCAAGCCTCGAGTTTCCCCGTGGTGGCCCAGATCTGCTCGGTTCGGACCAACACTCGGAGGAGCACCGCCCGGGGGCTAAAAGAAAGATGACCCTTGAGTCTGGAGAACCCAAGGGAAGGGGTATATGTGGTAGGTAGTCAAATGGTAAAACCAAGGTTGGGCCTTCTTTGGAGGAGTCTTATTCAAAGCGAACTGTCAAGGGGGTCCCATAAATCACCCAACCGCATTAGGGACGCAAAATCCGGGAACATAATACCGATATGACGGAAACTAGGGCGGCAAGAGTGGAACAAAACACCAGGCGTAAGGCCGAGCCTTCCACCCTTTACCAAGTATATAGATGCATTAATTAAATAAGATATATTGTGATATCCCAACAAGTAAACATGTTCCAACAAGGAACAACATCTCCATATTCCAACAAGGAACAAACTTCATCTTCACCTGCAACTAACAACGCTATAAGAGGGGCTGAGAAAAGCGGTAACATAGCCAAACAACGGTTTGCTAGGAAAGGATGGTTAGAGGCTTGACATGGCAACATGGGAGGCATGATATAGCAAGTGGTAGGCATCGTAGCATAGGCATAGAAAAAGAGCGAGCATCTAGCAAGCAAAGATAGAAGTGATTTCGAGGATATGGTCATCTTGCCTGAAATCCCGCAAGGAAGAAGAATGAGTCCATGAAGAAGACAAACGGACGTAGTCGAACAAATCCTCACAACTACGGAAGGAAAAAGAAGCTAACGAGAGAAGCAACCCGGAAACAAACAAACAACATGTTAAACCAACAAGCACAAACATGGCATGATGCACAACCAAGTATGATGCATGTCCGGTTTAAATAGCATGGCATGGCAATATGCACAAACAAAACTACAAGTTAATGGAGCCCAATATGCAACGAGTTGCATATTGACTAAACACCACATCAATTATTTAGTTCTCTAGGTTATGTACCCAACAATATTAAATATTGGTTAACATGGCAAGTGGTGAATCATATCAAAAATATATCATCTAAACAATTTAAATGGGGCCGGACATAAAAACAACAAATCCGGTAAATCCCCATATGCATTTAGCAATTTAATGCAACAACAATTTTAAACATTTTAATTGTTGTTATCATGATGCGGATGACATATGCAAGTTTTAAGCAATTTTATGAAAATGTTGACTTGAGCATGATACGAGGCATTTGTCGCTATGGCAGAAGGAAAAGGGTGCCACGGCGACGAATCCGAAAATGATGCCACGGCAACATATCGGTTCCGGTAGCTCATGGAGATACCGGTGCAGAAGGAAGCGTGCGGATGTGCGGAACATGCTAGATATGGTGGGGTGCTCCCGACTATCGGGTTCCCACGGGTTAGGGGCATGGAAACGAGTGACAATTCGGACACGGTGAAAAAGGTGCATCTCATACAACACACAAGCATTCGTTCACGGGCGGTCGTCTCGACGGTATACCTTCGAAGCGTGCATTTTCGAAGCGGACCGAGTTCGTAGAGGAAGTAGTTGTTTACATTTAGGTAGTGGAAGTAGACGTTCACGGGTCGTAGGGGAACTTGACGAAACCCAAGGCGCCGGTTGTGGAAGTAGTGGAACTTGGTGCATCCAAGCTCTTCGGCGTAGTGGTACACATTCCATAGACGAACATGGGTGTTGTGGTACTTGGTGTTATTGTGGTCTCCAGGTACTTGCCGAAATCCACATCGGATGTAGTCGCATGATTTGAAGATCGAAACTTGGCGCCGAAGTCGAACTTGCCGGTCTTGATGAATCTGAAGGGGCATCGAGGGACTTGCCAAGGCCCTGCCTCGGGGTCACCGGAGGTGCGTGGAGGTGGCAGAGATGGTGTTGCGGGGACGCGGGCACAGAACGGGTGATGGGGTGGCGAGGTGACCAGAGGCGCGAGGAGGGGGATCCTGGTCGCGACAAGAGAAGGCAGCGGGGCGACGTCCTTGTCGGACGGAGTTGGTGCAGGCGAACCGTGGCGAGGCCGAAGGTGGGTCTTGGGCAGGGGGTGAAGAAGACAGCAGGGACGCGATCTTCGGCGAGAAGGCAAAGCAAAGGAGGCTGGGGCACGCGCCGGAGTTGACGAGCTCCTGGTCGAGCAGAGAGCTCGGACGAGGCAGCGACACCATGGACGAAGGGAGCAGGAACTCGGGGAGGAGGCCGAGCGCTGGTGAGGGGCCTCGCTGGGCTACACGGTCATGGCAGGGGGGCCATGAGAACCTGCTGAAGGAGGAGGGCACGAGCCTCGGGCGTCTTCGAGCATGCGGGCGGGCGACGAGGCAAGGGACCGAGAGGAGCGTGGTGGCTGGCTGATGGAGGAGGGCGCAAGGCGTGCGTGGCCATGGGGATTGGGATCCCTCTCCTGTGTGTGCGAGGAGGAGACGAGTGAAGGGGAAAGGGGATCGAGCCGAGGCTCTCCTGGCGGCGCAAGCAAGGGGAACGAGGGAGAGCGAGGGATCGAGAGGACCGAGGCGAGCGCTAGGGTTAGAGGTGCGGCTGGGCCTTGGGCCGAAAGGATCATGGGAAGCAGGCCGGCCTGGCCGATGGGCTCTCTCACTCTAAAAATAAATAAATAAAAACAAAACAGAGATAAGAAAGAAAATAAAGAGACGTTAGGGGTGGAGCTTGAGCAGGAGGGTATTTTTCTCGGACTCATAAAAATGAGCTTGTTCCAAGAAAAATGGTGTGGGCAAGATTGCAAGAATTAAATTCAAAGTCATTTGAATTTAATTCAAATGGTTTGAACAAGGACAAGGATTTAGTAGTGTCCAAAAATGTTGAGATTTTTGGTGGAGCTCCGGAATATGATGAAAGAATATATGGCAAGGTTGGAGACCAAGAATTAAGATAACAAAGGCATTGGAATATTTTGCAAGTGTGTTATGGTGAATTCCAAATTAATGAAATATTTAAATATAGCTCCCTAATATTGGGAAGATATGTTATAAAGAAAAGCCACCCTTCCCTCGATTTAAATAGATCAACCATCTATGCAATTTATTAGTTGAGTTGAGATGCAAAGATTAATGACATGACGGCATGATGACATGATGCAATGCAAAAATAAAAGAGCAAGCATAAATGGAACACACGGTTGATCACGAAAATATGGAAGTCTTCTGGATCGTCGGTCTCGGGGCGTCACATTGCACTCCCTATATTATGCATATTGCCATAACCTCGACTATCGTCAGTCCGGAGTTGGCCAGTAACTTTATCCTGCTCATTAGGTAATATATTTCCCTGGTATCCTCCTCTTGGGGGCCTCGGGGGCGCCAGCTTAGACGTGCCCTCGGCGGGGCGTTACTGAACTGGGGGAGACCTGTCCGGACTGAATCCGGAAGGGGAACGTCGTTGATGTACAACCACTCTGAAGGCCAGTTCTCTGGTGCCTTCTTGGGAGTGCCAGAAAGGTATCCGGTCTCGGCAATGCGCCATACTTCGGCCCCGCCCACCTTACATAGGGATTCTCCCTGGTGGCAGGGGACAAGGCACAACAGTTTCTTCCATAACCAAAAGTGAGGCTCGCAGCCTAAAAATAGCTCGCAAAGGGCAACGTACCCTGCTATGTGTAGTATAGAGGCAGGGGTGAAGTTGTGTAACTGGAGGCCGTAGAACTCCAGGAGCCCGCGAAGGAACGGGTGGATATGAAACCCGACGCCCCTTAGTAGATGCGGGATGAGGCATATTCGCTCCTCTGGAGATGGATTGGGAGATCTCTCCGCTTGCTCCCCGCCATTATAGGTGGCTATTCCGGCTCGGACAGGGATCATGAATGCTGGTGGAAGAAACCCTTGGGTTTGCAACTCAATCAAATGGCTATGAGGAACTGAACACTCTCCCCAGTCCCCCTGCTTGGAGCGAAGAGAGCGAGCAGAAGAGCTGTGACGACCGACCATGTTGGAATGGTTTTTCCGGAGCACTCTGTTGGATGCTTGCTCGAGGGGGAGGAGTGAGGTTTGGATCTGAGAATCCCCGTCTCTTCAAATAGGCGGTCAGCCCAAAAGATTAAGGGTGGTAAATGCGAAAAACACCTCGGCTCCTCGCATTCGCTCGACACGTGGAGATGGTCATTATTGAGGCACTGAAGCCAAGGAGTACAACATTGATGGAGTTCGGACACTATTCGCCGTAATGTGTACTTTGGAGTATTCGAGAAGGAACCCGCCTGCAATGTCAAGACAAGATCTGCTACCGGACTCATCGTCATTGAAGCCTGGTTCAGGGGCTACTGAGGGAGTCCTGGATTAGGGGGTATCCGGACAACCGGACTGTATACAACGTCCGGACTATTGAAGCATGAAGATACAAGACTCAAGACTTCGACCCGTATCCGTATAGGACTTTCCTTGGCATGGAAGGCAAGCTTGGGGATCCGGATATTATATTTCCTTCCTTGTAACCGACTCCATGTAAACCCTAGCCCTCTCCGGTGCCTATATAAACCGGAGAGGTTGGTCCTTACAATGCCGAGCACAATTACAATCATACCACCATAGGCTAGCTTCTAGGGTTTAGCCTCCTCGATCTCGTGGTAGATCTACACTTGTATTACCCATATCTTCAATATTAATCAAGCAGGAAGTAGGATTTTACCTCCATCGAGAGGGCCCGAACCTGGGTAAACATCTGTGTCCCTTGCTTCCTGTTACCATCAGCCTAGACACACAAATCGGGACCCCCTACCCGAGATCCGCCGGTTCTGACACCGACACTCTATTCTCCTCATCTCGACATTTATCGTCATGCGTGAGTCCTTCCTCCGGATTCCTTCGCACTTTGGTTTGTGGCTCAAGACCTTTGTGTCAGGACCCCGAATCCAAGTCACATCAATCTAGCCGGTAACACCTCATATCACGTTGCGGCCTTACGCACGGTATTCCCACGGGTGTCGCCTTACCATGGCCCGGGACCGTTTGCGCCTTTTGGCTCACGTATATGATAGTGTCGCTAGCATCCATATGACAGAGAACACGGGACGACATGACTAGTCGTGAACCCAAAGTGGCACTAACTTACGGGGACAGGCATACATGAATCAACATCGAGCATGTCGGTCAGCAGCGTGCGAATCCAGGCTGTAGCACTGGGCTAACAGGACTCCGGTGAACCGGGCTGTAGCAGGCTAGGCAGGACTCCGGATGTCACCGCGTGACATTTCCCCGAAGGGACAGACACAAGAACGAAGTGAATCACATGTCGGCCAGTCAAGTGTTCCGGAGCAGTAGTACTGGGCTAGCAGGACTCTAGCGAACCAGGCTGTAGCGTACTACTATGGCTCATGGAAGCACAAGACTACATTTCCCCATAAGAGAGGCTACCAAGGATAAACAACTAGGTTGTCGGATCCCACACATACCAAGCATTTAAATCATACACACAATATACTCGATATGTGTTAATACAACATGGCATCACAACAAAACTCTACGACTCAAAGTATTTATTCATTAGGCTCCGAGGAGCCAAGTATTACAAACATGGGTCTCATGACCCAACATACAGAGCATACAAGCATCAAGCACATGCGGAAGCTTAACATGTCTGAGTACAGACATCTACAAATGAAAAAGGCTAAGAAGCCTGACTATCTACAAGACCCTCCCAAGGGTACAAGATCGTAGCTGAGGTAACAAGCTAAACGTCGAAGTCCACACGGAACTACTAGCGAGACTGACGTCTCTCTGCAAAACATAAAATAGGCAAACGTGAGTACAAATGTACCCAGCAAGACTTACATCAAAACTAGCTACATATGCATCGGTATCAACAAAGGGGGTGGTGGAGTTTAACTGCAGCAAGCCAACTTTGACTCGGTGGCTATCCTGAACTATGACTACAAGAAACTCTTTTGAGGTGGTGCACATGAGTCCACATATTCACCATACCAATACACCACTATGGATCCGCTCCCGTCTCCCTACGAGAACGCCATCCATAGCACTCACGCTTATTTTGTGCATTTTAGAGTATCCACTTTCACTTGTCTATGAACTGTAAAGGCAACCCAGAAGTCCTTTTCCGCGGACACGGCTATTCGAATAGTTAACCCTGCAGGGGTGTACTTCTTCACACTTGCTCTCAACACTTATCGCCGTTTACACGACATGTACTCGGCAACCTTCAAGCGGAAGCCCAGCGAGGGTGTCGGCCACGACCTGACTAACCACACAAGTCTCTCGTCCAGGTTTATCGCCTATTTGGGTTCCATCCGCAAGGAGATCCAAATGGGTGTCGCCACGGCCCCAAACGATGTGAGCAGGGTTCCCAAGCCCACCTCGACGGGTGGATCTACGCTTGGTACAACGTGCCATGGTGCCTAGTCTGTCCCAAGCCCACCTGTACCGGGTGTCACTTGGTAGACTACTAACACAATCTACAAACACCAGAAACTAGTTGCAACTCCTGGACAGAGATCGAGTTGGTTAATAAGCTGAGAGGGGTCGAGTTACCGGAACCCAATGTGTGGTAGTAACTGTTCATGGATCACAAACACAGAACTCAGTTCCTGAGGACGGTTTCAATGAGACAACCCACCATGTACTCCTACATGGCCTCTCACCGCTACCTTTACCAAATCGTGTTCACACACTTAGCTCTCAACAGTAGGACATGTTTACAACTTTCCAATTCATCCCCGGTGAATCAGACCTGACGCAACTCTAAGCAATAGCAGGCATGACAACACAAGCATGAACGAGTAGGAACATCAAGGCTCAAACAACTCCTACTCATGCTAGTGGGTTTCATCTATTTACTGTGGCAATGACAGGTCATGCAGAGGAAAGGGTTTCAACTACCGCAGCATGTAACAGTTGAATCGTTGTTGTCCTAATGCAGTAAAAGAGAGCAGGAGCGAGAGAGTGGGATAGTATCGGGACAAAAAAGGGGTTTTTGCTTGCCTGGCACTTCTGAAGATATTATAGCTCTTCATCGGTGTCATCAAACTCGTCGTCGGGATACACCTACCGAGAGGGGACAAGCACCGGCAACTGAGAAAGAAACACAATCAATGCAATGCACAAAATGATGCATGCTCATGACATGGTATATGAGTGTGTTGGGCTAATGCAACTACAACCAGATGGGTTTGAGCTATTTTGAACAAAATATTCAAAGTTCAAACTCATTTGTGATCTTAAATAGTGCTTTATCATGTTTTGCTCTAAACAGCAAGTTAACTTGTTTAAACATGCATGAAACTAGTACAGATGGAAAGATTGGATTTTTCTGATCATTTTCCATATATAACTTGTTTCATTCTGAGCTACCGTTGATTTTATATGATTTTTAGAAGTTTTGCTAATTTTCTGGAAATCCTATATAAGAGTAAATCCAGAAAAAGAGTTACTGCGTCAGCATTACGTCACTGCGACGTCAGAAGGTCAACGGGGCGGTCCAGGTCAAACTGACAAGTGGGTCCCGTGTTCCAGTGTCATTAGTCTAACTAATTTTAGTTAGTCCTAATCCTAACTTAATTAGCAGGCGGGTCCCATTTGTCATAGACCCAGAGAGGTCAAACTGGGCCCACCCGGGGTCAACCGGTCAGCGGGGTCAAACCTGCCGGCGTTGAGCCGCCGGCAAGGCTGAGACGGTGGAGAGTGTCGGAAATGCTGCCCCAGCCACGGTTCGGCGCGCGGGTGGGTGCTACGGGTAGCCGGCGGTGTGGCGCATCCAAAGGTGACGGTGGTTGGTGCTGGGGTGGCCGGGAACGACGACTGTGTCGAGCCGGGCGGCGGCCGGAGCTTGAGTGTTCGCGGGACCGGCACTACGGTGTGCAAACGAGACGGCTGTCGTGCTAGTTTTGCTCTACGGGACGTTGCGAGTGCAACGGACGCACGCGTGGGACCAAAAGGTCACCGGGGCTTCGCCGGCGACGAGCCCGTGCGGCGGCGGCTACGGTAAGCAAGGGGGCGACGGCTACGGCGACCAAACGGAAGCGGGGTTAGGGGAGAAATGACCGGGGGCTCACCACGGTCACGAAGAGATGCTCGGCGGGCTCGGGGGAGGCCGGACGGCGACGAATTTGACGGCGGTGATCGTCGGGGCAGAAGTTGATGACGACAGCGATGGCGACGTTCTAGGGCCTCCGGCGTCGTACAGCTCGGTGGAGAGGACGAGGGGACCGAGGCGGTTCTTCTGGACAGCTCAGGGAAGAGATGTGACGGCGGTGGGCGCGGTGGTGGTGAGCGGCGTCGACGGCAGCGCTCAGTTGCGAGAGGGAGAGAGAGCAGAGCAGGGGAGAAGGCACGGAAGAGAGTGAGAGGGCCTGGGGGCGCGTTGGTGGCCGTTCGGCCGAGGCTGGCCATGGGCACACACCCTCGCCCTTCCGGGCGCAAGGAGGAGGACGATAGCGGCGCCAGTGGGCTGAGCCGGCTGGCTCTTGGTTAGGTTGCCGAGTAAGTGGCCCAGGTGCTGGTCTCTCTCTCTGTTAATTCTGTTATTGTTTTCTATTTTTTGTTCCTCTGTTTTGAATTAGTAAAAATACTAATTCATTTTTTTAAATCCTGAAAATAATTGTGGGCACTTTTGAAATTATTTCCAACAGCCCTCAAATGCTTTCAAGATTATTTGGACACTTAAAATATTTTATAGAATTTAAATGTCCAAATTCAAATACTTATGATTTAATTCAAAAAATCCAGAATGACCTAGAAAACTGTGCACCATTTTTGGTAGAGGTTCTGGACCAAGGCAAAGATGATGAACATTTTAGAAGGGCATTTCAGGTTCATTGAAGATAATTTTAGTAAACCCTAGTTGGTTTCAGGGGGGTGCTGGGGGTTCTGTCATCCCCATTTCAACTTTGTGTGAAAAGTAAACATGATGCAACACTAGATGCTAGCACTAAGCATTATCAGAACTAGGGATGTGACAACTCACCCCCACTAAGCAAGAATCTCGTCTCAAGATTCTAGCGTTGGGTAAGATGAAGGGGGAACGCACACTAACACAATCTTCACGATCCAGGTTGCACTTTGTAAGAACGTTGATTCGATCACCATCTTTGTCTTGATGTCTTGCTCTGAGAACTCCAACCAACACGAAACAGAAGAAAGGAAACTATCGAAGAATCGATCTTCTCGAAGATCAAGCAACCGGCGATCAACTCATAGAACGAGACATAGCAACATCTCTCGAGCTGAGACACGAAGCACACATCCAAAAGAATGGAGTGAAGCAGTTGACGAAGGTTCACTAGGTAGACAACATTTTCACTCTTAAAAAGGTGGTGAACGGTTGTCAACGTAGCGAGGATTTGAGTTGCCATGATACCATAACAAGACACCTTAGGGAAGGTGACTCATAGAATTATTTCCTCAAGTGGAAGAAGAATTACTTTTGATACATAGATCATTGGAACTCTTCTCACCAGCCTGATGCAATTTACGAATCGATCATTTGACGGAGTTTGGGAGAACGACACACATGGGTTAGAATGGACGATGTGGACTACCTTGTTGAAGACAACACAAGGGATGATTTTGCTTGCACGTGCTCTCAAGAACTGGAGCATTTCCATATTCATCAAGGTTCTACCAACATCCGTGTCAAGGATCCTAGCAACCCAACGTACTACCATGATGAATAGTGATGGACAATGCAGATGCAAAGGAAGATAACATCAACTCAGATTTCACCCTAGCGAGGCCAAGGAAACAAAATATGGACGGTCGACCGAGAGACATTTAGCACTCCGCTTCTAATGTTCTCCTTGATGTACTAGTGTAACCCATTTGATATGGTTTGGTATCTTGAACATCAAGTAGAAGGTCGGACTTCGGGAGCGCAAGAATCCATAAGGAATAACTATGGAGGTAAATCCTACGGAATCCTTATGGGAGGTGGCCAACTTTATCAATCAGGATACCACAATAATAGGTCTTCCGGCTGGGTGTGTTAGCCACGACATCCACTTTACCGGGTTACAGAGAGACCAATATTATAATTCTTGAGAAACATTCCAACCATCATATCTGCCTGAGATTCAGATCTGGTTGGTGTCAGGATATTCCAGACTCATCATGTCTGAAAGAAAGGATTGCAACACAAATCGACGAGATGACGTTGCAAGATTCTCAGGAAATGAACTATGGTAGTAAGCTCCGAACATGAGCCGGTTCTGCTACATACATGTGATCACGCTGTCCCAGACAAGCATGACCACTTGGTAGTCTTATAATAAAACACTACCGAGTTCAGGTTGGGAACCATCATTGAAGATAACGAAGTCGTGTGCATGACCTAGGATTAGCACATGAGACTCCATTTTCTTGAACAAATCCATCAGTGGCTTGGTGTGCTAGGAAATATATGTGGAATGGAGGTAGCTAATCTCACAAACCAAAGTATACTTCACACATGCATGACTGACTTGGGAAGATTCCAGAGGAAGCAACATTGAGTTTCTCGAATTCACGGCGGCAACTTGCATCAAATGCACATGTATTAGAGGAAGTCACTTCTTTCATCCGAACATATGCTTCATGAACGAAACATGAAGGCAATGCTTACAAAGTTTCCAATACTAACTTAGATGTTCAACATGAATCATGGGCAAGATGAAATTGTTGTCAATGGGCTCAACAACAATCCATCCAGGCTTCCATGTAGGTGGAATTCCAAAACTATGTGAACAAGGCGATAGTATTGGTCAGACCCAAAAGATGTAATGGTGTACGCTCAAGGGACAACCGCGAGTAAGACAACATTACGAACATCGTTCGTTCTGATTTGATTTGACGATAGCCCATACTTAAATCAAAGATTCGAGTAAGCCAATAGGTCCAACAATTGATCACAAGGACCAATCAATGAAGATATCGTCTTTCTTCAACACACATACACAGAAAATATCCCTTTGGAACGAACTAAGTTAGGCAAAGCTTTTATCCTCCAACCCTCCAAGTTGTTTTTTAGCTTGACTAACTAGCTCAGGGGTATCCAACACGGATTCTTGGAGAAGGGGTGGTTATAAGAGAACCAACTTGATCATGAACTGAACATAACAATCAGGGAACAACCTGGTAATACTTCCGAGAAGATATTCGAAAAATCATGAACCATCGATATGTTACTAAGCTCGAGATCAATCTTGCTTTTCAGAGCAAGACGATGTGATCAAATAAGAAAGGGATTGACACAATCCTAACTCTTTGATCGAAGAGTGCACCAGGAAATATGGACTAGGTAGCACGATCAACCTTAGGATGATGGTTCAATAACCAACACGCTAAGAATGAAATTATTGTCCATTAGCTAACAAGCAACAGAGTTGTTAGGAGTATTGATTTCACGCATCACAGTTCACTTGTCGGCATTCCGGTTACAATAACACGGAACCGAGGAATGAAACAATGATGGCGAGAAGTACCACTGCATCAAGAATTCATAAGAGATGGTGCAATTCTCATGACATTCTTGACATAAAGATGGTAACACTCCAAGGTAGAACAGAGCAAAGGCTAGATTGGCATTTGATCTACAGAGCACAACTACTTTGACCCAATCCTGGATATGGATGAGGTGCTGGAATTTGTTTCTCCTAGTCATTCCGGAATAGAATGGCTTGACGGACCACAAGAATAATAGGCATCGATAAACACGATCGCACACATACCCTTGACTATCAATTGATAGATGAAGGTCGGAATATAACTGAAGGGGGACAACTCAAAGAACGTATAACCTTCTGAGTTGTGGAGGCATAGATTAGTATGTCGAACAAAGTTCAACATGTTTCTTCCGGATAACCCATGCAGAGAGGTAGGATTGGCAGAGTCACAACTATTTAATGGAGAACTCATCAAGAGTACTCTAATTGTGATATTTCGGTTCAAAAGAACTCCTGCCAAGAATGGTTCATGGTATTTGGAAGAATGATATACCACGAAGCTCGAGGACTATCACAAAAGTTACTAATATCCTAAAGGTACGAGCAACACTATCAACATGAAGTAAGTAGAGTGAATCTTGGGTCCAAGGACCCAGAAATAGAATACCTACTAACTAAATAACATCACGAGATGCTTTCGAGAATGGTGGCCAGAATCATCACACTAGGAATATAAAGCATTCCTAGATTACTGGGTGATTCTCTAAGACACCTATGGCCATAATAATAGTTCTAACATATATGTCAAGGCAACATAGTACCTCAACTCACCAATTAGTGTGGTTAAATTGGCCCAAAAGGACATCGGCAACTGGGAGGAAGGATTTTCAAATGCATCAGATTATTTAGAAACCTGGGATGACTCGGACAGCATAACAGCTGTAAACGCTAAAAAAAAGATTTGAGACATCCTGCAAAATGGTGGCATGACCACTCAACATCACAATATCAAGTTTCCAAGTCCAGCTAACAACACACTGGAGTAGTAGAACCTGAACTGAGGCTTGAGACCAACAATCCTAAGAGTCTACGGATTAGTAACACATGATCCTGATAGAAAGATGAGAAGCCTAGTTCTTAATCCCCGTAGAAGAGAAGAGGGTGACTCAGATCAGAAGGGCATAAGGTAAAGGAGTAAAAGAGCCTTACGTTCCCATCCACAAACAATTCCCTTATATAACTAAAGCATTTCTAGACTCAACTTCGACCAGTTTGGCTTGGTAATCCCTGATGCAACAGGGCTCGATACCAAAAGCTGTCAGGACCCCGATTCCAAGTCACATCGATCTAGCCGGTAACACCTCATATCACTTTGCAGCCTCACGCACGGTATTCCCACGGGTGTTGCCTTATCATGGCGCGGGACCGTTTGCGCCTTTTGGCTCACGTATAGGATAGTGTCGCTAGCATCCATATGGCAGAGAACCCGGGCCGACATGACTAGTCGTGAACCCAAAGTGGCACTAACTTACGGGGACAGGCATACATGAATCAACATCGAGCATGTCGATTGACGCCAGCGAATCCGGGCTATAGCACTGGGCTAACAGGACTCTGGTGAACCGGGCTGTAGCAGGCTAGGAAGGATTCCGGATGTCACCGCGTGACATTTCCCCGAAGGGCCAGACACAGGAACGAAGTGAATCACATGCCGGCCAGTCAAGTGTTCCGGAGCAGTAGTACTGGGCTAGCAGGACTCCGGTGAACTGGGATGTAGCGGACTACTATGGCTCATGGAAGCACAAGACTACATTTCCCCATAAGAGAGGCTACCAAGGATAAACAACTAGGTTGTCGGATCCCACACATATCAATCATTTCAATCATACACACAATATGCTCGATATGTGTAATTACAACATGGCATCACAACAAAACTCTACGACTCAAAGTATTTATTAGGCTCTGAGGAGCCAAATATTACAAACATGGGCCTCATGACCCAACATACAGAGCATACAAGCATCAAGCACATGCGGAAGCTTAACATGTCTGAGTACAGACATCTACAAATGAAAAAGGCTGAGAAGCCTGACTATCCACAAGACCCTCCCAAGGGTACAAGATCGTAGCTGAGGTAACAAGCTAAACGTCGAAGTCCACACAGAACTACTAGCGAGACTGACGTCTCTCTGCAAAACATAAAATAGGCAAACATGAGTACAAATGTACCCAGCAAGACTTACATCAGAACTAGCTACATATGCATCGGTATTAAAAAAGGGGGTGGTGGAGTTTAACTGCAGCAAGCCAGCTTTGACTCGGTGGCTATCCTGAACTATGACTGCAAGCAACTCTTTTGAGGTGGCGCATGCAGTCCACATATTCACCATACAAATACACCACTATGGATCCGCTCCCGTCTCCCTACGAGAACGCCATCCATAGCACTCACGCTTATCTTGCACATTTTAGATTATCCACTTTCACTTGTCTATGAACTGTACAGGCAACCCAGAAGTCCTTTTCCGTGGACACGGCTATTCGAATAGATAATGTTAACCCTGCAGGGGTGTACTTCTTCACACACGCTCTCACCACTTATCGCCGTTTACACGACATGTACTCGGCAACCTTCAAGCGGAAGCCCAGCGAGGGTGTCGGCCACGACCTGACTAACCACACAAGTTTCTCGTCCAGGTTTATCGCCTATTCTGGTTCCATCCGAAAGGAGATCCGGCTGGGGTGTCGCTCACGGCCCCAAACAATGTGAGCGGGGTTCCCAAGCCCACCTCTACGGGTGGATCTACGCTTGGTACACCGTGCCACGGTGCCTAGTCTATCCCAAGCCCACCTTTATCGGGTGCCACTTGGTAGACTACTAACACAATCTACAAACACGAGAAACTAGTTGCAACTCCTGGACAGAGATCGAGTTAGTTAATAAGCCGAGAGGGGTCGAATTACCGGAACCCAATGTGTGGTAGTAACTGTTCATGGATCACAAACACAGAACTCAGTTCCTGAGGACGGTTTCAATGAGACAACCCACCATGTACTCCTACATGGCCTCTCACCGCTACCTTTACCAAATCGTGTTCACACACTTAGCTCTCAATAGTAGGACATGTTCACAACTTTGCAATTCATCCCCCGTGAATCAGACCTGACACAACTCTAAGCAATAGCAGGCATGACAACACAAGCATGAATGAGTAGGCACATCAAGGCTCAAACAACTCCTACTCATGCTAGTGGGTTTCATCTATTCTTTGTGGCAATGACAGGTCATGCAGAGGAAATGGGTTCAACTACCGCAGCATGTAACAGTTGAATCGCTGTTGTCCTAATGTAGTAAAAGAGAGCAGGAGCGAGAGAGTGGGATTGTATCAGGATGAACAAGGGGGTTTTTCTTGCCTAGCACTTCTGAAGATATTATAGCTCTTCATCGGTGTCACCGAACTCATCGCCGAGATACGCCTACCGAGAGGGGACAAGCACCGGCGACTGAGAAAGAAACACAATCAATGCAATGCACAAAATGATGCATGCTCATGACATGGTAATATGAGTGTGTTGGGCTAATGCAACTACAACCAGATGGGTTTGAGATATTTTGAACCAAAGATTCAAAGTTCAAACTCATTTGTGATCTTAAATAGTGCTTTATCATGTTTTGCACTAAACAGCAATTTAACTTGTTTAAACAAGCATGAAACCAGTACTCATGGAAATATTGGATTTTTCTGATCATTTTTCATATATAACTTGTTTCATTCTGAGCTATGGTTGATTTTATATGATTTTTAGAAGTTTTGCTAATTTTCTGGAATTCCTGTATAAGAGTAAATCCAGAAAAAGAGTTACTGCGTCAGCACTACGTCACTGCGACGTCAGCAGGTCAACGGGGTGGTCCAGGTCAAACTGACTAGTGGGTCCCGCGTGCCAGTGTCATTAGTCTAACTAATTTTTAGTTAGTCCTAATCCTAACTTAATTAGCAGGCGGGTCCCATTTGTCATAGACCCAGAGAGGTCAAACTAGGCCCACCCGGGGTCAACCGGTCAGCGGGGTCAAACCTGCCGGCGTTGAGCCGCCGGCGAGGCTGAGACAGCGGAGACCATCATAAACGCTGCCCCGGCCACGGTTCGATGCGCGGGTGGGTGCTACGGGTAGCTGGCGGTATGGCGCATCCAACGGTGACGGTGGTTGGTGCTGGGGTGGCAGGGAACGACGATGGCGTCGAGCCGGGAGGCGGCCGGAGCTCGGGTGTTCGCGGGACCGGCGCTGCGGTGTGCAAACGAGACGGCTGTCGCGCTAGTTTTTCTCTATGGGACGTTGCGAGTGCAACGGACACACGCGTGGGACCAAAAGGTCACCAGGGCTGCACCGGCGACGAGCCCGTGTGGCGGCGGCTACGGTAAGCAAGGGGACGACGGCTACGGTGACCAAACGGAAGCGGGGTTAGGGGAGAAATGACCGGGGGCTCACCACGGTCACGAAGAGATGATCGGCGGGCTCGGGGGAGGTCGGACGACGACAAATTTGACGGCCGCGATCGTCGGGGCAGAGGTTGATGACGATAGCGATGGCGACATTCTAGGGCCTCCGGCGTCGTACAACTCGGTGGAGAGGATGAGGGGACCGAGGCGGTTCTTCTGGACAGCTCAGGGGAGAGATGCAACGGCGGTGGGCGCGGTGGTGGTGAGCGGCGTCGACGGCAGCGCTCGGTTGCGAGAGGGAGAGAGAGCAGAGGAGGGGAGAAGGCACGGGAGAGAGTGAGAGGGCCTGGGGGGCGCGTGGCGATGCCAGAGAAGGCCAGGGCGAAGCGGCAAGCAGGAGGTGGCCATCGGTGGCCGTGCGCGTGCTGGCGCGCCGCGGGCACACGCCCTCGTCCTTCTGGCGCAAGGAGGAGGACGACTGGCAGCGCCAGGTGGGCTGGGCCGGCTGGCCTGCGGTTAGGTTGCCAGGTAAGTGGCCCAGGTGCTGGTCTCTCTCTCTCTCTCTCTGTTAATTCTGTTATTGTTTTCTATTTTTATTCCTCTGTTTTGAATTAGTAAAAATACTAATTCATTTTGTAAAATCCTGAAAATAATTATGGGCACTTTTGAAATTATTTCCAACAGCCCTCAAATGCTTTCAAGATTATTTGGACACTTAAAATATTTTATAGAATTTAAATGTCCAAATTCAAATACTTATGATTTAATTCAAAAAATCCAGAATGACCTAGAAAAATGTGCACCATTTTTGGTAGAGGTTCTGGACCAAGGCAAAGATGATGAACATTTTAGAAGGGCATTTCAGGTTCATTGAAGATAATTTAGTAAACCCTAGTTGGTTTCAGGGGGGTGCTGGGGGTTCTGTCATCTCCATTTCAACTTTCTGTGAAAAGTAAACATGATGCAACACCAGATGCTAGCACTAAGCATTGTCAGAACTAGGGATGTGACACTTTGACATGAGGCCGCAGGTGACAGAGGAGGAGCAGGCAGAGTGCGGTAGCGTCACAATAGGCACGCTCGCCAACGCGGTTTGGATTGAAGGATCTTTCTCCAAGTCTTCCAATCTATGGCAGCAGGGGTGGTTTTATATCAACGAGCCGCGGGGCTCCAACTGGGCGGCTACGCCTGCGTTCCGACCCGGCCCTCCAATTCAGCTTGCTTCATGGATCAATAAGGGACTGGACGGGGGATCTGTCAATCAAGTGCAGACTCTGCAAGGTCGCATCCGAAGCCTTACCGAGAAGGGCATCAGTCTTGTGAACATCGTTCAAGTAATGCTAGTCCGCCGGACCCTGCCATGTCAGCGGCGGCCTCTCCGTATGTGGGAGTTTAATACAGAAGGGCAGCGGCCTCTTTAGCACTTCTTCGGCACCACGCACAAGGAATGTGGAAATTATATTTCGGGGAACGAGAGCAGTGGTCGGACACCACCGAAGATGTCGGCCTTCACTGCAATCATCCGGACACTGTGGTAAGTACTCAAACTCTGAACACCTTCCATTCAAGCATCTCTTGACAAGATACTGAACAATCCGTCCCTATACAGGACTGGATAAACAAAGCGGTGTTAATCTGGTGTCCGGCGCCCCTTCCCGAAGACTCTGCGACCGCCCTGCTGACGAGAATGCTAATTCCCACGCCATACCAGGTGTCTGTAGAGGGGGGCGAGAGCGAGGAGCCCGAAGGTGATACCCGCCCTGAGGACGAATTAGACGCTGTGTTTGGGGAAACCGAAACTCCTTTGCCCAAGGGCAAAGGTGCGGAGGAGGCTCTCCATGGCAAAAAGAGGGCTGCTTCCGAAGATCAGGAGGGGAAGCCTTCCAAGAGAGGAAAAATGCCATCGTCGGGCAGTTTGGGCCGGGCGAGCGATGCTGCCGTAAGGCTTTCTGGCGAGGACGAACCTCTGGCCAAACCGTAAGTGAGGCTGGGGCACTTTAAATGTACCTCATTCTTTTCCTATTAGTGAAGTAATCATCCGATATATGCACATCCACGCAGGTTAACGCCTGGTGTTTCTCAATCGTCCTCCTCCTCGGGAGACCTTCTTCCAAGATGATGGAGAGTGACACGCCATCTCCGGCCTCTTCGCCCAACAGGGGGGATGATACCGAGGTATCGTCCCGAAGGGCTCCTCCCAATCGTCAGGCAGCGCAGGAAACGAAGAAGGCGTTACCCGAAGGTGGCGCCTCTGTCATGCAGGGTTTGGGAATCAAGAATGACAGCCCCAAACCATCCGGTTTACAGCCGGAGATGATTCTGTGGGAGAGTAAGCAGATTCCCTCAAAGGAATGCCATACTCCGGCTGCGGTTTCCGAAGACCCCGGAGCACCGGAAACGCTGACAGACATGTTGCGGCGAGCGCCCATTTCAGAGAAGCACTGTGCCTTAATGATTACGGTGGTTGAAAAGGTCCTATCCGCGAAAAGCAGATTGAATGAGGCCTTCTCGAGCCTTCTAAGAGGTTTTGAGGTTTGTGATGTAGTTTTGCCAATTGAATAATATTGACAGAATGCACCTGTTGTATATGCAGTAGCCCCTGAGACTCGGATTGCCTTCCGAAGGAAGCGATCGGAGGATCAAAAAGATATGCTCAGTTACTAACCTTGATTTAACTTGGAATACAGGCTGCCTCCCCTCCTGCGGCTAACCGAAATACGGAAGTGGCCGAACTGTAGCGAAAGCTGGATATTGCAGAAGATGACATTGCATTGATCAACAGGCGTCTTGACAACTTGCAAGGTATATATTTCGAGCATTGCTTACACCAATGTTCTTGTAATGTAGGCCTGACGCCGAAAAGGGTTTTAAATGATATGTGTATGATTGCAGATGGTGCTGCCGCTGTTGAAGCTCTTCGGGCGGAGCTAGCCCGGGCCAAGAAGCAGGCTTGGTGTAGTGATGTGGCTGCCGAGAAGGCATCGGCTGATCTAAGAGCTGAACAGGCAGCTTAGCGCCAAAGTGAGGAGAAAATATCCGCACTGGCGCTTGAATTGAAGAATACTGCCAGCCGCTGTGAATTCCTTGAGAAGGAGAATAAAGCCAAAATGGCTGAACTTGATACGCCCGTACAAGAGGCGAGTGAAGCTCGTACTGAATCTAGGGCAGCTCATGTAGAGATTCGGCAGGCTAATGAGATAGTGGCCGGTAAGCCCTTTTTGCTTCAGACTAAGTTTGGCGATCCGGACTATGCTCAACTGAACTAGGTCTGGAGTTCTCCGGCTGAATTTTTGGACTTGTCGAAGAGTTCTTCCGATGCGGCGCAATTTTACCAAGCGCAAGAGGGGTATGCAACGGAGAAGCTTTTATGTTCACAATTTGGCGCATCTAAGCGCCCTCTGTTGCTAAATGAACAGATGTCCCAATGGGCCGAGCTTCATAGGATATCCGGCGATGCCATGAAGAACGTCATAATCCGGCTGTGGCCGAGTGAACCTGTTCCCAAGAGCTATTTTGGCCTGGTGCGGCGTCTTGTTGATGCGGTGCCACGTATCGATGCTGTGAAGCGGTCGGAATGCACTCAGAGTGCACGGATGGCCTTTGCCCGAGTCAAGACGTTCTGGGGGAAGATGAAGGCCGTTGATGTTGCGCCGAAGAGTCCGCCCAAGGGCAAGGACCGTAATGAGCTGGAGCATTATTTTGAAGATGTCCTGGAAGCTGCCCGCCTGATAGAGGGTCAATGCTCGAAGAACATAATGTTCAAGTGAGGTGTATTAGAATTGTAAAAGACAATTTTATAATTGATCTATTATATATTTTTGCTCCAAAGCTTGAATTCCTCATGTGCGGCCGTTTTAATATAATCTGAAAGTTTCCAGTCGTCGGCTTCAGCCCCCTCGTAGGAAGTACAGAAGTGTTCGGAAAAGCATTTAATCACTCTTTATCCAACGTCTTGGTCCGTAAAGGAGGTGATAATGCAGCGAACCAGGCAATCGGACTATAAGGCGTTAACACTTTCACTTAGCCATAGGAGTTTTATGGTGGGGCTACGACATAGCCCCTGGTATATATGCGGCGTATAATGCCTTGCATATTTGATCTGAAAAAGATCCCTCGTGTAACACGGAGAATCGCTAAGGATTCCAAGAAGTCGTCAAGTGGTTGATCAGCTCTCGCCGCATCATGACAGTCAGTTTTCGGCTCTCTCTACTGAGATGCTCGTCTGGTTTAGACAAGGACACAATCGCAGTAGTTCTCCCTTTACTACCCTAGCCGATAGAGCGGAACGTAGGGTAGCACGCATAGGAGCCGGGCAACCCAACTATTGACCCAAGACAATGATTCGAAGCTGATGCATATAAGGCCAAACTTGCGACGCCGAAGTACTCTATAGAGTTGTTCGGAATTTTGCTGGCAACTCTTTCGTTCCCATACCGAGCCCCTGGCAGGGTATGCCGAGGTGCATCTGTAACGCAGCCGTTGAGGCCGTACTCATTGTTGAAAAAGTATGAAAGATTAGTTTGGCTGAGGTTTACTGAGAGTAGAGCAATACGCCAATGACGAATGTATATATATATATATATATATATATATATATATATATATATATATATATGTGAAATAAAAATAAACCACAAGCCCGCCTATTTGACATGCTTGGGGTCGGGAACAGAGGAAAAAGGGCATGGTACAGGCTCGGAATCAAGAGTGTGGTCTACAAAAAGTTATTTTGGACCTCCTGTCGCACGTCTGCGCCGCCCGTCCTCGGGGAGGGGAATCCTTAACGGAAGTATCCCCTTAGGTGAGTGTACAGATCCAAATTCTGATAGAGTCTGTTTGAGATTCTATCGTGTTGGTCACCTGTTCTTTAGAAATGATACAGAAAAAATAAGAAAAACGGATAAAAACGTTACAGGGAATCTTGCAGGGTTGTCCATATTGTGCTTCTGCCGATGCCCATGGTATCTTGAGTGCATAGTGATGTACGTGTGGTGTAGATCTCACTGGTATGGTAGGTGGGTGGCGGAAGCTGAACTGCTATTTCCGTTCCGGGAGTGGTCGAACTTCGGAGGGAAACTGCTTCTCACCCCTCATGTTCGGCTGGCGAGCCGCTCCGTCGTCTTTATCGCCTGGTGGCCTCCTCCCATTGCTATCGGCGTTAAGCTTGCCTGCCTTCTTGAGGACCCAACAGTTTCTGTTGGTATGGTTAGCTGGCTTATCAGGATGACTGATACGTCTCCGTCATATCTACTTTTCCAAACACTTTTGCCCTTGTTTTGGACTCCAACTTGTATAATTTGAATGGAACTAACCCGGACTGACGCTGTTTTCAGCAGAATTGCCATGGTGTTGTTTTATGTGCAGAAAACAAAAGTTCTCGAAATGACCTGAAACTCCACGGAATATCTTAGAATAAATAATAAAAAATCATCGCAAAAGATGAAGACCAGGGGCCCATACACTATCCACGAGGGTGGGGGCGCGCCCCTCCCCCCCTGGGCGCGCCGCCCTACCTCATGGGCCCCCTGGTGGCCCTCCGACGCCAACTCCAACTCCATATATTGGCTTTCAGGGAGAAAAAAATCAGAGAAAAAAGTTTCATCGCGTTTTACGATATGGAGCCTCCGCCAAGTCCTAATCTCCCTCGGGAGGGCTGATCTGGAGTCCGTTCGGGGCTCCGGAGAGGGGGGTTTGTCGCAGTCGTCATCATCAACCATCCTCCATCACCAATTTCATGATGCTCACCGCCGTGCGTGAGTAATTGCACAGTAGGCTTGCTAGACGGTGATGGCCGGGTTGGATGAGATTTATCATGTAATCGAGTTAGTTTTGTTAGGGTTTGATCCCTAGTATCCACTATGTTCTGAGATTGATGTTGATATGACTTTGCTATGCTTAATGCTTGTCACTAGGGCCCGAGTGCCATGATTTCAGATCTGAACCTATTACGTTTTCATGAATATATGTCTGTTCTTGATCCTCTCTTGCAAGTCTATAGTCACCTACTATGTGTTATGATCCGGCAACCCCGAAGTGACAATAATCAGGACCACTCCCAGTGATGACCATAGTTTGAGGAGTTCATGTATCCACTATGTGCTAATGCTTTGTTCCAGTTCTCTATTAAAAGGAGGCATTAATATCCCTTAGTTTCCAATAGGACCCCGCTGCCACGGGAGGGTAGGACAAAAGATGTCATGCAAGTTCTTTTCCATAAGCACGTATGACTATTTACGTAATACATGCCTACATTACATTGATGAGCTGGAGCTAGTTCTGTGTCACCCTATGTTATGACTGTTACATGACGAACCACATCCGGCGTAATTATCCATCACTGATCCGGTGCCTACGAGTTTTCCATATACTGGTTCTCGCTTATTTACTTTTTCGTTGCTACTGTTACAATCACTACAAAATACCAAAAACATTACTTTTGTTGTCTTTACTTTTGTTACCGTTACCACCACTACCATATTACTTTGCTACTAAACACTTTGTTGCAGATACTAAGTTTCCAGGTGTGGTTGAATTGACAACTCAGCTGCTAATACTTGAGAATATTCTTTGGCTCCCCTTGTGTCGAATCAATAAATTTGGGTTGAATACTCTACCCTCGAAGACTGTTGCGATCCCCAATACTTGTGGGTTATCAAGACCTTTTTCTGGCGCCGTTGTCGAGGATCATAGCTCTATTCTTTGAGTCACTTGGGATTTATATCTGCTGGACACTATGAATAACTTGAAATACGCAAGACAAAAATTTATCCCTCAACTACGAGGGGAGGTAAGGAATTGCCATCTAGCTCTGCACTTGATTCACCTTCTGTTATGAGTAAGCTAGCGACACCTAAACCTGCTTCTGCTATTCGTTCCAATATGCCGAATGTTATTGATGATGCCACTTCTGCTATGCATGATACTTATGATGAAACTACTTCTATGCTTGATACTACTGTGCCCCTTGGTGAATTTCTAGATGAACAAATTTCTAGGTCTAGAGAAATAGAAATTATTGAAACTGAACACGATGATGTTAGTAATGATGATAATATGCCCGCTATTCCTGAGGGCTATCTTTTCGATGCTGAATCTACAGCAGCAATTCTTGCTTGCCAGGATAGATATGAACTTCAGAGGTTGCTAGTTAAATGGAGTAAAGAATCTTTTAGAGATAGGATGAGACCCGACCCTGCTTTTGCTACTTCACCTATCTGTGTTCCTGATCAGGATTATTATGATTTTTCCGTTGATCCAAATATAATTACTTTGGTTGAATCTGATCCTTTTATGGCTATGAATCAAACTGTTGTGGCACATCTTCGTAAGTTAAATGATATAACTGCCCTGTTTACTAATAATGAGAGATCGCGCTACCTTTATTTACTCAAAATATTTCCGTTCTCATTAAAGGGTGATGCTAAGAAATGGTTTAATTCTCTTGATATTGGTTGTGTGCAAAGTCCCCAGGATATGATTTATTACTTCTCTGCTAAATATATCCCTGCTCATAAGAAACAAGCTGCTTTGAGGGATATATATAATTTTGTGCAAATTGAAGAAGAGAGTCTCCACAAGCTTGGGGGAGGCTTCTCAAGTTACTTAATGCTTTGCCTGATCATCCTCTTAAGAAACCTGAAATACTTGATATCTTTTATAATGGACTAATCGATGCTTCCAGAGATTACACGGATAGTTGTGCCGGTTCTCTTTTCGTGGAAAGAACACCGGATGAAGCTGAAATTTTATTGAATAATATGTTGACAAATGAAAATAATTGGGCACCTCCTGAGCCGACTCCCGAGCCAGCTCCTGAGCCACTTCATGAGCCTATTCCTAAACCAACTCCGAAGAAGAGAGGTGTTCTATTTCTCAGTCCTGAAGATATGCAAGAGGCAAAGAAATCTATGAAAGAAAAAGGTATTAAAGCCGAAGATGTTAAGAATTTACCTCCTATTGAAGAAATACATGGTCTTAATTTACCGCCTGTTGAAGAAGTATATATCTCAATTACTTATTTACTGAACAACCTCCCGATATCCCGACACATGTAGTAAAGGTAAATTCTCTCTATAGATATGATAAAACTGAAGTCCCTCCTACTAAAATTGCTAGTCAGTGCTTGGATGAGTTTGATGACTTTATGTTTAAGCAAGATGACTTTAATGCTTATTTTGGTAGACAATTAAAACAGAATACCTTTATGATTAAACGCTTGAGTGATTATATGGCTAATATTAGAGGTGAACTTAAACTTGTTAGCAAACATGCTTCTATGGTTACCACTCAAGTAGAACAAGTACTTAAAGCTCAAAAAGAAGTGCTTAATGAAATGAATAGTAAGAAAAATGATTATGTTGTTAGAGTGGCTACTAGAAGTGGTAGAATGACTCAGCAACCTTTGTATCCTGAAGGCCACCCTAAGAGAATCGAGCAAGATTCTCAGAGAAATAATATAGATATGCCTAGTTCTTCTAAAAGGAAGAAAAAGAAAAATGATAGAACTATGCAAACTTCTAGTGAACCTGTTGCTGAACCACCTGAGAATCCAAATGATATCTCTATGTCTGATGCTGAAACACAATCTGGTAATGAACAATAACCTAGTGGAAATGTTAATGATAATGTTCATGATGATGCTCAACCTAGTAATGATAATGATGTAGAAGTTGAACCTGTTGTTGATCTTGATAACCCACAATCAAAGAATCAATGTTATGATAAAAGAGACTTCGTTGCTAGGAAACATGGTAAAGAAAGGGAACCATGGGTTCAGAAACCCATGCCTTTTCCTCCCAAACCATCAAAGAAAAAGGATTATGAGGATTTTGAGCGCTTTGCTGAAATGATTAGACCTATCTTTTTGCGTATGCGATTAACTGATGTGCTCAAAACAAATCCTTATGCTAAGTATATGAAAGATATTGTTACAAATAAAAGAAAGATACCGGAAGCTGAAATTTCCACCATCCTTGCTAATTACACTTTTAAGGGTCGAATACCAAAGAAAATTGGAGATCCAGGAGTACCTACTATACCATGCTCCATTAAAAGAAATTATGTTAAACCGCTTTATGTGATCTTGGAGCCGGTGTTAGTGTTATGCCTCTCTCTTTATATCGTAGACTTGACTTGAATAAGTTGACATCTACTGAAATATCTTTGCAAATGGCTGATAAATCAACTACTATACCTGTAGGTATTTGTGAGGATGTGCCTGTTGTGGTTGCAAACGTTACTATTTTAACAGACTTTGTTATTCTTGATATTCCCGAGGATGATAGTATGTCTATTATTCTTGGAAGACCTTTCCTTAATACTGTACACTCATCGAATCAGCTACTTTGCCATCTTGACTCTTTGCAAATACGCTAGCGGACGGACAAATAACTCTTGCCATCGACTACCCAAAAGCAGACTGACAAAGAAGCTGGTGATAGCAAAGACCAAGGTTACCATCAGCCAGGTCTTTGCCGTCCTCATGACGGCAACAAGGTCGTTACCGTCGGCTAGCGGAATGACAAAGAGGAAGGCCCCAGCGAGTTGCAAAAAAAACCTAACGAGGGCCCTCTTTGCCGTCGCTAGCGGACGGCAAAAAAAGAAGAAGCCAGACGACAAAGGTGGCGGGACGGCAAGAGGCCCCACATGCGTTAGCGGGGCGCCCCACCCCCCTCTCTCTCTTTCTCTCCCTCTCGCCGGCCCCTTACGCACCACTGCCCGCCCTTGCGCCCCCCGCCCGTCGCCCGCCACCCAGCGCCCCCGCCGCTGCCCCCGCCGCCCTACCGTCTGGCGCGCCGCCACGCCCCGGCGCCCAGCACCTCGCGCCGCCCGCCCGCCGGCAGCCCGCCGCCCAGGCCGCCCGCCCCCTCCTCCGCCGCCCAGCCGCCCCCTCCTCCCACGCCCGCTGACCAGCGCCCCCCTGCCGCCCTGCCGTTTAGGCGCCGCCGCCCGGCACCTCCGCCCGCCCGCCGCCCGGCAGCGCCGCCCAGCCCGCCCCTCCTCCGCCGCGCCCAGTGCGCCCCCTCCTCCACCCTCATTGCGGGTGAGTCTCTTCTTCCTTTTTTTCCTTTTTTCTGTTTTTTTAGTTTTAGGTTTATGTTTAGTTTTAGGTTTATAGGTTTAGTTTTAGTTTAGTATTAGGTTTAGTTTTAGTTTAGTATTAGGTTTAGATTTAGAAGAGGAAGAAGAAGAAGAAAAGAGAGGAGAGGAGGAGAAGAAGAAGAGGAAAAGGAAAGGAGGAAGAAGAAGAAGAAGAAGAAGAAGAAGAAGAAGAAGAAGAAGAAGAAGAAGAAGAAGAAGAAGAAGAAGAAGAAGAAGAAGAAGAAGAAGAAGAAGAAGAAAAAGAAAAAAAGGAAGAAAAGGAAAAGGAGGAAGAAGAAAAAGGAAAAAAGGAAGAAAAGGAAAATGAAGAAGAAGAAGAAGACACCTGACCCCGAGACCCCGACCCCGACCCCGACCCCGACACCCCGACCCCGACTCTGACCCCGACACCCCGACCCTGCCCCGACCCGACCCGACACGAGACCTGCACCCGACCAAGACCCCGACACGACACCCGGACCCCGAGACCTCGACCCCGACCCCGAGACCCGACCCCGACCCCGACCCCCCGATCCCGACCCCGACACCCCGACCCCCAAGGCTGACCCGACACCTCGACCCGACACCCCGACCCCGAGCCTGACCAAACACCCCGACCCGAGCCTGACCCGACACCTGACCCCGACACCACACCCCGACCTCAAACAACACCCCGACACCGACCACGGCACTACCCGACACCCCGACCCGAAACAACTCCTCCTCCCCATTAATTATTTGATCTATTCCGATGAAACTTGATAGCTAGCTATATATGTGTCTTGAATCATCAGGATGCGTAACCAATATGTGTCTCCCGTTCGAAAGCGTCATAGTTATAAATATGCATGCATTTGCATATTTATAACCTTGATTCTTCAATTGTCCAACGCTATCCATGGACAGCCAGTATGTGTAGATTGGGTTCGTTTTCCCCATATGCTTTGCTCGGATCCGGCATATATTTCGATGATGCCTCCCCTGTTGTTCTCCGGTACACATCCTCTCCGCTTTATTGCGAGACGTGTATCGGGAGAACGGCGGGAGGTGCTGCCGAAATTTTGCGTCGGATCTGGAGCATAGCATGGGAAAATAAACCCAATCTACACATACACGGTGGGATTAGGACCTATCATTACCTATTAGAGTGTAGGTTGCATGGACGTAATAAAATTGACAAAGTAGATCAACCGATGAATATATACATGGTGAATTACATATATAATTGTTGTGTGTCCAGTAGCTACGAAAGTCAAGATGAGTGACCGTGCTTGGATGTATACGGTCACACCGGGTCGAGAACAAATGGAGCGCTGAATGGTTCACAAAAACTAAGGGGTTTGTGCAAGCCGCATTTGCAAATGGCCAAAAGAAAACCTGGTGCCCTTGTTTCCGGTGCGGCAATTGGGAAAAGAAGACAGAGGCTGAAATGGGCAAACACCTGCAGAAGAGTGGTTTTACGCCCGATTATATGGTGTGGACATTTCATGGTGAGTCTGCCCAACATGACCGAGCTGAGGTGGATCGTCGTCCGCACCGACGAGCATGGTACCGGATGGAAAACATGGTGCAAGGCTATGATGATGCTCGGGATTGAACGAGGAGATGGAGGAATCTGCAAAGGCCTTCAATGAAATGTTGGAGTCTTCAAACGTCCGCTCCACGAGCACACCGAGCTTTCTCGGTTGGATGTCATCTCACAAGTAATGGCTCAAGGCTCGGTTCAACTTGGGCAGAGAATGCTATGACGCAATTATGACAAGATTTGGACGCTTTCTACCCAAAGGCCATGTAATGCACGCAAACCTGTACCGGTCGGACAAAATCCTCCGTGCAATCAAGATGCCCTATGAGAAGATACATGCACTGTGAGAAAGGATGTGCCTTATTTAGGCTTGACTATGCGGACTTGAACTATTGTCCCATTTGCAAGTCTTCCGTATATTGTGGTAGACAACGGTATGGGTGAGAAGACACGCACCAAAATCCCGTTAGTGTTCTTGGTATATGCCAATCGTACCAAGACTTCAACGTCTTTTCATGGTCGAAGAGACGGCCAGACAGATGACATGGCACAAAACAGGCAAAAGAACCGAACTAGATGCAGATGGGAATCTAATGATGGTACACACATTAGATGGTGTTGCGTGGAAAAAGTTTGATGAATTACATGCTGACAGAGCGGCAGATCCGAGGCATCCTCGAGTCGGCATCAGCACGGATGGGTTCAGTGTGTTTGGTATGACGGCAGCCCAATATGATTGTTGGCCCGTGATTTGTCTTTCCACTCAATCTCCCCCCTGGACAGATTATGCAAAGAAAGAACATTTTCCTGACGTTGATAATTCCAGGACCCAACTATCCGGGCAAAAATATGAATGTGTACATGCAGCCACTTAAGGACGAATTGCAAGAAGCCTGGGATAATGGGTTCAAGACATACGACGCCTTTAGCAAACGGAACTTCATAATGCGTGTTTGGTACATGTACTCGACGCATGACTTGCGGCACAGATGCGCGCTATTCGTTGGCTGGTGTGTGCATGGAAGGTTCCCGTGCCCCACATGCAAGGGAGCTCTTGAGTTTCGTTGGCTTCAGGCCGGTCGCAAGTTTTCTTGCTTCGACATGCATAGACAGTTCCTGGATCCTCGCCATAAGTTCAGGAAAGACAAGAAGAACTTCATCAGGGTAAAGTTGTCAAAACTCTGCACCACCTGCATTGACAGCCAATGCACCCTGGATCGGTTAAACGCCTCGAGCGGATCCACAACGCGTCGTGGTACTTCAAGGGGTATAATACTAAGCACGCGTGGACTCACAAAACATGCTTATGGGATCTGCCTTACTTCAAAGACCTCCTTTGCCCACACAACATCGACGTGATGCACATCGAGAAGAATATCGCCGAGGCACTTTTTGGTACATTGTTCGCATAGATGGGAAGTCAAAGGATAATACTAAGGCTAGAGTCGATCTGAGGCGCTATGTGATAGGCCGTTACAAAACATGAAAGAACCGAAAGGAAAGTAGAATCGACGAAGCCAAAGGCATGGTTCAATCTTGGAAGGCCAGCTATGAGGGAAATTCTCTTGTGGGTGCAACAGCAGTTGATGTTCCCGATGGGTATGCAGTGAATCTAAAGAAGGGAGCGAATCTTGATAAACTCAAGATATTTGGTCTCAAGAGTCATGATTGGCACATATGGATTGAGCGGGTAATGCGGTGATGTTGCTGGCTTCATCCACGAGGATGAATGGCTAATCTTGGCAGAACTCAGCTATTTCTTCCGTGTTCTTTGTGCGAAAGAACTATCGCTGGCGTGCTAGAAGAAATGGAAGAGTTGGCGCCGGACTTTATCTGCAAGTTAGAGAAGATCTTTCCACCGGCTTCTTTAATCCAATGCAGCATTTGATTTTGCATCTCCCGACCGAGGCAAGATTGGGGGGGGGGCCGTGCAAAATCGTTGGTGCTACCCAACTGAGAGAATGCAGAAGACGCTTCGACAAAAATGTAAAAATAAACGTAGAATTGAAGCATCGATGGCTGAGGCATTCATCACAGAGGAGGCGGCAAACTTCGTGAATAGCGCACTCTGAAGCCAAAAATCGTCATTTGCATAATCCGAAGCCTCGGTACAATCTTGTGAGCCTAAAAAGGTGGATCCAACCTCAGCCTATTCAAAGGGAATCTCGCACCAGCTAGTGTTTCACATCCAGTATCTTTGAATAACGAAGAATGGCGGACCATTTCGTTGTATATCTTCAACAACCTGATAGAAGTGCGGCCGTACATCGAGTAAGTTCTTGGTACATTGTTTACGCAACTTCTATTTCCTTTGAACTACTCTTATTCTGGATATGTCATACAGTCGATACTTCGCAATATTCTCTTCCGGAGCGTAGATCCAAAAGGATTCCGTCTAAGATTATGAGCTTCTCGCAAAGAATGGAGGTGGCTATCCCGTTTTCATCTCTTGGTTCAAACAAAGGGTAATTTCTATTAGACAATTTCATTTCATTCGCTAATTTGTGCATAATGCAACAATCCTTTCATATTAAACTTGTAGGCTAATTCAGAGTCTATGGACGCCGAATTGAGACAAGTCGCTAATGGTTTTGACTATAAGGTCCGTTCATTTGACAAGTACGACATCAACGGGTATCGCTTTCGTACCTATGGCAAAGAGCTATCTGTAACCAATCGAAAGTCAACAAATTGGTGTGTATCTGCTATCGTGAAGGAGGTACCGAGTATTATGGGAGAGTTGAAGCAATTTATGAACTTCGTTCTATGGTGAAAACCCACCGAATGTCGTAGTCTTCAAATGTTATTGGTTTCAGCCGAAGGAGACTAGAAGGACTCATGAACATGTAGGGCTAGTTGAAATCAACCAAAGCACTCATTTAGATGTTCCCGATGTCTATATTATGGCTCAACAAAGCGACCCAAGTATTCTATCTACCGTGGGCCTGCCAAACTAATCCAAATCTGAAAGGTTGGGATGTCGTTTATGAAGTGCCGCCACGTGCATAGACTTTCTCCCCCAAAGGAAGAGGATTATAAACCTCACATTAACCAGACACATATGAAGGAGAATTCTTCCAAGAGACACGTCTTTCCAAAAAGCGTTTGAGAACCGCTATACTTCACCCCAAAACATTGAAGTAGACAGCGACAATGAATCCGACATCACCCCAGAGGAGGAACAAGAAGAGCCAGAACAAGAAGAGGTTACCGCTGCGGATGACCTGTCAATGCTTGACCGATTACGTCAAGGTGGCCTTGCACATGTTGATGCCAATGAACCCTATGAGCCCGTCATTGATTATAGTGATGATGATGATTATGCATTTATTGATGATACTGATCGAGATTATTAGTAGTGTTAGGTATTACATTTTTTTATGTTGTACTTGATGATGATACACTTAAGTGATACACATATTATTATTCATGTCGGTCTTTTTTTATGTTGTACTAATTTCGTTTACTGTTTGTAATGGCAGGTGTTGAAAGATGGTGGGCGCTTGGCCGGAGCGTGGTCTCGAGGTCTTCCATTCCAGACGCACCTCTCCGCCGGCGTTGCCGGACAAGATGGCCACACCGCCGGGCCCTTCTTCGTCGACCGCGGTGCCCAAAGTAGGGACGAGGTAGGAAGAGAGGAGGTAGGGCACGTGGTCGTGGGAGAGGAGGTAGGGTGACTGCCACTGGCGCCTTCCTCGCCGCCACCCCCAGCTGTTTCACCCGAGCACGTGACTGCTAGGGTGGACTCGTCCGAGGAGGAGGCTACACGGTCCACGAGCCTCCGGTCCACGGGTCTTGGGCCCCGAGTTCGGCCCACGTGACCCCGGAGGAGCACACGTCCGGATGGGGTACCTGGCCGTATCAGCCCGAGGAGCCGAGTGGCCATCTTGATGATGGCGGGGAGCCGGTGATCTTGAGGAGGAGGGGGGCACCGTCTACCAGCGTGGTGCTACACGGCTCCCGTCCGTGCCGGTGACCCGCGAGCAGAGGTGGTTGATTTTCCCTGATGGGGAGAGGTACGTAAGTGCATTTAATATTTTTGTACCTTGTGCATTCACATTTTTTCAAATAACTAATGCATTGGCCTTGTCATGCTGCAGAGGTTGGGACCACCATCATAGTGTCCGCCGGCCCAACTCCGTCCTTGGAGTTCTTTGCCGGCAAAACTTCCCGGGGTTTGTCACGTTGCCTGGTGAGGGTCGGCTTCCAGAGCTTGGATTGAGCTGGGAGCACTACGTGGCTGCCCCGGCCCCGCCGGATGAGATTATCGGCGGTGTCGTGTGCGACACGAGGGCGCATATGGTGATCGAGAAAGTTCGGGTAATTTCTCCTTTACACATTTAAAAATCTTCAACTAGCTAGTTATTAATTGTACTAATCAATATTGTCTCATTTGATTGCAGACATTCTACAAGTGTGAGGAGGGACACGAGGAGGTCGCGGCACATGTTATCGAGAACGTCAAGAAGCGCCTACTCCGTAACTTACGGACGAGGCTCGGTGCAGTGCTGTTTGAGACTACTACACCTTGCGTGGTATCAAGAAGACCAAGCCGGCGTGCGCGATAAGTTCTGAGTAAGGAGCAGTACATGAAGGTAATTCTTAAGGCCTTCTCTACTTAAGTTCCTTCATTTAGTAATTCTTAGCCGTAGCGCTCAAGTTTCTATTTGCTAACTTAGGCGCCTCCGAGATGGTGTGCGGATCGGATGGATTGTTGGGAGGTGTTGGTCGATGAGTGGTGCTCAAAACAATGCCTAGCCCTCCACAACGAGGCCAAGGACAAACGTGCCCAAATGGAAGGTGTGCCACACCATCAAGGCAGCTCCAACTTATATCAGTTCGAGGCATGGCCCGGGTATGTGGTTTGCTTCATGATTCATGCAATTCATTCATCATGCTAGCTTGAGCCCTTTAATTACTAATTTTCATTGTTTCTCTCTTTCGTGCACGCTACAATAAGGCGGATAAGGTGCCGAGGTGTACGACCTGTATGCCATGGCCTACACCGCCTCTTTCAAGAAAGTCAAGGCTTTCTCTCGGTCGACCTCGATGATGCAAACAACTTCACCAACATCTCCTCCCACAACAAGCTCGTGAGATATAGAGATGAGGGGAAGGCGAGGAAAGGGAGGACTTTAACCCGAGCCGAGGTCCCATTGATCCAGCTGTTGATGATATCTGGTGGCGGGAGGTCCCATGGCTCCATAGCCATTGGAGATGGACTTATCCGTTGTCCTAGCACTCTCTCGGAGATCAAGGCGCGCCCGATCGAGCTCCGCTCTGAGATAAGGCCTCGTGAACGGCCGGTGCAACTCGCCATCAAGGTTAGTGATACATACTCAGTTATCTTTCTCCATTACATTGTGTGCGCTTCCATCAATGATTACAAATGGTCATGTGAGTGGTGTTGCAGGCTGCTATACAGAGTGAGAGAGATAGAACGGAGAAACTTCATGGAGGCGGCGGAGAGGCAGCGGGAGTTGGAGGAGAGGACGACAAAGATGATGGAGGAGGAGAGGGCACGGAATGACATGCAGGCAAGGGCCATGTACGAGCTCCTTGTGGTAAGTTTCTTCTACAGATTAGCCAAAACATTCATGTAGTGTTTGTCTCATTACTAACTAGTATGACTGAGTCGTCAAAACCAAATGTGCAGTCTGTGTGCGAGAAGACAGGTCAGACCGCTCCGCCGATGCCAGTGATTGCTCCTGGGACCATGGTGAGTTTTATTTGAATGGACATTACTTGCTAGTCTTAACATTTGAGTGTCATCATGCTAACAAGACATTGGAAATGATCTTTGGTGCAGCGTAACTCCAGACAAGCATCGCATACGATCCTTCTCCGACTACCGACACGAGCCACCCGCTCCTACACCTCCTGGATCTTGGTAAGTTTATCTAGTGTTTTGCTTAACACATGCATAAAGACCTAGACTTAGCTTTATTTCCTCCAATGCTTACCATAATGACCTAGACTTAGCTTCTTCTCCTCCAAAATGACTTAATAAGCTTACTTGACCTCCAAAACCATCCATTTTACCTAAGTTAGCTCTAAAACGATCTGCTTAGCTTACTTATGTCAAAAATTGCATAATTAGCTTAGTTAGCTCATAGGCGATCCATTTTACCTAAGTTAGCTCTAAAATGACCCATTTTACCTAGGTTAGCTTATAAATGATCCAGTTCATCCAAGTTAGCTCAAAATGACCCATTTCACCTAAATTAGCTCTTAAATGATCCATTTCACCAAGTTAGCTACAAACGATCCATTTCACCTAAATTAGCTCTTAAATGATCCATTTCACCTAAGTTAGCTCAAAAGATCCATTTCAACTAAATTAGCTCAAGAACGATCCATTTCAACTAAGTTAGCTCATAAAAGATCCATTTCAACTAAATTAGCTCATAAATGATCCATTTCAACTAAGTTAGCTCATAAATGATCCATTTCACCTTAGCTAGCTCATAAACGACCCATTTCAACTTAGTTAGCTCATAAATGATCCATTTCACCTTAGCTAGCTCATAAGCGACCCATTTCAACTTAGTTAGCTCATATATGATCCATTTCACGTAAGTTAGCTCATAAATGGCATACTCTTCTTGTTCTAGTCTTCTTCTTGTTCTACTCTTCTTGTTCTAGTCTTCTTCTTGTTCTACTCTTCTTGTTCTAACTTTCTTATTTTTCATTTTGCAGATTTCATTCACTTGACGAAAGCTTGCATAGATGGAGTGCTCCTTATCCCTTTCTCTGTTTCTTTTGTATCGTTGAACTATGCATGTATCGTTGGATGAAACTATTGTAATATATATGGTTGGATGCCTCTATGTTGAACTTGTTATGTATGATGGAACTATGCATGTAATATATATGTTTGGATGATGAAGCTATGTGTTGGATATCTTATATGTTTGCTCTGTAATGGCCTTTTGAAATATATCTATATATGTCATATATATTTGTGATGAAAATTGTTGGATTTAATAAAAAACATATAAAAGAGCCAATATGCAGGCTCTTTGCCGTCTGCCCCCGACCGCACCGCGCTCTTGGCCGTCTTCCGCGGCCGGCAAAGACGACACGTGGCAGCAAGCTGTGCTTCCTGGAAGCTGACCCAGTTGGTCACGTTGCCATCGATGGCGACGGCAAAGAACCTGCACTTTGCCATCCGTGGCGACGGCAAAGAACCTGCACTTTGCCATCGATGGCGACGGCAAAGACACTAGAAATTTTGCCGTCGGCGGACGGCAAAGGCTGCCGTTAGACACTTAACGGATCGACGGGCGCAATTATTGCCGTCCGCTCTCTTTGCCGTCGTCGTCATGGACGGCAAAGAACCTTTGCCGTCACCGCCAGGAAGCGGACGGCAAAGTAGCTGTTACCGTAGCCTCACGTTGCGAACTGTTGCCGTCCGCGGCTGACGGCAAAGGATTTTGCCGTCCGCCATTCATGCCTTTGCCGTCCGCCATGGCAGACGGCAAAGTAGCTGATTCCTGTAGTGGTAGGGGCTGTTATTGATTGCAACAAAGGCAATTTCACTTCTCATGTTAATGGTAATGAGCATACGGTACACTTTCCGAGGAAACAACCTCAAGTTTATAGTACCAACTCTATTAGAAAAATTCCATCGATTATATTTGGAGGTTTTGAATTTCCTCTCCCTACTGTTAAGAAGAAATATGATATACTTATTATTGGGGATGTCCATATCCCGGTTGAGAGAAAACAATATGCTTAGGAAGATGTTCCAAGGTGGTTCTTCAAGGAAGCAAGGTCCCATGCTTGCAATGCGTGATGGTGACAAGGAACCACCAAGAGACGCTCTCGTGAGGCCCTGTGAATGGCCTTTGGAAAATTTTATGAATCAAGTGGGAATTAAAGAAGAATTCTACACATATTTGCGTAATGCTGGTCTTGAGGACTTTGAAGCTGATAAATGCCCCCAGTATCGTGATCTCACAAGTTCATTTGTGGGGAGGTTTGAGTTTTCATCTTCGTGTAATTCTCCTTCAGTCATGTTTGACCTTTATGACAAATCTTATACCATGGACTTAGAGGATTTCACTCTTGCATGCAAACTTCCATCTTGGGGTAATGTCAGGTATCCCCCTAAATCTGAATATAGAGACTTTCTTGCTAGAATAACTGTGGGGGAATCTAGAGATATAATACAAGCCACTATAGGGAGCATTCACTTTCCTGCTATACATTATTTTGCTCTCTTTATAGGTAGATGCATAAATGCTAAAGATGAAGCATGTCACATGTGTGCCCCTGATCTCAGCATTCTCAGAAGTGCTGTGTTAGGAGACCTCTTATCATATGGGAGCCATTGTAGCTCATAGGTTGCATCATAATAGACATAATGGAGATTTCTTCGGAGGAATTTATGCAACCCCCTTAGCTGATTTCCTTGATGTAGACATTCGTGAGGGATATATGGAGTTACCCCCTACTTATTTGTACCTTGATTCCATGTTTTCCCACCAGTTTGTTGAGAGGACTGGACCACCTCTCCAGTATCGACTAATCTTTAACAAACGGCATGTTGTCCATGTCACTCTTCCTGCTCCTACCTTCTTTGATTTTCAGGCGAGAGGAAAATATATTATTACCAGAGAGGAGGCAGATGAGTACGAGAGGAGAGCTGAGGCAGCTCGACGCCACGCTGCTGCTCAGCAGGCGGTAGCCGCTGCATCGCGGTACGACCCCAGCTTCACCTACGGGTATCAGCCAGGCTATCCCTGGCAATAGACCAACTTAGGCCAAAAGCCTAAGCTTGTGGGAGTATGTATTTCCCACCAACGTTACATTTATGCTCACACACACACTCATTGCTAGATGTCGGTGCTTATATTCTTTCACTGTAATATCCATGTTAGTTTAAGTTTGTTTTTCCTGCTTTCTTCTTGTGTGTTTGATAAGCCTTAAGAAAAAAACAAAAAATTAGTTAGTCTACTTTCATGCTTGTAGTAGAATTAAAAAGAAAACCCAAAAATATTTCCCGTTCTTCTTTTGCTTGTTGGGAGCTTTCCCGTGTAAATAGTTTTTATTTCTTTTCCTTTCTTTGGAGGTCGAGAAGACTATACTGAAAATGCTTAGTGGCTCTCATATGCATTATTGTTTATCTAACTTAGTGTCTATATTACTTGTCTTGTCTCTTGAGTTGAAAGCTTGCAGATTCTAGCTTAGTCCAATGCACGTGCACTATTATTATTATACACACCGTTTGGTCGTGCAAGTGAAAGGCAATAATGATGATATATGATGGACTTATTGGGATAAGAAAAGCTGGTATGAACTCGACCTCTCTTGTTTTTGTAAATATGATGATTCATCGTTCCTGATTCAGCTATTATGAAGTAAACATATTTGCAATGACATTTAGTGATTATAGTTGCTTGTGCAATGCTTGATTAGCTATGAGTTATAATGGTTTACCTTGCGTGCCAACATGCTATTAGAATGATTATGATGTGGTATGATAGGATGGTATCCTCCTTTGAATGAATTGAGTGACTCGACTTGGCACATGTTCACGCATGTAGTTGAATCAGATCAACATAGCCTTCATGATATTTATGTTCATGGTGGATTATATCCTACTCATGCTTATATTCGTGTAAATTAATTTTAATGCATGTTTTACATTGTTGTCGCTCTCTCGATTAGTTGCTTCCAGGTCTTTTGCTAGCCTTCACTGTACTAAGCGGGAATACCGCTTGTGCATCCAAACTCCTTAAACCCCAAAGTTGTTCCATATGAGTCCACTATACCTTCCTATATGCGGTATCTACCTGCCGTTCCAAGTAAATTTGTATGTGCCAAACTCCAAACCTTCAAATAAAAATTCTGTTTTGTATGCTCGAGCAGCTCATGTGCAACTAGGGCTGCCTATATCTTCCATGCTAGGTGGGTTATTCTCAAGAGGAGTGGACTCCGCTCCTCATTCACGAGAAAGGGTCGGTAACCGGGATGCCCAGTCCCATGATCCAAAAAGATCAAAGCAAATCAAAATAATTAAACAAAGCTCCCCCTGGGACCCGTTGAATGTTGGAGGCACTCGTTGTTTCAAGCAAGCCATGGATTGATGCTTGTGGAGGAGGGGGAGTATAAACCTTTACCATTCTGTTTGGGAACTGCCTATAATGCATGTAGTATGGAAGATACAGCCATCTCATAGTTGTTATGTTGACAATGAAAGTATGCCGCTCAAAATATAATTTATCTCTATTTCAAAATCGAGCTCTGGCACCTCTACAAATCCCTGCTTCCCTCTGCGAAGGGCCTATCTATTTACTTTTATGTTGATTCATCACCCTTCTTATTAAAAAAGCACCCGCTGGAGAGCACACTGTCGTTTGCATTCATTATAATTGGTTTATGTTAGGTAATACTTGTATGGATCTCTTTTACCCTTAAATACAAAGTTTAATAAGTACGTGATATTTAAAGGTGAGCAGCATTTATGTTTTTCGGTGTCAGAAAGGGTTAGCGAGATACCATTTCATTATATCATGTTATGATTATTTTGAGAAAGTGTTGTCATCCGAGTTTTATTATTATGGCTCGCTAGCTGATTATATTATTGATATGAGTAATTGTGAGACCTACGTGTTATTGTGAGTATGGTTAGTTCATAATAATTGCTGAAACTTGAATGTTGGCTTTTCATGTTTACAACAACAAGAGCAAACAGAGTTTGTAAAAGTTTTTCTTTTTCTATTTCAGTTTGTCAACTGAATTGCTTGAGGACAAGCAAGGGTTTAAGCTTGGGGGAGTTGATACGTCTTCGTCAGATCTACTTTTCCAAAACGTTGCCCTTGTTTTGGACTCTAACTTGTATAATTTGAATGGAACTAACCCAGATCGATTGTTTTCAGCAGAATTGCCATGGTGTTGTTTTATGTGCAGAAAACATAAGTTCTCGGAATGACACGAAACTCCACGGAATATCTTAGAATAAATAATAAAAATCCTCGCCAAAGATGAAGACCAGGGGGCCCACACCTGTCCACGAGGTGGGGGCGCCCCTCCCCGGCGCCGCCGCCTACCTTGTGGGCCCCCTGGTGGCCCTCCGACGCCAACTCCAACTCCATATATGGGCTTTCAGGGAGAGAAAAATCAGAGAAAAAAGTTTCATCATGTTTTACGATACGAAGCCGCCGCCAAGCCCTAATCTCTCTTGGGAGGGCTGATCTGGTGTCCGTTCGGGGCTCCGGAGAGGGGGATTCGTCGCCGTCGTCATCATCAACCATCCTCCATCACCAATTTCATGATACTCACCGCCATGCGTGAGTAATTGCATCATAGGCTTGCTGGACGGTGATGGGTTGGATGAGATTTATCATGTAATCGAGTTAGTTTTGTTAGGGTTTGATCCCTAGTATCCATTATGTTCTGAGATTGATGTTGCTATGACTTTGCTATGCTTAATGCTTGTCACTAGGGCCCGAGTGCCATGATTTCAGATCTGAACCTATTATGTTTTCATGAATATATGTGTGTTCTTGATCCTATCTTGCAAGTCTATAGTCACCTACTATGTGTTATGATCCAGCAACCTCAAGTGACAATAATCAGGACCACTCCGGTGATGACCATAGTTTGAGGAGTTCATGTATTCACTATGTGCTAATGCTTTGTTCCGGTTCTCTATTAAAAGGAGGCCTTAATATCCCTTAGTTTCCAATAGGACCCGCTGCCACGGGAGGGTAGGACAAAAGATGTCATGCAAGTTCTTTTCCATAAGCACGTATGACTATTTACGGAATACATGCCTACATTACATTGGTGAACTGGAGCTAGTTCTGTGTCACCCTATGTTATGACTGTTACATGACAAACCACATCCGGCATAATTATCCATCACTGATCCGGTGCCTATGAGTTTTCCATATACTAGTTCTCGCTTATTTACTTTTCCGTTGCTACTGTTACAATCACTACAAAATACCAAAAACATTACTTTTGTTGTCTTTACTTTTGTTACCGTTACCACCACTATCATATTACTTTGCTACTAAACACTTTGCTGCAGATACTAAGTTTCGGTGTGGTTGAATTGACAACTCAGCTGCTAATACTTGAGAATATTCTTTGGCTCCCCTTGTGTCGAATCAATAAATTTGGGTTGAATACTCTACCCTCGAAAACTGTTGCGATCCCCTATACTTGTGGGTTATCAATCACCGGGAATCTGACAAGGTCGGTCCAATATTCTGTCAAGTGTGGATGATCCATCCTGGTTTGCCTTTAGTGGCTTCTTCCGTTGACCGGGTTTCGGATTGTGATATCCGGCGTTGACCGTTCTGTCACGTAATCTTTCAGTATTGTTGCGATTGTTGTGTTCGGTTCGTCGTGGCTTACCGTTGCCGTCTCATATTTCGGAAGTGCCCGGGTCACTGGGGTTGTTGCTTTTACGAGCGAGGCAGTTTTCTTCTCCCGCTCAAAAGCGAGTCATCAGAGTGGTAAGGGCTTTCATGGATTTGGGTCCTTCCTGGACGAGGTGACGCGCTAGCCATTCATCCCAGACGCCATGTTTGAAGGCTGCGAGGGCTTCTGCGTCCGGACAGTCGACAATTTGGTTCTTCTTGACTAAGAACCTAGTCCAGAGCTCCCTGGCTGACTCGCCTGGCTTCTGGACAATATGACTTAAGTCATCGGCATCTAGTGGCCAGACATATGTTCCTTGGAAGTTGTCTCGAAAGGCGTCTTCCAAGTCTTCCTAGCTACCAATAGAACTTTCTGGCAAACTGTTTAGCCAGTACAGAGCTGGCCCTTTAAGCTTGAGAGGTATGTATTTAATGGCATGAAGGTCGTCCCCGCGAGCCATGTGGATATGGAGGAGGTAATCCTCAATCCATACTGCGGGATCTGTTGTTCCATCGTATGATTCGATGTTAATGGGTTTAAACCCGTCTGGAAATTCATGCTCCATTACCTCGTCGGTGAAGCAGAGAGGGTGTGCGGCTCCTCTATGTTGAGCCACACTATGAAGCACCTCTAGCGGACTCTATTTACGGAGTTCGGACCGAGCGTGGTCGATTCTTTTGTGTCCAAATAGGTGACCATCATCACCGGTCGGGGCATGTCCCCGCGATCTGTGTATTGACTTCGTGTGTCCTGTTCTACCCTCCAGGTCATGTTGAATGTTGCGAGTGTTCCCCCGAGCTGTTTTGTTCTTGTTTTGACGGCCGGATGGGTTGGTATGATGCTCTGCTTGGGCTGCTGCTTTGTCCGGACCAAACTGTGGTCGGCCTACAACCTTATTCGATGGTGGTGTGGGCTCCAATGCCCTGCCATCGTATTGAGGGGGCCACCTGCTGTTGGGGTGGCTCTTGTCTGGGCCGATAAAGCCGTATTCTTTGGCGGCCAAGACCTCGGTCCGTCTATCATTGAGCAAATCTTGGCTCGCTTGAAGCTATAGCTGCTTCTTTCTTAGGCTCCTTGCGGTGGCTATGAGCTGGCGTTTAAAGCGCTCCTGCTCTAGAGGTTCCTTAGGCACGATAAAATCCTCATTGTCAAGGATCTCCTCTTCCTCGAAGATTGGGAGATAATTGCTATCCTCTGAGTCTCCATATGTTGCATGTTCATCAGGGCTGTCTTGCCCGCCTTCCTGTTCCTCCTGTTCGGATCCTACCTCAACAGGGTCTTCATCGTCCGGAGTGCTGTCTTCTCCGGTGCTAGTGTTATTTCCTCTTGAGCGCCGTGACTTGGAGCGGCGCAAGGCGCGCTGGTGTTGGGACTGTGCACCAAGAGTTTTATCCTCAACTGGGTCCTCCTTGTCATCATCGAAAGCGTCGTTGGGTGTGTCTATCATACACACGTCGTACCATGAAGTGTCCATCTCGCATCTGGCGGGTAGTGAGCTCTGGCCTTGTCCCTCATCGTCATCCGTACCGTCGATGTCATCGGGGCTGAGGTCAAGCGTGTTGGTTGGGTCTTCGACAGTGGCTATGAAGTGGGTGGCGGGTGGGAAGCAAAATTCTCCATCATCAGCCGCAAGTTCGAACCAAACATAGTTCAGTGGCGAGGCGCCTACCAAAGATGGGTTTTTTTAACGAGTTTAGTACATCACCCATGGGCGAGTGTTGGAAGACGTCTGCGGCACTGAACTTGAAGATCGATAACCGATCGAGTTCGGTATCTGCGGACTCGCATGGTTCGGAACCTGTCGCCGGGGACGAGTCCGGGGTTCCGCTAATGCAGATATCATACGCAGTAGAATCTGTGTGCAGCTCCAACGCTGCGGAATCAGTAGCCCCCGTGATGGGGTTGAGCTTCCCATCCTGGGACAACTTGATCTGCTCCGAATCAAAGGCCAGAGTTGCTGCAGGAGCTATCTCCTGGATGTGGCCCGATGACAGGTTTAAGCCATGTCCATCGAGGCGGCGGGGAGCGATTGCCGGGGTCTCGAATTCGTCGAAGATCAAGTCTCCACAGACGTCCGCAACATAGTTCAAGCTTCCAAATCTGACCTGATGGCCAGGGGCGTAGCTGTCGATCTACTCCAGATGGCCAAGCGAGTTGGCCCGCAGTACGATGCTACCGAACACGAAGATCTGTCCGGGGAGAAAGGTTTGTCCCTGGACAACTTCATCATCGATGATTGAAGGGGCCATCGAACCTTTTGTCGACGACACAGTGGTACTCTCAATGAAAGCACCAATGTCGGTGTCAAAACCGGCGGATGTGGCGACCGGATTTTCGGGATATAATTTCCAGAAAATGGCCCTTGTGTTCACCAGCCCCAGGATTACTGTTAGCTGATGAGGCACCAACTTGATACAGAAATTTCAAGCAAAATACAAAATATGTGGTACAAGACCATTCTGGCCGATGAGTACAACAAATGGTTTCTAGTGGTTGATGGCGGAAGCGGTTTGTGGATCATCAGCGCCTATGGGACTCCATTTCCCACAGGAACAGCTGACCAGGTTAACTCCTATCTTCGCGAGACTGCTATCACCATTGCTTAGGTTCCGGGGCTGTCATCACGGTCGCTCCTCTCCACGCAAGAAATCTCCCCAAGACAATAGCCAGGGACAAGCCAGTGAGTACTTTGAATGTACTCGCAAACATTATGAACACAGGTATAATGCAACAACCGATAATCATGCTTTGAAAATATTCTATGATCACAACGTCAGTCATAAAAAAAATAAATTCCTTGATGCATGCAGGCAGGTTATTAATGTGTAACCATGAATATGTAATGACAGAGTAGGAATAAACTGCACCATCCGGATGTGCAGGCGGCGTCTTGAATTGATGGTAAATAACAAGCATGCCTCAGTCGGGCGTCTGAGCGACACCACATAAAGGGCTTATAAAGTAAAATAGATATCAAGCATGCCACAGTCGGGCGTCTCAGCGACACCACATAAAGGGCTTATAAAGTAAAATAAATAACAAGCATGCCCGCGATCGAGGCGTCTCAGCGACACCACATAATGGGCTTATAAAGTAAAATAAATAACAAGCATGCCACAGTCGGGCGTCTCAGCGACACCACATAAAGGGCTTATAAAGTGAAAGAAATATCAAGTATGCCACAGTCGGGCGTCTCAGCGACACCACATAAAGGGCTTATAAAGTAAAATAAATAACAAGCATGCCACAGTCGGGCGTCTCAGCGACACCACATAAAGGGCTTATAATTAATCACAGTGAATATCCAGGAGGTAGAATCATCCCAGGGATGCTTGATAATTCAGATAATATAACGGTTAGTCCATAGCAAAATAATAATCATGGTCCTCACAAGTCACAAGTCGGTATCCCAGTTTGGTTTAACAGTTTCTCCTCCGAAGACCGACACTAAGACCAACACTTGACCCATCCCAAACTGTAATCCTTAACCATGGACACGGCTATTCGAATAGGTTTAATCTCTGCAGAGGGTGTACTCTTTACCCACGAGTAACGGATTCCTTTAGTCCATCAGGACTAATTCCGTCTACGGCCTTTTTGTTGAAAATGCACCTAACTTGCACACACCAGCTTAACTTACCGGTGTCTAGAATCACCCACGACTCTTGTCAAGCAAAACTCTAAGTGGGGAGGCTACAACCTCGACGTAGCATGGGATCACAAAATTTATACCGCGCGCAAACTAGGGGAGCTACCCCTTCGGCTACAACCGAAACACCCATGCCCCCGGGTCAGATGGCATGCCTACCGGATGCCTCCGGTATCTTCCACCATGGCCTCTCTGTACGGTGTGTGCTAGGAAAGGGGTTGACAACTTACTGAACCGTACCCCACGTATGGCAGGGACAAGTGGTAGTACGAAACAAGTATGGGGGTTACTGGAACAAGACTCGATCTATGGTCGACTCAGGAGGTTTAAGTATTCCCTGCATGATTAGCATAATGAATATATTTCATCCAATAGATAGAATCACCACTCATCATACCTCTCATGCCATGCCGGACACACTCATCTCGACGAGGAACTAGGGACAAGCTCGGGTCAACCCAAGACAGAGACTTTCCCGTCTTCCTTCCGGTAGGCAATAACAAGGCATACGAGGATGATCATTAACACAAGCATGTCTATTTCCAACAGCAAGTAAATTTCGAATAAGCATTTATGCAAACGATCACATCACCACATAAAATAACGAGTTCCACGTATAGAGGTGGTGCCATAATCGTGTCAAACAATGCATGCAAAATATTATGCCAGGGTTCAAAATGCTTGCCTTCAAGGTGTGGAAAGGCAGGGTGCACTCCAAAACTATTGAAAGTTTGCTCCTCTCTCTCCAAAATCCTATTTGAAAAAATATTTTTGAATCAACACACATTTCCAAAACAGCACAAAAAAGTAGTCTGAAATTTTTTCAAATAAATCTTAAAATAAACTAGACCGAATTTGAGAGATGTAGGAAAAAGAATCAATTCATTTGGAGTTATATTTAAAAAGTTATAGCCAGTCAAAGATTTGGTCAAAATCTGTTTTAAAAAAAAGATATAAAAGAAAACGCTTCAGACAGGAATACGTTCCAGAGCGGAGGAAACGTACTGGGGTGGTTTACGCTTTCACTAAAGGCACGTGGCGGCGGGGTGGGTCGCTGACAGTGAGTCCAGAGGGCCCACTGGTCAGGTTTGACTGCCCCCCCTTCCCTCTTCTTCCTGTGCCCGAACGGGAGGCGGGACTCCGGCGGTCGTCGCTGGCGATTGGCGGCACCTCTCGAGAAACGGAGGACACCCGCGGGCTCAGGGGGTCGCGGCGGTCCCTCCGGTGGTCGTCATGGCCCCTGGGGTGGATGGAGCTGCCGGCGGCGAGCTTCTCAGCGGGCGGTGGCCGCGGGCAAAGTGAGTTCTCGCCTGCGGCGAGTCTCGAGCAAAATTGAGTGGGGGTTTGGACTTATGAGAGGGAGAGGGAGTTCCTGGTGAAGAGAGTGGAGCGGGGAAGGCCCTGGTGGGGCCGGAATAGCCGGGGCAGTGGCGGCGGTAGGAGTTGCCGGAGAGGAAGAAGACGGCCTCCTCGGGTCGATTGGCTGCCATGGGGGAAACTGGAGGAGTGGACTGAGGCCGCCTGAGTGCCTAGATGAGCTCGGGTCACCTATTTATAGTGTATCCATGGCGGTTCCGTGGCCGAGGATAAGGTCGCCGGCGAACCGACGTTCTGTAGCTTGCAGGGCGACGTGGAGGCGACGAGAGCTAGCCGACGAGCGAGGGGATAAGCTTGCACGGCTCCCAGGGGCAGGTGGCGAGCCGGGGTGGCTCGGGCGGCGCCGACCGTGGCAGAGGCGCACTGTGGACGCCGGCGTGCCGCCAAGAGTGCCCTGACGGCGGCGCTGTAGGGCACCAGGGGCTGCTTGGCGTGATGCGGGGAGAAGGTTAGTGAGTGGCGTGGCTCCGCAGGGCGTGCAGAAATCAGGGGCATGACAGCGTCGGCTCGGCCAGCAACGCGTGCAAAAGCGTGCTACTGCTTTCGGCGCCCAGAGCATGCACGAAACATGCTCGACGAAATGCCGGGGCAAGCTAGAGTTCTCGGGTGAGGCTAGCAAGCAACATGACTAGGTTAGTGATAGAGGGAAGATCAAGGGACAAAGTGGTTTGGTCAGGAGACCAAGGTCATAATGCAAACAAAAACTCATGCCAATTCTGTCCATGCACTCCAGGTGTTTGACAAAATGCCACAGGCACCTAGGCTTTTCTTGGAGTGGCCAAATCCTCCAGGCTAGTGTCTCTTTGGATGCACAAGAAGGTGGTGAGGTTAGTTTGTACAAAGCATAAACTTGTTAGTGCAAGCTTTGCAAAACTTCAATTCTGGACAGGAGGTAAGTGGCATCATTTCATGAACCAAAAATATTCCAATGGTTGCATGCTCCTGGACTTAGGGGTTTTGTAGGGTGGTCTACAAGCAGGGGAAAGAATCAAGGGCCAAAGAGCAAGCAAGAATATGGATGTTGTACAAACCATCATGTTGGACCAGAATGAAGATGAGGTTGATTTACTCAAAATTTTCAAATAACAACACTGGGTTTTTTGCATAAAGTTGGATCATAAGCTACTACCAGCATCCCATAATTTTGGTGGAGGCTAGAAAGAAGTATTTAAATGAGTTGTAGTGCAAAATTGCCCACTGGACCAGAGAAGAAAATTGGGTGTAGAGCTCAAAATATTTAAGGAATGAAATATCTTTTTGCATAAAAGTGGTTTGGTGACATCACAGGACATCCCCAAATTTTGGTGGAATTGTTGAAAGAATTTATAAAAGGGTTGCAGTACAAAAAGGACCATAAAACCATGGGAAACCATTTTTCAAGAAAATAAAGATTATGGAGATTATTATATAATTAATTCCTCTGATGAAAAGAAAAGATTTTTATTGAGAGGATAAACAAGTCCAATAACATATTTGAAAAGTTTTCACTGAAGGAAATAACTCCATGATAAAAAGGAAGAAAAAGTTAAAAAAAACAAAAGGGAGCCCAGAAAATAAATTTTTTAATTTCCTGGCAAAATTTTAATTTACAAAACAAGATTAAAATTTTGGGGTGTTACAACACTACCCCCCTTAAGAAAAATCTCGTCCTCGAGATTTGCTAAGAGCTGTTTTGAAAACACATTACTCCACGGTTCGAGTGGTGGTGGTGTTGCGTGAATAAATCCATGTCGTGAGAAGATATATGATGCAGCAACTCAGGGAAAAGAAATCCCACTCCAGGATTTCTCGCGAGAGAAAACAGTAATACATTAGAGTCAAACCGCAACAGAACTACTCACATTAATAGAAACTAAATAATGTACTTGCCGCACAAACTCGGGGTACCACACATAAGTTACAACACCTAAATAAATGTCACAGCAATGAATACAGCGGCGACGTCTAAAATGGAAACGGTAACCGGACGGGGTCCCGAGAAAACGTCTCTGGTACTGGGATACACTCCTCTTCTATCGGAGAAAGTGGATTGACCAGTCGATGAATGTGTCTCTCCTGGTCGGGCCTCAGTGATCTGCCGATGGCGATCTGAGGATTTAAATCCGCGAGGCTCTGGAGATAACCCATTACACGTTGGGTTAAACGCTCTTGAGCGATGACGTACTGGACAAGGTTGGCCAGGAGTGGGTCTCTCTCAATTCGTCCATCGGGAAAAGATGCTACTCCGCCAGGTGCTGCATGGCTTGGAAAGTAATAGTACCCTCGTTCGCTGGTGTAGGGTACCGCGAATCAAAGGCGAGCAATCGCTTCGTATGCAGCAGCTTCTACGGCCATAGGTGGGGTTGGCATAGATTTCCCCACGAAGGAGACCTCCGTTGGGTCTTGGTTTGGGCTTACGGGAGGGATGTGCACTGCTGCCCAATATCTCGAGGTGGAAGGGGTGATTCTCGATTTGAACAGCTCGTACTGGGGTGGCTGGGTAGCGCCCATGGTACTGCAGGAAAAATCCCACATTATCTTGACAAAACTACCCGGGGTTGCATCTGGAGTTCTCAGATAAATACTAGGGCTCGACATGGTAAGAAATGGTTGTGAGGAGGGTGCACAAGTGAGGGGTGCTTGGCAAGGTCACGCGGTGGCCTTTTTATAGCATTGGAACTGGGTCATTTTACCGTGGTGAACGGTAATTAATTTGCCAGTTCAGCTCCAAGGGTTGGGGTCAAAGCCATAGATACATATCTCACCAAAGTGACGTATCACTGTGGGTGTTGTCGGGGTGGTTTTGGTAGCTGTGCCCGTAAAAATACGCAACCGCGTGCTGACATAAATATGCAAGGTTACTATTAAAACAGTGGCACAACAGCAGGCTGCGTTAATATCACAAGGTCACACGATTACAAAGCGATGATACACTGAGACTCGGCACTACTCGAGTGACTTAGTCTACCTCATTTACATCCAAGCGGGTGTGCCTTGTGGATGTCGAGGCTTCTCCACGGGTCTCAAAGTCGGAATTAGCTGGAGAGGGTTGAGGAGCTGCGGGCTCGGGGTAGCGATGATGACCATCTCGGGGATTGTTGGCCACAACCCCGTTGGAGTGTGCTACCAGGAGGCGACGAAGTGCTTCTGGGGTCATCAAAGCGCCTTGGCTGATGGCTGGGGCAGACCTCAGGGACTCGATCGGGTGTCCGAACAACACGATTGGGTTGTCGGCGTCGTGCTCGTTCTCTTCTCTTGCCGGGGCTCGACGAACCAGCTCTCCACGAGCTGTGATCAGATCAATGGTGATTTGATCGAACAGTTCCTCCAGTGCACCTACATAGCGCACTAGGTGCAATAGTGCAGGATCCGTCTCGTGATCTCTGTTGGCAACCTGGGGTGGTCTACCATACCCTTCACGTCTGGGGTAGTAGTAGAACGAGCGACAGTTACTCTGGGCGACAACTGCCGGAGTTGAACTATAGCCTCTCGAGCAGCTAGCTGGATGGCTTGTGGCTCGAAGGAAGTTGTCCTTCGGTGAACTGTAGGCGTTGGCGACAGACCCCTACCGTAGATGTGCACAGTGGCCCAGAATTGACGGCTCTCGCCGCTCATGGACCCTTGGTACACAACATATTCTGGGGGCTCTTCTAACGCATAGGCACGACGGGTGAGGTTTGCGAGTATGGTCACAAAACCTCCAAGGTTGGTTGCTGTGGTCTCATTGTGCACTACGGGGCCAGGCATTATGGCTCGATGCAGGGTAGAGGTTGTGCTTTGTCTTGGGTTGAGGCGGCGTGCCCTTTTTATAGAAAAGGGGACGAAGTCTTCCTTCACACACTTGCGAATGAGACATTATAGGCGTCGGTCACTGGCGTGTGATCGACAGGCTAGGTTGATAGGTTGGGCACTGAGGGAGTCCCGGACTAGGGGGTGTCCGGATAGCCGGACTATCGTCACGGTCGGACTCCAAGACTATGAAGATACAAGATTGAAGACTTCGTCCCGTGTCCGGATGGGACTTTCCTTGGCGTGGAAGGCAAGCTTGGCGTCTGGATATGTAGATCTCCTACCATTGTAACCGACTCTTTGTAACCCTAACCTATCCGGTGTCTATATAAACCGGAGGGTTTTAGTCCGTAGGATGAACAACAATCATACCATAGTCTAGCTTCTAGGGTTTAGCCTCCTTGATCTCGTGGTAGATCTACTCTTGTACTACCCATATCATCAATATTAATCAAGCAGGAGTAGGGTATTACCTCCATCGAGAGGGCCTGAACCTGGGTAAAACATCGTGTCCCTTGTCTCCTGTTACCATCCGCCTAGACGCACAGTTCGGAACCCCCTACCCGAGATCCGCGGTTTTGACACCAACATTGGTGCTTTCATTGAGAGTTCCTGCAATAGCCGTCACCGATAGGCCCGATGGCTCCTTCGACCATCAACAACGACGCGGTCCAGGGTGAGACTTTTCTCCCCGGACAGATCTTCATATTCGGCGGCTTTGCACTGCGGGCCAATTCGCTTGGCCATCTGGAGCAGATCGAAAGCTACGTCCCTGGCCATTAGGTCAGATTTGGAAGTCTGAACTATACAGCCGATATCCGTGGGGACTTGATCTTCGACGGATTCGAGCCGCAGCCAAGCGCGCCGCACTGTTTCGATGGGCATGATCTAGCTCTGCGGCGAATCACGTGTCTGGAGGTTGCACGGCACCGCTCCGGCCCTTGATCCGGAGCCGGATTCCCGATCGAGGGCGAGTGGTTGGACACCGCCTCAAAGAACCTACGATCTCTACGACGATTGAGCGAACTCCATCCTGTCCTTTGCAAAGACCTCGACTCCAAGGTGCAGACTCCTCTCCGGACTCGAACCCCAGCGCCCCGCCAATCGAATCCGATTGGGCGCCCGTTATGGAGTTCACTGCCGCGGACATCTTTCCGGCACTCGCCCTTTGGCGATATTCTGAATTCACTAAAGTCTCTCTCTTTATCCGGAGAGCCTGGCGGATTGTGGACAGGAAGGTTGGGATGCGGACGACGAAGAAATTCAATGCCCACCCACCACCCACTTTGTAGCCACGCCGATGATTTAATCGACATGCTGAACTCGACTCCGAATACATCGGCGGTATGGGCGGCGATGCGGAGAGCGACCAAGACCCAACGCCTAAAGGGCACTGGAAGGCCACCTCGTCATATGACATATATATGGTGGACATCCCAACAGATGGGAACGGCGATGGAACAACGGAGGATGACCCCTCGAAGAAACAGCCGAAGCGCCCGGCGTCGTGGCGCCGCTCTAAATCTCGCCACAATAAAAGCGGTGATTCCGGCACGGAGATAATAACACCGGACGGTGCGAAGAGAACACCCTCGATGGGACTCAGCGCGGGAGGAGGGAGAAGCAAGTCCGCACGACCGTCGGCGAGAAAGAGAGGTCGAGGATGATAATTATCGCCTCCTTCGAAGATGAGGCAAGCCTCGACGACGACGAATTTGTCGTGCACGAGGATCCCGCCGAATAGGAGGCGTTTCAAGCGCAGGGCTTATAGCCACGGCAAGCAGCCTCTAGTAAATACAGCAACAGCTTAGAGCTGATCAAGACCTGCTAGCTGACAAATGGACTGAAGTCCTTGCAGCCGAAGAGTATGAAATCGAACGCCCCTCCAAAAGCTACCCCAAACGCAAGCCGTTGCCTCGACTAGAGGAGGAAGCACCCAAGTCACCAGCGCATGACATGGCAGACCGGCCACCCCGTGGCCGTGACAGAGAAGCCTCTCGGCCCTCCGCTCAAGCCACACCCCGAGGCCGCTCAAAAAGTACCAAGACATGGGAAAACGCGCCGGACTTGCAAGATATATTGGAGGATAAGGCAAAACATACAAGATCGATCTACGGATCGCGTGGGCGCCCAGCAATGCGGGATGATTACCGTCACGCCGGATACAGCAAAACCGGCCGGGCGAACCACGATGAACAAAGCTCATATGAGCTACGCCGTGATATAGCCCATCTGAGGCGCCAGACACCCACTATGCTTCACAGATGAGGTAATGGATCATCAAATCCCCGAGGGCTTCAAGCCCGTAAACATCGAATCATACGATGGTACCACGGATCCCGCGGTCTGGATCGAGGATTATCTCCTCCATATCCACATGGACCGTGGTGATGATCTATATGCCATCAAATACCTCCCACTCAAGCTTAAAGGACCAGCTCGACATTGGCTCAATAGCTTGCCAGCAGAATCAATTGGTTGTTGGGAGGACCTGGAAGCCGCATTCCCTGATAACTTCCAGGGCACATATGTGCGGCCACCAGACGTCGATGACCTTAGCCACATAATTCAGTAGCCAGAAGAATCGGCCAGAAAATTCTGGACTCGGTTCCTAACAAAGAAAAATCAAATCGTTGACTGTCCGGATGCAGAGGCCCTCGCAGCCTTCAAACATAACATCCGCGACGAGTGGCTTTCCCGGCACCTAGGACAGGAAAAGCCGAAATCTATGGAAGCCCTCACAACCCTCATGACTCGCTTTTGTGCGGGAGAGGACAGCTGGCTAGCTCGAAGCAACAACTTGGCCAAACATCCTGATAGTCCGGATACCAAGGACAGCAATGGCAGGTCGCGTCGCAACAAGAACAAGCGCCGCATTAACGGCGATAATACTGAAGATACGGCCGTCAATGTCGGATTCAGAGGCTCTAAACCCGGTCAGCAGAAGAAGCCATTCAAAAGAAATACCTAGGGCCCGTCCAACTTGGACCGCATACTCGATCGCTTGTGCCAAATACATGGCACCCCCAAAAAACCAGCCAATCACACCAGCAGGGATTGTTGGGTGTTTAAGCAAGCAGGCAAGTTAAGTGCCAAACTCAATGACAAGGGGCTGCATAGCGATGACAAGGAAGAGCCCCGGCCGCCGAACAATAGAGGACAGAAAGGTTTTCCCACACAAGTGCGGACGGTGAACATGATATACGCAACCCACATACCCAAAAGGGAGCGGAAGCATGCACTACGGACGATATATGCGATGGAGCGATCGCCCCAAAGTTCAACCCATGGTCTTCCTGCCCGATCACCTTCGATCGACGGGACCACCCCACTAGCATCCGACACGGCGGCCGCCGCATTGGTTCTTGACCCAATTATTGACGGATTTCACCTCACGAGTCTGATGGGCCGGCGGTAGCAGCATGAACCTGCTTTATCGAGGATACGGTCGCAAAATGGGCATAGACCCCTCAAGGATTAAACCTACAAAGACGACCTTTAAAGGCGTCATACCGGGTGTAGAGGCCAATTATACAGGCTCAGTCACACTCGAGGTGGTCTTCGGATCTCTGGATAACTTCCGAATCGAAGAGTTAATCTTCGACATCGTCTCATTCCGCAGCGGCTATCATACCTTTGCTTTCGGACGAACCGCATTTGCAAAGTTCAATGCGGTGCCGCACCACGATACCTCAAGCTCAAGATGCCAGGCCCTCGAGGAGTAATCACGGTCAATGGAAACACCGAACGCTCTCTCGAACGGAGGAGCATACGGCGGCCCTCGCGGCGGAGGTGCAAAGCAGCCTCTCGCGGCAATTCTCGAGTCCGGCCACTAAGCGTCCGGACACCGCCAAGCGCGCCCGGAGTAACCTGCAACAAGACCACCTAGCACGATTCAAGCACGAGTAGCAATCCGGCCCCAACCCCAGCCCTCGCAAAATTGCGAAGCTAGTATTACGCGTATATAATTACGCTCTGGAGATACCATGGGCATATGGGGAGGGGCAAGACAACCACACGCCAAGAATGCGGCTCGACCGCACCAGGGGCTCCCGTTTGTGTCATTTCCTTTTTCTTTTTCCTTTTTTCTTCCTTTTTTTACTTTCAGGACTCCGTCTTTGAGAAGTCCTGTCCGGCACTTGAATCGCCGAACTCACGATGCAACAGCCAGGGAAGCGGAAAGCCACGTCGAGTGTTCAGGTGGTCTCTATTACGAGCATTATACTTGTTTTACATATCATCCAGCAGCTTACCCCTGGAGGGGGACATGTTAGATAGTCCCATCCCTTGCTTATCGCACTATTTGTATCGTTCTGCTTCCATTGCAGTTCCTTTTGAATAAACAATACATAGCTTTTGCTTATTATTGCTCCACTTCCTTTATATATACATATGTTCATTTCACGACATGTTGCAACCGTACACTTTGGTACGGCCAATACACCAGGGGCTTAAGTATCCCAAAATTATGGTGTGATAAGTCCGAACACTTTCACAAGTGCGGCACCCCAAACTTATAGCATTATATGAATTGGCTCGAATCATGTCTTGGGTCAATAGTTGCGTTTGCCCAGCTCCGTGTTTTGGTACCTTACGTTCCGCTATATCGGCTAAGGTAGACCTTTGGAGAACCATCGCAACTGCGTGTGCCCCTTATGCTGGGTCGAGCACCTCAGTGGAGAAAGCTAAAACTGACCGTCATGATAGGGCGAGAGCCGGTTGCTGTTCGAGAGGTTTTTCTGGGTCCCTAAAGACTTATGCCGCTTAGAGCGAGGAGCCGGAATTGTCCGGCCAAGGCGTGGATAGCGCCCCGAACTTGGTCTTCCGAATACTAGGGGCTTCACCAAAATTTCAAATTATAGAATCCTATGGCTAAGTGAGAGTGTTCAAGCATTATAAGTCCGGTTGCCTTGTTCGTTGTGTTGAGCGCCTCCCTAGATGGACCCAAGAATGGGAACAAGAGTGCTCAAGTTTATCCCGAACACCCCAGCACTCGTGCAATGGGGGCTGAAGCCAACGACTTGCCATCTCTCAAATTTGATAAACGGCCGCCTGAAGGTAATATTTTAAATTAATAAGCGTTGCTTAAGCGCATATGAACAAGTTTTCAGCGTCTGAGGATAACAAATGCGAGTTTATTTCAAAAATTACATCTTTGGAGCACTCATCCGCTATTCGGCGGGCACCCTTCAGGAGGCCCTCATAGTACATTTCGGGCGTGCGATGCTCATGGCCCTTCGGTGGCCCGTCCGTCACAAGCCTCTCCGCATCCAGCATGCCCTAGTGCACTTTAGCACGGGCAAGGGCACGACGGACACCTACAATGCAGACGGAGCGCTTGATGACTTCAAGCCGCGGACAGGCATCCACCAGCCGCTGCACCAAGCCGAAGTAGCTCCCGGGCATGGCCTCCAATGGCCACAGCCGCGCTATAAGGCCCTTCATGGCCTGTTCGGCGACCTTATGGAGCTCGACCAGCTGTTTCAGCTGGTCGCTCAGGGGCACCGGATGGTCGGCCTCAGCATACTGAGACCAGAACACCTTCTCCGTGGAGCTCCCCTCCTGGGCGCGGTAGAATGCGGCAGCATCAGACGCACTACGGGGCAAATCTGCGAATGCTCCTGGAGAGCTCCAAATCCGGGTAAGTAACAGGTAATTGACTTTTACATTCTTGCTTTGCATAAAGAATTCCTTACCCGCCGCTATCTTCTTTAGTGCTTCAATTTCTTGGAGGGCTTTTTGGGCCTCGGCCTTAGCAGCTTTGGCACTCTCAAGAGCCGAGGCACGCTCGGACTCGGGTCTTGAGTCACGCTCCAAACCCTCGTGTTTTTCACGAGAATCTGGAGCTCTTGCCGCACCTCCGTCATTGCGCCTCCCCTTTCTCTCGCTGGAGTGCGTTCCAGCCGCTTTGTTTCGACCACGGACACCGCTTCCTTCAAATCGCCACCTCGCGTGGCCCTGCGGTACCCAAGTTATTCATGTTATTTTTTGCAACCAAAACCTTTTCTATAAGGTATTTCTTTAATAAGGTATTACTTACCTTCCTTGTCCTCGAGCTGCTTCTTGGCTTGTCCGAGCTCGTTCTCGGACCGCCCGAGGTTCTGCTTTAATACATTGACCTCCATGATCGGTCTGGCAGAGGTCAAGCAGCCTGCATTCCCATATTGACATACTTATGTTAGACTCCTGCGTATATCTTTTTAGATCCTTAGTCCGGCTTTTCTTTCCGAACACCGAACTAAGCATCGAGAACTCTTGTCTATGCGGTAATATTTTTATATGTTTTAAACTTACCTCAAAGCCTGTTAGAAGGCTGGTACAGGCTTCGGTCAGTCCGCTCTTGGCAGACTGAACTGTCCGGATCACCGCACTCATAACAGTGTGGTGCTCCTCCTCGATGGAGGCGCCGTTGAGCGCCTCCAGTAAGCTATCCGGTGCCTCCGGTTGGACGGAGGACACCGGCGTCTTACCCTTCTTGCGAAGGATCTGCTGTCCGGACTTCGGAACCGCCGATGGTTCCGGCATGGAGTCCGGACGATGGTCGGGCTTAGAGCCCCTGGGGGTCTTGCCCCCCGCGCGCCTGGAGTCCGGGAGGTTGCCTTTTGGCACCTCCTGCGCTACCTCCTCTTGACCAAGCCCCTCTTGGGGCCCCGCCGCGTCGTCGCCCACAGCGTAAGGCGAGGAGGCGGTCGGAAGCGAGGTACTCTCCATTTCCGACGAGCCCAGGGACCCGTTCGATGAATCGGCGAACTCGCCCTTGGGCGGGCTGCACGGTTGTTCGACATTAGAGAACACTCTGCAATAATAAAAAGCCATGGGTATCCGGACACTTACGATCTCGCCAGGGGCTTGGCCCTCGTAGGCCAATCCTCCTCCTCGTCGTCGACGTTGGTGGAGAAGTCCGGAGGAAGGGTTCTTCCCTTCTTGGACCCTCTGGCCTCCCCAGTCGGGGCGGCCTTCCTTTTCTTCTCCTCCCCCGCTGGGGGAGGAGCTTCTTCTTCTTCCTCCTTATCTTCAGGAGAAGATTCCGCCTCGGAATCTGACAGCACCTGGCGTCGGGAGCTCCTTCGAGTTCCCGTGGCCTCCTTCTTGGCCTTCTTCTCCGGCACCACGTACGGCACCGGAGCCAGCAGCCCCGTTAATCGGGCGTCCTCCGGGTCTTCCGGCAAAGGAGCCGGACAGTTAATCTGTCCGGACGTCTTCAGCCAGTCCTGTCAAAGATTAGGGAGTTTTAGATCCCACGTAGAGTCAATCTATGAAAAAGACTCCGTAAAGGGTAAAATAACTTACCTCGCCGGCTTGACGCTGCGAGCTGTATCCGCGATCTTTGGTAGCGGATCTTTGCGGGCTTCGGCGCCCTTGAACAGCACCTTCCAGGCGTCTTCGTACGTAGTGTCGAAGAGCCAGCTCAAGGTTTGGTGCTGTGCTGGATTGAACTCCCACAAGTTAAAGGCCCGTTGTTGGCATGGGAGAATCCGGCGGATGAGCATCACCTGGATTGCGTCGACAGGCCTAAGATTCTTGGCCACCAGGTTTCGGACGCATGTTTGAAGTCCGGATGTCTCGTCCGAATTCCCCGATGTCAGGCCCGTCTCTTTCCATGACGAGGCCCGTGTGGGGAAGCCAGATCTGAATTCGGGGGCCGCCACCCATTTGGTGTTGCGGGGCTCGGTGATGTAGAACCACCCCGATTGCCACCCCTTTATTGTCTCCACGAAGGCGCCTTCGAGCCATGGGACTATGGCCATCTTGCCAACCATGGCGCCTCTGCACTCCGCTTGACGGCCGCCCACTACCTTCGGCCGGACGTTGAAGATCTTCAGCCATAAGCCGAAGTGGGGCTGGATACAGAGGAAAGCCTCGCACACGATGATAAACGCCGAGATGTTGAGGATGAAATTCAGGGCCAGATCATGGAAGTCCAGGCCGTAATAGAACATGAGCCCCCGGACAAATGGGTGAAGTGGAAAACCTAGTCCGCGGAGGAAGTGGGGGAGAAACACTACCCTCTCATGGGGCCTTGGGGTTGGAATAATCTGCCCCGCATCGGGCAGCCTGTGCGCGATGTTGCCGGACAAGTATCCGGCTTCCCTTGATCTTGTGATGTGCCCCTCCGTGGCGGAGGAGGCCATCCACCCGCCTCCCGCCTCCCGATATGGTTGGAGAAGGTTGAGGTGGGATGTGCGGACTTGGGCGCTGGAGCTCGAGTGGCGGAAATGGATAAGCAAAGGAGGAAGAAGGCGTAGGGTGAAAAGGTGGATCCTTATCCTTATATAGACAGACGAAGCTATCGTCCCCCACCAGCCTGGTAAAACTTGCTTATTTCCCAAGCGCCGTAATCAATGGCGCAGATGGGTTACCCACGTCCGTATTGATGAGAATCCCGGAATAAGGGGGCACGATCTATGCTTTGATAAGACGTGCCAAGGAAACTGCCTCGCTAAACGCGCTGAGGTGGAATAGGAAAAATGATTCGTATGAAGGCCTGGCCGTGGTGTGATGTCACGCCGCGGAATACGTCAGCAGATCTGTGCAAAAATTATTCTCTCTACGGGGTTATGTGGAACTTGTTTTGCAGAGCCGGACACTATCCTTGTGTTCAAAACCTTCTATGAAGTATTCGGAGGAGGAACTCGCCTTGCAATGCCGAAGACAATATGCGTGCGGACTAAATGCGTCATTGAAGCCTAGTTCAAGGGCTCTTGAGTGAGTCCCGGACTAGGGGGTGTCCGGATAGCTGGACTATTGTCACGGCCGGACTCCAAGACTATGAAGATACAAGATTGAAGACTTCGTCCCGTGTCCGGATGGGACTTTCCTTGGCGTGGAAGGCAAGCTTGGTGATACGGATATGTAGATCTCCTACCATTGTAACCGACTCTGTGTAACCCTAACCTATCCGGTGTCTATATAAACTGGAGGGTTTTAGTCCGTAGGACGAACAACAATCATACCACAGGCTAGCTTCTAGGGTTTAGCCTCCTTGATATCATGGTAGATCTACTCTTGTACTACCCATATCATCAATACTAATCAAGCAGGAGTAGGGTATTACCTCCATCGAGAGGGCCCGAACCTGGGTAAAAACATCGTGTCCCTTGTCTCCTGTTACCATCCGCCTAGACGCACAGTTCGGGACCCCCTACCCGAGATCCGCCGGTTTTGACACCGACAGGCACCGACTGCCAAAAGTGTCGGGGTCACTGTGTGGCTATCTTGCATGCGAAGCTTGGCTAGGTTTTGGTTAAGGTCTGGTGGTTTGGCTTACCTAGATTTATTGACCCGGCTAAGATAGGACTAGCCAATGGTCAGCCTGGCTCTGATACCAAGTTTGTGGCGACCGGATTTTTGGGATATAATTTCCAGAAAATGGCCCTTGTGTTCACCAGCCCCAGAATTACTGTTAGCTGATGAGGCACCAACTTGATACAGAAATTCCAAGCAAAATACAAAATATGTGGTACAAGACCATTCTGGCGGGTGAGTACAACAAATGGTTTCTAGTGGTTGATGGCGGAAGCGGTTTGTGGACCATCAACGCCTATGGGACTCCATTTCCCACAGGAACAGCTGACCAAGTTAACTCCTATCTTCGTGAGACTGCTATCACCATTGCTTAGGTTCCGGGGCTGTCATCACGGTCGATCCTCTCCGCGCAAGAAATCTGGCCAAGACAATAGCCATGGACAAGCCAGTGAGTACTTTGAATGTACTCGCAAACATTATGAACACAGGTATAATGCAACAACCGATAATCATGCTTTGAAAATATTCTATGATCACAACGTCAGTCATAAAAAAAAATCTCTTGATGCATGCAGGCAGGTTATTAATGTGTAACCATGAATATGTAATGACAGAGTAGGAATAAAGTGCACCATTACGATGTGCGAGCGGCGTCTCGAATTGATGGTAAATAACAAGCATGCCTCAGTCGGGCGTCTGAGCGACACCACATAAATGGCTTATAAAGTAAAATAGATATCAAGCATGCCACAGTCGGGCGTCTCAGCGACACCACATAAAGGGCTTACAAAGTAAAATAAATAACAAGCATGCCATAGTCGGGCGTCTCAGGGACACCACATAAAGTGCTTATAAAGTAAAATAAATAACAAGCATGCCACAGTCGGGCGTCTCAGCGACACCACATAAAGGGCTTATGAAGTGAAATAAATATCAAGTATGCCACAGTCGGGCGTCTCAGTGACATCACATAAAGGGCTTATAAAGTAAAATAAATAACAAGCATACCACAGTCGGGCGTCTCAGCGACACCACATAAAGGGCTTATAATTAATCACAATGAATATCCAGGAGGTAGAATCATCCCAGGGATGCTTGATAATTCAGATAATATAACGGTTTGTCCATAACAAAATAATAATCATGGTCATCACAAGTCATAAGTCGGTATCCCAGTTTGGTTTAACAGTTTCTCCTCCAAAGACCGACACTAAGACCAACACTTGACCCATTCCAGACTGTAATCCTTAACCATGGACACGGCTATTCGAATAGGTTTAATCTCTGCAGAGGGTGTACTCTTTACCCACGAGTAACGGATTGCTTTAGTCCATCAGGACTAATTCCGTCTACGGCCTTTTTGTTGAAAATGCACCTAACTTGCACACACCATCTTAACTTACCGGTGTCTGGAATCACCCACGACGCCTGTCAAGAAAAACTCTAAGTGGGGAGGCTACAACCTCGACGTAGCATGGGATCACAAAATTTATACAGCAGCAAGAAACTAGGGGAGCTACCCCTTCGGCTACAACTGAAACACCCATGCCCCCGGGTCAGATGGCATGCCTACCGGATGCCTCCGGTATCTTCCACCATGGCCTCTCGGTGTGTGCTAGGAAAGGGGTTGACAACTTACTGAACCGTACCCAACATATGGCAGGGACAAGTGGTAGTACGAAATAAGTATGGGGGTTACTGGAACAAGACTCGATCTATGGTCGACTCAGGAGGTTTAAGTATTCCCTGCATGATTAGCATAATGAATATATTTCATCCAACAGATAGAATCACCACTCATCATACCTCTCATGCCATGCCGGACACACTCGTCTCGACGAGGAACTAGGGACAAGCTCGGGTCTACCCAAGACAGAGACTTTCCTGTCTTCCTTCCGGTAGGCACGAAAGGCATACGAGGATGATCATTAACACAAGCATGTCTATTTCCAACAGCAAGTAAATTTCAAATAAGCATTTATGCAAACGATCACATCACCACATAAAATAACGAGTTCCACGTATAGAGGTGGTGCCATAATCATGTCAAACAATGCATGCAAAATATTATGCCAGGGTTCAGAATGCTTGCCTTGAAGGTGTGGAAAGGCAGGGTGCACTCCAAAACTTTTGAAAGTTTGCTCCTCTCTCTCCAACATCCTATTTGAAAACATATTTTTGAATCAACACACATTTCCAAAACAGCACAAAAAATTAGTCTGAATTTTTTTCAAATAAATCTTAAAATAAACTAGACCGAATTTGAGAGATGTAGGAAAAAGAATCAATTCATTTGGAGTTATATTTAAAGAGTTATAGCCAGTCAAAGATTTCGTCAAAATCTGTTTTTAAAAAAAGATATAAAAGAAAACGCTTCAGACAGGAATACGTTTTGGAGCGGAGGAAACATACTGGGGTGGTTTACGCTTTCACTAAAGGCACGTGGCGGCGGGGTGGGTCGCTGACAGTGGGTCCAGAGGGCCCACTGGTCTGGTTTGACTGCCCCCCCCCCTTCCCTCTTCTTCCTGTGCCCGAACGGGAGGCGGGACTCCGGCGGTCGTCGCCGGCGATTGGCGGCACCTCTCGAGAAACGGAGGCCACCCGCGGGCTCAGGGGGTCGCGGCGGTCCCTCCGGTGGTCGTCATGGCCCCTGGGGTGGATGGAGCTGCCGGCGGCGAGCTTCTCAGTGGGCGGTGGCCGTCGGGCAAAGTGAGTTCTCGCCTGCGGCGAGTCCCGAGCAAAATTGAGTGGGGGTTTGGACTTATGAGAGGGAGAGGGAGTTCCTAGTGAAGAGAGTGGAGCGGGCAAGGCCCTGGTGGCGTCGGAATAGCCAGGGCAGTGGCGGCGGCAGGAGTTGCCGGAGAGGAAGAAGACGGCCTCCTCGGGTCGATTGGCTGCCATGGGGGAAACTGGAGGAGTGGACTGAGGCTTCCTGAGTGCCCAGATGAGCTCGGGTCACCTATTTATAGTGTATCCATGGCGGTTCCGCGGCCGAGGATAAGGTCGCCGGCGAACCGACGTTCTGTAGCTTGCAGGGCGACGTGGAGGCGACGAGAGCTAGCCGACGAGCGAGGGGATAAGCTTGCGCGGCTCCCAGGGGCAGGTGGCGAACCGGGGTGGCTCGGGCGGCGCCGACCATGGCAGAGCGCTCATGGACGCCAAGGCAGCCGCCAAGAGTGCCCTGACGGCGGCGCTGTAGGGCACCAGGGGCTGCTTGGCGTGATGCGGGGAGAAGGTTAGTGAGTGGCGTGGCTCCGCAGGGCGTGCAGAAATCAGGGGCGCGACGCGTCGGCTCGGGCGCGGCACGTGCAAAACGCGTGCTCTGCTCGCGCCCAGAGCATGCATGGAACGTGCTCGACAAAATGCCGGGGCAGGCTAGAGGTCTCGGGTGAGGCTAGCAAGCAACAGGACTAGGTTAGTGATAGAGGGAAGATCAAGGGAGAAAGTGGTTTGGTCAGGAGACCAAGGTCATAATCCAAACAAAAACTCATGCCAATTCTGTCCATGCACTCCAGGTGTTTGACAAAATGCCACAGGCACCTAGGCTTTTCTTGGAGTGGCCAAATCCTCCAGGCTAGTGTCTCTTTGGATGCACAAGAAGTTGGTGAGGTTAGTTTGTACAAAGCATAAACTTGTTAGTGCAAGCTTTGCAAAACTTCAATTCTGGACAGGAGGTAAGTGGCATCATTTCATGAACCAAAAATATTCCAATGGTTGCATGCTCCTGGACTTAGGGGTTTTGTAGGGTGGTCTACAAGCAGGGGAAAGAATCAAGGGCCAAAGAGCAAGCAAGAATATGGATGCTGTACAAACCATCATGTTGGACCGGAATGAAGATGAGGTTGATTTACTCAAACTTTTCAAATAACAACACTGGGTTTTTGCATAAAGTTGGATCATAAGCTACTACCAGCATCCCATAATTTTGGTGGAGGCTAGAAAGAAGTATTTAAATGAGTTGTAGTGCAAAATTGCCCACTGTACCAGAAAAGAAAATTGGGTGTAGAGCTCAAAATATTTAAGGAATGAAATATCTTTTTGCATAAAAGTGGTTTGGTGACATCACAGGACATCCCCGAATTTTGGTGGAATTTTTGAAAGTATTTATAAGGGTTGCAGTACAAAAAGGACCATAAAACCATTGGAAACCATTTTTCAAGAAAATAAAGATTATGGAGATTATTATATAATTAATTCCTCTGATGAAAAGAAAATATTTTTATTGAGAGGATAAACAAGTCCAATAACATATTTGAAAAGTTTTCACTGAAGGAAATAACTCCATGATAAAAAGGAAGAAAAAGTTAAAAAAAAACAAAAGGGAGCCCAGAAAATAAAAGTTTTAATTTCCTGGCAAAATTTTAATTTACAAAACAAGATTAAAATTTTGGGGTGTTATAGAAGATCTCGGGTAGGGGGTCCCGAACTATGCGTCTAGGATCAATGGTAACAGGAGACGGGGGACACGATGTTTACCCAGGTTTGGGCCCTCTCTATGGAGGTAATACCCTAGTTCCTGCTTGATTAATCTTGATGAATATGAGTGTTACAAGAGTTGATCTACCACGAGATCGTAATAGCTAAACCCTAGAAGCCTAGCCTATGTGAATATGGTAATGAATGTCCCCTATCCGGACTATGCTCTCCGGTTTATATAAACACCGGAGAGATCTAGGGTTACATGGAGTCGGTTATATAAGAAGGAATCTTCACAGCTGGTCGCTAGCTTGCCTTCCACGCCGCCAAGGAAAGTCCAATCCGGACACGGGTATAGTCTTCGGCCTTCGTATCTTCACAGCCCACCAGTCCGGCCTAATGAATAACGGGCTGGACGCCCGAGGACCCCTTAGTCCAGGACTCCCTCACCCACACGCTGCTCTCCCTTGGTTTTTGGCATGTTAAATAGCCCATTGTTTATCGCACCATTTGTATCAATACGCCTTGACGTATTTACCAAATTATAATGGAAGCAGTTCGCGGCCCAAAATTTTAAGGCCCCAGCTTATTACCTTTGCTCTCTTTCTGTTCTCCTTTGTTTTTTGTTGATAATTTTATCACATAGCACCCGTACACTTTGGTGTGTTTCATATTCGGCAGGGGCTTCATAGCGCCCCGCACTACGGCAACAAAGTCCGAACACTCTTACAGTATAGTTCGGCACCCTGAATTTAGCATTATATGCATTCGCTCCGAATCATGTCTTTGGTCAATAGTTGGGTTGCCAGGCTCCTGTGCTTACTACCTTACGTTCCGCTATATTGGCTAGGGTAGTAAAGGGAGAACTACTGCGATTGTGTCCCGGTTCATCCGGATGAGCACCTCAGTAGAGAAAGCCGAAAACTGTCTGTCATGATGCGGCAAGAGCCGGTCAGCTCTTCGGAGGTTTCAAGTCGTTAGAGGTTTTTTCCCGCATTACGCGAAGAATCGGTTTTTATTCGACCAGGTGTTTACGGAATCCCCTAGTTCGGACTTCCGAATACCAGGGGCTGCGCCTAAAATTTTATTATCGAACTCCTATGGCTAAGTGAGGGTGATAAAGCATTATAGTCCGATTGCCTTGTTCGTTGCGCTAAACACCTCCTTCAAGAACCAAATAATTGGATCAAGAGTGTTTAGATTCCATCCCGAACACCCCTGTATTTCCTACGTGGGGGCTGAAGCCATAGACTGGCCAACTCTCAGATTTAATATAAACGGCCGCACAGGAGGTAGAAATCTAGCACAAAGCATTATATTACAGAAACTGTCTTTGCCTTCATAATACAGAGCGAGACAAAATATGAATGTATTCATTCAAAGATCACGTCTTTCGCACACTGCTCCGCAAAAATGCGGGACCCCTCCAAGACGTCTCCAAAATATCGCTCGGGTGTGTGGTGCTCCTTGCACTCGGGCGGCCCCACGGTCGCTAGCATGACGGCGTCCGTCTTCGCCCAACACACCTTGACATAGGAGAAGGCCAGGCGCGCGCCCTCGATGCAGACGGATCGCTTAACGGCGTCCAGCCGAGGACAGGCATCCACCAGCCGCTTCACGAGGCCAAAGTAACTGCTGGGTATAGCTTTAGCTGGCCACAGCCGGATTATTAAATCCTTCATGGCTAGTTCAGCTACCCTGTGTAGCTCGACCAGCTGCTTTAGCTGATCGGTGAAAGGCACCGGATGTTCGGGCGCAAGATATTGCGACTAGAATAGCTTCTCTGTGGAGCTCCCTTCTTCGGCTCAGAAGAACTCCGCGGCGTCGGACACACTACGTGGAAGATCAGCAAAAGCCCCTAGAGAACTTTGAATCCAGGTTAGTAAAAGATACTTCCTCCTTACATATTTGCTTTGCATACTAAACGCTTTACCTGCCGTGATCTTCCTGACCTCTTGGATCTCCTGAAGGGCGCCCTGGGCTTCAACCCGGGCCGCTTCTGCGCTTTGGCGAGCCTTGGAGAGTTCGGTCTCTCGAGCCAAAACATTGCCTTCCAGGGTCTCATACTTCTTCACCGCGTCCTGGAGCTCTTGCTGGACCTCGTTCAGCCGGGCCTTCAGCATCTTGCGAGTGGTTTGCTCCTTGACAGCTTTCCCCTCGGCTTCGGCCAGGGCCTCTTTCTGAGCCGCGACCTCGGCCATCGCCCCTACACATATAATGACACTGCGGTCAGCATGCATCATTTACTCTTTCCGAATATATAGCGATCCATTGCATACCTTGCTGGTCTTCCAGCTGCTTCCTCGCCTGGCCGAGCTCTTCTTCGGCCCACTCCAGTTTCTGCTTTAGTCCGACGACTTCGGCAGTGTGAGAAGTCGCGGCCAGCAGCGACGCCTGCTTATTCACATCAGACACAGTTTGCTTAGTTTCCTGCAAAATTTAATTGATCCTCTGTTCGGCTCTTCTTTCCAAACACCGGACACTGTCTTAGGGGCTACTGTCTATGCGGGGATTTTCTCGGTTAAACGCCGCTTACCTCAAAACCTGTCAGCGGGTTGCTGCAGGCTTCTGTCGGTGTTCTGGGAACGGGGGTACCCAGACTTGCCTGCCCGCGGCCTGCGGCGTGGCTCAAGGAGTGGCCCAGTACGGCCCATCTTCATCAACACAAGCTCAAGACCCTCGCGAGGGGCCAAGCCTCGCGGGGCGGACGACAGGAAGCTTCCTCAGGCACGACCTCGTCAGGCTGGCTCGCGAGGAGGCGGAGAGATCAAGGCGGGGTACCTCGCGAGGTGCCCATGACGCAAGCCATGACGACCGAGGGCGCCAGGCGGGCGCCAGCCCGCGTAGTGTCCTCGTTTCCCCTTTGGTGCAAGGGAGGCAAGCGCATGCCAAGAGTATCAAGCAAAGGCAACCATTTCGGTGCAACAAGACCAAGACCAGCAGAACGGCAAGAAGGAGGTCATCGTGGAGCCCAAGCCGGCGTCACCGTCAGGGCCTTTGGCAGGCGAGGACCGACTTTAGTCAGGATAAGTGTACTAGATGTTCCCCTTCAAAATGACCAATTGTTGGCGCCTTTCCCGCTCATTGTTTGGGAAGAGGCCCAGGGCCGCTGCCTATAAATAGGACTAGCCACCCACAGGGTAGAGGCATCTTAGAGAGGGAGAGAGAGAAGTGACTGAACTCCCCCTAGCAGTTCATCGCACCAGCCAAGAACAAACACTCGCGAGGCTGTTCTTCCTTGTATTGTTCACCATCAGCCCCTGAGGCAATCCACCACACCACATACTGGAGTAGGGTGTTACACCACAATGGTGGCCCGAACCAGGATAAACCTTGTGTCTCTTGAGTTTCTCTTTGTGTAGTTTAGATCCCTGCGAGGCGACGAGGCGTAGGTAGGTTGGAGGTGTGATCTCCGCGTGCACCCCAGAGTTCGAACCTAGAGGGTCTGCCGGAACCCGAAATCTGATATTTGGCACGCCAGGTAGGGGTGAGCCGGAGCGTTCCCTTCCACCGACCCGCTCTCCGCCAACATCGCGATTCACCCTATGATGAGCAGCGAAGCCGCCGCTCCGTCGCTTGGCGCCGCACAGGGCAAGGGGCTCGAGCCTTGGCCCCACCCTGCGACAGTGCGATGGCGAACAAGTTCAAGCCGGAGACGCCACCGCGCTACAACGGCACGACTGATCCGCTGGCCTTCCTACTGGCGTACGAGGTGGCCATCCTCGAAGCAGGGGGCGACGGCGGGGTCACAGCTAACTGGCTTCCCATGGCCCTCACTGCATCTCGAAACGTAGAACGGCGGACAAAAGCGGTTCGATATAGTGACCGAACAGATGTGATGTCATCTTGCAAAAGTTGTCAGCAGATGGGACTCGTGGAATATTATATTCTCTTTGCGGTTGTGTGTGGTGCGTGTGTTACAGGTCCGGACACTTTCAATATGTCCGAAGACTATCTTGGAGTTCGGAAGGAGGAACCCGCCTTGCAATACCGAAGACAGATCTACGCGCTGGATACCTTGTCATTGAAGCCAGGTTCAAGGGCTACTGATGGAGTCCTGGACTAAGGGGTCCTCGGGCGTTCGGCGTGTTAGCCATGGGTCGGACTGATCGGCTGTGAAGATACGATGACCGAAGACTCTCACCCGTGTCCGGACGGGACTCTGCTTGGCGTGGAAGGCAAGCTTGGCGATCAAATATGAAGATTTCCTTTCTCTGTAACCGACCTTATGTAACCCTAGATCCTCCCTCTGTCTATATAAACCATAGGACTTAGTCCGGATCAGGAGATACTCATTACAATATTCATACATGCTAGACTTTTAGGGTTTAGCCATTATGATCTCGTGGTAGATCAACTCATGTAATACTCATATTCATCAAGATCGATCAAGAAGGAAGTAGGGTATTACCTCCATAGAGAGGGCCCGAACCTGTTTAAACATCGTGTCCCCTCTCTCATGTTACCATCGACCTTAGACGCACAGTTCGGGACCCCCTACCCGAGATCCGCCGATTTTGACACCGACAACTGGGCTCTAGGTTAATAGGTTAGTCCCAAAAATCATATAAAATAGCATATAAAATATCCTAGATGGACAATATAATAGCATGGAACAATCAAAAATTATACATACGTTGGAGACGTATCAAGCATCCCCAAACTTAATTCCTGCTCGTCCTCGAGTAGGTAAACGATAAAAACAGAATTTTTGATGTGTAATGCTACCTAACAAAATTTTCTATGTAATTTTCTTTATTGTGGCATGAATATTCAGATCCTAAAGATTCAAGACAAAAGTTTAATATTGACATAAAAATAATAATACTTCAAGCATACTAACCAAGCAATCATGTCTTCTCAAAATAACATAGCCACAGAAAGTTCATCCCTAAAAAATCATATAGTTTGGACATGCTTCATTTTCGTCGCACAAAATGCTCCCATCATGCACAACCCCGATGACAAGCCAAGCAATTGTTTCATACTTTAGTATTCTCAAAAAAATTCAACTTTCACGCAATACATGAGCGTGAGCCATGGACATAGCACTATGGGTGGAATAGAATATGATGATGGGGGTTGTGTGGAGAAGACAAAAAAGGAGAAAGTCTCACATTGATGCGGCTAATCAACGGGCTATGGAGATGCCCATCAATTTATGTCAATGCGAGGAGTAGGGATTGCCATGCAACGGATGCACTAGAGCTATAAATGTTTGAAAGCTCAACAAAAGAAACTAAGTGGGTGTGCATCCAACTTGCTTGCTCACGAAGACCTAGGGCATTTGAGGAAGCCCATTGTTGGAATATACAAGCCAAGTTCTATAACGAAAAATTCTCACTAGTATATGAAAGTGACAAAATAAGAGACTCTCTATCATGAAGATCATGGTGCTACTTTGAAGCACAAGTGTGGAAAAGGATAGTAGCATTGTCCCTTCTTTTTTTCATTTTTTTGGGCCTTTCCTTTTTTTATTTGGCCTTTTTTTAGCCTTTCTCTTTTTTTCACGGGACAATGCTCTAATAATGATGATCATCACACTTCTATTTATTTACAACTCAATGATAACAACTCGATACTAGAACAAAATATGACTCTATATGAATGCTTCCGGCGGTGTACCAGGACGGGCAATGAATCAAGAGTGACATGTATGAAATATTATGCATGGTGGTTTTGCCACGAATATGATGTCAACTACATGATCATGCAAAGCAATATGACAATGATGAAGCGTGTTATAATAAACGGAATAGTGGAAAGTTGCATGGCAATATATCTCGGAATGGCTATGGAGATGCCATAATAGGTAGGTATGGTGGCTGTTTTGAGGAAGATATAAGAAGGTTTATGTGTGATAGAGCGTATCATATCATGGGGTTTGGATTCACCGGCGAAGTTTGCACCAACTCTCGAGGTGAGAAAGGGCAATGCACGGTACCGAAGAGGCTAGCAATGATGGAAGGGTGAGAGTGCGTATAATACACGAACTCAACATTAGTCATAAAGAACTCACATACTTATTGCAAAAATCTACAAGTCATCAAAACCAAGCACTACGCGCATGCTCCTAGGGGGATAGATTGGTAGGAAAAGACCATCGCTCATCCCCGACCGCCACTCATAAGGATGACAATCAAAGAAACACCTCATGCTTCAAATTTGTTAAACAACTGTTACCATACGTGAATGCTATGGGACTTGCAAACTTCAACATACTCAACTAGCATGACTCTAATATCACCATCTTCATATCTCAAAACAATCATCAAGTATCAAACTTCTCATAGTATTCAATGCACTCTATATGAAAGTTTTTATTATACCCATCTTGGATTCCCATCATATTAGGACTAATTTTATAACCAAATCAAATTACCATGCTGTTCTAAAGACTCTCAAAATAATATAAGTGAAGCACTAGAGAAAATGACAAACTACTCCAAAAGATATAAGTGAAGATCAATGAGTAGTGGAATAATTATGTAACTATGTGAAGACTCTCTAACATTTAAGAATTTCAGATCTTGGTATTTTCTTCAAACAGCAAGCAAAAAAAATGACGCTCCAAGCAAAACACATATCATGTGGTGAATAAAAATATAGCTCCAAGTAAAGTTACCGATGAACGAAGACGAAAGAGGGGATGCCTCCTGGGGCATCCCCAAGCTTAGGATTTTGGTTGTCCTTGAATATTACCTTGGCATGCCTTGTGCATCCCCAAGATTAGGCTCTTTCCACTCCTTATTCCATAGTCCATCGAATCTTTACCCAAAACTTGAAAACTTCACAACACAAAACTCAACAGAAAAATCGTAAGCTCCGTTAGTATAAGAAAATAAATCACCACTTAGGTACTGTTGTGAACTCATTCTAAATTCATATTGGTGAAATGTCTACTGTATTACAAATTCTCTATGGTTCATACCCTCCGATACTACTCATAGATTCATCAAAATAAGCAAACAACACATAGAAAACAGAATCTGTCAAAAACAGAATAGTCTGTAGCAATCTGCATCATTCGAATACTTATGTTACTCCAAAAATTCTTAAATAAATTGGTGGACGTGAGTAATTTTTCTGTTAACCTTCTGCAAAAAGAATCAACCTAAAAGCACTCTCCAGTAAAAAATAGCAGCTAATCTCGTGAGCGCAAAAGTTTCTGTTTTTTACAGCAAGATTGCAAAGACTTCACCCAAGTCTTCCCAAAGGTTCTACTTGGCACAAACACTAATTAAAACATAAAACCACATATAAACAGAGGCTAGATGAATTATTTATTACTAAACATGAGCAAAAAGCAAAGAACAAAAATAAAATTGGATTTCCTCCCAACAAGCGCTAATGTTTAACGCCCCTAGCTAGGCATGATGATTTCAATGATGCTCACATAAAAGATAAGAATTGAAACATAAGAGAGCATCATGAAACACATGGCAAGCACATTTAAGTCTAACCCACTTCCTATTCATAGGGGTTTTGTGAGCAAACAACTTATGGGAACAATAATCAACTAGCATAGGAAGGCAAAACAAGCATAACTTTAAAACTTTAAGCACATAGAGAGGAAACTTGATATTATTGCAATTCCTACAAGCATATGTTCCTCCCTCATAATAATTTTCAGTAGCATCATGAATGAATTCAACAATATAACTATCACATAAAGCACTATTTTCATGATGCACAAGCATAGAATTTTTATTACTCTCCACGTAAGCAAATTTCTTCTCATGAATAGTAGTGGGAGCAAACTCAACAAAATAACTATCATGTGAGGCATAATCCATGTGAAAACTAAAATCATGATGAAAAATTTCATGGTTATCTTTATTACTTATAGCATACGTGTCATCAAAATAATCATCATAAATAGGAGGCATGTTTTCATCAGAATAAATTTGCTCATCAAAACTTGGGGGACTAAACATATCATGTTCATCAAACATAGCATCCCCTAGCTTGTGGCTTTGCATATCATTAGCATCATGGGCATTCAAAGAATTCGTACTAACAATATTGCAATCATGCTCATCATTCACATATTTTATGCCAAGCATTCTATGTAATTCTTCTTCTAGTACTTGAGCACAATTTTCCTTCCCATCATTTTCACGAAAGACATTAAAAAGATGAAGCATATGAGGCAACCTTAATTCAATTTTTTTGTAGTTTTCTTTTATAGACTAATCTAGTGATAAAATAAGAAACTAAAAGATTCTATTGCAAGATCTAAAGATATACCTTCAAGCACTCACCTCCCCGGCAACGGCGCCAGAAATTGCTTGATGTCTACTACGCAACCTTCTTCTTGTAGACGTTGTTGGTCCTCCAAGTGCAGAGGTTTGTAGGATAGTAGAAAATTTCCCTCAAGTGGATGACCTAAGGTTTATCAATCCGCGAGAGGCGTAGGATGAAGATGGTCTCTCTCAAGCAACCCTGCAACCAAATAACAAAGAGTCTCTCACTGGTGTGCGTCGGTCCTAAACAAATGGTTTTTTACCCCTTTCCGCGACGGCATTTGGAACCGTCGCCAAGTGAGTGTGGGTGATAGGGGGGTCCTTCCCACACGACCAAGAAACCGTCGGGGATAGAGAGCCTTGATGCATACAGTTGTCCCTATATAACCATTTCCAATATCTCGAATATCCCAAACACTTCATCCTTGCTACTCGTTTGTGCTCGCATTGCCATCGCAGTCGGAGTTTCGTGGTTTTGCCTAAAACCAGGCAGATTCTAGGCACGGGAGCTTTCCAGGCAGATTCCAGGAACGGGAGATTTACGATGCCTGGCACATCACAAACAGTTCATGATTATAAACCGTGTACAATAGGTAGACAATCACACACATTTAGTTTTCCCGCACCGTATGTGATAGTGTCTAACATCACACACGCTTTGCGAATGGCAATTGTGTGCATGCTTGCACACGTTTCCTCTCTGTGAACCGTCTCGGATTATGGTATATATTGCAAACGTTTGTGTTTTACCAACCATGTGTGCTATAATGACCTGCACAACGTAATTTCGCCCTAATTTAATTGCTGCTATTTAAAATTGTACCTAATTTAAACTTGAAAGTAGGCTATAGCTTTATTCATATCCATTAGTTTCAAAAAACGAATGCATTATTCATTCACAGGTACATATGTTTAAAAATTACAAAAGCACCAAATAAAGAATGATGTACCAGGGTTCTATACTTGTACTATTACATATGGTAAAGAAAGAGGCGACAGAAATTCCAGTTGCTGAACAAGGTGAAGCGGAATGGCCCTATTGTGATTTCCTGGATGCAGAAGGCATGGAGGACTCTAGTCCAACCCCTTGTGATGGCCGGCCGCCAATCATGTAGTTTGAGAGGTAATCTTGAGTAAACTGCTTCAGGATCCACTGCAAAAGAAAAAAGATTCACATATTGTCATCTAACACAACTCATTACGGGCAGTAAAAAGAAGGCTACAGGGTTCTTACTTACCATCCTGCAGTTCATTGTTGTCTTGCATAAAGTGTAAACAAATAGTTCGATTGACATCTTTTGACCCATTTTAGTAACAATCTTTATTAGTTTCCTCACTTGATGCTGGTTCATGAATATCTCATTGCCCCATGCGCAGAAAGGGTCGAAGTGTGGATCTTTGGCAATGATATATGTACCTAAAAGCACCAAGTTAATATTAGAAGCTAAACAACAATTGAAATATGATGTAGTACAACATTCCATCCATCCCATTATATAAGATTTTATTACATGTATATGTAGACATCATCAGAACATTAAGGTAACACTCTTACTTGTTGCTATGTAGCCTGGGATTGCATATTTAGTCATTCAGTACAATGCATGTTGCTAAACAACAATTGAAAAACGAAAAGGCAAGTTAACTGCAATATCCTTAACAGCAACCAAATATTGTAATTCATAGTGGTATTGTTGAAACTATTATTGATGAAATTGATCTGCACAGAAAATAGTTGCACATATAGAGCATCACCTTGTGAAGAACTGAAATAAACAAGTCATAAGGACATCTCTAGGCGATCCTTAAAAAGTTAAAGGACTAAAACCCTTAGTGGATATATATATATATATATATATATATATATATATATATATATATATATATATATATATATATATATACTCCAGCAATTTTTGGCCTTTTCTAGTCGATCCCCAAAACTTAAGGTTGTAAACTTCAATTTGATCAAGTTCAAAGCAGGATCGACCGAAAGTAGCATGCATTCAAACATAAACATAGATAGTTTTGCATAACCGAACATAAAACATAAATTTATACTAAGCTAAACTAGTTTCGGTCGAAGTAGAGGTCGAGCCAATCCTTCCTCGTCATGTACGATGTGCCGCGAGCCGGGTCTGGGCCAGTACCGTCGTCGGGGTCGTTGGCGAAGGCACTCCTCCACTCGTCGATGTCGATCTCCTCGTCTTGGGGGCCCACCTTGATGCCCTCCGCGCTGCTGTCGCCGCCGCCTTCTCCCTCGTCATGATAGGAGAGCACGATAACCTCGCTGCCCTCCGAGCCGCCGTCCTCGCCGCCTTCGACCTCGTCATCGGAGGAGAGTGCGATAATCTTGCCGCCCTCCGCGCCGGCAAAGATCGCCCGCTCCGCCTCCACGAGCTCCGAGTGCTGCCGGCGAAGCTCTTGCAGGTAGGCCTCGTCGGAGGCCTCGGCCTCGAGACGCTCCCACACCTCGCGGTCCGCCCACACCATAGCCGAGCTCACACCCCTGGCTCTGGCGGAACGAGGTGGACCGGACGTGTACCGAAGGGGAAATTGAGCCTAGCTTCCGCGTCGTGGTAGCGGACCTGCCAGCCGTCGTACTCCATGGCCGCGAGCTCGGCCGTGTGGAAGCTACCGAGCCACCGGCGGGTGTGGATCTCTCGATCTATAATCTCGGCGACCAACGTCCCCCACTGCCACTGCCGGACCCCGAGGCAGGACTTCGTGGGCTGCCGGGTTCGAGGGAGGACGGGGAAGTACTCGAACCGGCGTAGGGGCGCGGTGGCGGGCGGATCGGGGGACCGGTGATGGCGGATCGGGCCCGCGGAGGACGGCGGGGACACCTCGGCGGCCACCTCGCCGGCGTCGGGCGAAAAGGCCGTGATAAACCTCTTTTTTGCCATTGGCTACTCGAGCTCCCCGGCACACAGGCAGAGGTTGAGGATGGAGGCGCTGACGATGGCGGCGACCTACCAATGGTTTCGAGGGTTGTGTGTGTCTGTGTGAGCGGAAGTTGTGCTTGAGGAAATATTGTGGCAACTGAAAATTTTACTAGGCGGGAGTAACAAGGCGGGGCTACTGAAAATTTGGATCAAGAGCGAGCAGATATTTTTGAGATTGCGAGGGATGCAGAGGCGGGAGTAAAATGCTAGGGCTACTGAAAATTTGAATCAAGGGACTGAAGCTGAGAGGGATGCAGAGGCAGGAGTTTTGGGGGAGCGAGCTAGTGTGCTTGACACGCCGGCTGTGGACTGTAGCCGACGCACCTTCTCGCATAAGCCATAGGCGTACCATACACCAACGGTGCTCCAAGATATTTTGTACTACATCTTACACGGTTGGTGAGAATAAACTGTGTGGGATCTAGTTGATTTGAATTACAAAATGGTGCATACAAATTGGTTGAAAAATCAAATCTGTGTCCTTCAGTGCATGCTTAGGTCCCGTGGAAGAAATTGGAATGAATTTTTCAGGGTTCGTTTGGCCTTTTTATACATTTATTGGATTTTCTAGGCATTTTATGTGCATAATTCAAATTTGAACTACAAGCACATGCTCCAATGCACTAAAGTTGGTTGAAAAATCGCATGTGTGTCCTTGGGTGAATTTCTAGGTCCCATGCAAGAGATGGGAATGAATTTGAAACACCAGGGCATTGTTGATTGCCGGCAAAACGTTGAGATACCAGGTTTTTAAATTATAGTAAATCCGAAACTCGTCTGAAATTCATGAAACGTGGCATGCTATCATGGAGCGGCATCAACATGCCATGGTGAAAATTTTGTCCCATTTGGGCCAGGTTTGGGTATGAGCTTCTCACAACAAGCATGATGGTTTTGATAGGGAAGTACCACCTTTGGGGACGAGACGATATCTGTTGCCTCTTATTGCTTTCAAAAAATTTCTAGTGTCAACATAGAACAACAAGAGTTTTTTCTTCAATCTTGGAATTTTTCGGGGTACATTTGGCCTTTTTTATACATTAACTGGGTTTTCTAGGCATTTTATGTGCATAGTTCAATTTTGAAGTACAAGCACATGCTCCAATGCATCAAAGTTGGTTGAAAAATCACATGTGTGTCCTTGGGTGAATTTCTAGGTCCCATGCAAGAGATGGGAATGAATTTCAAACACCAGGGCACTATTGATTGTCGGCAAAATGTTGAGATGCCTGGTTTTTAAATTCTAGTAAATCCCAAACTCGTGTGAAATTCATGAAACTTAGCATGCTATCATGGAGCGGCATCAACATGCCGTGGTGAAAATTTTGTCCCATTTGGGGCAGGTTTGGGTATAAGCTTCTCACAAATCAGAGCTTCTCACAACAAGCATGATGGTTTCGATAGGGAACGTACCACCTTTGGGGACGAGATGATATCCGTTGCCTCATATTGCTTTCAAATATTTTCTAGTGTCAACATAGAACAACAGGAGTGTTGTGTTCAATCTTGGAATTTTCCTGGGTTCGTTTGGCCTTTTTTATACATTAACTGGGTTTTCTAGGCATTTTATGTGCATAATTCAAATGAACTACAAGCACATGCTCCAATGCACCAAAGTTGGTTGAAAAATCACGTGTGTGTCCTTGGGTGAATTTCTAGGTCCCATGCAAGAGATGGGAAGGAAATTCAAATACCATGGCACTGTTGATTGCCGACAAAATGTTGAGATGCCTGGTTTTTAAATTCTAGTAAATCCAAACTCGTCTGAAATTCATGAAACTTGGCATGCTATCATGGAGCGGCATCAACATGCCGTGGTGAAAATTTTGTCCCATTTGGGGCAGGTTCGGGTATAAGCTTCTCACAAACCAGAGCTTCTCACAACAAGCATGATGGTTTCGATAGGGAAAGTACCACCTTTGGTGACGGGACGGTATCCGTTGCCACTTATTGCTTTCAAAAAATTTCTAGTGTCAACATACAACAACATGAGTGTTGTGTTCAATCTTGGAATTTTTCGGGGTTCGTTTGGCCTTTTTATACATTAACTGGGTTTTCTAGGCATTTTATGTGCATAATTCAAATTTGAAGTACAAGAACATGCTCCAATGCACTAAAATTGGTTGAAAAATCACATGTGTGTCCTTGGGTGAATTTCTTGGTCCCATGCAAGAGATGGGAATGAAATTCAAACACCAGGGCATTGTTGATTGCCGGCAAAACATTGAGATGCCTGGTTTTAAAATTCTAGTAAATCCAAAACTTGTCTGAAATTCATGAAACTTGGCATGCTATCATGGAGCCGCATCAACATGCCATGGTAAAAAAATTGTCCCGTTTGGGGTAGGTTCGGGTATAAGCTTCTCACAAACCAGAGCTTCTCACAACAAGTATGATGGTTTCAATAGGGAACGTCCCACCTTTGGGGACGAAACGATATCCATTGTCTTATTGCTTTCAAATATTTTCTAGTGTCAACATAGAACAACATGAGTGTTGTGTCATTTTTTGTGATTTTCCGGGGTTCGTCTGGACATTTTTGTGCATTAATTGGGTTTTCTAGGCATTTTATGTGCATAATTCAAATTTGAGCTACAAGCACATGCTCCAATGCACTTAGGTTGGTTGAAAAATCTAATATGTGTCCTTGGGTGAATTTGTAGGTCCCATGCAAGAGATGGGAATGAAATTCAAACACCAGGGCACTGTTGATTGCCGGCAAAACATTGAGATGCCTGGTTTTTAAATTCTAGTAAATCCAAAACTCGTCTGAAATTCATGAAACTTGGCATGCTATCATGGAGCGGCATCAACATGCCGTGTTAAAAAAAATTTCCCATTTGGGGTAGGTTCGGGTATATGCTTCTCACAAACTAGAGCTTCTTACAACAAGCATGATGGTTTCCGTAGGGAACGTCCCATTTTTGGGGACGAAACGATATCCATTGCCTCTTATTGCTTTCAAAATTTTCTCGTGTCCACATAGAACAACAGGAGTGTTGTGTCAATTTTTGGGATTTTTCGGGGTTCGTTTGGACATTTTTATACATTAACTGAGTTTTCAATGCATTTATGTGCATAATTCAAATTTGAACTACATGCACATGCTCCGGAGCATATAAATTGGTTGAAAAATCAAATCTGTGTCCTTGGGTGCATGCTTAGGTGCCATGCAAGAAATGGGAATGAATTTCAAACACCACGGCACCATTCATTGTAGGCAAAGCATTGAGATGCCTCGTTTTTAAATTCTAGTAAGTCCAAAACTCGTCTGAATTCATGAAACTTGGCATGCTTTCATGGAGTGGCATCAACATGCCGTGGTAAAATTTTTGTCCCGTTTGGGGCAGGTTTGGGTATATTCTTCTCACAAACCAGAGCTTCTCACAACAAGCATTATGGTTTCAGTTGGGAACGTCCCACCTTTGGGGACGAAACGATATCCACTGCCTCTCATTGCTTCCAAAAAATTTCTTGTGTCAACATAGAACAACAGGAGTGTTGTGTCAATTTTTGTGATTTTTTGGGGTTGTTTTGGACATTTTTATGCATTAACTGAGTTTCCAATGCATTTATGTGCATAATTCAAATTTGAACTACATGCACATGCTCAAGTGCATATAAATTGGTTGAAAAATCAAATTTGTGTCCTCGGGTGCATGCTTAGGTCCCATGCAATAAATGGGAAGGAATTTCAAACACCAAGGCACCGTTTATTGCCGACAAAACATTGAGATGCCTGGTTTTTAAATTCTAGTAAATTCAAAACTCGTCTGAAATTCATGAAACTTGGCATTCTATCATGGAATGGCGCCCGACATGGTTTGGTATTTTTCGTGTCCATTTTGAGAGAAGGCCCCACTCAAATAATGACATCCAACAAAGGCATTTTGAAAAAAATAGCTGCCACTTAATCTCAAACGTTTGTTTAATTCAAAACATGTGCATTCTGTTAACCATTCATGTGACGCCACGTGTCTTGGTTTCAATGGCTATAGGAGGTGCCGTGCGGACAGCTGCTTGACCTTGACTGAAGGGAGGCATGTGAGTGCAGTCCGGTGCGCAGGCTGACCGAAAGGCGTGCAAGCTGTCCTCCAACTCGCAGGCTCACTGGGAAGCGTGCGAGCATTATGCTGTGCAGGCTCACTGGGAAGCGAGCCCTTTAACTCCCATGGCCGCCCGCCTTCCCCTCCATTAATGGCGCCCGAGGCGTTGTTTAATACGGGCGGCCTTACTGTTCGCCTCCCATTCCCCTCCCCCCCCCCCCCCCGCAGACCTCCACCGCCATGGCGCAGAATGATCATCTGCCACTACTCTTCAAGCTTGGTGAAGTCGACTCCGAGCCGGAGGAGATAGAAAATAAGGAGGAATGGGGCCTCATGGACATGGCCAAGAACGAGCTGGTCGCGGCGGTTGCTGCCCCCGCTCTGGTCCCAGCTCACATCCATGCGCGCCAGCAACCATCCTCGTAGCATTGACGGGCTGGTCACCAAACACTACCGCAGAGTTGGAAGCCGCAGGCGTCAGCGAGGTCTCTATGGAACTGCGCGAGCTCGTGTACATGCCAGCGCCCGTGCCCGTGCACGCCCCTCCATCCATCGTGCCGCCGGCCCCCGTGCGTTTGGCTGCATCCACTACAAAAAAATACACTTCCGTGATGATACGTGTTTTTCACAGTAGGTCGCGTTTTTTGTAATGCATGTACATCCATGACAAATTTATAGCGTAATCAAGATAGTCATACGTGCCGTCAGAGAAGTGTTCCATGACATTACCAAAATTATCATCACGGAAGTGTCCACTTCCATGACGATAAATTGCGCGTCCGCGAAGTGCTTTCGTCAAGGGTGACTGACACGTGTCATCCACCGTAACGGAGCACCGTTAAGCTATTGGGTTGGGTTTTGGATCCGATAACCCGTTAACAGCCCCAACCAATGGGGATTTCCCACGTGTAAAATCATCATTGGCTGGAGGAAACACGTGTCGGCTCAACGTTGGGACAGATGTCATCCACTCAAATGACAGAAGGCGCCTATGATACGTTGACACGTGGCACGGCCCAACAGAGGCCCATTCCTGTGAAAAGGGCGGCCCATTTGACTTGGTCAAAAGGTGGCGGGCCGGCCCATATAAAGCCTGTTAACGGCCTGTTCGCATATAGCCCATTTACAGCCCACTAACCCAAGGCCCGTTACGCCCTATCTGAATTAGGCCCGATGGCGTCATCTGGCCACCCAATATGATTCCAGCCCGTTTTCGCCGGCCCATGTATGGCCCATGGCGTCTTTCAGCCCATATGAGGCCCTATGTAACTCTTGGCCTATTAGTGGCCCGTGGTGAAATCGGCCCGTAATGAAACGATGTATTACTTTACACCCATTAACGGCCCGTGGTGGCGGCCCGTAATGAACAGTGTATCACTTTATACCCATTAAGGGCCCGTTATTCCGTTGGGCCGTTTCCAGCCCATGTTATATTTCGGCCTTCTCAGAGCCCATTTATTCTTGGGCTCATTTCCAGCATTCATGTACTTACGGCCCGTTACTGTCATTTTCTGCTTATGGGCCAAATTCAGCCCGTGAATTCTGATCGGCCCGTTTGTGGTCCGTTAACACGTTGGGCCGTTTTCATAGCGTCATGAAATACGGCCTATTAACGATGGCCCATTATGGTCGGCCCTTAAACGGACGATTCCAACTCTAGCCCGTTTACGGCCATAATGCGACCTGTTATTGGCCCATGTTTGGCAAATCGATCATACTGCCCGTATAAGGCCCATTGATGATACAGCCCGTACAAGGCCCATTGTTTCTGCGGCCCGTAGAAGGCCCATTGTTTCTATGGCCCGTAGAAGGCCCACTGTTTATATGGCCCATAGAAGGCCCAGTGTTTCTCTGACCCGTAGGTCGGTGTCACTCTGATAAATATTAGCCCATGGTTATTGTGGCCTAGTTTTAAAAATAGGTTATTGCAGCCACTAGCAAACCGCAGAAAAAGAACTGCCGCGACTACAAGCAAACAAATAAACAAGACAACAAGGAAATAAATAAGCAAGCAACTTACACTAGGCTATCACGGCTATTACACATATTACATCCACTGGGCATCAAAGTTCGCCACCAGTGCAAATATAGGGAACACATCAACATATAAACGCCGCAGCAAAACAAGTCCAGAACTGAAACCACTTCAGAAGAGCTCAAGAAACAATATCCTGGGTAATCATAATGCTGGCAAGGAAATTAGCAAGCTTATTAACTTTCTCTTGTTTGGCGCTTAAGTCCTCCAGCGCCTGCTGTTGCACCAGAAAGTATGCATCTGAATTCTGCAGGGACTTCCTCGGTCTTTCGGCTTCCTGTCGCATAACATCTGATCGATGTCTTTCAACTTGAAGTTGAGACTCAAGAAGCCGAACTGATTCAGGCAACGAGTTTGAGGAGCTGGTGCCAGCAGTGGTAGCCAGTAACTCGAACACTACATCAAGACAGGACTTTGGGGTTGTCTCAGTGTCCTCAATATAGTTTTTATCAGCTTTCTTGGAGACCAACAGGGATGTCTCACTATCTTGAACCTTATCTGCGTTACTTCCTTTACCATTGCATAACAGGGTACTCTTCTCCAATATTTTATCCGCGTTCTAAAAGAGAAACAAACAAACACATCTCAGGTTTACAATGTAGTATATGCAACTCATTTTGGTAAACCAGTTCAGTAGTAAGGTGGACAGGATAACAGCATGAAACAAACATATATCTATGTAGTATGGTCCTTGTATGGTCTATATCATTCTAGTTTATGTTGCCAAATCAAGATAGAATCTGATTGGAATCATATCTATTTAAGACAAAGCAGCATAGATGTAATATAAGTGTGGGAAACTACACAAAGAATAACAACACTTGTAATGTGCATGGCATGAGAACATAACTGTTTATTCAATTGAAACTGAAATCAACATAGAGCAAGTTACAACAGCAAACAGCCAAACACGTTGAAGAAATAGGTTTAAAACATACCTGTTGCGCCATTGGAGTTTCAATTGCATCCTTCAAATTTGAAATTGGTTGGTATCAAGAAATCTGATGATGCAAGAGCAAAGTAGTATGAACCATAGCTATGGAACCTGACACGAGAACAATTCTTCTGCTTTAAGCGTTGACTTCGGGTTCGAAGTGGTGGTCCTCGTGATTTGGGCACTGTAGTTGCCTTACTAACTGCTCGTGTTTGGGTGCTCTGTGGTGGAGACGGTGCTGTGTCAACGGGAACTGGGTGTCTATCTGCCGGGGTTGGGGTTAGAAGGGGTGTAGCTGGTTCTCTGTCCAACTGGGTAGGGGTACAATCTGCATGAGTGTGGGTTATGTGTGGTGGGGCTGATTCTTGGGCAAGTACAACCGTGGTTCTATCTGCATCGACAGGTAGCACGATCTTTTCTGAAGACCATGTTTTTACTCCCACAGATACTGCCATCACTCCCTCCAATTGAAATGGCTGATAAACAAGAAAAGTAATTGAATGTACAGATATTGTAAGATAGACAAGGGCAATGGATAGTAGGGAAGAAAACAGGGCATGAAATAATTCACATTTATGTTGTCTAAGCAAACAGAATAGCAGGACATAATTTCACATATATGATGGCTAATTAAACAGGATAGCATGACACAATTTCACATGTATGATGGCTAACTAAACAGGATATAATGACATACTTCAAAATATGATGACTATGTAAACAGGATGACATGATATAACTATACGATGTGTCTATTAAAGTGGTTGGCATGCCATAAATCACGAACATGCCGTCGATGGAAACATGATGGCATGATATAATTCACGGATAGAATGACATAATTTAAAATTTGATGACTATGTAAACTGGATGAGATGATATAACTATATTATGTCTTTAGAAAATGGGTTGGCATGCCATAATTCAGATACATGCTGTCTATGTAAACATCATGGCATGACATAATTAAAATATATGATTTATATACTAAGGAAGTGAGCAGAGGGCAATTTCATATATGATGTGTCAACTAAGGAGATGGCATTCAATATTGTGTATATGATGTAAAAACTAAGCATTGCAATACAACATATGCATTATATGAGTAATATAACCCTGCCAAGTTTGAGCATACACCTCAGGGGGATAATAGGACTGGTCATACGCCTCTGAATCCTCCTCTGAAGAGCTATCTGTAACCAGCAAGATATCTCGCTTCCGAGTAGCATTGTTACTGCTCACGAAGGCGTTGTTTTCACTCCAGATTTCTCCATCACCAATTCAAATGGCTGATGCACAGGAAGAAGCGATTGAATATACAAACATTGTCGACAAAAGCAATGAGAAATACAAAAAAAGGACGGCATCATATAATTCACATATATGACGCTTGCCTAAACAGCATGGCATTGCATAATTCACATACATAATGACTTGCAACAAGATAACATTGCATAATTCACACATAAAATGTCTTGCAACAAGATGGCATTGCATAATTCACATATATGGTAATTAGACACTAAACAGGTGGCATTCACACAAAGCATGTCTAAACTAAGCAAATGACATAGCAATGCAAGATACCATACGCACGATATGAGTAACATAACCCCGCCAAGTTAGGACATGCACCTCGTGGGGAAATATGACTGGTCATCTATCTACGAATCCTCCTCCGAGGAGCTATCGGTAACCCGACAAGACATGCGCTTCGTCGAGATAACATTATGCCGCTCTGAAGACCTTGTTTCCACTCCATATTTTTCCATGACCGTGCCAAATGCATTTGGTGCACAGGAAGAGTAATTGAATGTACTAAAATTGTTGACAAATTTAACACATAATAAAAAATGATGGCATGATATAATTCACATATAAGATGACTGGCTAACCAGGGTGGCATTGCAAAATTCAGATATATGATGCCTGGCTAGACAAGATGGCATTGCATGATTCACATATACAATAAAGAAACTAAACAGATGGCATTGACACAAAGCATGTCTAAACTAATCAGATGCCATCTTTAATGTATACAGTAAGCAATGCAAGGCACACTATGCATGATATTACCAACATCAGCATGCCAAGTTAGAGCGAAGACCTCATGGGGTAAATAGGAGTGGTATTCTCCTACGAATCCCCTCGAGCAGTTATCTTCCTCTTGATTACGATCCGAAATGGGTGGAGGGGGCTGCCTTTGCGCCCACCATGGAGCAGCGTCTGCATGAAATTTTATTGCCACACAAGGCTCGTCTCTTTTGCTCTACATGATCAGTTCCATTGTGTACAATAACCTGGCATGCATAGGAATAAAACATAGTGAGATTATGTAAGGAGTGCATGCACAAATCCAGAGTGATGGTAGCAAACTGTGGATAGACCCAAAACCAATGATAGCGAGCGGATAATAGCTTTAGTTAAAAAAATACAGATAATGGCTCCTTTAATGTTTGTTTGCACCCAACATGAAACTCATAGTAGACACCGGAGATTAACCAGATAGTAGACAAATAGTACTGATTGCTCCCCAATATGTACCCCACAACCATTTAAAAACTCAAGTTTCAAGCATTAGTTTGGACCTGACTCAGAGTCTAATAGGTGAACACGACGATAATGTAGCATGTCATCATATTAAGTGACGCATAACTAAGCAGACACGGAAGAGTGCGACCTCTCTTGCGGACCCATGTAGTCCTCAAGGTCATCTGCCCAGTTGATGATGGTAATGCAGTTGTCGTGGCTGCCGTGACGAGGAAGAAGATCTGAGGCGGTGAAAGGCGATCTGGAGAGCGGATCCTGTTGTGGTGAACCCTTCCGTCGTTGGAGCGGTGAGCTGAGGTGGAACACAAGCCTTGTGAAGAGCAGGACAAAACACACAAGGTTTTCTTTGACACATATCTATAACAGAAGTAATTGGGTAAGGGCTTGTTTGAATTTGAGGATTCTAACAATGCAGGGATAGGAAATAGACAGGAATAGGATAGGAATGCACGTGCAAAACAGAGAATTTAAAAACACAGGATTTCTGCCAATCTGGGTGTTTGATTCACAACAATTGGAAGATCACAGGATGCAAAAAAGCATGGTGAGATTAAGTCAAACCACAAGAAAATGTACGGTTATAATGCTATTATGCTACTATCTCTTAGTCTTGTGCTTGATGAATAGGAATATGAAAAAGAGGAGAAGTGGAAATTAGAATTCCTACGGTTTTTCTTTCAAGGAGACACTAAAGGAACAAATCCTACAGTTTTCCTTTGCTCCATTCCTTTGCACCAATTTCATGAAAAGTAGTACCATAGGACACTTTCCATTTCCTATGTTTTTCATTCACTTTTCCTTTCAAGCCTTTGGCGATTCTAGTAGGCAGGCTTGAGCAAGGATAATCCTACACTAAAAAATGTTTTTTTGCTACTTCTATTACTTTGGACCTGAGCCACCGCTGCCATACTAGCTCAACTCCTGTGCCCATCGACAAATGCACAGCTCAAACGCGCAGAGATAAATAATGATGGCGTTCAAGAGAGTCCATCACGGATAGATAAGTTTCCTGGTACCTCACTGCTTGTCATATAGTAGGATAAATTAATCATATTTCCCGTTACTACGAGTGCTCAGTGGACAATATATATAACATGTAGAGTAAAAAAGAGATGCAACAAGTGTACAAACTCTTTGGAGAAGCCATGTCGATCTCAGCGTGATTGGGTTGGCCGGTGAGGATGCTCCGGCTGACTTTGTTGTCGGAGGAGGGGAAGAATATCTTAGGCGTCTAGAGATGGAGCCCGAGGTACTGCTCCGCTGTGATGGAGGGTTTCGTCGTTGGAGCAGCTCTGATGAGTTGTACGACGCCAAGGCTGAAGCAGGACAAGAGAGACAACGAACAACGTTAACCTGAGTGGAATTCTAATAGCATCTCCAATACATGACGTAAAAGACATAACCACAAAGTGCTAGATGTAAAATATATTAGCCGCTCATCTCTGAGCTTAAGCTGTCAAACAGAACTTAGCGCCGAAACTGAACTTAATCGAAAACCGAACCTAAGCGCCGAAACTGAATTTTCTTTGTCGAAACTGAATGCACTAGCAAGGTGAGGCTACACGTCGGTCGTGACTTTTCATCTCTGGTCGGTCTATTTTGCAGCCGTTGGATACGAAATCAAGGGCCTGCGGTTCATCTTCAACCTCCACCCCGAGCACTTGACCACCACCGGCCAAACAGCAGCCCCGCCGTCCATGACGGTGATGTGCCGCCCGCCCGCCTCGAACACTCCCCACCGCCGGTCCGCCGCCGCCCAGCCATCCCTCTAGGCCCCCGTGCCAAGATTTTTCTCCGGTGATCCCCACGCCACCGCCCGCCACCGCCCGGCGACCACCGCCCCATCCACGAACCCTAAGATAGATAGTGGGGTACCTCTCCGTGAGCCCCCCCTCCTGCTGTGGCTGGTTCTTCCTTCACCCGGCGAGCCCACCCCTTGAAAATCGGTGACCCAAAAGTCGATTCAGTCGTGACAAGTGTAGCCAACTCGGAGCAGCATCGCAAGCAAGAGCAAGAGCGAGAGCAGCAGCGCGAGCAAGAGCAATAGCAAGAGCAGACCCGGCAGGGGACCGAGAGCAAGAGCGGAGCAGCAGCGCGAGCGAGAGCTAAAGTAGCAGTAGCTCCTACTGATGTGGACGTCGCTGTCGAGGGAGCGACGCCGTGGAGGAAGTGGCCGGCGACGCCGCCGTGGATGGAGCCGCGCCGTGTCGGCTCAGGACGGCGCCGGCGACCTTGTGAGATCGAATCAAGAAGAAAATGCGGCGATTAGTGTACAACCTCTTTGATGGCGCCGATTAGGCCGCAGCTTCATCCGAGGAAGCGGTGATGATGATGCTCTTCCGGTGGTGCAGGTGAAGATGGCGGTGTGGGAATGGAGGTGGCGCGAAAGTCGAGGGGAACGTCGAGGCAGCTCCTTGGAGGTGGAGGACGGGGTGGCTGAACCGGCGGGACGATGAGATCGACGACGGATCCTCATGCGGTACGGTGGATGAGGGACGTTGAGGTGTTCTTTGTGGGCGACCTCGTCGGGGAAGAGGCTCCGGATGGGTGGCGGGCCGGAGCAGGGTGTGGGGTTTAAATCGCGGGTTTTCGCGGCCTCGGTGTATGAATGGGTGGGCGGATGGGATGGCAGTGGGGAACCATGGCTTAGAGACGCGCTTGTCCAAAATGTGGGGTAAGTTATGAAAGTACCCCCCACCGATTTGAGGCCGTTCTTTCGGTTCAGGGGTACCACGGGCATTTCGCGTGTCGGGATTTCACAGGAGGTGGGAGTTTTCGCGCGTGTTGTAATTTCGGAATAGCAAGGCGCGGGTTGAGATGGAGGGAGTTGTCGGAGCACAACGAGACAAAGATATATCTTAAATATTTCGGGCTAACAAGGCGCGGGTTGAAGAGGCGGGAGTTTCGCAAAGACGATGAAGCGAGACGCTAGCTTGAATTTTCGGCATAACAAGGCACGGCTTGAAATTTCGGAAGAACAAGCTTAACGTGTACCCAAAAAAAAGATAATTTGCACCTCAACACGCACAACACACACACAAACACCATTTAGACTAGAGTAAGGTACACGTGCATTGCACGCATGAGATTTGGCAACCAAATTATGAATAAATACCACATTATAGCATGCAAGCTTTGAGTCATATATGCATGATGTAGATGTTCGTTTAATTCTTATAGTTCATTTCATTCAATATCATCTAGTTTTTATAAGAAAGCTAATCTATTTTAAGATTCATGGAATTGTGTGTTGTAAGACATAAAGTAAAAAACAAATATTGGCAAATCATGTAGAAAAACATTTGGGCAATTCTGATATGGAAGATTCTAGAACAAATAAGAAGTGCTTGTGTTTTGATGTTTGTGCATTATGCTTAAGTTCAACCATGGAGTCTTCTAGATTATACATGTGGCGAAATCTGGTGGAATCTAGATGATATCCAACGGCCAATAGTGCTCAAATTTGCCATCTTTGGACCATTGGATTCGCCTTATCCAACGACCATCTTTAAAAGTTAAAGTTACCCGCACACAATAAAAAAATATAATATAATATATATAGGGGTATAGATATAGATATGTGATGCGAAAGCCGCCCATCATCTCCAATTAGAATAGTGTGTCTATGCACGGATGCGACGTGGGCAAATGATATACGCCATCGGTATCTCAAATTCAAATCAGTCTGACCTTGTTCAATGTGTATAAATTACAACATGCTCGTTTCCAAACCACACCACGCAGATCTCCGTTATATTCATGCATGCATGGGTTTCAAACATCAGGATCTCTTATTCAAATATTTGAATTCAACTTTACATTGATTATGACCTCACCTATTCTTTTACACCCACACAGTAGTCTTCTCTTTATAATTGTACCACTAACTTTCTCTCGTGCATGCATGCACACACACTACCAGTCGGCATTATAAATAGCACGCATGCAATCTTTTTCTTCAGGTCGGTCTCCCATGAAGGCACACACTCACACACATCCCCCTCTCCATCATACCGGGCATTCTTTATCTCTCATGCATGCATGCGCAACGATCGATGTTCCTCTATGTATGTGTGTATATAGCTAGGTCTTTCATAGTTTTCCACACAAACCGATCAATTGATATATCCAGTGAGGTCTCACCCTCTTTCCCACGTCCACATCGATCAATCTATACCTCTCCCACATCCACATCGATCAATCTATACCTCTCTATATAGGATTAACATAAATAGCTAATGCACCCACATTAATTATATATCCAATGTCCCCCTCTCATCATCCATACCTTCCGCTTCATCTCTCAGACGCGTGCACAATGGCGAAGACATGGGGCAGTAAGGGCCCTGCCCCCCCTAACATCACTATATATCGAGGCTAATATGAATGTGATGATTATACAATTGCTGCTAAAAAAGGTTTAATTTCATGAATTGGCCCTCCTCGTAAAGGATTAGCAATGCTTGGCCCCCTAGCTCATTTATTTTTCATAGCTCCGCCACTGCGTGCAACAGCGCACGTGTTCGCCCCCTCTCTCTAATATCGATCTCGCACTTGTTCATTCCTTCATTGTCTCCCTCCACTCGGCCCCTCGCACCATCTTCTAGCCCCCCACCGGATTTTGCCACATGTACAATCTAGCAGACTCCATGGTTGAACTTAAGCATAATGCACAAACCTCAAAACAACAGTGGTTCTCTTTTGTTCTAGAATCTTCCGTATCATAACTGCCCAAACTTTTATTTCTAGTTGAATTGCCATTATTTTTTTTACTTTATGCTTTACAACGCACAATTCCATGAATCATAAAATATATTAAGGGCTTCTTTGATTCAAAGGATTCTCAAAGGAATTTTGGAGGATTCTAATCATTAGGAATTTTTCCTATGTTGGTTGTTTGATTCGTAGGATTGTAAACCATAGGAATTTTTCCATATGATTCATTTGCACTAGATTTCATAGGAAACATCCCATCCACTCAAACCTCTTTGAAAGAATTCTGCGTTTTTTCTATGCACAATCAAACACTCGTACAATCATGTAGGATTGTAGACGACATTCCATTATAATCGCATGTTTTTCCTATTCACGCGTTCTTAGCTTTTTTATAAAAACTAATTTTATTTTGAATGAGATGAACTATAAGAATTAAACTAAGGGCTACATCACGCATATATGACTCAGAGCTTACATGCTATAGTGTGGTATTTATTCATAATTTGGTTGCAAAAATCTGATGCGTGCAATGCACATGTACATTACTAGTACTTCGAGTATGTGCAAAACATGTAAATTAGAATACCAATGGCACGCTACACTGTGTCTCTCTTACAGTTCATGAAGCCACGTGGCACATGTGGAGGCGTTGTCGCGACCTCCTTGCGTGGATTGATCACAGTGACGTGCTGCTGGTTCCAGAAGAATGTACTCGTCCTCCACGAGCCATCCGGTGGTACATGCACGAAGCGAAGATGTGCACGCACGCCACGCACGCACTCATTCCCTCGCACGCACACGCGGGTACACGGGCGGACACAATTTTGTACCAAGATCCACCCCATGTGATAATTTGACGTGTGTAAAGTCGTTCACTTCATTGATGGTCATGTAATACAGCACATGCAAATTGAGTGGACGTGAGGGCGGAAGAAAGACATTATTACTCCACTGCGCGCATGCGAGTAGTTAAATCGTGGGTTGCTAGTAGTACTTCCATTGGTCTCCTTCGTATTTTGTGCCAATTTTTGACAATGTAGTACTTGAAATTTATGTTCCGCTAAACTCATCGGGAGCCGTTTCGGGCCTCGAAACCAAAACCATCAATTAATCTTTACCTTGTTCCCATCACATTCGAAAGCCTGCTCACACCTACTAGTACGTACCAAACTTGAACGTGTTCCCACTATGCAGGAATTAGTACTACTTGTGCTAGTACTTAGGTTATAAAAAGGGGAACTACCTAACCAAAAATTACTCTACCTTTCCTCCTCATAAGTGCTTCTTCTTCGTCCGTCATTGCCATGGCGGGTGAGCAGAGCTCTAGGTCGAGAACTACTCGTAACAAGGGAGCGGCAACCAAGGCTGCGGAAAAAAAGAGAGGGCTCGCCGCCACGCAGAGAGCTCGAAAGATCTCTCATGGGCAGGCGATGGCTCCCAGGAGCGCCCTAGCCGCGGAGGCGAACATGCCGAGCCGGCGGAGCTGGAGTCGTTATCCCTCTACGGCATGCCCGATCAGCTCAATAAGCACCTCAATAAGCAGAAGGAGTTCATCCAAGGCTTGACGGAGTTGCTGAAGGAGAGCCTCGACGACATGCCCGCTGAGCTCAATCAGCAGGGGGAGTTGACCGCCGGCTTGGTGATGCTGCTGAAGAAGAGCATTGCCTCGGAGAAGAAGGCGACCGGCGAAATCTTGCGACTTCAGGAGGACAAGGCGAAGCTCTGCCATGAGATCGTCCTGTTGAAGGAGAAGAACGCCGGCTGGAAGAAGCTGCATGAGAATAGTAGTTCCTCGATGAAGATGTTGCAGGCCCTCATCATGGAACAGAAGGAGGAGTTGGCGAAGCTCCGCATCGAGCACCCGGCTGCCGTCAAGGTACGTAATGCGGCCGTGGAACAGATGATGAAGGCTCGCGTCGAGAAATCCCGCGTTATGGAAAGAATGAAGAAGATGGCGGAGGAGACGCGCAAGGAGATGGAGGTCGTGGAGGCGATGAAGAAGCAGTTACGACTCCGCGGCGAATTAGATCATTTGGGGTGATAATCTTCCTTCTTCTTTTGTTGCTGTATTTCATCTTTTGCTTCGTGTGTTTCGCCGCATGTGTCACGTTCTCTGCGAGGCATGAATAGAACAATGGTATTTGTTTTTTGAGGGAATAAATAGAACAATGCTAGTAACAATGAGATGACTAGCAAATTAGATCATTTTTATCGCCATATGGCACTGGGCTGCTGTGTTTCCTGCTCCTCCATCGCAGTACTACTCCAGTGGAAAACTTGAGTATATCGCACGGTTCTTTGCTCCTCCTCGATCAGGTCGTCGGTGCATTTATACGAGCAGTCAAATCACAAGGCCCCACCTTCCAGCAGTAATGAGCCATCAAATCACAAAGGCCCTCGCCTCTCATGAAACCGACCAAGCTAGACTGCCCTGCCCCTCTAGCCTTTTAAAAATGTATACTTTTGTACAGCAGTAGTATCGATGGATTGCGCCATGGAGCAAAACTTGAAATTAAAAAAAGGTGGTACATATAGAGAGCGCTCGTCGCCAAATTATGCATATAGTACTATTAAAAAGGCTAGTCACAATAATGGTGTCCAGCACAACCCACCCCTCAAATAAAACTAAGCACCCTAGAATTCTTTGACAAAACTAAGCACCCTGAAATTCTTTGACAACTAAACTGCTGGCTATATGATGTTGGCCATATATATTGTACGTATACAATGTGAATAAACGAGTGGTAGTACTATACCAACTAAAAGATGAAATGTAAGAAATACTAGTATGTACTTACTGAAGAGTTAGAGTACCAAGAAGAAACATAACATAGTTCTGCTGGGGGCTCAGCACAACACACCCCTCAAACTAAATTAAGCACACCTGAAATTAAACTTTTCAACTATTCCGGTAGACACTGCATTAGAACCACCATGAGAAACGACACTGCCACCTTACTCGGAGTCCTCGTCCACGTCCTCGACTTCGTCCTTGTCCCTCTTCCTCTTTTCCGATACTTCTTTGCTTGAACCGCCAACTTGGTTGTTGCTCTTCATCCAACCCTTGTAGATATTGAAACAAAGGTAGCCATCCATTGCAGCGTAGTGGATGTGGTCTATATCTAGTACATTCCACTACCATGCATGATCAAACGTGTAATGAGGTTTCTCCATTTTACTGTACGAAGGATGAACCATGGCTCCTGCCAGGGTCAGCATTGAAGGCTGACGAGAGGACACCAGCCAATTCTTTTGGAGGTCGAAGGTGTTGCCTACAACTAGGCCTATCCGACGCAGGTCTTCTTTGTCGTTACCAAAGTCTACAGTAACGAATTTGACTAGGTTGCTCTCGAGGAAGTCCTTAAAATCCTGGCACTCAACGTCGGCATGGCATATGTGGTAGACCAAGCATAAGTCATGCACACAAACCTAGATCACGGCGGGCTTCTTCCTCTCTTCGTCCTTTAGATCCTTCTCTCGTCCCACGACTGTGGTGTACTCAACATCTAGCCCGGCGACCCACGCATCATCTGAGTCTTCGAACATGCGTCAAGGCGAGAAAGGCATCCTTTCACCGTCGCGGAAGAACGGGTGTAGATGACGTCGAACTCATCGCCCGTGATGGTTCTAACCTTGTACTCACCGCCGATCGGGGAGATTTGGGACGCCATGGATTTGGGAGGAGGGTTAGGATTAGTGTAACTGCCGTAATGTGAATGGACGGGACGACTAGGAGCGAACCACCGTAGTATTAAAGGGCGTGCGGGGATGAGTAGGAACGAACTGCCAACGTGCGAACGACAGGGTAGTGGCTTTCCATTCTCCCATGATACGGGCTTCCGAGAGCCCTTGGATCGGAGATTGAACGGTTGCATGGCGTGATTCTAGACCAATGGGTGAATATCCTATCCTAGAGGGTTATTCTGCAAATTTTCAGCAACTTAGCATGCGACCGTTTGATCTCAGATCCAAGGGCTGCCAGCAGCCCGTATCATGGTCACGCCTACCATGACCATCGCGTCGCTCGCGCGGTCGCGCCCTTGGAGATTTAACACGGTGCGTTAGGCTATCTGATGTTGGCATGTCATACATAGTCATCACTTAGTCACTCATACTACAACAAGGTTGGCTATAAGGTTGGCTATAAGTGTATTTTTTACTCCTCTCTATCTCTTTCTTCGTACTCCCTCCGTCCCATAATATAAGAACGTTTTTGACACTAGTGTAATGTCAAAAACATTCTTATATTATGGGACAGGAGTACTAGTATTATTGCATTTGCCAAGGAGTGACCTCTTCGGTGAAATGGTGTTGCTAAGTTTGCTTCATTTAATTAGCTATAGACTCAAAATTGTCTTTTCACGTAGGTACACGCGCTTAGCACCATTTCTTCCTTGGGTCACCAAACTAGTCTCTCTCTTCTTGATTAACTTGCCACATCAGACTTTATGCCTATGTGGCAAGCTTAAGCACTAATAGGAGCAAGTAAGGTGCCCGTCCAGATTGCTGCGGAAGAGTGAAATGCATTGATCGGGGTGTTGTTTATTTTGACAAAGGATGCGGGGTCATCTCATGTGTAACAGGTATCGATAAGTTTCTTCAGATATTATTTCATCTCTAGAGCTCAGAAACATCCGGGTGAAATAGATAAAAAAGTATCTTTTGCAAACAAAAGCGTTCAACTGTTCAACCTGCATCCAAAACTTGTGAAGAAATAACTCTTATTGTGCTTTGCGGGAAATGGTTCATCATAAGTCTTTCATCGGTACTGTAGTAAAAATTCATACATGGAAGATTCTAGACTAGACCATGAATGGATACACTTTTATTCATGTGCGATACTCCAATAGAGCAAGATCATGCATGGAAGTCTCCACATGCTTAGACAGCGGATTACATTGAGCTAAGACTAATGATCAACATTTAACTTAGTAATGCATATGTCTAGGTGAACCTCCTTGGAGTCCCCATGCACATTGTTGGGGGTCAAATAATACCATGCGTCTTCCATGTCCACATCGGCGGGAAGGTCCCAGCTCGGCAGAGTCCAAGTCAGTTTGACGTAGCCAGTGTCGCCGCCCACGGACCTCCGAGGGGTAGTAATAGTGAGCACACACCCGTACATCGGCCTCGTGTCAGTGTCAGCGTTAGCGGCGTCGCCCCTGATGCACACTACAGAGATGTGGCGGCGGCCTGCGCGGGCCTCGCCGGTGGCCACGATCAAGAGGAAGACGCTGCCGTCCTCCTATGAGACTAGCAGGCGGCGCTGATCCTCCAGCGACTCCGGCACGGTGAACGGGTAGCACGTCCCGTACTTGATGTTCTTCGCCAATGGCGGTGGTGATCGCCATGCGCTGCGTCAGGTGATGCACGATGTCCGCCGGCGAGCCCCAAAACGGCACCGGGCACTCATAACAGTAGATGAAGGGCTCCTTGGAGGCATCGACCGGGCCATCCATGAAACGGGAGTGGCTGTAGGGGATGTTCGGCCAGTTGAATATATGAGCAAGTTACTACAAGATTTACTACAAAATAAATCATGACGGCTATAACAGAGATTAAACTAATCCTACGGACTAGCATAGTAGATGAAGAGATCGAGTCTAGGACACATACTAGAAACATGAATTCTCCCACAATTTCACACAGGAAGGACAGAAACACATACGGTGCAACGGGAGCAGCACCATTGGCGTTGAGGTTGTCGCCCATGTCATTGAGGAAGCGGTTGCCGAGGTCGGGGAAGAATTCGTCATCGGTGAAGTCGTGGTTGCTAGCAGTCGCGAGAGTGCGCTCCCCAAATGTCAACAGCCCCCGCCGAATGGAGCGCAGGAGGGAGTGGCTGTAGGGGACGTTGCGGCTGCTGAATGGAGCGCAGGAGTAGCCCACGAAGCACTAGACGGTGCTCCTCCCTAGTCTCTATTCTTATATCTATCTCTACTACTCTTCTTTGTTTTTTATAATATACTAGTTGTAGTTGTCAAATAGAATAGTACTGCACCGTCCATTGCACGCCCTGCTGAACACGCCTCCTCGCCTCCATTAAACTCGCATGCAAACCGAGAAACCTACTCTGGCCCATGGAGGAAATTTGCCAGCTGCGGGAGGGTTATTCTGCAAATTTTCAGCAACTTAGCATGCGATTGTTTGATCTCAGATCCAAGGGCTGCCAAGACACCCGTATCATGGTCGGACCTACCACGACCGTCGCGTCGCACGCGCGGTCGCGCCCTTGGAGATTTAACATGGTGCGTTAGGCTATGTGATGTTGGCATGTCATACATAGTCATCACTTAGTCACTCGTACTACAGCAAGGTTAGCTATAAGGTTAGTCATCACTTAGGAGAAAATTTTACTCTCTTCAACAAGGAGATAATGGCAAGTCAAATCACGGGCCCCACCTGTCCGGTGATGAAGTCATTTGTCAAATCACACATCCCTACGTTTGCAGCAGCCTACTCCCTCGTCTTCTCGCGTCTCTGTCGAACCGACTAGGAGGAACTGTCCCGCCGCCTACCGGGAAGGAAAAGCCCCACCCTCGACTTTTAAATAGTAGTATACAGTATACTAATTTTGTATCCATGGATTGCGCCCGCGCCATGGAGAAAAGCGTCTAGAAAACGGCGGCACACATGTACAGAGTATACAACACGCCCGTCGTGTTCACATCGCACCCCATACGGTCGGTCGGTCTGGCACGCTGCTCTCCGAATGGAACGCGCATCATATTGTGTTCGCACACACATGTGGTACGGCAATTGAGAACCGACCATAGGCACACTCCCCGGCCCCGCAAGTCGGGTGACTTAATAGAAGAGGGAGACGAGCGATAGTACTAGAGAAGTGTTGTACTACGTTCGTGCCTGGACGATCCCTGCAAGACACGGAAGATCAGTTTGTCCATGCATGTGACCAGACTCCAGCAGACACGCCTGGATTGGCTATCGTCTACATATCGTGCAGGCTGTGTTCTACATGGCTGTAGTTGTGGTGAGAAATAAGAAAAAGGTTTCTTGTCATCTCGCAAAATTATGTGTCATGTGCTTCGGATCACTGCGAGGGTTAAACAGCGACAACTGAGTTGGGCTAGTCATTGGGGGCACATGCACGAACAGTGACTACTCGGCTGCCGTCTAGGTCAAGCCGGCTATGTTAATTAGGACATCTATCGACGGACCCCTTTTCTCTGAGTTTATCTTTAATTTGAGCTTTGTTCCTCGTCTATTTTGTCCGCCGGGATTCATGTTGTCTCCTTTGGGCAGTGAAGTTATGATTTCTTGTCATGTGGCATTTTTTCGTGTTATATGTTATAATCCGGCGCTTCAGATCAAAATGACGACAACTGCGCCTCCGGGCCACGTGCATGAAGACTTCTCGACAGTCATTGACGAGGTCAAGCCGGCTCCGGTAGACAAAAGAAAACTAAGTACTACTCCACTATATAGGCAGGAGCCTCCATGCTTGCTTGCTAGTGTTTCTCTCTTCACACTGTCTTAGCCTCTCCAGATCTAAACACGACAACGGTGGCCACACTCTCTCTCTCTCTCTCTCTGCTCATCGCTGGTCACAGATCCAGCCGGATCCTCTCCGCCGGGGAAGCTGAGAAGGTGCAACGTTCACGCTGATGCGTCCTCGGCTGACGGCTCTTACCTTCTGGGCGCGTCCGATCAGCCTGCCTTGCCGTTCTCTCCCAAGCACCGCTGGCGAGGGAGGGCCTCCGACCCCTTCTTCCTCGCTATCGTAGTGTGGGCAGATCCGGCCTCCCGCCGCCCACCTAGCGACATCCCGGCGACCATCAGGTATAATTTCCTTCTAAACCGGCCTTGCTCTACTTCCCGAGCTCCTGACGTCACTGCATTTGTAACTTTTACTATTTCTCAGGCCTCCTCGTAGATACGATCGATCGGCTGTTCAAAAACCCCCTAATTTTTTTACGTTTAAGAGGTAAAACTAGTTCATGCACTCGAATCTAGTACTACTTGGTTCAAACAAGGAAGAAAGGGGTGGGGTGGGGAGGATTTGTTACCTGAATCTAGGACTTGGTCGAAAGAGGAAATAATGGGGCGAAAAGTAGCGTAGACTGGCTATCCAACTGGTCTCTATGTCTAATAGGAAATAAAGGGAAACGCGGTACAAACTCAATATAAACCCGATCTATTGGTTGAAAAAGGAAAGAAAGTGGGGACTGGGGGACAAGTCAACAGAGTAAGTCCAGCACTAGATTTGCTAGCCTCACACAGTATAAGGTGGCTATACCGAACAAAAATGGGACTGTTCTGATGTTTGTTGCCCCGAGCCACTCTTATGTAATGCCACTGGTAAAATGTAGCAGTCGCATTGTTAAAAGTAAGGACACGTTAAACCAATGTTGTTTTCAATGTAATGCCTCCAGTAATATGAATCAATGGCACTTCTTTACATGTCCTGCTAAAATTTCCCATTAAGATAAGTTGGTTCTTTTTGTTAGAAATGCAACTGTCCTGGTCCGCCTACCCTCCCGTGCCCAAAGTAATGTTGTATTTAACGGTTGTCATAGTTAATCCTGATGCCCACACTAATATCTAGCAATGCCACTGCTTTAGAAATTGCTACTGTCCTTGTAGGATTGCCATTCAGATAAGGAACATGCTTCTTTTCATTTGATGCATGTTTCATCACTTGTTAGTCACCCTCCTTTCCACCTTTTTGTGCAAACAGAGATATACATTTCACGCTCGATCTTAGTTGAACTGCACAAATGATATCCAAATTATAGTTGAGCATTCCAAGAGCTTCACAACCAACCTTGATGTTGCTCAATTTTATCGCAACTAATGAAGAAGAAGCTGTGTGGGTTTCGTTTTCTGATGAAAATGGAACCGGGGCTGGAGCCCTTTTCTAAAAAAAATTGAAGAAGAAGCTGCTAGCTCACGGGACATTGCTTCATTTTAGGTGAATTGCACCAAAAGGTCCCATGAATTGAATCATCCATGTTGGTATTTGAAAAGAGCCAGACTTCCCCGCCTAAGCACCCCCGACCTCCATCCTTGCGACGCACGGTACACCTCGTTTGCCACCTGCTCGACCCTAGTGTCATTGATAAAATGAAGTAATAATACAGTTAAAATAGAGCGAGTGTCATCTCTATCATTTCATTTCCAATGTAGATAAAGAAAGTGCTTCTCTTGGTTAAAGTATGTTTCATCAACTAGTCCCATTGTTAATGTTTAAGCGTTTCTGCAAACTGGGGTGCTTAATTTTAGTTGATATGTACAAAATAGAGATTTGAATGTCTCAAGGCGCCTCCTTGTACTCTTGTTGTATCGATGTTCATCCTTTGGCGAGAAGGTGTATCTGGGAGACTTGGGACGATGTCCAAGATGAGGCGTCATGAGGCCCATCTCGCCCTCGCAGCATGGCATACTATGATACTATCGCAATATTTTCTTCTATTTATTTTGTGTGTTTCATCAACTAGTGCCACTATAATGTAATCACGATTTTTCATTATCTGTGCAAACAGGGTTATTCAGCTGCATTTTGGTGGAACTGCACAAATGTACATATGGAACCGGCATATATGCAGAGTGCGAGGTGTGCCAAGTAAAAATTACCGACACCAACCATGCTGCGTGCATGCATTGGCATCCACCACAACCAGTGGGATGTGTGGCGCTCTCTGTGGACGGATCTTTCTCGGCAGCAAATCCTCTAACCAAATACTAGTAGCTTATATTGGCAGTTTTCTAGGGAGTACTCTTTTCTGAAAGAAGCACCAATCTATTTCTCTTTATTTGTACCTTTGTGTCACAACTTTGACCCAAAGGTCCAGAGCTATTTTAGGGTGATTGGCGTAGTACTCGGAGACTGATTGTAAGCATGATTTTCATTAGCTATCACACTGATTGTAAGCATGAGCAGGTGGAAGATTAGGTTAGTGTGAAGCTTACCTTAAACCCTACCGCCGCCGTTGAAACGAGGCGGCGTCGAAGGAACCGTGGAGAGCGTCGGGAAGCGGCGTCGCGCCATCCGGCCTCCTCTTGCGGTGGGAGAATGAATACTCATGTGGCTCGGCTGGCTCTGCACCCTCACAGGCGGCACACCATACTCGATCGATTCGTTATCCTCTGGGTGCTCGACCTTCGACCTGTACGCCCACCACCTCCGCCTGACTGTCGCCTCGGGCGAATCTGTCTGCTCCATCGCCCATAGGAGATACTCGATGAACTCAGAGGACTGCGGCGTGAATTCTCGATCGAGTCTAGGACACATACTAGAAACATGAATTCTCCCACAATTTCAAATAGGAAGGACATAAACACATATGGTGCAACGGGAGCAGCACCATTGGCGTTGAGGTTGTCGCCCATGTCGTTGAGGAAGAGGTTGCCGAGGTCGGGGAAGAATTCGTCATCGGTGAAGTCGTGGTTGCTAGCAGTCGCGAGAGTACCCTCCCCAAATGTCAACAGCGCCCGCCGAATGGAGCGCAGGAGGGAGTGGCTGTAGGGGACGTTCTTGACTCTTGAATGGAGCACAGGAGTAGCCCACGAAGCACTAGACGGTGCTCCTCCCTAGTCTCTATTCTTATCTCTATCTCTACTACTCTTCTTTGTTTTTTATAATATACTAGTTGTAGTTGTCAAATAGAATAGTACTGCATCGTCCACTGCACGCCCTGCTGAACACGCCTCCTCGCCTCCATTAAACCCGCATGCAAACCGAGAAACCTACTCTGGCCCGCGGGAGGAAATTTGCCGGTTGCCGCGGGAGGGTTATTCTGCAAATTTTCAGCAACTTAGCATGCGACTGTTTGATCTCAGATCCAAGGGCTGCCAGCACCCGTATCATGGTCGCACCTACCACGACTGTCGTCGCGACGCCTTGGTCGCGCATATGGAGATTTAACATGGTGCGTTAGGGCTATCCGATGTTGGCATGTCATACATAGTCATCACTTAGTCACTCGTACTACAACAAGGTTAGCTATAAGGTTAGTCATCACTTAGGAGAAAATTTTACTCTCTTCAACAAGGAGATAATGGCAAGTCAAATCACGGGGCCCCACCTGTCCAGCAATAACTCGCTGTCAAATCACACATCCCTACGTTTGCAGCAGCCTACTCCCTCGTCTTCTCGCATCTCTGTCGAACCGACTAGGCGGAACTGTCCCGCCGCCTACCGGGAAGGAAAAGCCCCGCCCTCGACTTTTAAATAGTAGTATACAGTATACTAATTTTGTATCCATGGATTGCGCCCGCGCCATGGAGAAAAGCGTCTAGAAAACGGCGGCACACATGTACAGAGTATACAACACGCCCGTCGCGTTCACATCGCACCCCATACGGTCGGTCGGTCTGGCACGCTGCTCTCTGAATGGAACGCGCATCATATTGTGTTCGCACACACATGTGGTACGGCAATTGAGAACCGACCATAGGCACACTCCCCGGCCCCGCAAGTCGGGTGACTTAATAGAAGAGGGAGACGAGCGATAGTACTAGAGAAGTGTTGTACTACGTTGGTGCCTGGACGATCCCTGCAAGACACGGAAGATCAGTTTGTCCATGCATGTGACTAGACTCCAGCAGACACGCCTGGATTGGCTATCGTCTACATATCGTGCAGGCTGTGTTCTACATGGCTGTAGTTGTGGTGAGAAATAAGAAAAAGGTTTCTTGTCATCTCGCAAAATTATGTGTCATGTGCTTCGGATCACTGCGAGGGTTAAACAGCGACAACCGAGTTGGGCTAGTCATTGGGGGCACATGCATGAACAGTGACTACTCGGCTACCATCTAGGTCAAGCCGGCTATGTTAATTAGGACATCTATCGACGGACCCCTTTTCTACGAGTTTATCTTTAATTTGAGCTTTGTTCCTCGTCTAGTTTGTCCGTCGGGATTCATGTTGTCTCCTTTGGGCAGTGAAGTTATGATTTCTTGTCATGTGGCATTTTTTCGTGTTATATGTTATAATCCGGCGCTTCAGATCAAAATGACGACAACTGCGCCTCCGGGCCACGTGCATGAAGACTTCTCGACAGTCATTGACGAGGTCAAGCCGGCTCCGGTAGACAAAAGAAAACTAAGTACTACTCCACTATATAGGCAGGAGCCTCCATGCTTGCTTGCTAGTGTTTCTCTCTTCACACTGTCTTAGCCTCTCCAGATCTAAACACGACAACGGTGGCCACACTCTCTCTCTCTCTCTCTGCTCATCGCTGGTCACAGATCCAGCCGGATCCTCTCCGCCGGGGAAGGTGAGAAGGTGCAACGTTCACGCGGTCGTCCTCGGCGACGGCTCTTACCCACTGCTGGGCGCATCCCGATCAGCCTGCCTTGCCGTTCTCTCCCAAGCACCGCTGGCGAGGGAGGGCCTCCGACCCCTTCTTCCTCGCTATCATAGTGTGGGCAGATCCGGCCTCCCGCCGCCCACCTAGCGACATCCCGGCGACCATCAGGTATAACTTCCTTCTAAACCGGCCTTGCTCTACTTCCCGAGCTCCTGACGTCGCTGCATTTGTAACTTTTACTATTTCTCAGGCCTCCTCGTAGATAGGATCGATCGGCTATTCGAAAACCACCTAATTTTTTTACGTTTAAGAGGTAAAACTAGTTCATGCACTCGAATCTAGTACTACTTGGTTCAAACAAGGAAGAAAGGGGGTGGGGGTGAGGAGGATTTGTTACCTGAATCTAGGACTTGGTCGAAAGAGGAAATAATGGGGGCGAAAAGTAGCAGAGACTGGCTATCCAACTGGTCTCTAGGTCTAATAGGGAAATAAAGGGAAACGCGGTACAAACTCAACATAAACCCGATCTATTGGTTGAAAAAGGAAAGAAAGTGGGGACTGGGGGACAAGTCAGCGAGTAAGTCCAGCACTAGATTTGCTAGCCTCACACGATATAAGGTGGCTATACCGAACAAAAATGGGACTGTTCTACGATGTTTGTTGTCATGAGCCACTCTTATGTAATGCCACTGGTAAAATGTAGCGATCGCATTGTTAAAAGTAAGGACACGTTAAACCAATGTTGTTTTCAATGTAATGCCTCGATAATATGAATCGATGGCACTTCTTTACATGTCCTGCTAAAATTTCCCATTAAGATAAGTTGGTTCTTTTCGTTAGAAATGCAACTGTCCTGGTCCGCCTACCCTCCCGTGCCCAAAGTAATGTTGTATTTAACGGTTGTCATAATTAATCCTAATGCCCACACTAATATCTAGCAATGCCACTGCTTTAGAAATTGCTACTGTCCTTGTAGGATTGCCATTCAGATAAGGAACATGCTTCTTTTCATTTGATGCATGTTTCATCACTTGTTAGTCACCCTCCTTTCCACCTTTTTTGTGCAAACAGAGATATACATTTCACGCTCGATCTTAGTTGAACTGCACAAATGATATCCAAATTATAGTTGAGCATTCCAAGAGCTTCACAACCAACCTTGATGTTGCTCAATTTTATCGCAAGTAATGAAGAAGAAGCTGTGTGGGTTTCGTTTCGATGAAAATGGAACCGGGCTGGAGCCCTTTTCTAAAAAAAATTGAAGAAGAAGCTGCTAGCTCACGGGACATTGCTTCATTTTAGGTGAATTGCACCAAAAGGTCCCATGAATTGAATCATCCATGTTGGTGACTGAAAGAGCCAGCTTCAGCGTCCCAGTCTAAGCACCCCCGACCTCCATCCTTGAGACGCACGGTACACCTCGTTTGCCACCTGCTCGACCCTAGTGTCACTGATAAAATGAAGTAATAATACAGTTAAAATAGAGCGAGTGTCATCTCTATCATTTCATTTCCAATGTAGATAAAGAAAGTGCTTCTCTTGGTTAAAGTATGTTTCATCAACTAGTCCCATTGTTAATGTTTAAGCGTTCCTGCAAACTGGGGTGCTTAATTTTAGTTGATATGTACAAAAATAGAGATTTGAATGTCTCAAGGCGCCTCCTTGTACTATTGTTGTACACTGATGTTCATCACTGGCAGAAGGTGTATCTGGGAGACTTGGGAGGATGTCGATATGAGGCGTCAGGGGCCCATCTCGCCCTCGCGCATGGCATACTATGATACTATCGCAATATTTTCTTCTATTTATTTTGTGTGTTTCATCAACTAGTGCCACTATAATGTAATCACGATTTTTCATTATCTGTGCAAACAGGGTTATTCAGCTGCATTTTGGTGGAACTGCACAAATGTACATATGGAACCGGCATATATGTAGAGTGCGAGGTGTGCCAAGTAAAAATTACCGACACCAACCATGCTGCATGCACGCATTGGCATCCACCACAACCAGTGGGATGTGTGGCGCTCTCTGTGGACGGATCTTTCTCGGCAGCAAATCCTCTAACCAAATACTAGTAGCTTATATTGGCAGTTTTCTAGGGAGTACTCTTTCGAAAGAAGCACCAATCTATTTCTCTTTATTTGTACACTTTGTGTCACAACTTTGACCCAAAGGTCCAGAGCTATTTTAGGGTGATTGGCGTAGTACTCGGAGACTGATTGTAAGCATGATTTTCATTAGCTATCACACTGATTGTAAGCATGAGCAGGTGGAAGATTAGGTTAGTGCGAAGCTTACCTTAAACCCTACCGCTGCCGTTGAAACGAGGCGAGCGTCGAGGGAACCGTGGAGAACGTCGGGGAAGCGACGTCGCGCCATCCGGCCTCCTCTTGCGGTGGGAGAATTAATACTCCTGTGGCTCCGGCTAGCTCTGCACCCTCACGAACGGCACACCATACTCGATCGATTCGTTATCCTATGGGTGCTCGACCTTCGACCTGTACGCCCACCACCTCCGCCTGACTGTCGCCTCGGGCGAATCTGTCTGCTCCATCGCCCATAGGAGATACTCGATGAACTCGGAGGACTGCGGCGTGACTGCCGCCGAGGAGTACATGTACATCGCCGCCCTCATCGCTGCCGTCTCGCTCTTTCGCATACATTGCCACATGGCCTGCACCGTCCATGAAATCTCCCACTCATTGTCAAACCAACTAAGGATCTCCTTCAACCTGGCTAACTTTGCACAGTCGCCGGGCGATCTGCTGATTCATCGCTGCATCCTCTCCATAGATGTCGTTACTGAGTGGTCGGTGCTAGCTTTGGAAGATGGGAGGAGAGACGGTGGTCTTGCAATAGAGAAGAGGGAGAGGAGAGGAGGTGGTTTTGGAATGGAGATGATGGAGAGGAGAGGAGGTGGTTTTGCAATGGAGAGAAGATCAAGAGGGAGAGGCGGCGGTGGTTTTGGAATGGAGATGATGGAGAGGAGAGGAGGTGGTTTGGAATGGAGATGATGGAGAGGAGAGGAGGTGGTTTTGCAATGGAGAAGATCAAAAGAGGGAGAGGCGAGACGGTGGTTTTGGAATGGAGATGATGGAGAGGAGAGGAGGTGGTTTTGCAATGGAGAAGATCAGAAGAGGGAGAGGCCAGACGGTGGTTTTGGAATGGAGATGATGGAGAGGAGAGGAGGTGGTTTTGCAATGGAGAAGAGGGAGAGGAGCGTGCGCCAGCGATTTAGGATTGGGCGAGAGGGCCGGCGCGCTGTGACTAGATCAAAATCAAAATCAATTTACCCTTCAATTAAGAAAGCGACCCCACATTAACTAGTCTCCCTTTTATTCTGGATCATAATTGACCATGATTTTCGCACATAAAATATATGTTATAATGCTGCAAAAATAATATAATTGGAAAGTACATTCAGATCTGAACCAAACGATACAATTTTTGGTGACATGCATTCACATTTTGCTTGTCACATACAAAGACGTGGTCAAACTTTGACCCAAAATACGCAAAACAAAAAAAATACTTCCAAGACCATCGCCGCTCTTCCGCTCTTCTCCTCTTAAACCACCGTCGCTCCTCTCCTGTTCCAATCTAAATCCAGTGCCGCTCCTCTCCTCTTCCATTTCAAAACCACCGCCCCTCCTCTCCTGTTCCAGTCCAAAACCAGCGTCGCTCCTCTCCCGTTCTAATTCAAAACTAGCGCTGCTCCTCTCCTCTTCCATTCAAAAACCACCGCCAGCGAGTGAAGGTGCTGTGGAGAAGTAGATCGATGGAGGAGTACAACCGATACGTGAGGATCGCAGATGTCGACCTTCTGTGAAGCTAGCTAGGATGTTGGAGATACAGTTTTGGTTTGACAACAAGGACCAACTAAGCGGCGACGGGCGACATCCATGGCCAAATATCTGCAACAGAACAAAAGGCGATTTATACTCCCGGAGGAGTCGCGCGAGTACATAGAGCTGCTCCTCCGGGCCATGGAGCAAACAGATTCACCGAATCCGATCGTGAGGGAGCGGTGGTGGGAGTATCGATCCCAGATGGAGCATCCACCAGAGATTGAAGGATCGAGCATCTACAGGGTGCCGTTTGTGAGGGTGTCCTGGCAGAGCGAGCTGGTGGAGTCTTCGTCGACCGAACCCAACTACAAGAGGAGAAAAGCAGTTGGCCCGACGACGCTTCCCCACCATCATCTCCCTCGCCGTTCACATCGTCTCTCAGGGCGGCTGTCTGCCGCCGAGGAATAGGAGGGGGCTGCCCCCCCCCCAGCCCAATAGTCGGGCAGGTTGTGAATTGTCAGGAGGAGCATAGGGTTGTCAGTATTTGCAGGTTGTGAATTGTGTTTTGTGTTGTGTATTTTGAGAGTACTTTCAGATATGAACGTCTGTTGAATTTCAGATTTGCAGTATTGAGCATATGAAGAATTTTATGAATTCTAGAGATCTATTTTTAGCACTTAAAAAATGTAGTTTCATAGGAGTATAAAAGTGCAGACGAGAAGAAACTGCAAATTTCATTTTCAGATAAGAAACTGCAAGTTCAGTTTCAGATAAGAAACTGCAACTTTCAGAGGCAGAGCATTTATATTAACACGACCTTTTCAAACAGGGTTAACATCATGTTGGAAGTTTTATTCATGGTCGAAAATGGAACTACCAGCCCGATTACATCATGCTGATCAACATTCATGCATAGCACATCTTCATATGATGCACAGTCAAAATGCCCACACAATGTCGAGTGTGCGAAGATGAGAAAACGAGGGACGAAGTTTTGGCAAGTGTTGGACGTGGTTTTGGGCTGCCCTGCCTAGGCTTTCATTTTTAACATGCAGCCCACGACCTTGGATGGGAGGGCCTGTTTGTATTTTCTTAGGGCCGTCATGTATCGACCGGCCTATGGACCCCCCATCCGAGGTTTTATTTCTGGCAGCCCAATTTATGTATTTTTTAGAAGAAAACGCAGAGGTCTGTTCTAATTTTCTATATAAGAATAGGAACGCCAGGTACAGCTTATGTTTCCCTTCTAACTATATTATATATATTTAAATTATTTTATATGTTATTATATATTATTTTATTGTCATCATATATTTAATGAGATACTTACATATGTAAGAAAACAATATCCCACATCTCATTAACTTATAAAAATAATTTCCTAACAAATAAAATCCTGGATTGTTTTGGCACGAAAATCCTAGTGATTGTGTACGAAAGCTTGGTAAGATTTAAGGACGAATGAAATAATATCATGTATTATTTAAATATATTTATGACAAAATGCTCAGCCCTTTTTTATTTTTTGATAACATTGTTGGCCCAACCCAACATTATAATTAGAATCAGCCCAGCAAAATCGTGTATCTAGATAAAATGCAAATGGCCTGTAATTTTTTAGTAAATAAAATAAATGGGCCACATGGACGCTACCTTAATTGTTCACCCAGCCCAGCTAATGGTTGTAATTCAATAAAAAGATCAAATTGACTGTAAATTCTACCACGCCAAAAAAAGACTGTAAATTCTGAAAAAATGGGTTGAGTACGTGCCACATTTTTGTAGGCTGCAATGTGGGCCAATAGGTTGAAGCCAACGCAAGTCGTTGTCAATTTAGTCAACAAATGATTCTGACATGTTAGCCGTTGGATTTACATCCAACGGCCGGCATCCATCTTCAATCTCGTCTTCTTCCTCCGGTAGCGCCGGGACCACCTCCCGCCTCCTGCTGCTAGCAGCTCTGCTTAGCACGCTTCGCTATGAAGCACTGCTCCACCGTTGGCCAGGCCATCCCTCCACCCCTCCACACCTCCTGTTCTTTCTCCACCGACTGCCGAACCACACCGCACTAGAACCAGTTAACCCTCATACACCTCTCCGTCTGCGACTCTACTCCTGCGTCTTCCCATCTCCGGCTCGTTGCTGTTCGGGGCCTCGCCGTCATCCACCACCTTGGATGCGCTCGGCGCGGCGTGGTCAACGTGGTCAACAAACGACACCATCGGAAGTAGACTGTGCGTGGAGAGGCTGACAGCTGGGTCCACGGCCGCACACAAGGAAATGCCTCCTTATTACGTGCAAAATAATGATTCCTCCACCTGACATCTGGGACCCAGCGGAAGGGCCTCTGTCTTTCGCGAAAAAACATGCCCCCCGCTGACAGGTCGGACCCACCAGCTATCTTCGCACGCAAGGAAGTGCCTCCTTATTATGCACAAAAAATGAATACTCCCCCGCCAAATTGGAACCCAAAGATATCTTGGGAGGCTGACTTGTGGGCCTACCAAGTTGACGGGGACGGAGGGCTTTGTCAACTTAGTCAATATGAACAATTCTAGCTCCTGTTACAGTATGATGTTCATCCAATGGTTGTAGCGCCTCTTCAACCTCTGGTCTTCTTGCTCCAGCCGCCCAAACCAGCGCCGGTCGTGCCGCGTGCTCCTGCCTCCCGTGGCCGGCTGTGATGCCGCGGAGGCCTCACCGCCCCCTACTACTCCCACCGTTGGCCAGGCCATCCCTCTACTCACCCACACCCCCTGTTATTCTGCGGCGACAGCAGCCTCACACCGCAGCCGAACCAGTGAACCCTCGTACTCCTCTTCGCGTGGACACCCACTGCTGCGTATTCCCCGGCTCCGAGTCGTCCCCTTCCTAGGCCTCTCCGTCGTCCGCCGTCGTCCACCGCCGTGGTGCTCTCGGCGCGGCGTGGTCAACGTGGTCAAGGAACGACTTCCATCGGACGTGGATTGTACGTGGAGAGGCTGACAGCTGGGTCCACGGCCGCAGAAAGGAAGTGCCTCCTTATTACGCGGAAAATAATTATTCCTCCACCTGATAGCGGGGACCCACCAGACGGGCCACCGTATTTCGTGAAAAAAAGTTTCCCCCTGACTGCTGGGACCCACCAGCTACATCTTCGCACGCAAGGAAGTGTGTCCGGGCAAAAAAAAACGATTCGCCCCCCTGACTGCTGGGACCCACCAGCTACATCTTCGCACGCAAGGAAGTGCGTCCGGGCAAGAAAAATGATTTGCCCCCCTCACTGCTGGGACCCACCAGCTACATCTTCGCACGCAAAGGAAGTGCGTTCGAGCAAAAAAGACGATTCGCCCCTCTGGCTGCTGGGACCCACCAGCTACATTTTCGCACGCAAGGAACTGCCTGATAGCCGGGACCCACCTGGTCGAAGCGTACGTAGCGTTGTCATTCTGGTCACGAACGTGTACGTACATATATACTGGTGGATGTAGAGGCGCGCACGTGTCATAGTAGAGGCGCGCACGTAGCATGTACACGTACGTACAGAGGCGAGGGTGCAAGAAAGAAAATACGGCCACGTACTTACATACGGGCAGGGTCTCGAACTCCTACTCGCGCATACGTACATGGCTGGGTCGGAACGGAGAAACAACATCGTCGTCGTGTTCATGGGGAGGCAACGGAATGCGTCGTGTTCAATGGGAGGCAACGGAATGCGTCGTGTTCATCGGGAGGCAACGGAACGCGTGGGAGCCAACCGGTTGGGTCGAAACGGAATGCATGGTCGTGTTCATCAGGAGGGCTTGGACGGAACAGGCGATGGAAACAATGCCTAGCGTACCGCAAAACAGAGGAAACGGACCTCCTACGTTCAGAACAGGGTCCTGTTGATCGGGAGGGGTGTGGCGTACCGCAAAACGGAGGAAACGGACCTCCTACGGTCGAAACGGGGGTCCTGTTGATCGGGAGGGGTGTGGCGTACCGCAAAACGGAGGAAACGGACCTCCTACGGTCGAAACAGGGGTCCTGTTGATCGGGAGGGGTGTGGCGTACCGCAAAATGGACGAAATGGACCTCCTACGGTCGAAACGGGGGTCCTGTTCATCGGGATGGTTGTGGCGTACCGCAAAACGGGACTCCACAGGATACTATTCATCTCCACCATCGACCTCCTCCAGCCACCACGGGCTACCGTCGACCTCCTCCAGCCTCCACGGGCTCCTGTTCATCCAGCCTCCACCGCGCGCTACTCCACCGGCAACTGTTCAACCACCCCTCCATGGGCACCCCTCCACCGTCTACTGTTCATCCAGCCCTCCTCACCACGGGGTCCTGTTCATCCAGAGGCAACGCCACCGCTCACTGTTCATCCAACCCCCTCCGCATAGCGCCACTTTGTTCATCCAATCGATCAACTTCAGTTAGCAGCAGCAGTGAAGGAATCGCTCCATCGGGTTCAGTTAACAGCCATCGATCGATCGCTCGGGTTCAGTAACGCGTAGCCTGCAGTGCAATCGCTCGGGTTCAGTTAGAGCCCAACGCCTCGCTCGGGTTCAATTAGAGCCAACACCTCGCACACACGCGCGTACGTACGAGAGAAACGCGCATCGCTCGGGTTCAGTTAGAGCCCAACGCCTCGCTCGGGGTCAATTAGAGCCAACGCCTCGCACACTGCAGCGTCGTCTGAGAGAAAGCAGCGCATCGCTCGGCCCCCGACCTCCCACCGTAACCGGCAACTCCCCGAAATTTTCCTCCCCCTCGCTTCTACCACGGTTTTTTTTCGTCATGGACGGCCCAAAGAATGTCATGCAGCTGCGTCTCCAGCCCACCCAGGACGAAAAGCCCATTTTCTGTCATGATTTTTTTCATAGAAGTAGGAGCCCACCACATCTATGATGATACCGGGTTTTGTCACAATTATCGTCATAGAAGTGTCATATGTATGACAAAAAAAATTCATTCGGCCCAAAATGTCACGGATGTGTCTTTTTTTTGTAGTGATCCGCCACGCCCGTGCGCGCCCCTCCACCCACCGCGGTGCCGGTCCCCGTGCGTTTGGCTGCATCCGCCGCGCCCATGCGCGCCCCTCCACCCACCCGCTACGCCCGTGCCCGTGTGCCCCCCCCCTTCAGCGGCATGGGACGCTGCCGTCGACCGCTACCTCTCAGCGGTGCCAGTTGCCGTCCTCCCACGCCCCGCCCGTCGATCGCGCGACGACATGATGTTTGATTTACAATTGAAGAACATTTTGTGCTTCCTTGAAGACTTCAACAACGGCGTCCCGGAGGACGACAACGACAACGACGGCGCGACACATCGCCTCCGCTGCCGCTGGAAATAGTTTTTTGGGGTTTAATACTGTATCTTGAATTCTCGATCATATGAATTTAAATTCGTAGTGTGACTGAATGAAAGATATGGTTTGAACGAACTTGCGTTTTTCTCTGTTAATGTACAGACTTATCAAACGATTTTCTTTTGAAAAAAACGTCAATAGTTTTTAAATATAAAACACTCATCACAAACGTTTTAGTTAGAACACCCGTATGCAAACCGACAGCTTCCCCAGGAAGCCAAGGGAAAATGTGTCGAGCAGGATTTCTGCATCCCTTCAACGCAAACGGTTGTTTTGCATGACCCGTGTGCAACCACGTACAAACAATTGGATAAGATTTGCATATCTGTCATTATTGGTATGTTGCCATTTCTCAAACTGGAAAGATTGACATTTGTTTATCTAGTAACATTGCCATTTATCAACCTTGTAACACTGTGATTTGTCAAAATATGCAGCTACAAATCACTAGCACTATCTAATTTTTGCAACTAAAATCACTAGCACTGTTCATATGGATACCACTAGCAGGCGTGAGTTCATGGACGCATATGCAAATGTATCATAGATTACATACAACAAGTCATCTACCCACAACGACAACGAGGATACACGTTGGATTATAGATCATTTCCAACAAAACATTCTAGTAAAGTTTTTCTCAAACAACAAATAAAAAAGCGATGACATGAACTTCAGCTCAACCACTCGTCGGCGTTGGAAACGCTTGCTTTGAACCAGAAGTGATTCTCTGGGAAGGGCCAGCTACTGTCAATCTCGAGACCAACGCATGACTGATCATCCAGGCTGAAGTGGCCTATTTCAATACCCATATTGGGACGGTAGGGAAGCATATTAATGTCCGAGGTATAGATACAGTTGCTTCTCATAAATGGTAGTAACGTTGTGTCAACAGCAGCTGGATCGCCTTCCACCATCATCGGATAGTTTTGTCCAAGGAAGAGCGAGTTTTCTCCAAGACATTCAATACTGAACCAGGGAGAAGGTGTTGGTGCTAGTACACCAGTATCCATCCCGAATACCCTGCAATGGATGTTGGAATAGGTCCGGAGAGTGCGACCATACGAGACAACACATGCTTCCTTAGTAACATCAGCAGTGCCTCGTATACAGACAAGAAGAGGTGATCCATCGGAATAAGTTGCCAGGCGCCACTGAGTATATGGGTCCTGCTTGTCCTCATGCTCGTGAATAAAATTTTCAAATATAGGTGGTGGAATGTTCACAGGACCTTGTAAACACAAGATGGTTAATAAGTAAAGGGAAACTAGCTAAGCCGCATGCATGTGGATGAAACAATAAGAATTTCGGTGGAAGCCAAACGTACCGAAATCATGAGGATTCCATGCAAAAATAGTGCCACGAGTGGTGGCAGCAAACACAAGACCCTCGTATTGAATTGCATCACAGTACTCATCCGTGTATAGAAACTGATTTTTGAGCAATATCCATCAAGTCGAACCATGAAGGATGGCAACAAGCTTGTCGAAGATAGCGACAACATAAGCATTCCTATAACCCCAAGAGAGGTTGGGAACTCAACAAATTACTATCTTCCATAGACGACAGTCAGCATGATCGTTTTTTGTTGGGTTCTATGGTAGGGTGCGTCGACTGCAAATTAAAATTTTCCTACGCGCAGAACATCCAGGAACATGCATGCTACGGGAGATGGATCACAGTTCGTTACCACTAGATGCGCAGTGCCGTGCAGTGGAAGAAGAGTTGGGGCAGCGCGTCCGCGTGGATCGTCTCCTCCTCGTCAAATCTCCCTCGAATAGCCGGTCGTCTGATCCCACGTACAAGTTCGCCGGAGCGGCGCAAGTGCACCGCCTCTAACGGTATCCGTGGGTGTAGGAGGAACACCGTGCGGCGGACTGCTAGGTCCGATCACACAGTCGGCGGCGAGTGGAGGTGGCTATTCGCAACACATGCAAACCCTAGTCGCAATGCCGAAGCGATCAACCGCATGAGCGTGCCGCACCTCCAGTTTATATAGGCGTCCGTCGCGGGCTCAACACTTGGGCCTCGCACGGACCCTAAAGCCCAAAGTCTACTCAGTCACGTTCCTAGTCCAGTTCGGATCACATCCGACCAGTGTCCTACGAACCGACCTCATAGGTTCCTTCCCTTAAGCGCGCGAACGCTTAGGTTCAAGTCGGCTTGGTCACAGTTCAGATCACCTCCGACCTGCATGGTTGGTAGCGGCCTCTAGCAAGGCGTGCCGACAACCAAGCAGACTATGAAGCTGGTTAGGCGAACCTGTACAACGTGTCACACTTCTGTTCCCTTTGCCACACGATATATGTTGTCGGGCTCAAGGCGAGACTGTCATCCTTGTGCTAGCCCGACCTCTTTCTCGTTCTAGTGATACCGACCACTCTCCGGATTATCTCATAATCCTTGTCGCATGGCCATGCTTATCCTGGTCGGATCACACGAGGGGCCCATAGTATATCTCTCCTGATCGGAGGGGCAAATCCCATCTTGCTCGACCATGTCTCGTGGCATGGGACTGGACAAACCCGAAACCTACCTTTGTAACTACCGATCCACGGAGTAGCGTTTGGTCGGCCCAAAGCAAGTCTGTCACCATCTCGAGTACATGCGTCAGCTCAGGTCTTAGGACATAGAACGCATGTTGTACTAGAGACTCACAGATGACATATCGCTGCGTCTCATAGTTGGATCTGTCCGACTCGGACCTTATCTCGACTCGGATCCGACTACGTTGAATCCGACCAGACCTTTCCAAGTCCATATTATCCGGTTAGCATCCAATGCTTCATGGCTAGTGAGACCGAGCCATCGACCGTGTCATATGCTAATCTAATCGGCTGCGCGTCCACACAACCCTTTCGACTAGGGACCTTTTAGGACAATCATCATGCAATGCATAGTCCCACAAACAAGTCACGTACTTGCTGATACACACCATTGATAATGTACGAGGACTATATTTATTCATAAACACATAGGAAATATCATCATACATGATTGCCTCTAGGGCATATCTCCAACATATTTGAACTCACGTAGAATACCGGTGTACTCAACCTCTGGGCAGTCGTCTGAGATTTTTTGAAGTGGAACACGGTGACGAGTGTACACATTCACAAGTTCCCACTCGCAGTTGTACCCAATATAAATAATCCAATCTCCATTTGCGCCTGCCCAAGCCTTTCCCTCAAGCGATGGCATCTTACCATCATACGTATCATTATCAAGCGGCATCAACTTACACAAGGCGATGCTTCTGTCACAGCCCTAGAATTTGGTTGCAGATAGTGGCATTGCATCCATGCATCATGTCTAAAGTTATGTGAATTTGAAATGGGGATTGACTCAAACCCTAGCACCTAAGAGAAATCAAATAGGTTCAGCTAAAATAAATTCCAAGAACCCAAAATGATCTTAGAAAAATGTTCATGATTTTTGGAAATGCTGGAAATAGCAACTAGAGGTGATGCACATTTTTCCTAGCCATCTTGGATTTTACCTCAACACATATTGTATTTGATTGGTGCTCCAAAACATTGCTATAAATATTTTGACAGCTCCAAATATTCTGAGAAATATTGAGGGACACCGGATTAATTGAGAGTGCCCAAAAATATTCTTAGAATTATATAAAAATGATTTAGTGCTAAACTAAATCAAAACAGAGCAAATAAATAGAAAACAGAAACTAAATTAAAAAGAGCAGAAACTCACCTGGCCTACCGGTAGCCCAACACTGTCCTGGCGCGACCAGCTGGATGGCCCAGCCCACTGGCCGGAGCGGTTGTCTTCAACCTCTGCCAGTAGGCAGAGGCGTGTCGACGCCTGCGCGCCCGAGGTCTCCACCTCCTCCCTGCCTGCCTCACGCCCCGAGACTCTCTCCGAGCGCCACGGAGACGTTCACGAACAGCCCCCCTCTCTCTGGAACTTCTCCCCCTTCTCTGCTTTCTCCCCGCGACCACCTGAGCTTAAGCCATCACCACCGCTCGCTGCCAACGCGCCCACCGAGCTCGCCTGACCTCCTCACCGTATCCCTAGGATCCGTCGCGGCTCTGCACGTCGACGAGAAGAACAAACAAGCCTGGGAGCTCCTCAGCCTCGCCATCGCCGTCGTCCTCGTCCTCGGGAGACGACCACCGCCATCGTCGATTCGCCGGCCACAGGACATCCCCGAGCAAGCAGAGCTCCTCTTCGTGATCATTGTGAGCTTTGCCGTCGTTTTCCCTTAACCCATGGCCTAGCGCCGTGATAAATCGTCGTTTTCAACGGCGCTCGATCTCCGGCCGCCGCCTAGCTTACTGCTGCCGTCACCACAGACCACCGCAGCCCCTTTTGCTTGCTCCATCAGATGCGCCGCACCGCCAGCTCACCGTAGCCGCAAACCACACGCGGAGGGGTGCTCTATAGCGCCGTCCCGAGCAACTCCGGCGAGTCCCCGCCGTTGCTGTGGTCGCTGGCGTCAACTGCTGACGTGGCGCCAGGTTAATTAGCGCTAATAACCCGGCTAAACACCCCCAGGGCCACTGCCATGAGGGCCCTAGTGCCTGCTTAGGTTAGTTTAATTTCCTGCTTAAATTAGTACATAACCCAGCGGGCCCCACGTGTCAGAGTTGACCAAGCTGACATGGCTGTTGACTGGGCCCACATGTCAGCGACACTAACCAGCCCCAATCACTGACCAGTGGACCTCACTGGTCAGGTTTGACCTGGACCCGCCTGTTGACCTGCTGAGGTCAGCATGACCTAATGCTGACGCAGTATTACCTTTTCTGGATTTATGTTTAATCCAGGAAATTCCAGAAAATAGTGCTAACTTTTAAAAATCATAGAAATTCAACCGTAGCTCAGAATGAAATAAGTTATATATGAAAAATTATTAGAAAAATCCAATCTATCCATCAGTACTAGTTTCATGCATGTTTAAACAATTTAACTTGCTGTTTAGAGCAAAACATGATAAAGCACTATTTAAGCTCACAAATGAGTTTGAACTTTGAATCTTTGGTTCAAAATAGCTCAAAGCCATCTGATTGTAGTTGCATTATCCCAACACACTCATTTTACCATGTCATGATCATGCATCATATTGTGTATTGCATTGATTGTGTTTCTTTCTCTGTTGCCGGTATTTGTTCCCTCTCGATAGACGTGATTCGACGATGAGTTCATTGACACCGATGAAGAACTATAATATCTTCAGAAGTGCCAGGCAAGCAAAAACCCCTTGTTCATTCTGATACAATCCCACTCGACTTATTAATCAACATGATCTCTGTCCAGGAGTTGCAACTAGTTTCTGGTGTTTGTAGGTAGTGTTAGTAGTCTACCAAGTGGCACCCGGTACAGGTGGGCTTGGGACAGACTAGGCACCGTGGCACGGTGTACCAAGCGTAGATCCACCCGTCGAGGTGGGCTTGGGAACCCTGCTCACATCATTTGGGGCCGTGAGTGACACCCTGGCCGGATCTCCTTGCGGATGGAACCCGAATAGGCGATAAACCTGGACGAGAGACTTGTGTGGTTAGTCAGGTCGTGGCCGACACCCTCGCTGGGCTTTCGCTTGAAGGTTGCAGAGTACATGTCATGTAAACAGCGATAAGTGGTGAGAGCGTGTGTGAAGAAGTACACCCCTGCAGGGTTAACATTATCTATTCGAATAGTCATGTCCGCGGTAAAGGACTTATGGGTTGCTTGTACAGTTCATAGACAAGTGAAAGTGGATACTCTAAAACTCGCAAGATAAGCGTGAGTGCTATGGATGGCGTTCTCGTAGGTAGACGGGAGCGGATCCATAGTGGTGTATTGGTATGGTGAATATGTGGACTCGTGTGCGCCACCTCAAAAGAGTTACTTGCAGTCGTAGTTCAAGATAGCCACCGAGTCAAAGCTGGCTTGCTGCAGTTAAACTCCACTACCCCCTTTGTTGATAATGATGCATATGTACATAGTTCTGACGTAAGTCTTGCTGGGTTCATTTGTACTCACGTTTGCCTATTTTATGTTTTGCAGAGAGACGTCAGTCTCGCTAGTAGTTCCGTGTGGACTTCGACGTTTAGCTTGATACCTCAGCTACGATCTTGTGCCTTCGGCAGGATCTGGTAGACAGTCAGGCTTCTTAGCCTTTTTCATTTGTAGATGTCTGTACTCAGACATGTTAAGCTTCCGCATGTGCTTTGACTTGTATGCTCTGAATGTTGGGTCATGAGACCCATGTTTATGTACTTGGCTCCTCGGAGCCTAATGAATAAATACTTTGAGTCATAGAGTTTTGTTGTGATGCCATGTTGTATTTACACATATCGAGCAGATTGTGTGTATGATTGAAATGCTTGGTATGTGTGGGATCCGACAATCTAGTTATTTATCCTTGGCAGCCTCTCTTATGGGGAAATGTAGTCTCGTGCTTCCATGAGCCATAGTAGTCCGCTACAGCCCGGTTCATCGGAGTCCTGCTAGCCCAGCACTACTGCTCAGGACGCTTGACTGGCCGGCATGTGTTTCACTTCGTTCTTGTGTCTGTCCCTTCGGGGCAATGTCACACGGTGACTCCGGAGTCCTGCCTAGCCTGCTACAGCCCGGGTTCACTGAGTCCCGTTAGCACATGGTCTTCTGACACAGATTCACACGCCGACCGACATGCTCGAAGTTGATTCATGTATGCCTGTCCCCATGGGTTAGTGCCGCTTTGGGTTCACGACTAGCCATGTCGGCACGGGTTCTCTGTCATATGGATGCTAGCGACACTATCATATACGTAAGCCAAAAGGCGCAAACGATCCCGGGCCATGGTAAGGCGAGACCCATGGGAATACCGTGCGTGAGGCCGCAAAGTGATATGAGGTGTTACCGGCTAGATCGATGTGACTTGGAATCGGGGCCCTAACAGCTTTGGTATCAGAGCCTGACTGCGTGTAGGATTACCAAGCCAAACTGGTCGAAGTTGAGTCTAGAAATGCTTTAGTTATATAAGAGAATTGATTGTGGAAGGGAACGTAAGGCTCTTTTTACTCCTTATACCTTATGCCCTTTCGATGCGTGGTCGACCTCTTCTTTTCTACGGGATTAAGAACTAGGCTTCTCATCTTTCTATCGAGGATGACGTGTTACTAATCCATAGACTTATATGATTGATGGTTTCAAGCTTCATTTCAGTTCCTACTACTTCCGTATGTTAACTGCTGATCTCGAACCCTTGATATTGTGCTTCTGAGTGGTTATGCCACCATTTTTGTAGCATGTCTCAAATCTTTGAGCATTTACAGCCGTTATGCTGTCCGAGTCATCCCAGGTTTCTAAACAGGCTGATGCATTTGCAAATCCCTTCCTCCCGTTCCTGATGTCCTTTTGGGCCAGATTAAGCACACTAATCGGTGAGTTGAGGTACTCTATTGCCTCGACATATATGTTGGAGTTAGTATTATGACCCTAGGTGTTTTAGGGAGTCACCTAGTAATCTAGCCATGTTTTGTGTTCCCAGTGTGATGATTCTGGCCACCAATCTCGAAAGCATCCCGTGATGCCATTTAGTAGTAGGTATTCTACTCCTGGGTTCTTGACCCAAGATTCACTCTACTTACCTCGTGTTGATAGTGTTGCTCGTACCTTTAGGATATTAGTAACCTTTGCGATAGTCCTCGAGGTCCGTGGTATTTCCTTCTTCCAAATACCATGAACCATTAAGGCAGAAGTTCTTTGAACCAAAAGCTCACAATCAGAGTACTCTTGAGGAGTTCTCCATTCATAATTGTGACTCTGCCAGTTCTACCTTTCTGCATGGGTTATCCGGAAGAAATATGTTGAACTCGTTCGACATGCTAGTCTATGCATCCACAACTCAGAAAAACGTATGTTCCTTTGAGTTGACCCTCTTTAGTTGTTTTCTGACCTCTGTCTATCAATTGATAATCAGGACTAGTTGTGCATTCGTGTTATCGATGCCTATTATTCTTGTGGCCCGTCAAGCCATTCTATTCAGGAATGACTAGGAGAAACAAACTCCAGTACTTCATCCATTTCTAGGATTGGGTCAAAGCAGTTGTATTCCGCGGATCAAAATGCCAAACCAGCTTTTGCTCTGCTGTACCTTGGCGTGTTACCATCTTTATGTCAAGAGTGTCATGAGAATTTCACCACCTCTTATGAATTCTTGACGCAGTAATACTTCTTGCCATCATTGTTCATTCCTCAGTTCCCGTGTTATTGTAATCGGAATGCCGAAAAGTGTACCGTGATGTGCGAAATCAATACTCCTAGCAACTCCGTTGCGTAGTTAATGGACAATACTCTCATTCTTAGCGTGCTGGTTATTGAATTATCATTCTAAGACTGATCGTGCTACCTAGTCCATTTTCTGGTGCACCCTTCGATCAGGAGTTAGGATTGCATTAATCCCTCTCTTGTTTGGTCACAGTCTTGCCAGAAAAACAAGATTGTTCTCGAGCTTAGTAACATATCGGTGGTTCGTGATGTTCCGAATATCTTCTCGGAAGTATGACCAGGTTTCACCTGACCGCTATGTTGAGTTCGTGATCATGTTGGTTTTCTTCCAAACCACCCATTCTCCAAGATTACGTGTTGGATACCCCGAGCTAGTTGGTTAAGCTAAACAACAACTTGGAGAGTTGGAAGATGAAAGCTTGTCCGACTTAGTTCATCACTAAGGGATATCCTTGAGTGTGTGTGTGTGTGTGTGTTGAAGAAAGATGATATCTTCATCGACTGATCCGCGTGATCAGCTGTTGAATCTATTGTCTTGTCCAAACCTTGATTTGAGTTTGGGCTATCGTCAAATCAAGTTAGAACCAACGATATTCGTAATGTTGTCTTACTCGTGGTTGATCCCTCGAGCGTACACCATTACATCTTTTGGTCTGACCAATACTATCACCGTGTTCACATGATGGTGGAAGTCTAGTGATATGGAAATTCCGATGAGTTACTGTTGAGCCCATCAGCAGCATTTTTTCTCCCCCGTGACTCATGTTGAACATCAACCTAGTGTTGGAAACTTTTATAAGCATTATCTTCATGTCCCCTTCGTGAAGAATATGTTGGATGAAAGAAGTGACTTTCTCTGATTCACGTGCATTTGGTGCAAGTTGCCGCCATGAGTTCGAGAAAGATTGTTTTTGTTCCCCTGGTACCATCCCAAGTCAGTCATGCATGTGCGAAGTATGCTATGGTTTGACAGGCTCGCAACCTTCATTCCATATGTATCCCTAGCACACCAAGCCACTAACTGATTTGTACAAGGAGAAGAAGTTCCTTCATAAGAGCTAATCATATGACTTATGCAAGGACTTCGATATCTGTGATGATGGTTCCCAACCAGAACTCGGTAGTATTTTACTATAAGACTACCATGTGGTCATGCTTGTCTAGGACAGTGTGTTCACAGGGGTGTAGTAGAACCAGCTCATATTTTGGACCTTGCTATCGTAGTTCATTCCCTCGAGAGTCTCGCAACGTCATCTCGTCGATTTGTGTTTCAAACTTTCATATTTTTTTCCAGACCCGATGAGTCTGGATTATCCTTACACCAACCAGATCTGAATCTCAGGCAGATATGATGGTTGGAACATTTCTCAAGAACTATAATATTGGTCTCTTTGTAATCCGGTAAAGTGGATGTTGTGGCCAACACACCCAACTGTAAGACTTATTGGTGTAGTATCTTGATTGAGAAAGTTGGCCACCTCCCCATAAGGATCTCGTAGAATTTATTCCAATAGTTGTTCCTTATGGATTTTTGTGTTCCGAAGTCCGACCTTTTACTTGATGTTCTAGATATCAAACCATATCTATGAATGGATTACGCTAGAACATCAAGGAGAACATTAGAAGCGGAGTGCTAAATGTCTCTCGGTCGATCATCCAGATTCTGTTTCCTTAGCCCCGCTAAGGGGAAGTCTGAGAAGGTGTTATCTTCCTTTGTATCCGCATCATCCATCACTATTCATCATGGTAGTATGAGGTGTTGCCAGGATCCTCGGCACGGATGTATGTAAAACCCTGATGAATTTGGAAATGCTCAAGTTCTTGAAGGCATGCTCAGGCACTAGGTTACATCCTCGGTATCAATTGGAATGTGCCTTCCATTTGCCGAATTGCCATATAACCGTAGTTTCCTTTCCAACTGAGTATGCCATTTCTTCAAATTCCTTCAAATGATCGTTTGTGAATTGTCATCGGCCTGGTATGAAGAGCTTCAATAATCCTTTTCAATAGAGTTTATTTCTATCGTCGTCGTGTTAGATGAAGATCTTGAAAGTAAAAATGTCAAGATCAATTTGGATCAATGAATCAATATCAACGATGAGGGCAGTTGGATCATGAAGATCATGATAGCTTTGCGTCCCCTGAGTCTTCTTACCTCATGTCTTGAATCTCGAAACGAGATTCTTCTTTAGTGGGGGTGAGTTGTCACAGCCCTAGAATTTGGTTGCAGATAGTGGCATTGCATCCATGCATCATGTCTAAAGTTATGTGAATTTGAAATGGGGATTGACTCAAACCCTAGCACCTAAGAGAAATCAAATAGGTTCAGCTAAAATAAATTCCAGGAACCCAAAATGGTCTTAGAAAAATGTTCATGATTTTTGGAAATGCTGGAAATAGCAACTAGAGGTGATGCACATTTTTCCTAGCCATCTTGGATTTTACCTCAACACATATTGTATTTGATTGGGGCTCCAAAAGATTGTTATAAATATTTTGACAGCTCCAAATATTCTGAGAAATATTGAGGGACACCGGATTAATTCAGAGAGTGCCCAAAAATATTCTCAGAATTATATAAAAATGATTTAGTGCCAAACTAAATCAAAAGCGAAACAAATAAATAGAAAAGCAGAAACTAAATTAAAAAGAGCAGAAACTCACCCGGCCTACCGGTAGCCCTACATCGTCCCTGGGCGCCGACCGGACGGCCCAGCCCATGGGCCGGAGCGGTTGTCTTCAACCTCTGCCAAGAGGCGAGGCGTGTCGACGTCTTGGCGCTCGAGGTCTCCACCTCCTCCCCACTGCCTCACGGCCGAGACTCTCTCCGGCGCCACGGAGGCGGCCACGAACAGCCCCCTCTATCTGGAACTTCTCCCTTCTCTGCTTTCTCCCATGACCACCTGAGCTTAGGCCACCACCGCCGCTCGCTGCCAACGCGCCCACCGAGCTCGCCTGACCTCCTCACCGTATCCCTAGGATCCGCCGCGGCTCTGCACGTCGACGAGAAGAACAAACAAGCCCGGGAGCTCCTCAGCCTCGCAATCGCCGTCGTCCTCGTCCTCGGGAGCCGACCACCGCCATCGTCGATTCGCCGGCCACAGGACATCCCCGAGCAAGCAGAGCCCCTCTTCGTGATCACTGTGAGCTTCGCGTCGTTTTCCTTAAACCCGCGGCCTAGCGCTCGCTGTAGTCGTCGTTTTCATCGGCGCCCAATCTCCGGCCGCCGCCTAGCTTACTGCTGCCGTCACCATAGACCACCGCAGCCCTTCTGCTTGCTCCATCAGATGCACTGCACCGCCAGCTCACCGTAGCCACAAACCACGCGCGAAGGGGTTCTCTGTAGCGCCGTCCCGAGCAACTCCGGCGAGTCCCCGTCGTTGCTGTGGTCGCCGGCGTCAACTGTTGACGTGGCACTATGTTAATTAGCGCTGATAACCCGGCTAAACACCCCCAGGGCCACTGCCATGAGGGCCGTAGTGCCTGCTTAGGTTAGTATAATTTCCTACTTAAGTTAGTTCATAACCTAGCGGGCCCCACGTGTCAGAGTTGACCAAGCTGACATGGCTGTTGACTGGGCCCACATGTCAGCGACACTAACCAGCCCCAGTCACTGACCAGTGGACCCCACTAGTCAGGTTTGACCTGGACCCGCCTGTTGACCTGATGAGGTCAGCATGACCTAATGCTGACGCAGTATTACCTTTTCTGGATTTATGTTTAATCCAGGAAATTCCAGAAAATAGTGCTAGCTTCTAAAAATCATAGAAATTCAACAGTAGCTCAGAATGAAATAAGTTATATATGAAAAATTATCAGAAAAATCCAATCTATCCATCTGTAGTGGTTTCATGCATGTTTAAACAAGTTAACTTTCTGTTTAGTGCAAAACATGTTAAAGCACTATTTAAGCTCACAAATGAGTTTGAACTTCGAATCTTTGGTTCAAAATAGCTCAAACCCATCTGATTGTAGTTGCATTAGCCCAACACACACATTTTACCATGTCATGATCATGAATCATATTGTGAATTGCATTGATTGTGTTTCTTTCTCTGTTGCCGGTATTTGTTCCCTCTCGATAGACGTGATTCGACGATGAGTTCGATGACACCGATGAAGAACTATAATATCTTTAGAAGTGACAGGCAAGCAAAACCCCCTTGTTCATTCCGATACAATCCCACTCTCTCGCTCCTGCTCTCTTTTACTGCATTAGGACAACAATGATTCAACTGTTACATGATGCGGTAGTTGAACCCCTTTCCTCTGCCTGACCTATCATTGCCACAGTAAATAGATGAAACCCACTAGCATGAGTAGGAGTTGTTTGAGCCCTGATGTGCCTACTCATTCATGCTTGTTTGTCATGCCTGCTATTGCTTAGAGTTGTGTCAGTCTGATTCATCGAGGATGAATTGGAGGTATGTGAACATGTCCTCGTGTGTGTGAGCTAAGTGTGTGAACACGATTTGGTAAAGGTAGCGGTGAGAGGCCATGTAGGAGTACATGGTGGGTTGTCTCGTTCTGGCAAATCCTCGTGAACTGAGTTCTATGTTTGTGATCCATGAACAGTTACTACCACACATTGGGTTCCGGTAACTCGACCCCTCTCGACTTATTAATCAACATGATCTCTGTCCAGGAGTTGCAACTAATTTCTGGTGTTTGTAGGTAGTGTTAGTAGTCTACCAAGTGGCACCCGGTACAGGTGGGCTTGGGACAGACTAGGCACTGTGGCACGGTGTACCAAGCGTAGATCCACCCGTCGAGGTGGGCTTGGGAACCCTACTCACATCATTTGGGGCTGTGAGCGACACCCCGGCCGGATCTCCTTGCGGATGGAACCCGAATAGGCGATAAACCTGGACGGGAGACTTGTGTGGTTAGTCAGGTCGTGGCCGACACCCTCGCTGGGCTTCCGCTTGAAGATTGCCGAGTACATGTCGTGTAAACGGCGATAAGTGGTCAGAGCGTGTGTGAAAAAGTACACCCCTGCTGGGTTAACATTATCTATTCGAATAGCCGTGTCCGCGCTAAAGGACTTCTGGGTTGCTTGTACAGTTCATAGACAACTGAAAGTGGATACTCTAAAACTCGCAAGATAAGCGTGAGTGCTATGGATGGCGTTCTCGTAGGTAGACGGGAGCGGATCCATAGTGGTGTATTGGTATGGTGAATATGTGGACTCGTGTGCGCCACCTTAAAAGAGTTACTTGCAGTTGTAGTTCAGGATAGCCACCGAGTCAAAGCTGGCTTGCTGCAGTTAAACTCCACTACCCCCTTTGTTGAAAATGATGCATATGTAGATAGTTCTGACGTAAGTCTTGCTGGGTACATTTGTACTCACGTTTGCCTATTTTATGTTTTGCAGAGAGACGTCAGTCTTGCTAGTAGTTCCATGTGGACTTCGACGTTTAGCTTGATATCTCAGCTACGATCTTGTGCCCTCGGCAGGATCTGGTAGATAGTCAGGCGTCTCAGCCTTTTTCATTTGTAGATGTCTGTACTCAGACATGTTAAGCTTCCGCATGTGCTTTGACTTGTATGCTCTGAATGTTGGGTCATGAGACCCATGTTTGTAATACTTGGCTCCTCGGAGCCTAATGAATAAATACTTTGAGTCATAGAGTTTTGTTGTGATGCCATTTTGTATTTACACATATCGAGCATATTGTGTGTATGATTGAAATGCTTGGTATGTGTGGAATCTGACAATCTAGTTGTTTATCCTTGGCAGCCTCTCTTATGGGGAAATGTAGTCTAGTGCTTCCATGAGCCATAGTAGTCCGCTACAGCCCGGTTCGCCGAGTCCTGCTAGCCCGACACTCTTGCAGGGTGACGCTTGACTGGCGGCATGTGTTTCGCCGTTCGTATGCATCCCTTCGGGAAATGTCACGCGGTGACTCGAGTCCTGCCTAGCCTGCTACAGCCCGGGTTCCTGAGTCCTGTTAGCCTAGTGCTACAGCCCGGATTCACACGCGTTCAATCGACATGCTCGAAGTTGATTCATGTATGCCTGTCCCCATGGGTTAGTGCCGCTTTGGGTTCACGACTAGCCATGTCGGCCCGGGTTCTCTGTCATATGGATGCTAGCGACACTATCATATACGTATGCCAAAAGGCGCAAACGGTCCCGGGCCATGGTAAGGCGACACCAGTGGGAATACCATGCGTGAGGCCGCAAAGTGATATGAGGTGTTACCGGCTAGATCGATGTGACTTGGAATCGGGGTCCTGACAGCTTCCCTTGTCCCCGTGCCAGTCAGCAGGGTCACGGCGAAGAAGGTAGGGGAGATCAAACTGCTCCTGAACCCTTGGGTTCCTTGTAATGATGTTATTAGTTGAGTCGAGAATGGTCTTGAACGAACCTGCCATGCTAGCCGAGGTGATGGCATCGCACCGATCAATGAGTTCCTCCACCGCATCATCATTTAGATCGGGGCAAGAATAACGGGGTCGTTTCCGGCTTGTTCCCTCCATGGAGAAGATGATCAAACAATGACAGAAGGAAGGGTGAAGGCAAATGGAGGAGGGAGGAAGATCTAGCGTGCGACAGCAGTTCCAAATCGAGAGGGAAAGGCGAAGAGTTGGTGGACGGATGCCACGGTACACGAAGAGGCACCTGGGGAGCGAACGGATGCCACGGTACACGAAGAGGCACCTGGGGAGCGAACGGTTGCCACAGTGGTCACACACTGACGACAAGGGCCGAGTGAACTGCATGCAATCCTGTCACGACCGGTTTTTCAATAAAAATATTTATTGAACAACCGACCTATGAAGTCCAATATGAGGAAAATCCTTCATACCGGTAGACAAAACTTTGATACAATAAGCCAGTAGCATTACACTATTACAGGTGTCATACTGAAGATGCCCAACCAATTATTACAAACACGCCGATAATTATACATAGTGGCGGATATGACTCAAAGGTGTGGGGTGGAAAAACTACTGACTCGAGATATGAGTGGTTGGTGGAATAACACAGCGGGGTGGTTAATAAGTCTCATCAAGAGCGGCTCATCGAGCGTCGAGGTGAGGCTCGATGAGTTTTATTTGGGTAGCGGAAGCGGATATATCACAATGACTAGTCCAGGGGTCGCACGAGACTGACTGGGATTCCTCTAGGCGTCGGACTCGCTATCGAATTCTTCATCCATGAGATCGCCTTCACAAGATCTCGCCAAATCAATAAGCCAGGTGAGTACTTTGAAAGTACTCGCAAGACAGTTCGGACAAAAGATATAACAAATGAATGCATGAATGAGTCATGATTAATTTTAACAATGCTCAAATAAATCAATATGGCAAAAATAAAAGAGAAGGGAATCGGCGGTAGTCCGCTCAAAATCCCAAAGAAGGATAATACTCAAAACCGATCGAGTGTCTGAAGTGACGCCTCGAAGGGTAAAAATAAGTAAAACATGCCACAGTCGGGCGTCTGGGCGACACCTCTTTAAGGGCTTATATTGAAAGAAAAATACATGCGTGCCGCAGTCGGACTTCGGAGCGACATCACAGAAAGGGCTTATAATAAAAGTAAATAACAACAATACCGCAGTCGGATGTCTGAGCGACATCGCAGAAAGGGCTTATAATCAAAGTAAATGACAACAATGCCGCAGTCGGACGTCTGAGCGACATCGCAGAAAGGGCTTATAATCAAAGTAAATGACAACAATGCCGCAGTCGGACGTCTGAGCGACATCGTAGAAAGGGCTTATAATCAAAGTAAATGACAACAATGTCGCAGTCGGACGTCTGAGCGACATCGCAGAAAGGGCTTATAATCAAAGTAAATAACAACAATGCCGCAGTCGGACGTCTGAGCGACATCGCAGAAAGGGCTTATAATTTAATATTTATAACTGACAAGATATAGTGCTCACGGAAAATATTCATCACAGACAATAAGCGGGTTAGTTCGTTCACAGGAAAGTAAACATTTAAATACTCAGATGGTTCTCGGGAGTTTCTGTCACTGAGGCTGACACTTGACAATATGAGATGATCACGGTACTTGGACATGAATAAGATGAATTCAAGAATTTTGACTCTGCAGAGTTTGTACCAAAATTTTCCACAGCCAACGGATTTCCGTAGTCACGAAGGACTAGTTCCGTTTACGGTATTTCAGAGGAAACACAACTAGCTAGTACACACCCATCATACCGCACGTTGCCAGGAATCACCCTAGACAGTGTTTAAGAAAAACTTTGAGACGGGGAGATCACAATCTCGAATAGCATGGGATCAAATTTATATACGCGCGCTCTAAGGGGCGCCCCCCTCTCGGTCCCAACCGGAAACACCCATGCCCCCTGACTGGATGAAAGGCTTTAATCCAGGGACATGGAACCTTCATCCCGGCCTCTCGATTTGGTGTGTACCAGGAAGTGGTTTGCAACCTACTAGGCCGTATCCCTTGCGGGAAACAGGTGGTAGTACAGAAAGGAAGACGGACGGGAAACTGACCGATTTATGTTGACACTGGGTCAACGATATGGCATAAGCCTGGCATGCTACAACACTGCCATCTTACCCATACTCATGCCAACTCATGGCCATGCAACAAGTTTCTGGCAACTCACGGATTTACCGAGCTCATTTGCCTCAATGCTCACGAGATAAACTATCATCGAAAATGCTCATGAACGTGCCATGATACAAAAATAATGCAAACATGCCCAGACACTCATCATATCAAAAGTTCAAACTTTTCTTGCCTGGTTCAGAGTAGTCGGAGCCTAGCTCGGTGAAGTTTGCGGTCCCGTCACCTCCTTCGGTATCTACGGTAAACAAAAATACACGCGCTAACGTAAATACCGTGGGGTACAGAAAGTTTATCCAAATATTTTTCAAATAAATCTGATAAAAAACTAGACAAAATTTTAAAGAGGACAGAAAACGAATCAATCAAAAATACTTTTCTGATTAAAAGTTATAAGAGTTTTGGTCCAAGGACCCATCTGTAATGAAACAGAAAGTTTCCAAGGGGTTCTGCAGAAAAGTCCAGATAACGTTTTGTTTAAAAGAGACGGCTGTGAGGCTGACAGGCGGGCTCCACCTGTCGGGTTTGAAATTTCAAACGGAGAAAACAGAGCGCGACGGCGCCCGAGAGGTGTGGTGGTCGCCGGCGGCGATCCACGGCGAGGCAAGGTGATCGGGGGTTACCTTCGAGATCAGTGCACCCTCCCGCGCCTGTGGGTGGTGGCAGAGGTCGTCGGCGAGCACCACGTCGACGGTGGCCCTTGCTCCGGCGGATGGCGGTTCGGACGGTCGTGGATCTCGCCGGAGAGAGCTGCGGGGCCAAAATTGGGGTGGGGGTTATCCTACTAGAGGTGGTACGAGGCTACGGGCGAAAGTAGGGCGGCGGAGGAGCCCTCACCGGAGAGAACGATGCCGGAGCCCGAGGCGGACGGAGGTGGCCGGAGTCGAGGAAGAAAGGCCCCTCGAGGCCCCTCCAGTGGCTAGGCGGGGTCTAGTGAGGTGGTGGAGTCGTGCGGGGGCGAGAGCAGGCTCGGGGGTGCTATATATAGCCGGCCCGAGTCGGTTGCCGTGAACGGATAAGTCCGGCGAGTTGATTACGGCGGTGCTGTGGCTGGACGGTCGGCTTAGGAGCTTGAGCATCGCCTAGGTGGAGTAGTGGTGCCATTTTAGGGTCCAGCTCAACACGGGAGGAAGGTTTACGGCTTGTCCTCGACGGAACGGCCGCACGGCCTGTCGGCGGCAGAGAGCGTGCTCTGCGCGTGCCAAGCCACGGCGACGGTGCCGCATGTGTGCGCTGGCAAGGAGGTGGCCACGCAGAGCCACCAGGACGCTTGGGCGGCGCCGAACGGCGTTGCGCCGCAGTTTTGCCTCCCCTGTCGCCGTTACGGTGTTTCGGCCGCCGCAAAGCATGCCTGCGCAGGCGGGCCAGGGCGCCACCGACGCCGGGAAGGCACCAAGCGCGCGTGTGGAGCTCCGGACAAGCAGGCCAGGCTGCAAGCATCGAGCCAAGGGCACTGTGGACTCGTGACTGAAGTTACTGACGGAGATCGACACTGAACTTCTGAATTTACTGAATATGAACAAAACAGTGCATGCCAGGTGTTCGACAAAATGATTCCGGTATCCAGGGTTTTTCCTTGAGCTGATTTTTGGTGGAGTGGTCCCTCATTGCAACTAGAGGTTGCCTGAATTTTGGTGGAATTTTTGGAGAAGTGTAGATATAAATTTCACCAAATTTGGCAAATCTGGTCCAAACTTGCAGTGAGTGAAATTTGAAATATTTGAAAAGAAGAAGAGTGGATCAAGATGGTTCTGGGTTGTGGATACCAAGGATTATCCAGGGGTGTGGAGTTGAGGTCAAAAATCAAAAGCATTAGGGTACTTGCTTTGCAAATCACCTAGGCTCAAAAGAAAAGACATAATTATTTTGGGAGGAGAAATAATTGGAATCAAATCCAAAAATGGATTTTATTAGTTTGGACAGAATGTTTGAGTTGTACCAAAGTGGAAGGAGAGATTTTTGGGAAGGTTTTACCATGTGGTGCATGGAAGGATCATGAATGGTTTCAAATATGGGAGAGGATGAAAAACTCCTAGAGTTTACGAAGAAAAATAAACTTCAATTTTTTTCTTGAATCCTTGAGGAGAGAGCAATCAGAGGAAAAATTTAAGAACCAAACACCAGAGTTGAAGGAGATGCAAAACTAAAATATTTGCCAGAGGGAAAAAGCTTTTGATAGAGATTTTATTGGAAGGGTTTTGGTGACCTCCTTCAAATCCAACAAAATTTTGAAGAAAACCAAATGAAAAATTTTGGAGTGTCACAACACCTACCCCCTTAGGAAAAATCTCGTCCCCGAGATTCCAGTTGATCCTCAAATAATTGTGGGTGCTCTGTTCGAAGGAAATCCTCTCTTTCCCAAGTGGCTTCACTTTCGGTGTGGTTGCTCCACTGAACTTTGAAGAACTTGGTGGTTTTCTGTCGGGTTCTCCATTATGACTTTTCCAAGATTTTTATCGGATGCTCACGATATGTAAGGTCTGGTTGCACGTAAATGTTTTTATGGGGTACTTGTTTCTCTGGGTTGCTTACGCACTTCCTTAATTGGGAGACGTGGAATAGGTTGTGGATGTCGGATAATTCTTCGGGTAAGTCTAGCTAGTAGGCCACCGTGCCTCTTCGTGCTACTATCTTGAGAATGGTCCGATGAATCTTGGTGCTAGCTTCCCTTTAATCTTAAATCGGTGCAGGCCTCTCATGGGTGATACTCGTAGGGTACACAAATTCACCGAGTTCAAAATGGACTCCACGATGCTTCGATCGTAATAACTCTTTTGTCGACTTTGGGCTGTCTTGAGTCGGTCCTTAATTACCTTGACTTTATCTTCAGCCTCTTTGAGCAGGTCTGAGCCGAAGATATGACTGTCTCCGATTTCCGACCTATTTAGCGGGGTACGACATCTTCGTCCGTACAGAGCTTCAAATGGTGCCATTTGCAGGCTAGACTGATAGCTGTTGTTATATGCGAATTCTGCGTATGGTAAGCTTTCCTCCCAACTGGTCCCATAGGTGAGGACACATGCTCTCAGCATATCTTCTAGAATCTGGTTTACTCGCTCAGTCTGCCCATACATGCAGGGATGGTATGCGGTCTTGAATGCGGTGAGTTCCCAGAGCTTGTTGTAAGTGATCCCAAAACCGGAGACGAATTGAGTGCCTCTGTCCGAGATTATTTTCTTTGGGACTCCATGTAGGCAAACGATACGGGAGAGGTAGAGCCTAGCAAGCTTCTGAGTGGTGTGGGTTGTCTTCACGGGGATGAAGTGAGCTACTTTAGTCAGTCTATCTATGATTACCCATATGGCATCATGTCCGTGTCGCGACCGAGGTAGTCCAACAATAAAATCCATTGCAATCTCGTCCCATTTCCACTCGGGTATCTTATTTGGTTGCAACAGCCCGGCCGGTTTCTGGTGCTCGGCCTTGATGCGTTGACAAGAGTCACAGCATGCAATAAACGTGGCTATGTCTCTTTTTATACCATGCCACCAAAATGTTTCACGAAGATCTTTGTACATTTTGTTCCTCCAGGATGGATTGAATATGGAGCGGTGTGGCCTTCAGCCAGGATTTGCTGTTTAAGGTCATGGATATTTGGTATGCAAAGCCTATTCCCGTACCACAATATTCCCTGCTCATCAATAATGAATTCCGAGGCCTTGCCCAACTTCATCTTCCGTTTTATGCCTTCAATGCTGGGGTGTCCACGTTGAGCCTATTTAACCTTCTCTATCAGGGTAGGCTGTACTTCTAAGTTTGACACACTACCTTCGGTGACCACCATCAGGTTGAGCTTTGTGAATTCCTGCTGGAATTCCGGTCTTAAGTCTGGCATGCCGTCGTTGTCCGGACCGGGGTTCCGACTTCGAGCATCTGCTACAACATTTGCCTTGCCGGGTGGTAGTGGATCCCAACATCATAATCCTTTACTAATTCCAACCAGCGTCGCTGCCGTAAATTTAGTTACGGTTGTGCGAAAATATACTTGAGGCTTTTGTGGTCCGTGTATATTTCTAGCGATTACCAAGTAAAAAGTGTCTCCATTCCTTGAGTGCATGCATAACTGCCGCTAATTCCAGGTCATGGGTAGGGTAATTTTCCTCATGCTTGCGAAGCTGTCACGGAAACATATGCGACAACCTTGCCTTCTTGCATTAATACGCACCCGAGGCCCTTTCGAGATGCGTCACAAAATACCTCAAAAATTTTGTGTATATCTGGCACAACTAGTACTGGTGCTGTCGTCAGTCTCTTCTTTAGTTCTTGGAAACTTTTCTCGCAGGCTTCCGTCCATTCAGACTTCCTGTCTTTCTTGAGCAGTTGCGTCATTGGATTTGCTATGGTGGAGAATCCTTCAATAAATCTTCGGTAGTATCCTGCCATACCCAAGAAACTTCGTACATCCGTACGCTGGCTGGCGGCTTCCAGCCAAGTACGGCCTTGACTTTTTCCGGGTCTACGTTGATACCTTCTTGAGTCGATGCGTGGCCCGGAAAACCTACTTGCTTTAGCCAAAATTCACACTTGCTGAATTTAGCGTACAACCGATGTTTCCTGAGTTCTCCTAGTATAATCCGGAGATGTTCGGCGTGTTCTTACGGTGTTTTGGAGTATACCAGAATATCATCGATAAATACCACAACAAACTTATCCATAAACTTCATGAATACTTTGTTCATGAGGTGAACAAAATATCTTGAGGGGAGTTTGTTAGTCGAATGGCATTACGGTGAACTCATACAATCCGTATCTGGAGGTGAAAGCGGTCTTGGGAATATCTTAGGTTCGCACTTTCAGTTCATGGTATCCCGATCTCAAGTCAATCTTTGAGAACACCTTGGCCTTAGCGAGTTGATCGAATAAATCATTTATTCGTGGCATCGGATATTTGTTCTTGATTGTGACCATGTTTAGCGCTCGATAGTCTATGCACAATCTCGGTGTTCCATCCTTCTTTTGGCAAACAAAATTGGTGAACCCCAAGGTGAGGAACTGGCTCGTATGTACCCTCTTTCCAATAATTCCTTTATTTGCTTCTTCAGTTCTACCAATTCGGATGGTGCCATTACATATGGTTTCTTGTATATGGGGCGGTTCCGGTGCTAGCTCAATGCTGAATTCTATCTCTCGATCTGGTGGCATGCCCGGTAGTTCTTCGGGAAACACATCCGGAAATTCACACACCTGGAACCTTGCTCAATTCAGAAATATCCACCTTATTCAATCTCGGTTGCCGGGATATTTTTCTTTCCTTGGCTGAAACCTTTATGGTCTTTCCGTGGTGATGGGTGAGAATTACGGTCCTGTTGAAGCAATCAATAAAACCTTTGTTGGTAGTTAACCAATCCATCCCTAAGATGACATCCAGTCCTTTATTTTCCAACACGATAAGATTTGTGTGAAACTTCAACCCTTCAAACTCGATAACCACATCCTGGCAGTAATTCTGGGTAACTTGCTTGATTCCAGGGGACTTGACGATCATAGATTTTCCCAAGGGAAGCATCGAAAAATTATTTTGCAAAGCAAAACTTTTCGAAACGAACGAGTGAGAAGCTCCAGAATCAAACAAAACCATGGCAGGTATTGTGTTGACAGGAATCATACCGAGTACGATATCTGGGGCATTTTGTGCTTCCTCTTTGGTCACATGGTTCAGATGACCCTTCCTGTGGTTGTTATTTGGGTTAAAATTGTTGCGCTTTGGTGCCGAATTATTGCCTCCGATGTTCGGCTTTGGGGCCGAGTTTCTTGGCTTGGGGCACTGCTTGGCATAGTGCCCTTCTTCTCCTAAGCGTAACAGGTGGCGCCTGGGCGATATGTGAACTCCTTGTCCCTTGCGTGGAAATTCTTGATTGGGTGTGAGGCGCTTGTCGTGGGTTTGGGTGTCCAGTTTTTACGAACATCTGTCTTGCTGCGGTGGTTGCGGTGTGTTTAGTCTGGTCCCTCTTCCGCTATGGAAATCTTCTAAGCTGCGTCTCTCATTTTCCAAGGTAATGGCCTTATCCACCAGCGTCTTAAAATCTGGAAATGTGTGTACGACTAATTGGCATTTAAGTGCGGGCGTCAGACCGTCTAGGAATTTCTCCATCTTTTTGTTTTCTGACATACGCTCCTCGTTGGCGTAGCGAGACAGCGGGGTAAACTGACTGTTGTATTCTGACACTGTCATTGTTCTTTGCTTGAGGTCATCAAATTATCTCTTTTTGATCTTCATAAGACTCTTAGGAATATGTGCCCCATGAAAACTTTCTTTAAATTCCTCCCATGATATATTATTTTCGTTGGGGTGCATGTGTAGGAAATTTTCCCACCACGATGCGGCTGCTCCAGTGAGATAGTGCGGAGCATAAAGCACTTTCTCAAGGTCTGAACACTGGGCGATAATTAATTTTCTCTCCATGTCTCGAAGCCAGTCCTCGGCTTCAAGAGGTTTGTCAGTGTGAGAAAATGTTTGGGGACGTGTCTTACGTAGCTCGAGATAATTTTGATTGCTGCCGACATCGCCCACGGTGATTTCCCATATTGATGACCTGGTTCGGTATTTCTGATGTTGCTGCTGACTTTGTTCATAAAGGCGGCACATTTGGGAAAGTGTCGTTTCACTGTCCCTGCTGACTTATGCATCCTGTGTGAAATTGTTGCTGGGGTGTGCCATAATTTTCCTCTGTCGGAGTTGGCATGGAGCGCGTCCAAGGACGAGACATAGTTCACTCTGGGGATATATTTGAAACACTCATAAGAAAAGAAATTGAGCCGCAAAAATCAATAAATTCACCAAGATGCAAAAGGTTGCAAATGCTCCAAGATTTTTCAAGAGAAAATACGTGTGCGCACGGAGAAGGACTGTTCATTACATATCTTACACGCAAGCAGTAATTGTACAATACATCACTCAGGATATGCGTACATAATTCCTGACATGTTATTTAGTCTAGTGCACTTCTCCAGATCCTACATGATGCGCAAACAAACTACTTCTCACAGCCTATTTACATATAAACATATCAAACAAGTCGGTACATTGCAAGGCGGCTAAGCGTACTTAGTCGGAGATGGTAAGGATTTCCCTTGGCCTGCCAAGGGTGAGGCGTAGATAGGCTGGGGACTCAACCTCCTCTTCGGAGATAGGCTCCAGACGCGAGGCGCTGCGCGGAGTTGGTGGAGCAGGTGCCCTGTGCGGGACAACTCGAATCTGAGCGGGCACGAGGGTGGTGCAGAGCAGACCGGAGTAGGTGCAATGACATGGTTGAACTCCTCCGTGGTAGGCAGGCTGACGAGTAGCAGTCAGGCGAGCAGCAGGAGCAAGCGATCTTGATGACGAGACGAAAGTCGAGGCGGTGCGGCGCGGGAGCTCCCTCTGTTGGCGGCACAGCCATGGATTGAGTCCATGCGGGCAGCTACAAAGTCGTCCACCGGGTTGTCGAAGGCTGCCTCCAAAGCCGGAGATACTCGATGAGCATCTCAAAAGCTTTGTCCCGTTCTCCTCTGGGGCAAGAGAACGCGTAGTGGCAGGTGTATGGCACGTGACATGGCAGGTAGCGGTAGCGACGAGTCTTCATCGAACGAAGGATATCCCTGAGACGAGCTATCGCCTCACGGGCTGCCATCTGCAGTGCATGCTTCTCCGTGGGCTCTCCCCACGAACCGGTAGCGCTCAACTCGTCCTCTCTTGAATTCCACCGCGGCTTGGTGCATGGTCAGACGGTCGTTGACCTTGTGCTGAGAGAGAGAGAGAAGACTGGGCGCACATCGGGCCCCATCGCGACTTGGACGATGAAGGAGAGAAGCTTGACGAACCCATCAGGCATGTTGGCGAACATCTGCGACTCGCAGTCGTTGCCAGCCATCTACAAAAGTAGGCGAAAGTCCTAAGTAGTCAATCATAAATTTATGCTGACTGTCAGAAATTGTCTACATTTGTGAAAAAGAAATAAAATAGCTCTATTATGCTAATAACCGATTAGCGATCGCACCTAGTGGCTTCCTACAGTCGGCTGGCTCACGGTACCAAGCTTCTCACGACCGGTTTTTCAATAAAAATATTTATTGAACAACCGACCTATGAAGTCCAATATGAGGAAAATCCTTCATACCGGTAGACAAAACTTTGATACAATAAGCCAGTAGCATTACACTATTACAGGGGTCGGACTGAAGATGCCCAACCAATTATTACAAACACGCCGATAATTATACATAGTGGCGGATATGACTCAAAGGTGTGGATTGGAAAAACTACTGACTCGAGATATGAGTGGTTGGTGGAATAACACAGTGGGGTGGTTAATAAGTCTACTGCACTGGCGGCTCATAGCGTCGAGGTGAGGCTCGATGAGTTTTATTTGGGTAGCGGAAGCGGATATATCACAATGACTAGTCCGAGGTCGCACGAGACCGACTCGGATTCCTCTAGGCGTCGGACTCGCTATCAATTCTTCATCCATGAGATCGCCTTACCGTCGACATCGGCCAAATCAACAAGCCAGGTGAGTACTTTGAAAGTACTGCAAGACGATTCGGACAAAAGATATAACAAATGAATGCATGAATGAGTCATGATTAATTTTAACAATGCTCAAATAAATCAATATAGCAAAAATAAAAGAGAAGGGAATCGGCGGTAGTCCGCTCAAAATCCCAAAGAAGGATAATACTCAAAACCGATCGAGTGTCCGAAGTGATGCCTCGAAGGGTAAAAATAAGTAAAACATGCCACAGTCGGGCGTCTGGGCGACACCTCATAAAGGGCTTATATTGAAAGAAAAATACATGTGTGCCACAGTCGGACGTCGGAGCGACATCACAGAAAGGGCTTATAATAAAAGTAAATAACAACAATGCAGCATGATCGGATGTACGGCGACATCGCGAAAGGGCTTATAATCAAAGTAAATGACAACAATGCATGATCGGACGTCGAGCGACATCGCAGAAAGGGCTTATAATCAAAGTAAATAACAACAATGCATGATCGGACGTCTGAGCGACATCTCAGAAAGGGCTTATAATTTAATATTTATAACTGACAAGATATAGTGCTCACTGAAAAAATTCATCACAGACAATAAGCGGGTTAGTTCGTTCACAGGAAAGTAAACATTTAAATACTCAGATGGTTCTCGGGAGTTTCTGTCACTGAGGCTGACACTTGACAATATGAGATGATCACGGTACTTGGACATGAATAAGATGAATTCAAGAATTTTGACTCTGCAGAGTTTGTACCAAAATTTTCCACGACCAGCAGTTTCCGTAGTCACGAAGGACTAGTTCTGTTTACGGTATTTCAGAGGAAACACAACTAGCTAGTACACACCCATCATACCGCCGCGTTGCAGGAATCACCCTAGGCGGTGTTTAAGAAAAACTTTGAGACGGGAGATCACAATCTCGAATAGCATGGGATCAAATTTATATACGCGCGCTCTAAGGGGTGCCCCCCTCTCGGTCCCAACCGGAAACACCCATGCCCCCTGACTAGATGAAAGGCTTTAATCCAGGGACATGGAACCTTCATCCCGGCCTCTCGATTTGGTGTGTACCAGGAAGTGGTTTGCAACCTACTAGGCCATATCCCTTGCGGGAAACAGGTGGTAATCTGAGAAAGGAAGGCGGACGGAAGCGACCGATTTATGTTGACACTGGTCAACGATATGGCATAAGCACGGCACGCTACAACACTGCCATCTTACCCATACTCATGCCAACTCATGGCCATGCAACAAGTTTCCAGCAACTCACGGATTTACCGAGCTCATTTGCCTCAATGCTCACGAGATAAACTATCATCGAAAATGCTCATGAACGTGCCATGATACAAAAATAATGCAAACATGCCCAGACAGTCATCATATCAAAAGTTCAAACTTTGCTTGCCTAGTTCAGAGTAGTCGGAGCCTAGCTCGGTGAAGTTTGCGGTCCCGTCACCTCCTTCGGTATCTACGGTAAACAAAAATACACGCGCTAACGTAAATACCGTGGGATACAGAAATTTGATCCAAATATTTTTCAAATAAATCTGATAAAAACTAGACAAAATTTTAAAGAGGACAGAAAAAGAATCAATCAAAAATACTTCTCTGATTAAAAGTTATAAGAGTTTTGGTCCAAGGACCCATCTGTAATGAATCAGAAAGTTTCCGGGGGTTCTGGAAAAGTCCAGATAACGTTTACGTTTAAAAGAGGCGGTTGTGAGGCTGACAGCGGGCTCCACCTGTCGGGTTTGAAATTTCAAGCGGAGAAAAGCAGGCCTTGACGGCGCCCGAGAGGTGTGGTGGTCGCCGGCGGAGATCCACGGCGAGGCAAGGTGATCGGGGGTTACCTTCGAGATCAGTGCACCCTCCCGCGCCTGTGGGTGGTGGCAGAGGTCGTCGGCAAGCACCACGCCGACGGCGGCCCTTGCTCCGGCGGACGGCGGTTCGGACGGTCGTGGATCTCGCCGGAGAGAGCTGCGGGGCCAAAATTGGGGTGGGGGTTATCCTACTAGAGGTGTTACGAGGCTACGGGCGAAAGTAGGGCGGCGGAGGAGCCCTCACCGAAGAGAATGATGCCGGAGCCCGAGGCGGACGGAGGTGACCGGAGTCGAGGAAGAAAGGCCCGTCGAGGCCCCTCTAGTGGCTAGGCGGGGTCTAGTGAGGTGGTGGAGTCGTGCGGGGGCGAGAGCAGGCTCGGGGTGCTATATATAGCCGGCCCGAGTCGGTTGCCGTGAACGGATAAGTCCGGCGAGTTGATTACTGGCCAGTTGTGGCTGGACGGTCGGCTTAGGAGCTTGAGCATCGCCTAGGTGGAGTAGTGGTGCCATTTTAGGGTCCAACTCAGCACGGGAGGAAGGTTTACGGCTTGTCCTCGACGGAACGGCCGCACGGCCCGTTGGCGGCAGAGAGCGCGCTCTGCGCGTGCCAAGCCACGGCGACGGTGCCGCATGCGTGCGCTGGCAAGGAGGTGGCCACGCGGAGCCACCAGGACGCTTGGGCGGCGCCGAACGGCGTTGCACCGCAGTTTTGCCTCCCCTGTCGTCGTTATGGTGTTTCGGCCGCCGCAAAGCACACCGGCGCAGGCGGGCCAGGGCGCCACCGACGCCGGGAAGGCGCCAAGCGCGCATGTGGAGCTCCGAGCAAGCAGGCCAGGCTGCGAGCATCGAGCCAAGGGCACTATGGACTCGTGACTGAAGTTACTGACGGAGATCGACACTGAACTTCTGAATTTACTGAATATGAACAAAGCGATTGCATGCGGTGTTCGACAAAATGATTACGGTATCCGAGGATTTTTCACGGAGCTGATTTTTGGTGGAGTGGTCTCTCATTGCAACTAGAGGTTGCCTGAATTTTGGTGGAATTTTTGGAGAAGTGTAGATATGAATTTCACCAAATTTGGCAAATCTGGTCCAAACTTGCGATGAGTGAAATTTGAAATATTTGAAAAGAAGAAGAGTGGATCAAGGCGGTTACGGGTTGTGGATACCAAGGACTATCCAGGGTGTGGAGTTGAGGTCAAAAATCAAAAGCATTAGGGTACTTGCTTTGCAAATCACCTAGGCTCAAAAGAAAAGACAGAATTATTTTGGGAGGAGAAATAATTGGAATCAAATCCAAAAATGGATTTTATTAGTTTGGACAGAATATTTGAGTTGTACCAAAGTGGAAGGAGAGATTTTTGGGAAGGTTTTACCATGTGGTGCATGGAAGGATCATGAATGGTTTCAAATATGGGAGAGGATGAAAAACTCCTAGAGTTTCTGAAAGAAAAACAAACTTCAAAAAAATTTCTTGAATCCTTGAGGAGAGAGCAATTAGAGGAAAAATTTAAGAACCAAACACGAGAGTTGAAGGAGATGCAAAACTAAAATATTTGCGGAGGAAAAAGCTTTTGATAGAGATTTTTTTGGAAGGGCTTTGGTGACCTCCTTCAAATCCAACAAAATTTTGAAGAAAACCAAAGGAAAAATTTTGGAGTGTCACAAATCCCATCGCACAACACACACGTCTTGTTAAGTTGAACTGTTTCTGTATTCTTGTGTCAACGGAAACAGTTCATTCGAGTGAACCGCATGCTGTATATCCCACACACCTTGATCTGGCTGACCGTTTCTTTTGTGTTGCCTATCACAAACAGTTCATCCGAGTGAACCATATGTTGTATATCGCACACACCTTCATCTGGCTGCCCGTTTCTTTTGTGTTGCCTAATCACACAGTTCATCCCAATGAACCGTATGCTGTGCATCGCACACGCCTTCATCTGGCTGCCCGTTTCTTTTGTTCCTCCTCATCGCAAACAGTTAATTGAACTGAACTGTATGCCCTTCATCGCACACGCAAATAAAACCTGAACCTTGTTTGATGCATCCGTCATCGCAAACGCTTTATACATTTCTGACAGTTTTCATATAGCACCGTTTGCGATTATGGCACCGCACACAGTTTCTTGAAGGGTCTCTGATTGTAGTGTCGCGTTAGTAGCATCCTGCAGTAGTGTCTTGTGTCCCCAACACACCCAATACAATGGTAAATTGTATAGGTGCACTAGTTCGGCAAAGAGATGGTGATACACGTGCAATATGGATGGTAGATATAGGTTTTTGATCTAAAAATATAAAAACAGCAATGTAACTAATGATAAAAGTGAGCACAAACGATATAGAAATGCGTTGGAACAAGGCCTAGGGTTCATACTTTCACGAGTGCAAGTTCTCTCAACAATAATAACATAATTGGATCATATAACTATCCCTCAACATGCAACAAAGAGTCACTCCAAAGTCACTAATAGCGGAGAACAAACGAAGAGATTATTGTAGGGTACGAAACCACTTCAAAGTTACCCTTTCTGATCGATCTATTCAAGAGTCCGTAGTAAAATAACACGAAGCTATTCTTTTGGTTCGATCTATCATAGAGTTCGTACTAGAATAATACCTTAAGACACAAATCAACCAAAACCCTAATGTCACCTAGATACTACAATGTCACCTCGAGTATCCGTGGGTATGATTATACGATATGCATCACACAATCTCAGATTCATCTATTCAACCAACACATAGAACTTCAAGGAGTGCCCCAAAGTTTCTACCGGAGAGTCAAGACGAAAACGTGTGCCAACCCCTATGCATAAGTTCACAAGGTCGCTGAACCCGCGAGTTGATCACCAAAACATACATCAAGTAGATCACGTGAATATCCCATTGTCACCACAGATTAGCACATCCAAGACATACATCAAGTGTTCTCAAATCCTTAAAGACTCAATCTGATAAGATAACTTCAAAGGGAAAACTCAATCCATTACAAGAGAGTAGAGAGGGAGAAACATCATAAGATCCAACTATAACAGCAAAGCTCGCGATACATCAAGATCGTGCCAAATCAAGAACACGAGAGAGAGAGAGAGAGAGATCAACCACATAGCTACTGGTACATACCCTCAGCCCCGAGGGTGAACTACAACCTCCTTGTCATGGAGAGCGCCAGGATGATGAAGATGGCCACCGGTGAGGGATCCCCCCTCCGTGAGGTCTTGAACAGGCCCCAATTGGTTTTGGTGGCTAAGAGGCTTGGCGGCGGAACTCCCGATCTAGGTTATTTTCTAGAGGTTTCTGTATTTATAGGAATTTTTGGCGTAGGTCTCACGTTAGGGGGGGGGGGTCTCCGAATCGCCCACGAGATAGGGGGACGCGCCCAGGGGGGTAGGGCGTGCCCCCCACCCTCGTGGATGGACCGGGACTCTTCTGGCCCAACTCTTTTACTCCTGGGGCTTCCTTTGGTCCATAAAAAATCATCAAAAATTGGCATGTCAATTGGACTCCATTTGGTATTCCATTTCTGCGATACTCAAAAACAACGAAAAACAGAAACTGGCACTGGGCTCTAGGTTAATATGTTAGTCCCAAAAATCATAAAAATAGCATATAAATGCATATAAAACGTCCTAGATGGATAATATAATAGCATGGAACAATCAAAAATTATAGATGCGTTGGAGACGTATCATTCAACAGCAAGTGAATAATTCATTGGCATTTCTTGACGCTTACCGATATTACCTATTCTTTGACATTCATCACAAGATGAGATATACTTACGGGCATCCTTGAAGAGAGTAGGCCAATGCAATCCAGACTGCAATACCTTGTGAGCAGTTCTATCTACAGCATGATGCCGTCCATAAGCTTCTGAGTGACATTTCCATAGGATTTGTCCTTGTTCATGCTCAGGTACACAACGTCTAATAATACCATCTACTCCTTTATAAAGATGTGGGTCATCCCAAAAGTAATGCCTTATATCATAGAAGAATCTTTTCTTTTGTTGGTATGTAAAGCTAGGTGATAAATATTTAGCAACAATGTAACTAGCATAGTCAGCATACCAAGGAGTATTATGAGAAACATTTATTGCAGCTAACTGCTCATCAGGAAAACTATCATCAATAGGTAGTGGGTCATCAAGCACATTTTGAAGCCTAGATAAATTATCAGCTACGGGGTTCTCGGCTCCTTTTATATCAATGATATGTAAATCAAATTCTTGTAACAAGGGAACCCAACGAATAAGTCTAGGTTTAGCATCTTTCTTTTCCATAAGATATTTAATAGCAGCATGGACTGTGTGAATAGTTACTTTGGAATCAACAATATAAGGTGTAAATTTATCACAAGCAAACACCACTGCTAAGAATACTTTTCCAGTAGTAGCATAATTTCTCTGAGCACTGTCTAGAGTTTTACTAGCATGATGAATAACATTCAATTTCTTATCAACTCTTTGTCCTAGAAAAGCACCAACAACATAATCACTAGCATCACACATAATTTGAAAAGGCAAGCTCCAATCAGGTGGTTTAACAATAGGTTCAGAACTTAAGGCTTTCTTGAGTGTTTCAAAGGCTTCTAAACAATCGTCATCAAAAACAAAAGGAATATCCTTTTGCAAAAGACTAGTGAGAGGCCTAGAAATTTTAGGAAAGTCTTTGATAAATCTCCTATAGAAACCAGCATGACCTAGGAAACTACGAATACCTTTTATATCTTTAGGACATGGCATTTTCTCAATTGCATCAACCTTAGCTTTGTCCACTTCAATACCTCTTTCAGAAATTTTATGACCCAAGACATTGCCTTCATTAACCATAAAGTGGCACTTCTCCGAACTCAAGAAAAGATTTGTTTGTTCACATCTCTGCAATACTCGATCAAGATTGCTAAAACAATCATCAAAAGACTTCCCGTAAACAGAGAAATCGTCCATGAAAACCTCAACAATCTTTTCACAGAAGTCAGAGAATATAGCAGTCGCACATCTTTGAAAGGTAGCAGGTGCATTACATAAACCAAAAGGCATCGTCTATAAGCATAGGTTCCAAAGGTACAAGTAAAAGTGGTCTTTGCTTGATCAGGTTGAGAAAGCAGTATTTGTGAAAAACCGAATATCAATCAAGGAAGCAAAAGTGTGTGCTTAGATAATCTTTCAAGCATTTGATCAATACAAGGCAAAGGGTAATGATCTTTTCTAGTTGCTTTGTTTAATTTTCTAAAATCAATTACCATTCTATATCTTTCCCTAATAATAAAGCGATTATCGCTTCTGCCCGCCTGCTCACCGTCATCGCACTTTTGCTAAAAAGTCTCTGTGATTTTTTATATTAAACCCTAGAAGTCTAGCCTATGTGGATATGGTAATGAGTATGTCCCTATCCAGACTATACTCTCCGGTTTATATAGGCACCGGAGAGATCTAGGGTTACATGGGGTCGGTTACATAAGCGTGAATCTTCATAGTCGGCCGCCTAGCTTGCCTTCCACGCCAAGGAGAGTCCAATCCGGACACGGGTATAGTCTTCGGCCTTCATATCTTCACAGCCCATCAGTCCGGCCCATGGATAACAGGCCGGACGCCCGAGGACCCCTTAGTCCAGGACTCCCTCAGTAGCCCCTGAACCTGGCTTCAAAGACGAGGAGTCCGGCGCACAGATTGTCTTCGGCATTGCAAGGCGGGTTCCCCTTCTTCCGAACTCCAAGATAGTCTTCGGATGCAATGATTGCGTCCGGACCTGTTACACACACCATACAACCGCAGAGATATATATATATATATTTTTACACGAGTTCCCTCTGCTGAGAGCTTTCTGCAACGTAACATCACGCCCATTCGGTCATAATTTCGAACCGTTTTTCTTCTTCCATCCCATGTTTCAAGACGCGGTAGCTATTGGCACGTCTGGTCGAAGCAGAGGTCGTGTCCCCTTATTGCGGGATTCTCATCAATGCGGACATGGGTAACCCAACTGTGCCATTTATATAGCCCTTGGGAATAGGCGAATCTTAAGGCGAGTGAGGAGGCATTTAATATATGTTGCCTTTATAAGGGGACAAGGATTCCCTCTTCCTCTTCTCACGCTCTCTCTCTGTCTCCGCCTTTCCAATCTCGAGCTCCAACGCCCAAGTTCTCATCCCCTCAAGCAACCATGTCCGGATCCAGTGGTCAGGGCAAGTGGATGGTCTCCTCCGTCAAGGAGGAGGCCATTACTGAGCTCCGGGCGGCCGGATATTTGGCGAAGGGAATCGCCCACCGCTTGCCGGCCGAGGGACAAATCGCCCCCACGCCGGAGCCCAACGAGAGGGTAGTATTCCTCCCTCATTTCTTCCGCGGGCTAGGGTTTCCACTCCACCCTTTCGTCCGCAGGCTAATGTATTATTACGGGATAGATTTCCATGATCTGTCCCAGAATTCCTTCCTCAACATCTCGGCGTTTATCGTCGTGTGCAAGGCCTTCCTCCGCATCCAACCCCACTTTGGGCTATGGCTCAAAGTCTTCAACGTGAAGCCGAAGGTGGTGGATGGCCAGCACACGGAGTGCGGAGGGGCAATGGTGAGTAAATTGTCCAACGTCTCTTTGCCCAAAGGCACCTTTGTGGATATGGTAAAGGAGTGCCAGAAGCAGTGGTTCTACATCACAGAACCACGCGGCACCACCTGGGCCGCAGCTGCCGAATTCCGCTCGGGCGCTCCTATGCAACTCACCTCCTAGGTCGAGAAGAGTCCGGACTGGTGTTCTCCTGACGAGCTGATAGCACTGCAGACGCGTGTTCAGAGCATGGTAACCAAGAGCGTCACGCTCGTTGATGTGATCCAGGTGATGTTAGTTCGCTGGATCATACGTACGGCCAGCAAAAGCCGCCTTTGTGGGAGTTCAATCCGAAGAAGCACCAGACCCTGGTGAGGCTCTTCGAGACTACACACGAAGGCGCATGGAAGTTGCTCTTTAAGGGCAATGAGAGACAGCCGGCCGCGGATTCAGATCGCGGACACGACACTAAACACCCCGCTAGCGAGGTATGTCGTTTTCCATGCATTCTCCACTTGTTTGTTTTCAAGGATGATGCCTGAGCTTTCGCTGTTGCTTTTTCAGGACTGGGTGGAGAGGGCGAAGTGGATCCAGTGTCCGGCTCCATTGCCAGAAGAACCAGTCATCCCGCGTCTGGCGAAGATGCTGGTGCCGGCGCCATATAAGGCGCCGGAGGAGAAGGCCAAGAAGAAGGCAAAGGGGGCCAAGAGTGGCCCCTGCCGCAAGGGCACTCCGGACGTGACGTCCGAAGACGACGAAGCTCATTCCTCTGTCCCTGAGGACAATGACGAGGAAGAGGAGGAGGAGGAAGAAAACAACCCTCCCCCTGAGGAGAGGAAAAAGAAGAGGGCAACTTCGGCGCATCTAGAGGTGGAAACGCCCAAGAAGGGGAAGGGCGTCCCGGCGGTCAACACCGCATGGGACGTTGACAACAGTCCGGAACGACGCCCCCGTGCTCAGCCAGGCCGCATCGTAAGTGACATGGCTCGCTTGTGCGCACATCCGGCACTTTCTCTCCATCATCTTGACATAGTTAACTGTATTATTGCAGTCCGGCCCGCGACCTAATCCAACAATTCTCGTCCGGAGGTTCGTTGGCTCCGTCAGAGATGGAGAGCATGTCGCCACCGCCTGCTTACTCCCCCGGGGCCAGGGATGACACCGAAGTGTTGTCCCGGAGGACCGCTCCGAAGGGAGGAGCCCAGGACGCTGTCCGGTAGGCGCCTCAAGGCCAGACCTCCACTGCCGGATACATGGGGGAGCCGATCCCCATGGAGACTGGCGAAGAGGGCCGCATCCAGTTTGGCCCTCAGCCGAATACGGTTCCGGAGACCCATATGGCTCCGGGGTCGAGCGAGCAGCCCCCTTTGAAGGGGGGGGGTGCGCCGCTTCCACCGGCAGTCCCTGTCCATCCAGGGATGCCGGATAACCTGATGGAGGCGCTACGGGGTGCCTCCGTTATGGACGAGCACCGTGTCCTTATGGGCACGGTGATCGAGAAGGTTCAGTCCGCCAAGAGTGGACTGAACGAAGCCTGCAGCAACCTATTGACAGGTTTCGAGGTAAGTGATATAGAAAGAGAAAAACCCCACGCAGTCAGTAGCCCCTGAGACACTGTCCGGTGTTCGGCGAGAAGAACCGGATAGAGGATGAATCTATTAGTGTAGGAGACTAATGTGATATGTATGCATAAGCATGCATCGCTGTTGGCCGCGACCTCACATGCTGCCGAAGTCTCTGAACCGAGGCAGAGGCTGGAGCGGACCGAGAGCGAGCTTGGCGAGGTTAAGGTTCGGCTTTAGGAGCAGCAAGGTGAGTAACGACTTGTTGTGTATTCGGAAAGCATAGGCGTTGTGTATTGACTGTAGTGTCGTAATATGTGCAGGAGCCGCGACCGAGGTCGAGGCCCTGAGGATGGCCCTGGGTAAGGCCAAGGAGAAGGCTGTTCAGCAGCAGGCCGCCCGTAAGAAGCTTGAGGCCCGTGTCAAAGAAATCCAGCAGGAGCTCCAGGATGCGGTGAAAAAATGTGAGACCTTGGAGCATGATGTGTCGGCTCGAGGGGCCGAACTCACCAAGGCTCGTCAGAGCACGGAGACCGCACGGAATGAGACCCAGGCCGCTCTTAAGGAGATCCAGGAGGCCAAGAAGATCACGGCGGGTAAGGCTTTTAAGATGCAAAGCAAGTATGCGAAGAAGCAGTACCTTTTACTAACCCAGGTTTGGAGTTCCCTGGGGGCTTTTGCGGATCTACCACGCAGCGTATCAGACGCTGCGGATTTCTATCGAGCCGACGGACGAGGTTCTACGGAGAAGCTTCTGGTCGCAGTATGCGACGCCAGAGCATCCCGTGTCCTTCACCGATCAGCTGAAGCAGCTGGTGGAGCTGCACAGGGTGGCCGAACTAACCATGAAGGATTTGATGATCCGGCTATGGCCAGCCGAAGCTATGACCAGCAGCTACTTCGAACTCGTGAGGCGGCTAGTGGAAGCCTGTCCACGGCTGGACGTCGTCAAGCGCTCTGCCTGTATTGAAGGGGCCCGTATGGCCTTCGCTCGTTGCAAGATGTGGTGAGCGAAGATGAACACCGTTGAAGTTGCCAGCGAGCCGCCGGAGGGTAAGGAGCACCGCACACCCGAGAGATATTTTGCGGATGTCATAGAAGGGTATCAACTTGTGGCAGCTCAATGTTCGCAGGACATTGTATTTGAATAAATGTATTCATGTTGCCCTTGCATTGTATTATGGAAACAAAGCCTGTAATATAATTTTGTTATGCTTTAATTGTTTCCTCATGTGCGGCCGTGTTGTTTGTGATACGAGGTTGGCGATCGTCGGCTACGCCCTCGCGTAGGTAATCTGGGAGGTGTTCGGGATGGGATCTAAACAATCTTGATCCAATTATACGGTCTTTTGGAGGAGTTGTTTAGCGCAACAAACAAGGCAATCATACTATACGGCTTAAACGCCCTCACTTAGCCATGGGAGTTTTATAATTAAGCAAGTGCGCAGCCCCTGGTCCAAGCCAGGGTGCTGTCAGCATCTGATTGGGAAGTGCCGATCCTTCGCATGACGCAGAAAAAATCTCCAACGATTTTGTGACCCTCGAACAGCTGACCGGCTCTCGCCGTATCATGACAGTCAGTTTTCGGCTTTCTCTACTGAGGTTCTCATCCAGTCAAGGCCAGGGCACAATCCCAGTAGTTATCCCTTTACTACCCTAGCCGATAGAGCGGAACGGTGGGTAGCAAGCACAGGAGCCGGGCAACCCATATATTGACCAAAGACATGATTCGGAGCCAATGCATATAATGCTAAATTCGGGGTGCCGGACCTATATATAAGAAGTGTTCGGACTTTGCTGCCTTATTGTGGGGCGATAAGTAGCCCCTGGCGAATATGAGACGTACAAAGGAGTACCGATGCAGCCGATAAGCAGATCGAAATAAAATGAAGTAAGAGGCGAAAACCACAGAAACTGGGCCGCAAGCCATTTTCATTATAACTAGGTGCATACGTCCAGGCATACCTTGTACAAATAGTGTGATAAGACTCCGGGTTATTTAACATGCCGGAATCAAGAGGGCGCAGCATGCGGGTCCTGGGAAATAAATATAAATACCGTCAAGAATACGTATAGAGGTTACTCTACGCACCTATGCTGCTTGCATCCTTTGTATGCCAATCCTTCAAAGGGGCTGGTCAGCAGGCCCGTGGGAAAAGGAACCTGGAACAAAAAAGAAAAGGGTGAAAAGTATGTGTGTCCGGGATCAGTCTAGCCGAACTGTAGATCCCGGGTTAGCTTCTACCTCCATCGATGTCCATGGGATTTTGAGTGCGTAATTATGTACGCGTGGTGCTAATGCCACTACTTCATTGGGACTGGGACGGAGGCCGAATTGCTAATCGAGCTCTTGATGAGCCACGCTGTCCTACTGCAGTGTAGTCCGGAACATCTTGATGATGTCCAGGGGCTCGACAGCCGCACTATGGTGCTTCTTGAGAAGGCCGCTCTGTACCACTGCTGCTAGGGCGGCGGTGTGCTCCTCTGTTCGGAGGGAGTGTTCCGTATTGCCATTGACTGTTATGACGCCGTATGTGTCGGCGTTCTGGGAACGGGGGTCCCCAGACTTGCCTGCCTGCGGCCTGCAGCGTGGCTTGAAGGAGGCCCAACACGGCCCATCTTCATCAACGCAAGCTCAAGACCCTCGCGAGGGGCCAAGCCTCACGGGCGGACGACAAGGAGCTTCCTCGAGCACGGCCTCGTCGAGGCTGGCTCATGAGGAGGCGGAGAGTTCAAGGCGAGGTACCTCGCGAGGTGCCCATGACGCAAGCCATGACGACCAAGGGCGCCAGTCGGGCGCCAGCCCGCGCAGTGTCCTCCTTTCCTCTTTGGTGCAAAGGGAGCAAGTACAGGCGAGAGCATCAAGCAAAGGCATCCGTTTCAGTGCAACAAGACCAAGACCAGCCCAACGGCTGGAAGGGAGTCATCGTGGAGACCAAGCAGGCGTCATCATCAGAGCCTTTGGCAGGCGAGGACCAACTTTACTCAGGATAAGTGTACCCATTGTTCCCCTTCAAAATGACCAATTGTTGGCGCCCTTCCCGCTCAATATTTGGGAAGAGGCCCAGGGCCTTCGCCTATAAATAGGAGTAGCCACCCCCAGGGCGAAGAGATCCGAATCCTCATTAAGAAACCAGTAGCTAGGGCGACTGAATCCCACCTTGCAGTTCATCACACCCGCCAAGAACAGACCCTCACGAGGCTGTTCTTCCTTGTATTGTTCCTCATCATCCCAAGAGGCAATCCACCACACCACACACCTGGGTAGGGTATTACACCACAATGGTGGCCCGAACGATATAAATCTCGTGTCTCTTGTGCTGTTACATTAGTAGTTTAGGTCCCAGCGATTCGGCGTGGTGCGAGATGGTGGAGGGTTGGATCTCCGCGCGCACCCCAGTGTTCGAACCTCAAGGGTCTGCCGGAACCCGAAATCCGACATTTGGCGCGCCAGGTAGGGGTGCGCTGGAATCTGCCTTTCGTCGCCTCGTTCTTCCCCGACCACCGCAACCATGTCTGACGCCCGTCGGGCCCGCGCCGAGCGCCGAGCCGCCCTCGCCTCCCATGTCGCCCAGACAGCTCCCGTCGGCGGGCGCCCTCGTCGTTCCCCGTCACCTGCCGTCAACGCCGCCACCGGCCCGGCGGGGAACGAGCAGTAAGCATCATCCCAGCACCCGTCCAAGAGGCGGGACGGCCGCACCGCCACGCCTTCGCTCATCCCCGCTGGTTCTTCGTCATGCGCGCCCCGCGCGGCCATGGAGGCCCGAGCTGCACTCATCACGGCAAACGAGCTCCTGCGCTACCGCCCCGTCGACGATGTCTACGAAGAATGGCTCGACCGAGTCGCCCGAGCTTCGTCAGCGCTGCGAGGCGCCCCCGCACCGTCCGTCTCGCTGCACCGCACCCCGCCCCGCGCGGGCGATGAAGCTCCCGGGGCGCCTCAGCCGCCTCCTCCTCAAGAAGGTGCCCTGGCCCCAAGGCGCGCGGCCCCTGGGCGGAACCCGCTCCGCCAGGCGCCGGCGCGGCAAGAGCAGAGCTGTCAAGAAGTTCCTCGCCCACGAGAAGCTGCCCGAGCGCTCCCCGCTCCAGCACGTCAGGACCCTTTGTTGCCCCCAGCCGCGGCGCAAGGAGGCCCGCAAGACCAAGCTCTTTGTCGTCCGAGGCCCCCCGCGGCCACGGCGGGCTGCCGCGCCTTCACCTCCGAGCTGCGCAGCGTCGCGTGGCCCGCCAAGTTCAAGCCAGACCTGCCTCCTCGCTACGACGGCACAGCTGACAATACGGAGTTCCTCCAGCTCATTTAACCGGGCATCGAGGCTGCCAACGGGATGAAAAGGTCATGGCGAACTGGTTTCCCATGGCGCTCAAGGATGGAGCCCGCACTTTGGCTCTGAATCTGGCCCTGTGCACGATCTCTTCTTGGGCCGAGATGCGCACCGCTTCATCGCCAACTTCGAGTGGTACTCGCGACCGCCACCCGCCGTGGCGACATGCTGTGAATCAAGCGGCAGCCGGGAAACCCTGCAAAAAGTACATCGGTAGCTTCAACAACGCGCCTCAAGATCCCCAGGGTAACGGAGGAGGCCATCATCTCTGCCTTCTCCGATGGCGTGCGCGACGTCAAGATGAAGGAGGAGCTGGCGATGCATGAAGATCTGTGCACCTCCTTGGAGTTGTTCAACTTGGCGACCAAGTGCGCCAGGGCTGAGGAGGGGCGCCTCTCCCTCCTCGAGCTGCCTGCCGTGGATCCCGAAGAAAAGAAGTCCAAGGCCAAGGACGTGAAGTGCAAGGGGCTGCCGTGCAGCGGCCGAACCCGGACACCAAGCGAGGCAGAGATCAGCCCGAGTCCTCCAAGGCGGTCGATACTGCGTGTACCACGACCTCCACACCCACAACACCAATGAATGCCAAGAGCTCCGCGCACGTCTGTGAAGGAAGGGTCGGCAGACGCCCAGCCGGCGGCCGGGCTACGGCCGAGGAGGAGGAAGGAATGCGGGGCCATTTGGGAAGACCCGCGGCCCAGCGCCCAGTGGCCTTGACCAACCTCGCGAGGACCGTTGGCAAGACCCGCCTCGCGAGGAGGCTGGAGGGATCAGCCTCGCGAGGATCGCCCATGAGGAACGCAGGCCTCCCTCCGCTACCGCCGCAGCCAAGGAGAATTGAGGACCGTCATCAGGACGAGGGGGATGGGGGCTTCCAGGAACCGCGTGCGATCGCTTGCATCCTGGGCGGAGCTCAAGCCCCAGCCTCTCAGCACATATTCAAGCAGTTCGCCCGCGAAGTGAATGCAGTCCTCCCCAAGCTCGAGGCGCGCGCCTCTCGGGTGGTCGGCGTGCGCCATCATGTTCAGCTCAGCGGATCATCTCAAGTCTTGGCGCCACACGGCGGAGTTCTCCGATGCTTTGTTCCCCAATCATTAGCAACGTGCTGGTCACCAAGACCCTCATCGACGGCGGGGCAGGACTCAACGTCCTGTCCGTGAAAACATTCAACAATCTTCAAGTGCCTTCTGATCGGCTTCAGCCAACCAAGCCTTTCTCCGAGTCACCGACGGCTCCACGGTCCTGATCGGGCAGGTCAGCCTACTTGTCACCTTCGGGGCTCGTGACAACTACCACACCGAGCTCATCGACTTCGACGTCGCCCACATTCGCCTGCCGTATAACGCCATCCTCGGGTACCCGGCGCTGGCCAAATTCATGGCCGTAACCCACCACGGCTACAACGTCCTCAAGATGCCAGGAAGCGGCGGGGTCATCACGGTGCCTTGTGAAGAGAGAGACGCAGTGTGCTCCCTGGAGTGAGCCTTTCAGGCCGCATCGCTAGAAGACCCAGACCACAGCAGCAGGAGGCCACCCAAGGCCGCACCCAAGAAGAAGAAGACATCGACCGGCCCGGCTCCTCAAGAGGCAGGCCCCTCAGGGCCCGCACCGGGCCAGGGGGAGCCTCCTTCTATCGCATAGGAAAGCACGCCCGGCGCCCTCCTCAGGCCGGGCTCGGGGGCTCTCCCCTGGAGGGCCGCCGACCTCGCCAAGGTCACGAGGGAGGCGCTTGGGCACCACATGGAGGCGTGCTTCAAGCACGTTTCCATAGCGAGAGCAAGGCAAGGAGGGCCGAACCCTCGGGAGTTCGTCGGCCAAGGCCATTCAGGAGCTACAGGAGTCAAGGGTCATGAGGGGCAGCCGCCGCCTACCCGCTGTGGCCCCCCATCCAGGCGAGGATGGTGGGATGCGTGTCTGCATCGACATACCAGGGCTCAACCGAGCCACATCTCAAGAGCGCCTCTGGCCCTCGCGAGTGGGACGTTGCGAGGGCCCGCCCCACAGCTACGTGCGCATGCCTCACGTGGGTCCGTCCCTGCGGCATGTACCCCTTTTATTTCATGTCATTAGCCTATCCTGTTGGGGGCGCCCCTCGGGCTGCATCATCCCCAAGCCGCTCGGGCCTGTCCCAGCGGCATGTATCCTTCTTACGTTTTCCTTAGGATTATGCTCTCGCTCCACCATGCTTGTTATTTGGTGCCTTTTCCTGGGTGACGGAATCTTGCACGTAAAAGGGGGGGTGCCTGAGCATCGCGAGTCAGGGCTCCTACCGGCTCTCTGGCCCTCACCCTCTGGTCTTTTCCATGGCATCGCGACCTGGCTTGCCAGCGGCGGCTGAGACCAGCCCGAGAGCCGGGACCCGAGGACATAGAGTTTCGTCATCTAACCCGACTTATGCGTTAAAGGGGGTGCACGAGCATCGCGACTCAGGGCTCCTACCGCTCTCCGCCCTCACCCTCTGGTCTTGTCCATGGCATCGCGACCTGGCTTGCCGGCCGACGGTGAGACCAGCCCGAGCCGGGACCGAGGACGAGAGTTGCTGCATCTAACCCGACTTATGCAGCGTTAAAGGGGGTGCACGAGAATCGCGACTGTGGGCTCCTACCGGCACTACGGCCCTCACCCTCAGGTCTTGACCATGGCATCGCGACTGGCTTGCCGGTGACAGTGAGACCAGCCCAAGAGCCGGGACCGAAGACGAGAGCACCGCATCTGGCCAAATTTGCAGGAACACACTCGAAGATAAGGCCCAGAGCCAGGCGCAACCCGCCTTGAGGTAGGGCCCCGTGAGCCCTGCGCTGGCTCACGGGTACCCCGACACACCTCGCGAGGCCTCTCGCGCCTCTCCCAAGCAACTAATGGCAAAACTAACGATCGCCGCGGTGAGCTCTTGTTCCTTTTGTTGTGAACCTGCAGGGTCCCTCCAAGGAGCATGAAACGACCTCGCCACACAATCTCTCGCCGGCCTAGGCACGGACCTAGCGCCGCACCAGGAAGCATTGTCCTGACCCTCGAGATAAGTCACCCCCCGGACACACTAGTTATCGCAACACCATCCCCACACTCAATGCAACCCCGTGTTAGCAACATCGCTCTCCTTTCTCACTGAATGATGGCTGCTTGGCGCCAAGGGGGACCCCGAGCATCGTGACTCGGGGCTCTTCTTGGACCTCGGGCCGCTCACCTCCTGCCCTTGACCACGGCATCGCGACACAGCATACCGCTGACGGCTGAAGCCGCCTTTGGGACTGGGACACATCGGCGCAGAGCATCAGGCCCTCGTGAGGACTGAAAGGAGGAAACTGAGCTAGAACGGAATGAGCATCTCGCACTGCTTCATAAAAAGTATTATATTGACGGATGGAGCTGCAAACATCTTACAAGCCCCCGTGGGGTATATTCTTAGCCCCTCACAGGAACAAAAGGCGCGCATCCTAAGGAATCCTAACTACAGGGGGCATCGTAGCAGATGCCATCATCAACAGTGGGCCACCCGGTCCGGCGCCAACCCCATCCAGATCAGGGGCGGCGACGACCTGACGAGCCCGCCCTGCTCCGGGAGCGGCGTAGGCTCGGAGGCTCGTAGCAGTCATCGCTCGTCTCCGGCGTCGCGAAGAGCTCGGCGGAGTCGTGATCCTCCGGCGCCTTCGTCGCCTGAGGAGCGGCCAAGGGGGCGATCGGCCGGCCTCTGTCTCACCGCAGCAGGACCCTGACCACCTCTCCCGGGGCAACACTCCAGCCGACGACCCTCCGCGTGGAAGACCTTGAAGGACACCACGAAGCACCATCGTACTCGGGTGGATCGTGAGGCGCCCTCGCCTGCAGACCCGGGCGACCTCGCCCACCTCAAGTCATGAAGACCTCGCCAGGGGCAACCACGACCTCTGCCCCGGTCGAGGGTGCCAGCCCGGCGTCTTGCAGTGAGTCCCAGGGGGTCCCCCTGCCGGACGACGGAGGCGAACAAAGAAGGAAGACGAATCCAAGATTTAGGAGGCGTGGCGACGTGAAGCACGAACTCCCGGCAGGAGCCCTCGGCGTGGACTCCAGGGGGGAAGATGCACACCTTCGTGACCCGCCGGCGTTGTCGGTGGCGCCGCTCGTGGCGCCCGGCGCCGCCTCCTTCAGAGCCGCCAAAGTGCGCGTACAAGGGAAGAGGGAACCTTGGTGGCGGCCGCTCACACCAGGACATGGGCGCCTCCTGGCGAGCGCTCTTGCCCTGACACCAGAGGGCAAGCCGCTTCTTTGGGGGGAGCAGGTCAGGATCATCTTGAGGAGCCTTTCCCTTCTCTTCCGTGGAGAACCGGCGGATCGGAGCCATGGCAACCAGACAAAACGAGGAGGAGAAGCAGAAGGATAGACTAGAAGGGCGCGCGCCGTTCCGTACTTATAGCCGGCGAAGGCCAACCGTCGGCCTCCATGATCACCGGTAATCATGACCGACTCTGCATGCAGGGACTTGTCGAATCCGGGTGGTTACCGAGGCATCGTGGGGAAGCAGTGCGCACGCGTCCAATCAACCGCCACGCGGCGCCCAAGGCCGTAGGCTGTTAGGGCCCGCGACGCTTCGCACTTGCCCTTTCGCCTCTCTGCTCGGCCAAGTTCGGGCGCGCCGTGGGCCTGGGGCTACTGTCGGCGTTACGGGCAGGGGTCCCAGACTTGCTGCTGCGGCCTGCGGCGTGGCTCGAAGGAGGCCCAAGACGGCCCATCTTCATCAATGCAAGCTCAAGACCCTCGCGAGGGCCAAGCCTCATGAGGCGGACAACAAGGAGCTTCCTCGTGCACGGCCTCGTCGAGCTGGCTCATGAGGAGGCGGAGAGTTCAAGGCAGGGTACCTCGCGAGGTGCCCATGACGCAAGCCATGACGACCAAGGCGCGATCGGGCACCAGCCAGCGCAGTGTCCTCCTTTCCTCTTTGGTGCAAAGGGAGCAAGCGCGGCGAGCATGAAGCAAAGGCATCCGTTTCGGTGCAACAAGACCAAGACCAGCCCAACGGCTAGAAGGGAGTCATCGTGGAGCCCAAGCAGGCGTCATCATCAGAGCCTTTGGCAGGCGAGGACCAACTTTAGTCAGGATAAGTGTACCCGCTGTTCCCCTTCAAAATGGCCAATTGTTGGGGCCCTTCCCGCTCAATATTTGTAAAGAGGCCCAGGGCCTTCGCCTATAAATAGGAGTAGCCACCCCCAGGGCGGAGAGATCTGAATCCTCATTAAGAAACCAGTAGCTAGGGCGACTGAACCCCACCTTGCAGTTCATCACACCCGCCAAGAACAGACCCTCACGAGGCTGTTCTTCCTTGTATTGTTCCTCATCAGCCCAAGAGGCAATCCACCACACCACACACTGGAGTAGGGTATTACACCACAATGGTGGCCCGAACCAGTATAAATCTCGTGTCTCTTGTGCTGTTCCGTTAGTAGTTTAGGTCCCAGCGATTCGGCGAGGTGCGAGACGGTGGAGGGCTGGATCTCCGCGCGCACCCCAGTGTTCGAACCTCAAGGGTCTGCCGGAACCCGAAATCCGACAGTATGGACTAGGAATCATGAGCTTGAGATAAGCGTAGTGTGGCACTGCGTTGAATCTAGCAAACGATGTTCGTCCGAGCAGTGTGTGGTAGCCGCTGCAGAAGGCGACGATGTCGAAGATTAACTCCTCGCTTCGGAAGTTGTCCAGAGAACCGAAGACCATTTCCAGCGTGATTGAGCCCGTACAGCGGGCCTCTACGCCTGGTATGACTCCTTTGAAGGTAGTCTTTGTTGGTTTGATTCGTGATGAGTCAATGCCCATCTTCTGCACTGTGTCTTGATAGAGCAGGTTGAGGCTGCTACCACTGTCCATCAGGACTTGTGTTAGGTGAAACCCGTCAATGATTGGGTCGAGTACTAGTGCGGCTGAACCGCCGTGGCAGATACTAGTTGGGTGGTCTCGACGATCGAAGGTGATCGGGAACGACGACCACGGATTGAATTTTGGGGCGACTGGCTCTACCGCGTAGACGTCCCTAAGCGCTCGCTTACGCTCCCTTCTGGGGATGTGTGTAGCATATATCATGTTCACCGTTTTGACTTGAGGGGGAAATTTCTTCTGCCCCTAGTGTTCGGCTGCCGGGGCTATTCGTCCTCGTCCTCACTTTTTGATCCCTTTCCTTTGTTTTCGGCATTTAACTTGCCAGCCTGCTTGAAAACCCAACAATCCCTGTTGGTATGATTGGCTTGCTTGCCTGGGGTGTCGTGTATCTGGCACGGACGGTCGAGTATGCGATCCAGGCTGGTAGGTCCTTCGTTGTTTCTTTTGTAGGGCTTCTTCCGTTGCTCGGACTTGGAGCTAGTGAATCCGGCGTTGACTGTGGTGTCAACGTGTAACACCCCGGATGCAACTTTCCATATTTGTAACTCCAACTCTTGCCTTTTCCGGAGATGTGATATATTATTTCCTCCGTGGTTGGGTTTTTGTGTTTTGTTTTGCATTTTGTTCATGTCATGCATCTCATCTCATAGCATCATTCACATTGCATCTGCATGTTTTCATAAAGCCCGTATCCGTTCGTAGTTGCCGCGTCACCCCTTGCCTTCATTGACCGTTCCGAGACCAATCGGGTTTTTGCTTCCCTCTTGACCGTGACCACCTAACCTCTCTTGCCACTTTCGCAGCCAACTTCAGCAGCGTCCGAAACTTACCCGAACCCGAACCGATGCTGTCGTTACCGATGAATCCGGATCATCCCCAAACGTCTATAAAACATCTCCGTTTTCTTATTTGAACTCCCTAGCCTATATATTTCCCGACCTTTCGATTACGATCGGAGAGACGAGATAGCCCCTACCCAAAAATCCAGTTTATATAAACTGACTCAACCATAAATTTGAGGAGAGCTGTCCCATCCTCCTAGCTGCCGCCACTAGCTCCACCTGGTCGCTCGCCTCGGGATCCCTCCCGATCCACCTCCACCCAACCAGATCGCTGCAGCCATCCACCTGCCCAAATCCCCTTGCAGCCAGCCTCCTCCCTTCGATCCAGCCCGTATCCCTCCACCTCTCGATCTCTCCCCGCCAACTAGTGCCTCCCCTGGATCCCGTCGTCTTCGCGTGCCATGCTGGAGTTCCACCTCGCCGGAGCACAGGACCTCGCCGACGACCAGGCCAGCTGCCCCCGTCTCTGCACCCGTGCTCAACGCCTCCTCTTCCCCGACGTTGCTGCCTCGCAGCAGCTTCCCGAGCCGGAGCTCGTCCGCAAGAAGACCGAGCTGCCTTCTCCCTCCTCCTTGCCGATCCGGCTGTTGCCGACGAGCAACAGCGGCCTCCAGGACCTCTGCTCCTCCTCCCTGTCCTCCTCTCTCTTTTTTTTGCCTCCCTCTCTCGATTTCTCTCTCTCTCTCATGTACCTCTCTCTCTCATGTACCTCTCTCTCAGGTACACATGAGCAGGGACGCGCGCCATGGATGCCTCCTCGAGCTCCAGTTCGCCTCGCGGTCGCGGGGAACCGATGCCCCGCGGCCGGATCCATCAAGCTTCGCCTCCCCGCGCTCCGTTCCGCCCGTTCCGGCCGGTTCCCGCTGGCCCGTCGCCAAGATCCCCTGTCGCCGTCTTCTACATCGCCTGTTGCTGCTTCTATTCTTAAAAAACAAATACGGCGCTCACCGCCCTCTGCTTCACGCTCCTGGGCCTGCATCGCGCGCGTGGCCTCTTCGCCTTGGGCTGCTTCTGTTGTACCGCGCCAGATCCGGCCTGCCTGGCCTCCTCCTCCCAGCCGGCCTGCTACAGCCAAGGCCCGATGTGAGCAGCTCCCCCAGCCCAGTCTGCCTCAGATTCAGCCCATGCCATGTTTTTTTCCCTGTCTGCGATTTTTCCTATTATCCAGTGAATTCCAGTTTTACAGTTTGCACCCTCATGTTCATGCATTTAATAACTCAACAACCATGCATCGGATTAAAATGAATTATATATGTAAAATGCTTAGTTTTTCATCTAGTTTCATAATCTGCTACTTTCATCTATGTTGTAATGTTGTATTCATGTGACATTGTATATATTGGATGTATCCCCACTATTATGTAATGTTGATGTAATGATATCCACCTTGCAAAAGCGCCTTCAAGTTGCGCTTCTATCCTTGGTGGGACCTTCGAGTTCCTTTAGGATAGGGTCGCATCTTGGGCGTGACACATCAGTGTTGGCGCCATTGTTTCGGCGTTTGTGTCTATTGCACCGGAGCTTGCTAGTGCTATTCTTGGCCTTGGAGGGGCCTGTCTCGCTGGCTGTGTTGTTACTACAACCCAGCCAACTGTCTTCACCCACACAAAAGCGGGTCATGAGTGTCGTGAGGGCTGCCATGGACTTCGGATTTTCTTGGCCGAGGTGGCGTGCTAACCATTCGTCACGGATGCTGTGTTTGAAGGCTGCTAAGGCCTCGGCATCCGGACAGTCAACAATCTGGTTCTTTTTGGTTAGGAACCTAGTCCAGAATTTTCTGGCTGATTCTCCAGGTTGTTGAACTATGTGGCTTAAGTCATCGGCATCTAGTGGCCGGACATAAGTTCCTTGGAAGTTATCAAGGAAAGCCTCTTCCAAGTCCTCCCAGCTGCCGATAGAATTCTCAGGCAGGCTATTTCACCAGTGTCGAGCTAGTCTTTTGAGCTTTAATGGGAGGTATTTGATGGCGTGGAGGTCATCTCCTCGAGCCATATGGATATGGAGAATAAAATCCTCGATCCATACTGCAGGATCGGTTGTGCTGTCGTATGATTCAATGTTGACGGGCTTGAACCCCTCAGGGAATTGGTGATCCAACACCTCGTCTGTGAAGCAGAGAGGGTGTGCGGCGCCTCTATAGCGGGCCGCATCGCGGCGGAGCTCTGATGGAGTCCGTCTGCGGCATTCGGCCCGGGCGTGGTTAGTTTTATCACGTCCGAATAGGTAGCCGTCGTCGTGCCTCGAGGCATGTCCTCACGATCCGTAGATCGATCTTGTATGTCATGCTCTACTATCCAGGGTCTGCCGGAGGTTGTACATGTGACACTGAACTCTTCCGTCTCTATTTTTGCAGGGCGGTGGGGCAGGCTGCTGTTCGTCCTGAGTTGCCGCTTTATCCCGACCGCGGGGTGGCCGGTCGGCCGCCCTGTCTCGACCACGTGGTGGTCGTTCCGCATTACGCGAAGGAGATGTGTGCTCCGGTGCCTCCTCATCGAATTGAGGCAGCAGTCTTTGTTTCGGGTAGCTCTTGGCTGGGCGCTTGAGGCCGTATTCTTCGGCTATCAGGACGTCAGTCCATCTGTCGACGAGCAGATCTTGTTCGGCTTGAAGCTGTTGTTGTTTCTTTTTCATGCTCCTTACAGTGGCTATGAGCTGGAGTTTAAAGCGCTCCTGCTCTAGAGGATCCTCAGGCACGATGAAGTCTTCGTTGCCGAGGCTTGTCTTCTCTTTGGAGGGTGGACGGTAACTATCATCCTCCGAGTCATCTTCTATGGCCTATTCATCAGGGTTGTCCTGCCTGTTGTCATGTTCCTCCTGTTCGGACGTGGCTCCGACAGGGTCTTCGTTGTTTTCGGCGTCGCCCGGAGTACTATTTTCTTTGGTGCCAGTGTTGCTATCTTTTGAGCGACGAGGCTTAGAGCGGCGTTTGGGGCGCCGGCGCTTGGACTGTGTCTCAGAGGGTTTATTCGCGTCTGGCTCTGCTTTGTCGTCGCCAGATTCTTTAGGTGTATCAACCATGTACACGTCGTACGAAGAGGTGGACGTCAAACATCCAGTAAATGGTGGGTCTTGGCCTTGCTCCTTGTCGGCATCGTCGTCCATATCGCCGATGTCTTCGGAGCCATAGTCAAGCACGGCGGTTAAGTCATCGACGGTGGCTATGAAGTGGGTGGCGGGTGGGAAGCAAAATTCCTCGTCGTCCGCCTCTAGCTTGAACCGAATATAGTTCGGCCGTGAGTCCTTCTCCAAGGACAAGTTCTGTAAAGAGTTTAGCACGTCACCCAAAGGTGAATGCTGGAAGACGTCTGCGGCGCTAAATTTGAAAATCGATAACCGATCCAGCTCGGTGTCCACAGGCGTGCCTGGTGAGGGAGTCCTAGACTAAGGGGTCCTCAGGCGCCCGGACTGTTACTCATTGGGCCGGACTGATGGGCTGTGAAGACACGAAGACCGAAGACTATACCCGTCTCCGGATTGGACTCTCCTTGGCGTGGAGGGCAAGCTTGGCGACCAATTATGAAGATTCCTTCCTATGTAACCGACTCCATGTAACCCTAGATCCATCCGGTGTCTATCTAAACCAGAGGGCCTAGTCCGGATAGGACAGATTCATTACCATATACTCATAGGATAAACTTCTAGGGTTCGGCCATTACGATCTCGTGGTAGATCAACTCTTGTAACACTCATATTCATCAAGATCAATCAAGCAGGAAGTAGGGTATTAACTCCATAGAGAGGGCCCGAACCTGGGTAAACATTATGTCCCTCGTCTCCTGTTACCATCAATCCTAGACGCACAGTTTGGGACCCCCTACCCGAGATTCGCCGGTTTTGACACCGACATTGGTACTTTTATTGAGAGTTCCATTGTGCCGTCAACGAAAGGATTCGATGGCCACTTCGATCGTCAGTGATGACGTCGTCCAGGGAGAAACCTTCCTCCCCGGAAAAATCTTTGTGTTCGGCGGCTTCGTACTGCGGGCCAACTCTCTTGGCCGTCTGGAGCAGGTCGATAGCTACACCCCTGGCCATCAGGTCAGATTTGGAAGCTTGAACTGCGTCGCGGATATCCGTGGAGACTCGATCTTCAATGGATTTGAGACCGCAATGATCGCTCCCCTTCTCTCCGACGAACATGACTTAAATCTGTCATCGGGGCACACCCAGGAGATGGATCCTGTTACTGCAACGGCCTCAATACCGAAGCAGGTCATCCCCTTCGAGGCCATAAAGTACGCGGCATCGGAGCTGGACACGGACTTGACATCCTGCAATGCCTGCGTCGATGGAACCCCGGACTTGTCTCCGGCTTCACGTTCCGGATCAAGTGCACCTGCGGACACCGAGCTGGATCGGTTATCAATTCTGAATTTAGCACCGCAGACATCTTCCAGCATTCGCCTTTGGGTGATGTACTAAATTCTTTGAAGATCTTGTCCTTGGAGGAAGCCTCACAGCCGGACTATGTTTGGTTCGAGCTAGAGGTGGACAATGAGGAATTTTTCTTCCCACCCGCCACCCACTTCATAGCCACCGTCGATGACTTAACTGACGTGCTCGACTATGGCTCCGAAGACATCGACGGCATGGACAACGATGCCGACATGTCACGCCCAATATGCGATACTATCCTAAAGAGACTCGAAGGTCCCACCAAGGATAGAACCACATATTGACACGCTTTTGCAAGGTGGATATCATTACATCAACATTACATAATAGATGGGGATACATACAAGGCATACAAATGCCGCAAGAATACATCAATACATCATACATAAGATCAACATCCGACTATGGATGAAACACAAACAGAAGCTCAAACGACATCCACCCTGCTAGCCTAGGCTGCCGACCAGGATCCAATCCCTTGAACAAGAAGAAGCGGAACAGAACTCCAAAACTATAAACATCGCTCTCGCGTCATGATCATCGCATAACATGTACCTGCAACTGGTGTTGTAGTAATCTGTGAGCCACCAGGACTCAGCAATCCCCTTACCATGGGTATCAAGACTAGCAAAGCTTAAAGGGTATGGAAGGGGTAAAGTGGTGAGGTGGCAGCAACGACTAAGCATGTATGGTGGCTAACTTACGAGTACAAGAGTAAGATGAGAATCTACGCAAACGGTCGCAAACTAGTGGATATCAAGAAGTGATCCTGAACTACTTACGCTCAAACATAACCCAACCGTATTCTCCTCTCGAACTTCCCTGAAAAGAGACCATCACGGTTACGCAACGCGGTTGGTGTATTTTAATTAAGTTTACTTCAAGTCTTCTACAACCGGATATTAACAAATTCCCATCTGCCACATAACCGCGGGCATGGCTCTCGAATGTTTATACCCTCCAGGGGTGTCCCAACTTAGCCCATCACAAGCTCTCACGGTCAACGAAGGATATTCCTTCTCCCGGGGAGACCCGATCAGCCTCAGAATCCCGGTTACAAGACATTTCAACAATGGTAAAACAAGACCAGCAAAACCGCCCGATGTGCCGACAATCCCGATAGGAGCTGCACATATCTCGTTCTCAGGGCAACACCGGATGAGACATCCTACGAGTAAAACCATCCCTCAAGTTTCCCCGAGGTGGCCCCGCAGTCTACTCGATTCGGACCAACACTTTGAGAAGCACTGGCCCGGGGGGGTTAAAATAAAGATGACCCTCGAGAGCGTGACTCCCAAGGGAAAAGTATAGGTGGTGGTGAGGCAAATGGTAAAACCAAGGCTGGGCCTTGCTGGAGGAGTTTTATTCAAAGCGAACTGTCAAGGGGTTCCCATAACACCCAACCGCGTAAGGAACGCAATATGAAGGAACATAACACCGGTATGACGGAAACTAGGGTGGCAAGAGTGGAACAAAACACCAGGCATAAGGCCGAGCCTTCCACCCTTTACCAAGTATATAGATGCATTAATTAAAAAAGAGAGATATTGTGATATCCCAACAAAGTTCATGATATCCCTGTTCCAACATGGAACAACCTGCAACTGCACCTGCAACTAGCAACGCTATAAGAGGGGCTGAGCAAAGCGGTAACATAGCCAAAAATCAGTTTGCTAGGTAGGGTGAAAAGGTTAGAGGTTTTCATGGAAATTTGGGAGGTTTGACAACAAGTGGTAGGTAGCGCGACATAGCGATAGCATCGAGACAACTAGCATAGCAATGATAGTAGTGAGATCCAAGGTGACGGTCATATTGCCTGAAAACCCGCTAGGAAGAAGAACGAGTCCATGAAGTAGATGAAGCAACGTAGCCGAACGAATCCTCACAATCGCGACGTTAATGGAACTATCGAGAAGAAGAAGCACCGGAAACAAGCAAACAACATGGTAAACAACCATCACATAAACATGGCATGATTCACAATCAAGTATGATGCATGTCCGGTTTAATGAGTCATGGCAAGAGATGATGCATAAAAAAACTACCTATCTAGGCAAGTTTAAATGAGGCCGGAACAACAAACAACAATTCTAGAAAATCCTCATATGCATATTTAGAATTTGGTACTGTTCTGCCCTATACACAATTTTAATGTTGTCAAACAGCAAAATAAAGTGCAGCAAGTTAATCTTTGCATTTTTCTAGCCCATTTACATATAAAGTTTATTTAAAACGGAGCTATGGTTATTTAGATATGAATTAAACCATATTAGCATGTCATTTATGCAAAATAAATCAAACACCATGTTAAACATTTTAAACACGGATGAAAACAACATATTATGAAACTAGATAAAATTCTAAGCATTTTGCATATATGGTTCATTATGTTTGGATGCATGCATATTTAACTGTAGACAAAGTAAAACAATGGCAATTCTATAAATATGCAATGCACTGGGAATTAAACAAATCGACAGGCAGAAAAAAAACATGCACGGGCCCGAAGCATCAAGGTGCAGTGGCCCAGATGAGGATTTGGCCCAAGTGAGCGCTGAGTGTGCACAATAACAGGAAACAGTGCAAAAATAATGGGGGCGGCTGGGACTCAAACCCAGGATCTCCTGGTTGTGTGCCTGCGTGACCAACCACTAGGGTGCTTCTGTAATTGTGTTCAGAAAGGAGTACAGCTACTTAAAGAGAAGCAAAGGTGTAGCCTTGCTCTGCCATGAAGGCACGGTGACAGCAGGTCTCTGGCGAGCCTTAACGGCCGGATGCAGCGGTGGCTTAGGCTGGAGTTCGGCGGCGGGGGTGCGGAAAAAGGAGGGGAGTGCAGCTACGGGATGCGCGCGTGCATGTGGGGAGCAGAAGAAAGAGGCCGGAGCTCGAGCGTCGAGCTGGAGCTCGTCTTGGCTGCGGCGCACAGCGATGCATGGAGGAGCATGGCGCGGCGAGCGAGCGGCAAGCAGGCAAGGTGTGCGTGCGGGTGCAGATGCATGCGGGGGCTACGAGCGCGTGTGGTGGAGCAATGATGTGAGGGACTGCGTGTGGAAGGGGCCTAGCAGAGGAGCTAACGAAGCTGCTACCATGGCGCTCATGGAGATCGAACTCCTGCTCGCATCGATCAGGACCTAGAGGATGAAAACGAGCGCTTGGTAAGGCCAGGAGGGTGAAGAGCTCACGGTGGGTAGGATGGTGTAGTCGATCGTGCTCGGGAACAAACGGAGGCGACGAGGGAAGGCAATGAAGCAGCTAGCTGAACTTGGCGTTCCTCTGGTCCGTGAAGAAGACAAAGCAGAGGAAGAAGGGGACGTCGTGGAAGAAGATGATCGTGTCTTGGGGAGTCGCTTGGAGACATTTCGGGAGTCGCGGTACTTCTCGCGGGGGAAGACGACGACCGGGCGATACTGGCTATGCCGGGCTCGAGCTCAGCTCGGCTGGTCATGGCGTTGGCGACGGCAGGGGCGTGGGGAGCTTACCTCGGCGGCGGGAGGAGGCAGAAGAGGGGAAAATGGAGCGAGAAGGAAACCCTAGGGTTGGGGCAGGATTATATAGGAGGAAGGGAGCAGCTGCGGCCATCAAATCGACCGGACAGCCGACGTGGAGGCTCTGGATGTCCAGCCGTACAGGGAGAAGACGATGAACAGAGGAGCGGTGATGGTGGGCTGGATTCGAAGGGGGTAAGTGAGGTGGCTTGCTATAGGTGGGCTGGGGAGATGGGCTACTACTGCTGGAGCTGGGCTCTCTCTCTTGCTACATTTCCTTTCCTTCCTTTTTTCTTCAGACAGAAATCTTGGAAGAAAAGAAAGGCAAGGGAAGATACGTAATTTGGCAGGGATGAAGATATTAATGGAGTCCTGGATATATGCACAATTTGAATAAACTGGTTTGGACTTTTTTAAGGATATAAAAATAATTCAAGTTTGAATTAAATTCAAACTTGAGCCATTTTTGAACCCAACCAAAACAACTCCAAAATAGATGAGATTTTACAGAGGAGTTAAAGGCAAGGTGCAGGATTCATAGGAAAAAAAGGAACATTTTTCTGGACAGAGAAATGTCACATGAAAATAAGTGTAATAAAGAAGAAAGTAGAAGTTTGGATGGGATAGAAACTTGAGTGAACTTGACGAATGGTTGCTGGTATGTGCATGATGCATGAATGAGGTGGAGATAAGGAGAAGAGGGGGGTTTCACACAAGAAGACTTAAAGATGCTAACCAAGGCATGATGATCATGATGCAATGCAATAATAAATGACAAGAGGCACATCCAAAACATGTAGCATATAAAAAAATGGGATGAACATGGCAAACAAACAAAGATGGCACAGTACAATATAATAAAATATGAACATGATGCAAGAAGCAAAATATGGCAATGGCATTCCTCATGATCATGGCAACAACATAGGGAAAAGAAATAAGCCAAAACAATTATGACAATGCAACAAACACAAAAAAACTCGACAACAACTAAAATAAAAGGAAGGCATCTGGAGTATCGGCCTCGGGGCGTTACAACTCTCCTCCACTAAGAGAAGATCTCGTCCCGAGATCTTAGAAATGAGATGGAAGAAAAGAGGACGAGGTAACCAAGAGCGTAAGAGAAAAGATGACCAAGGCCGAAAGCGCTCGGGTAGACAAGACGAACATCGAATGTGACGAGAATCAAAAGCTCAAGGAATAAGATAGACTTTGTAACCACTCCGGTTAGAACAAGATAGAAAAGGAATAATAATTAAGGAATTTAGGCTGCACTCCGGCTAAACATGGAAAGAATAGAACATGAACTTGAGAAGATGGAACGATACTTGACGAGAGGAACAAAACAATGCCTCCGGAAGAATTGAAAGAGTGGAATTAAAAGAACGGAGAAGAAAAAGACAACTTCTACCAAGATTGCGTTTCAAAAGCATCCTTACGAAGAAGGGTTGAATGAAGGTGTTGGAAAATCAACGACGAAAATAATAAGCTTGTTGTGGGCTTATGGATAACGTCTCAAAACTATGAGATGATAACCGGCCACAAACGGAAATGATTGAATAGATGAGAAGAACGAATAAATGCAAAACTCCACTTCAAAAGAATACGGAGAATTAATTGCACTCCGAGACGCCAGAAGAAAAGATACTTGAGCTCCAACAAGAATCTTGATGAACACTTGAAGAATGAATTAAGTCATAATGAACCACCGTGAAGAATTCCGGTAACAAATGGATGACGAGATAGAATTGAAGGATGAAAGAATAAGATTAGAGCCTTGCGATGATATAGATGGAGCTTCACGACGAGACAAGCTAGAAAACTTGGGACTCCAGAAAAGAAAAGATGAACAACTTAGAACAAAGACATTATCCATCATGAGAATCTCCGAAGGAAGGAATAAATCACTAGATGAGAGGAGAATAAGAATTATGTTATGCTTATCCTCCACCAATTAAATTAATGAGAAGCAATGGATTGCATACAACTTATTCGTGTTGGAAAGGATTAGGGGAAGATATAGCGCAAAACTTGAGAAAGTCTTCAAGAACCACTGATAGGACTGGAAAGAATGAATGAATTGATATGATAAGAACGGAAAAGGAATATTCAACAAACCACCATGAACATGAAAATGAACGAAGAGAAGAGAACGAATCGCCGGAAAGAATTAGAAAACGAACAAAGATACTTGAGTGAATCAAAATGCAAGAGAACGAAGAGATCGCGAACTGATTAAAGAATGCTTGAACGAAGACCGGTATAAATATGGGAACGAACGAAGCTGAAAAACTTGGACCGAAGAAATATTCTGAATTGGAGGCCTCCGGATTATCGAAACAGAAAAAACAACTCCTGAAATACTCCGGATGGATAAGAAAAGAATCGCACTATTGGAAACAATAAGAGGATAGCAACAAGCTAGCACCACAAATCTCTGAGAGAACGGACAAGATTTAGAGGAAAACTCTTCTTCGATCTTCACACGTTGAGAGTGACGAAGAGAAACACCACCAAAATTGCTGAGATACTCCGGGAGAATGAAAAGCGAAGAGGTTGAGACGACGATGAAAAATAATTTGAAATTGATCTTGGAAAAGCATCTGACAGATGAATTTCATTCTTACGTCAAACTTCGAAAGGAATTTGAGAATAACTCCAAAAAATTAGAAGATTCGGGTAAGATCCTGGGAAAAGACCTGTGGGTTAGGGCCCACTAAAAAGAAACACCGTTGGAAAAGGATTTATTGAGAGAGAGATGACGCACCGGAACAATTGAAAGAGTTGAGTGAGGTGACAACCTCGAAATAATTGAATGAAAACACGAATCTTCTGAGATGTCTTCATCACTCCGGAACGATTAAATGGCGAGAAGCGAACGAGCAAAGGAAGCGCTTGAGTTGATGAGAAGAATATGACCAACAACGAAAACTTGAATTGGATCCACCAGAACAGAAACGAGACGAACAATGATTAGCTCGACGAGAATTCACCAGTTGAGACAATTGAGGAAAGACTGAAGAGTCTCCGCACGAATGACATTGATGCTCGAATAGAGGCTCAGACTCCGGGAATATAAGGGGATGGGAGGGCGGAAAAAACAAAGGCGAACTTGGAACTAGGAACCGACGAATAACTTGAAGAGAGAAAAAAACACTGGTTGAAATAGTTGAGGAAAGAATGCAAAGGCTTCGCACAAGTAGGATGGATACTCGATTACGGACTCCGGCTCCGAGAAGAAAAAGGGGTGGGCGGATGGGAAAAACAAGGCCAACTTCACATGGAGGAACAACGTCGGTAGAGAAAGAACTGAGGACTGATCTTGCCAAAAGATGAAGAGGATCGAATCATTTGAAGAGAGAGCACCGGATGAAAAGAGCTAACATTGCAACGAACGAAAACTAACCGCGTGATCCTAAAAAAAAATTGAAGGGGGTGAGGAGTAGTTCAAAACACCTACGTCAAGATACCATACCAAAGCGACGAAGGGGCCGAGGAGTAAAAAGAATTCCTACTCTCCGATATAACTAGACTCCGAAAAAAAGTTTTTCTAGACTCAACAACGGCCAAACTACACGATCAAACAAGGGGGCTCCTATGGTCGGTCGAGGCTCTAATACCAACTTGTCACGCCCAATATGCGATTCTATCCTAAAGAGACTCGAAGGTCCCACCAAGGATAAAACCGCATATTGACACACTTTTGCAAGGTGGATATCATTACATCAACATTACATAATAGATGGGGATACATACAAGGCATACAAATGCCGCAAGAATACATCAATACATCATACATAAGATCAACATCCGACTACGGATGAAACACAAACAGAAGCTCAAACGACATCCACCCTGCTAGCCCAGGCTGCCGACCAGGATCCTATCGCTTGAACAAGAAGAAGCGGAACAAGAACTCCAAAACTATAAACATCGCTCTCGCGTCATGATCATCGCATAACTTGTACCTGCAACTGGTGTTGTAGTAATATGTGAAACACGACAACAACTAAAATAAAAGGAAGGCATCTGGAGTATCGGCCTTGGGGAGTTACACGACAGGGAGCAAGGCCAAGACCTGCCATTCACTGGACGTTGGACGGCCACCTCTTCGTACGATGTGTACATGGTTGATACACCTAAAGAATCTGGCGACGACAAAGAAGAGCCGGATAAGAACAAACCCTCTGAGACATAGTCCAAGCGCCGGCGTCCCAAACGCCGTTCTAAGCCTCGTCGCTCAAAGGATGGCAACACTGGCACCAGAGGAAATAGTACTCCGTGCGACGCCGAAAACAATCAAGACCCTGTCGGCGCTGCACCCAAACAGGGGGAACATGACAACATGCAAGACAACCCTGATGAACAGGCCATAGAAGATAACTCGGAGGACGATAGTTACCATCCGTCCTCCGAAGAGGAGACAAGCCTCGACAATGAAGATTTCATCGTGCCCGAGGACCCTCTGGAGCAGGAACGCTTTAAGCTTCAACTCATAGCCACTGCAAGGAGCCTGAAAAAGAAGCAGCAGCGGCTTCAAGCGAAACAAGACCAGCTCGTCGACAGATGGACTGACGTCCTGACAGCGGAAGAGTACGGCCTCAAACGCACAGCCAAGAGATACTCGAAACATAGACTGCTAGCTCAATTTGATGAGGAGGCACCAAAACACATATCTCCCTCGCATAATGAGGAGCGACCACCGCGTGGTCGTGACAGGGCGGCCGACCGGCCACCCTGCGGCCGGGATAAAGCGGCAACTCAGGCCGAACAGCAGCCTACCCCACCACCTTGCAGAAATAGAGACGGAAGAGTTCGGGGTCACACATACGAATGATACGTCTCCGTCGTATCTACTTTTCCAAACACTTTTGCCCTTGTTTTGGACTCTAACTTTCATGATTTGAGTGGAACTAACTCGGACTGACGTTGTTTTCAGCAGAATTGCCATGATGTTAATTATGTGCAGAAACAAAAGTTCACGGAACGACCTGAAACTTCAAGGAACAACTTTTCAGAAATAATAAAAAATCTTTGCAAAATATGAAGGCCATGGGGCCCACCACCTGTCCACGAGGGTGGGGGCGCGCCTGCCCCCCTAGGGCGCGCCCCCTACTTCGTGGGCCCCCTGGAGCTCCTCCGACGCCAACTTCAACTCTATATATTTGCTTTCGGGGAGAATAAAATCAAGGAGAAGAAATCATCGCGTTTTACGATACGGAGCCGCCGCCAAGCCCTAAAACCTCTCGGGAGGGCTGATCTGGAGTCCGTTCAGGGCTCCGGAGAGGGGGATTCATCGCTATCATCATCAACCATCCTCCATCACCAATTTCATGATGCTCACCGCCGTGCGTGAGTAATTCCATCGTAGGCTTCTTTGGGACGGTAATGGGTTGGATGAGATCTATCATGTAATCGAGTTAGTTTTGTTAGGGTTTGATCCCTAGTATCCATTATGTTCGAGATTGATGTTGCTATGACTTTGCTATGCTTAATGCTTGTCACTAGGGCCCGAGTGCCATGATTTCAGATCTGAACCTATTATGTTTTCATGAATATATGTGAGTTCTTGATCCTATCTTGCAAGTCTATAGTCACCTACTATGTGTTATGATCCGGCAACCCCGAAGTGACAATAATCGGGACCACTGTCGGATCACGGGTTCCAGCAGACCCTTAAGGTTCGAACTCTGGGGTGCGCACGGAGATCCAACCCTCCACCGTCTCGTACCTCGCCGAATCGCAGGGTCCTAAACTACTAACAAGAACAACACAAGAGGCATAAGATTTATACTAGTTCGGGCCACCGTTGTGGTGTAATACCCTACTCTAGTTTGTGGTGTGTGGATTGCCTCTGGGGCCGACGAAGAACAGTACAGGGAAGAACGGCCTCGCGAGGGTCTGTTCTTGGTGGGTGTGATGAACTGCTAAGTGGTGCCCCATCGCTCTAGCTTGAGGAACGGGTTTCTCTCTCTCTCTGGATTCCGAATGTTCGATCCGATCGTCCTCCTCCTCTAGTGTGGCTACCCATATTTATAGGCGAAGGCCCTGGGCCTCTTCCCAAATATTGAGCGGGAAGGGCGCCAACAATTGGCCATTTTGAAGGGGAACAGTGGGTACACTTATCCTGACTAAAGTTGGTCCTCGCCAAAGGTTACAGTGATGACGCCTTTGCTTGGGCTCCACGATGACCGCATTCCAGCCGTTGGGGCTGGTCTTGGTCTTGTTGCACCGAAAGCGGATGCCTTTTCTTGATGCCCTTGCTGCGCTTGCCCCTTTGCACCAAAGAGGAAAGGAGGACGCCAGGCGGGCTGGCGCCAATGGGCGCCCTCGGCCGTCATGGCTTGCGTCACGGGCACCTCGCGAGGTACCCGCCTTGAGTTCTCCGCCTCCTCATGAGCCCGGCCGACGAGGCGCGCTGAGGAAGCTCTTGGTCATCCGCCCATGAGGGTCTTGAGCTTGTGTAGATGAAGATGGGCCGTCCTAGGCCTCCTTTGAAACCACGCCGCAGGCGCGGGCGAGCAAGTCTGGGGACCCCGTTCCCGAAACGCCGACGTAGCCCCAGACCCACAGCAGCGCCCGGACTTAGCCGTGCGAGAGAAAGGCGAAAGGGCAAGTGCGAAGCGTTGTGGGCCCTAACAGCCTGTGGCCTTGGGCGCCGCGTGGCGGTTGATTGGACGTGGGCGCTTCTGCATCCGTGCGGGTTGATAATAGAGTGGCATCTTGCTTGCCTCCTTTACTTTCTCCAGTTGCTACTCAGATCCCCTTTCTTGCGCCTCTCCTTCCTGCTTCCAAGACTTTCAGATCCACTCTGCCTACGTGCCCTAGCCAGTCATGGCTACTCGTCAAACCCCGGCCGGAGCCTGGTACTCTCCTGCCTTGGACCCGCCGAATGTGTCAGCGGCGAGCCTTGCTCAATGCGCCCGTGGCGGAGGTGCAGGCGTCGTGAGCAGCGGTGTTCAAGGCAGCTCCTCCGCCTCGAGGGTCGGGAGTACCTTCTACCCGTTCTTAAGGCGCCATTATTGCTGGTCTGTCGCCTCCCTTCTCTGAGTTCTTCTTCTCCGTCCTTCGCCATTACAACATTCACGCTCTGCACCTCCATCCCAACTCCGTCCTTCTCCTGGCAATCTTCGCCTACTATTGTGAGGCCCATGTTGGGGTGAAGCCCTCGGTGGCCTTGCTGCACCACTACTTCTTCCTCCGATTCTCCCGTGGTCCCGTCTCCGCGTGCGCGAGCTTCGTCGCGTACGGCGGAGCTATTGCCATTTCAGAAGCGGATTGAGGGCTTCAGGAGCAAGTAGGTCTTGGTGGATGCCGGGCGGATCCACCCTCGACTCATCCTGCCCACGGAGCCCGCTGAGAGCTCCGACGACTGGTCCCTGGTGAAGCTTCGGGATCCTCGCGCGAAGCTGGTGCTGGAGAGGATGGACGCAGATCTGAAGCCGGACGATGCGGCGTGGCGGGCCAGGCTGACCGGTGCATCGTTCTTGAGGGAGTTCTGGAGCACCAACTGGCTCCGCCGCCCGATACTACGCTTCCGATGTGGAGGCCTAACCCGAGCCCCATGGCCCTGGCCAGCGAGGATCTGGTGACGGTCCTCCAGTCCTTGGTAGGGGGCGATGTGGCAAGACCGGAGGGCGCCCGCGCCCCTGTTTCTTCACGAAGATTGGGAGAAGGTTGTGGGGTCCATGCCCGCCTTCAATGGGGACGGGCTCGTGCCCGCGGAGGCTCCGGAGGACCTGGTGGACGTGCCCTCTTCCGACTCCAGCGAAGAGGTGGAGGAAAGGGAGCCAGGAGAGGGGGTTGATTCGGGGGCGGAGTCTAGGGCTCCCTCCCTGCGGCGCTGGCCCCTCGTTCTCCGCCTCCCCGAAAGTGACGACGACGAAGATGAGGATGAGCGGGGAGGCAAAAGCCTGCCCCCGATCCCGAAGAAGGACAGGACTGGGATGGTCCCCCGCGGGTCCGCCCTGGCCCCGGGGCGATCCACGGACGCGCCTGTCGCTTCTGGTCCCCTTGAAGCCGATCCCTGCAGCCGGCTCTCGGGCTTCAAGTATGGCCGGAGGCTGCTCGAGTCCACCAGAGATGACTTGTAAGTGCCCGCCTCCTGTCTTGATTACTGCTTTGTTGACGAGATCTGATGTCCATGCTCTTCGGTCAGGCTGGCGCCTGCGGCGAAGAAGCTGAAGGGGGCTCCTGAGGCCCCATCCGTGGTGGTGCCTTTGCCCGAAAAGGAAGACGACCCCGACGCCCAGGCCTCTCCTGCCCGGGCGTCCTCGCGAGGCCTGGCTGAGCCCGCTGGGGCGAGCTCAGCCCCCTTGTCCCAAGCGACTCCCGAGGCGGCCTTGCTGGGCGCAGCCTCCACCGTCGTCGTGGCGCCGCTGGTTCCGCCTCAGGGCGCAGTGGTTACGCCGCCGCCAACTCCTCCTACTCCGCCTACTGCTGTCTCTCCGACTCCTCCCGCGGTCCTGGACCGCGCTGCTGCTGAACTGGACCGGCTGCGGCAGGATCTTCTGGGCGCCGACCCTCGCTTGGTGGCCGGGCGCCTGGAGCTGGCCTCTGGCTGGATTCGTGCCGACGCTTCGATTCAGGCGGTGCTGGTCCAGGCTTCGACGGCCTGTGACGAGGAGAAGCAGGCTGTTCGTGAGGCGAAGGTAGCTCGCGATGCTGCCCTCGGAGAGGCAGCCAGCATCCGAGGTCGCTGCGAGACGCTGGAGGGTGAGCTGAAGGGCCTGCAGAACCAGCTCGCCGAGGAGGCTCGCCTCCGCCAGGAGCAGGAGGAAGGCATGAAGGCTCGCGAGGCGGCCATCAAGGACCGGGAGGCCAAGCTGAAGAAACGCCGCGACCGTCTTGACGCGTTGGGGCAGGAACTGGAGGCGAGGAAGGTCGAGCTGGACGCCAAGGCGCGGGTTCTGGCTGAAGACCGCGTGGCCTTCATGGATATGGAGGTGAAGGCTCGTGGTCTCTGCCGAGGGAGCTTTATGACAATGACTGGAGAGCCCACTGGTCGGCGCGGAGGACGGCCCCGCCAAGCTTCTTCCCTTCCTGATCCGCGCTCTTGAAGATGTCTCCCTTGGTCTTGGCCCCACGGCTGTGTGTGTGTGGATCCTCACCCACATCTATCTTAGCGACCCTGGCGTCGACATGGACAACTTCTTTGGAGCCGGGCGAAGCGGCGAGCACGCACCTGCCGCTGCCGAGGCTGTGAAGGGTCGCGCAGAGGCTCTGTTGGGGAAGTTCCAGGCCTTCAGCACCAAGCCGAAGCGAGGCGCTGCCGGCCCTGCTGCTTCACGAGGCGCGCCCACTCCGCGCTGCTCCACCGCCGACAAGTGACTCCGCTGCGGCTCCTGCCTTGCTTGTAATTCCTGCACATGTATCATGCCTCGGGGAGGCGTTTAAACTTGCGTTTGGTACTGCGATAACAGTGTGGACTGTAATATTTGCTTTTGAATTCCTTGAAATTTGTGCTTCCTACTTGCTTACGTTAGCCCCGACCGGAAACCAGGACGGGACCAAGGGGTGAGGGGCTACGTGACAAGTTAGGCTCCTGAATCGCGATGCTCAGGAGTCCCCCATGGCGCACGAACAACAAGTAGGGAGGTGAGGCGCGGGCGGATCCACCGTTCTACGTCTGCAGGGCCCGGCCCCGCGCATACCCCAACCGCCGTTAGCCTTTTTGGAACTAAGGGGTGAGGGCTACGTGACCAGTTAGGCTCTGAGTCGCGATGCTCAGAGTCCCCTTGACGCTCAAGCGGCATGCGTACCTTGGCTCCGCTCGGGGAGTGGCGTCGACGAACCAGGCCCGAGGGGCCTGGCTGGAGTGGCGTGTATCCGGGCGTGACTCAGGCGCAGCCCCGTGCCCAGCCCCTCGCGCGGCACTCCCAGGAGGCGTTGCGGCGAGGCCGGACAGAGCTCTGGGCTCCCACGAGGTTGACGCGACCGAGGCCACCTCGGTTGTTAATCACCCGGGAGCATAGCGCTTCCGCATGCGTCTGGGCATAGCCGCTCCTCGGAAGTGTCGTCGGCCAGCTGAGCATGGTGCTTCCTTGGAGCGTGGGAGGGGCTCCCCTCGGGAGGAGCCAGGCGTATCTAGCCCACCACGACACGTGGCTGGCACGGTAGGGCTAGACGAGGTGTATATGGGCACCCGTGAGCCAGCGCGGGACTCACGAGGCCCTACCTCAAGGCGGGTTGTGCCTGGCTCTGGGCCTTATCTTCGAGTGTGTTCCTGCAAAAATGGCTAGATGCCAGTGTTCTACGTCTTCGGGTCCCGGCTCTCGGGCTGGTCTCTACCGTCGCTGGCAAGCCAGGTCGCGATGCCATGGACAAGACCAGAGGGTGAGGGCCGGAGAGCCGGTAGGAGCCACAGTCGCGATGCTCGGGAACCCCTTTAACGCGCAAGCTGGATTAGATGACACAGCTCTACGTCCTCGGGTCCCGGCTCTCGGGCTGGTCTCTACCGTCGCTGGCAAGCCAGGTCGCGATGCCATGGACAAGACCAGAGGGTGAGGGCCGGAGAGCCGGTAGGAGCCCTGAGTCGCGATGCTTAGGCACCCCCCCTTTAACGCACAAGCTGGGTCGGAGGCAACAACTCTACGTCCTCGGGTCCCGGCTCTCGGGCTGGTCTCTACCGTCGCTGGCAAGCCAGGTCGCGATGCCATGGACAAGACCAGAGGGTGAGGGCCGGAGAGCCGGTAGGAGCCCTGAGTCGCGATGCTCAGGCACCCCCTTTAACGCATAAGTCGGATTGGATGATGAAACTCTCGTCCTCAGGTCCCGGCTCTCGGGCTGGTCTCTACCATCGCTGGCAAGCCAGGTCGCGATGCCATGGACAAGACCAGAGGGTGAGGGCGGAGAGCAGTAGGAGCCTGAGTCGCGATGCTCGTGCACCCCCTTTAACGTGCAAGATTTCGCCACCTGTGGAAGGCACCAAATAACAATCATGGTGGAGCATAATCCTAAGGAAAAGCGCATGAAGGATACATGCAGCTGGGGTGGCCCGGCGGCTTGGGGATGATGCAGACCCGGCGCCCCAACAGGGTAAGCTAAGGACATGAAATAAAAGGGATACATGCCGCAGGGACGGACCCACGCGGCCTAGGAATAATGCGGCCCTGAAGGCGCTCCCAGCCGGAAATAAAACTTAAAGATGTCACTGGTGGCGTTGGGGATGAAGGGCTGTTGATGTAGCAGACTCGGCGGGCTGCGGAGCCGATCCTCACGAGCCCCAGTGCTCGGGGGCCTCGGGAGGCTCGGGAGGCTGGCGGCTCCTCGCGGGCCATCTCCATCTTCGCCAGGGCTGCGGCGTGCCCGACCTCTTGAGCCTCCAGGATGGTCCTCATGAGACGCTGGTGCGCAGCTGCCGCGTTTGGCAGGCCATAAGGCATGCGTACGTAGCTGTGGGGCGGACCCTCGCAACGTCCCACTCGCGAGGGCGAGAGGCGCTCTTGAGATGCGGCTCGGTTGAGCCACGTGCGTCTATGCAGACGCGCAGCCCACCATCCTCGCCTGGATGGGGGCCCACAGCGGGTAGGCGGCGGCTGCCCCTCATGACCCTTGACTCCTGTAACTCCTGAGTGGCCTTGCTGATGAACTCTTGAGGGTTCTGTCCTCCTGGTCTTGCTCCTTCTTGCGGGAAACGTGCTTCGAAACACGCCTCCATGAGGTGCACAAGCGCCTCCCTCGAGACCTTGGCGAGGTCGGTGGCCCTCCAGGGGAGAGCCCCCGAGCCCTGCCTGAGGAGGGCGCTGGGCGCGCTTTCCTATGCGATGGAAGGAGCCTCCCCCTGGCCCGGCACGGGCCCTGAGGGGCCTGTCTCTTGATGAGCCGGGCCGGTCGATGTCTTCTTCTTCTTGGGTGCTGCCTCGGGAGGCGTCCTGCTGCTGTGGTCTGGGTCTTCCAGCGATGCGGCCTGAAAAGCTCGCTCCAAGGTGTCACAGCCCTAGAGCTTGCTTGTAGCTAGTGGCATTGCATCCATGCATCATGTTTAAATTTCTAAGAAAATTGAAATGGGGATTGCCTAAACCCCTAGCACCAAAATAATGCAAATAGGTTCAACTTCAAAATATTTTCAGTAATCCAAATGGCCTTAAAAAATGTTCATCATTTCTGGAAAAATGTTTTAATCCATAACCAGAGGTGTTGCACATTTTCATGACATATTTGGTCACTTGGATTAATTCATTAAGTATTTGCATTTGGGCATTTAAATGCTAATAAATAATTTAAATGCTCAAATAATCCCAAACTGAAATGTTTCTTGTGGGATATATTTCCAACAGTGGTCATGAGCGATGGCATGAATTTTGGGATTGATTTAGTATTTTAACAAAGCCCAACAGTTCTGAAAAATTAGAAAACCAAAACAAATAATAAAGAGAGAGAGAGAGAGGGACTACCTGGCGCTCACCTCTCAGCCCACCTGGCCCAACTCCAGCGGCCCAGCCCACCTACCCCGCCGCTCATCGTCTTCCTCTGCCAGTAGGCAGAGGCGAGGCGTGGCCAGCCGAGAGCCCGGCCACCTCTGCTTCACGGGGGCAGCCTCCCCGACACCTCGCGACGCCACGGAGGCACCCAGAGCCTCCCCTCGTTCTCCCCACTCCCTCTGGACCGCTCCCTCTCCTCTGCTCCCTCTCTCCCGCCCGCACCCGAGCGGCCCCGTCGCCACCGTCGCCGTTCGCCGCGGCCACCGCCTTCCCCTTGCCTCCCCGACCAGCTCAAGAGCTCCGCCGTGCCGCCCTCGCCCTCCCCGCCGTCACACGCCGGAGAAGCCCAACGCCGCCCGACGCTTTTCCCCTCGCGGACCCGATGCCGTCGCCCGATCGTCGGCTCCGGACCGTCCCGACCTCGCGCCGGCAGCGCCGCCATCGGACGCTGTGAGCCGCTGCGTCGAACCCCTCTCTCCCAGCTCCGTTCCTCGCTAACGCCAAATTCCTCCGGGCCGATTGCTTCGCCGCCCGGCCATGGCGTAGGCATAGCCACAACCGCGCCTTCGCTTCCGAGCCCACCATCGCCCTCACCGCTTTTCGCGAGGCGCAAAACGCCACCCACGCGCCTCGCCGTGCTCCCTAAGCGCCATGTTCGACCTCGGCCGAACTCCGTGGCCGCCTAGGTCGTCGCGGCGCCGATTCCGGCAACCCGACCACAGCTAACTCCACCAAGAGCTTGGCTCGTCTGACTCCTCCTAGGTGCCCTCCATGGCCCATTTGGTGCCGGTGGCTAAAACCACTCTCGCCTGGCGTGGCTCGTGGCTAAACGCCAGCCGACTTGACTTTGACCACGGGTGGGCCTGGTTGCCTCTCTGAGTCAATGACGGTGGGGCCCAGCCACAGTTAACTATTTAGGATTAGTCTTAATTAAATTTAGTTAAGCTAATTATCTTGACACCGGGACCTTTGTCGGGTTTGACCGGACCATGTTCCATTGACCATCGACGTCTGGGGCGTCAGTCGATGATAATACCCTTTTCTGGATTTAATTTAATTCAGGAAATTTCAGAAAATACCCCAAACTTCAAATATTCATAACTTTTAATCTGTATCTCCAAATTAAATAATTTATATATGAAAAATGATCAGAAAAATATGAATAATATGTTTATGCCATGATCATGCATGTTTGAACAAGTTAACCTCACTGAATAGGATGAATCGTGATTAGGGTAAACTATGAACTAGCATTTGGAGTTGGAGTTTAACCTTGTTTGGATTCCACTTCAATTAACTTGGCTAGATTTTGCATTAGGTGAATTCAGTACCTTAACATGACATGTCATTCATGTGAATGTGCATTGCATTGATTGTGTTCTTTCTCGATTGCGGTGTTTGTTCCCTCTCGGTGAGCGATGTTTCAACGATGAGTTCGGTGACACCGATGAAGAACTATATTATCTTCAGAAGTGCCAGGCAAGCAAAACCCCCTTGTCCATTCCGATATAATCCCACTCTCTCGCTCCTGCTCTATTTTACTGCATTAGAACAACAACGACTCATGTGTTACTTGCTGCGGTAGCTGAACCCCTTTATCCTCTGCATGACCTGTCATTCCACATTAATTAGATGAAACCCACTAGCATGAGTAGGAGTTGTTTGAGCCATGTTGTGCCTACTCATTCATGCTTGTTTGTCATGCACTCTTTGCTTAGAGTTGAGTCAGGTGCGATTCATCGGGAATGAATTGGAATGGTTGTGTGAACATGTCCTCTTGTGTGTGAGCTAAGTGTGTGAACACGATTTGGTAAAGGTAGCGGTGAGAGGCCATGTAGGAGTACATGGTGGGTTGTCTCATTGCGGCCGTCCTCGAGGCTGAGTTACGTGTTTGTGATCCATGAAACAGTTACTACCACGCATTGGGATCCTTAATTGACCCTCTCGGCTTCTTAACCACCCTTGTCCTCGATCCGGGAGTTGCAAGTAGTTTCTGGTGTTTGTAGTATCTTTGGGGGCCGCATAGCGCTGACCTTAGGGGTGGGTTGTGTTGCGGTAGGCACCGTGGCCCGGTGTACCGATTCGCCCGTTTGGTGTCTCGGGAACCCTACACACATCGTTCAGGGTTGTATGGGAAACCTCGGCCGGACTCCCTGCGGATGGAACCCGAATAGGCGATAAACACGGACTAGGGACTTGTGTGTTTAGGTAGGTCGTGGCCGACACCCACGTTGGGCTTCCGCTTGAAGGTTGCCGAGTACATGTCGTGGTAAACGGCGGTAAGTGGTGAGCGTGTGTGAAGAAGTACACCCTGCAGGGTTAATATGATCTATTCGAATAGTCGTGTCCACGGAGAAGGACTTACGGGTTGCCTATATCAGTTCATAGACAAGTGAAAGTGGATACTCTAAAATGCGCAAGATAAGCGTGAGTGCTATGGATGGCGTTCTCGTGAGGAGGCGGGAGGCGGTTCCATAGTGGTGTATTGATATGGTGAATATGTGGACTCGTGTGCGCCACCTCAAAAGAGTTATTTGCGATCGTAGTTCAGGATAGCCACCGAGTCAAAGCTGGCTTGCTGCGGTCAAACTCCACCACCCCTTTTGATAATGATGCATATGTAGCTAGTTACGATGTAAGTCTTGCGAGTGCGTTTGTACTCACATTTGCTTATTTTATGTTTTGCGAGAGAGACTTGGTCTCGCTAGTAGTTCCGCTTGGACTTGACGGTTAGCTTGTTACCTCAGCTACGATCTTGTGCCCTCGGCAGGATCTGGTAGATAGTCGAGCTTCTCGGCCTTCTTCATTTATAGTTATACGTACTTTCGAGACATGTTTAGCTTCCGCTTGTGCTTGACTTGTATGCTTCGAGTGTTGGGTCATGAGACCCATGTTTGTAATATCTCGCTCCTCGGAGCCTAATGAATAAATATTTGAGCCGTAGAGTTATGTTGTGATGCCATGTTGTATCTACACATATTGAGCATATTGTGTGTATGTTTGAAATGCTTGGTATGTGTGGGATCCGACAAACTAGTTGTTTATCCTTGGCAGCCTCTCATATGGGGAAATGTAGTCTCGTGCTTACGGCGATAGTAGTCCGCTTCTGACCCGGTTCACCGGAGTCCTGCTAGCCCAAAGCACTACTGCTTGGACGCTTGGTGGCGGCATGTGTTTCACTTCGTTCCTATATACGTCCCTTCGGGAAATGTCACGCGGTGTTATTCGAGTCCTGCCTAGCCTGCTACAGCCCGGGATACCGGGTCATGTTAGCCAGTGCTACAGCCCGAATTTATACGTTGATGACCGACATGCTCGATGTGATTCATGTATGCCCGTCCCCATGGGTCAGCGCCGCTTTGGGTTCACGACTAGCCATGTCGGCCCGGGTTCTTTGTCATATGGATGCTAGCGACACTATCATATACGTGAGCCAAAAGGCATAAACGGTCCTGTGCCATGGTAAAGGCGACACCATTAGAATACCGTGCGTGAGGGCGCAAAGTGATATGATGTGTTGCATGCTAGATCGGTGTGACTTAGGATCAGGGTCTGACAGCGTTAGTATCGAGCTTTGACTGCTGTGGGATTACCAAGCCAAACCGGGTGAAGTTGTGTCTAGAAATGCTTTAGTTATGTAAGGGAATTGATTGTGGAAGGAACGTAAGGCTCTTTTTACTCCTTATACCTCATGGCCTTCGATCCGAGTCAACCTCTTCTCTTCTACGGGGTTTAAGAATTAGGCTTCTCATCTATCTATCGAGGATGACGTGTTACTAATCCATAGACCTTTGAGATTGTTGGTTTTAAGCCTCGGTTCAGTTCCTACTATTTACGTATGATAATTGTTGATCTCGGAACCTTGATATTGTGATGTTGAGTGGCTATGCCACCATTTTGAGATGTCTCCAATCATTTTGAACATTTACAGCCGTTATCTTTGTCCGAGTCATCCTGGTCTCTAAATAGTCCGATGCATTTGCAAGTCTTTTCTTCCGTTCGATGTCCTTTTTGGTCGAATAAGCACACTAATCGGTAAGTTGAGGTACTTTGTTGCCTCGGCATAGATGTTGGAGCTATTATTACGACCCTAGTTGTTTAGGAAGTCACCTAGCAATTTAGCGGTGCTTTTGTATCCCCAAAGTGTGATGATTACGGCCGTTATTCTTGAAAGCATCCCGTGATGTTATTAGTTAGTAGGCATTCCACTCCACGGGTTCTTGAACCGAGATTCACCTTACTTCATGTTGATAGTGTTTGCTAGTTCCTTTAGGATATTAGTAACTTTGTGATAGTCCTCGAGGTCCGTGGTATTTCCTTCTTCCAAATATCATGAACTCGCTTAAGGCAGAAATTCTTTGAATTAAAGATCACAATCAGAGTACTCTTGAGGAGTTCTCCATTCATAATTGTGACTCTGCCAGTCTTACCTTCTCTGCATGGGTTATCCCGGCGAAGGGTTGAGCTTTGCTCGATATACTAATCCATGCCTCCACAACTCGAAAAATTATATGCTCCTCGAGTTGTCCCTCTTTAGTTGTATTCTGACTCTCGCCTATCAATTGATAGTCAGGAGTAGTCGTGCACTCGTGCTCATTGATGCCTATTATCCTTGTGGTCCGTCAAGCCATTCTGTTCTGGAATGACTAGGAGAAACAAACTCGATACCTTGTCCATTTCGAGGATTGGGTCAAAGTAGTTGTATTCCGCATGATTAAAATGCCAATTCAGCTTTGATTCTGCTCTACCTTGGAGTGTTACCATCTTTATGTCAGGAACATCATGAGAATTGCACCTTCTCTTATGAATTCTTGTCGTAGTGATACTTCTCACCATCATCATTCATTCCTCGGTCCTCGTGTTGTTGTAACCGGAATGCCGACAAGTGAATTTTGATGTGTGAAATCAATACTCCGAGCAACTCGTTGCTTGGCAGCTAATGGACAATAGCCTCATTCTTAGCGTGCTGGTTATTAAATCATCATCCTAAGATTGATCGTGCTACCTACTCCCTATTTCTGGTGCACACTTCGATTGATGGGTTAGGATCTTGTCAAGTCCTCACTCATTTGATCATATCGTCTTGCCCTCAAAAGCAAGATTGTTCTCGAGCTTAGTAACATACCGGTGGTTCGTGACTTTCCAAATATCTTCTTGGAAGTGTTACCGGGTTGTCTCCTGACTGTTATGTTGAGCTCGTGATCAAGTTGGTTTCCTGTGAACCATCATTTCTCCAAGAATGCATGTTGGATACCCCGAGCTAGTTGGTTAAGCCAAACAACAACTTGGAGAGTTGGAGGATAAAAGCTTGCTGACTTAGTTCGTTCCAAAGGGATATTCTTGTGTAGTGTGTGTTGAAGAAAGATGATATCTTCATCGATTGGTCCACTGTGATCGATTCTTTGGACCTATTGTCTTATCAATCTTTTGACTTGAGTATGGGCTATTATTAAGTCAAATCAGAACCAACGATGTTCGTAATGTTGTCTTACTCGTGGTTGATCCCTCGAGCATACCCCATTACCTCTTTTGGTGCGACGGTGCTATCACCGTGTTCACATGATGGTGGAAGTCCAGTGATATGGAAATCCCGATGATTTGTTGTTGGGCCCATCAGCAGCATTTTGTCTCCCCCATGAGTCATGTTGAACATCAACCTAGTGTTGGAAATTTGTGTAAGCATTTCTTCGTGTTTTGTTCATGAAGCATATGTTTGGATGAAATTAGTGACTTCCTCTAATTCATGTGCATCTGATGCAAGTTGCCGCCATGAATTTGAGAAAGGTTTGTCTTGTTTCATATGGTACCATTCCAAGTCAGTCATGCACGTGCGAAGTGCTCTATGGTTTGATAGGTTGGCCGCCTCCACTCCATATGTGTTTCCTAGCACCCCAAGCCACTGATTGATTTGTTCCAGGAGAAGAAGTTCCTTCCTAAGAGCTAATCCGGACTTATGTAAGGACTTCGATATCCTCGTTGATGGTTCCCCACCTGAACTCGGTAGTGTTTCATGATAAGACTACTATGTGGTAATGCTTGTCCAGGACAACGTGTTCACTTGTCAGTAGCAGAACCAGCTCATGTTTTGGAGCTTGCTATCGTAGTTCATTCCCGAGAATCTCGCAACATCTTTCCGTCGATTTGTGTTGCAAACTTTCATTTTCTTTCTAGACTCGATGAGTCTGGAATATCCTAACACCAACCAGATCTGAATCTCAGGCAGATATGATGGTTGGAACATTCCCAGCATTTGCATTTTGTTCCCAGCTTGCACCCTATTGTGCCAACTCCCCATGGGCTGCCTTTCTCGGTAGTTGCTGTCCAATATTATCTTCAAAAGTGGACTTACCATGGGTCCCGTCCAGTTCGGGTGATAAGCAAAAGTCATCCATTGCGTTGTCTTCAACAAGGTAGTCCACATCATCCATTCTAGTGCAGGTATGCCATTCCTTTGCACTCCATCAAGCGATCGTTTGCGAATGCCTTAGGCTGGTATAAAGAGTTTCAATGATGTTATATCAAAAGTAATTCTTTTTGCCACTTAAGGGAATAGTTCCTCGCGTCACCTCCCCTGGGGTGCCCCGTTATTGAGTCGTGGCAATTTTTTTCCTCGCCACCTTGACACCATCTACCATCTTTCTAAGCGTGGAATTGTTGCCCACTAACCACACACCGTTGTTTGTTCTTCCATCCCTCTCGATGTGTTTTGTGTCTCAACTCGAGATGTTTTTAAATCTCATTCCATGAGTCGATCATGTGTACTTGGTCTTCGTGAAGATCGAATCATGTAGGACCTCCCTCTCTTTCCATTGTCGTGTCGAGTGAAGATCTCGAAAGCAAGACGTCAAGACCAAGATGATGGAATGAATCAACATCTTCGAGAAGGGCAAATGGATCATGAAGATTGTGATAGTTTTGTGACTCCCCTTTTCCTCTTACTTCACGTCTTGAATCTCGGGGCGAGATTCTTGTTTAGTGGGGGTGAGTTGTCACAACCCTAGAGCTTGCTTGTAGCTAGTGGCATTGCATCCATGCATCATGTTTAAATTTCTAAGAAAATTGAAATGGGGATTGCCTAAACCCCTAGCACCAAAATAATGCAAATAGGTTCAACTTCAAAATATTTTCAGTAATCCAAATGGCCTTCAAAAATGTTCATCATTTCTGGAAAAATGTTTTAAACCATAACCAGAGGTGTTGCACATTTTTCATGACATATTTGGTCACTTGATTAATTCATTAAGTATTTGCATTTGGGCATTTAAATGCTAACAAATAATTTAAATGCTCAAATAATCCCAAACTGAAATGTTTACTGTGGGATATATTTTGGGATTGATTTAGTATTTTTAACAAAGCCCAACAGTTTACAGAAAATTAGAAAACCAAAACAAATAATAAAGAGAGAGAGAGAGAGAGAGAGAGAGAGAGAGGGACTACCTGGCGCTCACCTCTCAGCCCACCTGGCCCAACTCCAGCGGCCCAGCCCACCTACCCCGCCGCTCATCGTCTTCCTCTGCCAGTAGGCAGAGGCGAGGCGTGGCGCGCGGCCGAGAGCCCCGGCCACCTCCTGCTTCGCGGTGGCAGCCTCCCCGACACCTCGCGACGCCACGGAGGCACCCAGAGCCTCCCTCGTTCTCCCCACTCCCTCTGGACCGCTCCCTCTCCTCTGCTCCCTCTCTCCCTCCCGCACCCGAGCGGCCCCGTCGCCACCGTCGCCGTTCGCGCTTGACCACCGCCTTCCCTTGCCTCCCGACCAGCTCAAGAGCTCCGAGTGCCGCCTCGCCCTCCCGCCGTCTGGCGACCGGAGAAGCCAAGCGCCGCCCGACGCTTTTCCCCTCCATGGACCCGCTGTCGCCGTCGCCCGATTCGTCGGCTCCGGACCGTCCCGACTCGCCGACGACGCCGGCAGCGCCGCCAGACGCTGTGAGCCGCTGCGTCGAACCCCTCTCTCCCAGCTCCCTTTCCTCTCGCTAACGCCAAATTCCTCCGGAGCCGATTGCTCCTCGCCGCCGGCCATGGCGTAGGCATGGCCACAACCGCGCACGCTCGCTTCCGAGCCCACCATCGCCCTCACCGCACTCGCAGGAGCGCAAAACGCCACCCCACGCGCCTCGCCGTGCTCCCTAGCGCCATGTTCGACCTCGGCCGAACTCCAGCGGCCGCCTAGGTCATCGCCGGCGCCGATTCCGGCCACCCCGACCCCGGCTAACTCCACCAAGAGCTTCGGCTCGTCCCCAGCTCCTCCTAGGTGCCCTCCGCGGCCCATTTGGTCGCCGGAGTGGCCAAAACCACTCTCGCCGCCGCGTCGGGCTCGCCGGCGGCTAAACGCCGGCAGCCGACTTGACTTTGACCACGGGTGGGCCCTGGTTGCCTCTCCTGAGTCAATGACAGGTGGGGCCCAGCCCTGTTAACTATTTAGGATTAGTCTTAATTAAATTTAGTTAAGCTAATTATACTGACACCCGGGACCCACTGTCAGGTTTGACCCGGACCATGTTCCGTTGACCACTGACGTCCTGCTGACGTCGGTCGACGTGATAATACCCTTTTACGGATTTAATTTAATTCAGGAAATTTCAGAAAATACCCCAAACTTCAAATATTCATAACTTTTAATCTATATCTCCAAATTAAATAATTTATATATGAAAAATGATCAGAAAAATATGAATAATATGTTTATGCCATGATCATGCATGTTTGAACAAGTTAACCTCACTGAATAGGATGAATCGTGATTAGGGTAAATTATGAACTAGCATTTGGAGTTGGAGTTTAACCTTGTTTGAATTCCACTTCAATTAACTTGGCTAGATTTTGCATTAGGTGAATTCAGTACCTTAACATGACATGTCATTCATGTGAATGTGCATTGCATTGATTGTGTTCTTTCTCAGTTGCCGGTGTTTGTTCCCTCTCGATGAGCGATGTTTCAACGATGAGTTCGGTGACACCGATGAAGAACTATATTATCTTGAAGTGCCGTGCAAGCAAAACCCCTTGTCCATTCCGATATAATCCCACTCTCTCGCTCTGCTCTATTTTACTGCATTAGAACAACAACGACTCATGTGTTACTTGCTGCGGTAGCTGAACCCCTTTATCCTCTGCAGCATGTCCTGTCATTCCACATTAATTAGATGAAACCCACTAGCATGAGTAGGAGTTGTTTGAGCCATGTTGTGCCTACTCATTCATGCTTGTTTGTCATGCCTGCTACTGCTTAGAGTTGAGTCAGGTCTGATTCATCGGGAATGAATTGGAATGGTTGTGTGAACATGTCCTATGGTGTGTGAGCTAAGTGTGTGAACACGATTTGGTAAAGGTAGCGGTGAGAGGCCATGTAGGAGTACATGGTGGGTTGTCTCATTGCAGCCGTCCTCAGGAACTGAGTTCTGTGTTTGTGATCCATGAAACAGTTACTACCATGCATTGGGATCCTTAATTGACCCTCTCGGCTTCTTAACCACCCTTGTCCTCAGTCCGGGAGTTGCAAGTAGTTTATGGTGTTTGTAGTATCTTTGGGGCCGCCATTAACGCTGACCGTAGGGGTGGGTTGTGTTGCGGTAGGCACCGTGGGTTGATGTGTACCGATTCGCCTGCTTGGTGTCTCGGGAACCCTGCACACATCGTTCGGGGCTGTATGGGAAACCTCGGCCGGACTCCTGCGGATGGAACCGAATAGGTGATAAACTGGACTAGGGACTTGTGTGTTTAGGTAGGTCGTGGCCGACACCCACGTTGGGCTTCCGGCTTGAAGGTTGCCGAGTACATGTCGTGTAAACGGCGGTAAGTGGTGAGAGCGTGTGTGAAGAAGTACACCCTGCAGGGTTAATATGATCTATTCGAATAGCCATGTCCACGGAGAAGGACTTACGGGTTGCCTATATCAGTTCATAGACAAGTGAAAGTGGATACTCTAAAATGCGCAAGATAAGCGTGAGTGCTATGGATGGCGTTCTCGTGAGGGAGGCGGGAGGCGGGTCCATAGTGGTGTATTGATATGGTGAATATGTGGACTCGTAGCGCCACCTCAAAAGAGTTACTTGCAGTCGTAGTTCAGGATAGCCACCGAGTCAAAGCTGGCTTGCTGCGGTCAAACTCCACCACCCCTTTTGGTAATGATGCATATGTAGCTAGTTACGATGTAAGTCTTCTTTGAGTACGTTTGTACTCACGTTTGCTTATTTTATGTTTTGCGAGAGAGACTTGGTCTCGCTAGTAGTTCCGCTTGGACTTGACGGTTAGCTTGTTACCTCGGCTACGATCTTGTGCCCTCGGCAGAATCAGTAGATAGTCGAGCTTCTCAGCCTTCTTCATTTATAGTTGTCTGTACTCGGACATGTTTAGCTTCCGCTTGTGCTTCGACTTGTATGTTTCGAGTGTTGGGTCATGAGACCCATGTTTGTAATATCTCGCTCCTCGGAGCCTAATGAATAAATATTTGAGCCAGAGAGTTATGTTGTGATGCCATGTTGTATCTACACATATTGAGCATATTGTGTGTATGTTTGAAATGCTTGGTATGTGTGGGATCCGACAAACTAGTTGTTTATCCTTGGCAGCCTCTCATATGGGGAAATGTAGTCTCGTGCTTACGAGCGATAGTAGTCCGCTACAGCCCGGTTCACCGGAGTCCTGCTAGCCCAAAGACTACTGCTTGGACGCTTGACTGGCGGCATGTGTTTCACTTGTTCCTATGTACATCCCTTCGGGAAATGTCACGCGGTGTTATTCGGAGTCCTGCCTAGCCTGCTACAGCCCGGGATACCGGAGTCATGTTAGCCCAGTGCTACAGCCCGAATTTATACGTTGATGACCGACATGCTCGATGTGATTCATGTATGCCCGTCCCCATGGGTCAGCGCCGCTTTGGGTTCACGACTAGCCATGTCGGCCCGGGTTCTTTGTCATATGGATGCTAGCGACACTATCATATACGTGAGCCAAAAGGCGCAAACGGTCTCGGGCCATGGTAAGACGACACCCGTGGGAATACCGTGCGTGAGGACGCAAAGTGATATGATGTGTTACTTGCTAGATCGGTGTGACTTAGGATCGGGGTCCTGACACAAGGAGCACACTGCATCTCTCTCTTCACAGGGCACCGTGATGACCCCGCCGCTTCCTGGCATCTTGAGGATGTTGTAGCCATGGTGGGTCACGGCCATGAACTTGGCCAACGCTGGGTACCCGAGGATGGCGTTGTACGGCAGGCGAATGTGGGCGACGTCGGAGTCGATGAGCTCTGTGTGGTAGTTGTCACGGGCCCCGAAGGTGACAGGAAGGCAGACCTGCCCGATCAGGACCGTGGAGCCGTCGGTGACTCCGGAGAAGGCCTTGGTTGGCTGAAGCTGGTTGTAGGGCACTTGAAGATTGTTGAAGGTCTCCACGGACAGGACGTTGAGCCCTGCTCCGCCATCGATGAGGGTCTTGGTGACCAGCACGTTGCTGATGATTGGGGAGCAAAGCATTGGGAGAACTCCTATTGTTGCGCAAGACTTGAGCTGATCCGCTGAGCTGAACGTGATGGCACATGCCGACCACCTGAGAGGGCGCGTGGACTCGAGCTTGGGGAGGACTGCATTCACTTCACGGGCGAACCGCTTGAAGATGCGGTGGGAGGCTGTGGCGTGGGCTCCGCCCAGATGCAAGCGATCGCGTGCTTCTGGAAGCCCCCAGCCCCTCGTCTGATGACGGTCTTGACTCTCCTTGGTGGCGGCGGCAGCGGAGGGAGGCCTGCGTTCCCTTGCAAGCGATCCTCACGAGGCTGATCCCTCCAGCCCCCCTCGCGAGGTGGGTCTTGCCAGCGGTCCTTGCGAGGTTGGTCGCGCCACCCTTGGCGCGGGCCGCGGTCTTCCCAGCGTCCTGGATTTCTTCCTCCTCCTCGGCCGTAGCCCCGGTCGCTGCGCCGAGGCGTCTGCCGACCCTTCCTTCGCGCACGGCCCGGAGCTCTTGACATTCATTGGTGTTGTGGCTGTGGAGGTCGTGGTACACGCAGTACCGGCTGCCCTTGGAAGACTCAGGCTGATCTCTGCCCCCGCTTGGTGTCTGGTTCGGCCGCGAGTACGACAGCCCCCTTGCGCTTTACGTCCTTGGCCTTGGACTTCTTCTCTTCGGGATCCACGGCAGGCAGCTCGATGAGTAAGAGGCGCCTCCTCAGCCTGGCGCACTTGGTCGCCAAGTTGAACAGCCTGTGGAGGTGCACAGATCTTCATGCATCGCCAGCTCTCCTCCTTCATCTTGACGTCGCGACGCCGTCGGAGAAGGCAGAGATGATGGCCTCCTCCGTCACCACAGGGATCTTGAGGCGTAGCGTTGTTGAAGCGCTGGATGTACTTTTGCGGGGTTTCCGGCTGCTGCTTGATTTTGCGCAGGTCGCTCACGGCGGGTGGCCGGTCGCGAGTACCTTGGAAGTTGGCGATGAAGCGGGTGCGCATCTCGGCCCAGGAAGAGATCGTGCCTGGGGCAAGATTCAGGAGCCAGGTGTAGGCTCCGTCCTTGAGCGCCATGGGAAACCAGTTCGCCATGACCTTTTCATCTCCGTTGGCAGCCTCGATGCCCAGCTCGTAGAGCTGGAGGAACTCCGTAGGGTCTGCCGTGCCGTCGTAGCGTGGGGGCAGGTCTGGCTTGAACTTGGCGGGCCATGCGACGCCGTGCAGCTCAGTGGTGAAGGCGCGGCAGCCCGCCGTGGCCGCGGGGGGCCTCGGACGGCAGAGAGCTTGGTCTTGCAGGCCTCCTCGCGCTGGCCGGGGCAGCAGCGCAGGTCTTGACGTCTTGGAGCGGGAGCGCCGGGCAGCTTCTTGTGGGCGAGGAACTTCTTGGCAGCTCTGCTCTTGCCATGCCGCGGCGCTGGCGGAGCGGGTTCCGCCAGGCCGCGCGCTTGGGGCCAGGGCGCCCGTCTTGAGGAGGAGGCGGTTGAGGCGCCCGGGAGCTTCATCGCCAGCGAAGCGGGTGCGGTGCAGCGAAAATGGGCGGTGGGTCGCCTCCGCAGCGGACGAGGTCGGCGGCAGCGGTCGAGCCATTCTTCGTAGACGTCGTCGACGGGGCGGTAGCGCAGGAGTTCGTTGGCCGCGATGAGTGCAGCTCGGGCCTCCATGGCCGCGCGGGGCGCGCGCGACGAAGAACCAGCGGGGGTGAGCGAAGGCGTGGCGGTGCGGCCGTCCCGCCTCATGGACGGGTGCTGGGACGACGCTTGTTGCTCGTTCCCCGCCGGGCCGGTGGCGGCGTTGACAGCCGGTGACGGGGAACGACGAGGACGTCCGCCGACGGGAGCCGTCTGGGCGACGTGGGAAGCGAGGGCGGCTCGGCGCTCGGCGCGAGCCCGACGAGCGTCAGACATGGTGGCGGTGGTCGGGGAAGAACGAGGCGACGAAAGGCAGATTCCGGCGCACCCCTACCTGGCGCGCCAAATGTCGGATCACGGGTTCCGGCAGACCCTTAAGGTTTGAACTACGGGAGTGCGCGGAGATCCAACCTCCACCGTCTCGTACCTCGCCCGAATCGCAGGGTCCTAAACTACTAACAAGAACAACACAAGAGACGCAAGATTTATACTAGTTCGGGCCACCGTTGTGGTGTAATACCCTACTCTAGTTTGTGGTGTGTGGATTGCCTCACGGGGCCGACGAAGAACAGTACAGGGAAGAACAGCCTCGCGAGGGTCTGTTCTTGGTGGGTGTGATGAACTGCTAAGTGGTGCCCCGTCGCTCTAGCTTGAGGAACGGGTTTCTCTCTCTCTCTCTCTCTGGATTCTGAATGCTCGATCCAATCGTCCTCCTCCTCTAGTGTGGCTACCCCTATTTATAGGGGAAGGCCCTGGGCCTCTTCCCAAATATTGAGCGGGAAGGGCGCCAACAATTGGCCATTTTGAAGGGGAACAGCGGGTACACTTATCCTGACTAAAGTTGGTCCTCGCCTGCCAAAGGCTCTGGTGATGACGCCTCGCTTGGGCTCCACGATGATCGCATTCCAGCCGTTGGGGCTGGTCTTGGTCTTGTTGCACGAAATGGATGCCTTTGCTTGATGCCCTTGCTGCGCTTGCCCCTTTGCACCAAAGAGGAAAGGAGGACGCCAGGCGGGCTGGCGCCTGATCGGCGCCCTCGGTCGTCATGGCTTATGTCACGGGCACCTCGCGAGGTACCCCGCCTTGAGTTCTCCGCCTCCTCATGAGCCAGCCTCGACGAGGCTGCTACCGAGGAAGCTCTTGGTCGTCCGCCCATGAGGCTTGGCCCCTCGCAAGGGTCTTGAGCTTGTGTAGATGAAGATGGGCCGTCCTGGGCCTCCTTTGAGCCACGCCGCAGGCTGCAGGCAGGCAAGTCTGGGGACCCCCGTTCCCAGAACGCCGACAGCCACTCCCGGTGATGACCAAAGTTTGAGGATTTCATGTATTCACTAAGTGCTAATGCTTTGTTCTGGTTCTCTATTAAAAGGAGGCCTTAATATCCCTTAGTTTCCGTTAGGACCCCGCTACCACGGGAGGGTAGGACAAAAGATGTCATGCAAGTTCTTTTCCATAAGCACGTATGACTATATTCTTAATTCATGCCTACATTACTTTGATGAATTGGTGCTAGTTCTGTGTCACCCTATGTTATTACTGTTACATGATGAACCGCATCGGCATAATTATCCATCATCGATCCAAAGGTGCCTCACGAGTTTTCCATATCTGGTTCTCGCTTATTTACTTTCCCGTTACTCTTGTTACAATCACTACAAAACACCAAAATTATTTCTTTTGCTTTCATTACTCTTTTGTTACCGTTACCACTACTTTCATATTTCTTTGCTTCTAAACACTTTGCTGCAGATTTTTAGTTATCCTGGTGTGGTTGAATTGACAACTCAACTGCTAATACTTGAGAATATTCTTTGGCTCCCCTTGTGTCGAATCAATAAATTTGGGTTGAATACTCTACCCTCGAAAGCTGCTGCGATCCCCTACACTTGTGGGTTATCAAGACTAATTTCTGGCGCCGTTGCCGGGGAGCATAGCTCTATTCTTTCAGTCACTTGGGATTTATATCTGCTGGTCACTATGAAGAACTTGAAAGACACTAAGACAACAATTTATCCCTCAACTACGAGGGGAGGTAAGGAACTGCCATCTAGCTCTGCACTTGATTCACCTTCTGTTATGAGTAAGCTTGCGACACCTAAACCTGCTTCAGCTATTCGTTCTGATATTCCACATGTTATTGATGATGCCACTTCTGCTATGCATGATACTTATGAAGGAACTACTTCTATGCTTGATACTACTGTGCCCCTTAGTGAATTTCTTGATGAACAAATTGCTAGGGCTAGAGAGAAACAAATTATTGAAACTGATTATATTGATGAAACTGATGATGAAGATATGCCTGCTATTCCTGCGGGTTATGTTTTTGATATGGAAGCTTCTGCAGCTATTTTGGCCTGCAAAGGTAGATATGAGCTCAAGAGGCTATTAGTTAAATGGGGTAAGGAATATCTTAAAGATAGAATGAAACCTGACCCTTCTTTTGCTACTTCACCTATTTGTGTTGCCGATAAAGATTATGAATTCTCTGTTGATCCTGATATAATTACTTTGGTTGAATCTGATCCTTTTCATGGCTATGAATCTGAAACTGTTGTGGCACATCTTACTAAATTAAATGATATAGCCACCCTGTTCACTAATGATGAGAAATCTCGCTACTTTTATATCCTTAAAATATTTCAGTTCTCATTAAAGGGTGATGCTAAGATATGGTTTAATTCTCTTGATCCTGGTTGTGTGCAAAGTATATCCCTATTACTTCTCTGCTAAATATTTCCCTGCTCATAAGAAACAAGCTGCTTTAAAGGAAATATACAATTTTGTGCAAATTGAAGAAGAGAGTCTCCCACAAGCTTGGGGGAGGCTTCTCAAGCTACTTAATGCTTTGCCTGATCATCCTCTCAAGAAAAATGAAATACTTGATATCTTTTATAATAGACTAACTGATGTTTACAGAGATTACCTGGATAGTTGTGTTGGTTCTGTTTTTAGGGAAAGAACACCGTATGAAGCTGAAACTCTATTGAATAATATGTTGACAAATGAAAATAATTGGACACTTCCTGAGCCAGCTCCAGAGCCAATTCCTGAGCCTATTCCTAAACCAACTCCAAAGAAGAGAGGTGTTCTATTTCTCAGTCCTGAAGATATGCAAGAGGCAAAGAAATCTATGAAAGAAAAAGGTATTAAAGCTGAAGATGTTAAGAATTTACCTCCTATTGAAGAAATACATGGTATTAATTTACCGCCTATTGAATAAACACATGATCTTAATCCATTACCTATTGAAAAACCTCCTGGTCTTGATAACCCGACACAGGTAGTAAAGGTAAATTCTCTCTATAGATTTGATGAAGGTGATATTCCTCACTATAAGTCTGCTAGACAATGCTTAGAGGAGTTTGATAATTTTATTGTCAAACAAGAAAATTTTAATGCTTATTTTGGTAGATAATTAAAACAAAATACTTATACGATTAAACACTTGGGTGATTATATGGCTGATGTTAGAAGTGAACTTAAACTTGTTAGCAAACATGCTTCTATGGTTACCACTCAAGTAGAACAAGTACTTAAGGCTCAAAATGATTTGCTCAATGAAATGAATAGTAAGAAAAATGATTATGTTGTTAGAGTGGCTACTAGAACTGGTAGAATGACTCAGGAACCTTTGTATCCTGAAGGCCACCCTAAGAGAATTGAGCAAGATTCTCAGAGAAATAATATTGATGCACCTAGTTCTTCTAAAAGGAAGAAAAAGAAAAATGATAGGACTTTGCAAACTTCTAGTGAACCTATTGCTGAACCATCTGAGAATCCAAATGATATATCTATTTACGATCTTTGAAACACAATCTGGTAATGAACATGAACCTAGTGAAAATGTTAATGATGATGTTGATGATGATGCTCAACCTAGTAATGATAATGATGTAGAAATTGAACCTGCTATTGATCTTGATAACCCACAATCAAAGAATCAACTTATGATAAGAGAGACTTTGTTTCTAGGAAAAATGGTAAAGAAAGAGAACCATGGGTTCAAAAACCCATGTCTTTTCCTCCCAAACCATCCAAGAAAAAGGATGATGAGGATTTTGAGCGCTTTGCTGAAATGATTAGACCTATCTTTTATGTATGCGATTAACTGATATGCACAAAATGAATCCTTATGCTAAGTATATGAAAGATATTGTCACTAATAAAAGAAAGATACCGGAAGCTGAAATTTCCACCATGCTTGCTAATTATACTTTTAAGGGTGGAATACCAAAGAAACTTGGAGATCCAAGAGTACCTACTATACCATGTTCCATTAAAAGGAACTATGTTAAAACTGCTTTATGTGATCTTGGACCGGTGTTAGTGTTATGCCTCTCTCTTTATATGGTAGACTTGATTTGAATAAGTTGACACCTACTGAAATATCTTTGCAAATGGCTGATAAATCAACTGCTATACCTTCGGTATTTGTGAGGATGTGCCTGTTGTGGTTGCAAACTTTACTATTTTAACGGACTTTGTTATTCTTGATATTCCCGAGGACGATAGTATGTCTATTATTCTTGGAAGACCTTTCTTGAATACTGCAGGTGCTGTTATTGATTGCAACAAAGGCAATGTCACTTTTCATATTAATGGTAATGAGCATACGGTGCACTTCCCGAGGAAACAACCTCAAGTTCATAGCATCAATGCTATCGGAAAAGTTCCATCGATTAAATTTGGAGGTTTTGAATTTCCTCTTCCTATTGTCATAAGAAATATGATATTCTTATTATAGGGGATGTGCATATCCCCGTTGAGGTAACATAGTGTTATTCCAAATTTCTCCGGTTTCATGTTATTCGAAATGAGTTTGTTAACAAGACCTGATCAACCTTGTTAGTAGATTCCTTTTGATGAGCATGAGATTGATGAAACTAGAAGCACAACCTTCTGTACCCTCCTTATACTTTCTGTTATTAAGATAAAATAAAGTAAAATAGTATTTTTCTGTTTGTTTTCTTATTTATCTGTGCAATATAAAAATACCCCGAAAATAAAAGTTCTCCAAATGCCCTGAAAATGAAATATGATTTTTTTTCTAGAATATTTGAGGATTTATGGAATTGAGAACACACCAGGGGGGTCAACCACCTGGCCACGAGGGTGGAGGGCGCGCCCTACCCCCCAGGGCGCGCCCCCCTGCCTCGTGGGCCCATGGTGGCCCTCCTCCACTTATTCCTGCACTCATACAGTTCTTCTTCCTCCCACAAACACGAATATCTAGCTCAAGCACGAGTTCTAGCTCACTTTGCCGCGATTTTTTATCTCCTTGCTTAAAGCACCTCTCACAAAACTGCTTGGGGAGATTGTTCCTTGGTATGTGACTCCTCCATTGGTCCAATTAGTTTTTGCTCTAGTGCTTTATTCATTGCAAATTTGTGCTGCCTAGGTGACCATGTTCCTGAGCTTGCATGTCAAATTTATATGGGTCACAGTAGTTCTAATGCATGCTATATCCTCTAGGCGTTTGAAGGAGTAGTTGCTATCAATTTTGTTGAGCTGGGTTCACTTTTGTTTGAAGTTACTAAAAACTTCAGGAATTTTTCAAAGGAAGAAGTATGTTTAGGAAAATGTTCCAAGGTGGTTCTTCTAGGAAGCAAGGACCCAGGCTTGCAATGTGTGATGCTGACGAGGAGCCACCAAGGGACGCTCCTGTGCGGCCCTATGAATGGCCTTCAGAGAATTTTATGGATCGAGCGGGAATCAAGGAAGAATTTAACGCATATTTGCATAACGCTGATCTTGTGAGCTTTGAGGCAGACAAATGCCCACAGTACCATCATCTCACTAGTTCATTTGTGAGGAGGTTTGAATTTTCATCTTCACGTAATTCTCCAACAGTCATGTTTGATCTTTATGAAAAATCCTATACCATGGACTTAGAGGATTTTACTTATGCTTGCAAACTTCCACAATGGGGTAGTGTTAGTGATCCCCGTAAATCTGAATTTAGAGACTTTCTTGCTGGTATAACTGTAGGGGAATCTAGAGATATAGCACAAGCTACTATTGCCAGCATTCACTTTCCTGCCATACATTATTTTGCTCTCTTCATAGGTAGGTGCATAAATGGTAAAGATGAAGCATGTCATATGTGTGTGCCTGACCTCAGTATTCTTAGGAGTGCTGTGTTAGGAGACCAATCTTATAATATGGGAGCCATTGTTGCACGTAGGTTGCATCATAATAGATATAATGGAGATTTCTTTGGAGGAATTTATACAACCCGCTTAGCTGATTTTCTTGATGTGGATGTTCGCGAGGATGATATGGGGTTGCCTCCTACTTATTTAGATTTTAATTCTATGGTCTATCACCAGTTTGTCGAGAGGAATGAATCACCTCTCTAGTATCGACTAATCATTGACAAACGGCGTGCTGTCCGTATTACTCTCTCTGCTCCTGCCTTCTTTGATTATCAGGCAAAAGGAAGATATATTATTACTAGAGAGGAGGCAGATGAGTATGATAGGAGAGCGGAGGCAGCCCGACGCCACGCTCCAGCTCGGGAGTCCATAGCCGCTGCATCAGAGTACGACCCCAGCTACACCTACGGATATCCGCCAAGCCATCCTTGGCAATAAACCAACTTAGGCCAAAAGCTTAAGCTTGGGGGAGTACATATTTCCCACCGACATTACATTTATGTTCACACACTCATTGCTAGATGTCGGTGCTCATACTCTTTCATTGTAATATCCATGCTAGTTTATTTTCTTTTTCCTGCTTTCTTGTGTGTTTGATAAACCTTAAGAAAAAACTAAAAAAATAGTAGTAACTTTTAGTTAGTTTACTTTCTTGTTGTAGTAATAATCAAAAAGAAAACCCAAAAATATTTCATGTTCTTCTTTTGCTTGTTGGGAGCTTCCCGTGTAAATAGTTTTATTTCTTTTCTTTTCTTTGGGGGTCGATAGGAGAAGACCATGATTAAATTGTTGAAGTGGCTCTTATGTGCATTATTGTTGATTTAACCAAGAGCCCGTATTGCCTTGTCTTCTCCTGTTTATTGAATGCTCGCAGATTCCAGCTTAGTCCAATGCACGTGCACTCTTATTATTATTCACACTGTTCGGTCGTGCAAGTGAAAGGCAATTATGATGATATAAGATGGACTGACTGAGATGAGAAAAGCTGGTATGAACTCGACCTCTCTTGTTTTTGTAAATATGATGAGTTCATCGTTCCTGATTCAGCTTATTATGGATAAACATGTTTGCAATGACAATTAGAGATCATAGTTGCTTGTGCCATGCTTAATTAGCTATGAGTTATAATGATTTACCTTGCGTACCAACATGCTATTAAAATGGTTGTGATGTGGTATGATGGGGTGGTATCCTCCTTTGAATGATTTAAGTGACTTGAATTGGCACATGTTCACACATGTAGTTGAAACAAATCAACATAGCCTTCATGATATTTATGTTCATGGTAGATTATATCCTACTCATGCTTGCATCCAATGTTTATTAATTCTAATGCATGTTCATGGATGTTGTCGCTCTCTAGTTGGTCACTCCCAGTCTTTTGCTAGCCTTCACTTGTACTAAGCGGGAATACTGCTTATGCATCCAATCCCTTAAACCCCGAAGTTATTCCATATGAGTCCACTTTACCTTCCTATATGCGGTATCTACCTGCCGTTCCAAGTAAATTTGTATGTGCCAAACTCTGGACCTTCAAATAAACATTCTATTTTGTATGCTCGAATAGCTCATGTATCAACTAGGGATGCCCTTATCTTCCATGTTAGGCAGGTTATTCTCAAGAGGAGTGGACTCCGCTCCTCACTCACGAGAAAATGGCTGGTCACTGGGATGCCCAGTCCCATGCTTTATGCAAACCAAATCAAAATAATTGCAAAAAAAACTCCCCCTGGGACTATTGCTAGTTGGAGACACTCGTTGTTTCGAGCAAGCCATGGATTGATGCTTGTTGGTGGAGGGGGAGTATAAAATTTACCATTCTGTTGGGAACCGCCTATAATGTGTGTAGCATGGAAGATATCACCATCTCTTGGTTGTTATGTTGACAATGAAAGTATGCCGCTCAAAATATTATTTATCTCTATTTTAAAACCGAGCTCTGGCACCTCTACTAATCCCTGCTTCCCTCTGCGAAGGGCCTATCTATTTACTTTCATGTTGAGTCATCACCCTCTTATTAAAAAGCACTAGCTAGAGAGCACAGCTGTCATTTGCATTCACTACTATTAATTTATATTTGGTATGACTATGATTGGATCTCTTTTACCATGAATTACAATGTCTAGTCAGTCCTTGATCTTCAAGGGTGCTCTACATTTATGTTTTGCGGTCTCAGAAAGGGCTAGCAAGATACCATCTTGTTATATCATATTATGATTGTTTTGAGAAAGTGTTGTCATCCGATATTTATTATTATCGCTCGCTAGTGGATTATGCCATTGATATGAGTAAACATGAGACCTGAGAATTATTGCCAATGTGGTTAGTCATAATCTTTTCTGAAAACTTGAATGCTGGCTTTACATATTTACAACAACAAGAGCAAACAGAGTTTGTAGAAGTTTTTCTTTATCACTTTCAGTTTGTCAACTGAATTGCTTGAGGACAAGCAAAGGTTTAAGCTTGGGGGAGTTGATACGCCTCCGTCGTATCTACTTTTCCAAACACTTTTGCCCTTGTTTTCGACTCTAACTTGCATGATTTCAGTGGAACTAACCCGGACTAACGCTGTTCTCAGCAGAATTGCCATGATGTTATTTATGTGCAGAAACAAAAGTTCTCGAAATGACCTAAAACTTCACGGAACAACTTTTTGGAAATAATAAAAAATCCTTGCAAAATATGAAGGCCAGGGGGACCCACCACCTGTCCACGAGGGTGGGGGGCGCGCCTGCCCCCCTAGGGCGTGCCCCGCTACCTCGTGGCCCCCCTGGAGCTCCTCCGACACCAACTCCAACTCTATATATTTGCTTTCGGGGAGAAAATAAATCAAGGAGAAGAAATCATCACGTTTTACGATACGGAGCCGCCGCCAAGCCCTAAAACCTCTCGGGAGGGCTGATCTGGAGTCCGTTCAGGGCTCCGGAGAGGGGGATTCGTCGCCGTCGTCGTCATCAACCATCCTCCATCACCAATTTCATGATGCTCACCGCCGTGCGTGAGTAATTCCATCATAGGCTTGCTGGACGGTGATGGGTTGGATGAGATCTATCATGTAATCGAGTTAGTTTTGTTTGTGTTTGATCCCTAGTATCCATTATGTTCTGAGATTGATGTTGCTATATGGCTTTGCTATGCTTAATGCTTGTCACTAGGGCCCGAGTGACATGATTTCATGAATATATGTGAACCTATTATGTTTTCATGAATATATGTGAGTTCTTGATCCTATCTTGCAAGTCTAGTCACCTACTATGTGTTATGATCCGGCAACCCAAAGTGACAATAATCGGGACCACTCCCGGTGATGACCAAAGTTTGAGGAGTTCATGTATTCACTAAGTGCTAGTGCTTTGTTCCGGTTCTCTGTTAAAAGGAGGCCTTAATATCCCTTAGTTTCCGTTAGGACCCCACTGCCACGGGAGGGTAGGACAAAAGATGTCATGCAAGTTCTTTTCCATAAGCACGTATGACTATATTCGAAATACATGCCTACATTACATTGATGAATTGGAGCTAGTTCTGTGTCACCCTATGTTATGACTGTTACATGATGAACTGCATCCGGCATAATTATCCATCACCGATCCAATGCCTACGAGTTTTCCATATACTGGTTCTCGCTTATTTACTTTCCCGTCGCTACTGTTACAATCACTACAAAACACCAAAAATATTACTTTTGCTTTCATTAATCTTTTGTTACCATTACCACTACTATCATATTACTTTGCTACTAAACACTTTGCTGCAGATATTAAGTTATCCAGGTGTGGTTGAATTGACCACTCAACTGCTAATACTTGAGAATATTCTTTGGCTCCCCTTGTGTCGAATCAATAAATTTGGGTTGAATACTCTACCCTCGCAAGCTGTTGCGATCCCCTACACTTGTGGGTTATCAACGACCTCCGGCAAATCCTGGATGATAGAGCAGGACACACAAGATCGATCTACGGATCGCGAGGGCATGCCTCGAGGCACGAGGAAGGCCACCTATTCGGACATGATAAATCTAACCACGCCCGGGCCGAAAATCGCAAATGGACTCCATCAGAACTACGCCATGTGCTTCACGGATGAAGTACTAGATCACGAATTCCCCGAGGGGTTCAAGCCCGTCAATATGGAATCATACGACGGCACAACGGATCCAGCAATATGGATCGAGGACTTTATCCTACATATCCACATGGCTCGAGGATATGATCTCCACGCCATTAAATACCTCCCACTAAAGCTCAAAGGGCCAGCTCGGCACTGGCTTAACAATCTGCCTAAAAATTCCATCGGCAGCTGGGAGGACTTGGAAGAGGCTTTCCTCGACAACTTCCAAGGAACCTATGTCCGGCCACCAGACGCTCATGACTTAAGCCACATAGTTCAACAACCTGGGGAATTAGCCAGAAAATTCTGGACTAGATTCCTAACCAAAAAGAACCAGATCGTTGACTGCCCTGATGCCGAGGCCTTAGGAGCCTTCAAACACAGCATCCGCGACGAATGGCTAGCACACCACCTCGGCCAAGAAAATCCGAAGTCTATGGCATCCCTCACGGCACTCATGACCCGCTTTTGCGCGGGAGAGGACAGTTGGCTGGCCCGTAGTAACAACACAGCCAGCGAGACAGGCCCCTCTGAGGCCAAAAATAGCATTGGCAAGCTCCGGTGCAATAGGCACAAACGCCAAAGCAATGATAACAACACCGATGACACCACAGTCAACACCGGATTCAGAGGCTCCAAGTCCGGCCAACGGAAGAAGCCCTACAAAAGAAACAATGAAGGACCTTCCAGCCTAGACCGCATACTCGACCATCCGTGCCAAATACATGGCACCCTGGATAAGCAAGCCAATCATACCAACAGGGCAGAAGAGCCCCGGCAGCCGAACACTGGAGGGCAGAAGAAATTTCCCCCTCAAGTCAAAATGGTGAACATGATATATGCTACACACATCCCCAAAAGGGAGCGTAAGCATGCACTCAGGGACGTCTATGCGGTAGAGCCAGTCGCCCCAAAATTCAATCCATGGTCGTCATTCCCGACCACCTTCTATCGACGAGACCACCCAACTAGCATCCGCCACGACGGTTCAGCCGCACTAGTTCTGGACCCAATTATTGACGGGTTTCACCTAACACGAGTCCTGATGGACGGTGGTACCAGCCTTATCCTGCTCTATCAAGACACGGTGCGAAAGATGGGCATTGACCCCTCACGAATCAAACCAACAAATACTACCTTCAAAGGAGTCATACCAGGCGTTGAGGCCCGCTATATGGGCTCAATCACACTGGAAGTGGTCTTCGGCTCTCCGGACAATTTCCGAAGTGAGGAGTTAATCTTCGACATCGCCCCATTCCGCAGCGGCTACCACGCACTGCTCGGACGAACAGCGTTTGCTAGATTCAACGCAGTGCCACGCTACGCTTATCTCAAGCTCAAGATGCCCGGCCCACGCGGCGTCATAACAGTCAATGGCAACACAGAATGCTCCCTCCGAACAAGGAGCACACCGCCGCCCTAGCAGCAGAGGTACAGAGCGGCCTTCTCAAGCAGCACCATAGTGCGGCTACCGAGCCCCTGGACACCATCAAGAAGTTCCAAACTACACTGCAGCAGGACAACAAGGCTCGTCAAGAGCTCCACTAGCAATTTGTCCTCCATCCCAGTCCCGAGGAGGTAGTGGCATTCGTACCACGCGTACATAATTACGTAGTCGAAATTCCATGGACGTCGGTGGAGGCACAAGCTAACCTGGGATCTACAGTTCGGCTAGACCGACCACGGACACACTTTTTCCTTTCCGTTTCAGGTTCCTTTTCTCGCGAGCCTGATCATCAGCCCCTTCGAAGGATCGGCATACAAAGGGGGCATGCAGCATAGGTGCGTAGGGCAACCTCCATACGTTCTTCTTGACGGTATTTTTTACTTATTTCTCAGGACCCACACGCTGCCTCTTCTTGATCCCGGCATGTTAAATAGCCCGGCTGCTTATCGCACTATTTGTATAAGATACGCCTTAACGTATCCATTCAGTTATAATAAAAATGATTTGCGGCCCAGTTTCTGTGGTTTTCACTTCTTACTTCGTTTTATTTCGATCTGCTTATCAGCTACATCGATACACTTTTGTACGTTTCATATTCGCCAGGGGCTGCATATCGCCCCATAACACGGCAACAAAGTCTGAACACTGCTTGTATAAAAGTTCGGCACCCCGAAATATAGCATTATATGCATTGTCTCCGAATCATGTCTTTGGTTTATAGTTGGGTTGCCCGGCTCCTGTGCTTGCTACCCTACGTTCCGCTCCATCGGCTAGGGTTGTAAAGGGAGAAATACTGCGATTGTGCCCTGGCCTTGACCGGATGAGCACCTCAGTAAAGAAAGCCAAAAACTGACTGTCATGGTACGGCAAGAGCCGGTCAGCTGTTCGAGGGTTACAAAATCGTTGGAGATTTTTTCCGCGTCAGGCGAAGGATCGACACTTCCCGATCAGATGCTGGCAGCACCCTGGCTTGGACCAGGGGCTGCGCACTTGCTTAATTATAAACTCCTATGGCTAAGTGAGGGTGTTTAAGCCGTATAGTCTGATTGCCATGTTTGTTGCACTAAACAACTCCTTCAAGGACCATATAATTGGATCAAGATTGTTTAGATCCCATCACGAACACCTTTGTACTAATTACTTGAGGGCAGAAGCCGACGAATGGCCAACTCTCAGATTTATAACACGGCCGCTCAGGAGGAAACAATTTAAAGCATAACGAAATTACATTACAAAACAAGCTTTGCCTTTATAATACAAGGCAAAGGACAACATGAATGTATTCATTCGAGAATAATGTCCTTCGAACATTGAGCTGCCACAAGTCGAGACCCTTCTAGGATATCCGCAAAATACTTTTCGGGTGTGCGGTGCTCCTTGCCCTCTGGCGGCCCGCTGGCCACTTCAACAGCGGTCATCTTCGCCCACCACATCTTGCAGCGAGCGAAGGCCATACGGGCACCTTCAATACATACAGAGCGCTTGATAACGTCCAGTCGTGGAAAGGATTCCACTAGCCACCTCACAAGTCCGAAGTAGCTGCCGGACATAGCTTCGGCTGGCCATAGCCGGATTGTTAAATCCTTCATGGCTAGTTTGGCCACCCTGTGTAGCTCCACCAGCTGCTTCAGCTGATCGGTGAAGGACACGGGATGCTCTGGCGTCGCATACTGAGTCCAGAATAACTTCTCCGTCGAACCTCCTCATTTGGCTTGGTAGAACTCTCCAGCGTCTGACACGCTACGTGGAAAATCCACAAAAGCCCATGGGGAACTCCGAACCCGGGTTAGTAAAAGGTATTGCTTCTCCGCATACTTGCTTTGCATCTTAAAAGCCTTACCTGCCGTGATCTTCATAGCCTCCTGGATCTCCTGGAGGGTGGCCCGGGCCTCATTCCGTGCGGTCTCCGTGCTCTGACGAGCCTTGAAGAGTTCGGCCTTTTGAGCCGAAGCATCATTCTCCAAGATCTCACATTTTTTCACCACGTCTTGGAGCTCCTGTTGGACCTCCTTGACTCGGGCCTCGAGCTTTTTTCGAGCGGCTTGCTGCTCGACGGCCTTCCCCTCGGCTTCGGCCAGAGCCTTTTTAGGGCCTACACCTTGTTTGCGGCTCCTGCACACATTTCGACATTATGGTCAGTATGCAACGCTTGTTCTTTCCGAACACACAGCAAGACGATACCTACTGTCGGGGATATACCCCGCGGTGTAAACCGGACGGAAGTTAACCCGACCAGACTTGGCGGCTTATTTGAGACCCCGCTGACACTTGGCGGTTCACCGGCGACCCGTTTGGACCTGGCGGTTCACGACTCATTGGTAATCCGGCAGGCGGGTGCGAGGAGCGACAAGACCTGGTGGCCCAAGGGCGGTTCATGAAGGCCGGTTCATACTATGGTGGGCCGGTTTAAGAGGAAAGGCATAAGGAATATTTGTCTTACAAGGAGTTAAGATCTGGACTTGTATCCGGTTTGTGGTAGAAGATAGGCTAGTCCTAGTCCTACTAGGACTCCACATGTAACCCGCCCCTCTAACTTATATAAAGAGGGGCAGGGCTCCCCAAAGAAGGAACAAGCTACAAGCAAGAAGAAACAATCTTAGGGCTAGACACAAAGAGGAGAGCCGGTTTACGGCGACTCCCTCGTGATGATAATGAGACATAGCCACAAACAGCATGTAGGGTTATTACCGGATGATGTTTCCTGGGGCCCGAAGCTGTCTAAACCCTTGTCTTACATGTTGCATCTCTCGTCCCGATCAACCCCTCTCAAGCTACCACATAGAGGCGTTGGCCTCACGACTAAGTCCTTACACTAGGACATCTGCCGTGACAAATCCACGACAGTTGGCGCCCACCGTGGGGCCCGCGCACGGTGGTGTTGAGTTCTTGGAGGGATCTTTTCCAAGGTTTGAGAAGATCGCAATTTTTCTGGTGAAAAATAATCAGTTTAGAAGGATCTACATGATCTCCGTGGCAACCAGCCGGAACAACGTACAAGATCGATTAAGAGGTTTTAGGGTTGCAAATTGTAAAGCCGCCACAGGCACCATGGTGATCCGCCGAGTCCGATTCGCCAAGTTGCAAGTTAATGGACACGAGATTTCTGCTGCGGTGTTAGTCTCAAGGAAATTCCGTAGCAGTGGCGTCCGGCAAACCGAAGGAGTTTCGTGGCTGTTACTTTCTATGTGAAGATAAGGTTGACCAGTCAAATAAAAGGAGGGGTAATCCTACGTGGAACCATCCAACATCAAAAACTAAGTGATCACGACCCGGAAAAGGATAAGGCGACAAGCGGACTCTTCCGCCCGTACACCTGGCGCCATGGTTATTGACTTCGCCTCTGCGCGGTGGCCCGTTTTGGATCCGACATGTCCACTTGCGGCAGGGTACAGCTGAATCCATAATCGAAGCTCTATTTCTGTCCGCCTCCGCCTCCCTCAAGTCGCCCTACCATCTCGAGTTGCCGGATCACCCCCGGCCCCGCCTGTTCGCTGCGTGGCTCGTGGTCATCACCTATTCGCCATCCCGCGGCCTCCGCATTGAGTCGCATGCCGCCGAGCACAAAGAAACCGGTGTCCGCCTCAACATCCGTTCTTTGGCATTTGTCTCTTAAATCTTCAAACCGGCTCTGTGCATTTTCTGCCGCCTTAAAGCCGCGGCCGGCGGCCGGTGCCGGGCCACTTTGGACTCGCCTATCGCCTACCTTCACCTCCTCTGCCGCGCCCGCCGGTTCCTGAGCGCCTGACGTTAAAACGCCGTCGTCCTTCGCCGGATTGTCCGTGGGCCGCTTTGCCATGGCTGCATCTCCGTTCGGTCTCCAAAGCACCGCATCAACCCGCCGCCTGGCCTTGGGCTCCCTCGCCCTCACGCGCCACTGCAGTCTTGAACCGCCGCAGCCTCGTGCCATCTCGAGTTGCCGCTTCCACACCGTAAGCCGCTGCTGGCCAAGTCGCTGCAACCGCCATGGCAAAAGTTTCAGCATCAACATGGACAGGCAGCAGCATGTGCATCATAAATCAGATCGGGCCCATATTCTATAGGTTGATCTAGTCAGAAAAGCCGCCAGAAAAGAGACCGAGTCCCGTTCTGACGCAAGTTTCCAAACTACCCAAAGCAATCGTGAGTGTACTCCAATTGTGTGCTCAAGTCAAGTGTCAAATGGAGACTCCCTTCAATCCAAATTAAGTTACGGAAGTGCTAAAACAAAGCTCTTGCCTGCACAAGCTATCAGGATTAGCTAAAAGAGCTCTTGCCTGCACAGTCCTCTCGAGTCGATACATCCGTCTGTGCCGTGGCCGAGCTGCAGTCTCCAACGAATTATTTCTCCGCCGGCCTGCAGTGGCCCCGAGTCGCCGCCCTCAAGCTAATTCGGTCTCGAGTCACCTCTGCCCTTGCCGGAGTGGCCTCAGGCAGCCCATCTCCGAGCCGTCGCCGGGGCCTCACTTCGCCCTCCGTGACCCGTACCGTGGTCTTGGGTTGCCGTATCCAAACCGCCGCGACCCTTGGCCGCCTCAAATTGCCACCGTCGCTGCGCCAGGCCGGCCTGGGTCTGTTCTAAACCACCCGGCTCCAGGCCCCGTGACGGCCACAGTTGCCGCAACATGTTCCAGCATATGTATTCACCGGACAAAATATACCAGGTGCTATCTTTTTATTTACCTTATCAGCACATATTAAATTACTTGAGAACAATTACTCTGGCCTATATCTTTTTATACAGGACAAGTGCTAACTATAAAAGTGATGCCCTATCATGACGGATTTGCGCGCGCTTAGCTGTTCTACACCAGCGTCTACGTATATCACACCGATAAATCGGAACACAAACCGCCGCCCCGTAGTCCGGTTTACATAAACGCGCCGGCCAACTCGCCCTTATGTACCACATTACAGCACCACACACGACTCGCCCGTCCGCCCTGGCCACATGTTCATGCGTCCGCGCCGGTTTACAACACGAAGGACAACTTGCTCGTCCGCACCGGTTTACAACACCGCGGCCGGACCATCCGTCTGCTCGTCTGGCCGGCTCGGCCGTGATTAAGTTTTGCATCACTGTGGTGATCATAAACTCCATGGCGGATAATTTCTGGCCTAACACATCAGGTGATATCCATCTAAAATATATTTTATTAGTGCATATTATTTTTGTCAAAGAGCAGTTTATCTTTGCCTTGGTCTGCAATATTGTATGCAGGACAATTATTCATTATAAACGTGGTTTGTACCATGGAGTACGGCACGCTACCTTGCAACGCCCTGCCCGGTGTTCGTCCGTGCCACATTACACGGTGAATGGACGGCGTGCAAGATGCCGCTTTACGGCCCGGTTTACATCAGCTTGCCGGGACCGTGCATGCGTTTGACTCGCCCGTCCGAACCGGTTTACAACACCGTGGCCGGTTCATCTATCCAAGCCACCTCTAATATTGTGGATGTCTCTACCGTCCATTTATTGCGGCCTGGTCTACATCAACATACCAGGCCGCACCTATCTGCATGAGCAATTCACAGCTTGGGTAGCCCGGTTTTCTTTCAAAATGGAGGCAAATTATCATATACTATCAACCGCCGTCTACACCGGATGGTTCAATGGGCAGGCGCACAAGTCGCCGCCACTACAGTTTGGTTAACTTCAAATCGCCAGTTGGAAGGAACCATTGGCCGAGTTGCTGACACGGCTCATACGGGATCATTTATAACCCGCCGCAGTCATCACAATTTTCTGTGGATTCACATCGTGTTTTCAACACCAATGATATACGAGTTATGCCGGTTTATATCGCGGTCAAATATGGAGAGTTTCAAGCCAACTCCTCGAGTCACCTTGAGACTCGGGGGCTACGATGACATGACTAAGCAAATCTTGCCAGTTTCAGCAAATTTAAGAACCCCAGGACGATGGAGGGAAAGATAACCCGGTCTCGGAGGCTATTGTTATTTGAAGGCCGTCAGAAAATTTCCGGCTTAGTAAGTATATGACAGTTACAAAATCCCGGCTCAATGAAGAAGTTCCGGATCATCGAGAAAGGATTCGGTTTAAAATCCGGCTCAAGGGAAGTCGGTCTCACGAAGCTCTCAAGTATCCGGTTTACAATCCGGTTCAAGGGAAATATATTCTCCCACAAAGCTCTCAAGCGCTCAAATCCGGTTTAAAAATGTCCGTTTCAAAAAGGAATTAACTTCTCGCAAGTTCGAGTTGAAAGGCCATCAGAAAATTTTCGGCTGAAAATGAAGATTCCGGTTTACAATCCGGTTCAAGGGAAAGATGTCTCCCACAAAGCTTTGAAGCTCTCAATATCCGGTTCAAAATCCTGGTTCAAGAAGGATTTATCTCTTGCAAAAAGTTAAAGGGTGCCAAAGAGGACTCGCTGCCATGATGCGCCGTCCAAACATGGGTATCATGCCTTATTGGCTTATCATATTATTGATCACTTGGGGGCTTGGTCAGATCCGAACCATAGCCACGCCTCTTGATCGACCTAGTGCCACAACATCACTTGGGGGCTTGGTCGTGTCCGAACCAATGCAACACCTTTTGATAGGCGAAAGCCACCAGATCACTTGGGGACATGGTCAAGTCTGAACTACCACGCCTCTTGATCGGCCTAAGGCCATAGAGTCACTTGGGGGCTTGGTCGAACCGAACCATTGCCACGCCACTTGATCGGCATAATGCCACGGTTTCAGTTGGGGACTGGCTGACTTGAACCATAGCTACACCTTATTGGGAGCTTGGTCGTGTCCGACCATGGTAACACCATCTCGATCGGCTCAAGAAAGCCTCTTTTGCAAACGGTTTTATCATTGCCTTTGCTTCCATATTTTTCATAACTGTTATTTGATTTTTGTTGCATTTTAAACCGACATTGTTAATCCATTTCAAACATCAATTACAAATTGGCGGAACACGGTCAAATCCTAATGAGGAGACTATCTGCCGGTTTGATTTTATGTTGCCATCTTATTATGGAGTAAACCGATGTTCATTAACCCGGCTTGACTTTCAATTACAAATTGTCAGTACATGATCAAATCATAATCCGGAGACTATCCGCCCGGTCTGGTTTGACTACGAGTCGCCAGTATTATATATGGTTAAACCGGTGTTTATCACAACCCGGTACGGTTTTATCATAAACCGACACAGTATGAAATGGGTTATCATTACTCATGATTGGGGTTATCACCCTTACTACAAAAAATTGGTAAACCAATGATGTGATTCAATGTCACAGGTATGATATATTTCATTGATTATTCTTAAGTGCAGCCTTGGTTATAAACCTGGGTTATATGTTGGGCATTATGACCCGTCCGTGATAAACCGCCAGACACTTTAAACTTGTTGTATGCGAGACAGGTTGAATAAAGCATGATGATAAATTATCCGTGTTTATTAAACCGGCTGGCTTTAAGATGATAAGTCGCCAAGATATGATGAGAAATTATCCGGTGTTTGTTAACCCGCCCGGCTTTTGGACTATAAGTCGCCAAGATTACCTATTTGGATTGCGACATTGGAATCATGCGCTTATAAATCATTGGGTTATATTATTCAAATAGCCAAACTTGGCTGAATTTTCATTATGATATTGAATGAATAAGGTTTTTCATACCAGATTATGTTATCTTTAATAGCCAACACGGCTGGATTTTTATTATGGTTATCAATAACCAATATTATAATTGAGATTACATCAAATGTGCAAGTCTCATGTCGCTGCAAGCATGCACCATGACACTTGGGGGCTAATGCAAAGTAATTTTTTGCTCATATTATTGAAGACCCGACTCATCATATTATAACGAGTCGGCCCTTGGGGGCTACCAATTGCTCCTATTAAAATTGAAGGTACACAAGCCTTATTCCATTATATTGAAGGATCCACTGCTCAGTTGGTAAAGCAAAAAGCTCTTAACCTTGTGGACGTGGGTTCAAGCCCCATGGTGGAGACTATATTATATGATGTTATTATCAATTATATACGAAGTCCCAGCACAGTATTATCTTACTAAGCCGGCCCGTGGGGGCTACACATTGCTGTTCAAATTTACATGGTTATATCTACAAAGTCCCTGCTCATTATTGCATAATGACCCGACCCTTGGGGGCTATGCTGGTTGAAGTTTTTATGAGTATAAGACAATTACAAGTCCCAGGTTGCTGCAAGCATGGCAACCCGGCACTTGGGGGCTACATGTGTGGAATATTCAGTTTGTATGATTGAGATGAATAAACCGGATTTCTAAACCGGCGCTTTGGAAGCCGACTCAAGTGGATTATTCTTCACAAATATTTTTCCTATAAGAAGCCAACATCAGCAATTTGAGTATGAAGCTGGTTATTGACCCGGATTTTCTAGAAGGAGGAAATGACAAAGGACTTAAGGGCGATCGGTGCCGGTCTACAAGAGTTCTTAACCGGAGCACAACCTGCCAAATTTGTTGGTGTTTATTTTGCAGCATAAGTTTACCATGGATAAATCCAAGCTAAACTTGGGGGCTAATGTCGGGGATATACCCCGCGGTGTAAACCGGACGGAAGTTAACCCGGCCGGACTTGGCGGCTTATTTGAGACCCCGCTGACACTTGGCGGTTCACGACTCATTGGTAATCCGGCAGGCGGGTGCGAGGAGCGACAAGACCTGGTGGCCCAACGGGCGGTTCATGAAGGCCGGATCATACTATGGTGGGCCGGTTTAATAGGAAAGGCATAAGGAATATTTGTCTTACAAGGAGTTAAGATCTGGACTTGTATCCGGTTTGTGGTAGAAGATAGGCTAGTCCTAGTCCTACTAGGACTCCACATGTAACCCGCCCCTCTAACTTATATAAAGAGGGGCAGGGCTCCCCAAAGAAGGAACAAGCTACAAGCAAGAAGAAACAATCTTAGGGCTAGACACAAAGAGGAGAGCCGGTTTACGGCGACTCCCTCGTGATGATAATGAGACATAGCCACAAACAGCATGTAGGGTTATTACCGGATGATGTTTTCCGGGGCCCGAAGCTGTCTAAACCCTTCTCTTGCATGTTGCGTCTCTCGTCCCGATCAACCCCTCTCAAGCTACCACATAGAGGCGTTGGCCTCACGACTAAGTCCTTACACTAGGACATCTGCCGTGACAAATCCACGACACCTACCTTGCTTCTCTTGAAGCCGCATTGTAACCTCGCCGAGCTCGTTCTCTGTCCGCTCCAGCCTCTACTTCAGTTCAGAAATTTTGGCAGCATGTGAGGTTGTGACCAACAGTGACGCCTGCTCATGCACACATATCACGTTAGTCTCCCACACTAGAGGATTGATCCTCTGTCTGGTTCCTCTTGCTGAGCACCGGACAGTGTCTCAGGGGCTACAGACTACATGGTTTTTTTTTCTCTTTCTATGTCACTTACCTCGAAAACTGTCAACATGTTGCTGCAGGCTTCGTCCAGTCCACTCTTGGCAGACTGAACCTTCTCGATCACCGTGCCCATAAGGACACGATGCTCTTCCATAACGGAGGCGCCTCGTTGCACCTCCATCAGGTTATCCGGCGCCCTTGGATGGGCAGGGACCACCAGCGGAAGCAGTGCACCCCCCCTCCTTCAAAGGGGGCCGCCTGCCCGACTCCGGAGCCATATGGGCCTCCGGAATCGTATTCGGCTGAGGGCCAAGCTGGATGCGGCCCTCTTCGCCAGTCTCCATGGAGATCGTCCCCTCCATATGTCCGGCAGTGGAGGCTTCGCCTCGTGGCGCCTCCCGGACAGCGTCCTGGGTTCCTTCCCAGTTCGGATCAGCCCTCCGGGTCAGCACTTCGGTGTCGTCCCCGACCTCGGGGGAATAAGCGGGCGGTGGCGACTGGCTCGCCATCTCCGACGGAGACAACGAACTTCCAGACAAGGATCGCTGGATCAGGTCGCGGGCCGAACTGCAATGGTATGGTTAACCACGTCAAGATAATGGAGAGAAAGGGCTGGATGTGCGCATAAATAAGCCATGTCACTTACGATGAGGCATGGGGCTTAGTGCGGGTGCGTCATTCCGGACTGCTGTCAACGTCCCATGCGTTGTTGACCGTGGGAACGCCCTTCCCCCTTTTGGGCGCCTCCGCCTCCAGATGCACCGGAGCCGCCCTCTTCTTCTTCCTCTCCTCGGGGGGAGGATTGTTTTCTTCCTCCTCCTCCTCTTCCCCGTCATTGTCCTCAGGGATAGAAGAGTGAGTCTCGTCGTCCTCGGACGCCACGTCTGAAATACCCTTAAAACAGAGGCCGCTCTTGGCCCCCTTTGCCTTCTTCTTGGCCTTCTTCTCCGGCGCCTGATATGGCGCCGGTACCAGCATCTCCGCTAGATGCGGGATGACTGGTTCTTCAGGCAGCGGAGCCGGACACTGGATCCGCTTTGCCCTCTCCATCCAGTCCTGAAAGAGCAATAACAAAGGATCAGACATCATCCTCAAAACAATTAGGTTGAGGAATCATTCGAAACAACATACCTTGCTGGTGGGGAGTGTACAATCGTGACCACGGTCCGAGCCCGTGGCCGGGGGTTTCTCATTGCCCTTGAAGAGCAATTTCCATGCGCCCTCGTGCGTAGTCTCGAAGAGCCTCACCAAGGTCCGGTGCTTCTTTGGCTTGAACTCCCACAATGGGCGGCTTCGGCACTGGCATGGAAGGATCCGGTGAACTAACATCACCTGGATCACATCAACGAGCTTGACACTCTTGGTTACCATGCTCCGAACACGCGTCTGCAATGCTATCAGCTCGTTAGGAGAACACCAGTCCGGACTCTTCTCGACCCAAGAGGTGAGTCGCACAGGAGCGCCGGAGCAGAATTCGGCAGCCGCGGCCCAGGTGGTGACGTGTGGTTATGTGACGTAGAACCACTGCTTCTGCCACTCCTTCACTGTATCCACAAAGGTGCCTTTGGGCCAAGAGACGTTGGACAATTTACTCACCATTGCCCCTCCGCACTCTGCGTGCTGGCCATCTACCACCTTCAACTTCACATTGAAGACTTTGAGCCACAGTCCAAAGTGGGGGTGGATGCGGAGGAAGGCCTCGCATACGACGATAAACGCTGAAATGTTGAGGAAGGAATTCGGGGACAGATCATGGAAATCTACCCTGTGATAATACATTAGCCATCGGACGAAGGGGTGAAGTGGAAACCCTAGCCCGCGGAAGAAATGGGTGATGAATACCACCCTCTCACAGGGCTCCGGCGTGGGGACGATCTGTCCCTCGGCCGGCAGACGGTGGGCGATCTCCTTTGCCAAATATTCGGCCGCCCGGAGCTCAGCAATGTCCTCCTCCGTGACGGAGGAGACTGCTAAGTCTTGAGCTTGCGTTGGTTTTCCCCGAAGAGGAGAGGATGATGCAGCAGAGTAGCATAAGTATTTCCCTCAGTTTTTGAGAACCAAGGTATCAATCCGGTAGGAGGCCACGCACAAGTCCCTCGTACCTGCACAAAACGATAGCTACTCGCAACCAACGCGATTATGGGTTGTCAATCCCTTCACGGTCACTTCCGAGAGTGAGATCTGATAGAGATAATATTTTTGGTATTTTTGGTATAAAGATGCAAAGTAAAAAGTAAAAAAGCAAAGTAAAAACAAAGCAAGTATAAAAGTGATGGAGATTGATATGATGAGAATAGACCCGGGGGCCATATATAGGTTTCACTAGTGGCTTCTCTCAAGAGCATAAGTATTCTACGGTGGGTGAACAAATTACCGTTGAGCAATTGACAGAATTGAGCATAGTTATGAGTATATCTAGGTATGATCATGTATATAGGCATCACGTCACGAGACAAGTAGATCGACACGATTACGCATCTACTACTATTACTCCACTCATCGACCGCTATCCAGCATGCATCTAGAGTATTAAGTTAAAAATAGAGTAATGCCTTAAGCAAGATGACATGATGTAGAGGAATAAATTCATGCAATATGATAAATACCCCATCTTGTTATCCTCGATGGCAACAATACAATACGTGCCTTGCAACCCTTTACATCCTTTGGGTAAGGACACCGCAAGATTGAACCCAAAGCCATGCACTTCTCCCATTGCAAGAACTACCAATCTAGTTGGCCAAACCAAACGGATAATTCAAAGAGACTTGCAAAGATAACTCAATCATACATAAAAGAATTCAGAGAAGATTCAAATATTATTCATGGATAAGCTGGATCATAAACCCACAATTCATCGGTCTCAACAAACACACCGCAAAAAGAAAATTACATCGAATAGATCTCCACGAGAAAGGGGGAGAACATTGTATTGAGATCCAAAAAGAGAGAAGAAGCCATCTAGCTACTAGCTATGGACCCGAAGGTCTGAAGTAAAATACTCACACTTCATCGGAGAGGCTATGGTGTTGATGTAGAAGCCCTCCGTGGTGGATGCCCCTCCGTGAACTCCTAACAGGCCCCAAGATGGGATCTCGTGGATACTGAGGAAGTTGCGGCGGTGGAATTAGGTTTTTGGCTCCTGTTACGATCGTTTGAAGTGCGTAGGTATATATAGGAGGAAGGAGTGCGTCGGTGGAGCAACAGTGGGCCCACGAGGCGGGGGCACGCCCTAGGGGCGCCCACCCTCGTGACCGCCTCTGTTACTTCTTGGAGTAGGGTCCAAGTCTCTGGATCACGCTCGTGAGAAAATCACGTTTAGAAGGTTTCATTCCGTTTGGACTCCGTTTGATATTCCATTTCTTCAAAACACTGAAATAGGCAAAAAACAACAATTCTGGGCTGGGCCTTCGGTTAATAGGTTAGTTCCAAAAGTAATATAAAAGTGGAAAATAAAGCCCATTATAGTCCAAAACAATAGATAAAGTAGCATGGAGCAATCAAAAATTATATATACGTTGGAGACGTATCAGGCATCCCCAAGCTTAATTCCTGCTCGTCCTCAAGTAGGTAAATGATAAAAAGAGAATTTTTGATGCAGAGTGATACTTTGGCATAATTTCAATGTAAATCTCCTTAATCATGGTATGGATATTCAGATCCGATAGATTCAAGACAAAAGTTCATATTGACATAAAAATAATAATACTTCAAGCATACTAACTAAGCAATTATGTCTTCTCAAAATAACATGGCCAAAGAAAGTTATCCCTACAAAATCATATAGTCTGGTATGCTCCATCTTCCCGACACAAAGTATTTAAATCATGCACAACCACGATGACAAGCCAAGCAATTGTTTCATACCTTAACATTTTCAAAACTTTTTCAATCTTCACGCAATACATGAGAGTGAGCCATGGATATAGCACTATATGTGGAATAGAATGGTGGTTTTGGAGAAGACAAAGAGAGGGAAGATAGTCTCACATCAACTAGGCGTATCAACGGGCTATGGAGATGCTCATCAATAGATATCAATGTGAGTGAGTAGGGATTGCCATGCAACGGATGCACTAGAGCTATAAGTATATGAAAGCTCAACAAAAGAAACTAGGTGGGTGTGCATCCAACTCGCTTGATCACGAAGACCTAGGGCATTTGAGGAAGCCCATCATTGGAATATACAAGCCAAGTTCTATAATGAAAAATTCCCACTAGTATACGAAAGTGACAAAATGAGAGACTCTCTATCATGAAGATCATGGTGCTACTTTGAAGCACAAGTGTGGTAAAAGGATAGTAACATTGTCCCTTCTCTCTTTTTCTCTCATTTTTTTATTTGGGCTTTTTCTCTTTTTTTTTGTCCGGAGTCTCATCCCGACTTGTGGGGGAATCATAGTCTCCATCATCCTTTCCTCACTTGGGACAATGCTCTAATAATGATGATCATCACACTTCTATTTTTCTTACAACTCAACAATTACAACTCGATACTTAGAACAAAATATGACTCTATATGAATGCCTCCGTGATGTACCGGGATATGCAATGAAACATGAGTGACATGTATGAAAGAATTATGAAAGGTGGCTTTGCCACAAATACGATGTCAACTACATGATCATGCTAGCAATATGACAATGATGGAGCGTGTCATAATAAATGGAACGATGCAAAGTTGCATGGAAATATATCTCGGAATGGCTATGGAAATGTCATGATAGGTAGGTATGGTGGCTGTTTTGAGGAAGATATATGGTGGGTGTATGATACCGGCGAAAGGTGCGCGGTATTAGAGAGGCTAGCAACGGTAGAAGGATGGGAAAAAGTGCGTATAATCCATGGACTCAACATTAGTCATAAAGAACTCATATACTTATTGCAAAAATCTAGAAGTTATCAAAGCAAAGTATTACACGCATGCTCCTAGGGGGATAGATTGGTAGGAAAAGACTATCGCTCGTCCCCGACCGCCACTCATAAGGAAGACAATCAATAAATAAATCATGCACCGAGTTCATCACATAACGGTTCACCATACGTGCATGCTACGGGAATCACAAACTTCAACACAAGTATTCTTTAAATTCACAACTACTCAACTAGCATGAATCTAATATCACTATCTTCATATCTCAAAACAATTATCAAGCATCAAACTTATCTTAGTATTCAACGCACACAAAAGAAAGTTTCACATATCTAGAATACCAAGTATATTAACATTAGCAAATTACCATGCTATTAACAACTCTCAAAATAATCTAAGTGAAGAATGAGAGATCAAGTTTCTTTAAAACAAATCCACCACCGTGCTCTAAAATATCTAAGTGAAGCACTAGAGCAAAAATTATCACGCTCAAAAGATATAAGTGAAGCACTATGAGCAAAACTATCAAGCTCAAAAGATATAAGTGAAGCACATAGAGTATTCTATCAAATTCCAATTCATGTATGGCTCTCTCAAAAGGTGTGTACAGCAAGGATGATTGTGGTAAACTAACAAGCAAAGACGCAAATAATACAAGACGCTCCAAGCAAAACACATATCATGTGGTGAATAAAATATAGCTCCAAGTAAATTACCGATGGAAGTGGACGAAAGAGGGATGCCTTCCGGGGCATCCCCAAGCTTTGAATTTTGGTGTCCTTGGATTATCTTGGGGTGCCATGGGCATCCCCAAGCTTAGGCTCTTTCCACTCCTTTTCCATAATCCATCAAAAGAATTCATCCAAAACTTGAAAACTTCACAACACAAAACTCAATAGAAATCTCGTGAGCTCCGTTAGAGAAAGAAAACAAAAGACTACTTTAAGGTACTGTAATGAACTCATTTCTTTATTTATATTGGTGTTAAACCTACTGTATTCCAACTTCTCTATGGATCATAAACTATTTTACTAGCCATAGATTCATCAAAATAAGCAAACAACACGCGGAAAACAGAATCTGTCAAAAACAGAACAGTCTGTAGTAATCTGTAACTAACGCAAACTTCTGGAATTCAAAAACTTCTACCAAAATTAGACGACATGGAAAATTTATTTATTGATCAGCAGCCATTGGAATCAATATTTTATCACGTTCTGGTGATTTTTAACAATTCGGGCACTGAGCGCAAAGTTTCTGGAAATTACAGCAAGATCAAATAACTATCATCCAAGAAGATCCAATAGGTTTAACTTGGCACAAACACTAATTAAAAGATAAAACCACATCTAAACAGAGGCTAGATGGATTATTTATTCCTAAATAGAAGCAAAAACAAAAAACTAAAAATAAAATTGGGTTGCCTCCCAACAAGCGCTATCGTTTAACGCCCCTAGCTAGGCATAAAAGCAAGGATAGATCTAGGTATTGCCATCTTTGGTAGGCAATCCATAAGTGGCTCTCATGATAGATTCATATGGTAATTTTATTTTCTTCCTAGGAAAGTGTTCCATGCCTTTCTTTAATGGAAATTGGAATTTAATATTCCTTCCTTCATATCAATAATTGCACCAATCGTTCTAAGGAAAGGTCTACCAAGAATAATAGGACATGAAGGATTACAATCTATATCAAGAACGATAAAATCTACGGGCACATAATTCCTATTTGCAACAATAAGAACATCATTAATTCTTCCCATAGGCTTTTTAATAGTGGAATCCGCAAGATGCAAGTTTAGAGAGCAATCATCAAAGTCACGGAAATCTAGCAAATCACACAAAGTTTTGGGAATAGTAGAGACACTAGCACCCAAATCACACAAAGCATTAAACTCATGATCTTTAATTTTAATTTTGATAGTAGATTCACACTCAATAGAGTTTCCTAGGGATAGAAATTTTCAACTCAAGTTTTTCTTCATAATATTGCATCAAGGCATCAACAATGTGTTCGGTAAAGGCCTTATTTTGACTATAAGCATGAGGAGAATTTAGCACGGATTGCAACAAGGAAATACAATAAATTAAGGACCAATTTTCATAATTAAATTCCTTGAGATCCAATATAGTGGGTTTAGAAACATCGAGATTTTTATTTCTTTCAATCCCACTTTTATCAATTTCATCATCAAGATCTAAAAACTCTGAATTCTTAGAACGCCTTCTAGGTAAAGGAAGATCATATTCAGTTTCATCAAGATTCATATTGCAAAACAAAGATTTAATAGGGGCACATCAATAACTTTTAGATCTTCATCTTGATTTTCATAGGAATTGGAAGAACACGCTTTAATAAAGGCATCTTTGGAAGCACGCATCCTAGCGGTTCTTTCTTTGCACTCATCAATGGAAATTCTCATAGCTTTGATAGACTCATTGATATCATGCTTAGGAGGAATAGATCTAAGCTTTAAAGAATCAACCTCAAGAGAAATTCTATCAACGTTCCTAGCCAAATCATCAACTTTAAGTAATTTCTCTTCAAGCAAAGCATTAAAATTCTTTTGTGAATTCATAAACTCTTTAACACTATTCTCAAATTCAGAGGGCATCTTATTAAAATTTCCATAAGAGTTGTTGTAGGAATTTCCATAATTATTAGAAGGGTTACTAGGATAAGGCCTAGGATTAAAATTCCCTCTATACGCGTTGTTACCAAAATTATTCCTACAAACAAAATTCACATCCATAGACTCATTATTATTCTCAATCAAGGTAGACAAAGGCATATCATTAGGATCAGAAGAAACACTCTAGTAGCAAATAATTTCCTAAGTTCATCCATCTTTCCACTCAAAACATTGATTTCTTCTATCGCATGCACTTTTTTATTAGTAGATCTTTTAGTATGCCATTGAGAATAATTAACCATAATATTATCTAGGAGTTTAGTAGCATCTCCTAATGTGATTTCCATAAAAGTGCCTCCCGCGGCCGAATCTAAAAGACTTCTAGAAGCAAAATTCAATCCGGCATAAAAAAATTGTATAATCATCCACAAATTCAAACCACGAGTCGGACAATTACGTATCATTAATTTCATTCTCTCCCAAGCTTGTGCAACATGTTCATGATCAAGTTGCTTAAAATTCATAATATCGTTCCTAAGAGAGATAATCTTAGCGGAGGAAAATACTTAGAGATAAAAACATCTTTGCACTTGTTCCAAGAATCAATACTATTTTTAGGCAAAGATGAAAACCACGCTTTAGCACGATCTCTAAGCGAAAAGGAAATAGCTTCAACTTAACGACATCGTTATCGACATCTTTTTTCTTTTGCATATCACATAAATCAACGAAGCTATTCAGATGAGTGGCGGCATCTTCACTAGGAAGGCCGGTGAATTGATCTTTCATAACAAGATTCAACAAAGCAGTATTGGTTTCACAAGATTCAATATTGGCAAGAGGAGCAATCGGAGTGCTAAGGAAATCATTATTATTGGTATTGGTGAAGTCACACAATTTGGTAGCATCTTGAGCCATCGCGACAAACAAGCAATCCAACACACGAGCAAACAAGCGGACGAGGAAAAGTCAACGGGAAAAAGAGGAGGAGATTGGGAGCGAGGAGGCGAATAAAACGGCAAGGGTGAAGTGGGGGAGAGGAAAATGAGAGGCAAATGGCAAATAATGTAATGCGAGAGATAGGGATTGTGATGGGTACTTGGTATGTTGACTTTTGCATAGACTCCCCGGCAACGGTGCAAGAAATCCTTCTTGCTACGTCTTGAGCTTGCCTTGGTTTTCCCCGAAGAGGAGAGGATGATGCAGCAGAGTAGCGTAAGTATTTCCCTCAGTTTTTGAGAACCAAGGTATCAATCCAGTAGGAGGCCACGCACAAGTCCCTCGTACATGCACAAAATGATAGCTACTCGCAACCAACGCGATTAGGGGTTGTCAATCCCTTCACGGTCACTCACGAGAGTGAGATCTGATAGAGATAATATTTTTTGTATTTTTGGTATAAAGATGCAAAGTAAAAAGTAAAAAAGCAAAGTAAAAACAAAGCAAGTATAAAAGTGATGGAGATTGATATGATGAGAATAGACCCGGGGGCCATAGGTTTCACTAGTGGCTTCTCTCAAGAGCATAAGTATTCTATGGTGGGTGAACAAATTACTGTTGAGCAATTGTGAGAATTGAGCATAGTTATGAGTATATCTAGGTATGATCATGTATATAGGCATTATGTCCGAGACAAGTAGATCGAAGCGATTACGCATCTACTACTATTACTCCACTCATCGACTGCTATCCAGCATGCATCTAGAGTATTAAGTTAAAACAGAGTAACGCCTTAAGCAAGATGACATGATGTAGAGGAATAAATTCATGCAATATGATAAATACCCCATCTTGTTATCCTCGATGGCAACAATACAATACGTGCCTTGCAACCCTTTCACATCCTTTGGGTAAGGACACCGCAAGATTGAACCCAAAGCCATGCACTTCTCCCATTGCAAGAACTACCAATCTAGTTGGCCAAACCAAGCGGATAATTCAAGAGACTTGCAAAGATAACTCAATCATACATAAAATAATTCAGAGAAGATTCAAATATTATTCATAGATAAGCTGGATCATAAACCCACAATTCATCGGTCTCAACAAACACACCGCAAAAAAAGAAAATTACATCGAATAGATCTCCACGAGAGGGGGAGAACATTGTATTGAGATCCGAAAAGAGAGAAGAAGCCATCTAGCTACTAGCTATGGACCCAAGGTCTAAAGTAAACTACTCACACTTCATCGGAGAGGCTATGGTGTTGATGTAGAAGCCCTCCGTGGTGGATGCCCCCTCGGCGGAGCTCGAACAGGCCCGAGATGGGATCTCGTGGATCTGAGGAAGTTGCGGCGGTGGAATTAGGTTTTGGCTCCTGTTACGATCGTTTGGGAATGCGAGGGTATATATAGGAGGAATGAGTACGTCGGTGGAGCAACAGGGGCCCACGAGGTGGGCGCCCTAGAAGCGCGCCCCCCCTCGTGACCGCGTCTGCTACTTCTTGGAGTAGGGTCCAAGTCTCCTGGATCACGTTCGGTGAGAAAATCACGTTTCCGAAGGTTTCATTCCGTTTGGACTCCGTTTGATATTCCGTTTCTTCGAAACACTGAAATAGACAAAAAACAACAATTCTGGGCTGGGCCTCCGGTTAATAGGTTAGTCCCAAAAGTAATATAAAAGTGGAAAATAAAGCCCATTATAGTCCAAAACAATAGATAAAGTAGCATGGAGCAATCAAAAATTATAGATACGTTAGTGACGTATCAGAGACCATCCACTTGCCCTGACCACCGGATCTGGACATGGTTGCTGGGGTGGAAAGGAGATTGGAACTTGGGCGCTGGAGCTCGAGATCGGGAAGGCAGAGACGGAGAGAAAGCGCGAGAAGAGGAAGAGGGGATCCTTATCCTCTTATAAAGGCAGCAAACATTAAACGCCTCCTCGCTCGCCTTAAGATTCGCCTATTCCCAATGGTTGTGCAAGTGGCTTAGTTGGGTTACCCATGCCTGCATTAATAAGAATCCCCCAATGAGGGGACACGATCTCTGCTTCGACAAGACGTACCAATAGCAACCGCGTCTCACAACATGGGGTGGCAGATGAAAAACGGTTCAAGATTATAACCGGACAGGCGTAGCGTCATAAAAACTATCAGCAGATTAGACTCATGCAAATATTATATTCTCTCTGCGGTTGTGTGTGGAATGTGTTGCAGGTCCGGATACAACCGTTGCATCCTAAGACTATCTTGGAGTTCGGAAGGAGGGGAACCCGCCTTGCAATGCCGAAGACAATCTACGCACCGGACTCCTCGTCATTGAAGCTAGGTTCAGGGGCTACTGATGGAGTCCTGGACTAAGGGGTCCTGAGGCGTCCAGCCTGTTACTCATTGGGCCGGACTGATGGGCTGTGAAGACACGAAGACCGAAGACTATACCCGTGTCCGGATTGGACTCTCCTTGGCATGGAGGGCAATCTTGGCGACCAATTATGAAGATTCCTTCCTATGTAACCGACTCCATGTAACCCTAGATCCCTCTGGTGTCTATATAAACCGGAGGGCATAGTCCGGACAGGACAGATTCATTACCATATACACATAGGCTAAACTTCTAGGGTTCAGCCATTACGATCTCGTGGTAGATCAACTCTTGTAACACTCATATTCATCAAGATCAATCAAGCAGGAAGTAGGGTATTACCTCCATAGAGAGGGCCCGAACCTGGGTAAACATCGTGTCCTCCGTCTCCGGTTACCATCAATACTAGACGCACAGTTCGGGACCCCCTACCTGAGATCCACCGGTTTTGACACCGACACCTGGTCCGGAACGTATAGCCGGAGACGAGTCCGGAGTTCCATTGACACAAACATTGCAGAATGTCGAGTCCATGTGCGGCTCCAAAGCCGTTGACTTTGTGGCCTTGGAGGGCGCGATCTGCTTTGGTTCTAAAGCCGTTGCAGCAACAGGATCCATCTCCTGGACGTAATCCGATAGCATATTTAGGTCATCTTCATCGAAGCGTGGGGAAGCAATCGCCGCGGTCTCGAATCCATTGAAGATTTAGTCTCCACGGATATCCGCGACGTAGTACAAGCTTCCAAATCTGACCTGGTGGCCAGGGGCGTAGCTATCAATCTGCTCCAGATGGCCAAGTGAGTTGGCCCATAGTACGTAGCCGCCGAACACGAAGATCTGTCTGGGGAGGAAGGTTCCTCCTTGGACGTCGTCATTATCGATGATTGAAGGGGCCATCAAACCTTTCATCGATGGCACAGTGGAACTCTCAATGAAAGCACCAACGTCGGTGTCAAAACCGGCGGATCTCGGGTAGGGGGTCCCGAACTGTGCGTCTAGGATCGATGGTAACAGGAGATGGGGGACACGACGATGTTTACCCATGTTCGGGCCCTCTCTATGGAGGTAATACCCTACTTCCTGCTTGATTGATCTTGATGAATATGAGTGTTACAAGAGTTGATCTACCACGAGATTGTAATGGCTAAACCCTAGAAGACTAGCCTATGTGGATATGGTAATGAGTCTGTCCCTATCCGGACCATGCTCTCCGGTTTACTTCCTGCTTGATTGATCTTGATGAATATGAGTGTTACAAGAGTTGATCTACCACGAGATCGTAATGGCTAAACCCTAGAAGACTAGCCTATGTGGATATGGTAATGAGTCTGTCCCTATCCGGACTATGCTCTCCGGTTTATATAGGCACCGGAGAGATCTAGGGTTACATGGGGTCGGTTACATAAGAGGGAATCTTCATAGTCGGTCGCCTAGCTTGCCTTCCACGCCAAGGAGAGTCCAATCCGGACATGGGTATAGTCTTCGGCCTTCATATCTTCACAGCCCATCAGTTCAGCCCATGGATAACAGGCTGGACGCCCGAGGACCCCTTAGTCCAGGACTCCCTCATCCCCCGGGTCGCCTTCCCTGTTTGACCGACCCCGTCGCTACAGGGGTGCGGTTGCCCTGGACCGCCTCGCCGTCGATGGTCAGGGAGGGGATAAGAGCGCCCCCTCCGGCTCATCGAGTCCTCCCCCACCTACCTCCACCCACTCCCAGATTCCCCTCGCCCTCTCCGCCTGCTCGTCACCTCTCCCCCTCATTCCCCATCCACCTCTGACCGCCATCGCTGCCACGTCTTCGTCATCTCCGCGGCCACCATGCCTTCGACGTGGCCTGGCCGTGCTCGTCGGCATCACCGTGGACTGTCGCGTCCTCTGGAGCCACTTGAGGGAGCCGGGGAGCTCTGCATCGCCGAACACGTCGTCATCTTCCTCGGGTCGCCGGCGGTCCGCTTCTTCCTCGGCGATGTTCTTCTACTCCTAATCTCCCAAGGGCCATCTTGCGTGCCGCATGGTGAGCTCCTCCGTCTCCTATTCCCCTTCTTTTAGCCTCTTCATGTGCCGAGGCTAGCTGCTGTTGCGCCCGAGCTCTGTTCGCCGCCGACGAGCTCGTGGCCGTGGCCATGGCCCTTGTCACGCTCGCCCGAGGCCTCCGCCATGCTCCTGGTGTTCCCATGAGCCCAACGCGCACACGCGCGAGCCTCCCCGTCCCCCTAGCGCCGTGCTTGTCGAGAACCTGAATGCGCTTCCGTCGTAGCTCATCCCCGGCGTCTTTTCTGGCCTCGCCAGCTGCGGTCGATGCCACCATTCAACGCGGCGCACGACGCTTGTTCGAACGGACCCAACCGCGCGCCAACCGGCACCACAGAATGCTTTTCCGACGAGGCCGAGTGCCCTCCGCCGCGTTTTCATGCTCGCCGTCATTCAGTCGCTAGCTGGCCGATGTGGCAAGGCCAGGCCCCATCTCTGGGTGGCTGACCGTGCGCCCCACGGGTCCTAGTTGATTGGGTTGACCCAGTCAACTGCTGACTGGGCTGCCCAGTGAGACTGACATGTGGGCCCCACTTGTTTAAAACGTTTTAAAAACAAATAAATTTTCTAATTAAAATATGTTAATTAATTAGTAATTAGTTAGTCACTCACACCGGGAGCCCACCTTTCTAATTAGCCCATTAGTTTAGTTTAAATTATTATTAGACTAATAGAGGCTGACATGTGGGTCCCACTGGACCCACAGGTCAGGTTTGACCCTGGTCAGCGAGTCTATTGATTGCTGATGTCATCCCCACGCAATGCTGACATCATAATGAATTTCTGTTAATTTGAATAATTCCAGAAATTACTTTAACCTTTAAAAATTCGTAGAAATTAAACCGTAACTGGGATGAAAATGTTTTCTACATTAAAGTTTCTCAGAACAACGAGAGGGAGCCGAATACGTGGTCTGTTTACCTGTTAGATGCCTCTAACTATCTTAACATGGAACTTTCCCCCTCCGGTCATCTGTTGGACACAGGTCCAGAACCGGGAAAACATTCCCGGTTGAATTGCCCCTTCACCTTTATCGTGTAGCCATACATTAGGTCACACCCGGCACAGCATATTGCCATGTTATACTTTGTGATGCTATGCTTGCTTTATAATTATTGTTTCTTCCCCCTCTTCTCTCCGGTAGACCCCGAGACCGATGCCGCCCCTGTGATCGACTACGTCGACAACGGCACTTCTTCCTTTTCAGCAGAGCTTCCATGCAAGTCCCCCCTTTGATCATCCCGATATCGCCCATTCCATTCTCTCATGCTTGCATTAGGTTTTGCTACTGTAATTTTTTGCTCCTATTCTGATGCATAGCCTGCTTTTGTACCTGCTATTGTACCTTACATGCTTATCCTAAACTTCTTAGTATAGGTTGGTTAGTGATCCATCAGTGACCCCCACCTTGTCCTTGTTGCCCCTGCTTCATCATCGAAGACCCAATCAACGGGATCGAAGACCAGGCCCCAGCACCGCACATCATTTTCCCCTTAATTGCTCGACACTACTGGATTACTATCGAGTGCCGAGGGTGAGACCTCATCAGCACTTCTGATGTTAACCCTATAGTGTAGCTATTCGGTCGTGGTCATCGAGGGTGATTCCGCCTTAACCACTTCCGATATGACTCTATCATGCAACCCCTCAAGTGTGAACCTCGAGGGTTGTTGGGGATGTAACTACTGAATATAAACCGCCCTGAAGGGGCCGGTTTACCCTCGGCCATAATTGGGGCCCACGAAGACTCAGAAGGTGGCAATTGCTGTATAGCTTAGAGGCCCGGAGCCCAGGAGCGAATTAGGGCCCATAATGGTAAAACCGCCATAACCATGTAACTTGTGTTTTAAGATAAGAGAAAGAAGAGACCGAGCCGGACACTTGTATGAGCCGGCCTCAGGACTCTGTAGACCGGCCGGACGTCAACCCGTGTATATAAGGGGACGACCCGGCGGCGGTTTGAGGACAGACAACAACAATTCAAGGCTTAGGCGAAGCTATTGCTCCCTAGTCGCCGAAATCACATAAATCCCATCACAAACTAGACGCAGGCTTTTACCTTCATCGAAGGGGCCGAACTAGTATAAACTCTCGTGTCTTTGCGTCCTCTTTAACCCCTCTAAGTTAACCCGTACGATGGCCCCGCGACTAAGTCCTTTCATGAGGACATCTGCCGTGACAATTCCACGACAGGTGGCGCCCACCGTGGGGCTATCGCACGATGGTTTGATGATCTTAGAGGGCAAGTTCGAAGGACTCGAAGGCTATGCTGTGGGCCGGATGACCAAGAGTCATCGCGGCAAGCTCTATATTGACGATGCAGGCTGGGGCCCCGAGGCCGGCTCGATTGAGTACGGGTACCGGGTCCCCTTTGGTAGCATACACGTGTTCATCGGCAAGATCGGTGAGCCGTGGCTCGAGCCGGACATCTGCACCGACCTCGTCGAGACGGCTCGTGGGCGAAACCTGCCCCGCTAAACCGGTACATCAAGCGTGCTTCGTGGGAGTCATCCACGGAAGAAACTACGAGGACGGATCAGCATCGGTGGCGAAACTGTTGTCTACTCGGATGACGAGTCATCATTGGAGAGACCGAATCTCTGTACCACCGCAAGATGGCCGGATTGGGGCTGTTCCGATGGTGGCGATTCCGGACCCTTTGATCTGCCCAACCGGGTTGGAATATTCATGGCCGGTACACAAGCGACGCTTCACTCCTCAACCGTCGCGACAATGGTCGCCGGTTCGACAACGGCGGTGGCAGCCGGGGCAGGAGGCCCTGTGCGCCCGCCGGCTCAAGTTTTATCAGAACTATTTGATGCGTTGGCTGTGCTCATGGCAGATGCTAACCCGGCAGATCAAGATCTGCATAACGCAGAGATTGCAAAGGTGAAGGAACAAATCACTCAGGCTAAAGCGGATCTGGCAGCTGAGGCGCTAGGATGGTGGCAGAGCGGGCCGCTTTGGATGCGAGGGCTTATAGGCTCATCTTTGGATCGTAATGCGTCGCATGAAGTCATGAAAAGAAAGTCTGATCCCGTTTGCCCTCGGTTTTCGAGGGAAGAGACCTCTTCAACACCCCAGAGCGAGGACTAGTAATCCGCCGTCGGTGGTGAACCGGGCGGAAGCTTAGACGGGCGCTACCGATTCAGCCTCATGTGATAGATCTACCTCGCCATCATGCCGCGGCGCCTCAAGCTGTGCAAACACCTCCAGTCACTACTCCAACCCGATGGATAACCTTGTTGCGGGGCGGCGCGGTTGAGGCGATTCAATCGAAGGCGATTCACCACAAAGGTGGAAACACGCCCGGGTCAAAGAGCTCCTTAGGACGGCTCTGGTCCAACAGAAGCGAATTCAAACAGCCGCGGTCGGATCCACTCCACCCCCGCCCGAGCCGGAGCTATAGCGAGCATGCAGATGAACCGCCGTGTCAAGTAATGCGCTGTGTGGTGTACCCAGCAGCAACAACCGGCGGGTGGTTTCGGAAACGCTCAAGAGGTGGTGGACCGGGCCAGGCACGAGGGGGGCCGAGTTAGCGACAAAGATCAAGATTATCAGCTTGCGCGGTTTGACCGACTATCTTCGAGCACGGAGTTACATCTAGTTCTTTGGGGTGCCTTGCCTCATCCCCGCTTTTACGCAATATACGCTTGCCCAAAGATTTCAAGGGGCCACGCAAGGTGCCCAATTATCTTGCCGATCTGGCTCCGAAGCATGGATAGAAAGCTATGAGATGGCCATGGAGATCTTTGGATGTGGATGAAGCTGCATGTGCAAAGTATTTTACCATGATGCTTGAAGGCATGGCCCGTACTTGGTTGAAAAACTTGCCACCCAATTCCATCAGTTCATGGACCCGATTGCGGACCGGTTCATTCAGAATTTCAAAGACACTGTAAGCAGCCCATGTCCGTGGTGGACTTGGCGGCTTGTGTCGGTGAGGAGAATCCACAACCCATTGGGTGTGCCGCGTTTCAGAAGTTCTACATTCTTTAGACCGGATCAACACTGATTCTGCAATCTTAACCCTAGAGGGCAACTGCCGGTTCGAACCTTTAAAATTGAAGCTGGATCGCATGAAGCGTTTTTGCAATGACATGGGCACTCTCATGGGCGTTTTAGTGAAGTATGCTGATTCTGATAGTACCAAGGATCCCGAGTCCGAGGAGGATGAAACAGGGAAGGGAAAACAAAACAGCAACTCCAGAGGCTAGCAGCATCACTCGACAGGTAATGGAGGAAACAAGCGTAAGGCGAATGGTAACATGGGCTTTGTAGCCAACACCAACGCGCAGGACAAGGGCCAACGGCGCAAGGGTAAACATCCGAACCGAGGTGGTGCGCCTAATCACAATCCGGACTGGTTGAATTATCTGTTGAACCAACCTGTCCAAGCATGGGACGAAGGAGGCGCCAAAGAAACCACCTCTGGAAGGATTGTTACATTATGCAGGAGTTCAAAAGTTCCAACGCTTTACGGTATGATCAAGGCCCGTGGCGGTTCGTGGTCCGGCCGATTACGGTGGAGGAAATTTCGGTCTAGAGTTTAATGGTAATCGGTAGGCGTAACAATCGTAACAATCAAAGACAATCGTAACAACCAAGGTGGTTACAATCGGCAGCAGCAACGATCGGGTTATCAAAGCAATCCGAAGCGGTTGAATGGTGGATGATATCACGTCTTCACCACTTGCTTGGACAAGCGAGACCGGAAACTTCGAAGCGAGGCGATCAACGTTGTTGAACCGGCCGTGCCGCATTACCTCTGTTGATCGAGCAGCCTATTGTGTGGAGTAGAGAGGATCATCCTCCCCGGGTTGACAATCCGGGTCAGCTAGCCCTAGTGGTGGCGCCTCAGGTGGGAGGATACAAGTTCACCAAGGTGCTTATGGACGGAGGGAGCAGCATCAACATCCTGTAATATGAGACCTTCCGTCGTATGGGGTTAACGGATAAACATCTCAAGCCGTCCAATACAGTGTTTCGTGGTGTGGTGCCTGGCAAGTCAGCATATCCGGTTGGTAAAATAGCTCTGGAGGTGGCCTTTGGGGATGAACATAACTCCAGATCGGAAACATTGGCATTTGAAGTGGTGAAAATTCAAAGCCCTTACCACGCCCTGTTTGGGCGGCCGGCTTATGCCAAGTTTATGGCGCGACCTTGTTATGTCTATTTGCAGCTAAAAATGTCGGGTCACAAAGGTACGATAACGGTTCATGGGAGCCGCAAGATCGCTTTAGAGTGTGAGGAAGGTGATGCGGCTTACGCAGAGTCGGTTTGTGCCACCGAAGAGCTAAAGTACTATAAAGACAATGTTGATCCGTGGATATGACCCGTTGAAGAAGCCAACTACTGAGCACGATCCGGATCTGAAGTTTAAATCGTGGTGAGACTAAACTTGTTGACTTTGTGCGGTGATTCGTCCAAGCAGTTCATCATCGGTGCTAACTTGGATCCTAAATAGGAAAGCGCGCTCATCGAAGTTCATCCGTGAGAATCGGGACATTTTGCATGGAAGCCTTGACATGCCGGTGTACCGAGGGAACTCGTGAGCACACTCTTAATGTTGATCCCAAGTACAAACCGTAAAGCGGTTCCTTCGCCGGTTTAACGAGGAAAGGCGTAAAGGCCATTGGAGAGGAGGTTGCCGTGCTCTTAGCGGCAGGTTTTATCGTTGAAGTTTTCCATCCAGAGTGGCTTGCTAATCCGGTGCTGGTCCTTAAGAAAACGGCACTTGGCGCATGTGTGTGGATTACGAGATCTTAACAAGGCTTGTCCAGCAGATCCTTTGCCCTCCCGCATTGACCAGATTATTGATGCTACAAATGGGTTGTGAGCGTTTGAGCTTTTGGATGCATATTACGGATATCATCAGATCAAAATGGCGGTTAAGGACCAGGAGAAGACAGCGTTTATCACTCCCTTTGGAGCCTTCGCTATGTGTCTATGCCTTTTGGGCTCAAGAGCGCCCAAGCAACTTATCGGCGTTAACGTCTGAAATTGCTTGCATGAACAGATCGGCCGTAACGTACATGCTTATGTGGATGATATTGTGGTTAAGTCAAGGAAGAAGGAAACACGATTGAGGATTTGAAAGAAACCTTTGACAACTTGCGGGTGTACAAGATGATGCTTAACCCGGCCAAATGTGTTTTCGGTGTTCGCGGGCAAGTTATTGGGTTTCCTTGTGTCCAACAGGGGATTGAAGCTAATCCGGAGAAGATTACAGCTATCACCTCCTGGCTAAGCCAAAGTGTATCAATGATGTCCAGCGATTGGCGGGCGGATTGCCATGTTGAGCGGTTTATCGGCCGCCTCGGAGAAGGCCATTCCTTTGTACCGAATCTTTGAAGAAGACGGATCGGTTTATGCGAGTTCACCGCCCGATGAAGCATTGGAGGATTTAAAGCGGCAATTGGCCAACCCGCTTTGTTCTCGCCGCTCCCATTGACAAAGAGCCGCTTACGCTATATGTTGCTGCTAATGCCGTGGCAGTTAAGCGTAGCCATTGTGGTAGAGCGGAAGGAGGCGGGAAGGAGCATCCAGTTCAACGTCCGGTTTATTATATCGGCGAGGTGCTTATTGAGTCCAAGCGAGATATCCGCATTGGCGTAAGCTGGTGTATGGAGTTTTATGGCGTCGGATGTCAAGCAGTATTTTCAAGGGCATCCCATCACAAAGGGTCGATTCAGCTCCCTTAGGTGATATCATCTGAACCGGAGGCGATGGCCGGATTGCTAAGTGGGCCATAGAGCTTGGGCCGACGGTTTAAGGTATGTACCTCGGACGGCGGTAAAATCGAGCACTTGTGGATTTCATTAACGATTGGACGGAGTTACAAGCGCTGAAGAAAAGCCGGATCATACCTATTGGACCATCCACTTTGACGGGTCCAGGCAGTTGGAGGGCTCGGGGGCCGGAGTTGTGTTAACTTCCCCACGAGGTGAAAAGTTTTGTTACGTCCTCCGCTTAATGTTCCCTTGTACTAACAATGCAGCTGAGTATGAAGCCTTGCTCCATAGTCTTCGAATGGCTAAGGAGATGAATCTAAGCCGGGTTAAGTGCTTCGGTGACTCGGACTTGGTGGCCCAACAAGTGTCAGACACTTGGGATTCCAAAGACCCACTCATGGCTGCATATCGTCGGGAGGTGGATGTTGTTGCAGGTCATTTTAAAGGCTATCAAGTGGACCATGTGGATCGTCGGAAGAACGAAACGGCGGACGCTTTAAGCCGGTTGGGCTCTCAACGCAAGCCGGTCCCGCCCAATGTCTTCCTTGACGTACTGCACAACCCGTCAATCAAGCTCCCCGATGAAGCAGATTTGGCTATTCCTGATCCGGAGGCTCTGTTGGTGGCAGCCCTGCATGTCATTCCGGATTGGACGCTCCCTTATTTGGCGTACATGAGCCGGGGCGAGTTACTAGAAGATGAGATGTTGGTCCGACAGATAGTTCGGCGGTCTAAGTCTATGACCATTGTTAATGGTGAGTTGCATCATTGCGATTAAGGTGTCGGGGCGTTTCAACGCTGTGTGTCCCCGAGGAAGGCTGTGAAATATTGCGTGAGATCCACGAAGGGGACTGTGGTCACCACGCGGTTCAAAATCCTTGGTGGCTAAGGCGTTTCGCCATGGTTTTATTGGTTGACTGCCCATCTTGATGCGGAAGATCTGGTCGAGGCGATGTGATGGTTGCGGAAGTTTTCTAGGCGTGCTCATATACGGCCCAAGAATTGAGGATGATTCCAATTACTTGGCCATTTGCGACTTGGGGTTGGATATGGTTGGACCTTTCAAAAGGTCCAAGGACAAGAAAGACCCACCTGTTGGTGGCGGTTGACAAATTTACAACCGGTAGAGGCGTAACACATTAGCAAGTGTGATGCGGCCACGGCGGTTCAGTTCATCAAAAAGGTGATTTTACGGTTTGGTTTTCCACACAGTATCATTACATATAATGGTACCAATTTGTCCAAAGGTGCCATGAAGGAGTTCTGCGAACGTGAGCACATCCGGCTTGACAGCGTTTCTTGATAGCTCACCCACAGTCCAATGGTCAAGCGGAAAGAGCCAATCAAGAGATCTTGAGAGGCATCAAGCCCGGCTTATGGTCCCTTTGCGAGGACGCCGGGTTGTTGGGTAGAAGAGCTACCGTGCGTGTTATGGAGTATAAATACTACCCCTAACAGATCCACTGGATACACACCGCTTTTTATGGTCTATGGAGCGGAGGCGGTCCTCCCCAGCGATATCCGTCATGACTCGCCTCGTGTGGCAGCCTATGTTGAGGCAGATAACGAGGCAGCGCGGCAGGACGCTTTGGATCGACTGGATGAAGAACGAGATATGGTGGCTGCTCGCTCGGCGATTTACCAGCAGGATCTTCGTCGGTATCACAGTCGACGGGTCAGAACCAGAACCTTTCAAGAAGGAGACTTGGTGCTTCGGCTTATTCAAGACCAGAAAGATATGAACAAGCTATCCCCACCTTGAGAAGGGCCTGTTGTGGTCAGCAAGAATCTGCACAACGGGTCATACTATCTGATTGATGTTCGAGAGCATAAAGACTCACGCACGTCAGAAGAGGAGACCAACAGGCCGTGGAACATAGCTCATCTTCGGCCTTATTATACCTGAGCCATCGGCTCTCCTTATGTACATATTATGACAATGTATATACTATGAATAAAAGCAATAAACCGGAGCCCGGCTAAAGCGGGGTATCCGTTACTGTAAAATCCGGCTTGGGTACATGGAGTTGTTGTCTTAAAAGCGGCCTCCGGTTTATCCCTTGAGCTTGCTCTTGAAGCTTTTAGATGTCACTTGGGGGCTTGGTCGTATCCAGACCAATGCCACACCTCTTGATGGGCGAAAGCCACTAGATCACTTGGGGACATGGTCAAGTCTGAACCGATCACGCCTCTTGATCGGCCCTAAGGCCATAGAGTCACTTGGGGGCTTGGTCGAACTCAACCATTGCCACGCCACTTGATCGGCATAATGCCACGATTTCAGTTGGGGACCTGGCTGACTTGAACCGTAGCTACACCTTATGGGGAGCTTGGTCGTGTCCGACCATGGTAATACCATCTGATCGGCTCAGTAAAGCCTCTTTTTGCAAATTGTTATTTGATTCTTTGTTGCATTTTTAAACCGATAACATTTTTTCAAACCGGTTCAACCAGCCAATTGACGGCTTTCGGCTTATTTTAATCCGGAAATAACTTTTCCGGTTTGATTTTTCCTGTTAACATCCCATTATGGAGTAACAGGGGGCTTAACATGACCCGGCATGGTTTACATGGTAAACCGGCATTATAAACACAGGAGCTATTTTCTCCTTTGACGGTAATGGTTTATACAACCTCCGCTTCCAGGTTGGCTAAGCCAACTTCATGCCCGATTTGGCAGGTATTTTTGTATCACAAAATTTTGATCATATACCTCAATATTTCCTTACATATACATATGAGCATCACAAGCCGGTGGCGACACAAGCCGCCGTGTGATTTAATTTGTGATTGCAGCAATATAGATTGAAGGTTTCGATTATTCAATCAAAAGTATCGGCACCTCTGCGCTTGAAGGTTCTGATCGAAGGCATAAAGGCATATTCAAAAACAAAAGTGCTGGCTATTCTATTACAAGGCCTTCCGAGGCCCAAACATTTCGAATAGGCGTTATGACTAGCAACTTATGATGCATCAACCGCTTGACGGATTAAGCTTCCTCGCCGGGTTGGCGTGAAGAAGATGGGTCGTCTGGCGTCGGTTCAGCTTCTTCCTCTTCATCACGCAATGGCGGAAGTCATTGGTAGACGATCAATCCGGTTTAAAGCACGAAAGACAGCCTCTTCACTTATAAGCTCAGCCGGATCAACGTCGAGGGCATAAGTGTGCTTACGGATTGGAGGAACAAGGTTACGCACTTACGGAATGACAAATTCCACCGCTTTGTTGTTTGCATCATAGAAAGAAGCGGTAAACCGCCAGGTTGGCTTCTGCTGCCAGTTGACTCGCCAGAGGACGCATCTCCTTTGTTATCCGTTTGAGGGCATTATTATCAAAGGCTTCGCCATTTTCTTGAGCGCTGGGGAAACCCTTGGCTATGTCAATTTGGATCAAGGTCCGCTATCCATGCTTTGGCGCGAGTTAGAGCCAATAAAGTGCCAGCCCGGGCCGCGGATCGTTTCAACTCTTCAAGTTGTGCCGGGATCATGGACAGCCGGTCTAGTGTATCTTTGATCAAAGATGGAGCTGCATTATCATACGATGTCGCACATATGACTCGCTGGGTGCGGTATCTGATTGCTCAATCAGCGTGTATACAGCCTTGAGCTTCTTCCGCATATCAGAGCCTAGATGAGCAATACGCTTCCCTACACCGGTTTAAGACAGCTCAGGTTAAACTGGCGGAAATATAAAAACGGAATAGTAATCAGTGAAAAATCTCTTACCAAAGATCGCAGAGGTCATGGCATTAATTTGGCGCTTTAGTCCGGTGAGCTCTTCTGTCACCGGTTTAAGAGCCGGCAAAGATCTTCCGCCCGCTTTAGCAAACCAGCCTTCTCGGTGTCGATTGGCCTGCTTTCGGATTTATACCACTCCTTGAGCTGCTCCATAGTGGTCAAGGCAGTTTTCAATTCATCCTTGGCCTTGGTGGCTTCGCTTGTTGAGTCTTCAGATTGGCACGAAGGTCCTTGAGCTGTACGGTTTCTTTGGTATATCTCACTCGATACAAAATGGATCACGTTAGTTGTTTCATTATGAAGTCCCAAGCTCAATACTGGTATTCAACTTGGCACTTGGGGGCTAATGGCTAATTGATCTCATCTTGCTATGGTGATACATGTTAAGTCCCGTTTAACTATGCTAAGTTGAACCGGCCCTTGGGGGCTACAAAGACCGAAGTTTGAGACGTATGAGTTTTATATTAAGTCGGTTTAACTATGCTCAGTTGAACCGCCCTTGGGGGCTACTACACAACAAAAGTACAAGAGAGGCATAACTCCTTACCTCATAGCGTTCCTTCATACGATTCACCGGACCGCTTCAAGTCACGACTGGTGTAGAGTCGGTTCAGGAAGCCGGAGTGAAGTTCTTGGGCAGAGAAATTATCATAAGCTGACAGATCAGTTTTTCCCTTCTATTTACTCATGGCAGTAGACTCTTCCTTGGCGCTGTGTTTTGATAAAGTGACCGGATTGCCAGGGGCGGTATAGGCGGTGCCCGTCACTACGACATCATCATCTTTGGCCGGGCTGGCCGGATTGGCATTCTTCCTTGGGCTTGGTGTTTTCACACGGGCTCGGCGTTTCAAAGAATCGCTACTGTTCCGCTGCAGGACTCGGTGGAGCAGGATGTGAGGTTTCCACTTGGGCATCCGGTTCAACCTCTGGCGGATTAGCATTGTCGTCTTGGTTCAACCCGCGAACTGTTTTTTGCAACTTCAGGCTTTTCGCCATGGTGCTCTGGGGTCTTCTCCGGATCAGCATCCACAGTAGGGTCAAGGGTTTTCGCCTTCTTACTTAAGAGAGCCTTGGTGCTGCAATATTCAGAGTTAGAGCGTGATGAACCGACAAATGCGAAGAAAAAAAAAGAGCATTATGCTTACCCCGCAGCAACTTTAAGAGGAGGCAGTTGAGTGGTTGATGAACCGCCAGATGAGTTGGAAGAGGCCTGATAATTCGGATCAGACGGATTGAGAGGACATCGGAAGAAACCTTTCAAAGGATAACGCTTTTCAGGAGAACAAATCACCTCTGGACGACGCTTCCGGGTTGGGGTGTCAGGTAAACCGGACGATGTAATTTGTTGACCGCTGTGTCGGGTCGTACGGCGCTCTTACACTGCTGTGTCTTCAAAGAAAGGTTCGGATTCAAATGAGAACGGGAGTGAGATTTTTTCACTTTCCGGACTGTGCGGCGAATTCTTTTAACTGGCACAAGATCAGATTCGGAAGAAAGAAGGATTACCTCAACAGGATCGGCATGACTAGCTTCAGCATCATCCTGGGAATTGAAAGCTGTCAATAGGATGAAGGATAAAAGGGGACAAAGTAAATCAAGCTTTACCTCAGCTTCTGAATCTTCTTCTTCCGGCGGATCAGAAGACTCGGCGGTTTTCCTCTTACCAGCTTTCTTGGTGGTCTTGGATTTTACACGAGGAACCCGGGCAGGTTTGGTTCGTTTCCAGAAGGAGCTGTTAGCCTGAGAAGTAACAAGGATTAATATATATCTATAAGGCGGTAATATCAGAAGAGAGATGAGCGGAGCCTTACCGCAGGCGGTTTGTTGGAAACACGGAATGGGGCCAACCCGGTTTGGCTGCAGACGGAGATCGGCTCATCGAGCATCTTCTTCACTGTCTCAGTGACTTCAAGCTCAGTTATTGGTAGCTCGTGACGTCTTTGAGGGTCTTTGACGCTATCAGTGTATTCGTGCATCAATCCGGGGCGGCGGCTTAATGGCAAGATGCCCCAAGAAACCCAACATCGAACAAGGTCAATACCAGTTAAGCCATTGGCCATTAGAGCCCGGAGTTTGATAATTTGAGGCGCAAAATTCTTCCGTTACGTGGCGTTCAAGCGTAAAGGCAATGGGTGATGGTTGCTAAGCGGTGAGGGCGGTAGCTCGGCAAGGGGTTCTCGCTGTTAGGAGCGGTATTCGGCAATAGAACCAGGTTTGGTTCCAATCTTTCGGATGGCTATGGTGTTTCGCGTGAAGAAAGTCTACTTCCTTCCTTTTACGGATTGAAACGCCACCCAGTTCCGTGTTAGGACCATCGAGAAAACTTCAGACGGCGGTTCAAATGAAAGAAATCCGAAACAGCTCCACAGATGGTTCTTCTTGAAGATAGACTTCACAGAAAACTTGGAAATTGCATATATTGGACACAGAGTTCGGACCAATATCTTGTGGATGGAGTTGGAAACTTGCGAGGACATCCCGGAAGAATTTTGATCTGGGTGGGCTGAATCCCCGGTCTAAGTGCTGCATAAATACAATTACTTCTCCTTCTTGAGGTTCAAGAGGGCATTCGGCATCCGGAACACGCCAATGGAGGACATTTTTGGAGGCTAAAGCGCCGGTGGTGACATATCCATTGAGTTGCGTCTCAGTGATCTTGGACCGGACCCAATTGCAAGCTGAGAATTGTTTGGCCATTCGGAAGAAGAAGCTGCGAAAGGAAAAGAAAAAAGCGGTTCACCGTTAACGGTTCGAACATATTATACAATGCTAAACCAACAATTGGCGATCGGTTCCAATTTCGGTTTAGCGAGGACTAATGGAGTATGGCGGATTAGCTATCAAAAAATTAAACCGCCCTTAGGAGGAAGAGACAGAACTGGAAAATCTGCTAAGTGTGGACAGAAACAGGTTTCACATATGAATGGAGTTAATTTGGATCTACCGAATATTCAGTAAGAAAAAATTTCTGCGACCCATGCAAGCCTTATAAAGGGCAGGGAAGTTCGTGCGTTCTAACAAGAGGGTCTGAACAAAAAGAAAGATGTGCAAAGTGCTAAGCTGAAGGCGGAGCAGTTACTACACAGGATATATGCTACGGTTGGATTAGAAAGCCATGGCAGAGCAGGTATGAAGAGACTAGGGATGAACACCTATGAACGACAATATGAACAGGAGCCTCAAGATGCAGATCTAGGGCATGAGGAGGAACCTTACCCGATGCACGTAACAGCGGAGGAGCGCCGAGAGTCTCTCGGTACAACCAGGTTGATGCTGTGACCTTGCACCGACGCTGGCGTCGGAGGTCGGAGGCGACGGCGGAGCTTGAGCTGGAGCGTCGCGAGGAGGAAGAAGCGGAAGGAGGAAGAAGAGAAAGGGCCTTCCGGTCTATTTATAATGAGACGGAGTAATTAACAGCGAGAATGGAGGAGTTGAAAGCGGCAGCCAGGCGCGGTCGCCTCGATTTCTGGGATAGTATTAAATGAAGGGAATCTTATTGTTTGGGCTTCTTTAATAAAGATGACGTCAAGATGCTCTGTTGCTGTGTCGGAGGATGACATCACGGCGGTTTAAGCAGATGGCGGTTTACGAAATATGAAGGAAGATATTCAGAGTTTCCTAAGATGTTGAAGATTAACATGAACAGGTTCAAGTCAATCTGGGGCCTAATGTTGGGGATGTAACTACTGAATATAAACCGCCCTGAAGGGGCCAGTTTACCCTCGGCCATAATTGGGGCCCACGAAGACTCAGAAGGTGGCATTGCTGTATAGCTTAGAGGCCCGGAGCCCAGGGGCGAATTAGGGCCCATAATGGTAAAACCGCCATAACCATGTAACTTGTGTTGTAAGATAAGAGAAAGAAGAGACCGAGCCGGACACTTGTATGAGCCGGCCTCGGGACTCAGAGACCGGCCGACGTCAACTCGTGTATATAAGGGACGACCAGTGGCGGTTTGAGGACGGAACAACAACAATTCGAGGCTTAGGCGAAGCTATTGCTCCCTAGTCGCCGAAATCACATCGATCCCATCACAAACTAGGCGTAGGCTTTTACCTTCATCGAAGGGGCCGAACTAGTATAAACTCTCGTGTCTTTGCGTCCGCTTTAACCCCTCTAAGTTAACCCGTACGATGGCCCCGCGACTAAGTCCTTTCATGAGGACATCTGCCGTGACAATTCCACGACAAGGGTGGTTCCTCTTACGTTAACCTTGATGATTACATCGAGTGGAATCCATCGAGGGTAGTTCCTCAGGGTTCCCCTTGGCGTTAGACACACAGTTACTATGGTTACTATGACTTTACACTGAACCATGTTACTAAAGACGGGTCAGCCCTGAGGTGTACCCATGCTAGCTTAATTGCGAGTGATGTGCGAAAGTGCGTTATATCGACTAGAGGGGGTGAATAGGCGATTTTTAAGAATTCTTCACTGAGGAATTTCAGGGTGAGGAAATTCCTAAGCGAAGAACTACTTGCAGCGAAATAAGTACTCAGATGTATGCATGACATAACATAAACATGGGCATCATGATGAAATTAAAACAGATCTGAGTACGGGAAGCATAAGCACGAGGATAAAATAGGGCGAAGACAAGCGGTGAAGAAATTGAACTGAGGAAATTGAGAAAATCTTCAGTCAAAGTCTTCGAACAGATATGAACAAGAACACAACACAGTAATGAGGAAATGGAAGAGTTGAGGAAATAGAACCAATAGGCTTGGTGAAGACAATGATTTACTAGTTCCAACTACTGTGACAGTTGTACGTCTGGTTGGAGCGGCTAGGTATTCAAACCTGAGGACACACAGTCCCGGACAAAACAGTCCTCACCGTATTCTCCTTGAGTTAAGGTCACACAGACCTCGCCCAATCACTCGTGGTAAGTGTTCAGGTGACTTCCAAACCTTCACAAACTCGGTCACTCGGCGATCCACAATTTCCTCTTGGATGCTCTAGACCATGACGCCTAACCGTCTGGAAGATGCACAATCTTCAAAGGTAACAAGCGTCGGATCCACACAGGATCAATCTCTTCAGTGATGCTCAATCACTTTGGGTTTGTAGGTGTTTGGGTTTGGGTTTTCCTCACTTGATGATTTTCGCTCAAAGTCCTCGGAGGATGGGATGCTCTCAAATGACAAGTGTCAGTTTCTCTCCGAGCAGCAAACCAGCTAGTGGTTGTAGGGGGCAGCTATTTATAGCCTAGGGAGCAACCCGACATGATAAGACATAAATGCCCTTCAATGATATCACCGTTAGGTGGGAAGACATTTTGGGACAGCTGGCGCATAGCACAGCAACGGTCGGAAATTTGACTATCAAATTCCTCAGGGCTATCATGTTCCTCACTTGTAGGAAATCCGCACTAGCGAATTCCTACCTCCTCAGTCAGAACGAATTCGTTAGAGACCAGAAGAACCTCGTCTTTGTCACTAAGGAAATTGACTGAACTGTATGAGATCTCCAATGGCTTCACTCAAAGGGATTGGTAGGTGTAGGGTTTTGAGTTGAGCATCACATGGAAATTTTCCTTAGTATTTCCTCGACCCCTTTAACAGTACGGTGTGTCCTATGACTCAAGAAAGAGAAAATGAAACTATGAAAACAAAAGTCTTCACGCTTCATGTTCCTCGAATGAATACCAAGTCTTCAAGGTCACACCAATTTCTTCACTTTCAAAGTCTTGAAATCCAAAGTCTTGATCGAAGAACTTCATTTTAGGGGTCGACTTTCTCTGTAAATATCAAACTCCTCATAGACTTATAGACATGTGTATACTCATAAACGCATCAGTCCCTTAACCTATAAGTCTTCAATACACCAAAATCACTAAGGGGCACTAGATGCACTTACAGTCTCCCCCTTTTTGGTGATTTATGACAATATAGGTTAAGTTTTCAACGGGGATAAACATATGAAGTGTAAATACTAATATTTGAGGAATTTGATTGCAAGATATAGAAGAACTCCCCCGGAAGATGTGCATAGTGAGGAATTTGCTTTTGAAGCAATGCACACTTGAAGAGTAGAATCATGGAGATCTCCCTGTATATCTTGTAATTCATACACACATTTGACATATAATATGAAGAATTTGAAATGCATGATAAAATATGGTGACTGATGTAATTCAGCATGCGTGCATTAACATATATGAGGAATAAGAATGTAGAAGAACACATCAAAAGTATCAGACCACCATCGGGTTTAAGTTTACAACTCGATCAAATAAAGTCTCAGAAGAACGGGAGTTGTAACTTAGGAAAAACACCCATATAGGTAGACCCGCTTGAAGACTAACTCAAATTTCTCCCCCTTTGTCATTGAATGACCAAAAGGATTGAAAAATGAGGACTAACGCCCCTGAAGAATATCATGTTGATGGAGGAGCGCCAGCGTAGATGGGGTTGTTGTTGTAGTAGGGCCTGCCGCAGTGTCTTCCAAGTCTTCATGCTCATCGGTTTCGCGTGATGAAGAATAGGAGCTGGCCACCAAGGATTGACCTTCTTGAATTTCTTCGGTGCAGGTGCACACCAGTCAAAGTCCTCCTTGAGACCCATTTGCTTCAGATCTTCTTCACCATACAGATGTGATAAAATAGCACAGGTGCGACCGAAGACTTCATGGAGGTAGAAATGGTTTTTCTTCACTGCATTGTGTGTAGCAGTCATGTTGTGAAGAATAGAGCCAAACTGGCACTTAACCCATTTGTGGTTTTGATCCACCTTTTGGTGAAGACTGAGGAGAAGCTCACGGTCAGTCATCACTCTTGGAGCTATGGCTTGAGGATTTGGCTTTGAAGCATTGGCGGCAGAGTCATGAGTGGCAGAGTCATCATTGGTGGAATAAGATGCCGCTTTGCGAAACTGACCATCCAATGGACGAATGCCTTCATCAATAATAGCAGGTGCCTTGCCCTTTTCATCAGCTGAGGAATATGTTCGCTTGAGGACTTCAATTGGGGGCAAGTAGCTAAGGTGATTCTGAAAATCAGCCCTGTAGTTGAGTGAAGACCTTGTTCTAAGGAATCTCATAATCCAAGGAGCATAAGGCTTCAGCTCAAACAGAGAGAGTGCAACATTTGCCAGAGTCCTCATGAAGAAATCATGATAGTTGACAGGAATGCCATGCATGATATTGAACAGAAGATTCTTCATGATGCCAACAACTTCCTCATCAGTCGAGTCATGGCCTTTGATAGGACTCAAAGTCTTCGTCAGAATGCGATAGATAGTCCGAGGCACATAGAGCAATTCCTTCACGAGGAATTTGGTCCTTGGGGCTTGACCGGGCTTCAGCGGCTTCATTAGTACTTGCATATAATGAGCAGTAAGTTCAGGTTCATGGTACAGACAACGAGCGCCTTCAAGGGGAGGACTGATTGGTAGGGCATGAAGCAATTCAGAGGCTGGTGCTTTGTAGTGAGCATTTTCCGTCATCCAGTCCAAAACCCAAGATTTCACATCGTCAGCATCTCCTGTGATGTGCAGTGTTGCATAGAACTGAAGAATTAGCTCTTCATTCTAATCAACAATGTCAGTGCAAAAGTTGAGCGGTCCTGCATCATGAAGCACACTGAGGACTGGGTGAAGCAAGGCAGTGATTCCATGTCAACATGAGGAATATGCTCATGGTGGAAGACTTTGTCTTTGTTGAAAAGCTGTGAAGAATAGAAATTGTCCTGGCTGGCAGTCCAGAAACGCTTCCTTCTAATACGAGCAGAGTCATATGGGTTATAGTCGGTGAAGAACACATGCTCGCCGAAGAAGTCATCAGCCTTGAATTTCTGCTTCTTGGAGAAGGGATCCTTTGTCTTGGGCTGAGGAGTATCAGTCAGTTGCATCACCACCTCAGGAATTGCAATCTTAGGATCCACAGGCTGAGGAATTTCAGGTTCTTCTTCAGTGGCAGCCTGGGTCTTCAATTATTCATTAACAATTTCTTCGGCGCTAGTGGCTGGAATCTCTTCATGGACAGACGGGGTGGCACAAGGTTCGTCAGATCCCATTTGAACTGTAGTCACTGGGGACTGAGGAATTTGTTGCAGAGGTGTGAACAGAGGAGAATTGGGGTGCTGACTTTCCCAAAAGTCATCATTCATCACTGGTGTAGTGCTTCCAATGTCCACATCTTCTTCTTCACTCATTTCCTCAACGTCGGCCTCTTCAGCAGTGAACTGAGGCATGGGCGATGAGACTATTGGGGTTGAAGGGATTGCATCCGCTTCAGTTTCTTCATCCAACTGCTCTGAGGAAGCAGTAGAAGGAATATCTTCATCTGATCCACTTGGGATCACATATTCTTCATCAAAAGGAACAAGATCCTTTGATGGCATGGATGAGACAGGAATAGCATCAAGTGGATTTTCAAAAGAGCTAGTCAGTGGCTTCATCTTCTTCGAAGCTGAAGAATCTGATGAAGTTGATGTTTTCCTTTTCTTCACAGCTGCACGCTCTACAGCCTTGGTCTTCTTCACATCTAATGCGGAAGGAAGAATTGGAATTGGGTAGGTGCAGGAGGAGCAGAGAGAATCTGTTCATTTTCTTCAGGCGCAACTGATGCAGTTGCCCTGGCATTTTCAGTTTCTTCAGGCATAGCCATTGAAGCTTCAGTTGTCCTGACAATTTCTTTAGGCACAACCCTAGTGGTTGCCCTGGCAATTTCTTTAGCGGCTGGAATGCAGTCATCAGCCCTAACACTAGCAGTTTCATCGCCACTGATTGTCATCGCCAGGTCTTTGGCATGATCTTCGATGAGGCTGGCGGATGCCTCAGCCTGAGGAATTTCCTGTTGCGTTGGGGCTGCAACATTGGTAGTGAACTTCTCAGATAACTTCACAAATCTGGCTTTGGCTCCAAGCCTGTCAGCATAGTAGCGATCAAATTCATCACTCAATTGCTTGATCTCTGCTTGCAGAGCAACGAGTTCTTCAGGGGAAAGCTTCAAGACATTTTGCTTCAGAAAGCGCTCTTTCTTGTGTTGCGCTTTCTTCACTCTCCTTCCCTGTTCATATTTCCTTTTTTCTTCATCAATGAAGGCAGTCAAGATATGACTTTGACCAGGAGTGAGGTTCATCTTCAGAAAGAGCTCTCCGATGAAGTCTAGGATCAGCTTGGGATCCAGCATTAATGGCACATTGCTGCCTTTGGCTCTAGCGGCCCTGTGTTGCCTGTCTCTGATGATTTCCGCAAGTTCTTCATCATCAGCTTCATCGTCTTCTGACGAGACTTGAAAGGCGACCTGCTTCTTGTGAGGACTTGGTCGGGAACCTCGTCCAGTAGTGGCCTTTGTCTTCAGCAGTGCGGGGCCTGTAGAGGAATTTGGAGGAGCTGAAGAACTTCCAGAGGCTCCTGAGGCAATAGAGATGCCTGTCGTCCTTTGGCACGTGGCGAGATGCACAGGTGCTGAGGATTTCGACGGAGGAGCTGAGGACTTTAGATGGTGTCGGGGGGATGAACCCCAGGCAGGCAACGGAACCCGGATCCTTTTAAAAAACAACGGGGCCAGCACCACCCCTTGATCTGGCTCGCCCTTGGCCGGGTTGCTCGACCCGGCCAGGCCTCATGACCAGGCGGGATCAGCAATTCAGCCGGACTCATCGACTCGGCCCCAACAACCAAGCTCAAGACTTCTCCAGCAAGCCAGCATCGCCCCTGGCGCATTCTCCAAACCCGGACAAGGGTCAGCGCCCGTCCCATCTCGGCCGTACGATGGGACGAGTCTCCACCAACTTATGACCAAAGCCACAGTGCCCCGTCCATGCCTCTGGTCAGCCGGACAAGGCAACAGTGCCCCCCACCTACCCGTTGACCAGGGCTGGCGTGGCAACAGTGCACCAGACATCACCCATGACGCCAGCAAGCGGTGACCTGACGGAGCACCACTGTGGATCGACTCGACTCGGCCACACCCTGACGATCGACAAGACGGCGCACAGTACCCCCAAGCGCATGGGGCCCGCGCCCGGAGAACCCGGCGAGGCCTGGTACCCGGCGGGTCCCAGCGTCGGGTTCCCTGGACAATGACGAACCGGCCCTACGGCCTTGTAACATTACCATTGTATCCCTGGGGGGTTGACCTATAAAACCCCCCAGGAGCCCTCATGCATACGGTCAACTCCTTAGCTCGCTCATTCACACAGGCAACACCACACACACCTAGAAAGCAACATCCGAGGAGAGGGAGCTGCCTAAGCCTTGGCCCGACCTCCTTCTTCCTCCATACAGGTCTAGGAGAAACTCTCTACTGTTATGTATAAACCACACTCGGCATGACTAGGGGTGTTATCTCTCCGGAGAGCCCAGAACCTGGGTATATCTTGCGTCTCGCGCTCGCTCATGCTGACCTCGCCTCTGGATCCCGCCAGTGCCCTCGAGCCTCCACCTATCTTTAGCCATCCCATGGCATCTGCCGTGCGCCCACCACAACAGTTGGCGCCCACCATGGGGCAGCTCGAGGTCCTGGCCAGGAGCATGCTTCAGATGGGGATTCCCTCTGACTCCGACGAGCCCGTCGCACTGGCGGACGACATCATCGACTCGCTCGCCGCCTCCTTCGCCACGCTGCGCATCTCCGACGCGCCTATGGACGACAAGTACCCCCGCGAGGTACTTAGCTTTTCTGATTCCCCGCTCTCCATCAACGACGGCGCTCCTGCCGGAGCGATGGACCTCTGCATGGAGGTTTTCGTCACCGACACCGGCGCCTCTTCTTCGCCGAGCGTGGCGAGGAAGACCGCCGAGGCCAAGGCCGCGGCAGAACGGACCAGCCCATCCAACCCACTGCTGGCCACGATGCAGAGCCTCTGCGTCCCCATCGGCACCGACGTCGACGCCTCCAACATTGCTGAGGCCCGGACTCGCCTCGATGAGGACCGCCAGCGCCTGCTGGACCTCACCGAGACGCTCGCCGCCACGCAGCGCCGCCTCGACTCCGCCCAGCTGGAGGGCGACGCCGCCTATGGTTTCACGCTTGCCGCGCCTGAGCCCAGATGGGTCGCCGACGTGCGAGCCCAGGGTGGCGTAATCGGGCGCGCCTTCGGCGCCCTCCCTCTCATCTACGAGACTCCCGTGAAGAACATGCGCGCTACCCAGGCGACCGCGGTTGGCCTGGATCAGCTCACGGGCGAGGAGCTGCAGGATCGCCTCAAGAGGGTGAACGACCTCCTCGTCGCGGCCAACGCGCAGTAGGACCGCCTCAACCAGCTCGCCAAGCCGGCCGGATCCGGCTCCGGTCGAATCACCGGGCCCGGTGACAACCAGCATACAGCATCTTCACCACCCGGCGAGGCGCACTCCGGCTGCACCCGGACCCGACGCTACATCGCCCCGACGGCTGCTGGCGGACGAGTCGGCCTCGGAGGTCCGGCGCCGCCTCGATCCCCTGCTCCAACCCGGCCGACGTCCGGCTGCGGGCGACCTGGCCACCCGCGGTGCAGTCACGGACCGACTAGGCCCGCGCGCCATCAACGACACCGATGCTCGCCACCGCCTTGACCGACTCGCCCTCTCCCAGGAGTTGGAGAAGACCGGCCCCTTCGGACCGGCGTGCTTCGGGCCACACATCCGGGGTGAGCCCTTCACCAAAGGGTTCACGCTCCCCCGCGACACCCCCAAGTACAACGGGACCGTGAAGCCGGAGAACTGGCTCACCGACTACACCACCGCCATCGGCATCGCCGGTAGTAACCACCACCTCGCCGTACGTTACGCGCCTCTCATGCTTCAGGGGTCGGCCCGCACCTGGTTGAACAGTCGGCCGGCCGGTAGCATCAAGGCGTGGGTCGACTTCGAGCAGGCCTTTGTGCGCAACTTCGCCGACACTTACAAGCGACCCGGCCGCCCCAGTCAGCTCGCCATGTGCGTGCAGGGGCCGGCTGAAACCGGCCACGAGTACCTCGCCCGCTGGACCAAGCTCCAGAACAGCTGTGAGGGCGTCCACGAACTCCAAGCCGTCTAGTACTTCGTCAACGGGTGCCAAGACGGCACCCTCCTCAAGCACAAGCTCTTGCGCTCCAAGCCGGCCACCATGGCCGCGCTAATGGTGACCACGGACAAATACGCCAACGCTGACTCCGCCATGAAGATCCAGGTGGCACTGTATGAAGCCAGCAAGGCCAAGCCGGTGCGGCCTCTGAAGCCGGCCGGCGAGGGAAGCCGGCAGCAGCACAACCAGCAGAAAAACAAGCGCAAGGCCGATCAACCGGCTCAGCGCTACGACAACCGGCTCGTCGCAGCCGCCGGGCAGGCACCCGCGGCCGAGCCGGCCGCCAAGTGCCAGAACACCGGCAAATTGGCATGGCAGCCCGCCATGAGCTTCAAGGAGATGCTCGGTGCTCCCTGCAAGCACCATAGCGGTGTGAGGCCATCCACGCACATGCTCCGACAGTCCGCCATCACCAAGCGCATCGCCAGGGGCGACATCCCACCGCCTCCGGCTCCGGCTCCTGGAGCAGGGCAGCCGCCTCCGCCGCCGCCTCCAGCCGGCGGCGTGATGCGCGACGACCCCTACCCGGCCCAAAACACGACCTACGTCGTCTTCACCAGCCTCAGCGACGACAAGCGCAGCGAGCGCCTCCTCCGGCAGGAGGTGAACACCATTGTCCCGGCTAAGACGGAGTACATGCATTGGTTAGAGCGCCCGGTCACCTGGACCCGGGAGGACCACCCGGCCATCATGCCGAACCCGTGTGGTTACGCCCTCGTCCTCGACCCCACCATCGTCGCACCCCAGCGCACGTGCAAATTCTCCCAGGTTCTCGTCGACGACGGCAGCAGCATCAACATCCTCTACCGCGACACCATAACCAAGCTCGACCTCGAGGCCAAGGACCTGGAGCCGACCCGGAAGGTCTTCCACGGTATCGTTCCCGGCCTCTCCTGCTCTCCGATCGGCCGGATCCGCCTCGACGTCCTGTTCGGCAACAACAGCCACTTCCGATGCGAGCCGATCTGGTTCGAGGTGGTGGACTTGTCCAGCACGTACCACACACTGCTGGGCCGGCCCGCGCTCGCCAAGTTCATGGCAGTCCCCCACTACGCCTACCTGAAGATGAAGTTGTCGGGTCCGAAGGGCCTCATCACCGTCACCGGTGACTACCGCAAGTCCCTGGACTGCACCCGAGATGGCGCCAAGCTGGCCGAGTCGCTGGTCGTAGCCGAGGAGCGGCGCCAGCTCGATCGGATCGTCGCCCTGGCCCAAGAAGCATCGGCCACCAAGATCCCGGCTGAGGTGCCGGCCGACGAGGCCGCGTTCAAGCCCTCCAAGGAGACCAAGAAGGTGAAGCTGAACCCGAAAGACCCCAGTTGCAGCAAGTACGTTGTCGTGGGCACCCGCCTCGACAGCAAATAGGAAGGCGAGCTCATCAACTTCCTCTGTGAGAATCGGGATATCTTTGCATGGACCCCCAAGGACATGTCGGGTATCCCGAGGAAGTACACCGAGCACAAACTCCACGTCCGCAAGGATGCCAAGCCTGTCTGCCAACCCCTACGACATTTTTCCGAAGAAAAGAGAAGGACCATCGGAGAAGAGGTCGCCAGGCTCTTGGCGGCCGGCTTCATCATGGAAGTGTTTCACCCCGAGTGGCTAGCCAACCCAGTCCTTGTCCTGAAGAAGAACAAAACCTGGCGCATGTGCATCAACTACACCAGCCTGAACAAGCCCTGCCCCAAAGACCCATTCGCCCTCCCGCGGATCGACCAAGTCATCGACTCCACCGCCGGGTGTGAGCTCCTGTCCTTCCTGGATGCTTACTCCGGCTATCATCAGATCAAGCTGGACCCGGCCGACGCCCTGAAGACGTCCTTCATCACGCCCTTCGGGGCGTATTGCTACATCACCATGTCGTTCGGCTTAAAGAATGTCGGTGCCACTTTCCAACGCTGCATGCAGAAATGCTTGCTGCCGCAACTCGGTCGCAACATCCACATCTACGTGGACGACATCGTGGTGAAGACCAAGCAGCACCTCACACTCCTCGACGATTTGAAGGAAACCTTCGCCAACCTGCACGAGTACAAGGTCAAGCTCAACCCGGAGAAATGCGTTTTCGGCGTCCCGACCGGAAATCTACTCGGCTTCCTCGTCGTGGAGCGTGGCATTGAGGCAAACCCGGAGAAGATCAAGGCCATCGAGCGCATGCGCAAGCCGGCTCGGCTGCGCGATATCCAGAAGTTCACCGGCTGCTTGGCCTCGGTCAGCTAGTTTCCCAACCGGCTGGGCGAGAGGGCCTTGCCCCTGTATCAGCTGATGAAGAAGACGACGCCGTTCGAGTGGAACGACCAAGCGGACGAAGCTTTCCGGGATCTCAAGCGCATGCTCTCCACCGCGATCCGGCCGCAGACTGGCCGAGAAGGAGCCGCAGTTGCTCTATATCGCCGCGACCTCGCGGACGGTCATCACGGTGATGGTGGTCGAGCGACCAGAGAAGGACAAGGTCCAAGCCGTCCAGCGTCCCATCTACAACCTGAGCAAGGTGCTCTCCGCCTCGAAGCAGAACTACCCGCACTACCAGAAAATGTGTTACGGCGTGTACTTCACTGCCAAAAAGCTGAAGCAGTACTTCCAAGAGCATGTCATCACCGTGGTCAGCACGGCTCCTCTCGGCGAGATCATCGGGTGCCGGGATGCCTCTTCCCGGATCGCTAAGTGGGCGCTCGAGCTAGCCGGTCACACCATCCTCTATGAGCTCCGCACCATGATCAAGTATCAGGCCCTGGCCGACTGGACCAAGACCCAGTACCTGCCGCCGCCGCAGGACTCGGCGCACTGGCGCGTGCACTTCGACGGCTCGAAGATGCGACTCGGCCTAGGGTCCGGCATCGTGCTGTCCTCCCCCAAGGGCGACCAGCTCAAATACGTGCTACAGACCCACTTCGCCGCCTCCAACAACGTTGTCGAGTAAGAAGCCCTTGTGCACGGCCTACGGCTTGCCAAGGAACTCGGCATCCGGCGCATCCTATGCTACGGCGATTCGGACCTAGTGGTGCAGCAGAGCTCCGGCGAGTGGGACACCCACGACTCCAACATGGCGAGCTACCGCTTCCTCGTTCAGAAGCTGTCCGGATTCTTCGCGGGCTACGAGTTCCTCCACGTCCTGCGTGCAGAGAACGAAGCGGCCGACACACTCGCCAAAATCGCCTCGTCCCGGCAGTCCGTCCCGTCTGGCGTCTCCCTCGAGCATCTGCACAAGCCGTCCATCAAGCCGTCCCCGGACTCCGAGTCCATCCACGTCCCAACCGACCCGGTCGCACCTTAAGACGGCCCGTGGACTGTTCCGACCGACCCGGCCGCGCCTCAACCCAGCCCGGGGACTACTCTGACCGACCCGGCCGCGCCTCAACCCGGCCCGAGGACTGCTCCGACCGACCTGGTCGCACCTTGACCCGGCCCGGGGACTGCTCCAGCCAGCCCGACCACACCTCAACCCGGCCCTAGGGCCGCTGAACCCGACTCGGGGGCTGCCACACCGGAACCCGTCGTGATGGCCGTCCTCGCCGGGGTCGCAGCACCATCCTGGGCCCTATCCATCTCAGAGTTCCTGGAAAACGAGGTCCTTCCCATGGACGAGACCGAAGCCCGGCAAGTGCAGCGCCGGGCGTCCGCCTACAACATCATCAACAACGAGCTCGTCAAACGCAGCTCTACTGGCGTGTTCCAACGCTGCGTTGAGCAGGACAAGGGCATCGAGATCCTCCTCGACATACACCAGGGCGAGTGCGGGCACCACGCTGCCTCGCGGTCCCTGGTGGCCATGGCTTTCCGCCATGGTTTCTACTGGCCCACAGCCCTCGAAGACGCAGAGTCGCTCGTCCTTAAGTGTGAAGGATGCCAACACTTCAGCAAGCGCAGTCACCAGCCGGCGTCGGCACTCTGGACCATCCCGATCGCCTGGCCCTTCGCGGTTTGGGGACTCGACATGGTGGGGCCTTTCAAGACCGCTCGAGGCGGCATGACGCATCTGTTGGTGGCAGTGGACAAGTTCACCAAGTGGATCGAGGCAAGGCCAATCAAGAAGCTGGACGGCCCGACGGCCATCCGATTTATCAAGGACATCGCGGTGCACTACGGCATGCCAAACAGCATCATCACGAACAACGGCACCAACTTCACCAAGGGCGCGCTCGCATAGTACTGCTCCGTCTCCGGCATCCGCCTCGGCCTGGCTTCCGTGGCACACCCACAGTCCAACGGCCAGGTCGAGCGAGCCAACGGTCTCATCCTGTCCGGCATCAAGCCGTGACTCGTCGAGCCACTTGTCCGTTCACCCGGCAGTTGGCTCGATGAGTTGCCAGCCGTCCTCTGGAGTCTCCGCACCACGCCAAACAGGTCGACCGGGTTCACCCCGTTCTTCCTCGTCTACGGAGCAGAAGTCGTCATCCCAACCGACGTTGAGTTCGACTCGCCACGCTTCACGATGTACACAGAAGCCGAAGCAAAAGAAGCCCGCGAAGACGGCGTCGACCTGCTCGAAGAGGCACGTCTCCTAGCACTTTCGATCGCTCGAGCCATCTACGGCAAGGCCTGAGGATTTACCACAGCAAGAAGATCAGGCCCCTCGCTTTCTGAGAGGGAGACCTCGTCCTCCGACTCGTCCAAGAGCAGACTGGCCAACACAAGTTGTCCTCCCCATGGGAGGGCCCCTTCATCATCAGCAAGGCCTTATGCGACCGCAACGCGTACTACCTCATCAATGCCCACAAGTCAAGCAAGCGCAAGAGGGATACCGTCGGCGAAGAAACAACCCGGCCATGGAACGCGGAGCTCCTCCGTCCGTTTTATAGTTAGCCGAGTGCACGTATGTATCACTGCCTTTGTTAACTGTCTAAAACTATGGGGTCCCCGAACGACGCTCGGGGGTCGCCCCTTCTGCGACCAAGCTATTGTGTCTCCTACATTTGTGCACCGCTTTACTATTAAGCCAAACCCGGCCACCGGGTCGACTCGCTCAAACCCGGGGGCTCAGGGGCTGGCCGGCTTGGCCATCCGTTGTTTTTCCTTAAGCAGTTCTAAAACGCGCTGGGTCGCCATCAACCCCTCGCTTCGCCATAAGCCACAGATCCGGCTCCGGCTGTCAGCTGGCAAGCACATGAGTCCAACGCACCAGCGCACCACGAGCGCTAAGTCAAAGACCGTCGGGTCACCCAACCTGGTCCCGCCACTATAAATTGTTGCACGACTGGCTGCTCGCCAACCCGGCCCTGCCGGATTGCCGCCAGCCGGCCCAGTGGGTGTTTCGCTCGCGCTCAACATTTTGAAAGACTAAGAATTGAACGCTCCTCTCAAAGGCCGAGCCCCTTGTCTTGGACCAAAGCCCTGGCCGTCAGACTCACGGGGGGGGGGGGGTGGCAAAGGGGGAGAGTTACAAGAAAACGGCTCTAAAATTGAAATGCAAAGGCACCGGCACCCACGAAGTTTCTACATACCGCCGGACCGCTCGACTCGGTCTCACCATTTCAAGTTGCTGCACGACCGGCTACTCGCCAGCCCGGCCCTACCTGATTGCCGCCATCCGGCCCAGTGGGTGTTTCGCTCACGCTCAACGTTTCGAAAGCCCAAGTACTGAATGCTCCTCTCAAAGGTCGAACCCCTTGTCACGGACCAGAGCCTTGGCCGTCAGACTCGCGGGGGGGGGGGGGGCGAAGGGGGGAAGGTTGCAGGAAAATGGCTCCAAAAATGAAAAGCAAAGGCGAAGACATTCACGCAACTCATGCATCATAAATTTAAAACAGGCCCAGGGCCAGAGTTCATTACACCCAGACAACCCCCAGTGGGTGGGTGGACCTGCTACCTAACAGAAATCTGTGATAAGTTAAAAATTTAGGCGTCTCCATCGCCGGATCGCGCAGCTCTCGGGTCCGCTGAGGTGCCGGTATCTTCCTCCTCGGCGTCCACGTCACGGTAGAAGCCCGTCTCCTTAGAACTGCCCTCCGAGTCGTCCAGAAGCAGGCCATAGTCATCAGCAGGCACGACTCTGCCATCTTCCGCCCGCTCCGGCCGGAACTCGTCGTGGAAGGCGAACCCGGCGATATAGCTGGCCCGAGCAGCAATCCGGCCAGCTTCCGCCTGCAGCTGGCTCTTCGAGCCGGCTCGCTGGCCCATCAACGCGTACAGCGACAAGTCCGGATGCCAAGACATCACGAACGGAACGCCATCTTGGTGCCAGCACGGGCGGCGGAGACTCGCCAGTCATGGAGCCGCTCCGAACCCGCCTCCAGCCAGCGCGCCAGCCGCGTGAAGCTACTCGACGCAACGGAACCCGGCCAAAGGGCCGCCGTCATCGCCGTACCGGCCTCAGAAAGTTGCCCCATTTGTACGCTCAGAACTCGTAGACGGGCCTCGGCAGCTGCGACGATCTCCGGGAAGGTCCAGGCCACCCGCGGGTCCGTCCCAGAGCCGACGATTCCTTGCGGGTCGCGCTGAAAGCGGACCGCCTCCTCTGCCAGCTGGCGCGTCTCCGGGAAGGCCCCTGCCAAGAAGAAAAGCAAGTCAGAAGAAAGTTACTAAGGAAGAAGAGCCGGAGTCCCAACCTGGCAACGACAAAATTCAAGAAAAGCACTTATTTGAGAAGGACTCTTCCAGGTGCTGCGCTTCAAGCAACGTACCGCGCCGCTCCCGCGTAATAGTGCGGTCGCGCTCCTCCAGCGCCTTCGCCAGGTCGGCGACCTTCGCAAGGGCCGCCTTCAGCTCGGCGTCCTTGTCCTCGGTAGCCTTCACGGCCTCTTCACGGAGCCGGGTCTCCCCCTGCCGAGTCTCCTCCGCCGTTGCCACCAGCACCTTCAGGCTCTCGACCTCGGTCTGGAGTTGCCCCTTGTCGTCGGCCAGCTTGCCGCGCTGCTGGTCCGCCTCGGCAAGGGCCCGTTGCGCCTCCACGACCTTGGCGGCCTCCGCCTTAAGACGCTCCACCTCGGCCTCGAGACGGCTCTTGTCGCCTGCCAGCTGCTCCTGCAGCCGGCTGGCTTCGTTGAGCGCCTGCCGGGCTCCCGTCGCCTCCGCCTTCGCCTTCTCCACCTCGGCTCCGAGCCGGCCGATGTCTGCGACAAGCCGGTCATAATGAAAACCGGCCCAGATCAGCCGGGTCCTCCAAGACACCACCTCGGCTGCAGAAGAAAAACTCAGCAATAAAGTACTGTTTTTAGATTCGACCCAACTGCTACGCAGTTGGCCCGAATTTCGGGGGCTACACCCAGTGGGTGCGCTAGCGCGCCCCCACTATAAAAGAGCATGAAGAAAAAGTACCTGCCGCGACGCGGAGCTCCTCCTCCTTGGCGGCGAGCCTCTCCTTGAGACGCCGATGCGTCTCGAGGAGCCGGTTGAAGACCTTGACCCGATAGGAGTCAAGTTGCTACAGAAGGAAAAAATCAGCGCGAGACAACAGGATAAGATTCGACCCAACTGCTATGCAGTTGGCCCGAATCTCGGGGCTACACCCAGTGGGTGCGCTGGCGCGCCCCCACAATAGAAAAAAGCAATGAAAAGAAAAATGGAGACTTACGAAGACAGCACACTCCAGCTCCTGCGTCGCCTCAACCTCGGCCTGGGCGAAGGTCTGGATCTGGTCCGTCCGCCCCCACAGGCGGCGGGTCACGGCGGCCATCGCCGCCTCCTCCTGGGTCGGAGGACCGAAGAAGACCTCGCCAGTCCCGCTCCGCGAGGGCCGCGGCTCGGCGACCCGACGCCCGTCGGAAATGAGCACCAGGGCGTGCTCTCTGCCGGCCGCCTCCCCCGAAGCCGGCGCCTGATACGTCTCCAACGTATCTATAATTTTTGATTGCTCCATGCTATATTATCTTCTGTTTTGGACATTATTGGGCTTTATTATACACTTTTGTATTATTTTCGGGACTAACCTATTAACCGTGAGGCCCAGCAATTGCTGTTTTTTTTTTGCCTATTTCAGAGTTTCGCAGAAAAAGAATATCAAACGGAGTCCAAACGGAATGAAACCTTCGGGAACGAGATTTTCGGAACAAACGTGATCCAGAGGACTTGGACCCTACGTCAAGAAAGCTACCAGGAAGCCACGAGGTAGGGGGCCGCGCCTACCACCTCTCGGCGCGCCCTCCACCCTTGTGGGCCCCATGTTGCTCCATCGACGTACTCCTTCCTCCTATATATACCTACGTACCCCCAAACTACTAGATACGGAGCCAAAAACCTAATTCCACCACTGAAACCTTCTGTACCCGTGAGATCCCATCTTGGGGCCTGTTCTGGAGCTCCGCCGGAGGGGGCATCAATCACGGAGGGCTTCTACATCAACAGCATAGCCTCTCCGATGAAGTGCGCGTAGTTTACCTCAGACCTTCGGGTCCATAGTTATTAGCTACTCCCTCCGTCCCAAAATTCATGTCTTAGGTTTGTCTAGATACGGATGTACTTAATACTAAAACATGACTTGATACATTCGTATTTAGACAAATTTAAGACAAGAATTTTGGGACGGAGGGAGTAGATGGCTTCCTCTCTCTTTTTGGATCTCAATACAATGTTCTCCCCCTCTCTTGTGGAGATCTATTCGATGTAATCTTCTTTTGCGGTGTGTTTGTTGAGACCAATGAATTGTGAGTTTATGATCAAGTTTATCTATGAACAATATTTGAATCTTCTGAATTCTTTTATGTATGATTAGTTATTTTTGCAAGTCTCTTTGAATTATCAGTTTGGTTTGGCCTACTAGATTGATCTTTCTTGCAATGGTAGAAGTGCTTAGCTTTGGGTTCAATCTTGTGGTGTCCTTTCCCAGTGACAGTAGGGGCAGCAAGGCATCTATTGTATTGTTGCCATCAAGGATAACAAGCTGGGGTTTATATCATATTGCATGAGTTTATCCCTCTACATCATGACATCTTGCTTAAAGCGTTACTCTGTTCTTATGAACTTAATACTCTAGGTGCATGTTGGATAGCGGTCGATGTGTGGAGTAATAGTAGTAGATGCAGGCAGGAGTCGGTCTACTTGTCTCGGACGTGATACCTATATACATGATCATGCCTAGATATTCTCATAACTATGCTCAATTCTGTCAATTGCTCAACAGTAATTTGTTCACCCATCGTAAATACTTATGCTCTCGAGAGAAGCCACTAGTGAAACCTATGGCCCCCGGGTCTATTTTCTATCATATTAATCTTCCAACACTTAGCTATTTTTGTTGCCTTTTATTTTACTTTGCATCTTTATCATAAAAATACCAAACATGTTATCTTATCATATCTATCAGATCTCACTCTCGTAAGTGACCGTGTAGGGATTGACAACCCCTTATCGCGTTGGTTGCGAGGATTTATTTGTTTGAGTAGGTGCGAAGGACTCGTGCGTGGCCTCCTACTGGATTGATACCTTGGTTCTCAAAAACGAAGGGAAATACATACGCTACTTTGCTGCATCACCCTTTCCTCTTCAAGGGAAAACCGACGCAGTGCTCAAGAGGTAGCAGCGCCTTCTCCGGCGCCCTCTCTGGCGCTTTCTTCGGTGCCCTCTCCGGCGCCAACGCCAGCTCAGTGGGCAGAGCAGCTTGAGGCTCCACCACCGCCGGGGCCTCAAGAGGTAGCAAGAAGGATTTCTGGCGCCGTTGCCGGGGAGGCTTTCGCAGAGTCAAGTCAAGATTTGGACTCCCGACAACGAGCCATTTCTGGCGCCATTGCCGGGGAGGTCTACGCAAAAGTCAACATACCAAGTACCCATCACAAAACCGTTATATCCCGCATTACATTATTCGCCATTTGCCTCTCGTTTTCCTTCCCCCCACTTCACCCTTGCCGTTTTATTCGCCTTCTTCCTGTATGCCTTTTTGTTTGTGTTTCCACATGACTTCTATCTGCTTGCATCTTTGCTTGCTAAAAATCTATTGATATGGATCCACTTAAAGTGTTCTAATTGGATCATCTTCGATCCTTATGCGCTCGTGCTGAAACCCCAATTAGCCTAGTTGATGGGAAATCTTTAGATGAGCATGCTCATTTTGTGCGTCACCGTTTGTCCGAAAAAGGGAAACTCTTATGGCGTCAAATAAACAGATTGTTGTGTTATGCTTGGAATCTTTTTGAAATTCTTGATTTTACTTGTTGCTCTAAGAACCCTAAAAAACACCTTCCTTACCTATGTGAGTTTAATGAAAATGAAATCTTATCTTCTTATGCAAAGGGTGTTTATAGTTACTATGATATTGAACAAATTGAAGAATTTGTTGCTTTTAAGGGTGCTTATGAAGTTGCTTCTTTGATTGAAAAGTATGATATTACTCTCTACGAATCTGAAAATTTTGACATACTTCAATATTGCTATGAAAACTATGCTCATAATGTCTATGTCAAAGAATTTATTGAGAGAATGACCGTTGCTTTGGAAGGAAATAATGATATGCATGAATCTATAGATAATGATGATTAGATGATTTGATTGAAATATCCCTTGATGAACATGATGCTTGCTATTCTTGTGGCCATGATGCCAATATTTATGAAAATGAATTTGCTATAGTTCCTTATGTTAAACATGAGATCGTTGCTATTGCACCCATACTTGGTAGTTCCTTCGATGAAAAGCATGATTGCAATGATGTTACTATAAATTCTCTTGATGTCAATTGTGCTAATAATATGCAAAACCCTAAGCTTGGGGATGCTAGTTTTGCTATGTCTACTACTTGTTGCAATGATCATGATTGGGGTGATTTTTCTTATGATCTTTGAAAATTGATTTAAGCCCCATGATGAATATGAGATTGATAATAGTGTTTGCAATAATATTGAAAGTGGGTTTGTAAGAGTGTCAACTTTAGATCCCACATATTTGGAGAATGTTCAATCCTATGGTATTTTTGATAAAAGTGGGTTTGTAGAGGTCATGACTTTAGTTTATGTTAATCCCACTATTTTGGAAGAGTGTCAACTTTGCATACATGTGGATCGTGTTAAGATTATGTTTTGTGATAGATATATTGTTGAATTTGCTTATGATCCTACATGTAATTATTATGAGAGAGGAAAATATGGTTGTAGAAATTTTCATGATACTAAATTACCTCTCGTTATGTTGAGATTGCTATTGTTTCTTTCCGCTTCCTCGCATATGCTAGTTTTTGCTTGCATTGCAAATTTGTTTGCTTATAATATGCCTATGCATAGAAAGTATGATAGACTTAGATGTGTTTATCACGTGTTCTTAGATGCTCTCTTTGTGCTTCAATTCTTCTTCATGTGAGCATCATCGAAATTATCAATGCCTAGCTAGGGGCGTTAAACGATAGCGCTTGTTGGGAGGCAACCCAATCTATTTTTAGTTTTTTTTTTGCTTTTTGCTTCTGTTTAGGAATAAATATTTGTTCTAGCCTCTGGTTAGATGTGTTTTTATGTTTTAATTAGTGTTTGTGCCAAGTTAAACCTATAGGATCTTCTTGGATGATAGTTATTTGATCTTGCAGAAAATTCCAGAAACTTTCTGTTCACGAAAATAATTGTTAAAAATCACCAGAACGTGATAAAATATTGATTCTAATTGCTGCTGATCAATAAACAAATTGTCTAGGTCGTCCTATTTTGGCTGATGTTTTTGGAGTTCCCGAAGTTTGTGTTAGTTACAGATTACTACAGACTGTTCTGTTTTTGACAGATTCTGTTTTTTGTGTGTTGTTTACTTATTTTGATGAATTTATGGCTAGTAAAATAGTTTATAAACCATAGAGAAGTTGGAATACAGTAGGTTTAACACCAATATAAATAAATAATGAGTTCATTACAGTACCTTGAAGTGGTCTTTTGTTTTCTTTCGCTAACGGAACTCACGAGATTTTCTGCTGAGTTTTGTGTTGTGAAGTTTTCAAGTTTTGGGTAAAAGATTTGATGGATTATGGAACAAGGAGTGGAAAGAGCCTAATCTTGGGGCTGCCCATGGCACCCCCAAGATAATCTAAGGACACCTAAAAGCCAAAGCTCGGGATGCCCGGAAGGCATCCCTCTTTCGCTCTACTTCCATCGGTAACTTTACTTGGAGCTATATTTTTATTCACCACATGATATGTGTTTTGCTTGGAGCGTCTTGTATGATTTGAGACTTTGCTTTTAGTTTACCACAATCATCTTTTCTGTACACACCTTTTGAGAGAGACACACATGATTCGGAAATTATTAGAATACTCTATGTGCTTCACTTATATCTTTTGAGTTATATAGTTTTTGCTCTAGTACTTCACTTATATCTTTTAGAGCACGGTTGTGGATTTGTTTTATAGAAACAATTGATCTCTCATGCTTTGATACGTCCATTTTGCATCATTCTTTTATATCGATATTTATTGCATTATGGGCTGTTATTACACGTTATGTCACAATACTTATGCCTATTCTCTCTTATTTTACAAGGTTTACATAAGGAGGGAGAATGCCGGCAGCTGGAATTCTGGGCTAGAAAAGGAGCAAATATTAGAGACCTATTCTGCACAACTCCAAAAGTCCTGAAACTCCACGAAAGTTATTTTTGGAAATAATAAAAAATATTGAGCGGAAGAAGTACGTCAGAGGGGCCCCACCTGGCCACGAGGGTGAAGGGCGCGCCCTACCCCTCTGGGCGCGCCCCCTGCCTCGTGGGCCCCTGATAACTCTCGGTGGCCATCTTACGCTATATGGGGTCTTCGTCGAGGAAAAATCATAAGCAACCTTTTGGGACGAGACTCACGCCACGAGGCGGAACCTTGGCGGAACCAATCTAGGGCTCGGCAGAGCTGTTCTCAGGGACACTTCCCTCCCGGAGGGGGAAATCATCACCATCATCATCACCAACGCACCTCTCACCGGGAGATGGCAATCTCCATCAACATCTTCACCAGCACCATCTCCTCTCAAAACCCTAGTTCATCTCTTGTATCCAATTCTTGTCTCCAAGTCCGGGATTGGTACTAGTAGGTTGCTAGTAGTGTTGATTACTCCTTGTAGTTAATGCTAGTTAGTTTATTTGGCGGAAGATCATATGTTCAGATCCTATATGCATATTAATACCCATCTGATTATGAAAATGAATATGCTTTGTGAGTAGTTACGTTTGTTCCTGAGGACATGGGAGAAGTCTTGCTATTAGTAGTCATGTGAATTTGGTATCCGTTCGATATTTTGATGAGATGTATGTTGTCTAGCCTCTAGTGGTGTTATGTGAACGTCGACTACATAACACTTCACCATTATTTGGGCCTAGAGGAAGGCATTGGGAATTAATAAGTAGATGATAGGTTGCTAGAGTGATGTAAGCTTAAACCCTAGTTTATGCGTTGCTTCGTAAGGGGCTGATTTGGATCCCTATGTTTCATGCTATGGTTAGGTTTACCTTAATACTTCTGTTGTAGTTGCGGATGCTTGCAATAGAGGTTAATCATAAATGGGATGCTTGTTCAAGTAAGAACAGCACCCAAGCACCGGTCCACCCACATATCAAATTATCAAAGTACCGAACGCGAATCATATGAACGTGATGAAAACTAGCTTGACGATAATTCCCATGTGTCCTCGGGAGCGCTTTTCTCTATATAAGAGTTTGTCCAGTCTTGTCCTTTGCTACAAAAAGGATTGGGCCAAGAGGAAGGCATTGTAGATGATGGGTTGCTAGAGTGACAGAAGCTTAAACCCTAGTTTATGCGTTGCTTCGTAAGGGGCTGATTTGGATCCCTATGTTTCATGCTATGGTTAGGTTTACCTTAATACTTTTGTTGTAGTTGCGGATGCTTGCAATAGAGGTTAATCATAAGTGGGATGCTTGTTCAAGTAAGAACAGCACCCAAGCACCGGTCCACCCACATATCAAATTATCAAAGTACCGAACGCGAATCATATGAACGTGATGAAAACTAGCTTGACGTTAATTCCCATGTGTCCTCGGGAGCACTTTTGTCTATATAAGAGTTTGTCCAGGCTTGTCCTTTGCTACAAAAAGGATTGGGCCACCTTGCTGCACTTTATTTACATTTGTTACTTGTTGCTCGTTACAAATTATCCTATCACAAAACTATCTGTTACCACTTATTTCAGTACTTGCAGAGAATACCATGCTGAAAACTGCTTATCATTTCCTTCTGCTCCTCGTTGTGTTTGACACTCTTACTTATCGAAAGGACTATGATAGATCCCCTATACCTGTGGGTCATCAAGACTCTTTTCTGGCGCCGTTGCCGGGGAGTGAAGCGCCTTTGGTATGTGGAATTTGGTAAGGAAAAATTTATATAGTGTGCTGAAATTTACTGTCACTTGTTACTATGGAAAGTAATCCTCTGAGGGGATTGTTCGGGGTATCTTCACCCCGACCAGTAGAGCAAAGAGTTGCTCCTCAACCTACTGAACCTACTGAAAATGAAAATGTTCCCTTTGAAGTTCCTTCGGGTATGTTAGAAAAACTGCTAGCTAATCCTTTTGTAGGAGATGGAACAAAGCATCCTGATGAGCACCTAATATATGTGGATGAAGTTTGTGGATTATTTAAGCTTGCAGGTATACCCGATGATGTCGTTAAGAAGAAGGTCTTCCCTTTATCTTTGAAGGGAGATGCATCGACATGGTATAGGCTATGTGATGATACGGGATCATGGAACTATAAACGATTGAAATTGGAATTTCATCAAAAAAATTATCCTCTGCATCTTGTTCATCATGATCGCAATTATATATATAATTTTTGGCCTCGCGAAGAAGAAAGCATCGATCAAGCTTGGGGGAGGCTTAAATCAGTGTTATATTCATGCCCCAATCATGAGCTCTCAAGAGAAATAATTCTCCAAAGTTTTTATGCTCGGCTTTCTCGTAATAATCAATCCATGCTCGATACTTCTTGTCTTTGGCTCTTTTATGATGAAGACTATTGAATTCAAATGGAATTTATTGGATAGAATTAAATGCAACTCTGAAGATTGGGATCTCGATGAAGGTAAGGAGGCAGGTATGACACCTAAGTTTGATTGTGTTAAATCTTTTATGGATACGATGTTTTCCGTAAATTTAGCACTAAATATGGACTTGACTCTGAGATAGTAGCTTCTTTCTGTGGATCCTTTGCTACTTAGGTTGATCTCCCCTAGGAGAAGTGGTTTAAATATCATCCTCCCATAGAAGTAAAAGTAGCTGCACCTACTAAAGTTGAAGAAAAGACTATAACTTATAATGATCCTGTTGTTCCTACTTCTTATGTTGAGAAACCACCTTTCCCCATTAGGATAAAGGATCATGCTAAAGCTTCAACTGTGGTTCGTAAAAGCAATATTAGAACTCATACACCTTCTGAGCAAGTTAAAGTTGAACCTAATATTGCTATTGTTAAAGATCTCTTGGCTGATAATATTGATGGGCATGTTATTTATTTCTGCGGTGAAACTGCTAGAATTGCCAAACCTTGTGCGAAAGATAAACATAGACATGTGGTAGGCATGTCTGTTATTTCTGTTAAAATAGGAGATCATTGTTATCATGGCTTATGTGATATGAGTGCTAGTGTTAGTGCAATACCTTATGACTTATACAAAGAAATTATGCAGGATATTGCACCTGCTGCGATAGAAGATATTGATGTCACAATTAAACTTGCCAATAGAGATACTATTTCACCAATGGGAATTGTAAGAGATGTTGAAGTCTTGTGTGGGAAAACTAAATACCCTGCTGATTTTCTTGTTCTTGGTTCCCCACAAGATAGCTTTTATCCCGTTATATTTGGTAGACCCTTCTTGAACACTGTCAATGCTAGGATAGACTGTGAAAAGGATATCGTTACTATTGGCTTGGGTGATATGTCTCATGAGTTTAATTTCTCTAAATTTAGTAGACAACACCGTGAAGAAGAATTGCCTAGTAAGGATGAAATTATTGGTCTTTCTTCTATTGCGGTACCTCCTAGTGATCCTTTAGAACAATATTTGCTAGATCATGAAAATGATATGTTTATGAATGAAAGAAGGGAAATAGATGAAGTATTCTTTAAACAAGAACCTATCCTGAAACACAATTTGCTTGTTGAAATCCTAGGGGATCCTCCTCCACCCAAGGGTGATCCCGTGTTTGAGCTTAAACCGTTAGTTCGATACTCTTAAATATGCTTATCTTGATGAGAAAAAGATATATCCTGTTATTATTAGTGCTAACCTTTCAGAGCATGAAGAAGAGAGATTATTGAAAACTACGAAGAAGCACCGTGTCGCTATTGGATATACTCTTGATGATCTTAAGGGCATTAGTGCCACTCTATGTCAACATAAAATAAATTTGGAAGAAGATGCCAAACCAGTTCGTGATCATCAACGACGGCTGAATCCTAAGATGAAAGAAGTGGTAAGAAAAGAAATACTAAAGCTCCTGGAGGCGGGTATAATTTATCCCGTTGCAGATAGTCAGTGGGTAAGTCCTATCCATTGTGTCCCTAAGAAGGGAGGTATTACCGTCGTTCCTAATGATAAAGATGAATTGATCCCGCAAAGAATTATTACAGGATATAGGATGGTAATTGATTTCCGCAAATTAAATAAAGCTACTAAGAAAGATCATTACCCCTTACCTTTTATCGATCAAATGCTAGAAAGATTATGCAAACATACACACTTTTGCTTTCTAGACAGCTATTCTGGTTTCTCTCAAATACCTGTGTCAACCAATGATCAATCAAAAACTACTTTTACTTGCCCTTTTGGTACTTTTTCTTATAGACGTATGCCTTTTGGTTTATGTAATGCACCTGCTACCTTTCAAAGATGCGTGATGGCTCTATTCTCTGACTTTTGTGAAAAGATTTGTGAGTTTTTCATGGACGACTTTTCCGTCTATGGATCCTCTTTTGATGATTGCTTGAGCAACCTTGATCGAGTCTTGCAGAGATGTGAAGAAACTAAACTTATCTTGATTTGGCAAAAGTGCCACTTTATGGTTAATGAAGGTATTGTCTTGGGGCATAAAGTTTCTGAAAGAGGTATTCAAGTTGATAAGGCCAAGGTTGATGCTATTGAAAAGATGCCATGTCCCAAGGACATCAAAGGTATAAGAAGTTTCCTTGGTCACGCCGGATTTTAGTGGAGGTTCATTAAGGACTTCTCCAAAATTTCTCAGCCTCTGACTAATTTATTACAAAAAGATATACCATTTGTCTTTGATGATGATTGTGTAGAAGAATTTGAAATACTTAAGAAAGCATTGATCTCTTCACCTATTGTTCAGCCACCTGATTGGAATTCACCCTTTGGAATTATGTGTGATGCTAGGGATTATGCAGTAGGTGCTGTTCTAGGGCAAAGAGTTGATAATAAATTAAATGTTATTCAATATGCTAGTAAAACTCTAGACAATGCTCAAAGAAATTATGCTACTACTAAGAAAGATTTCTTAGCAGTTGTATTTGCTTGTGATAAGTTCAGACCTTATATTGTTGATTCTAAAGTAACTATTCACATGTATCATGCTTCTATTAAATATCTTATGGAAAAGAAAGATGCAAAACCTAGACTTATTAGATGGGTTCTCTTGCTACAAGAATTTTATTTGCATATTGTTGATAGAAAGGGAGCTGAGAACCCCGTTGGAGACAACTTGTCTAGGTTAGAAAATGTTCTTGATGACCCACTACCTATTGATGATAGCTTTCCTGATGAGCAATTAAATGTCATAAATGCCTCTCGTAGTACTCCGTGGTATGCTGATTATGCTAATTATGTTGTTGCTAAATTTATACCACCTAGTTTCACATACCAGCAAAAGAAAAAGTTTTTCTATGATTTGAGACATTACTTTTGGGATGACCCACATCTTTATAAAGAAGGAGTAGATGGTGTTATTAGACGTTGTGTACCTGAGCATGAACAGGAATAGATCCTACGCAAGTGTCACTCTGAAGCATATGGAGGACACCACGCTGGAGATAGAACTGCACATAAGGTATTGCAATCCGGTTTTTATTGGCCTACTCTCTTCAAGGATGCCCGTAAGTTGGTCTTATCTTGTGATGAATGCCAAAGAATTGGTAATATTAGTAGACGTCAAGAAATGCCTATGAATTATTCACTCTTTATTGAACCATTTGGTGTTTGGTGCTTTGATTATATGGGACCTTTTCCTGCCTCTAATGGTTATACACATATTTTAGTTGATGTTGATTTACGTTACTAAGTGGGTAGAAGCTATTCCAACTAGTAGTGCTGATCATAACACCTCTATTAAAATGCTTAAAGAAGTTATTTTTCCGAGGTTTGGAGTCCCTAGATATTTAATGATTGATGGTGGTTCACATTTTATTCATGGTGCTTTCCGTAAAATGCTTGCTAAGTATGATGTTAATCATAGAATTGCATCTCCTTATCACCCACAGTATAGTGGTCAAGTAGAATTGAGTAATAGAGAGCTCAAATTAACTTTGCAAAAGATTGTCAATAGGTCTAGAGAGAATTGGTCTAAGAAACTTGATGATGCATTATGGGCCTATAGAACTGCATATAAAAATCCTATGGGTATGTCTCCATATAAAATGGTTTATGGAAAAGCATGTCACTTACCTCTCGAACTAGAACACAAGGCTTATTGGGCTATTAAAGAGCTCAATTATGATTTCAAACTTGCCGATGAGTAGAGGTTATTTGATATTAGCTCACTTGATGAATGGATAACCCAAGCTTATGAAAATGACAAATTGTTTAAAGAAAAGGTTAAAAGATGGCATGATAAAAGGATACAAAAGCGTGAGTTTAATGTAGGTGATTATGTATTGCTATACAACTCTCGTTTAAGATTTTTTGCAGGAAAACTTCTCTCTTAATGGGAAGGCCCTTACGTTATCGAGGAGGTCTATCGTTCCGGTGCCATAAAAATCAACAACTTTGAAGGCACAAATCAGAAGGTGGTGAACGGTCAAAGAATCAAACATTATATCTCAGGTAATCCCATAAATGTTGAAACCAATGTTATTGAAACCGTAACCCCGGAGGAATACATAAGGGACACTTTCGAACGCTTTGAGACTCGAAAAGGAATAGGTATGTGGTACGGTAAGTAAACCGACTCCAAAACAGTTTTTAAGGCAATATATCTCTGTTTTGGAATATTTAGAAAAATAGAAAAATAAGAAGCAGTCCTGGAAGGACACGAGGCCTCCACAAGGGTGGAGGGCGCGCCCTACCCTACTAGGCGCGCCCCCCTACCTCGTGGGCACCTCGTGTGCTCTCGGGACTCCGTTTTCTTGCACGATACGTATTTTGGTCGGTAAAAATTCATTATATAATCTCCCGAAGGTTTTGACCCTTGTATCACGCAAATATCCTCTGTTTTTGTTTCGGGTTGTTGCTGCTGCAGATTAGAGCAAGATGTCTTCTCAAGAGTCAGTCGGGGAGATCCGGGTGTCTCATCCGGCATCGAGATCAAGGACAAACAGCAATGCTGACCACTTTGGGCCAGCAACGGAGGAAGAGATGGAGGCTGACTTAATGAGGATAGATGCCATGGAGGAGGATCAAGAAGTCACTTCTCGCTTCCGAGCTGAATTCACGATGGGAGAACTACAGAGCTCAGCTATTCCAAACTCGTTTATCCCTTCCAATGTTAGATTTCTTTCTTATGAGAATATGAAGAGGAGTGTCACTTATTCTCCCGCAGCTATGCAACACCCTTGGGTGCAAGGAGCCTTAGCCGTTACAGGAAAGCTTCATAAAGAAATAATGGACCTCAAGCAGCAAGTCAATAAGCTCGAGGAGGAGAATCGTATCCTGAGGGGCATCATCGCCAAGAATATTACGCCATCACCAAAGAAGGAGATATAATCACATGGGTATGGGCACTCCCCTTGGCAACTGCCAAGCTTGGGGGAGGTGCCCTGGTATCGTATCACCATCACACTCCTATCTTTACCGTTTTCCTTAGTTCGATCCTATTTAGTAGTATCTTGATCTAGTTTTGAGTTTTGCTTTATGATCACTCTATGTAATCGAGTCCGTGAGCTATATAATAAAGATTAGCATTGAGTCAAGGGCTTGATTATTTTGCCATGATCTTGAGTGAATAAAAGAAGAAAGGAATAAAAGAAATAAAAATATCATATTGATCTTATGGATAGTAATGACTTCACATAGAAAGAGTATGATGATTAAAAGTTGTTGAGAGTTGACAAACATAGCTTTGGTCATCGTTGCAATTAATAGGAAGTAATAAGGAAAGAGAGGTTCACATAAAAATATACTATCTTGGACATCTTTTATGATTGGGAGCACTCATTAAAATATGACATGCTAAAGAGTTGATGTTGGATAAGGAAGACAACGTAATGGGTTATGTTTTCTTATATCTGAGATAAAGTATATTGTCATGGATCATCAAACATGTTGAGCTTGCCTTTCCCCCTCATGCTAGCCAAATTCTTTGCACCAAGTAGAGATACATCTTGTGCTTCCAAAAACCCTTAAACCAGTTTTGCCATGAGAGTCCACCATACCTACCTATGGATTGAGTAAGATCCCTCAAGTAAGTTGTCATCGGTGCAAGCAATAAAAATTGCTCTGTAAATATGTATGATTGATTGGTGTGGAGGAAATAAGCTTTATACGATCTTGTGAAGTGGAAGACATAAAAGCGACGGACTGCATAATAAAGGTTCATATCACAAGGGGCAATATAAAGTGACGTTCTTTCGCATTAAGATTTTGTGCATCCAACCCTGAAAGTGCATGGCAACCTCTGCTTCCCTCTATGAAGGGCCTATCTTTTATTATTATCTTCTACCTTATGCAAGAGTCATGGTGATCTTCACCTTTCCTTTTTACATTTTATCCTTTGGCAAGCACAGGATGTTGGAAAGATCCTGATAGATATATCTAATTGGATGTAAGTTGGCATGAGTTATTATTGTTGACATTACCCTTGAGGTAAAAGGTTGGGAGGCGAACTATAAACCCCTATCTTTCTCTGTGTCCGGTTAAAACTCCATAACCACAAGTATTGCGTGAGTGTTAGCAATTATGAAAGACTAAATGATAGTTGAGTATGTGGACTTGCTAGAAAGCTCTGACATAGACTCTTTCCGATGTTATGAGAAATTGCAATTGCCTCGATGGATCGAGATTATAGTTTGTTAGTTCTCAATAAAGTTTATGATTCGTACTTTTGCATTGTGAATAGATTATTACTTGATCATAAGAAATCATATGACAATATCCTTATATGTTGTTGTTATGAAAATAATCATGATGCCCTCATGTCCGTATTTTATTTTTATCGACACCTCTACCTCTAAACATGTGGACATATTTATCGTTATCGGCTTCCGCTTGAGGACAAGCGAGGTCTAAGCTTGGGGGAGTTGATACGTCCATTTTGCATCATGCTTTTATATCTATATTTATTGCATTATGGGCTGTTAGTACACATTATGTCACAATACTTATGCCTATTCTCTGTTATTTTACAAGGTTTACATAAGGAGGGAGAATGCAAACTCGGAATTACGGGCTGGAAAAGGAGCAAATATTAGACACCTATTCGCACAACTCCAAAAGTACTGAAACTCCACGAAAGTTATTTTTGGAAATAATAAAAATATTGAGCGGAAGAAGCACGTCGGAGGGGCCCCACAGCCCACGAGGTGGGGGGCGCGCCTACCCCTGTGGCGCCCTGCCTCGTGGCCCCCTGCTGGCTCTCGGTGGCCATCTTACGCTATATGAGGTCTTTCGTCAGGGGAAAAAATCATAAGCAAGCTTTCGGGACGAGACTCCGCCGCCACGAGGCGGAACCTTGCCGAAACCAATCTAGGGCTCCGGCAGAGCTGTTCTGCTGGGGACACTTCCCTCCGAAAGGGGGAAATCATCGCCATCGTCATCACCAATGCTCCTCTCATCGGGAGAGGGCAATCTCCATCAACATCTTCACCAGCACCATCTCCTCTCAAAACCCTAGTTCATCTCTTGTATCCAATTCTTGTCTCCATGTCTGGGATTGGTACTAGTAGGTTGCTAGTAGTGTTGATTACTCCTTGTAGTTGATGCTAGTTGGTTTATTTGGCGGTAGATCGTATGTTCAGATCCTATATGCATATTAATACCCCTCTGATTATGAACATGAATATGCTTTGTGAGTAGTTACGTTTGTTCCTGAGGACATGGGAGAAGTCTTGCTATTAGTAGTCATGTGAATTTGGTATTCGTTCAATATTTTGATGAGATGTTTGTTGTCTAGCCTCTAGTGGTGTTATGCGAACGTCGACTACATAACACTTCACCATTATTTGGGCCAAGAGGAAGGCATTGTAGATGATGGTTTGCTAGAGTGACAGAAGCTTAAACCCTAGTTTATGCGTTGCTTCTTAAGGGGCTGATTTGGATCCCTATGTTTCATGCTATGGTTAGGTTTACCTTAATACTTTTGTTGTAGTTGCGGATGCTTGCAATAGAGGTTAATCATAAGTGGGATGCTTGTTCAAGTAAGAACAGCACCCAAGCACCGTCCACCCACATATCAAATTATCAAAGTACCGAACGCGAATCATATGAACGTGATGAAAACTAGCTTGACGATAATTCCCATGTGTCCTCAGGAGCGCTTTTCTCTATATAAGAGTTTGTCCAGGCTTGTCCTTTGCTACAAAAAGGATTGGGCTACCTTGCTGCACTTTATCCTATCACAAAACTATCTGTTACCACTTATTTCAGTACTTGCAGAGAATACCTTGCTGAAAACCGCTTATCATTTCCTTCTGCTCCTCATTGGGTTCGACACTCTTACTTATCGAAAGGACTACGATAGATCCCCTATACTTGTGGGTCATCATGCTTCACTTAGATTATTTTGAGAGTCTTAAATAGCATGGTAATTTGCTTAAATAATCCTAATATGCTAGGTATTCAAGATTAGTAAAAACTTTCTTATGAGTGTGTTGAATACTAAGAGAAGTTTGATGCTTGATGATTGTTCTGAGACATGGAGGTAGTGATATTAAAGTTGTGCTAGTTGAGTAGTTGTGAATTTGAGAAATACTTGTGTTGAAGTTTGCAAGTCCCGTAACATGCACGTATGGTAAACGTTATGTAACAAATTTGAAACACGAGGTGTTCTTTGATTGTCCTCCTTATGAGTGGCGGTCGGGGACGAGCGATGGTCTTTTCCTACCAATCTATCCCCCTAGGAGCATGCGCATAGTACTTGGTTTTTGATGACTTGTAGATTTTTGCAATAAGTATGTGAGTTCTTTATGACTAATGTTGAGTCCATGGATTATACGCACTCTCACCTTTCCACCATTGCTAGCCTCTTGATGCATGTGCATTGCCCTTCCTCACATTGAGAGTTGGTGCAAACTTCACTGGTGCATCCAAACCCCGTGATATGATACGCTCTTTCACACATAAACCTCCTTATATCTTCCTCAAAACAGCCACCATACCTACTTATTATGGCATTTCCATAGGCATTCCGAGATATATTGCCATGCAACTTTCCACCGTTCCGTTTGTCATGACACGTTCATCATTGTCATATTGCTTTGCATGATCATGTAGTTGACATAGTATTTGTGGCAAAGCCACCGTACATAATTCTTTCATACATGTCACTCTTGGTTCATTGCATATCCGGTACATCACGGAGGCATTCATATAGAGTCATACTTTGTTCTAGTGTCGAGTTGTAATCATTGATTTGTAAATAAATAGAAGTGTGATGATCATCATTTTCTAGAGCATTGTCCCAAGTGAGGAATAAAAAAAAGAGAGAAAGGCCAAAAACGAGAAGGCCCCAAAAAATGAGAGAAAAAGAGAGAAGGGACAATGTTACTATCCTTTTACCACACTTGTGCTTCAAAGTAGCACCATGATCTTCATAATAGAGAGTCTCTTGTTTTGTCACTTTCATATACTAGTGGGAATTTTTCATTATAGAACTTGGCTTGTATATTCCAACAATAGGCCTCCTCAAGTGCCCTAGGTCTTCGTGAGCAAGCAAGTTGGATGCACACCCACTTAGTTTCTTTTGTTGAGCTTTCATATATTTATAGCTCTAGTGCATCCGTTGCATGGCAATCCCTACTCCTTGCATTAACATAAATCGATGGGCATCTCCATAGCTCATTGATAGGCTCGTTGATGTGAGACTTTCTCCTTTTTTGTCATCTCCACATAACCCCCATCATCATATTCTATTCCACCCATAGTGCTATATCCATGGCTCACACTCATGTATTGCGTGAAGGTTGAAAAAGTTTGAGATTACTAAAGTATGAAACAATTGCTTGGCTTGCCATCGGGGTTGTGCATGATGAGAGCATTCTTGTGTGACGAAAATGGAGCATGACTAAACTATATGATTTTGTAGGGATGAACTTTCTTTGGCCATGTTATTTTGAGAGGACATAATTGCTTAGTTAGTATGCTTGAAGTGTTATTATTTTTATGTCAATATTGAACTTTTATCTTGAATCTTTTGAATCTGAATATTCATACCACAATTAAGAAGAATTACATTGAAATTATGCCAAGTAGCATTCCACATCAAAATTTTCTGTTTTTATCATTTACCTACTCGGGACGAGCAGGAATTAAGCTTGGGGATGCTTGATACGTCTCCAACGTACCTATAATTTTTTATTGCTCCATGCTATATTATCTTCTGTTTTGGACATTATTGGGCTTTATTATACACTTTTATATTATTTTTGGGACTAACCTATTAACCGGAGGCCCAGCCTGTAATTGTTGTTTTTGCCTATTTCGAGTTTCGCAGAAAAAGAATATCAAACGGAGTCCAAACGGAATGAAACCTTCGAACGTGATTTTCGAACAAACATGATCCAGAGGACTTGGACCCTACGTCAAGAAAGCTACCAGGAAGCCACGAGGTAGGGGCGCGCCTCCACCCTTGTGGGCCCATGTTTCTCCACCGACGCATTCCTTCCTCCTATATATACCTACGCACTTCAAACTACCAGACACGGAGCCAAAACCCAATTCCACCGACGCAACCTTACGTACCGTTAGATCCCATCTTGGGGCCTAGGAGCTTCACGAGGGAGGGGCATCGATCACGGAGGGCTTCTACATCAACACCATAGCCTCTCCGATGAAGTGTGAGTAGTTTACCTCAAACCTTCGGGTCCATAGTTCTTAGCTAGATGGCTTCCTCTCTCTTTTTGGATCTCAATACAATGTTCTCCCCCTCTCTTGTGGAGATCTATTTGATGCAATCTTCTTGTGCAGTGTGTTTGTTGAGACCAATGAATTGTGGGTTTATGATCAAGTTTATCTATGAACGATATTTGAATCTTCTGAATTCTTCTATGTATGATTAGTTATCTTTGCAAGTCTCTTCGAAATATCACTTTGGTTTGGCCTACTAGATTGATCTTTCTTGCAATGGGAGAAGTGCTTAGCTTTGGGTTCAATCTTGCGGTGTCCTTTCCTAGTGACAGTAGGGGCAGCAAGGCACGTATTGTATTGTTGCCATCGAGGATAACAAGATGGGGTTTATATCATATTGCATGAGTTTATCCCTCTACATCATGACATCTTGCTTAAAGCGTTACTCAGTTCTTATGAACTTAATACTCTAGATGCATGCTGGATAGCGATCGATGTGTGGAGTAATAGTAGTAGATGCAGGCAGGAGTTGGTCTACTTGTCTCGGACGTGATGCCTATATACATGATCATGCCTAGATATTCTCATAACTATGCTCAATTCTATCAATTGCTCAACAGTAATTTGTTCACCCACCGTAAATACTTATGCTCTCGAGAGAAGCCACTAGTGAAACCTATGGCCCCCGGGTCTATTTTCCATCATATTAATCTTCCAACACTTAGCTATTTTTGTTGCCTTTTATTTAACTTTGCATCTTTATCATAAAAATACCAAAAATATTATCTTATCATATCTATCAGATCTCACTCTCTTAAGCGACCGTGTAGGGATTGACAACCCCTTATCGCGTTGGTTGCGAGGATTTATTTCTTTGTGTAGGTGTGAGGGACTCGTTTGTGGCCTCCTACTGGATTGATACCTTGGTTCTCAAAAACTGAGGGAAATACTTACGCTACTTTGCTGCATCACCCTTTCCTCTTCAAGGGAAAACCGACGCAGTGCTCAAGAGGTAGGAGCGCCTTCTCCGGCGCCCTCTCTGGTGCTTTCTCCGGCGCCCTCTCCGGCGCCAACGCCGGCTTAGTGGGCAGAGCGGCTTGAGGCTCCACCACCGTCGGCGCCCGGGACGCCTCCTCCGGCGCCGCCCGTGCCGCGTCCTCCAAGACGGCGTCGCCGCCACCCCCATCAGCCCCCTCCTGCTCGACCACGTCGGTCCATGGTGGGGTGTCATCCCCGACGACCACGACCTCCCGGTCGAGGTCCATCACATCCGCACGGCCGCCTTGGCCGTGCTCCTTGTCCGATGCCGGCACGAAGACCGTTGCCGCCACCATCGTCCCCGCCGGCATCTCCGGCCATGCCGCCTCCATGCCAGCTTGCGCCCACGCCGTGGCGGCGCTGACCCAGGCCTGGGTCGACGCCGCCTCCAGCTCCGCCTGGGCCCGGTTCCGGTCCCGCCAGGCCAGGCCCTCGGCGTCGGCCGGGTCCAGACCAAGGTCCGGGTCCACCGGCGCCTCCTCCTCGTCCCGGTCGACGGTGCCAGATCGGCTCCTCCAGACCAAGGCACCCTCGGCGGACGCAGCATCTGCCGCCGCCAGCTCTAGCGAGATCGGCGACCTGAAGCACAAGACAAGAAACAATCACGCCCAGTCGAGCGGAGTCACTCAGCAACTTGGCTCGGGCAAAGAAAGTTACTTACCCCGGCACCACCGGAACGGCGGGCCTTTCCGCCCTCTCCTATGGAGCATCGCGCCTTCTCTTGGCGGGCGGCTTCGCACCCCTAGCCGGGTTCGCCGTGCGTTTCGCGGTTGGGGCCCGCGGCGGGATGCTGTCCTTCCCGTGTGGGCGCCGTGCTGTTGCCACCCCCCGAGACGACCCGGCTCCGGCCACGCCACAGCCTCCTCCACCCAGCGCCGCTGCATCAACGACTCGTGTCAACATCCCCAAAGCCGTCCCACAACCGACGACTCAAGCAACACAAACAAGACTCACCTACTCGGCACCCTGCGCCCGTGTCGGCGGCCGCCGCCTCCCCTCTGCCATGGGCCTTGGGCTCCTCTGAGGCGACCCGCACCACCTGCGCCTTTGCCCGGTCGTAAGGATGCCGGATGGCGTTCAGAAGCACCTCACGTGTCGCGTCGGGACGAACGAGAAGATAAGCAGCAGCGAAGTACAGGGACCAGGGACTCACCAGCAGTGCTGGGTCCGAATGGATGTACGGGGCCTTCCCGAACTCCTAGTTCACCCCCAAGTTGGCCTTGGAGATGTCATTGACCCGGCGTGCAACTTGGTCCTCCGCCAACCACGTGTTTGCCATGCGGTTGGGATCTTGGAGGCCGGTCATCTGACTGATGAGATGGCTACGCTGCTGCAGTGGCAGCACCTGCCGGGAGATAAAGGCAGCAATGAGGTCGGTGCCGGTGAGCCTCTCCTGCTGCTTCATCACCTACACCCACTCGCACAGGTTGAGCACCTCCTGTGAGGGGCGCTTGGGGTAATACCCCTAGTTCTGCTTCCCCGACGGCGGTGAATTGATGAATGGCGGGAGGTTGATGCGGTCCTCGCCGAGGTTGTGGACGTAGAAGAAAGAATTCTGCCATTTCTTGGCAGAATCCTCCAGCGGCACCTTCAGGCAGTCGGTGCCCGACCGCTTGGAGATGACGGCCGCCCCGCACTCGGACATCTCCGCGGCCTTCGGCCCCTGCTGCTTCAAGGAGAAGAAGTGCACCCAGAGGTCGATCGAAGGCTCGAACCCCAGGTACCCCTCACAGAGGGTAACGAAGCCGGACAACTGCACGATGGCGCCGGCGCCAAGATGGTGGGGCTGGAGCCCGAAGAACTCCAGAAAGTCGCGGAAGAAGCCGCTCGCGGGAAGCCCAAACCCGCGCTTGAAGTGCGGCAGGAAGACCACCCGCTCCGAGCCCTCGGGCCGCGGCTCCCGCTCGCCCTGCGGGAGGTGCACCTCAACCTCCTCCGCCCTCGGCAAGCGCCTGGTGTCGCGAAGGTAGGCGATGTCGTCGGGGGTGACAGTGGAACCCATCCACAATCCTGACGGCAGCGCCATCGACCCGAGCGCGGGGGAAGAGGGAGGAGCAAAGGAACAAGATGGCAAGAAAGCTCTGCTCAAGACTACGTGCATCGCGGCTAGCGGCGGTTGTCGGTGTCAAAACCGGCGGATCTCGGGTAGGGGGTCCCGAACTGTGCGTCTAAGGCGGATGGTAACAGGAGGCAGGGGACACGATGTTTACCCAGGTTCGGGCCCTCTCGGTGGAGGTAATACCCTACTTCCTGCTTGATTGATCTTGATGATATGAGTATTACAAGAGTTGATCTACCACGAGATCGTAGAGGCTAAACCTTAGAAGCTAGCCTATGGTATGATTGTTCTTGTCCTACGGACTAAACCCTCCGGTTTATATAGACACCGGAGGGGGCTAGGGTTACACGGAGTCGGTTACAAGGGAGGAGATCTACATATCCGTATTGCCAAGCTTGCCTTCCACGCCAAGGAGAGTCCCATCCGGACACGGGACGAAGTCTTCAATCTTGTATCTTCATAGTCCAATAGTCCGGCCAAAGGATATAGTCCGTCTGTCCGGAGACTCCCTAATCCAGGATTCCCTCCGTAGCCGCTGAACCAGGCTTCAATGATGATGAGTCCGGTGCGCAGATTGTCTTCGGCATTGCAAGGCGTGTTCTTCCTCCGAATACTCCATAGAAGGTTTTGAACACAAGGATAGTGTCCGGCTCTGCAAAACAAATTCCACATACCACCGTAGAGAGAATAATATTTCCACTCTAATCTGCCGACCGTTTTTCATGACGTGACGTATTGCCGCGGTCTGGCCATGATGAACCGTCTTTCTCAACTAGCCTACCACTGCATGTTTTGCGAGGCAACTTTATTGGCACGTCTTGTCGAAGCAGAGATCGTGTCCCCCTTATTACGGGATTCTCATCAATACGGATGCGGGTAACCCAATCGTGCCCGTTGGTATGACTCCTCGATTTAGGCAAGTCCCAAACGGACACGTGGAGGACGCTTGATATTCATCCCCTTTATAAAGAGGCCAAGGCCTGTCCTTTTTCTTCTTGCACTCAATCGAATCCTTCCCCCACCTCGAGTTCCAACACCCAAGGCTCAGGTCAGGCGCTTCGAACCTTCCACCATGTCCGGATCCAACCTTCAAGGTCGGTGGATGCCCTCCTCTGTCGCAGAGGAAGACATCAAGAAACTAAGAGAGGCCAGGTATTTGACCGGCGAAATTTCAGACAGGTTGACTGCTCGAGGGCAGGTCATTCCCACTCCCGAACCCAGCGAGAGCGTTGTATTCATCTCTCACTTCCTCCGAGGGCTAGGCCTTCTTCTAGATCCCTTTGTTAGGGGGCTCATGTTCTATTACGGGCTGGATTTTCATGACCTGACCCCGGATTCCATCCTTCACATCTCGTCGTTCATCGTCGTGTCTGAAGCCTTCCTCCGCATTACCCCACACTTCGGCCTGTGGCTCAAAACTTTCAATGTGACGCCGAAGATGATTGAGGGGCAACATGCAGAGTGCGAGGTTCCGTAATAAGCAAAGGCACCGATGTTCCATGGCCAAAGGGTTCCTTCCTGGAGGTGTCCATTTTATGGCAACGGGAGTGGTTTTATATCACGGCTCCCCGGGGCACCAAGTGGGTGGCCGCCCCTGCCTTTCGCTCGGGCCCCCCACCACGACTGACGTCATGGATCAACAAGGGGCTGGACTGGGTGCCAGTAAATGATGTGCCGATATTGCAAAGTCGCATCCGAGATCTCCTCGAGAGATATGTCGGCCTGGTCACGGTAATGCGAGTCATGCTAGTTCGTCGGGTCCTGCCTTGCAAACGTCGACCCCTCCGAATGTGGGAGTTCAACCCGGAAGGACCACGAGCTATTCAGCACTTCTTCGGCATGATGCTCGAAGAGATGTACAAATTGTTCTTCGGACCACAAGTAAGGTGTACGGACCTCACTGAGGATACGGGTCTGAGCTGCAATCGCCCAGATACCCAAGTAAGTAATCTCGTGGCCGAATACGCTGTCTTTTTATTTATCACAACATCATTCAGAAAAGTCGCTCTTTGACCAGGACTGGGTAACAAAGGCGAAGATGATCAGGTGTTCGGCCCCCCTTCCCGAAGGCTCAGCAGATCCAAGATCTTGGCGGAATGCTCGAGTCGGCGCCTTATCAGGCGCCCTCAGGGGAAGATAAAGGGGGAATAAAGAGGCTGAAAGCGGACCTCACTCATTATTCATCCAAACCGGGGGAATTAGCGCCTCTGCGAAGGAGGATAACCGGGGAGAAGGATCTGAAATTTCCTCTCCCCAAGGAAGGAATAGGACCACCTGTGAAGACCCGGAAACAAAGGTTTCCAAACGGGGGAAGAAATCTTCGCCAGAGGGTCCTGCCTCGGAGGGTACCCTTAGCCATGCAGTGTCCGCAAGGGGATCAGCCTTCCACCGAGTTGTAAGTAAACAAAAAGTACTTAATAGTAAAAATATCCTGCTTTACCTCTGAGGACAATAACCGAAACATATATCTTATAGTTCGGATCATAGCCCTTCTCGACAGAGTTCGTCTTCGGGGGATCTTCTTCTGGAGATGATGGAGAGCGAAATACCTCCCCATGCCACCTCGCCTCATGAGGCGGGCGACGCTGAAGTGTCATCGCAAAGGGCTTATCCTGATCCTCCAAGGCCAGAGGGTAATCCCTCGGCCACATGATGCCCTCAACATTCGGCTCCTAAGGAGAGCAACAGAAAGAGTCCGGAACCGTCTGGTGTGCGACCGGACACACTGAAGGATCTTCTGGAGAAAGCGGCTATCTCAGAAGTGCACCGTACGCTAATGGGTACGGTGATTCAGAGGATTTCATCCACCAAAAGCGGGTTGCATGAAGCATTTATGAGTCTGCTGAAAGGCTGTGAGGTACGTGAAATAGTGTGTGTTTGACAGTACCGCACACGCTAGGTGTGCCCTATGCAGATAGTAGCCCCTGAGACTCTGGTTGCTGTCGAGAACGGCGGCAAATAGAGGATCATAGTCCCAGGTAATAATCAGTCCGCCTTCATGTGCAGGTGGCGGAGGGTCCGGTGGCTAGCCGGACTGGTAAGTTTGTCGGGCTGAAGCGGCAACTTGATGCAGAAGATGACGACATAGTGCTTGTCAACAAGCGGCTCGACGAGGCACAGGGTATGTGATTTCTCCGGTGATCAACACAGAGTAAGAGGAGCATGATGCTAGTATCTTTAATATGTGTGACTGCAGATGAAGCTGCCACCGTGGAGACCCTTCGGGCGGAACTTGCCCGAGCCAAGGAACAGGACAAGAATAGTGATGCAGCCGCTCTAAAGGCGGTCGAAGAGCTGCGAGCCGAACAGGCTGCGCATTGCCAAAGCAAGGAAAAAATGGCCAAGATGGCCGTTGAGTTGAAAGATGCCGCTGACCGTTACCAGCTTCTTGGAAAAGAAAGCCGAGCGAAGGCGACGAACCTACAGAAGGCCATGGTAGCAGCCAAGGAAGCCCGCTCTAAAATCAGAGCGGCGAAGGAGGAGCTGCGTCAAGCTGGAGATATCGCTGCTGGGAAGCCCTTTTTGTTGCAGACGAAGTTCGGAGATCCAAAGTATGCCCCTCTTGATCAACTATGGAGTTCTGCAGACGAGTACGTGGATTTGGCAGCCAGTGCCGCTGATGCGGCCAAGTACTTCAAGGATCAAAAAGATCGTGAAGTGTAAAAGCTGTTCTGGTTACAGTTTGATGGTCCAGTGCATCCGCTGCTATTGAATGGGCGAATTGCCGAGTGGGCCAAGCTCCATAGGTTGTCCGGGCTTGCCATGAGGTCTGTTGTGGATCATCTGTGGCCGGAAGAGTTCCTTGGTGTTGTGCCACACATCGACGCTATGAAGAGGTCAGCGTGCACAGAGGGTGCGCGGATGGCACTTGCCCGTGTCAAGACATACTGGGAGAGATGGAGGCCACCGCTATTGCAACCCAGAGTTTGGCCGTGGGCCAAGTATCTGTCGAGCACTACTTTGAAGAAGTCCTTGAAGGCGCTCGTTCAATAGAGGCTCAGTGCTCGAAGAATATTATGTTCTAGTGACATCTATTCCCATTGTAAAAACAATGTTTTATTATAAAGGCTGTGTTTATACTTTTGCCAAAAAATATTATGATGCCTCCTGTGCGGCCGTTTATGTATATTTATATATAACCTGAAAGTTTGCAGTCGTCGGGTTCAGCCCCCACGCATATAATGCGGGGGTGTTCGCAAAAAATGCGTATTCACACTTGATCCAATGTCTTGGTCCATTAAGGAGGTGGTAGCGCAGCGAATGAGGCAATCGGACTATATTGCTTTAACACTTTCACTTAGCCATAGGAGTTTGACGGTGGGGCTACTATATAGCCCCTGGTACCTCCGCGCTCGTCTGAATGCAGGGCGCGTACGTACATGACCGGGAAACGGCCCTTCGTTAATACGGAGGAATCCCGAAGATTCTGCTAAGTCATCGAGTGGTTGACCAGTCTCGCGGTTTATCATGACAGTCATTTTTCGGCTTTCTCTACTGAGGTGCTCATCCGGATGAACCAGGGCACAATCACAGTAGTTCTCCCGGTGCCACCTTAGCCGATAGAGCGGAACGTAAGGTAGCAAAACACGGGAGCCGGGCAAACCCAACATTTGACCAAAGACATGATTCGGAGCTGATGCATATAAGGCCAAACTCGCGACGCCGAACACTCCCTAAGGTATTCGGTCTTTATAACATATGCGGGGCTGAGCGATGCCCTTGATAATGAACCCCGAGTGTCCAGGTACGTGCAATGCTCTGACGTGGTGAAAGGCCAATAACGTCAGCATCCTTCTCAGATATACTAAGTATCTAGAGGATGTGAACAACAAGAGACAGTAAAAAAGGTTTACGCAGGGTCTTAATCTAAAAAGAAACCTTTGAGCGGGTCCCTGCTGCACGTCTGCGCCTGTGTCTCCGTTGTGCCGTATCCTGGACGGGTGTGGCATGATTTTCATCTGTAAAAGAGAAGAACTTAGGTGAAAGTTGTCGTGCCAAAAAATTGGTTATTCTCAATAAACCATTAAAATTCGAGATAAGTCAAGTTGAGCCGAACTAGCCCTGATTACACGCGGGAAGCCCCTGGTGCCGTCTATGGGGGTATAACCATCAAACCAATCTCGGGTTTATCTAAGCTGTTACAGCTAGTAATGCACCAGACTCGTCTAGCCGTGTCCGCGGTCTTGACGACCGATCCTTTATTCTGGTTGAAGGGGCCATTTAGTGTTCGGCTATTAAAGCCGTCGCACATTCTTCCGCTCGTAAGGAACGTTCAATGTTTCCGCTAATGGTGATGATGCCACGTGGACCGGGCATCTTAAGCTTGAGAGAAGCGTAATGCAGTACTTCATTAAAACGAGTGAAAGCCGCTCTTCCGAGTAGTGCTTGATAGCCACTTCGGAATGGAGCGATGTCGAAGGTTAACTTTTCGCTTCGGAAGTTGTCGGGAGAACCGAATACAACCTCTAGTAATAGAGAGCCCGTGCGGCGGGCCTTTGGGCCTGGTATTACTCCCTTGAAGATAGTATTACCGAGGCTGATTTTTTCGGGTCTATCCCCATTTTGCGGACTGTGTCCTGATATATCAGATTTAGACTACTGCCGCCGTCCATAAGGACTCATGTGAGATGGTATCCATTTATTATTGTGTCTAACACCAAGGCGGCCAGTCCTTCGTGCCGGATGCTTGTCGGGTAGTCCCTGGGATCAAAAGTGATCGGGCAGGCCAACCAGGGGTTGAACTTAGGGGTGATGGGCTCTACGGCGCGTGTGTCTCGGAGTGCACGTTTGCTTCTCCTCTTCGTCACGTGGATCATGTTTACTGTTTTAACCTTTGGTGGGAATTTTTTCTGTCCCCCAGTGCTTTGCTGGTGAGGCTCGTCCTCGTCTTCACTTGGTGTCTCCCTCCCCTTGTGTTCGGCGTTTAGCTTACCGGCCTGCTTGAAGACCCAGCATTCTCTGTGGGTGTGATTTGCAGGTCTATCGGGGGTGCCATGAATCTGACATTGTTTGGTTAGAATCTTGTTTAGGCTGGACGGTCCATCTCTGCTTCCTTTGAAAGGCTCTTTCCGCTGACCTGGTCGAGAGCCCCTGAATCCGGCGTTTCCCGCCGTATTATCTGGGTTGTCTTCTGTGTTTTGACGCTTTCTTTTACTACCTCGTGGTTTTCCATTGCCATCCCTGACTTCGGATGTGCTTGGGTCGCTGGTGCTACTGCGGGCTAACCAGCTATCTTCGCCCGCGCAAAAGCGGGTCATGAGGCTTGTCAGGGCTGCCATTGTTCTCGGTTTTTCCTGGCCGAGGTGTCTGGCGAGCCATTCGTCTCGGACGCTATGCTTGAAAGCTGCTAAGGCTTCGGCGTGCGGGCAGTCAATGATTTGGTTCTTCTTAGTGAGATACCTGTTCCAAAGCTTTCGGGCTGACTCTCCGGGCTGTTGAAACGGGGGTCCCCAACTTAAATCGTCTGCATCCGGAGGTCGGACATAAGTCCCTTGAAAATTAGCCTGAAAAGCATCCTCGAGCTCCTCCCAACTTCCAATTGAGTTTTCGGGGAGGCTTTTCAGCTAGTGTCGAGCTGGTCCTTTAAGCTTGAGGGGCAAGTACTTGATGGCGTGGAGATCATCTCCGCGAGCCATATGGATATGGAGGATAAAGTCCTCAATCCAAACCCCAGGGTCTGTGGTCCCATCGTACGCCTCTATGTTCACTGGTTTGAATCCTTCTGGAAATTCGTGGTCCAGCACCTCGTCGGTGAAACATAGGGGGTGTGCGGTACCCCTGTATTTAGATGTATCATGGCGTTCGGACAGTTGTAGTATTCGGTTGTGATTTTGTGCCGTAGCACGCTTCCTAGATCCATAAATGGATCTGGTCATACTGGATTTTTGGCGCAAGTCCTCACATAGATCGTGTGTCGACTTGTGTGCGGCCTTGTTAGCCGCTCTATCGCAGCCACCAGGTGGTTGATCCGACCGGTTGGCCGTTTTATTTTTCGGCTGTGTGGGCTCTAAGGCCTCATCGTCGAATTCGGGCAATAGCTTGCGCTTTGGATAGCTCTTTGTGTGGTAACTTCCACCATACTTTTCTTCGTTGTCGAGCACTTTGTTCCATCTGCTGTTGAGTGTATTCTGTTTGGCCTTAAGCCTTCGCTTCTGCTTCTTCAGACTCCTTGTTGTGGCAATAAGCCTTCTGCGGAGCTTCTCTTGTTACAAGTGCCTTTCCGGGATGATATGTGTATCTTCGTACAGACTGTTTTCCTTCCCGGAGGGGGTGTCGGCGTTCTGGGAACGGGGGTCCCCAGACTTGCCTGCCCGCGGCCTGCGGCGTGGCTCAAAGGAGGCCCAGGACGACCCATCCTCACCAACACAAGCTCAAGACCCTCGCGAGGGGCCAAGCCTCGCGGGGCGGACGACCAAGAGCTTCCTCAGGCACGGCCTCGTCAGGATGGCTCACGAGGAGGCGGAGAGTTAAGGGCGGGGTGCCTCGCGAGGTGCCCGTGACATAAGCCATGACGACCAAGGGCGCCCGGCGCCAGCCCACAAGAGCGCCCTCCTTTCCTCTTTGGTGCAAAGGGGCAAGCACAGGCAAGGGCATCAGGCAAAGGCATCCGTTTCGGTGCAACAAGACCAAGACCAGCCCCAACGGCTGGAATGCAGTCATCATGGAGCCCAAGCAGGCATCATCACCAGAGCCTTTGGCAGGCGAGGACCAACTTTAGTCAGGATAAGTGTACCCGTTGTTCCCCTTCAAAATGGCCAATTGTTGGCGCCCTACCCGCTCAATATTTGGGGAAGAGGCCCAGGGCCTTCGCTTACAAATAGGGGTAGCTGCACTCAGAAAGGAGGGGGGATCGAGCAGTCGGAATCCAGAGAGAGAGAAACCCGTTCCTCAAGCTAGAGCAATGGGGCACCACTTAGCAGTTCATCACACCCACCAAGAACAGACCCTCGCGAGGCTGTTCTTCCCCATCTTATTCTTCGTCGGCCCCAGAGGCAATCCACACACCAGAAACTAGAGTAGGGTATTACACCACAACGGTGGCCCGAACTAGTATAAGTCTTGCGTCTCTTGTGTTGTTCTTGTTAGTAGTTTAGATCCATGTGATTCGGCGAGGTACGAGACGGTGGAGGGTTGGATCTCCGCGCGCACCCCAGAGTTTGAACCTTAAGGGTCTGCCGGAACCCGTGATCCGACATTTGGCGCGCCAGGTAAAGTGCGCCGAATCTGCTTTTCGTCGCCTCGTTCTTCCCGACCATCGCAACCATGTTCGACACCCGTGGAACTCGGCGCCCGAGCGCCGAGCCGCTTCGCTTCCCGTCGCCCGATCAGCTCCGGCCCGGCGGACGCCCTCGGCGTTAAGCTGTCACGGCTATCAACGCCGCCATCGCTCCGGCGGGAACGAGCAAAGAAGCGCCGCCCCAAGACTCGGCCATGAGGCGGACGCCGCACCACCACGCTTTCGCCACCCCGCTGGTTCTTCGTCAAGGCTTACGCGGCCATGGAGGCCCGAGCTGCACTCATGGCGGCCAATGAACTCCTGCGCTACCGCCCCGTCAACGACGTCTACGAAGAATGGCTCGACCGCGTCGCCGAGCTCGTCCGCACTGCAGGAGGCGACCCCGCGCCGTCCATTTCGTTGCACCGCACCCCGCCCCATGCGGGCGATGAAGCTCCCGGGGCGTCTCAGCCGCCTCCTCCTCAAGACGGCGCCCTGGCCCCAAGGCGCGCGGCCCTGGCTAAGAACCCGCTCCGCCAGCGCCGCGCTGCAAGAGCAGAGCTGCCGAAGTTCCTCGCCCACAAGAAGCTGCCCGAGCGCTCCCGCCCAAAGACGTCAAGACCTGCGCTGCCCCCAAGGCGCAGGGAGGCCTGCAAGACCAAGCTCCCTGTCGTCCAAGGCCCCCCGCGGCCACGGCGGGCTGCCGCGCCTTCACCACTGAGCTACGGGGCGTCGCGTGGCCCGCCAAGTTCAAGCCAGACCTGCCCCCACGCTACGACGACACGGCAGACCCTACGGAGTTCCTCCAGCTCTACGAGCTGGGCATCGAGGCTGCCAACGGAGATGAAAAGGTCATCGCAAACTGGTTTCCCATGGCGCTCAAGGACGGAGCCGCACTGCTCCTGAATCTGGCCCTGCACGATCTCTTCTGGCCGAGATGCACACCCGCTTCATCGCCAACTTCCAAGGTACTCGCGACCGCCACCCGCCGTGAGCGACATGCGCAGAATCAAAAGAGCTGTGGGAAACCCCGCAAAAAGTACATCCAGCGCTTCAACAACGCGCGCCTCAAGATCCTCGGGGTGATGGAGGAGGCCATCATCTCTGCCTTCTCCGACGGCGTGCGCGACATCAAGATGAAGGAGGAGCTGGCGATGCATGAAGATCTGTGCACCTCCCTGGAGCTGTTCAACTTGGTGACCAAGTGCGCCAGGGCTGAGGAGGGGCGCCTCTCCCTCCTCGAGCTGCTGCCGCGGATCCCGAAGAGAAGAAGTCCAAGGCCAAGGGCCTTAAGCGCAAAGGGGCTGCCGTACCATGGCTGAACCCGGACACCAAGCGGGCAGAGATCAACCCGAGTCTTCCAAGGGCGGTCAGATGCTGCGTGTACCACGACCTCCACACCCACAACACCAATGAATGTCAAGAGCTCCGGCCGCGCTGAAGGAAGGGTCGGCAGACGCCCTGAGCGCAGCGACCGGGGCTACGGCCGAGGAGGAGGAAGAAATGCAGGACACTGGGAAGACCGCGGCCCGCGCCAAGGGTGGCGCGACCAACCTCAAGAGGACCGCTGGCAAGACCCACATCACGAGGGGGACTGGAGGGATCAGCCTCGTGAGGATCGTCCGCAAGGGAACGCGGGCCTCCCTCTGCTGCCACCGCCACCAAGGAGAATCGAAGACCGTCATCGGGACGAGGGGGAGGGGACTTCCAGGAAGCGCGCGCGATCGCCTGCATCCTGGGCGGAGCCCAAGCCCCAGCCTCCCACCGCATCTTCAAGCAGTTCGCCCGTGAAGTGAATGTAGTCCTCCCCAAGCTCGAGTCCACGCGCCCTCTCAGGTGGTCGGCGTGCGCCCTCACGTTCAGCTCAGCGGATCAGCTCAAGTGCGCAGCCACGACCGGAGTCCTCCCAATGCTTTGCTCCCCAATCATCAGCAACGTGCTGGTCACCAAGACCCTCATCGACGGCGGAGCAGGGCTCAACGTCCTGTCCGTGGAGACCTTCAACAATCTTCAAGTGCCCTACAGCCAGCTTCAGCCAACCAAGCCCTTCTCCGGAGTCACCGACGGCTCCACGGTCCCGATTGGGCAGGTCCGCCTTCCTGTCACCTTCGGGGCCCGCGACAACTACCACACCGAGCTCATCGACTTCGACGTCGCCCACATTCGCAGTCAGACAACGCCATCCTCGGGTACCCAGCGTTGGCCAAGTTCATGGCCGTGACCCACCATGGCTACAACATCCTCAAGATGCTAGGAAGCGGCGGGGTCATCACGGTGCCCTGTGAAGAGAGAGATGCGGTGTGCTCCTTGGAAGCGAAGCTTTTCAGCCGCATCATTTGGAAGACCTGCACCACAGCGGCGGGGCGCCTCCCGAGGCAGCACCCAAGAAGAAGAAGACATCGGCCGGCCCGGCTCATCAAGAGACAGGCCCCTCAGGGCCCGCGCCGGGCCAGGGGGAGCCTCCTTCCATCGCATAGGAAGGCGCGCCTGGCGCCCTCCTCGGGCAGGGCTCGGGGGCTCTCCCCTGGAGGGCCACTGACCTCGCCAAGGTCTCGAGGGAGGCGCTAGGGCACCATGTGGAGGCGTGTTTCGAAGCACGTTTCACGCAAGCAGGAGCAAGATCGGGAGAACAGAACCCTCAGGAGTTCATCAGCAAGGCCATTCAGGAGCTACAGGAGTCAAGGGTCATGAGGGGCAGCCGCCGCCGCCACTGTGGCCCCCATCCAGGCGAGGATGGTGGGCTGTGCGTCTGCATCAACGTACCAGGGCTCAACCGAGCCGCATCTCAAGAGTGCCTCTGGCCCTCGCAAGTGGGACGTTGCGAGGGCCCGCCCCACAGCTACGTATGCATGCCTTATGGCCTGCCAAACGCGGCTGATGCACACCAGCGTCTCATGAGGACCATCCTGGAGGCTCAAGAGGTCGTGCACGCCGCAGCCTGGCGGAGATGGAGATGGCCCGTGAGGGGCCGCCACGGCGCCTCGAGCCTCCCGAGGCCCCCGAGCACTGGGGCTCGTGAGGATCAGCTCCGCAGCCCACCGAGTCTGCTACATCAACAGCCCTTTCATCCCCAACATCACCAGGTGACTTCTTTATGTTTTATTTCCGGCTAGGAGCGCCTAGGGCGCATTATTCCTGTGCCGCGTGGGTCCGCCCCTCGCTGCATGTATCCTTTATTTCATGTCCTTAGCTTACCCTGTTGGGGCGCCCTCGGGCTGCATCATCCCCAAGCCGCTCGGGCCCCCCAGCTGACATGTATCCTTCATGCGTTTTCCTTAGGATTATGCTCCACCATGCTTGTTATTTAGTGCCTTCTCTGGGCGGCGAAATCTTGCACGTTAAAGGGGTGCTCGAGCATCACGACTCATGGCTCCTACCGGCTCTCCGCCCTCACCCTCTGGTCTTGTCCATGGCATCGCGACCTGGCTTGCCAGCGACGGTAGAGACCAGCCCGAGAGCCGGGACCCGAGGACGTAGAGTTTCGTCATCCAATCCAGCTTGCGCGTTAAAGGGGGGTGCCTGAGCATCGCGACTCAGGGCTCCTACCGGCTCTCCGGCCCTCACCCTCTGGTCTTGTCCATGGCATCGCGACCTGGCTTGCCAGCGAGGGTAGAGACCAGCCCGAGAGCCGGGACCCGAGGACGTAGAGTTTCGCCATCCAATCCAGCTTGCGCGTTAAAGGGGGGTGCCTGAGCATCGCGACTGTGGCTCCTACCGGCTCTCGCCCTCACCCTCTGGTCTTGTCCATGGCATCGCGACTGGATTGCCAAATGACGGTAGAGACCAGCCCGAGAGCCGGGACCCGAGGACGAGAGTTGTGTCATCTAATCCTGCTTATGCAGCGTTAAAGGGGTGCCTGAGCATCACGACTCAGGGGCTCCTACCGCTCTCCGCCCTCACCCTCCGGTTTTGTCCATGGCATCGCGACCTGGCTTGCCAGCGACGGTAGAGACCAGCCGAGAGCCGGGACCCGAAGACGTAGAGCACCGGCATCTAGCCATTTTTGCAGGAACACACTCGAAGATAAGGCCCAGAGCCAGGCGCAACCCGCCTTGAGGTAGGGCCTCGTGGAGTCCTGGCGCTGGCTCACGGTGCCCCGCACACCTCGCGAGGCCTCTCGCGCCGCTCCAAAACAACTAACGGCAGGACTGACAATCGCCCCGGCGAGCTCTTGTTCCCTTTGTGGTGAACCTGCAGGGCCCCTCCGAGGAGCACGGAACGACCTCGCCATGCAGTCTCTCGCCAGCCAGGGCACGGACCTAGCGCCGCACCAGAAAGCATCGCCCTAACCCTCGAGAGAAGTCACCCTCCGGATACACTAGTCATCGCAACACCATCCCCGCACTCAATGCAACTCCGTGTTAGTAACGTGGCTCTCCTTTCTCACCGAATGATGGCTGCTTTAGTGCCAAGGGGGACCCCCTGAGCATCGCGACTCAGAGGCTCTTACCGGACCTCGGGCCGCTCACCTCCTGGCCTCGCGACCTGGCATACCAACGATGGCTGAAGCCGCCTTGGGACTGGGACCTGCCGGCACAGAGCACCAAGCCCTCACGAGGTCTGAAAGGAAGGAACTGAGCTATAACGGAATGAGCATCCCGCATTGCCTCATAACAAGGATCATATTGATAAACGAAGCTACAGATATCTTACAAGCCCCCGCGGGGTACATTCTTGGCTCTTCGCAGGAAAAAAAGACGCGAATCCTAAGGAGTCCTATCTACAGAGACCACCGTGGCGGACGCCATCATCAACAGTGGGCCACCCGGTCCGGAGCCAACCCCATCCAGGTCAGGGGCGGCGACGACTTGACGAGCCCGCCCTGCTTCGGGAGCGGCGCAGGCTCGAGGGCTCGTAGCTGTCGTCGCTCATCTCTGGCGTCGCGAAGAGCTCGGCGGAGTCACTGGATCCCCCGGCGCCTTCGTCGTCTGGGAAGCTGCCAAGGGAGCGGGCAGTTGACCTCTGTCTCACCACAGTAGAACCCCGACCACCTCTCCCGGGGCAGCACTCCAGCCGGCGACCCTCCGCGTCGAAGAGCTTCAAGGACATCACCGGTGCGCTATGCCGTTACTCGGTGGATCATGAGGGCGCCCTCGCCGCAAACCCGCCAATCTCGCTCCAGCCACGAGTCATGAAGACCTCGCTGGGCAACCATCTGCGACCTCTGCCCGGTCGCGAGGGCGCCAGAGCCGGGCGTCTGCAGCCGAGTCCAGGGCTCTTCACGGACGACGGAGGCGAAGAAGGAAGGAAGTCGGATCCAAGACTTAGGAGGCGCGACGACGCGGAGCACGAATTCCCGGCGGAACCCTCGGCATGGACTCCAGGGGGGAAGACGCACACCTTCGTGACTCGCCGGCGCCGTCGACGGCGCCGCTCATGGCGCCCAGCGTCGCCTCCTTCAGGGCCACCGATCCGCGCGTACAAGGGAAGAGGAAACCCTGGTGGCAGTTGCGCGCACCAGGGCACGGGTGCCTCCTCGCGCGCACTCCTGCCCTGACACCAGAGAGCAAGCCGCTTCTTTGGGGGGAGCGGGTCAGGATCCTCTTGGGGAGCCTTTCCCTGTTCTGCCAGGGAGATCCGGCAGATCGGAGCCATGGTAACCAGACAAGACGAGGAAGAAGAGAAGCGTATGATGGACCGGAGGAGCGACGCCGCCCGTTTATAAGCCGGGCGGAGGCCAACCGTCGGCCTCCACGATCACCAGTCATCATGCCCAACTCTGCATGCAAGGACCCGTCGAATCCGGGTGGTTACCAAGGCGTCGTGGGGGAGCAAGCACCCACGTCCAATCAACCGCCACGCGGCGCCCAAGGCCACATGCTGTTAGGGCCCACGACGCTTCGCACTTGCCCTTTCGCCTCTCTGCACGGCCAAGTCCGGGCGCTGCTGTAACCCTGGGCTACTGTCGGGGTTCTGGGAACGGGGGTCCACAGACTTGCCTGCCTGCGGCCTACGGCGTGGCTCAAAGGAGGCCCAGGACGGCCCATCCTCACCAACACAAGCTCAAGACCATCGTGAGGGGACAAGCCTCGCAGGGCGGACGACCAAGAGCTTCCTCAGACACGGCCTCGTCAGGCTGGCTCACGAGGAGGCGGAGAGTTCAAGGCGGGGTGCCTCGCGAGGTGCCCGTGACGTAAGCCATGACGACCAAGGAGAGCCGAGGCGCCCGGCGCGGCGCCCGGCGCCAGCAGCAGTGTCCTCCTTTCCTCTTTGGTGCAAAGGGGCAAGCGCAGAGCAAGGGCATCGAGCAAAGGCATCCGTTTCGGTGCAACAAGACCAAGACCAGCCCCAACGGCTGGAATGCACGATCATCGTGGAGCCCAAGCAGGCGTCATCACCAGAGCCTTTGGCGGCGAGGACCAACTTTAGTCGGGATAAGTGTACCCGCTTATTCCCTTCAAAATGGCCAATTGTTGGCGCCCTACCCGCTCAATATTTGGGGAAGAGGCCCAGGGCCTTCGCTTACAAATAGGGGTAGCTGCACTCAGAAATGAGGGTGGATCGAGCAGTCGTAATCCAGAGAGAGAGAAACAAGTTCCTCAAGATAGAGAAATCGGGCACCACTTATAAGTTCATCAAACCCAACAAGAACAGACCCTCGCGAGGCTGTTCTTCCCTGTACTGTTCTTCGTCGGCCCCAGAGGCAATCCACACACCACAAACTAGAGTAGGGTATTACACCACAACGGTGGCCTGAACTAGTATAAATCTTGCGTCGCTTGTGTTATTCTTGTTAGTAGTTTAGATCCCTGCGATTTGGCGAGGTACGAGACGGTGGAGGGTTGGATCTCCGCGCGCACCCCAGAGTTCGAACCTTAAGGGTCTGCCGAAACCCGTGATCCGACAGGGGGGTTGATGAGCTTTATCCTCGGCGTCGCCGTGTTCGTACATCGGATCCGTACTATGTTCGTCATTTGCAGGTTCACCCTGCTCTGCCACTGGGTCAATGTGGTCGTTGTTTCCTCTGGAGTCAACTGGGGTGTTATTTTCTCTTTCGCTGTTATCGCTGTTTTTGCTGAGGCGGGATTTGGAGTGGTGCCTACGCCGATGCTTTGTTTGCTTCTCGATGGAGTTGTTCTTTGCTGCTTCCTTCCATTCCTCATCATTGTCTTCTTTGGGTGTATCCACCATGTATATGTCATGTGCTGAAGTGGTTGTCCAGCGCCCTGTGGGCGATGGTTCCTATTCTTCTACAGCATCGTCGTCCATGCCGTCGATGTCTTCGGAGTCGAAATCGAGCATGTCAGTTAAATCGTCGACAGTGGCTACTAAGTGGGTGGTGGGTGGGCAGCGAATTTAGCCGGACATAGTTTGGCCAAGGTTCTCCTGACAAAGAGAGGGACCTTAATGAATTTAGCACATCGCCGAAAGGTGAGTGCTGAAAGATATCCGCGGAGGTAAACTCCATGGTCGGTGCCCAATCGGGTTCGATAGGCACGGACGCAGGCGGCTCGGAGCGTGTGGCCGAGGACGAATCCAATGGTTCGGCAGCATAGCTCTCGTAAGGGGTGAAGTCAGTATCCGGCTCTATCGCCACTGAAAGTGTGGCCTACATGGAGGGGTCTATCCACCCGTCCTCGGATGGCGCAATTTGCTCCGGATTGAGGGCCGGAGTAGTCGCAGGTGTGATCTCCCAAACACTGTCCGACGGCAGAGCTAGATCATGCTCGTCGTGATCGTGCAGCGCACCTGACATGGGCCCGAATCCGTCAAAGATCAAATCTCTGTGGATGTCGGCAGTGTAGTTCACACTTCCAAACCTGACCTGATGGCCAGGGGCGTAGCTTTCGATCTGCTCCGAATGGCCAAGAAAATTGGCCCGCAGTACGAAGCCGCCGAATACGAAGATCTGCCCGGGGAGGAAAACCTCACCCTGGATTGCATCGTTGTCGATGATCAAAGGAGCCATCAAGCCTTACAGTGACGGCACAGTGGAACTCTCAATGAAAGCACCAATGTCGGTGTCAAAACCGACGGATCTCGGGTAGGGGGTCCCGAACTGTGCGTCTAAGGCGGATGGTAACAGGAGGCAGGGGACACGATGTTTACCCAGGTTCGGGCCCTCTTGATGGAGGTAATACCCTACTTTGTGCTTGATTGATCTTGATGATATGAGTATTACAAGAGTTGATCTACCACGAGATCGTAGAGGCTAAACCCTAGAAGCTAGCCTATGGTATGATTGTTCTTGTCCTACGGACTAAACATAGACACCGGAGGGGGCTAGGGTTACACAGAATCGGTTACAAGGGAGGATATCTACATATCCATATTGCCAAGCTTGCCTTCCACGCCAAGGAGAGTCCCATCCGGACACGGGACGAAGTCTTCAATCTTGTATCTTCATAGTCCAACAGTCCGGCCAGAGGATATAGTCCGGCTGTCCGGAGACTCCTGAATCCAGGACTCCCTCAGCAGTCGTCGGAAGCAGAGAGAGGATGAAGAGGCAGGGGGTGCGAGCGTGAATGATCTCCGCCGCCCCTTTCGCCCCTAATTTATAAGCCACGGTATGAAACATGGGGAAGTTGGATCGTTTGCGCTCGCCCCTCCCACTTCCCCGCAATAAGTGCGCACGTACGCGCGCAGTAACTGCTTGGGGAATAGCAACCGACCCCCAGACGATGCAATAAATCCGTGCACGGGGGCCAAGGGCGCGCAGCGGCGCCCCCCCCCCCTCCCGGGCTGTCGCCCAGTCCCGCCACGCGCGTGGCCTGTCAGGCCCCTCCGACTCCCAGGCTTCACGTGGCGATTGCGCGAGGCCCGAAAGATTGCCGAAGATTCGTTGAACCACTCGGTTCCACCGCGGGCGGGATGCCGCGATCCGGCTTCCGTAAGCCGGCACACAGTGGGTATTGCCGGACCCGGCGCTCACAAAAATCCTCCTCTGCAAGGGGAGAAACTGCGAAGGCCCTGCCATCTGAAGACGGCGGACCTTCACAGCTTCGGGGACTACTATCGAAGGGATGAACCCCAGGTAGGCACCGGAACCCGGATCCTTTTAAAAAACAATGGGGCCAGCACCAGCCCACGATCCGGCTCGCCTTAGCCGGGTTGCTCGAACTGGCCAGGCCTCGCGACCCGGCAGGATCAGCAACCCGGCTGGACTCCTCGACTCGGCCCCAACAACCAAGCTCAAGCCTTCTCCAGCAAGCCAGCACCGCCCCTGGTGTTTTCTCCAAACCCGGCCAAGGGTCAGCGCCCGTCCCATCCCGGCCGTACGATGGGACGAGTCTCCACCAACTGATGACCAAAGCCACAGTGCCCCGCCCATGCCTCTGGTCAGCCGAACGAGGCAACAGTGCCCCCACCTACCCGCTGACCAGGGCTGGCATCGCAACAGTGCACCAGACGTCACCCATGACGCCAGCAAGTGGTGACCTGACGGAGCACCACTGTGGATCGACTCGACTAGGCCACGCCCTGACGATTGACAAGACGGTGCACAGTACCCCCAGGCGCATGGGGCCCACGCCCGGAGAACCAGGCGGGTCCCAGCGCCGGGTTCCCTGGACACCGACGACCCAGCCCTACGGCCTTGTAACATTACCATTGTATCCCTGGGGGGTTGACCTGTAAAACCCCCCAGGAGCCCTGATGCATACGGGCAACTCCTTAGCTCGCTCATTCACACAGACAACGCCACACACACCTAGCAAGCAACACCCGAGGAGAGGGAGCAGCCTAAGCCTTCGCCCGACCTCCTTCTTCCTCCATACAGCTCTAGGAGCAACTCTGTATTGTTACGTATAAACCACACTCGGCAGGACTAGGGGTGTTATCTCTCCGGAGAGCCCCAAACCTGGGTATGTCTTACGTCCCGCGCTCGCTCATGCCGACCTCGCCTCTGGAGCCCGCCAGTGCCCTCGAGCCTCCTCCTATCTTTAGCCATCTCATGGCATCTGCTGTGCACCCACCACGACAGAGGGGCTAGAGCAGCTTGAGGAATTGGCCGTGAGGGCTTTGAAGAAGTTGGCCATGAGGGCATTGCTGAGGAACTTGGCCGTGAGGGCATAGAGGTTGAAGCACTTGGCTTATGAGCAGGCTTCTTTGCCATGGCCTTCTTTGGCTTGCTTGTAGTGGCCTCAGCAGTGTTAGCAGCAGCAGCAGAGTCTTCATTGAATTTCCTCACTGCTTCCTTTGCTATTTTGGCTAGTTTGGCCTGGCGCTTGGCCCATTCATCAGGACAGTCCTCACCACGCTTGAGGCTGGTGGGATCAGCTTTTTACCCAGGTGCCAACGGAGGTCTTGGGCATGGAGGGTTAAGAGCGAATTTCTTCATGTACTTAGGAGTGACATATTTGTACTCCCTCCATTCCCGTGCCCATCTACTCTCCATCCTTTGTATGCGCACCTTGCACTAATTTTTTTCCTCCTTGCCATATTTGGCCTCAGGAAGAGTGCAATAATCCTTGTAAATGTCATCAGGGATTTCGAAAGCAGTGTTGACCTCAGGCCTCTTTCCACCTTTCTGTGGCTTCTTGCCGTCAGCCATTTTCTTCAGCTGAGGAATATGAACAACAGAATTCTCTGAAGACGTGTGCAACTTTTCTTCGAGGAACGCTGCAAATGAGTTAAGTTGATGAGAACCTAGTGATTCAGCAGCGGACATGTGTACCTGTGAATAGAGTATAGTTGCGAAGAATTTGGAGAGGTCATATGCGTTCTCAGAAGGTTTTTGCAAAACAGAGCAAGTTGAGGGATTTGACCAGATGAGTCTTGAAGAATTTCACTAAGCGTTCTTTGTCTTAGGTTCCAGAGTTGTACAGATTGAAAATCCACATAATTGAGGAATCTTGAAGAAAAAGTGTTTCTTAGGGAAACAGATCAAGAACAGATGTTTTGTGAGGTGTCTAGTGTGAAGATTTGAAGAATAAACACCTTTTGAAGATTTTGTAGAAAACATCTTAATCAACGAGGGCAGTAAAAGTAACTTTTCATTACCCTTGATGAAGAACACGATTTAATGGGAAGTGTAGATGAGAAGCTTCGTCGGTTCAGATCTTCCACGCCTTTAACTTGGCAGAGAGGAAGACATCTACGATGGCGGCGGAGTGAAGAAATCCATGACGGCGCGAAATGACAAAATGACGAGGTTGAGGCAGTGAAGCTCTTCCTCACCGGCGATGATGGAAGTAGCAGCGGCGCTAGGGTTTGAGAAGCTCGAGCGGGAGAGAGATCGAGTGGAGTAAAAACAAAGTGAGGAAGGGGAGGGGTATTTATAGCCGAAGTGAAAAACCACTCGTCCGAAGAAATTGGACGAACGTGCCCCTGACCCTTCTCATTCGCTTGACATGTGTCACCCACGTACTGAGAGGTGGTGATCGTGTGAGATTGTGGGTGAATAGGTAAGTATTATCATGGGATGCGGAACGGTTTGAGCGGCAAACGCCGAAAATTTAGATGAGATAAGTTTTAAAGTTCCGTTCGCAAATTCTTCAGCGGACAAGGACACAGTGAAGATTTTGAACGAGTTTCAAATAGAATGCGCATGAAAAATTTGTGAATAGACTGGGTTGAGTTTAGCATAGAGAGGGAAGGGTCCGATCACATTCACTTAGAAGAAAAGGCAACTTGAAGAAATAGCAATAAATGAATGCTGTAGAGGACATAAACTCAACATATAAATATAGCCAATGAAGAAAAACGACGGAAACAATGAAGACATTGCAAATTTGAAGAAATTGAACAACTGAGGAATTTCAGAAATGAGGAAAAACTCCAATTGAAGATTTTCAACTTTTGGTGGTGGCGTGACCCATCGTATAAGAAAGATGATTTCAGACACCGTGTACAATTGTCGTAGGGTTCTGAGAATAAAATTATTCGTTAATTTTTTCACACTTAGAGTGTTTGTCTTCATGGATAGAAGAAAAACTTTCTTCGCGTGTTGCACATCTAAGTCATCAATTTTGCATAAGTGTTAGGATGTGTGTCCTTTTCAAAGGACATTCAAAGATTCTAGGATATTTAGCTCACACCTCAACTTGCTAAATCTCTTCTCATCCAAGGGCTTTGTGAAGATATCGGCTAGCTGTTCTTCAATCCTTGCATGCTCAATAGAGATGTCGCCCTTCCACACATGATCACGAAGAAAATGATGATGAATCTGAATGTGCTTTTGTCTTCGAGTGTTGAACTGGGTTATGAGAAATCTTGATGGCACTCTCATTGCCACAGTAGAGAGGCACATTCTTCATGTTGACACCGTAGTCCTTGAGAGTTTGCTTCATCCACAGTAATTGAGCACGGCAAGAACCAGCAGCAATGTACTCAGCTTCAGCAGTAGACAGTGATACGCAGTTCTGTTTCTTCGAGGACCAACAGACCAAGGATTGTCCAAGGAAATGTCATGTGCCTGATGTTGACTTGCGGTCCACACGATCACCAGCATAGTCAGAGTTTGAATATCCAATGAGATCAAAAGCCGAGCCCTTGGGGGTACCATAATCCAAGTGTTGGTGTGTGAGCTAGATATCGAAGAATATGCTTCACAGCCTTATGGTGTGATTCCTTCAGTGTAGCTTGAAATCGGGCACACATGAAAACACTAAGCATAATATCGGGCCTAGATGCACATAAATACAATAGAGAACCAATCATGGAGCAGTATACCTTTTGATCAAAGTCAATACCATTTTCATCAGTGCATAGATGGCCATTGGTGGGCATAGGGATTTTGACGCCATTGCAATCTTGCATGCCGAATTTCCTCAGTACATCCTTGAGGTATTTCTCCTGAGATATGAATATGCCATTGCACTATTGACGAATTTGAAGACCTGAGAAGAATTTCAATTCTCCCATCATAGACATTTGATATTCTTCACTTATCATATAGGCAAATTCATCACTGTAACGTTGGTCAGTACAGCCAAATATGATATCATCAACATATATTTGGCGCACAAACAATTCACCATCATAAGATTTAGTGAAAAGAGTAGGGTCAAGTGAACCGGGTTTGAAGCCTTTCTTCATGAGGAATTCCTTCAAAGTATCATACCACGCCCGAGGGGCCTGCTTGAGGCCATAGAGGGCCTTATTGAGTCTGAAGACTTTGTCAGGATGCTTTGGATCTTCAAAACCTGGGGGTTGAGCAACATATACTTCTTCCTCAAGCTTACCAATGAGGAATGCACTTTTCACATCCATTTGATATAAAGTGGTATCATGATGGTTAGCATAAGCAAGTAATATGCGAATAGCCTCAAGTCTAGCAACAGGTGCAAAAGTATCATTGAAATCAATTCCTTCAACCTGTGTGTAGCCTTGAGCTACAAGTCATGCCTTATTCCTCACCACAAGGCCATTTTCATCTTGCTTGTTGCGGTAGATCCACTTTGTGCCAATGATATTGTGCTTGCGAGGATCTGGACATTTGACCAGTTCCCAGATGTTGTTGAGCTCGAATTGATGTAATTCCTCTTGCATAGCTTGAATCCACTCAGGCTCCAGAAATGCCTCATCTACCTTAGTGGGCTCTGTGATAGAGACGAAAGCAAAGTGCCCACAAAAATTAGACAAATGTGAAGCTTTTGAGCGTGTGAGAGGACCTAGAATGTTGATGTTGTTGATGATTTTCTCAATCTGCACTTCGTTTGCAACACGAGGATGAGCGGGTTGCCGTCGAAGAATTTGATCATCATTTTCTTCAGTACTATTTTCTTCAGGTGCATCAGTATGACGTTCTTCATGTTCTGGAATGATTTCTTCAACAAATTCTTTGGTAGGAATGACATCCTCAGTAGCCTTGAACTTGATAGTTTCCTCAGGTGACTGTTCATCTAACACAGAAGGTAGGTGCTCTCTTTGCGAGCCATTAGTTTCATCAAACCGCACATCTACAGTTTCAACAACCTTGTGGTGAATGGTGTTGAAGACTCTGTAGGTGTGCGAGTCCTTTCCGTAACCAAGCATAAAACCTTCATGTGCTTTCGGTGCAAATTTAGAACTATGATGATGATCTCTAATCTAACATTTAGCACCGAAGACTTTGAAATAACTCAGATTGGGTTTCTTGTCAGTGAGGAGTTCATATGCAGTCTTCTTGAAGAATTTGTGAAGATATACCCTATTGATGATGTGGCACGCAGTATCAATTGCCTCAATCCAGAAATGACAAGGCGTCTTGTATTCATCAAGCATAGTGCGAGCCATCTCAACAAGAGTCCTGTTCTTGCGCTCCACGACGCCATTCTGCTGAGGAGTATGAGGAGCAGATAACTCATGAGTAATACCAAGTTCATCAAGATAGTCATCAAGACCAGAATTCTTGAACTCAGTTCCATTGTCACTTCTGATGTGCTTGATCTTCACAGTCAGAACAAATTCCTAACTCCTCAGTCAGAACAAATTCCTCAGAGACCAGAAGAACCTCGTCTCTGTCATTGAAGAAATTGATTGAAATGTATGAGATCTCCAATGGCTTCACTCAAAGGGATTGGTAGGTGTAGGATTTTGAGTTGAGCATCACATGGAAATTTTCCCTTAGTATTTCCTCGACCCCCTTTAACAGTACGGTGTTTCCTATGACTCAAGAAAGAGAAAATGAAACTACAAAAACAAAAGTCTTCACGCTTCATGTTCCTCGAATGAATACCAAGTCTTCAAGGTCACACCAATTTCTTCACTTTCAAAGTCTTGAAAGTCTTGAAATCCAAAGTCTTGATCGAAGAACTTCATTTTTAGGGGTCGACCTTGTCTGTAAATATCAAACTCCTCATAGACTTATAGACCTGTGTACACTCACAAACGCATCAGTCCCTTAACCTATAAGTCTTCAATACACCAAAATCACTAAGGGGCACTAGATGCACTTACAATGTGGAGTCGGGTTGACCTGGAAGGTGCCCGCGAGATAATTATGTGGCATGGTCGGACGTTCTTAGCCCTTGCCGCAAGTCCTCGAGATGGGGCGACGGGGTCACATCGATCGTGAGTCTCTGCTCGTTACCGCGTGCTCCTAATCCACTACGATTTGGATATTTGATCCGAGGGGCCTCTGGCCTGATAGGATTAACCATCACGTGGGTATAGTATGGGCGTTTTGCGTCGTATGCATCAGCCGAAGCTTAATAGACGTCATGCGACTGAGCGGCGCGCGTCGGGTTGGACTGCGTAAGCACCTGGCTTTTTAAGGAGGTAGCTAGGTCTGCTCACCGGCCGCGTATGCAACGTGCAGGAGTTCCCGGGCGATGGCCCAAGACCCCTGGGGGCATAGGTTTAGTCCAGCGTGCTTGACCTCTCTATTAAGCCTAGGTCGGGTTGCGGCGTATTGTTTGGCCGAGGCCGAGCATGACCCAGTAAAGTGTGTCCGACCGGAGTTAATCGAGCATGGTGGGTAAGTTGGTGCACCCCTACAGGGAAGAAAACATCTATCGATAGCATGTACTTTGGTAACGGACACTCGAAGTTGTATCCCGATCGATACAACTAGAACTGGATACCGAATGCTGAGGCATGAAATGGATATGTGGCTCCGGGAGTCGAGAAAGGATCCCGGGGCGTTGACAACAACATAAATATGACTTATGTTATACTACTCTACTCCCTCCTCTTGCTGCAAGACGGTGGTTTCCAGAAGATGCTAGTCTTCGATAGGACTAGCTTCTCCCCCTCTTATTCTGGCATTCTGTAGTTAGTCCACGGATACTACCCCTTTCATTGATACCAATGCATAAGTAGTGTAGATCCTTGCTTGCAAGTACTTTCGATGAGTACTCACGGTTGCTTTGCTACCCCCTTTTCCCCCTTCTTTCTTCTTTCTGGTTGTTGCAACCAGGTGGTGGAGTCCAGGAGCCAGATGCCACCACCGACGACTACTACAACCCCGAGGGTGCCTACTGAAGGAAATATGCCCTAGAGGCAATAATAAAGTTATTATTTATTTCCTTATTTCATGATAAATGTTTATTATTCATGCCAGAATTGCATTAGCCGGAAACTTAGTACATGTGTGAATACATAGACAAAATAGAGTGTCACTAGTATGCCTCTACTTGACTAGCTCGTTGAATCCAAGATGGTTGAGTTTCCTAGCCATATACATGAGTTGTCATTTGATTAACGGGATCACATCATTAGAGAATGATGTGATTGACTTGACCCATCCCGTTAGCTTCGCACTTGATCGCTTAGTATGTTGCTATTGCTTTCTTCATGACTTATACATGTTCCTATGACTATGAGATTATGCAACTCCCGAATACCGGAGGAACACTTTGTGTGCTACCAAACGTCACAGCATAACTGGGTGATTATAAAGGTGCTCTACAGGTGTCTCTGATGGTACTTGTTGAGTTGGCATAGATCAAGATTAGGATTTGTCACTCCAATTGTCGGAGAGGTATCTCTAGGCCCTCTCGGTAATGCACATCACTATAAGCCTTGCAAGCAATTTGACTAATGAATTAGTTACGGGATGATGCACTATGGAACGAGTAAAGAGATACCTACGATCGAATCTCGGACAAGTAACATACCGATGACAAAGAGAACAAAGTATGTTGTTATGCGGTTTGACCGATAAAGATCTTCGTAGAATATGTAGGAGCCAATATGAGCATCCAGGTTCCGCTATTGGTTATTGACCGGAGACGTGTCTCGGTCATGTCTACATAGTTCTCGAACCAGTAGGGTCCGCACGCTTAAAGTTCTGTGACGATCGGTATTATGAGTTTATGTGATTTGATGTACCGAAGGTAGTTCGGAGTCCTGGATGAGATCGGGGACATGACGAGGAGTCCCAAAATGGTCGAGACGTAAAGATCGATATATTGGGCGACTATATTCGGACATCGGAAAAGGTTCCGAGTGATTCGGGTATTTTTCGGGGTACCGGGGAGTTACGGGAATACGAGGAAGAAGTAATGGACCTCATGGGCCAAGTGATGGAAGAGAGGAGGCACGGCGCGCGGCCCCCCTAGCCCACACCGAATTGGACTTGGGGGTCGGCCCCCCTTTCCTCCTTTTCCTCCCTCTCCTTCCTTCTCCCTCTCCTCCTTCCTTTCCTCCTCCTAGTAGGAGTAGGAAAGGGGAGTCCTACTCCTACTAGGAAGTGGACTCCTCCTCCTGGCACGCCCTACAGGGGCCGGCCGGCCTCCCCCCTTGCTCCTTTATATACGGGGGCAGGGGGCACCCTAGAACACAGAAGTTGATCATTGATCTCTTAGCCGTGTGCGGTGCCCCCCTCCACCATAATCCACCTCTGTCATATCGTTGCAGTGCTTAGGCGAAGCCCTGCGCCGGTAGCTTCATCATCACCGTCATCACGCCATCGTGCTGACGAAACTCTCCCTCGACACTCTGCTGGATCGTGAGTTTGTGGGACGTCACCGAGCTGAACGTGTGCTGAACGCGGAGGTGGTGTACGTTCGGTACTGAGGATCGGTCGATCGTGAAGACGTACGACTACATCAACTATGTTGTCATAACACTTCCACTTAACGGTCTACGAGGGTACGTGGACGACACTCTCCCCTCTCGTTGCTATGCATCACCATGAGCTTGCATGTGCGTAGGAATTTCTTTGAAATTACTACGTTCCCCAATAGTGGTATCAGAGCCTGGTTTATGCGTAGATGTTATATGCACGAGTAGAACACAAGTGAGTTGTGGGCGATACAAGTCATACTGCTACCACATGTCATACTTTGGTTCGGCGGTATTGTTGGATGAAGCGGCCCGGACCGACATTACGCGTACGCTTACGTGAGACTGGTTCTACCGACGTTCTTTGCACACAGGTGGCTAGCGGGTGTCAGTTTCTCCAACTTTAGTTGAACCGAGTGTAGCTACGCCCGGTCCTTGAGAAGGTTAAAACAGCACTAACTTGACGAACTATCCTTGTGGTTTCTTTGCGTAGGTAAGAACGGTTCTTGCTCAGCCCGTAGCAGCTACGTAAAACTTGCAACAACAAAGTAGAGGACGTCTAACTTGTTTTTGCAGGGCATGTTGTGATGTGATATGGTCAAGACGTGATGAGATATAAGTTGTTGTATAAGATAATCATGTTTTGTTGAAGTTATCGGCAACTGGGAGAACCATATGGTTGTCGCTTTATTGTATGCAATGCAATCACCCTGTAATTGCTTTTCTTTATCACTAAGCGGTAGCTATAGTCGTAGAAGCAATAGTTGGCGAGACGACAACGATGCTACGATGGAGATCAAGGTGTCACGCCGGTGACGATGGTGATCATGGCGGTGCTTTGGAGATGGAGATCAAAGGCATAAGATGATGATGGCCATATCATATCACTTATTTTGATTGCGTGTGATGTTTAAATTTTATACATCTTATCTTACTTAGTTCGGCGGTAGCTTTATAAGATGATCCCTTACTAAAATTTCAAGGTATAAGTGTTCTCCCTGAGTATGCACCGTTGCGACAGTTCTTCGTCTTTGAGACACCACGTGATGATCGGGTGTGATAAGCTCTACGTTCACATACAACGGGTGTAAGCCAGTTTTGCACACGCAAAATACTCGGGTTAAACTTGACGAGCCTAGCATATGCAGATATATGGCCTCGGAACCTTTGGAGACCGAAAGGTCGAGCATGAATCATATAGTAGATATGATCAACATAGTGATGTTCACCATTGAAAACTACTCCATCTCACGTGATGATCGGACATGGTTTAGTTGAGTTGGATCACGTGATCACTTAGATGATTAGAGGGATGTCTATCTAAGTGGGAGTTCTTAAGTAATATGATTAATTTAACTTTAATTTATCATGAACTTAGTCCTGATAGTATTTTGCAAATAATGTTGTAGATCAATAGCTCGCGTTTAGCTCCCCTGTTTTATTTTCTATATGTTCCTAGAGAAAACTAAGTTGAAAGATGTTAGTAGCAATGATGCGGATTGGATCCGTGATCTGAGGATTATCCTCATTGCTGCACAGAAGAATTATGTCCTCGATGCACCGCTAGGTGACAGACCGATTGCAGGAGCAGATGCAGACGTTAAGAACGTTTGGCAAGCTCGATATGATGACTAGTTGATAGTTTAGTGCACCATGCTTTATGGCTTAGAATCGGGACTTCAAAGACGTTTTGAACGTCATGGACCATATGAGATGTTCCAGGAGTTGAAGTTAATATTTCAAGCAAATACCCGAGTTGATAGATATGAAGTCTCCAACAAGTTCTATAGCTAAAAGATGGAGGAGAATAGCTCAAGCAGTGAGCATGTGCTCAGATTGTCTGGGTACTACAATCGCTTGAATCAAGTGGGAGTTAATCTTCCAGATAAAATAGTGTTTGACAGAATTCTCTAGTCACCATCACCAAGTCAGTAGAACTTCATGATGAACTATAGTATGCAAGGGATGACGAAAATGATTCCTGAGCTTTTCATGGTGATGAAATCGATGAAGTTAGAAATCAAGAAAGAGCATCAAGTGTTGATTATTAAGATGACCACTAGTTTCAAGAAAAGGGCAAAGGGAAAGAAAGGGAACTTCATGTACAATGGCAAGTAAGTTGTCACTTCCGTGAAGAAGCCCAAAGCTAGACTAAAGCCTGAAACTGAGTGCTTCTACTGCAAAGGAAATGGTCACTGGAAGCGGAAATGCCCTGAATATTTGGTGGATAAGAAGGATGGCAATGTGAACAAGGGTATATTTGATATACAGGTTATTGATGTGTACCTTACTAGTGTTTATAGTAGCCCCTAGGTATTTGATACTTGTTCGGTTGCTAAAAATTAGTAACTCAGAACAGGAGTTACAGAATAAACAGAGACTAGTTGAGGGTGAAGTGACGATGTGTGTTGGAAGTGGTTCCAAGATTGATATGATCATCATCGCACACTCCCTATACTTTCGGGATTAGTGTTAAACCTAAATAAATGTTATTTGGTGTTTGCGTTGAGCATGAATATGATTTGATCATGTTTATTGCAATACAGTTATTCATAAAGTTAGAGAATAATTGTTATTCTGTTTACATGAATAAAACCTTCGATGGTCATACACCCAATGAAAATAGTTTGTTGGATCTCGATCGTAGTGATACACATATTCATAATATTGAAGCCAAAAGATGCAAAGTTAATAATGATAGTGCAAATGTCACATACCTAGCTTTACCTTGCACTAGGCTAGCACTTGTCTGTGCATCATGTTTAAGTTTTATGGAACTTTGAAATGGGGACTGATAAACCCTAGCAGCAAATGAAATTCAACTACGGTCAAAGTTAAATATTTTAAATGAACCCAAAATGCCCCTCATAAATGTTCATCATTTTTGTTTTGGTCCAGAACCTCTGCCAAAAATGGTGCACACTAGTCTAGGACAATCTGGGTTATTGAATTAAATCATACATTATTTGTTCTTGGACATTTAAATGCTATAAATAATTTTAAATGTCCAAATGATCTTGAAAGTAAATCAGGGATGTTGGAAATAATCCAAACAGAGCCCACAAATATTTTCTAGATTTTTGAAAATGCTCTGGCATTTTTATTGAAGCCAAAACAATTACAGAAAATAGAAAAATAGAATTAAAAGAGAGAGAGAGAGAGAGAGAGAGAGAGAGAGAGAGAGAAAGCTTACCTTGCCACCTACCTGGCCTGCTTCCGTAGCAGCCGGCCCATCTGGCCCACGCTAGTCATCTCCCTTCTCTCGCTAGAAGGATGGGAGGCGCGTGACCGATGCGCGCGACCACACGGCACGCCGCCTCCTGCTTCCTGCCGCTTCCCCGACATGGCTGTGAACGCCACGCACTCCCCCTCGACCCCCTCGACCTCTCCCTCGTCCTCACCTCTCCTCTATCTCTCTCCGCCCCCGCTCTCCTCGCTCGCGTCCGAGAGCGCCGACAAGAACCACCGTGCCCACCGCTCTCCCCCTGCCCCTTGGACATGCCCCCGAGCTTCTTCGTCTCTCCTTCAACCTCTCCCTCGGCTCGCGCAAGCCCGGATGCTCCACAGTGTCGACTACGCCCTCGTCTTCATCGTCGGCCGCCCGAGATCGCCGGCAACACCACGTCGCCGTCCGGCCTCCCCCGAGCCCGCTGTCGCCTCCAAACGACGCGTTGTGAGCACCGCCGCTTTTCCCCTCTCTCCTCGTAGTCTCTCCCGTGCCATAGCCCTGTTAGCCGCCGTGCCCATGAGCTTCTGTCGCCGGCCATGTCGCCGCCGCCACTTTAGCCACCGCAGCTCGCTCCAGAGCGTGTCACCATCCCCTTGCACCACGAGGGTGTCAAAGAGCCCCTCGGATGGCCTTCCCGAGCCCTACAGCCCCGCGCCGCTCGAGGCCGAGCTCCGGCCGCCGCCACGAGCTCTGCTGCGGCGAGCTACGGCGTCCCCGCCGCCTCCCATCTGCTCCCCTGGATGCGCGCGAGCGCGGGCTACCTTCTAGTGGCATTTGCGCGCCCAGTCGCCGCCTGTAGCGCAGCCCCGGCGAACATCCACTACAAAAAAAGACACATCCGTGACATTTTGGGCCGAACAAAAAAAATTATGTCATACTTATGACACTTCTATGACAATAATTGTGACAAAACACAGTATCATCATAGATGTGGTGGGGTCCTACTTCTATGACAAAAAATCATGACAGAAAATGGGCTTTTCGTCCTGGACGGGCCGGAGACGCAGCTGCAAGACATTCTTTGGGCCGTCCATGACAGAGAAAACCATGGTAGAAGCGAGGGCGAGGAAGATATCGGGGTGTTCCCGGTTACGGTGGGTGGTCGGGGCCGGGCGATGCGTGTTTCTCTCGTACACGCACGCGTGTGGGTGCGAGGCGTTGGGCTCTAACTGAACCCGAGCGAGGCGTTGGGCTCTAAGCGAACTCGGCGATTGCACCGCAGTTACACGCTATCGAACCCGACCGATCGATCGATGGCTGTTAATCGAACCCGATTGAGCGATTCTTCGCCATTACTGCTAACTGAAGCCGATCAATGCTGCCTGGATGAACAAAGGAGCGCTTTGGGGGCTTTGGATGAACAGTTCGGTGGGGTGGATGAACAGGACCCCGTGGTGTTGCCTCTGGATGAACAGGACCCCGATCGATCGAGCCGGTTGGGGCTGGATGAACAGGACCCCGCGGAGGGCGGGATGAACAGGACCACCTCATGGAGCGCAGGATGAACAGGAGATGGTGGAGGGCTGGATGAACAGTAGCCCGTGGAGGGGTGGTTGAACAGGAGCCCGTGGAGAGGGCTGGTTGAACAGTAGTCAGTGGAGTAGCGCGCGGTGGAGGCTGGATGAACAGGAGCCCGTGGTTGAACAGTCGCAGGTGGAGGCTGGAGGAGGTCGACGATGGATGAACAGTAGCCCGTGGAGGCTGAAGGGGGTCGACGGTGGAGATGAACAGTATCCCGTGGAGTCCCGTTTTGCGGTACGCCACACCCCTCCCAATGACCAGGACCCCTGCTGACCAGAAGCGCTCCGACACAAGTCTGTCTCCTCTGCTTTGGCGGTACGCCACACCTCCCGATCAATAGGACCCCGTTTCGACCGTAGGGAGGTCCGCTTCCTCCGCTTTGCAAAGACGCGGACCCCTCCCAATGAACAGGATCCCGTTTCGAACGTGGCCGGTCGAACACAAGGCCGTTTCCTCCGTTCTGCGGTATGCCAGGCCTCGTTTCCATCGGCAGTTCCGTCGAAGCCGGTTGGCTCCCACGCGTTTCGTTGCCTCCCGATGAACACAACGCATTCCGTTACCTCCCATGAACACGACGACGACGTTGTTTCTCCGTTCCGACCCAGCCATGTACACAAGCCCTGGCTGTACGTACGTGCGAGTAGGCGTTCGAGACCCCGCCTGTATGTACGTACGTGGCCGTATTTACTTTCTTGCACCCTGGTCGTTGTACGTACGTGTACATGCTACGTGTGCGCCTCTACAACGACATGTGCGCGCCTCTACATCGACCAGTATGTACATACACGTTTGCGACTAGAATGACAATGCTACGTACGCTTCGACCAGGTGGGTCCCGACTGTCAGGCACTTCCTTGCGTGTAGCTGGTGGGTCCCAGCAGTCAGGGCGGTGAATTGGCTTTTTTTTGTTTTTGCCCGGACGCACTTCCTTGCGTGCGAAGATGTAGCTGGTCAGCAGTCAGGGGGAAACGTTTTTTTTTGCGAAATACAGTGGCCCGTCCGGTGGATCCCCGCTGTCAGGTGGAGGAATAATTATTTTGCGCGTAATAAGGAGGCACTTCCTTGCTGCGGCCGTGGACGGTATGTCAGCCTCTCCACGTACAGTCCACGTCCGATGGAAGCCGTTCCTTGACCATGTTGACCATGCCGCGCCGAGAGCACCAGGGAGGTGGACGATGGCGAGGCCTAGGAAGGGGACAATGCGGAGCCGGGGAAGACGCGGTAGTGGAAGCCCGCACGGAGAGGAGTACGAGGGTTCACTGGTTCGGCTGCGGTGTGAGGCTGCCGTCGCCGCAGGGCCTGGCCAGCGATGGGAATAGTAGGGGCGGTGAGGCCTCCGTGGCAGCACAACCGGCCACGGGAGGCAGGAGCATGTGGCACGATCGGCGCTGCTTTGGGCGGCTGGAGCAACAAGACCAGAGGTTGAAGAAGCACTACGGCCGTTGGATGGACATCGTACGGTCACTGGAGCTAGAATCGTTCATATTGACTAAGTTGACAAAGCACTCCATCCCCGTCAACTTAGTAGGCCCACAAGTCAGCCTCCCACCAAGGTGGGTCCCAACCAGCAGGGGGAGTATTCATTTTTTTGTGCGTAATAAGGAGGCACTTCCGGTGGGTCCGAGCTGACAGCGGGGGAAACGTTTTTTTCACGAAATACGGTGGCCCATCCGGTGGGTCCCAGCAGTCAGGGGGGAAACATTTTTTTCATGAAATACGGTGGCCCATTCGATGGGTCCCTGCTGTCAGGTGGAGGAATCATTATTTTCCGCGTAATAAGGAGGCACTTCCTTGCTGCCGTCGTGGACCCATCTGTCAGCCTCTCCACGTACAGTCCACGTCCGATGGAAGCCGTTCCTTGGCCACGTTGACCATGCCGCGCCGAGAGCACCAGGGCGGTGGACGACGGTCAGGCCTAGGAAGGGGACGACGCGGAGCCAGGGAAGATGCGGCAGTGGAAGCCCGCGTGGAGAGGAGTGCGAGGGTTCACTGGTTCAGCTGCGGTGTGAGGCTGTCATCGCCGCGGAATAACAGGGGTGTGGTTGAGTAGAGGGATGGTCTACCCAACGGTGGGAGTAGTAGGGGGCGGTGAGGCCTCCGCGGCATCACAGCCGGCCACGAGAGGCAGGAGCACGCGGCACGACCGGCGCTGCTTTGGGCGGCTGGAGCAAGAAGACCAGAGGTTGAACAAGCACTACAGTCGTTGGATAGACATCGTACGATCACTGCAGCTAGAATCGTTTATATTGACTAAGTTGAGAAAGCCCTTGGTACGCGTCAACTTAGTAGGCCCACAGGTCAGCCTCCAAAATGGTGCGCCCCAGATGGCAGGGGGAGGAATCATTTTTTGGGCGGCTGAAGCAAGAATATCCGAGATTGAAGAAGAAGCACGACATCCGTCGGATGGACATCCAACGGCCACAGCTACCAGGACCGTGTGTTGTTGACAAAGCCTTGCATACGCGTCAACTTAGTTTTTTTAGGGGACGCGTCAACTTAGAAGGCCCACAAGTGTGTGGCAGAGAACATGTAGCCCATTTGCGATGTGTAAGAATGTACAAACCATATTTTATTCTAATGGAATTTACTACAGCCCATTTACAGTTTGTTACAAGTACAACCCATTTTCTAGCTAGGACAACGATTAATAATTTCAACCAACCGCTCAAAACAGAATTAAAAAAAATCCCATATTTTTATGGGATCCGAAATATTTTTATCCAAAATTTCTAGTCAGATTAAATATAATATCAAAATAAAGTTGTATTACATTAAAATCCAACGAAATATCAGGCGCGCAACAAATAATGAAATTAAAGTTTTCAAATTCCGAAAATAATATATTTTTAAACTAATTACGTGTTTGGTGCATTTTTTATAGTTACTGCCCAGTTATTATAATTACATCCCATTTATTATTTCTTAAAGTCCATTTTCTTGTTAAGCCTAATGCATACCTCCTAGGAAAGTTTGCAGCCCAATGGGGCGGAGAATAACAAGTTGACCTGGATATTGTGTGCAACTGTCGGCCCAGTTGCATTGCCGATGTTGAAAAAAAGGCATGTGTAGTACAGTACAACCTAACATGGCTACTCAGCCCACATTCAGCGACGCCGGAAAGGCCCAAACAAGGCTTTTGTGCAACTTTTTGAAGTCACTGAGCTCAATTAATACCTTAAGAAAAAAGTTAGATTACAGTGGAACCTAATTAAAAGCTGTCACGAGCAAAGAAATAATTCAACGGGTCCCACTTGTGTGTGTGTGTGTGTGTGTGTGTGTGTGTGTGAGAGAGAGACCCATCGGTTGATGCTCATAAATACATCTTTCAGCCATATGCATCGTTGATGCTCAGTAAAAACTTATATAGTTGACACAATCATATAGAACATCATAGCACACTGAACTTGCATACAAAAATTTCACGCAGGCGACACAATCAGGATGAAAGCAGTGGATCGCTACGAGTAGGGCTATGTTGAAACCAACAAACTCGTACATAACGGTTCATCCTCTTTATCAATGACAGGGAAATATCTTGAATGTTGTTCAAAGAAAACAGACAAACAGCACAATAAGTTATGCTAGCACATTAAGTTGACGTACAGCCCTTTCTAAAAAAAGTTCAGGTACAAAATTAGAACAGGTCATAATCAAATGTACTGGCACATCAGTGCTTCACACCCATAGCTCGGATTTAACTAGTATCCATAAGATTCGGTTGTTACCTCAAATTAGAGCACATCCAGCAGCCAGCCCCGCCTTTTCTCCCAAAGAAGCAAAGTGGGCCTCCGCCGCGATGGAGTAGGCCCCGTGCCATCCATCATTCCGAGCAACACGGGAAGTCTCGACGTTGACTCTGTAATGGACGCTGCCGACGGACCTCGCACCGGGCGGGCGGCAGGACTTCGATTGATGGATTGACCACTTCTTCGACATGCACGAACACTCGATACAGGTACATCCCTAACGTGGTCCGCGGCGGCCTTGGTGGCAACGAATAGTACAACCCCGGTTCCTGCACCGGCATCTCAACACCAATCACCTATTTTTTTACAGAAAGACTGTAAGGGAACCCCCTACAATATAGTTGGTGCAACAAACCCAAATTGCAAGTACCATGCCTTGAACCTGGGTGGGTGGCAAGACATCAGCCCCTTCCCACCACTAGGCTATGCCTTAGTCTGCAACACCAATCACCTTCGGTATGGTGGACGGCTTCTTCATCCATGCCATAACCGTCAGAGCCCAACTGTCTGGAGGAACAAACAACACATGACTGCAGTCGAAAGTTGTCCGGAACCTGGCAAAGAAATCAGCCGGTGGCGGACAGACTTCGACGAGCAAGTCACTTATTAGGATGTCGTGCACAATGCCAAGAGCTTTGAAAGGGTCATCCGGTGAGATGGGAGGCCGGTCGCCGTTGATGGTTACCATCAGCACTTTGCTGGCAAACTGGTCGTCAAGCGCCTCCATGCCACTATTGAGCGACAGCACGCAGCGACCGAAGGCAGGACGGACCTCAGGATCTCCGGCTTGGAGATCCTCTTTGACCGATGACATGATAGTGAGCTTGAGTATAGGGAGTACAGGAGGGGGATTTGGGGGAACTAGAGTAGGAATCGAGATTCCAGAGGTGGGGGAGGGGCGGCAGATTGGGGATGAAAATGTAGCTTGAATTTCGAACACGCGCCAATATGCTCTCGGCGCGCAAGTGCACGAAAACACCGGTGGCGCCCACATGTCGGCCTAAGAGTCCTTATTCTTTCTTTTTTAGAGAGCCCGGCCTTTTTTTAGGATCTTTTGAGAGCCCGGCCTGAGAGTCATAATTGACATGTTTGGCATTATGCTACTACTCGGCCCATATTCAGTGACACCTCACCGGCCCAAACAAGTGTACATCATCGAAAGGACACCGAGCTCAAATTATATAACTTGAAAAAGGAGATACACTCGAAAGAATCGGAGAATGGTGATGCCTCATTTAGCCCACCAAAGTAGTTTGAGACAATAAACAGTTCGAAACAAAGATATATACAACATTCAAACACTAACTAGTGACTACTATCGACATAAACAAAGCAAGACATGATAGTTCATAAGAAGTCTTGCTACACCACCAAAACGCACCCATCTGCAGCGCTCAGACTCTCGTGATCCAGACGAGAATGACATTCTAAACATAGCCAACTATTACATAGCAAGAGTGACATAGACGAGGATGACCAAATGACAAGGAATATGCATAACAATAGAAATAACTACCCATCCAGAACAAGCAGCAAAGACAACAAAGTCATTTGAAGAGATGATCGAACACCATCATAATTTGCAGCCCCACTTCAGCGACCAATGATCCGGAGACACCAGTACTCCACCCTTTCGACGCAACGGCCCAATTACCTATCAACCTGAAGGCTTGAACCACATCACTGCCTGTCGTAATTCAGACATCCAAGGATCAAAGTTAATCCGGATGCCTTTTTCATTCTCACCTTCTTTTGGCTACAGGCTATATCATTGACAATCAGGGGAGTTTGCTCCCGAACTCCTAGGGCTCGCCGTGTAGACACAGTTTTCCATAGCAAACAGAGCCTCTCTGCCATCAAGGTCCTTGCCAACGGTGATCTCCTGGTTAATTGGATAACTGAGTCCGAGAAACAGAGAGTGTGAACCAAGGCTGTTTACCCGCCTCCAACTAAAAAATCCTGAAGGCCCCAACAAGCTGGTATCCTCCTCATAGACATAACATCCACTATTAGGATACTCACGTATTTCAGGTGCTTGTATACAGTGGGTTTTTTGCAATATAACTTTTCTGGCTCATGTGTCCGAATGGTCATCAGTCTTTTGCCGTCGTCTGATCGAGCGAGGAACCAGTTGTGCTTCCATGTTTTTGGCAAAGGTGGTGTGATTACAAAGGGCAGTAACTGTAGGGACACTGCATCATATTAAAAAGGACAGGCATCATTAATGTAAGATCAGCATTGTTCAGAGTATTAGTAGGATAATGCAAGAAACAACATTGTTAATGTAAGATCAGCATTGTTAATGTAAGATCAGCATTGATACGTCCCTGTTGGAACTGGGAGGAAAATACAGGGAAATGTATAATGGGTTCGAAAATATAGAAGTGTCATGCATGGTTATACTCATGTTATCTCGCAATCGATTCTTCACAGGAAACTACCATGTCATGCATGTTATGGAATCATGTTTTGTCCTCACAAACAAATTCTTCAAGGTAATTAACAGACCATGCATTGTTATATACTCGTGTTCTGTGGGCAAAATTTTTGTGAGGATATTATTTTAGCCATTGATTGCTAAAGGGCGAATATAGGTATGTACACATGGTAAGCATTACAGGATTTCACTACTTCCAAATATAGAGTTCTCCATATGCACATTTACTTCCCTAATGTATGGTTAGATGAAACCAACAAAGGTGGTGCATGTTTCTACATCATGAAAATGAGGAAACTAACATGGCCATTGATACACACTCATATTTAGTACTAGTATATAGATTACTGTAAAATAAGGAGAATATCCATATATTCCTAACCGTTCGATTATTCAGGGGTACAAATTGGTTGTAATGACATGATCACAATCGCATGAATTAACTCATTCCAAATATAGCTGATTTACGGCGTCTCTAATACATTGCCCTCAAACAGGGATATGCCAATCATCACAAAAAGTTTAAACAGTGTCATGGCGTCATCATTAACATGAGACGGAAACAACTTACATGCGCCGTCCCAGCAATACGTGGTGCCATCTGCTTTGTCAATCGCGTAGATGATGCCATTGTGTTCAATAGCATAACAGAAGTGTGTAACAGCTTTGACGATGATCCACTGTGAGCTGAGTTGTCTCCATCTAAAGAAGGCACCAGCGTAAAGATAGGCGAGTCCCTTGTCGAACAAGGCAATTAGCTTGAAGTCTGCGTAATCCGCATGTCGTGTGGGCACTTGGCAGATTACAATCTTCTGCAAAACAAGGTCCGTCCAACTGACGCGGTAATCTAGATGGCTAGGACCGCGATGGTAATACTCTATAATCCAACGGAGGAAGGATAATCTCATGGGAGGTCTGGAAGTTCATGAGCACCAACTTTTTAGTGTCTTCTCTGACGGCAGCCATCCAGTGGGAGTTCATGCCGACCCAGTACATACTTGCCAATAAGTTTCGGGCGATGGTGAATGGATCAAAGTCGAGGGAAATGATGTACGGCGACCCACTACATACCTGCAAAGAAGTTTCGGCTAATGGAGATCGGATTGAAGTCGAGGGGCATCATGTACGCCTCCATATCATGGTGAGCCAATCTCGCAAGACCAGATAGCAGCAAGCAGGGTGTCTTGAAAAGCTTAGGCCTCACTTCAACGATGGCCATGTGCATGCCCCTCGAGCATGCAGCCAGCCGCAGGGCGCTCAACATATCCATACACGAACAACAGAGGTCGAGGACGCCATCGGGAGATAGCTCCAATCGCGGCTCATATGGATCCTGCGCGGTTCGCGTTCGGCCATGGTGGAGTTTGGAAGGTGGGGTTTTGGGGGCTTGATTTACGGGGGAGAAGGCTGTCGGTGCTGGAGCGGCTAGCGAGGGAATAGTGGTACTGGGGGAGGCGAGCGAGGCGAGGGTATGCGGGGGCACAGTGAGATAATGAAGAGTGACCTCAGGATCTCCGGCGAGACGGAGATGGAGATGGAGTGGTGCTAGGGGAGAGGGAGACGAGGCGAGGCATGCTATACAACGGCGGTGACAGTGACTGCACAGTGCACAAGGTGAGGCTGACTTTGGTAACCCGGACACGCCGCCTGGACTGGTGTCACCTCGGGCGCAGGGTCTTGTCACTTCACTGTGAGGACCAGATGAATAATAGTATTTTGACCATCAAGTGTAACACAGTTGTACTACTACTAGTAGTAGGAGTAGTAGGAACATGAATACACTCCCGTGCTAGCATGCCTCTGGGTTCACTTCATCCGCCAGCTATCATCCATATTGCGAGCAGAACTAAATTCTCGTGCATGCGGAAGCGCGAAGAAGGACTGTTCTTTTTTTAGGATAACCGCATATTCCTCAAACGTAGTAGGAACATGAGTAGTACTCCCTCCGGTCCTCTTTTGTCTGAGCATAATTTTTTTTAGTATTTCTCTAATTAGTCTGCGTATATACCCTTTTGCATACGCCCATTTCCCTCCATGCCCCGCATTCACAGCATTAATTAGCGTACGCATGAGCAGTTGCAGCCCGACTCCAGCCAATAAACTACAGCATGCAAGTGGGCCAATATGTGCGCGTGGGAGAGAGAAAAGCCAATCGAAGAGCCCGTCCAATCCATTGCATGCAGCAGTCAAACCACCGCACCTCTCCTCATGCATGTGCATAACTTCTCCCATTTACTTCTCCATCGGGAACCGATTTTCCTTGGCTTTTTCACTACTCCTTGATCTTCATTTGCATCCTAACCACACTGCATTCACATTGTTTTAACCTCTTCACATCCTCCCGAGTAATTCAAGCCCCTATAAATAATCATCTTCTTCAGTTAGATTAGCCATCTAATCCTAATTCTCCAAACCATAGCCCTCCGGTCCAGCGGTTCCAAATGGCGAAAGAGATCGAGATGCAGGATTTTAGCGTCCAACATGTCCTCATCGAAGGCTCGTTGAGCATAGTTGCCACAGTCACCGACCACACAAGGGTTGTTCGGAAGTGGATCAACAATGTATCCAACTCCCTCCAAAAGGTGGAGATGAATGTCATCGGTCTCGATGCAGAGTACACGGAGCATGCCACTGGGAAGATCCAACGCACCGCTCTCCTTCAGCTGTGCCTCGAAGATGATGTTTTGGTGTACCACATCATACACGCGCCCTTCATACCAGGTGAGCTTCATGATTTCTTGTCTCGGGAGGACATATACTTCTGTGGGGCAGCCATCGCAGGGGACAAACAGAAGAAGAAGAAGAAGAAGAAGAAGAAGAAGAAGAAGAAGAAGAAGAAGAAGAAGAAGAAGAAGAAGAAGAAGAAGAAGAAGGAGAAGAAGGAGAAGAAGAAGAAGGAGAAGGAGAAGAAGAAGCAGGAGAAGAAGAAGGAGGAGGAGAAGAAGGAGGAGAAGAAGAAGGAGGAGAAGAAGAAGGAGGAGGAGAAGAAGGAGGAGGAGAAGAAGGAGGAGGAGGAGAAGGAGGAGGAGGAAAAGGAGGAGGAGAAGGAGGAGGAGAAGGAGGAGGAGAAGAAGGAGGAGGAGAAGGAGGAGAAGAAGGGGAAGGAGAAGGAGAAGGAGAAGAAGGAGAACAAGGAGAAGGAGAAGGAGGAGAAGGAGAAGGAGAAGGAGAAGGAGAAGGAGGAGAAGGAGAAGGAGGAGAAGGAGAAGGAGAAGGAGAAGGAGAAGGAGAAGGAGAAGGAGGAGAAGGAGAAGGAGGAGAAGGAGAAGGAGGAGAAGGAGAAGGAGGAGAAGGAGAAGAAGAAGAAGAAGAAGAAGAAGAAGAAGAAGAAGAAGAAGAAGAAGAAGAAGAAGAAGAAGAAGAAGAAGAAGAAGAAGAAGAAGAAGAAGAAGAAGAAGAAGAAGAAGAAGAAGAAGAAGAAGAAGAAGAAGAAGAAGAAGAAGAAGAAGAAGAAGAAGAAGAAGAAGAAGAAGAAGAAGAAGAAGAAGAAGAAGAAGAAGAAGAAGAAGAAGAAGAAGAAGAAGAAGAAGAAGAAGAAGAAGAAGAAGAAGAAGAAGAAGAAGAAGAAGAAGAAGAAGAAGAAGAAGAAGAAGAAGAAGAAGAAGAAGAAGAAGAAGAAGAAGAAGAAGAAGAAGAAGAAGAAGAAGAAGAAGAAGAAGAAGAAGAAGAAGAAGAAGAAGAAGAAGAAGAAGAAGAAGAAGAAGAAGAAGAAGAAGAAGAAGAAGAAGAAGAAGAAGAAGAAGAAGAAGAAGAAGAAGAAGAAGAAGAAGAAGAAGAAGAAGAAGAAGAAGAAGAAGAAGAAGAAGAAGAAGAAGAAGAAGAAGAAGAAGAAGAAGAAGAAGAAGAAGAAGAAGAAGAAGAAGAAGAAGAAGAAGAAGAAGAAGAAGAAGAAGAAGAAGAAGAAGAAGAAGAAGAAGAAGAAGAAGAAGAAGAAGAAGAAGAAGAAGAAGAAGAAGAAGAAGAAGAAGAAGAAGAAGAAGAAGAATGCATTAAATGCAGCGAGCATCAAGTCCCGGGCATTAATCCTCAGCTGGAGTACTTCTGTACTACAGGTAATACCCGCCGGTGTGGCCACCTATGCCTCGTAACGCCCCAACGCCCAGCTGTGGCACCCTCGCCACGGCCACGCCACCACCGGCCGGTTCATCTCGAACGAGTGAGTCGTGAACCACACCACCACCATGAGAATGACATGTGGGCCAGCCGCATTTAAGGTCTGCATGTCATTGACTCATAGGCCGGGCACTAGCCACTGAAGTTCGGTCTCGTGGGCTCGAGAGGGAAATGTAACTCCTGCGGCAGGCCTTGTGCTGCTCCCGCAGTACGAGCTCGTGCCAAACCCGGAATTTGTTTCTTACTACTACTACCAACTACTAGTAAGGTACACGTGCATTGCACGCATGAGATTCTGGTGGTTTGTGCATTATGCTTATACATGTGGAGTCTTGTAGATTCTACATGTGGCAAAATCTGGTGGAATGTAGATGATATCCAACGGCAGTAGTGCTCGGATTTGCCATCTTTGTACCGTCGGATTGGCTTCATCCAATGACCAACTTTAAAAGTTATGGTTTGGTTTCATTGAAAAACTTTTATTCAAGTAGGCCTTAATGATGTCCAAGAGTTCTATATCATTTCCCATCAAAAGTATGTCATCTACATATAATATGAGAAATGCTACAGAGCTCCCACTCACTTTCTTGTAAACACAGGCTTCTCCATAAGTCTCAAGATAAAACCAAACGCTTTGATCATCTCATCAAAGCGAATGTTCCAACTCTGAGATGCTTGCACCAGCCCATAAATGGATCGCTGGAGCTTGCATACTTTGTTAGCATTCTTAGGGTCGACAAAACCTTCCGGCTCTCTTCCTTAAGATAACCGTTAAGGAATGCCGTTTTGACGTCCATCTGCCATATCTCATAATCATAGTATGCGGCAATTGATAACATGATTCAGATGGACTTACGCTTCGCTACGGGAGAGAAAGTCTCATCATAGTCAATTCCTTGAACTTGCCGATAACCCTTAGCGACAAGTCGAGCTTTATAGATGGTGACATTACCATCTGCGTCCGTCTTCTTCTTAAAGATCCATTTGGTTTCTATCGTCACGATCATCGGGCAAGTCTGTCACAAAGTCCATACTTTGTTTTCATACATGGATCCTATCTCGGATTTCATGGCTTCAAGCCATTTGTTGGAACTGGGCCCGCCATCGCTTCTTCATAGTTCAAGGTTACTAACAACATGATTTCCGTGATAGGGTTGCCATACCACTCTAGTGTGGAACGTGTCCTTGTGGACCCACGAAGTTCAAGAGCAACTTGATCCAAGTACCTTGATCATCATCATTAATTTCCTCTCCAAGAGGGTGTAGGCACCACAGGAACATTTTCCTCGAGCTGCACTACTTTCCGGGTTCAAGAGGTAGTACTTCATCGAGTTCTACTTTCCTCCCACTTACTCCTTTCGAGAGAAACTCTTTTCCGTAAAGGATCCGTTCTTGGCAACAAAGATCTTGCCTTCGGATTTAAGGTAGAAGGTATACCCAATGGTTTCCTTAGGGTATCCTATGAAGACGCATTTTTCCGACTTGGGTTCGAGCTTTTCAGGTTGAAGTTTCTTGACATAAGCATCGCATCCCCAAACTTTTAGAAATGACATCTTAGGTTTCTTCCCGAACCATAATTCATACGGTGTCGTCTCAACGGATTTAGACGGTGCCCTATTTAAAGTGAATGTAGTTGTCTCTAGTGCGTATCCCCAAAATGATAGTGGTAAATCAGTAAGAGACATCATAGATCGCACCATATCCAATAGAGTGCGACATTTACGCTCGGACACACCATTACGCTGAGGTGTTCCAGGCGGCGTGAGTTGTGAAACGATTCCACATTTCCTTAAGTGTGTACCAAATCTGTGACTTAAATATTCTCCCCCACGATCCGATCGAAAGAATTTTATCTTTCGGTCACGTTGATTCTCTACCTCATTCTGAAATTCCTTGAACTTTTGAAAGGTCTCATACTTGTGTTTCATCAAGTAGACATACCCATATCTACTCAAGTCATCAGTGAGAGTGAGAACATAACGATATCCTCCGCGAGCCTCAACGCTCATTGGACCGCACACATCGGGATGTATGATTTCCAATAAGTTGGTTGCTCGCTCCATTGTCCCGGAGAATGGAGTCTTGGTCATTTGCCCATGAGGCATGGTTTGCATGTGTCAAATGATTCATAATCGAGAGACTCTAAAAGTCCATTGAATGGAGCTTCTTCATGCGCTTGACACCAATGTGACCATAAGGCAAGTACACAAGTATGTGGGACTATCGTTATCAACTTTACATCCTTTGGTATTCACACTATGAATATGTGTAATATTACGCTCGAGATTCATTAAGAATAAACCATTGACCATCGGAGCATGACCATAAAACATATCTCTCATATAAATAGAACAACCATTATTCTCGGATTTAAATGAGTAGCCATCTCGCATTAAACGAGATCCCGATACAATGTTCATGCTCAAACTTGGCACTAAATAACAATTATTGAGGTTTAAAACTAATCCCGTAGGTAAATGTAGAGGTAGCGTGTCGACGGCGATCACATCGACCTTGGAACCATTCCCGACGCCAAGATCGTCACCTCGCCCTTCGCCAGCCTCCGCTTATTCCGCAGCTCCTGCCGTGAGTTACAAATATGAGCAACGGACCGGTATCAAATACCGGGGAGTTACTACGAATCGGTAAGGTACACATCAATTACACGTATATCAAATATACCTTTGGTGTTGCCGGCCTTCTTGTCCGCTAAGTATTTGGGGCAGTTCCGCTTCAGTGGCCCTTCCCTTTGCAATAAAAGCACTCTGTCTCAGGTTTGGGTCCATTCTTTGACTTCTTCCCAAAGAACTTGCTTTATCGGCGCGGCAACATCCTTGCCGTCCTTCTTGAAGTTCTTCTTACCCTTGCCCTTTTTGAACTTAGTGGTTTTATTGACCATCAACACTTGATGTTCTTTCTTGATTTCGACGGGAATGGTCTTCACCATCCCCTGCATATTGTAGTTCATCACAAAGCTCTTATAGCTTGGTGGGAGCGACTGAAGGATTCTGTCAATGACTGCCTCGTCCGGGAGGTTTATGTCCACCGACAGCGGTTGTGCAACCTGAACATTTTGAGTATGTGCTCACCGATGTAACTGTTTTCCTCCATCTTACAACTATAGAACTTGTCGGAGACTTCATATCTCTCGACCCGGCATGATCTTGGAAAACCATTTTCAGCTCCTCGAACATCTCATATGCTCCGTGTTGCTCAAAACGCTTTTGGAGCCCGGTTCTAAGTTGTAAAGCATGCCGTGATCGAACGAGGGAGTAATCATCAAGACGAGACCGCCAAGCATTCATAATGTCTTGGTTCTTCGATGGGTGCATCACCTAGCGGTGCTTCTAGGACATATTGTTTCTTGGCTGCTATGAGGATGATCCTCGTGTTCCGGACCCAGTCCGAATAGTTGCTACCATCATCTTTCAGCTTGGTTTTCTCTAGGAACGCGTTGAAGTTCATGTTGACATGAGCGTTGGCCATTTGATCTACAAGACATATTTTGCAAAAGTTTTAGACTAAGTTCATGATAATTAAGTTCATCTAATCAAATTATTTAATGAACTCCCACTCAGATCTCGACATCCCTCTAGTCATCTAAGTGTTACACGATCCGAGTCGACTAGGCCGTGGTCCGATCATCACGTGAGACGGACTAGTCATCGCCGGTGAACATCTCCATGTTGATCGTATCTTCCATACAACTCGTGGTTCGACCTTTCGGTCTCTTGTGTTCCGATGCCATGTCTGTTCCTGCTAGTCTCGTCTAGTTACCCCTAAGTGTTTATGCTTTTGTAACACTTTCTTAAACCCGTTGTATGTGAACGTAAGAATCTATCACACCCGATCATCACGTGGTGCTTCATAACGTCGTACTTGAGCATCGGTGCACAGTTAGGGGGAACACTTTCTTGAAATTATTATAAGGGATCTTCTTATTTACTACCGTCGTTCTAAGTAAACAAGATGCATAAACATAATAAACATCACATGCAATTATATATAGTAGTGACATGATATGGCCAATATCATATAGCTCCTTCGATCTCCATCTTCGGGCTCCATGATCATCTTCGTCACCGGCATGACACCATGATCTCCATCATCATGATCTCCATCATCGTGTCTTCATGAAGTTGTCACGCCAACGACTACTTCTACTTCTATGGCTAACGCGTTTAGCAATAAAGTAAAGTAATTTTACATGGCGTTCTTCAATGACACGCAGGTCATGCAAAAATAAAGACAACTCCTATGGCTCCTGCCGGTTGTCATACTCATCGACATGCAAGTCGTGATTCCTATTACAAGAACTTGATCTCATACATCACAATATTATCATTCATCATTCATCACAACTTCTGGCCATATCACATCACATGACAATTGCTGCAAAAACAAGTTAGACGTCCTCTAATTGTTGTTGCATCTTTTAAGTGGCTGCAATTGGGTTCTAGCAAGAACATTTTCTTACCTATGAATAACCACAACGTGATTTTATCAACTTCTATTTACCCTTCATAAGGACCCTTTTCATCGAATCCGCTCCAACTAAAGTGGAAGAGACAGACACCCGCCAGCCACCTTATGCAACTAGTGCATGTCGCCGGTGGAACCGGTCTCACGTAAGCTGCACGTGTAAGGTTGGTCCGGCCGCTTCATCCCACAATACCGCTGAAGCAAGATAAGACTAGTAGCGGCAAGCAAGTTGACAAGATCTACGCCCATAACAAAATTGTGTTCTACTCGTGCAATAGAGAACTACACGCAGACCTAGCTCATGATGCCACCTTTGTTGGGGAACGTTGCGAAAAATTAAAATTTTCCTACGGTTTCACCAAGATCCATCTATGAGTTCATCTAAGCAACGAGCCATGGGAGAGAGATTGCATCTACATACCACTTGTAGATCGCGAGCGGAAGCGTTCAAAAGAACGGGGTTGAAGTAGTCGTTCTCGTCGTGATCCTATCACCGGAGATCCTAGCGCTGAACGGACGGCACCTCCACGTTCAACACACATACGGAGCGGATGACGTCTCCTCCTTCTTGATCCAGCAAGGGGGAAGGAGAGGTTGAGGAAGATGGCTCCAGCAGCAGCACGACGGCGTGATGATGGTGGAGAGGCAAGATCTCACAGGCTTCGCCAAGCACTCAACGGAGGAGGAGAGGTGTTGGGGAGGGGAGGGGCTGCACCTTGAAGTGTGTTGCAGCCCTCCCCTCGCCCCTCTATTTATAGGGGAAGGGATCAGGGGGGGCCGGCCCCTCTAGATGGGATCTAGAGGGGGGCGGCGGCCAAGGGGAGGGGGCTTGCCCCCTAAGCAAGGGGGGGCGCCCCCCCTCAGGGTTTCCCCCAACCCTAGGCGCATGGGCCCTAGGGGGGAGTGGCGCCCCAGCCCACTTTGGGCTGGATCCCTTCCTCATACAGCCCATAAGGCCCTCCGGGAGAGGTGGCCCCTCCCGGTGGACCCCGGAACCCCTCCGGTGGCCCTAGTACAATACCGATATGCCCCGAACCTTTCCGGTGACCGTATGATGACTTCCCATATATAAATCTTTACCTCCGGACTATTCCGGAACTCCTCGTGACGTCCGGATCTCATCCGGACTCAACAACATTCAGTAATCACATACAAGTCTTCCTAATAACCCTAGCGCCACCGAACCTTAAGTGTAGACCCTACGGGTTCGGGAGACATGCAGACATGACCGAGACGGCTCTCCGGTCAATAACCAACAGCTGGATCTGGATACCCATGATGGCTCCCACATACTCCTTGATGATCTCATCGGATGAACCACGATGTCAAGGATTCAAGCAACCTCAGATACTATTCCCTTTGTCAACGGTATGTTACTTGCCCGAGACTCGATCGTCGGTATCCCAATACCTCGTTCAGTCTCGTTACCGGCAAGTCACTTTACTCGCATCGTAATGCATGATCCCGTGACCGCACACTTGGTCACTTTGAGCTCATTATGATGATGCACTACCGAGTGGGCCCAGTGATACCTCTCCGTTATACGGAGTGACAAATCCCGGTCTCGATCCGTGTCAACCCAACAGACACTTTCGGAGATACCTGTAGTGTACCTTTATTGTCACCCAGTTACGTTGCGACGTTTGGTACACCCAAAGCACTCCTACGGTATCCGGGAGTTACACGATCTCATGGTCTAAGGAAGAGATACTTGACATTGGAAAAGCTCTAGCAAGCGTTTAACTACACGATCTTGTGCTATGCTTAGGATTGTCTTGTCCATCACATCATTCTCCTAATGATGTGATCCCGTTATCAACGACATCCAATGTCCATAGTCGTGAAACCATGACTATCTATTGATCAACGAGCTAGTCAACTAGAGGCTCACTAGGGACATATTGTGGTCTATGTATTCACACGTGTATTACGATTTCCGGATAATACAATTATAGCATGAATAAAAGACAATTATCATGAACAAGGAAATATAATAATAATCCTTTTATTATTGCCTCTAGGGCATATTTCCAACAGGCATGTGTTTGGTTCATTGCTACACTTGTGGCTTGCCACACTTTTCTAGCTACATGGTCCACATGTCATAGACTCAACTTCTTGCCAAATCTTGCCACACTTGTGGTGGCCATTTTGTTAGCCACATTTTTTGTGGCAGACACACTCTGCCTAAGCTTAGTTGTGGCAAAGTTAGTCATGAATGAAGTTCAACCATGGAGTCTTCTAGATTCTACATGTGGCGTAATCTGGTGGAATGTAGATAATATCCAACGGCCAAGAGTGCTCGGATTTACCATCTTTGTAGTCACGGATTGGCTTCATCCAACCACCAACTTTCAAAGTTATGGTTTGGTTTGCAGCCTAAGGTTGCCACGCCTAAGCTTAGGCGTGCCACAATTGTGTTTGGTTGTGTTCTCGTCTCAGCATAGTTGTTCCCTCTTCATGCATGCTCAACTCAACACCCCTGTTCATGTATGCTCTCTTCATGCATGCTTCTAGTGTATTTGTGCTAATCTAGTGTGGACTCATGCACCCTCCGTACACTCTACCAAACACCAAAAAATGGGTTGAGAAGGGAACTCTTGGGATCATGCACTGCTTCAGACACCCTACCAAACACACATTGTGCATGTGTTTGGTCTATTGCTACACTTGTGGCTTGCCACACTTTTCTAGCTACATGGTCCACATGTCATAGACTCAACTTCTTGCCAAATCTTTCCACACTTGTGGTGGCCATTTTGTTAGCCACATTTTTTGTTTCAGACACACTTTGCCTAAGCTTATAGTTGTGGCAAAGTTAGTCATGAATGAAGTTCAACCATGGAGTCTTCTAGATTCTACATGTGGCAGAATCTGGTGGAATATAGGTGATATCCAACGGCCAGTAGTGCTCGGATTTTCCATCTTTGTACTGTCAGATTGGATTCATCCAACGACCAACTTTCAAAGTTATTCACACACTATATAGGGGGTATAGATATGTGGCGACCGATTTTCCGGGTAATAAATTCCAGAAAATGGCCGTCGTGCTCACCAGCCCCAGGATTACTGTTAGCTGATGAGGCTCCAACTTGATACAGAATTTCCAAGCAAAGATACAAAATACGTGGTAGAAGACCATTCTGGTCTGTGAGTACAACAAATGGTTTCTAGTGGTTGATGGCGGAAGCGATTGTGGATCATCCGTGTCTATGGGACTCCATTTTCCCACAGGAACAGCTGACCAGGTTAACTCCTATCTTCGTGGGGCTGCTATCGTCGTTGCTTAGTCTCCGAGGCTGTCGTCGCAACGTTCCTCTCCACGCGAGAAATCTGGCCAAGACAATAGCCAGGTACAAGCCAGTGAGTACTTTGAATGTACTCGCAAACATTATGAACACGGGTATAATATAACAACCGATAATCATGCCTTGAAAATATTCTATGATCACAACGTCAGTCATAAAAATGAAATCCTTGATGCATACATGTAGGTTATTAATAAGTAACAACAAATATATAATGACGGAGCAGAAATAAATGCCTCAGTCGGGCGTCTTAGCGACACTACATAAAGTGCTTATAAATAAAATAAAAGCAATGCCACAGTTGGGCGTCTTAGCGACACCACATAAAGGGCTTATAAATAAAATAAAAGCAAAGCCACAGTCGGGCGTCTTAGCGACACCACATAAAGGGCTTATAAAGTAAATAAATAACAAGCAATGCCACAGTTGGGCGTCTGAGCGACACCACATAAAGGGCTTATAAACAAAATAAAAGCAATGCCACAGTCGGCCGTCTGAGCGACACCACATAAAGGGCTTATAAATAAACACAGCGAATATCCAGGAGGTAGAACCATCCCAGGGATACTCGATAATTCAAATAATATAACGGGTTAGTCCATAACAAATTAATATTCATAAATATTACAAGTCTCAATTTGCGATCCGATTCTGTTTTAACATTTCTCCTCAAGACCGACACTAAGACCGACACTGACCCATCCTGCATCAAATCCTTAACCAAGGACACGGCTATTCGAATAGGTTTAATCTCTGCAGAGGGTGTACTCTTTACCCACGAGTAACGGATTTCTTTAGTCTATCGGGACTAATTCCGCCTACGGCCTTTTAATTGAAAACACACCTGACTTGCACACACCAGCTCAACTTACGGTGTCCGAATCACCCATGACACTTGTTAAGCAAAACTCTAAGTGGGAGGCTACAACCTCGCCAGAGCATGGGATCAAATTTATATCGCAGCTCTAAGGGGTGGCCTCCCTCCTGTCTCAACCGAAACACCCATGCCCCTGCACCAGGTGGCATGCCTATCGGCTTCAACCGATATCTTCCACCATGGCCTCTCTGTACGGTGTGTGCTTGAAAGGGGTTGACGACTGACTGAACCGTACCCTACTTGTTGTAGGGACAAGTGGTAATACGAAACAAGTATGGGGGTTACTGGAACAAGACTCGATCTACGGTCGACTCAGGAGGTCTATAAATTCCCTGCATGACATATATAACAAATATATTTCAACCAACAAAGTCACCACTCACTATACCTTACCATGCCATACCGACATAACCGTCTCCGGACGGGGACCGGCGGCAAGCTCACGCCTACCCAAGGCAGAGGCTTTCCTGATTCCTTTCCCAAGATGCATGCAAGGCACATGAGAATGGTTACCATCACAAGTATATTCATTTCCAACAACAAGGAGATCACTAATATGCATTCATGCAAAAGATCATATCACATGAAATAACGAGCTCTTCGAAATGAGGTGGTGTTATAAACATGTCGGCTAACACACCAAAAGTATTATGCCGGGGTCCAAAATGCTTGCCTTCAAGTTGTGGAGGGGTGAGGTGCTCTCCAAAACTTTTGAAGGTTTTCTCTTCTCTCTCCAAAATCCTATTAAAAAAATATTTTTGAATCAATAGATAGTTTCAAAACAGAACCAAAAAGATGTCTGAATTTTTTTTAAATAAATCTTAAAATAAACTAGACAATATTTTAAAGAGGTAGGAAAAAGAATCAACTCATTTGGAGTTGTATTTAAAAAGTTACAACCATTCCAAGTTTGATCAAGAATCTCTTATTTAAATTAAAATGTAAATGTAAAACGATTCGAATAAACACGCATATCGCCGAAAGAGTATTCGGAAGCACGCTTTCACTTATCCAGCATGGACGGCTGGGAGTCACCGACAAGGTCCAGGTGGCCCACTAGTCAGGTTTGACCAGTCCACGCGCGCGTTGCCTCCTCCGGCCGAAACAGAGGCAGAGCTCCGGCGAGGCTCGCCGGCGAGTGACGGCGCCGTTCGGAAAATGGAGGCTATCTGTGGGCTCAGGGGATCAAGACGGTCACTCCGGTGGTCGTTTTGGCCTCAGGGGTGGACGGAGCTGCCGGCGGCGAGCTTCGCGGCGGACGATGGCCGTCGGGCAAAGTGGTTTTGGGGCTGCGGTGGTTCCCGATCAAAATCGAGCAGGGGAAAGGGTTCACGGGAGGAAGATAGAGCTTCGGGTGGAGAGAGTGGAGAGGGGGAGGTCCTGGTGGCGCCGGAATGACCGTGGCTGTAGCGGCGGCTGCGGTTGCCGGAGATGGAGAAGAAGACCTCCCCGGGTCAATTTCGAGCTAGGGAAACACCATTGGGGTGGCCTGAGGTTGCCTGCATGCGGGGACGGGCTCGGGGCTTCCTTAAATAGGCGAGTCGAGGCGATTTAGCGGCGGCCGCGGATAAGGTTGCCGACAACCGTCTTTCTGTAGCTTGGGCGACAAGGCGGCGACGAGCGCTAGTGGACACGCTTGAGGATGAGCTTGCGCTGTTCAAGGGGGCAGGTGGCGAGCACTGGCGACTTGGGCGGCACCGACCTGGCCGAGACGCGCTGCGGACGTTGGCGTGCCGCCAAGGGCTCTGACGGCGGTGCTGTAGGCTGCCAGGGCGGCTTGGCGGCTTGCGGGAGAAGGTTAGTGAGTGGGCGTGGTTCGCAGGGCGGTGGCAAACCGTGGGCGCGACGCGTCGGAGGCGCGCACGTGCAATACGCTGCGATGCTTCTGAGCGCCCAGAGCGCAGACGGACGTGCTCGACGAAATGCCATGGCATGCTAGGGGCTCCAAACTATAAGAGGGTTAGCAGGTGGGGTTATAGGCTAGGGCAAAACTATTGGACATGCCGGTGCAGTCAGGGGTCAAGTTCATAATGTAAACAAAAACTCATGCCAAATCTGATCATGCCCATAAGGTGTTTGACAAAATGCCAAGGACACCTAGGCATATATTGGAGTGGCCAAAACTTCCAGAATGGGGTCTCTTTAGATGAAAGAAAGGGTGGTAAGGTTAGTCTGTCCAAAGCACAAACTTGCTAGTGCAAGTTTTGCAAAACTTCAATTCTGGACAGAAAGCAAATGGCATTGTTGCAAGCACTTAGAATCATCCAATGGGTCCAATCTCCTGGGCTTAAGGGTTTGGCATGGAGGACTATCAGTAGGAAAAGGAATCAGGGATCAAGGAGCAACTAAAAAGGTGGTTGCTGTACAAAACCTCAATTTGGGCCAGAATGGAAAAGAGGATGATTCACTTAGTTTTACCAAAGAACATCACTAGGTTAATGCATAAAGTGGAATAGTATGCTCCTACTAACATCCCAAAATTTTGGTAGAAGTTTTAAAGAAATATTTGAATAGGTTGTAGTGTAAAAAAATGCTCTCTGGACCAGATTTGAAAATATGGTGTAGAGCTCAAAATATTCAATGGGCAGAAGATATTTTTGCACAAAAGTGGTTCAAATATTCCATATGACATCTCCAAATTTTGGTGGGATTTTGAATGAATTCATAAAAGGGTTGTAGTACAAATGGGACCATAAAACTATGGGAAACCATTTTTTCAAGAAAATAAAGATCAGGAAGAATATTATATAATTAATTTTTCTGATAAAAGAAAATATTTTCTTGAGAGGGTAAACAAGTCCAATATCATAAGTGAAAGGTTTTCATCTAAGGGAACAACTCCAAGGTAAACAAGAAAAGAAAGGTTCTTAAATCAAGAAAAACCCAGAAAAAGGAAAGTTAAATTTCCTGGCAAGATTTTAATTAACAAAACAAGGTTAAATTTTTTGGGGTGTCACAAGATATAGATGTGCCGGCTCGTTGCAATGGATCCAAAGTATATCTGTTTTGTGGAGTGCACTCTAAACACATTATCTATTTATTTTTCTCTAACCTTTCGTAGCCATGCAACCAAGCCACATAAGCTTCATGGGTGCCCCCCACATCATATTATTCATACTACGTTGATGAAAAAAGATAAATCACCCAAAACAAGATCTTCCCTTTTTTGTTCCTACGATGTTGTGTCGCGGCACGTACCTACTAGTTGTATAGTGGTAGTACTAGTTGTATAGTACAAACTTGGTACTAGTAGGAGCAGAGTAGTACGGAATGCTCCTACTCTATCAACGAGCCCCATCTGACACCAAATTTCTTGGCTTCCGTGCCACAGCTAGATCTTCCCCTCGTTTCTGTTTTCCAACCCGCCGGCGAGCGGGGTGCAGTTTGCCAATAGTCGGTTTGCTCAACGGGGGTCCCACATGAAAGTGAAAATGCTAGGCAACACGCCTTCCCTAAGCTATGTGTCGTGCCGGACGGGCCATGGAGTACTCTAGATTCCCGGGCGTGTGTGGGGGGAGTGCGACGCGAACACGGCATGCCTTTTCCTTTTACTAGCAATGTGCCATGCATTGCGACGGATCCAAAGTAGTAGAATAGTAGTACTTGTTCACAAACTTGAAAGAAATCACTCTTGTTTTGATATACTCCTAATATATTACTCCCTCCGTTCCTAAATATTTGGCTTTTTAGAGATTTCAAATGGACTATCACATACGAATTATATAAACATATTTTGAAGTGTAGATTCACTCATTTTGCTCCGTATGTAGTCACTTATTGAAATCTCTAGAAAGACAAATATTTAGGAATGGAGGGAGTACTTTTCACTCAAAATATATTTCTCAGGCTGTTTTGATGAGGTGAGGGAGGGATGTGGTTGCTTTCAAGTTAATAAGGGGTTTTCTGCAAATTGGAGCAGAGAAGTGGGCTATTGTTGCAAAAATGCCATAACTTACCTCACAGCCATTAGATGCAGATCTAATGGTCAGAAACGATGATGGTAGACACACCATCATCACCAACTGAGTCTTTTATAGGAGTATATATTTCTCATGTTGTTTTGATGAGGTGAGGGAGGGATGTGGTTGCTTTCAAGATAATAAGGGGTTTTCTACAAATTGGAGCAGAGAAGTGGGCTATTGTTGCAAAATTGCCACAACTTACCTCACGTACCGTTAGATGCAGATCTAATGGTCGAAACGACGGATGGCGTACACACCACCATCACCAACCTGAGTCTTTTATAGGAGTAGGAGTAGAGAAACATGTATAAATTCTAACATTTTGGTTCTCGCTCCTTGGCACGATCGATAGATAGAAATAACGATTGGAAACGCTTAGGGCGGGATTTTTTCGCGGATAAGGTGGTACGTAGTAGCTAGGTTGGCGCATCGTCGGTTTGTTCACACGCGGTCCGACATGTTCTAGTGTTTCTAGCAAGATGCCCACGCGTTGCACGAAGTTGATGGAAAAGGTAAGCACAACTTATAAATTGACGGATGGAGTACTAGTTACAGTGATGCATATAATTAAGCAAAGGGATCGCACATGTCGGTATTGACTGGAACGAGAATGCAACACCACAATAAGAATTAAGGCCACGATGATGATGCAATCGCAGTGGTGGTTACAGAAGGCAAGAAGAAAGATGCATCCATCAACATACAACCTCCTCCTCCTCAACTTAGTGCGTCGGGCCACCGACCGGCGGCTAAGGAGCGGTCGCTTTTGTGGCGAGGTCGGGGTGCTTCTCGGCAAAGGCATCCAAGGCTTCCAGCCGATAGAGGAAGGCCAACGTCGTAGCGTCCTCACTGGCCTTGTAGATACCTATGTACACGATTTTTCTCATACACGTGGATGTGTAGGTCGACGAATTCTTGCAGGGCGAGGCGCCTCGCGGCGAGCGCGACATCCAGGTGGAAATTCTTCGTGGCATCGGCGGGCAGTCGCAGGGCCACCAGTGCTTGAAAGAGGTTCCAGCCATGGAGGCCGATTAGGGTGGCAGGCAATGAGGAGCCCGGGCCCGCGGGCTGGAGGAGTATGGCGATGTCGTCTGCGAGCTTCTTGAGGACGGTGAACTTGTTGGTGGTGGCAACGATCATCTGGTCCAACTGAGAGTCGTAGTTGGCGTCGACGGCGGCCATCCACTAGCCGGTCTCCAACACCGTCTGGAGACGATCCTCGGCTCCATGCCACAGGCCGACGTGGTGGACCATCTGGCACAGCCGATGGCCGCTCGCGCACATCGCCACCATGGGTCTGGAGTGAGCTCTTTTGCGCTTAGTGTAGGTGCTTAGGTGCGTACGATGTGGAGATGCATTGGAATGGAGGGGCGCCTTTATATGAGGGCAAACTGCATTGCATTCACATCGTGCAGCCTCTTTTCCCGGTCCTTCTCCCATTACTTCCCTCATGCATTAATTGAAGGAGGATGCATTGGCCGTTCAACATTTTGGGAACCGCTACTCCCTCGCTCATCTGCATTAAAGCCGTATCGGAACTGCGGCGCCCGCTGTCAAATCAAATAGTACTTCACCGCCCGCTGCACGCCCGGCTGAACACGCCTCCTCGCCTCCATCAAACCCCTCCATTAAACCGGCATGCAAACCGAGAAACCTACTCCGGCCACACTTCCGTTCATGAGCGGGCCGACATTAAACGCAACACCGACCGAGCTCCTCCGCCCGCCCCTCGGTTTAAACGAGGCTGACGCCGTCGGCCAAGCTCGACCGCCCACCTCTATTTACACGAGGCCGCATGCATAGCGGGCAAGAATCGCACCCCTCCGCTGCTCCCCCATCTCCGCCTTCACCATTTTCTCCACTCTTCCGATGGCTTCCGAGGAGCCGTTCTCAGGCATATTACCCGGCTGGGTGGCCCGCCGAGCCCTCCGGATACGAGCGAGGCCGCTCGGTGCTTCACCAACCTCGCTAGCCCAACGGAGCCAGTTGCCGCCCCAAGCAGGCGCGTGGTTCAGCAACTCGCCGCTCCAGTTCAGCTCGATGAGGAGTGGCGAGTTGCTCCACGCGGGCACGGCAGCAAGCACACGTTACGGGCGTCGTCGCTGCCGCGTCATACCGCGTGTCCCGTGTCTATGGGCGCGCCTCCCGTGCCTGCCGCAGGGCCATGCAGGCAGAGACAGAAGCCGGGTGCGTGGACAGCGATGAGTCGGTGGCCAGCTTCTCCGTGTCCGCCGCCATCATCGAGGAGAAGTAGAACACGGGGGGCTGCCGCCACTTGGGTCCCATGAAGGCCATCGCCCGAGGCGACGACTGCGCATTCAGGTGGTTTCTTTGCTTCTTCGTCTCTTCCAGGACCTTCGTCGACCCCGCAAAGTGTCTACAGGACATGAGGAAGACAAAGGGATCCGTGGGCGGCCATTTAGATTATGTACTCCCTCTCCAGCTGGCGGGAAATTTTTGTTCTAAGAATGGATAAATTGTATGTATCTATAACTAAAATAAGTCTAGATACATCGACTTCTAGACAAGTATTTCCGGATGAAGGGAGTATTAATTATACCAAGATAGCCAGATTGGCACTGCTTAGTTCATGTAAATGTAATGAAATCCATCATGTTTATATGAAGACCCGGCTTTTTTATACGAAATCCTTCATGCTTATATGAAATCAGTCCGTGTTTGCACGAATTTCATCTGGTTGGTTAGAGTTGTGAAAATGTATGCATTTGGCGTTTGATGTAAATCCTCCATGGAAGGAAACGGGTGGAAATTTGTCGGTTGCCGTTGGAGATGCTCTTATGCTGGAAATAATAGAGTGACATCCAATCCATTTGAGTTAATTGCGTGTATGATTGTCCCTCTATAAAAGTTAATTGCATGTACAAAGTGTACACGTGACTTGCAGGTGGTGGCTATAGCTTCAGCATGTAAAGTTAAAAAGAAACAAGTCCATCCTTAATCTTGTATTCTAAGTACTTTGTGGGTTCCATCACAAGACAAGAGCGAAAGAAGTATATATTAAATAAGTAATATATAATATAAAAATCTAAAGTTAAAGATAGAATTCAAACTCATGTCATCGCGTCGCGGGCATCCGGCGCTAACCAGTTCAGCACATTTTTGTTGTAGACCATGCTGCTGATATATCTCCATGTCTACTCTTATACTCCATCCGTTCCTAAATATTTGTCTTTTTCAGATTTCAAATGGACTACCACACACGGATGTGTATGTAGACATATTTTAGAGTGTAGATTCACTCATTTTGCTCCATATGTAGTCACTTGTTTAAATCTCTAAAAACACAAATATTTAGGAATGGAGGGAGTAGAAAATAGAGTTGGTGATGATGGTGTGCGTGCCATCCTGCAATATAGGTCGTCGAATTTATATCTAACGGATAGGAAGAAAACTATGGCAATTTTGCAAAAATATACCCACACCCCTCTCCACGTTCGCAAATACGGCCTTCCCTCGGTCATCCTTTTCTCTCACAAGATAAACTACTCGTACAAATGCATCTTGATGTTCCGTGCAACGCACGGGCATCTAGCTAGTTTCTTTTAAAATAGTTACTGCGATAATTGGGTTGAAGTGATATATTTTATGTCTGCCCTGAATGATTTCGAATTCACTAGTAGTAACAAAGAAAAGGTTGCCTTGTTAATTAACAGAAAACAGGGTGAAAACTATCACATGAGGCCGGTAAAAACGAGGCACACTGGGTTCAGCGTCATCGTCACTACAGTTGTGCGCGTGCGAGAAGTCTACATATCGAGGGGGCTACTGAGCGAGGCACAGAGACACAATGTTCGAGAGAGAAACCAATTGACAGATTACGATCAGATTGAGTTGTCACCCTTCTGCTGTCATTGTTGGGCTGGGGGGAGGGGGAGGGAGAGAAAGACGTATCGAGAGTGTGCGCGTTAGGCACAGAGGCAGAACTAGCGATTGTGTGTGTATGCGTGTGTGTGTGTGTGTGTGTGTGTTTGAAAGAGGAGTAGATAGATTACTATCAAGATCGAGGTGCCGCCCTACTCCTTTGGTGTCGGGTAGTATGTGTGCATGTGTGTGTTTGAGAGAGAAGCCAGTCGATAGATTAGTATCAAGATCGAGGTGTCACCCTACTCCTTCGGTGTTGGGAAGTGTGTGTGTGTGTGGTTGTGTGGGCGTGGGTGTGTGTGTCGGGGGGGGGGGGGTAGTGACACTTACATATCCCTACTCTTATAAAAAACAGAGTTGGTGATGATGGTGTTCCTACCTTCCTGCAATATAGGCCATCTGATTTATACCCGACGGATAGGTAGGAAACTGTGGCAATTTTGCAAAAAGATACCCACACCCCTCTCCGCATTTGCAAATAAGGCATTCCCTCATTCATCCTTTTCTCCCACAAGATAAACTACTCATACAAATGCATCTTGATGTTCGGTGCAACGCATGGGCATCTTGCTAGTAGGGAGAAGGAGTTTGTGTGACACATATCTAGCTATATTAAGGGATAGGTAGATAGCATTTGTGTGAGGCATACTTAAAGCGTCACGAAGATAAACAAAATTGTGTGCATGCAAGTGCCGGAAAAAATGAAGCGAGAAACAATGTGTGGGAGAGAGAGAGAGAGCGAAATCTCAAAACAAAAGGTGCTCTATTGGAATCCCATTGTGTGTATTCATATGGTTCCGGAACTCGAGTTAACCTTAGGCATATGTGTGAGAGACATTATTATACTTTGAGACATTAGTGGCTGTGGGTGGGCGGAATTAAAGGGGTGGGCGTGTTCGACAGAGAGAGCGTGTGTGTTTCTGTGTGAGAGACTTGTAGGACGGGGTAGAAAGATGAATTCTAACCTTGACGGAGGGAGAGAAATACATGAAGTGCGTGTGTGTGGTTCCGATGACCACAGGGAAATGAGACATGTATGCGTGTGAGAGAGATTGCACAATTCATTCACATATCACTATCTAGCGATCGTGGACGTGCATCGCTTGAACATAAATCAATATCTACTTCGTATCGTGGCCATAGGTACAATATCGATTCAACGCTATAAAGATTGGACACTCACATATCACATTTTTTCTATTTAAATAAACCTTTTCAGTTGTGCATGCCAAAGTTACAAAGTTGATGTTTCTTCAAACAACCAATGTAGCTATCTTGTACATGCACCATTGTTACTCTTGCATTCAAATTCATTAGTCTTGGCTGATTTAAGGTTCTATTATGAAGTAATATATGTAATATTCATATATGAATTCAACCGGTACGCAATTTATGAAATGGAGGCTATGTAATCATATGAGGTAACACTTTTAAGTAGCGGACTACAATATCCATTTCTTTTTGTGCGCCTCTACACTAACACATCAAAGCGTTATTCTCGGTGTTCTGGGAATGGGGGTACCCAGACTTGCCTGCCTGCGGCCTGTGGCGTGGCTCAAGGGGTGGCCCAGTACGGCCCATCTTCATCAGCACAAGCTCAAGACCCTCGCGAGGGGCCAAGCCTCGTGGGGCGGACGACAGGAAGCTTCCTCAGGCACGGCCTCGTCAGGCTGGCTCACGAGGAGGCGGAGAGATCAAGGCGGGGTACCTCACGAGGTTCCCATGACGCAAGCCATGACGACCAAGGGCGCCAGGCGGGCGCCAGCCCGCGCAGTGTCCTCATTTCCTCTTTGGTTCAAAGGAGGCAAGCGCAGACGAGAGTATCAAGCAAAGGCAACCATTTCGGTGCAACAAGACCAAGACCAACACAACGGCAGGAAGGAGGTCATCGTGGAGCCCAAGCCGGCGTCATCGTCAGAGCCTTTGGCAGGCGAGGACCAACTTTAGTCAGGATAAGTGTACTAGATGTTCCCCTTCAAAATGGCTAATTGTTGGCGCCTTCCGCTCAATATTTGGGAAGAGGCCTGTGGCCTTAGCCTATAAATAGGACTAGCCACCCATAGGGTAGAGGGATCCGAATCCGCAATGAGCTAGAGATCAAGCAATCTAGAGAGAGAGAGCGACCGAACTCCCCTAGAAGTTCGTCAGACCGGCCAAGAAATGCACTCGCGAGGTTGTTCTTCCTTGTACTGTTCATCATCAGCCCTGAGGCAATCCACCACACGACACACTAGAGTAGGGTATTACACCACAATGGTGGCCCGAACCAAGATAAACCTTGTGTCCCTTTGTGTTGCTCTTTGCGTAGTTTAGATCCTGGCGACGACGAGGCGAGGTAGGTAGGAGGTGAGATCTCGCGTGCACCCCTGTAGTTCGAACCTAGTGGGTCTGCCGGAACCCGAATCCGACATTTGGCGCGCCAGTAGGTGCGCCGAATCTGCTTTCTCGCCGCCTCGCGCCCGTCGCATCGTCATCATCATGTCCGGCGACCCAACAGTAACCGATCCTCGGGCGGCCTGGCCCGCCCACGCAGAGCCGCTTGCCTCGGCGACCTCAACCTGCGTTTGTGCAGCCCAAGGGTCCACAGGCGCGGGTCATGGGCGATGCGGTCAGGAAACATCAGCTCTCACGCCACGGCAGGTGCGGTCGGCGGCAAGGGCCTTGAACCACGCCGTGGCCACGGCGCCATACACCCAACGGGAGCAGGCGAACTCAAGGGCCGCGCTCACGGTGGTCCGAGAGCTACTGCAATGCAGGCTGCCGGAGGGCGGCCACGACGTGCTGCTGGAGCGGGTGGCAGAGCTCCTGGGCTTCGCCGCATCAGGGGCTCACCCCTTCTGCACCCAGGTGCCACCTCAGGTCCAGAGCGGGCCGCACGGAGGCCCCGCGCGCGCCCGCACAGCTCCAAGCGGTCTCCAAGGCCACTCCAACGCCAACTAGGCCGTCAGCACCGGGCTAACAGCGGCGCTGCCTCCGCCCCCGCCAGCGAAGGAGGACTCGCCACAACCCACGGCCCCAGTGGGCCGCCGCGCTACCACCCCCAGGTGGACGCTTCGAGCAGGGCTGCGTGGCACACGGGGCACTACGTCGAAGCATTCGGGGTGGAGGCCCTAGAAGAGTATGTGCCCCACATGATGGATCAAGGGCACGCGTAGGAGGAAGACCATGGCTCGCTCCTCGGCCCAAGCGGGGGGGAAGAGACACCCGAAGCTGAGCTCTTTCAGGAGCCCCGGGAAGGCACCCGTCGACCGTGTTGGAGGCAGCGTTTATCGGGTACCGCTAATTCCTCAGGAGCAGGCATACACTAACCATGGATCGCAGGAGATACAGGTCGTCGCGGCGGATGGCTGCCCCAATCCAGCGGCTTCCTACCCCACAGGAGGAGGGCGCCGGGGGCTGCAGGAGAGGGGCCGAGATCCGGCATCACCACCGCGGCGTTCGGAGCAAGGCGTCCTCAGGAGGTAGGCCCTCTGCTGGGGAGGTGCCTCAGGGCCTACCCCCGGCAGAGGACCCGTGGTCGTCGGGGGAACCGCTGGCGACCGCTCTACCCCATCGGCGGCGTCCTCGGTCTCCGACCGTCGTCGATGGCACTAGAGTGTGGCGCAAGGCGGGGCCCTCGTCTGGCGATATGAAGCAAGGCCAAGATCAGAAGAAGGCCCAAAGGCTCGTGAAGCTCGCCGCCCGTGACACTCTCACGTAATAATGAGTGGGGCTGTACACGCCCGGAGTCTCGAGGCGCGGTCTCAGGCCCTGGGACTCCCTCCCACGCCCAGTGGCAGCACTTAGCTCCGCGCTGGTGAGAAGACGTCCAAGACTAGACTAGGTGCTGGACGCGGCTTTTTTCTGCTTTCCTTGCTCTTCCCCTTGGCTGTCGTTTTTCCCCCATTTGGATTTAAGTTGGATTTGAGCTTGAGATTCGTGTGTGTTCGGGGAAGGGGTGTTTAGTCTCGTTCGAGCAATCTCTTGCGTTCTGGTTACCACTTTGCCTCGGCTGCCTCCCCTCGTGCACCCCTCACGAGCCGGGCCAGGCCTAGCATGCGTGCAGCCCGGACTGCCGTCACCAGGCCCTCTCAGGAGGTTCTCATTACAAGTTCAATGGGCTCTTTCAGGAGGCACTCGGGACACCGCAGCCCTCCGCAGGCTGTCTCGGGGCCCATGCGGGTCAAAGGTAAACAAGCCAGCCAGTTTCGCCGTCAGAAGGCCAGCCACTTGGCGCAGGCGTACGGGTGATATCGCATCTACTAATACGCTAACTGCAAGTTTTTACACGAGGGGCTCCCCCTCCCAAAATGCTCTTACAATCTTCAGGGCAAAGCCGGAACTCTATCTAGGCAGGGTAAGAAAGCAGGAACAACACATGGTCAGTCGGATAAATCCCCCAATGCATCCTCAAGGGCACCTCCTGAATCGTCACTGGCGTCGTTGGCCTCGCCATCGCCCTCCACGTCGTCGTCAACGGCATCAGGGCCGTTCACCACGCCGCCTTCATCAGCAGCCATGACCACGCCGTCGTTGTCCATAGTGAAGGCCCTGACGAGGGCATCCACATTGTCCTCTACCCAGTGCGTCAGGTCGTCCCGGATGGCCTGGGGTACCGGGGCGATGGCGGCATCAAAGTCAAAGTTGGGATCCATGTTCTGAAGATGGCTGAAGGCACGGCTCCTCTCCTCCACCAACCTGTTGGCTTCGCCCGATCACGCGCTTCCAACAAGGCTGCCACCGCATCGATGAAGAACCGGAGGTTACCAAAGATAGTTAACCGCGTGAGGCTCCCCAACGGCCGCCGCAGATGTTGCCCAAGGCTGTGTTAGCTCTTTCCGGCGTGCGGCGGAGCATAGGGCCATGCTCGTGCTCGGGATCTGCTACCGGCGTATCTGCCCCTCGTTCCGCCACAAGCAATGACCTCAGCAAGGCGTCCACCCGCTGGCGGAGAAGAAGCACCTCGGCGCGGGAGGAAGGCAGCTCCTCCTGTGCCGCGCCAAGGGCGGCTCGGGAAGCATCAGCCCGCCGCGTCACCTCATCCAGCTTGGCCCTCAGGGCGGCGGTCCTGCCTTCCGCTTCGGCCCTGATCAACTCCAGCCTCTCCTCGAACTCGCGCTCGAGGTTCGAGCGGGCCGCCGCCACCCGGCGATCAACCTCTTCCAAGACTCGGGCCTCCCACGCAGCAACATCGTCCTCCGCCTGCGCCACCAAGCGCTTTCTCGTCTCCAGCTGCTCGAGGTCACGGGCGCGCTCGGTAGCTTCCAGCGTCAATGCCTCCTCACGTCTCTGGAGCTCTGCCTGGTCGACCGAAGCCCCCTTCATTGACGCGAGGGCCGTCTCACGCAGCTCCACCTACTGCTCCAGGGAATTGCTCCAGGCCTAGAGCTCCCGCGCCCGCTCCTCCGCCGCCTCACGCCACCGGTCAGCCTCACAGGCCTCCTCGATGGCCCGGGAAAGGGCCTCCTGAGAAGCCGCCAGCAACACCTCGGCCTTCTCACTGTCGAGGTCACGCTGGTGGCGCGCAAGGGCAACGGACACCTTCAGCTTGCGCTTCTCTTCAGCAAGGCGCAGGCCCTCAGCTTCAAGGCGCGCATCTTCGTCAGTGAGCTCTACACCAAGCTGGCTCACTGCATCAGCCGCCCTCCGGAGAAACCCTTGGCGAAAGGCGCGGCGCTCCCGGGCGCGCTCGAGAACGTCTTCCGCGTCGTCCTCCGCCCCAGGTGTGCGCAGGGGGCCATGAATCGGCACTCCCCCTCTGGGCAGGGTGCGGGGGCTGGCGCCCTCGCGATGGTCGGGCACGCCTTGCCAGAAGCCTGGCCCGGAGCCGGCTCATCCTCAAATGAAGAGCGCAGGGCCGACCTCACCCAATCGCCGTCCACGACCAATCGAAGAGCCCAAGGCAGGCTGGCTATACCCCGGGAAGGCTCGCGAAGGAGGGTCGCGAGGTGCGCAGAATCATGATGCATCACAGGATGGCTCACCTCCCCAACCGGCCTCACCACGAGGGAAGTGCTTGAGCTTGGAGAGCTTGGGGACGGTGGAGAGGGCGAGGCCTGGGGGGATGGCTCCTCAGCCATCTCCGTGAGCTCGGCAGGAAGGGCCCTGCAGAGCGAGGATCAGCGAAGCAACGGGAAAATAAGGAGCTAAGAAAGGGGAAGGCTTACTCATCAATGGTGAAATACTTCATGCGCTTCAGTAGGCGACAAGGGTAATCATCACCCAAGGCCTCCTTTCTCTTTCGGAGAGCCTCGAAGTCCATGCGGAAGCGGCCTAGGAGCTCGGCGCAGGGGTCAGCCTGCGACGATGAAGAAGCACCAAAGTGGCCAGTGTCAGGGGCGTCGTCCTAGCGCACGCCACCGCCTCACCAAGAAGGGTAGCCGGGGCCTCAGGGGCCTCTCCCACGGGAGCTGCGGGCCGCGGCTCAACGCCTTCATCCGCCGTAGGACGGGCCGCAGGAGCTGCCACCTCAGGAGTGCCGCCTGTCGTTGTCATCCCGGCGGAGGCCCCCTCAGCCCCCGGTGGCCCTTGCCTCCCTGCTCTACCACTCGAGGAAGGACCGCCGTGGGCAACCGGAAGGGAAGCCACCACAACTGGGTTCTCACGAGGTCCCATGAGGCCTGTGGGGCGGAACCCCCATTCGTCGAAGCTAGGCATCTGCTTTACGAAATCACCCCTATTCGAGCAAAGGTACAACAGGGCACCCCCTTGCCGGATGCTGCCATGGGAAGGGTCCCCAGCCAGGACCATGAGAACCTTCCTCAGCAATTCAGGCGTCAGGTCCTCCTCCTGGATCCTCATGCGGTCTTCATGCCTGCCAAAGGCCCACATCCGGCGGGAATGCCGCTGGAGAGGGGCAATGCGGCATAGGAGAAACTCCTTCACCACCTTGGGCGCCGTCCATGGCGACCTCAAATGGCACGCGAAGCAATGCAGACGAAGACGCGAGTCGGGGCTCGTGGCGTCTCGCCCCAGCCGAATTGGGGATAGCGGGTAATGTCGGCTCTGAAAGTAGGGGGCTGGGCACCCTGACATCCACGTACAGCCACCGCTCGCGGAACCCAGGCGCGGGCGGAGGAAGGCTGAAATCAATCCCTGAAGCCGCTGTTTCTGGTGCGGTAATGAAACTCACGCACCCCGAGCATTGGGTGGGATCGCTGAGGCGCAAGGAGAAGAAGTGGCGCAGCAAGGCAACTGAAGGAGGAATGCACATCATCGCCTCACAGACGAAAGCAAAAACGGCAAGAAGAGTAATGGATTCGGGACCCAAATGCATCATGTGGATCTCGTAACGGGAAAGCACTGCATTGAAGAAATTGGAAAAGGGGGACCAGTCCTCGCCTGCGTATGCCGGGCGGCACCGGACCTCGGTGACTATTCTGTCAATGGAGAAGTGAGACGCGGGCCAGGCCATCGTCCTCCCGCACTCATTGAAGATGGTGGCAAGGGCAGAGCTGACCTTGTCCAAGCCTTCTCGGTTGAGTATGATCGACCGATCGACAGCAGGAGCCGTCGGCGGCGGCGAGCGGGGCGGAGGCACAGGCTTTTTCCCTTTCCCCTTCTTTGTCGGAGCCATGGCGACAGAAAGGGGGAGGATTCAAGATCGGATTGGAAGCAGAGACTGGAGCTCGAGAGGAAGAAGAGCGGGAGACGCTCGAGCGGCGAGAAGACGGATGACTGTGTGCCACCACGGGTTCGCCTAGCTGGGCGCAAAATAAGGAGGCATGGGGGAACAGGGACGCCCACGTCCAATCAATCGCCACGCGGCGCCCGAGGCCGTAGGCTGTTAAGGCCCGCGGCGCTTCGCACTTGCCCCTTCGCTTCTCTGCTAAGCCAAGTCCAGGCGCGCCTTGGGCCGGGTCTACCGTCGGGTGTTCGGGAACGGGGGTACCCAGACTTGCCTACCTGCGGCCTGCGGCGTGGCTCAAGGGGTGGCCCAGTACGGCCCATCTTCATCAGCACAAGCTCAAGACCCTCGCGAGGGGCCAAGCCTCACGGGGCGGACAACAGGAAGATTCCTCAGGCACGGCCTCGTCAAGCGGAGAGATCAAGGCGGGGTACCTCACGAGGTGCCCATGACGCAAGCCATGACGACCAAGGGCGCCAGGCGGGCGCCATCCCACGCAGTGTCCTCATTTCCTCTTTGGTGTAAAGGAGGCAAGCACAGGCGAGAGTATCAAGCAAAGGCAACCATTTCGGTGCAACAAGACCAAGACCAACACAATGGCAGGAAGGAGGTCGTCGTGGAGCCCAATTCGGCGTCATCGTCAGAGCCTTTGGCAGGCGAGGACCAACTTTAGTCAGTATAAGTGTACTAGATGTTCCCCTTCAAAATGGCCAATTGTTGGCACCCTTCCCGCTCAATATTTGGGAAGAGGGCCAGGGCCTTTGCCTATAAATAGGACTAGCCACCCATAGGGTAGAGGGATCCGAATCCAGAGCAGAGCTAGAGATCAAGCAATCTAGAGAGAGAGAGAGCGACCGAACTCCCCTAGCTGTTCGTCAGACCGCCAAGAACAGACCCTCGAGGCTGTTCTACCTTGTAATCGCTCATCATCAGCCCCCGAGGCAATCCACCACACCACACACAATCGGAGTAGGGTATTACACCACAATGGTGGCCCGAACCAAGATAAACCTTGTGTCCCTTGTGTTGCTCTTTGCGTAGTTTAGATCCTTGCGAGGCGACGAGGTGTAGGTAGGTAGGAGGTGAGATCTCTGCGTGCACCCCAGAGTTCGAACCTAGAGGGTCTGCCAGAACCCGAAATCCGACAATTATGTTTAAAGTAAATAACCAATTGCAATAAATTATCTATTTACATGAGAAATACATAGGCTGAGCATTTGATCCCTTTTTTGTGAACGTGCCACTACACCCGTACGATTGGTCGCGCCCGTGTCAACGTCCAAGTTATCGGCGCATCATCCCGAGTTATTGTCTTTTTTTCTGGGGTGGACACACCAGTTATTAACTGCTGACACGTGCCCCGTGTACACAGTCTCGCATGAGCTTCTTGCTAGAATGGTCCAAAATTAGTTGAAACTGGATACGAACGATCCCGCGGGCGGCAAAATCTCCCGCCTCCTTCTAAAATTTCCGCCACCTTAGTCTTTAGCATGCAAAATTCCCCTTTTGTCCTTGGTGCACGGAGACCAACAGTTACAATACCGCCCTCATCTACATAATAGGTCGGGGTTGCTTTGGTAACTTCCGGTTCCCCCATTACACGGCACCCCCATTTCCTATCCCCCTACCGCAAAACGACTAACTCCACAGCACCAGAGCATCTCACATCACGTCGTCCGTACTTCATCGGCCTTTCTCCCCTCCCCTCTCGAAACCCTAGATCGCTTCATCCACCAGCCGCATTGCACCCATTCATCGCCAACAAGGCCCACCTCGCCGGATCTGCTTCGTGGCGCATCTACCCCTCCCACCTCCCCTAGAAACAAGTAGACTGCTCATCCACCACCGTACCACATCCCATTCAGTGTCGGCCTTGTCCACGGCCGGATCTGCTTCACGGTACTCTCATCAACCGCAGCGCATCTCGCAGCTGCTCATTCGCATTCCCCACCGTAGACGCCACCCACCTCGGAGGCGCCCCACCGACGCCCCCATCGATGTCCTCTGATCCTCTTCGCCAACACCTTCCTCAACCCTACCAGAGCCGCTTCGCCGACAACATCGTCAACCCCACCGGAGTAGCTTCGCCTATACCATTTTCAACCCTACCGGGGCCGCTTTGCCAACTCACAAGTCCACATCCTCATATCTTCTTCCTCGCACACTCATCCAACCTACCGGAGCAGCTTCTGACGCCCCGTCCACGACCGCAGATCCGCATCGTCGACACCATCCTTAACCCAACCACCGGAGCAGCTTCACCTACACCCTCGTCCACGGTCACAGATCCGCTTCGCCCACACCATAGTCCACCCTACCGGAGCCGCTCCACAAACACCCTACTCGACGGTTCTAGATCTCCTTACTGGACCCCGACAGCCAGCGCGGTGTCATCACCCTTGAAGTTTCTAACCTAATTCCCACCATCTGGCAAGATGCTAAGCACCCGCCACGGCCTAGGTACTTGTCACCTTTAAACCCGTCCAGCATCACCTGCCTGATGTACTTCAAATATACTAACAGTCGTCATACCTATTATGCAGCTGGCAAAAACTACAAGGACGATGTTTCTTCTGGATCTAATAGCTTGGCCAACCAAGATCCTGGACCGAGGCATTGCTATGATCTTGTAAGCATGTCTCTCTCTCTCTCTCTCTTGTATTGTTATGTGCCTGCCAGCGTGCTTTGCTTGGATTTTCACCAAGAATCCCTTTGTGCGCATAATGATTTCTACCATCGGCTGCTAAATTAGATATGTAGATTTCATACATGATACTACCTCGTACCTCCATTCCTAAATATAAGTCTTTCTAGAGATTCCACTATAGGCTACATACGGAGCAAAATGAGTGAATCTACACTCGAAAATGCATCTATATACATCTGTATGTGGTCCATACTGGAATCTCTACATAGACATATATTTAGGAACAAAGGCAATACATTACACAAAATCGTATGTGGCATGTAGGAATTCCAGTACACTACATTAGGCACCCTTAGAGTGCCTGCTAGTCCAGCACACAGAGTCATGGCTAGTTTATGCTACGCCACACAATCATTAATTGGTAGTTTAAATATGCGCAAGGGATATCCAATGTATTATCATGTAGAGATGTGCAAATTAGCCGTGCTAACTTGCGATTGGGTTACACAATGAAAAAGTACAAGATGTATGTGGCAATTTCATGGAACATCGCAAAAAAAGGAGAGCCAGCGGTGAGCCTATACAGTGTGCTATGGTACGTCACTCCTCCATTGCAACCATCGTGACATGTTATTTGTATGTCAGTTCTATTGGACAAGTTCCTTAGGGACAGTTATTACGAGTTATCCTAAGAAAATAAGCACTTGTGAATATAAGCTCCATGTAATAAGCCAACCAGTTCTTTTCATTGCGTTTTCAGCTTATCTTTGGTATGATAAGTGAAAAGTCTAGATTGCATTATATTTTTTCATTTTGCTGCCCGTATGAAAATTAATTTGACTTGCAAACATCACAAATTGAACCCAGCGCAGTAATTAATATGATAGGAAAATAGACCATCACTATTTGCTCAAAATGCAAATACAAAGATACCATCTACTTGGCACAATCTACTTTGGTCAATGTTTTCCATAGAGATCCCATTGCCTAACTTAAACAAAAAACGCATGACCCACATTTAAATGAAGAACAATTATTTATTGAAATTTGATGGTCCAAGTGGCTTGTTATTATCATATCGCAGCACCACCTGAAAGCATCATATAGCAGCAGCAGCAGTGTAGCAGTGTGCAATTCATCATATACCAGGAGCAGCTCATAGCAATTCATCATATAGCAGCAGCAGGAGCAACTCATAGCAATTCATCATATAGCAGCAGCAGGAGCAGCTCATAGCAATTCATCATATAGCAGCAGCAGGAGCAGCTCATAGCAATTCATCATATAGCATCAGCAGGAGCAGCTCATAGCAATTCATCATACAACAGCAGCAGGAGCAGCTTATAGCAACTCATCATATAGCAGCAGCAGCTCATAGCAATTCATCATATAGCAGTAGCAGCTCATAGCAATTCATCATATAGCAGCAGCAGGAGCAACTCATAGCAATGCATCATATAGCAGCAGCAGAAGCAGCTCATAGCAATTCATTGTATAGTGTATCAGAATGAAAATTTGGCAAAAAAATCAGAGGAGATCCTCACTTTGTTGGATGAGCTCATCCTTCAACAGCACCTCAAGGCCATGGCCTGGGAGGTGGGGAGGGGGAATAAGGTGCCTTCTGCGGAGTGTGGCATCAGCCGGAGTTGTGCAAATACCGCCGGAGTAGTGCGTTGGACTAACCACAATGGAGCAGCTGGAGACCATGAGAATGAGGCGGCACGGAGGGGAGGAGCATCCAGGGAGATTTGCCCCTACCCGCCGGCCATGTATCCTAGCTGGACAGAGCATCATCGAGGACCAGGCCAGATGGGACCAATGGCGACGGCTTGCTAGAGGAACCCTAGTGATGCAGGCAGGGGATCGAGGTAGAGGGAAAGGGGAGATGAGATGCAAGCGGGCAGGGCAATGAACGCTTGTGTGTTTGTTTTTACTTGAGGGTGAGGTGTGACGCGGGCGTCACCAGTTTCATTTTGAGTGTAATATAGGCAGATAACAGAGTCATTTCACTATTCCCCTTCCCTTCAATTTTTAGTGAGGTTCTACCCAAAACACCCCCTCCAAAGCGAAATTAGTTAAGCCCAAGCCCATAACTCAAAAATGACTTCTTTACATCTTTTACGGCTTATTTTGACAGTAAGCCCTGAAAAGGCAGAATAGAACTGGCCCTTAACCTGTAATTCAATTGTGTGCAATGATGAATCACTCCTGCCTGCTATAGTGTACATTTAGGCATCATCATACATGGCATAACCTAATACATGTGCATTCCATTGTAGAATCTGGAATATGTAATGTTTATGTTAGTTCATATGTTGCACATGATGTTTAAATGCCCCTTAAATCTTGTCACCAAGTGATGGTCTTTAAGCCTCCTTATTTGCTTCTTTTCTTGATATGTAAGATTTGCTCACACATCTGTTCAATTGCTTGTTTGCATCAGCCAGCCATACTAGGACTGTTTGCTTTGATTACTTGTTGTTCTTGACCTAACACTCTAACAGAGCTTGTGAACGATTTAAACACTAAGGGCTGCTGTAGTGGGGCCTTTTCTAACTCATAGGTGACATAAAGGTTTAGCTATACACTAAAGTAGGCTCTCCAAGAGTACCTGGAGATCCAGTTCGAAGGTATGCCTAGTTTTTACATAGTGCAGACATAGTAAATGCTCATTTCATTGTGTGCAAGTGCAAGAGATGTGGCATGTCTCATTATGTGGTGTTGTTTTGTTATAATCTCATCCTTTTATGTTCACAGACTGGAAAGTATGCATATTTATCTTCCAAGGAGACGAGTAACTAGTTTGTGTCACCTTGCAGAGGGGTGCAATGAAGATAAGATTGAGGATTTCCAAGTACAAGATGTTAGGAAGGAGCCTTGCAAGAGAAGTAGGAGCTGCATTGAGCCTCTTCAACCTGTTAAGGTAAGTCACTGTATCCAACTCAACAGTTCAATTCCTTGTTTGTTTCAAGCATAGTTAATTTGCTCTTTTCAATTGCTTTATTTGTCCTCAGTTAATAAGATGCCCAAAGAATGATGCCTGATGTTGGGTACTTGTATAACTATTAGTTGACATAATTAAAGGCCTTACCATTTAATTACTCTGCCAAGTGTGCCAGAAGATTTGAAGTCTATTAACAAACTATAATAGAATGAGGCTCACAATCTAGATTATACTAGTCTAAAGATTGCATATTTTTGCTTATTGTAGTATGTTTGTATGAAATCCTCTGCTGTTCATTATGCTCCCTAAGACTTTAATTGAGCTACAGAATGGCCAACTGCTTGCTTACTTCTATGCAACGTGCTGTCTAAATTTGTAACTTGTCTGTGTTTTGGATTGGGCCCCAACATCATGCTCCTCTGGTGAGCTAAGAGAGATTTATGTATGCAGGCTGCACATACTACCTTTTTTATAATTTTTAAAATATCACCTGCTTATGCTTCATGACGTGGAACATTATTGTTAGTCCTGTTTTCCAAGTACAAAATAGTCTGTCTTGCTCGCTTCACTGTTGTAACTATAATTTTGCCCGAGTCATGTGTACTTACAGAAACATTTCAGGATGAAGTGACATCAACACAAAGATCTCAGGAGCAAAGGCGGCATGGCCAAGCCGAATGATTATGGATTGGAATTGGAATGTGCTGATGTTCTCAAGCATCAACTTGAGGTGGCAAGACAACGTGTACATGATTCTGAACGTACAATCTACAAGTTGAGACTGGACATGCAGTTATTAGATGCAGGAGTCAAAAAATGAAACGAGACACTGAGGTAACAACGAAGGAATTGGAGATTTTGCAGACTGAAATTTGTGCTATCTAAATCCGCCCAATCCTATTTTCTGAAGAGATTATAGTTCAAATGGTAAGTTATGTTGATGCGCGTCCATGATGTATGAGCTATATTTGCCCAGTGTATGTAATTTGCTGTTTGTGCATGCTTTATTATCACTGGTGCGGAACCATAATGCCTAGTGGGTATAATCGGCTATAATTTCTTTATTGTATAGTGTAGGATTATTCTACGTTTCTATGCCTTAGTCTCTTTATTGTATATAAGTGTATGTTTTTTAGAGGTGATAGTATACAGTAGGATAATTCTTTGAATATGCTATATCGTTCAAACGGGGTCCAACTCGCCCAAACATTGTAGTGACCATGGCCCTCCACAGGTCGTACATTCCATGGGCCATCTACAGGACGGATGATCCCTGGCCTTCTATGGCCGTCGGATTCGTGGGCCTTCTATGAGCTGTCGAATCCGTGGGCCTTCTATCGGCTGTCGGATCCATGGGCATTCCATGGGCCAGCGGATCCATGGGCCTTCTATGGGTCGTCGGATCAATGGGCCTTCTGTGGGCCGTCGGGTCAATGGGCCTTCTACGGGCCGTTTCATCTATGGGCCTTGTACGGGCCGTATAAGGGGCCGTAAACGGGCTAGAGTGGAAATCGTACATTTTATGGGCTGACCATAATGGGCCGTTAATCGGCCGTATTTGATGATGCTATGAAAATGGCCCAACAGATTAACGGGCCACAAACGGGCCGACTGTATCCATGGGCTGAATTTGGCCCACAAGCAGAAAAAACATGTAACGGGCCGTAAGTAAACGAATGCTGGAAATGAGCCCAAGAATAAATGGGCCCTGAGAAGGCCGAAAGATAACATGGGCTGGAAACAGCCCAAGGGTATAATCGGCCGTTAATGGGTATAAAGTGATACACTGTTCATTGCGGGCCAGTTTTACCACAGGTCGTTAATGGGCCGAGGGTTACTAAGGGCCTCATATGGGCCGAAAGACATCATGGGCCATACATGGGCCGGAAGTTTAAATGGGCTGGAATTATATTGGATGGCCCAGATGACGCTACTGGGCCTAATTTGGATAGGCCGTAAACGGGCCCTGGGTTAGCGGGTTGTAAATGGGCTATATGCGAATGCATCCCGTTAATGTGCTTGTCAGGTCGCCCGCCACCTTTTGACCAAGTCAAACGGGCCGGCCTTTTCATAGGAATGGGCCTCTGTTGGGCCATGCCACGTGATGACGTATCATAGGCGCTTTGGGTCCAATGAGTGGATGATATCTGTCCCAACGGCGAGCCGACACGTGTTCCCTCCAGCCAATGATGATTTTACACGTGGAAAATCCCCATTGGTTGGGGTTGTTAATGGGTTATCGGATCCAAAACCAGACCCGATAGCTTAACGACATTCCGTTACGGTGGATGCCATGTGTCCGTCACCCTTGACGAAAGCACTTCTGTGACGCGCGATTTATCGTCATGGAAGTGGACACTTCCGTGATGATAATTTTGGTAATGTCATGGAACACTTCTACGACAACACATGTATGACTATCTTGATTCTGTCATAAATTTGTCATGGATGTACATGCATGACAGAAAAAGTGACCTACTGTGACAAACACGTATAATCACGGAAGTGTATTTTTTTTGTAGTGATCCGCCGCGTTTCAGGTCGCCGCTGGCCGAACTCCGGTGGCTGGTGACATGGCACGTCATTAGCCACTGATGAACCCGCTAATTAACCCTCCTCTCTCACTGACATATGGGCCCCATGCCCTAATTAACCCTGGGATTCATTCCCTGTTTAGCTTAGATTAAACCAGTCGGCCCCACATGTCAGTTGACCCTGCCACGTCAACGTTGACCTGGCCCCACTAGTCAGTCTTTGTTCCTGCCCTGTTACACTGACGTGCGGGCCCCACAAGTCAGGTTTGACCTGGGTCAACCTAGTTGACCTCTTGACGTCATACTGACCTAATGCTGACACAGTAACTATTTCTGGAATTTAAATAAATCTAAATGATTTATTTATTTTCAGAAATTTGCCTAAACTTCTAAAAATCATAGAAAATAATTTGTAACTCAGAATGAAATAAGTTATATATGAAAAATTATCAAAAAAATCCAATCTATCCATCTGTACTAGTTTCATGCATGTTTAAGCAACTTAACCTTGCTGTTTAGTGCAAAACATGATAAGGCACTATTTAAATTCATAAGTTGAGTTTGGGATTGAACCCTTGGTTCAAAATGACTCAAACCGAGCTGGTTGTAGTTGCATTATCCCAACACACTCATTTTTCCATGTCATGATCATGCATCATAGTGTGCATTGCATTGATTGTGTTTTCTCTCTGTTGCCGGTAATTGTCCCCTCTCAGTAAACGTGGTTCCGACAATGAGATCGATGACACTGATGAAGAACTATACTATCTTCAGAAGTGCCAGGCAAGCAAAAACCCCTTGTTCATTCCGATACAATCCCACTCTCCCGCTTCTGCTCTCTTTTACTGCATTAGGACAACAACGATTCAACTGTTACATGCTGCGGTACTTGAACCCCTTTCCTCTGCATGACCTGTCATTGCCATAGTAAATAGATGAAACCCACTAGCATGAGTAGGAGTTGTTTGAGCCCTGATGTGCCTACTCATTCATGCTTGTGTGTCATGCCTACTACTACTTAGAGTTGAGTCAGGTCTGATTCATCGGGGATGAATTGAAGGTGTGTGAACATGTCTTACTGTTGAGAGCTAAGTGTGTGAACTTGATTTGGTAAAGGTAGCGGTGAGAGGCCATGTAGGAGTACATGGTGGGTTATCTCATTGAAACCGTCCTCAAGAACTGAGTTCTGTGTTTGTGATCCATGAACAGCTACTACCACACATTGGGATCCTTAATTGACTCTCTCGGCTTCTTAACCACCCTTGTCCTCTGTCCAGGAGTTGCAAGTAGTTTCTGGTGTTTGTAGTATGCTGGAGGCTGTGCGCAGCGCTGACCCGAGGGGTGGGCTGTGATGTGGTAGGCACGTGGCCGAGTATGTCGGGCGCTCGTTTGGTGTCGCGGAACCCTGTACACATCATTCGGGGCCGTAAGTGGAAACCTCGGCCGGACTCCCTGCGGATGGAACCTGAATAGGCGATAAACCTGGACTAGAGACTAGAGTGTTTAGGTAGGCCGTGGCCGACGCCCTCATTGGGATTCCGCTTGAAGGTTGCCGAGTACATGTCGTGTAAACGGCGGTAGGTGGTGAGAGCGTGTGTGAGGAAGTATACCCCTGCAGGGTTAGCATCATCTATTCGAATAACCGCGTCCACGGTAAAGGACTTCTGGGTTGCCTGTACAGTTCATAGACAAGTGAAAGTGGATACTCTAAAATGCGCAAGATAAGCGTGAGTGCTATGGATGGCGTTCTCGTAGGGAGACGGGAGAGGATCCATAGTGGTGTATTCATATGGTGAATATGTGGACTCGTGTGCGCCACCTCAAAAGAGTTACTTGCAGTCGTAGTTTAGGATAGCCACCGAGTCAAAGCTGGCTTGATGTAGTTAAACTCCACCACCCCCTTTGTTGATACTGATGCATATGTAGTTAGTTCTGATGTAAGTCTTGCTGGGTACATTTGTACTCATGTTTGCTTAATTTATGTTTTGCAGAGAGACTTCAGTCTCGCTAGTAGTTCCGTGTGGACTTCAACGTTTAGCTTGTTACCTCAGCTACAATCTTGTGCCCTCGGCAGGGTCTTGTAGATAGTCAGGCTTCTCAACCTTTTTCTTTTGTAGTTGTCTGTACTCAGACAAGATAAGCTTCCGCATGTGCTATTGCTTGTATGACTTGAATGCTGGATCATGAGACCCATGTTTGTAATATCTTGCTCTTCGGAGCCTAATGAATAAGTACTTCGAGTGGTAGAGTTTTGTTGTGATGCCATGTTGTATTTACACATATCGGGCATATTGTGTGTATGATTGAAATGCTTGGTATGTGTGGGATCCGACAACCTAGTTGTTTATCCTTGGTAGCCTCTCTTATGGGGAAATGTAGTCTAGTGCTTCCACTGAGCCATGGTAGTCTACTACAGCCCGGTTTACCGGAGTCCTAGTAGCCCAGTTACTACTGCTCCGGAACACTTAGATTGGCCGGCATGTGATCCACTTCATTCATGTGTCTGTCCCTTCGGGGAAATGTCATGCGGTGACTTCCGGAGTCCTGCTAGCCTGCTACAGCCCGGGTTCCCGGAGTCCTGTTAGCCCAGTTGCTACAGCCCGGATTCACACGCTGATGAACAACACGTTCGATGCTGGTTCATGTATGCCTGTCCCTGTAAGTTAGCGCCACTTTGGTTTCACGACTAGTCATGTCGGCCGGGGTTCTCTGTCATATGGATGCTAGCGACACTATCATATACGTGAGCCAAAAGGCACAAACGGTCCCGGGCCAGGTAAGTTGGCACCCGTGGGAATACTGTGCGTGAGGCCGCAAAGTGATATGATGTGTTACATGCTAGATCGGTGTGACTTAGGATCGGGGTCCTGACAGCAACTTATTTGTGGCACTGTCGTTTAGGTCATATTGGTGTAAAGCGCATGAAGAAAATCCATGCTGATGGGCTTTTGGAATCACTTGGTTATAAATCAGTAGATGCTTGCGAACCATGCCTCATGGGTAAGATGACTAAGACTCCGTTCTCCGGAACAATGGAGCGAGCAACAGACTTGTTGGAAATAATACATACTGATGTATGCAGTTCGATGAGTGTTGAGGCCCGCGGCAGGTATCGTTATTTTCTGACCTTCACACATGATTTGAGCAGATATCGGTATATCTACTTAATGAAACACAAGTCTGAAACATTTGAAAAGTTCAAAGAATTCCAGAGTGAAGTGGAAAGTCATCGTAACAAGAAAATAAAGTTTCTATGATCTGATAGTGGAGACAAATATTTGAGTTACGAGTTTGATCTTCATTTGAAACAATGTGGAATAGTTTCGCAACTCACGCCACCTAGAACACCACGGCGTAATGGTGTGTCCAAACGTCATAACCGTTGTCGGTGTACAAAAGTAGGGGCTCTCCTTTTGACCCCTTTACTTGTGCACGGGCAGCACGAGCCGCGTGCCACGGCCGCACGTAGCAGGGCAAAGGAGGGAAGCCGGAGGAAAACCGAAGCCTAAGACAAACAAGGCAATGCCAAGACCAAGAACCCGAAGAGCAGAGGGGCGAAGCAGGTTCCCCCGGCAAGACCCTTGCCGGGGCAGCTCGCCCAACACCAGTGGAGTGAGCCACCCTTGAGCCCAAGAGTTCCAAACGCCGCCAACGACTATGTTGGGACCAAGGCTCGGGAGGCACCTCCGTGGTGGCATGCAGATCTTTGTCAAGATCATAAACATGTGAGATCAGATGAGGACCAGAAGACGGCGATCCTCGGCGGGATCCTAGCCGAGGGGATCCACAAGACCCCGGCAAGCGCCTTGTCGGGGACGACTGCAATGCCATGGCAAGACCCTTGTCGGGCCCCCGGCAAGGCCCTTGTCGAGGGCATCAGCGGGGCCACTGCCGGGCCCGCACCAGCCAAGGCTCCACCGCCGTCCCCAAGCAGCTGCTAGCTCAACCAGCTGGGCAGGCACCTGCGTGGCGACGGGCGGCCTCTACACCAATTCAGCAAGCACCTGCGTGGTGGCATGCAGATCTTCGTGAAGACCCTACCACCGCGCCACCTCAGTTGCCTGCCTGCCTACATGGCGCCACATGCATCGTTGGCCTAGGCGCATGTCGAAGCAAGGCGAGGCGGCGATGGACGGGACGGGCCCCGTTCCCGTCCTCGATAAAGTTAAGGGACACCTAAGCGATGCATTAAATGCGTCTTGTCCTGTAATACGAGCGATAAGCTCGCAGCAATGTAGACCTTTCCACCTCCTATGTGCCACTATGGCAGCCCCTTTCGACTATAAAAGGAGGCCCATGGCATACTGGAGGGGGATTCGGCTCTTTTGGGCAAGTTACACCCCGTAGCTAGCTCAAGAACACAAGAACACTCAGTACATCCACCAAAGCAGGACTAGGGTATTACGCATCCTCGCGGCCCGAACCTGGGTAAACGATCTGTGTGCTTCTTGTTAGACCTGCTCTTCTCACGACCCCGCGCCCGCCAACCGTAGAAGGGATTCCGGTGATCCCATAGGTGTCGTTCCCAACGACATCTTTGGCGCGCCAGGTAGGGGGGCGCAGTCGTGAGAATCTGATCTAGCAGATTAGCCTAGCGGTTCTTCATCGCCATGGCTCCCAAGAAGAAGACGATCACGGCGATCGGCTCGTCGGGAGCCGAACGGCCTGTGCTAGTGCGGACGAGCAGCGGGCCGATCGCGGACAGAACCCGAGCCGCGGCCCGCGAGCACCAGCATCGCTCTGGCAGTCAGATCCTGGCGAGCGGCGTCGTTCGTGCGCCATACGACGGCTCGCGCATCGCCAAATCCAAAGACGGGGCGGGGACCTCCAGGGGCATCGTTGTGCCCCCTACAGGCGGCGCAGGGCCCTCCAGGGGCGTTGCTGTGCCCCCTACAGGCGGCGCGACGACCTCCAAGATGCCCACCTCGGCGCCTACAGCGCGTGATAATCCCCAAGTGCAGGGAATCATCGTAGCAATTTCCAAAGGTGGAAGTGATAAGTATGGAGTGTCAAACCCACAAGGAGCTAAAGGTAAGATCAATATTCTCTCAAGCCCTATCTGCCACTGATATGACTCTATGTACACCGAACGTTTGCTTCCAACTAGAAACGAGAAATAAAACTACATTGTGGGTATCAAGATGATAACTTTGCATGATATCGGAGAGCTAAAATATAAAAGTAGATGATGTTATCATAAATTAGAACATATTACTAATATTATAAATAGCGAGTGTGGAATAATGATGGATCGGTGTGCGGAATTGTCCTAGGCAATTGTTAGCAAGATCGGTAGTCGTCATGGCAATTTCATATGAGGGAGAGGCATAAGCTAACATACTTTCTCTACTTGGATCATATGCACTTATGATTGGAACTCTAGCAAGCATCCACAACTACTAAAGATCATTAAGGTAAAACCCAACCATAGCATTAAAGCATCAAGTCCTCTTTATTCCCATACACAACAACCCCCTTACTAAGGTTTGTGTTTGAGTCACTCACCAACCCACTATAAGCGAATCATGAACGTATTACAACACCCTACAACGGGAATCCCTCACGCTTGCGTGACACGGAGGGCACCATAGGATAGCACCAAAATGAAACATACAACTCGTACCAATCTAGATCATCAATCAACCCAAGGACAAAAGATATCTACTCAGAACATCATAAGATGGCAACAAATCATTGGATCATAATATGTGGCATAAAGCACCATGTTCAAGTAGGGATTACAACGGGGTGCGGGAGAGTGGACCGCGTAAAATAGATGAGGATGGAGATGATGATGGTGATGTTGATGAAGACGATCATCATGCAATGATTCCCCTCCCGATGGCACTCCGGCGCCACCAAGAGAGAGGAGGAGAGGCTCTCCCCTTGTGCTTCCTCCTTCATGGCCTCCCCCTATATGGGGAGAGGTTCTCCCTCTGGTCCTTGGCCTTCATGGTGATGATGGCCCCTCCTGGATCCTCCTCCATGCCTTCCAGTGATGATGAACCCCTCCGGCAGGGTGCCGGAGAGGGCCTAGATTGATTTCTTGTGGCTATAGAGGCTTGCGGCGGCGGAACTTCCGATCTAGGTTTCTTTCTGGAAGTTTGGTTATATATGAGAGGTGTTGGCGTCGAGAACAAGTCGGGGGTCTCGGGCTGTCCACAAGGCGTGGAGGCGCACTCAGGAGGTGGGGCGCCCCCACCCTTGTGGGCAGCCCGGGACTCTTCCGCCCAACCCTTTGACTCCGTGGCCTTCTTCTCGGTCCAAAAATAAGCTCCGTGAAGTTTCAAGTCAATTGACTCCGCTTGGTTTTCCTTTTCTGCGATACTCTAAAACAAGGAGAAAAATGTAAATCGCACTGGGCTCTAGGTTAATAGGTTAGTCCAAAAATCATATAAAATAGCATATAAATGCATATAAAACATCCAAGGTTGATAATATAATAGCATGAATACTTCATAAATTATAGATACGTTGGAGACGTATCAGCATCCCCAAGCTTAATTCCTGCTCGTCCTCGAGTAGGTAAATGATAAAAGTGATAATTTATGAAGTGTGAATGCTAGCAAGTGCACAAGTTTGATCAATGATAGTTCCAATCTCTTTTTCTAGCATCATTATATGTCATATCAGTAGCTCATCTTCATAAAACTTTTCATGATCAAGTAACAAGATATTCACATGTTAAAGTATAGATCATAAATTTTCTTGAAAACTAACAAACTATATTCTCAGTCATCTAACAATTGCAATTCATCTTATTTTCAGGAAGGGTCTATGTCAGAGTTTTGATTTAGCAAACTCCACTTACTCAACTATCATTTAATCTTTCACATTGCTAACACTCACGTGATATTTATGGGTTCAAAGTTTTAATCGGACCTGAGAGAAAGGTAGGGCTTATAGATTCGCCTCCCAACCTTTTACCTCAAGGGTAATGTCAACAATAATAGTTCATGATAACTTACATCCAATTGGATATATATATCGGGATCTTTCCAACACAATGTGCTTGCCAAAGAATAAAATGTAAAAAGGAAAGGTGAAGATCACCATGACTCTTGCATAAGGTAGAAGATAAAAATAAAGGATAGGCCCTTCGCAGAGGGAAGCAGAGGTTGTCATGCGCTTTTATGGTTTGATGCACAAAATCTTAATGCAAAAGAACGTCACTTTATATTGCCACTTGTGATAGGGACCTTTATTATGCAGTCTGTCGCTTTTATTACTTCCATATCACAAGATCGTATAAAGCTTATTTTCTCCACACTAATAGATCATACATATTTAGAAAGCAATTTTTGTTGCATGCACCGATGACAACTTACTTGAAGGATCTTACTCAATCCATAGGTAGGTATGGTGGCTCTCATGAAAAAACTCGTTTTAAGGGATGTTTGGAAGCACAAGTAGTATCTCTACTTGGTGCAAATAATTTGTCTAGCATGAGAGGGAAAGGCAAGCTCAGCATGTTGGATGATCCATGACAATGTACTTTATTTCAGATATAAGAAAACATAACCCATTAAGTTGTCTTCCTTGTCCAACATCAACCTTTTATCATGTCATATTTTAATGAGTGCTCACAATTACAAAATATGTCCAAGATAGTATATTTATATGTGAAATCTCTCTTCCTTCAATATTCTTTCATGAATTGTTCAAGTGACCAATTCTACGTTTGCTAACTTTCAATGAGTTTACTACCTAAACTTATTATGTGTGAAGTCATTACTATCCATGTTATAAGCATATGAAACATATATAAATTCAGATTTATGACATTCAATTCATTCAACCATTTACTCATAGGATATATGTGAAGCACGTGAGTAAATGACAAACTACTCCAAAAGATATAAGTGAAAAACACTGAGTAGTCAAATAATTAACTAGCCATGGGAGGATTATTTTTCATTCAATATTTAAGATCCAATGATTTTATTCAAACAGCAAGTAAAATTGAAAACACGCTCCAAGCAAAACACATATCATGTGACGAATAAAAATATAGCTCCGAGTAAGGTATACCGATAGTTTTGAAGATGAAAGAGGGGATGCCTTCCGGGGCATCCCCAAGCTTAGGCGCTTGAGTCTTCCTTGAATATTACCTTGGGGTGCCTTGGGCATCCCCAAGCTTAGGGTCTTTCCACTTCTTATTCTCCTCATATCGATATCTCACCCAAAGCTTGAAATCTTCAATCACACAAAAATTAACAAAACTTCGTGAGATAGGTTAGTATGATAAAGTGTAAACCATTCACTTTGGTACTATCTAAGACAAGGTTCATAATTGTTCCCACACAATGTCTACTGTACCATATCATTTCTACAATTTATATTGAGAAATATAAGCCATAGAAACTAGAAAACAGGCAAACTATGCAATGAAAACAGAATCTGTCAGAAACAGAACAGTCTGTAATGATCCGAACAGAAACCATACTTATGCTACTACAAAAATTATGAAATAAATTGGTGGACGTGAGGAATTTGTCTATTAATCTTCTGCAAAAAGAATCAACTCAAAATCACTCTTCTGTAAAAAAAAATATAGCTAATCTCGTGAGCGCAAAGTTTATGTTTTTTACAGCAAGATCACATTAACTTTCACCCAAGTCTTCCCAAAGGTCTTACTTGGCACTTTATTGAAACAAATCTATAAAACATGATTACTACAGTAGCTTAATAATGTAAACACACAAAAACAGTTAGGGTAAATATTGGCTTGTCTCCCAACGAGCGCTTTTCTTTAATGCCTTTTAGCTAGGCATGATGATTTCAATGATGCTCACATAAAAGATAAGAATTGAAACATAAAGAGAGCATCATGAAGAATATGACTACCACATTTGAATATAAACAACTTCCTATGCCTAGGGATTTTGTGAGCACATAATTTATAGGAACAAGAATCAACTAGCATAGGAAGGCAAAACAAGTATAACTTCCAAACTTTAAGCACATAGAGAGGAAACTTGATATTATTGCAACTCCTACAAGCATATATTCCTCCCTCATAATAATTTTGAGTAGAATCATGAATGAATTCAACAATATAACCAACACATAAAGCATTCTTTTCATGATCTACAAGCATAGGAATTTTTCTACTCTCCACATAAGCAAAATTCTTCTCATTCGGAATAGCGGGATCACTACTTCCTAAAGTTGACACTCTTCCAAACCCGCTTTAGATGATAGTATTATTCATACTCCAAAATATATAAGTGAAGTTCATGGAGCATTCTACAAAAAATGTAGACTAACCAATGTCCAAGCTCAAAATGTATAAGTGAAGCACACGAAGCATTCTATAAAACCATAATCAAAAGATTTAAGTGAAGCACAAAGAGCAATTCTATAAGATCGTACTTAAAAGATATAAGTGAAGCACATGAATTATTCTATAAATTGATGAATGGAAATCTCATACTAGCATGGTTCTTAAAGAAAAAGAAAAACACAAAGGACACAAATCGTGTGAACAAAACAAAAACCGAGGTATACCGATAATTGTTGAAGAAGAAAGATGGGATACCAACCGGGGCATCCCCAAGCTTAGATGCTTGAGTATCCTCTGAAATATTTACTTGGGGTGCCTTGGGCATCCCCAAGCTTGAACTCTTGCCTCTCTTTTTTCTTCTCTTATTGATAGCTCCTCGATCTTCGAACACTTCATCCACACAGAACTTTAACAAAAACTTTGTGAGATCCGTTAGTATAACAAAGCAAATCACTACTATAAGTACTGTTGCAAACAAATTCATATTTTGTTTTTGCATTATAGCTACTGTAATATAACTTTTCCATGGCTTAATCCACTGATAGAAATCGATAGTTTCATCAAAAAAAGCAAGCAATGCATCAAAAACAGAATTTGTCTTAAACAGGACAGTCTGTAGTAATCTGGAAGTTTAGCAAACTTCTGTAACTCCAAAAATTATGAAATAAATTTGAAATTTGAAAAATTTGTACATAAATAATGTGAAAAAAGTTTCAGACCCATTTGACTTTCCAGTAAAAAATGTAAAATCAAGCGCTACAGCCGAAGTTTCTGTTTTTTTTGTACATAGTAAGCAAGCAATCTAATCATCCTAAAACCAAGGCTTGGAACATTATATTTTATAATACAATGGATATATACAAGGGGATAATTATTTACAGAGAAACTTCCATGAAAAATTCTACATTGTTTCCGTGAGCATGAACACAAGTGCTCAAGGTCGACCCTCACTTCTCCAATGCATAACTTTCCAATCACTTCTCTTTTTGAAAAACTTTTTAGGCATGAGAGGCAAGTAAAAAAAATTGTATTTTCATTCTTTTAAATTTTTTTGTATGTTTCACCCACAACTAAACAGAAACAAAAAGGAAAAACAAAATCTACTTAGTGAAGAAAGCAAACAAGCACACACGAGAATACCAACCCCACGCTATTGTTCCCTGGCAACGGCGCCAGAAAGAGCGTGATAATCCCCAAGTGCAGGGAATCATCGTAGCAATTTCCAAAGGTGGAAGTGATAAGTATGGAGTGTCGAACCCACAAGGAGCTAAAGGTAAGATCAATATTCTCTTAAGCCCTATCTGCCACTGATATGACTCTACGTACACCGAACATTTGCTTCCAACTAGAAACGAGAAATAAAACTACGTTTTGGGCATGAAGAGTATAACTTGCATGATATCGGAGAGCTAAAATATAAAACTAGATGCTGTTATCATAAAGTTAGAATATATTACTAAATATTATAAATAGCGAGTGTGGAATAATGATGGATCGGTGTGCAGAATTGTCCTAGGCAATTGTTGGCAAGATCGATAGTCGTCATGGCAATTTCATATGAGGGAGAGGCATAAGCTAACATACTTTCTCTACTTGGATCATATGCACTTATGATTGGAACTCTAGCAAGCATCCGCAACTACTAAAGATCATTAAAGTAAAACCCAACCATAGATTTAAAGCATCAAGTCCTCTTTATTCCCATACGCAACAACCCCCTTACTCGGGTTTGTGTTTCAGTCACTCACCAACCCACTATAAGCGAATCATGAACGTATTGCAACACACTACAGCGGGAATCCCTCATGCTTGCGCGACATGGAGGGCACCATAGGATAGCACCAAAATAAAACATACAACTCGTACCAATCTAGATCATCAATCAACCCAAGGATAAAACATATCTACTCAGAACATCATAAGATGGCAACACATCCTTGGATCATAATATGTGGCATAAAGCACCATGTTCAAGTAGGGATTACAGCGGGGTGCGGGAGAGTGGACCGCGTAAAATAGATTAGGATGGTGATGATGATGGTGATGTTGATGAATACGATCATCAAGGGCGATGATTCCCTCCCGATGGCACTGGGCGCCACCGAGAGAGGAGGAGATGTTCTCCCCCTTGTGCTTCCTCCTCCATGGCCTCCCCCCTAGATGGCGAGAGGTTCTCCCTCTGGTCCTTGTCCTTCATGGTGATGATTGCCCCTCTGGGATCCTCCTCCATGCCTTCCGGTGATGATGACCCCCTCCGGCAGGGTGCCGGAGAGGGCCTAGATTGATTTCTTGTGGCTACAGAGGCTTGCGGCGGCGGAACTTCCGATCTAGGTTTCTTTCTGGAAGTTTGGGTACATATGAGAGGTGTTGGCGTCGAGAACAAGTCAGGGGGGTCTCCAGGTTGTCCACGAGGCAGGGAGGCGCGCCCAGGGGGGTGGGCGCGCCCACACCCTTGTGGGCAGCCCGGGACTCTTCTGGCCCAACTCTTTGACTCCGTGGCCTTCTTCTGGTCCAAAAATAAGCTCCGTCAAGTTTCAGGTCAATTGGACTCCGTTTGGTTTTCCTTTTCTGCGATACTCTAAAACAAGGAGAAAACTGAAACTGGCACTGTGCTCTAGGTTAATAGGTTAGTCCCAAAAATCATATAAAATAGCATATAAATGCATATAAAACATCCAAGGTTGATAATATAATAGCATAAATACTTCATAAATTATAGATACGTTGGAGACGTCTCAGCGCGCTCTTCCCATGGTGTGCGCGACGAGCAGCGTCACCACGCCGGTGACCCTGGACACCGCCATGGGAAGAGCCCTGTGCATCGTCCGCGGGGTGAAGGAGTCCAGCATGCCCACCGAAGTGCTGGCGAAAATGGCACTCAGCCGCTGGGCCGTGATAGAGCTCCTTCTAACGTGGTTAGAAGTCGAAGCACGCCGCAGTCCACGCAGTTGTCGCCACCACCCACGCCAGCAGAGGCTTTGCCGCACGCACAGATGCTCCTCGACTTCCCTCCTGATGCGGAGAAGCTTGACGAGTGGAGGGCCACCATCCGGAGCCTCGTCACCGTCGCCAATAAATATGATCCGTGACCGGTGGGGCCCTTGGGCTGGCGCTCCGTCGAGCCGCACATGTCAGCGATGGGAGAACCGGGGGAGCTGCAGCCACAGTACACTCTCCTCCCCCGTGCCAGTTGCCGGCGGTGCCGGTCCGTCGTGACGACGTATGTGATGACATTTCCATAGCGTCTTCCGACCCACGGACCCACCGTGACCAGCGCCAAGTTCTTCGAGAACGAGCCCATGAAGATGCTCGAACCACTATCGAGCGTCGGCGCGATACACGCCACCAGTCGGATAAGCGGGCGGGACCCGCTATGGACCACCCAACACCGAGGGGCTCCGGTGGCCTACCTTACAAGGTGGGTTGCCCAGACTATACCCGTTAGCCGCGGCAGTTCCAGTGGCTGTCCCACCGCACGTTCAAGCCCGACATCAGCGAGAAGTACAACGGCAAGACCCATCCGTCAGAGTTCCTTAGCATCTACACCATCGCGATGCAAGCTGCCGGAGCTCGCGGCGACAAGGTGCTTGCCAATTACTTCCCGTTGGCACTGAAGCCCAAAGTCATGTCTTGGTTGATGCACTTGCCGGCGGATTCCATTTCCTCTTGGTCGGACATGTGCCACGAGTTCGTTGGTGCCTTCACAGGAGGCCACCAAGCTCATGGCTAGGCCAGTGATTTGCCTATCATCCCCCAGAAGGAAGGGGAAACCCTGCGCAAGTACATCCAGAGGTTCAGCCGGGTGCAATACAACATCCCCGATGTTCATCCCGCCGCCGTGATTAGCGCGTTCCATCAGAACGTGCGCAACCACAAGATGCGCGAAGAGCTGGCGATGAACAAGGTTAAGGATGTGGCCGAACTTTATATTCTAGCTGATAGGTGCGCCCGGGCTGAAGAGGGAAGGAAGTACCCCGGCGAGGACGCTGACGTGGAAACCGACTCTACTGATGAAGACACCGCCGCCCTGACGAAGAAGGGTCGGTGTCACAACAGGAAACGCAAGGGCAATACCGTGCTTGCCGTCGAGGAATCCGACGACACCGGCGCCGCCAAGAAGGCCAAGGCGCATTTACCTCGCAAGGAAATTTCTGCGCGCCGCCGCTGGCCTTTGGCGGCTGCCGACAAGCCGGGGGGCTCGACAAGCAGTATTGCAAGATCCACCGCACCAAGGGCCACGACCTCCAGAACTGCCGGCAAGTCGAGCTGCTTGCTGAGAAGCAAAAAGCTGAGTATGAGAGGCGGGACAAGTAGAAGGGCCAGGATGGTGCTGAGGGATCCGGCAAGAAGCGTGGCGGCCAAGGAGGTCGCCGCGGCAAGGATAACCAACAAGAGAGGCCCGCTCGGGGCCACGATAAGAAGCAAGAAGACGATGATCATGACGAGGACGACGAGTCCGGTGAACAAGAGTTTCAGAAGGCTACAGAGGCCATGTGCGTCGATGGAGGCGCCTCGCTACATACTTCTCACCGCCAACTCAAATAGTGGGCGCGTGAGATCACAGCGATGGAGCTCTCGTTCGACCCTCAGAAGTCGCTGAAGTGGTCCAGCACGCCCCTCATCTTTGACGCCGAGGACCACCCCGACCTCACAACTGTGGTCGGGCGTTTGCCGTTGTTGGTCTCACCAACAATACGCAACCTCAAGGTGAACAAGATGCTGGTCGACGGCGGGGCCGGTCTGAACTTGATCTAGCCCGTTGTGAGCAAAAGGCTGCAAATTTCTGATGGAGACCTCGAGGAAACGGGCACGTTTCAAGGGGTCAACCCGGGAAGGAGCCAGCCGAAGGGGAAGGTCACACTACCTGTGATGTTTGGAGGCGAGTTGAACTACAGGGCGGAGAGGACTGTCTTTGATGTAGCCGAGATCCCCTTGCCCTACAACGGGATCCTCGGCCGCCCGGCACTAGCCAAGTTCATTGCAGCGTCGCACTACGCCTACAACACACTGAAGATGCCTGGGCCAATGAACATCATCACCCTCCCCTCCGACAAGAAGAACGCGCTGATTTGCGCCGACGTACTCTACCGGGAAGCAGTTGCAGCAGCCGCCGCCAAGGCACTTGCTCCTGCCGCTGAAGCCCCAGGAGGGAAGAAGAAGACCGGTAATACCTCTCGCACCCACTCCGGCAAGCGCACCTCTTCGGAGTGTTGTGCTACCGTCGAGGACGTGCCAGAGAGCTCCACCGGCAAGAGCAAGAAATCTAGAGCTGCGCCACCAGAGACCAAGAAGGTGTCCGTCAAGGAGGATGGTACGGGAGGGGCTTTCACCATAAGCTCCACCCCATACAGCAAATAGGAAAGCGCACTCATCACTTTCCTGCGGGCGAATGTCGATGTGTTTGCGTGGCAAGCATCTGACATCCCCGGTGTTCCCAGGGAAGTGATTGAGCACCATCTTGCTGTCTATCCCCATGCGTGACCCGTCAAGCAGAAGGTCAGGAAGCAAGCTTTGGAACGGCAGGAATTCATCATAGAGGAGATCAGAAAGTTGGAAGCAGCTGGCTTGGTGAGGGGAGTGCTCCATCCGACGTGGTTGGCCAATCCGGTGGTGGTGCGCAAGGCAAACGGGAAGTGGAGGATGTGTATTGACTACACATATATCAATAAGGCTTGTCCTAAGGACCCCTTACCGTTGCCGCGCGTCAACCAGATTGTTGACTCCGTGGCCGCGTGTGATCTGTTATCATTCCTCGACGCCTACTCGGGCTACCACCAGATTTTCATGACAAGAGAAGACGAAGAGAAGACAGCATTCATCACCCCATGTGGTACGATTGCTTTTTACGAATGCCTTTCGGGTTGAAGAGTGCTGGTTCAACATTTGCAAGGGCAGTCCAAATTGGTTTTGAACCCCAGCTACATAGAAATATGGAAGCCGATATGGATGACATAGTGGTCAAAACCAAGGATAGGGCAACTCTTGTACAAGACTTAGAAGAGACGTTCGCCAACCTACACAAGATCAACCTCAAGCTGAACCCTGAGAAGTGTATCTTCAGCGTTCCGTCCGGCAAACTTCTCGGGTTCTTTGTGTCGCAGCGTGGGATTGAGGCAAACCCAGACAAGATCAAGGCTATCGAGCAGATTGAGGCGCCCAAGCGGATCAAGGATGTGCGTCGGCTCACTGGCTGCGTTGCCGCCATGAGCCGATTCATCTCCAAGTCTGCCGAGCGCGCCCTTCCCTTTTTCAAGATCTTGAAGAAGGCGGGCCCAATGGAGTGGACCCTGTGAGGCCGAGGCGGCGTTGCAAGACCTGAAGAGATACCTTTCCTCTACACCGATACTAGTTGCGCCTTAAACCACAAGAGCCGTTGTTGCTGTATCCGGGCGGCCATTTAATCAAGTGGTCGGCCGCTTAGTGGCGCAGAGGGAGGTTGACGAAGAGGCAAGGGCAACGGCAGGACCGGCAGACAAAGAAGTCGACACTCACGGGCAGGCCTGGTGCTGGCAAGGCAAGGCTCCCGGCAGAGTCTGACGCCATCAGGACAGAGCTCGCGCGGTCAAGTGGAGTGGTGCAGAAGAAGAAGATGATGCAGCACCCGTTTAATTTGTCAGCTCCCTCTTGCAGGGGGCTAGGTCAAGATACTCCGGTGTGCAGAAATTGCTCTTCAGCCTCCTTATGGCCTCGAGGAAGCTGTGTCATTACTTACAAGCCCACGAGATCACTCATCCACCTCCCATTGCAACGGATACTGCACAACCCAGACGCAACAGGAAGGATTGTGGAGTGGGCCTTGGAGTTATCAAGCTTTGGGTTGAAGTTTGAAAGTACTTCAACCATCCAGAGTAGAGTCCTGGCAGAGTTCATTGCAGAATGGACCTCAATGCCTGATGAAGAGATCCAGGAGACCACTCTCCCCGGCAAGGAACCAGCTCGCGACTGGATTATGTACTTTGACGGAGCTTTCTCGCTGCAAGGCGCCGGTGCTGGTGTGCTGCTCGTCGCACCCACCGGAGAGCACCTCAAGTATGTAATCCAGATGCACTTTCTCAGGGAGATGTCCGCCAACAACACTGCTGAGTACGAGGGGTTGCTTGCCGGTCTCAGGATCGCGGCAGACCTCGGAGTTAAAAAGCTCATCGTCAGGGGTGATTCACAGCTTGTCGTTAGACAAGTCAACAAAGATTATCAGATCCCGTTGATGGAGGCCTACGTAGATGAGGTGAGGAAGATGGAGGAGCGCTTTGACGGTATACAAGTGGAGCACGTTCCACGAGCGGAGAACGACATCACCGATTACCTGTCAAAGCGCGCTGCATCCAAGCTACCTGTGGAACCAGGTACCTTTTTGCTTCGGTTAACTCAACCATCCGTCTAACCATCAACGGAGCAGAACAAGCGGAGGAAATCATGCCCCGGCAAGTACTTTCCCACTGAGCCCCCAGGGGCCGCCGGCAAGGTTGTTGTCATAGACTCTGAGCCTGCCAAGGAGCGACCGACTCCGGCGGGCCGTCAGGCCCTGGCCGTAGAGACAGCCTCTCCCATGGCAGAAGAAATGCCCTTGGTCCTCGTCGTCGAGCCCCAGGCTACGGCATGGGCACAGCATACCGTCTGATTCCTCCAAACAGGGGAGCTTCCTGAGGAGCAGGAAGAAGCGGAGAAAGTAGCCCGTCAGTCTGCTATGTATCAGTTCGTCAACGATGTCATGTACAGGAAGAGACCAAACAGTGTGAAACTGAAGTGCATTCCCCGGGAGGAAGGACTGGAGCTGTTGGCGGAGATACACGGAGGCATATGTGGCGCCCACATAGGGTTGAGGGCCCTTGCCGGCAAGGCGCTCCGGCAGGGTTTCTTCTGGCCCACTGCCCTCTAGGATGCAACGGCACTAGTAACCAAGTGTGAAGCATGTCAGTTCCATTCAAAGAAGCTTCATCAACCAGCTCAAGCCCTTCAAACAATCCCTCTCTCCTGGCCATTCTCGGTCTGGGGGCTCGACATACTGGGCCCCTTCCCCCGCGCAGTCGGGGGCTTTGAGTACTTGTACATTGCAATCGACAAGTTCACAAAGTGGCCGGAGGTGGAAGCAGTGAGGAAGGTGACAGCACAGTCAGCCGTCAAGTTCTTTAAGGGACTAGTCTGCCGTTTTGGTGTGCCCAACAGAGTCATCACTGACAACGGCACACAGTTCACAAGCCACACCTTCATGCAATACATCCGAGACCTCGGCAGCAAGATCTGTTTCGCCTCCGTGGCACACCCACGGAGCAACGGCCAGGCGGAGAGGGCAAATGCTGAAGTGTTGCGAGGCCTGAGGACAAAGACTTTTGACAAGCTACACAAGAGCGGAAGGCGCTAGATTGATGAGTTGCTGGCGGTTCTTTGGTCGATCGGGACGACGCCAAATCGAGCCACCGGCCAGACACCCTTTGCCCTGGTCTACGGGGCAGAAGTAGTTCTCCCCACGGAACTCATATACGGGTCACCTCAAGTGCTCACTTATGACGAGCTTGAGCAAGAGAAATTGCGGCAAGATGACACAATGCTCCTTGAGGAAGATCGTCTTCGGGCGGCTGTGAGAGCAGCACGCTACCAGCAAGCCTTGCGCCGCTACCATAGTCGCAAGGTTGATGCCCGAAGCTTTGAGGAAGGCGACCTTGTTCTTTGGCGCTTTCAGTCGGCCAAGAATTCCAACAAGTTGACGCAAAGTGGGAAGGCCCTTATTGGGTAATATGAGTCACCAGGCCCGGCACAGTCCGCCTAGAGACTGAAGATGCTGTCCCATTGAGCAACTCCTGGAACATCGAGCATCTTCGCAAATTTTACCCATAAGGCGTGGCTTGCTAGGCCTCCCGGCAAGCCACCTTTTGTGCAGGCTTTTCCGACAAGGCATGTAACCCTCTGTACAAAGCCAGGCGCAGACCCTGAGCATAAATAAATGAAGCGCTGGGGTCCTAAGTTATAGCATGCATGCTAGGTTGAGTCTCTCCCTCGGTTAGGGTTGATAGTGCTTAGCGGTGACTAACCCCTAGCCTAGAGGTCGAGTGTGCGTCTTTCTGTCCTCTTTGGTTTGCAGGGCACGTGGATACTTCTGTTGAGCCACTTGGGAGAAAGAGAACAGATCGGCGCTCCGGCCCCGGCAAGCCAAGACTACCGGGGGCTGAAGACACAAGGATCCAACCACGGCAAGCCAAGGTTGCCGAGGGCTGCGGATTCAGATAAGTCTTTCATCCCCTGCTATGCACTTCCGTATGGAACTGGGACAAATGAGACCTCATTTCGCTCCGAAACCACCGTGCTCCCCCTTCTTCTTGTACCCAAGCCACTAGGACAGAACCGGGTCGCAGACGCGGTGGCCAGGAAAAACGTGAGGGGCCTAACTCTGCTTCGCCCCTACCTCCGTGATACGTCTCCGTCGTATCTACTTCTCCAAACACTTTTGCCCTTGTTTTGGACTCTAACTTGTATGATTTGAATGGAACTAACCCGCACTGACGCTGTTTTCAGCAGAATTGCCATGATGTTGTTTTATGTGCGTAAAACAAAAGTTCTCGGAATGACACAAACTCCACGGAACATCTTAGAAAAATAAAAAATCATCGCCAAAGATGAAGACCAGGGGCCCACACTCGTCCCACGAGGGTGGGGCGCCCCTAGGGCGCGCCCCCCTACCTCATGCGCCCCCGGGAGCTCCTCCGACGCCAACTCCAACTCTATATATTTGCTTTCGGAGAGAAAAAAACCAGGGAGAAGAAATCATCACGTTTTACGATACGGAGCCGCCGCCAAGCCCTAAACCTCTCGGAGGGCTGATCCGAGTCCGCTCGGGCTCGAAAAGGGGATTCGTCGCCATCGTCATATCATCAACCATCCTCCATCACCAATTTCATGATGCTCACTGGCGTGCGTGAGCAATTCCATTGTAGGCTTGCCGGACGGTGATGGGTTGGATGAGATCTATCATGTAATCGAGTTAGTTTTGTTAGGGTTTGATCCTAGTATCCACTATGTTCGAGATTGATGTTGCTATGACTTTGCTATGCTTAATGCTTGTCACTAGGGCCCGAAAGTGCCATGATTTTAGATCTGAACCTATTATGTTTTCATGAATATATGTGTGTTCTTGATCCTATCTTGCAAGTCTATAGTCACCTATTATGTGTTATGATCCGACAACCCCGAAGTGACAATAATCGGGATACTTCTCGGTGATGACCATAGTTTGAGGATTTCATGTATTCACTATGTGCTAATGCTTTGTTCCGGTTCTCTATTAAAAGGAGGCCTTAATATCCCTTAGTTTCCATTAGGACCCCGCTGCCACGGAGGGTAGGACAAAAGATGTCATGCAAGTTCTTTTCCATAAGCACGTATGACTATATTCGGAATACATGCCTACATTACATTGATGAATTGGAGCTAGTTCTGTGTCACCCTATGTTATGACTGTTACATGATGAACCGCATCCGGCATAATTATCCATCACCGATCCAATGCCTGCGAGCTTTCCATATACTGGTTTACGCTTATTTACTTTCCCTGCTACATCAAGTTATAATCATTACAAAACACCAAAAATATTAATTTTGCTTTCATTACTCTTTTGTTACCATTACCACTACTATCATATTACTTTGCTACTAAACTCTTTTCTGCAGATATTAAGTTATCCAGGTGTGGCTGAATTGACAACTCAGTTGCTAATACTTGAGAATATTCTTTGGCTCCCCTTTTGTCGAATCAATAAATTTGGGTTGAATACTTTACCCTCGAAAGCTGTTTCGATCCCCTACACTTGTGGGTTATCAAGACCAATTTCTGGCGCCGTTGCCGGTGAGCATAGCTCTATTCTTTGAGTTACTTGGGATTTATATCTGCTAGACACTATGAAGAATTTGAAAGACGCTAAGACAAAAATTTATGCCTCAACTACGAGGGGAGGTAAGGAACTGCCATCTAGCTCTGCACTTGATTCACCTTCTGTTATGAGTAAGCTTGCGACACCTAAACCTACTCGCTATTCGCTCTGATATGTTGCATGTTATTGATGATGCCACTTCTGCTATGCATGATACTTATGATGAAACTACTTCTATGCTTGATACTACTGTGCCCTTCAGTGAATTTCTTGATGAAAAAATTGCTAGGGATAGAGAGAAAGAAATTACTGAAACTGATAATGTTGATGAAATTGATGATGAAGATATGCCTGTTATTCCTGAGGGTTATGTTTTTGATGTGGAATCTTCTGCAGCTATTTTTGCCTGCAAAGATAGAAATGAACTTAAGAGGCTATTAGTTAAATGGAGTAAAGAATCTCTTAGAGATAGAATGAAACCCGACCCTGCTTTTGCTACTTCACCTATTTGTGTTCCTGATAAGGATTATGAATTCTCTGTTGAACCTGATATAATCACTTTGGTTGAATCTGATCCTTTTCATGGCTATGAATCAAACTGTTGTAGGCACATCTTACTAAATTAAATGATATAGCCACCTGTTCACTAATGATGAGAGATCTCGCTACTTTTATATCCTTAAAATATTTCCGCTCTCATTAAAGGGTGATGCTAAGATATGGTTTAATTCTCTAGATCCCGGTTGTGCGCAATCCCTGTGATATGATTTATTACTTCTCTCGCTAAATATTTCCTCGCTCATAAGAAACAAGCTGCTTTAAAGGAAATATACAACTTTGTGCAAACTGATGAAGAGAGTCTCCCACAAGCTTGGGGGAGGCTTCTCAAGTAACTTAATGCTTTGCCTGATCATCCTCTTAAGAAAAATGAAATACTTGATATCTTTTATAATGGACAAACTGATGCTTCCAGAGATTACCTGGATAGTTGTGTTGGTTCTATTTTCAGGGAAAGAACATCGGATGAAGCTGAAATTCTATTGAATAATATGTTGACAAATGAAAATAATTGGACACTTCCTAAGCCAGCTCCTGAGCCAATTACTGAGCCTATTCCTAAACCAACTCTGAAGAAGAGAGTTGTTCTATTTCTCAGTCCTGAAGATATGCAAGAGGCAAAGAAATCTATGAAAGAAAAAGGTATTAAAGCTGAAGATGTTAAGAATTTACCTCCTATTGAAGAAATACATGGTCTTAATTTACCGCCTGTTGAAGAAACATATGATCTTGATCCATTACCTATTGAAGAACCTCCTGATCTCGATAACCCGACACAGGTAGTAAAGGTAAATTCTCTCTATAGATTTGATGAAGGTGATATTCCTCACTATAAGTCTGCTAGACAATGCTTGGATGAGTTTGATAATTTTATTCTCAAACAAGAAAATTTTAATGCTTATTTTGGTAGACAATTAAAACAAAATACCTATATGATTAAACACTTGGGTGATTATATCGCTAATGTTAGATGTGAACTTAAACTTGTTAGGAAACATGCTTCTATGGTTACCACTCAAGTAGAACAAGTACTTAAGGCTCAAAATGATTTGCTCAATGAAATGAATAGTAAGAAAATGATTATGCTGTCAGAGTGGCTACTAGAACTGGCAGAATGACTCAGAACCTTTGTATAATCAAGGCCACCCTAAGAGAATTGAGCAAGATTATTAGAGAAATAATACTGATGTGCCTAGTTCTTCTAAAAAGAAGAAAAGAAAAATGATAGGACTTTTGCAAACTTATAGTGAACCTATTGTCGAACCACACGAGAATCCAAATGATATATCTATTTACGATGATGAAACACAACTGCAACTAACATGAACCTAGCAAAAATAATAATGACGATGTTCATGATGATGATCAACCTAGTAATGATAATGATGTAGAAGTTGAACCTGCTGTTGATCTTGATAACCCACAATCAAAGAATCAACGTTATGATAAGAGAGATTTTGAGCGCTTTGCTGAAATGATTAGACCTATCTTTTTGCGTATGCGATTAACTGATGTGCTCAAAACAAATCCTTATGCTAAGTATATGAAGGATATCATTACCAACAAGAGAAAGATACTGGAAGCTGAAATTTCCACCATGCTTGCTAATTATACTTCTAAGGGTGGAATACCAAAGAAACTTGGAGATCCAGGAGTACCCACTATACCATGCTCCATTAAAAGAAATTATGTTAAAACTGCTTTATGTGATATTGGAGCCGATGTTAGTGTTATGCCTCTCTCTTTATATCATAGAATTGATTTGAATAAGTTGACACCTACTGAAATATATTTGCAAATGGCTGATAAATCAACTGCTATACTTGTCGGTATTTGTGAGGATGTGCCTGTTGTGGTTGCGAACGTTACTATTTTAACGGACTTTGTTATTCTTGATATTCCCGAGGATGATAGTATGTCTATTATTCTTAGAAGACCTTTTATGAATACTGCAGGGGCTGTTATTGATTGCAACAAAGGCAATGTCACTTTGCATGTTAATGGTAATGAGCATACGGTACACTTTCCGAGGAAACAACCTCAAGTTTATAGCATCAACTCTATTGGAAAATTTCCATCGATTATATTTGGAGGTTTTGAATTTCCCCTTCCTACTGTCAAGAAGAAATATGATATTCTTATTATAGGGGATGTGCATATCCCCGTCGAGGTAACATAGTGTTATTCAAATTTCTCCGGTTCCATGTTATTCGGAATGGGTTTGTTAACAAGACTTGATCAACCTTGTTAGTGGATTCCTTTTGATGATCATGAGACGGATGAAACTAGAAGGCACAACCTTCATGCCCTCTTTATACTTTCTGTTATTTAGTTGAAATAAAGTAAAAATAGTATTTTTCTGTCTGTTTCCTGATTTATCCGTGCAATATAAAAATACCCCGAAAATATAAGTCCTCCAAATGCCATGCCAATTTAATATGATTTTTTCGGGAATATTTGAGGATTTACGGTGCAAAAATTACCACGGGGGGAGCTGCCACTTGGCCACGAGGGTGGAGGGCGTGCCCTACCCCCCTGGGCGCGCCCCTGCCTCGTGGGCCCATGGTGGCCCTCCTCCACTTATTCCTGCACCCATCCTCTTCTTCTTCCTCCCACAAACACGAATATCTGGTTCAAACACGAGTTCCAAATTTCACGTTGCTGTGATTTTCGATCTCCTTGCTCAAAGCACCTCTCACCAAACTGCTTGGGGAGATTGTTCCTTGGTATGTGACTACTCCATTGGTCCAATTAGTTTTTGTTCTAGTGCTTTATTCATTGCAAATTTGTGCTGCATAGGTGACCATGTTATTGAGCTAGCATGTCAAATTTATATGGTTCCAAGTAGTTCTAATGCATGATATATCCTCTAGGCACTTGTAGGAGTAGTTGCTATCAATTTTATTGAAGTTGGTTCACTTTTGTTTGAAGCTACTAAAAATTTCAGAAATTTTTGCAGAGAAAACAATATGTTTAGGAAGATGTTCCAAGGAGGTTCTTCAAGGAAGCAAGGCCCTAGGCTTGCAATGCGCGATGCCGATGAGGAGCCCCCAAGGACGCCTCCCGTGAGGCCCTCGTGGAATGGCCTTCGAAAATTTTATGGATCGAGCAAGAATCAAAGAAGAATTTAATGCATATTTATGTAACGCCGGTCTTGTGGACTTCGAGGCGCATAAATCCCCAAAGATATCATGATCTCACTAGTTCATTTGTGAGGAGGTTTGAGTTTTCATCTTCATGTAATTCTCCTTCATCATGTTTGATCTTTATGATAAATCTTATACCATGGACTTAGAGGATTTTACTTTGCTTGCAAACTCCCACAATGGGGTAGTACTGTTGATCCCTCAGAATCTGAATTTAGAGACTTTCTTGCTAGTATAATTGTGGGGGAATCTAGAGATATAACGCAAGCCACTATAGGGAGCATTCACTTTCCTGCTATACATTATTTTGCTCTTTTCATAGGTAGGTGCATAAATGCTAAGGATGAAGCGTGTCACATGTGTGTCCCCGACCTTAGCATTCTCGTGGAGTGTTGTGTTAGGAGACCAATCTTATCATATGGGAGCCATTGTAGCTCAGAGGTTGCATCATAATAGATATAACGGAGATTTCTTTGGAGGAATTTATGCAACCCGCTTAGCTAATTTTCTTGAGATAGACATTCGTGAGGGTGATATGGAGTTGCCCCCTACTTATATAGATTTTCATTCTATGGTTTCCCACTAGTTTGTCGAGAGGACTGAATCACCTCTCCAATATCGACTAATCTTTAACAAATGGCATGTTGTCCAGACATTCTCCCCCGCCTCGCCTTCTTTGATTCTCAGACAAAAGGAAGACATGTTATTACCAGAGAGGAGGCAGATGAGTACGAGAGGAGAGCGGAGGCAGGTCAACGCCACGCTGCAGCTCAGGAGGCGATAGCCGCTGCATCACAGTACGACCCCAGCTACACCTACGGTATCCGCCAGGCCATCCTTGGCAATAGACCAACTTAGGCCAAAAGCCTAAGCTTGGGGGAGTATGTATTTCCCACCGACATTACATTTATGTTTACACACACTCATTGTTAGATGCCGGTGCTCATACTCTTTCACTGTAATATCCATGCTAGTTTATTTTCTTTTTCCTGCTTTCTTCTTGTGTGTTTGTTAAACTTTAAGAAAACAACAACAAAAATAGTGTAGCTTCTAGTTAGTTTACTTTTCCTGCTTGTCGGGGAGGCTGATCGGACCCACGAACACCTATGGGGCCGGCGGACCATGCCCCTTGTGGTTCAGAGGGGGGCGGAGATCGCACGAAGAGCGGATCGAGGCGAGGCACACGAGCGGTTTACCCAGCTTCGGAGCTCTCCGGAGAGATAAAACTCCTACTGCTGCTTGTCTGATTGTATTGTGTTCTTGCTAGGGAGCGATGAGAGCTACAAAACCTAGCGTGAGAGAGTGTTCGAACCCCCTCCACGCTGCGCACGGGCCTCCTTTTATATGCTAAAGGGGTCTCCGACAAGTGGCAACATGGGTGAGGGTACAAATGTAAAAACAGTAGTTGGTACACCTACTTGTACAAAGGTATGATGCAAAATATTTAACTCGACGGCAAGGGACAAAAGCATTAAATGCCTGTCCTTGTCGCCTAAATAGTGCAACAGAAGCGCCATTGCTTGTTACGATGGCGGGCTTGTCGGCCGCTTATCGCTGTTTCCTCCGCCGGGCTGCACCAATTTCTTGACACGCTGCGCATGGAATGGTCCCATGGCGACATCGTTGATGGATGAGCTGGAGCGGAGATGAAGAGAGGTTGCCTGCCACGGCAAGTGCCTTGCCGCTGCTGAATCCTCGCCACGCCGGAGGCTTGTCGCTTCTCGAGCCTTCCCGGCAAGCTCCTCTTGCCGGGTCTTGTCTTCTCCGTGCCTTGAGCGCCCTTCCCGCAAACTCCTCTTGCCGGGCTTTGTCTTCTTGGCTAAATACTTTGTTCTTGAATGGCTCTAAAGGAGCCACGGAGGATCTTGGCGGTGACCAGTAAGCCTTGCCGCTGGTGTCAGAATCGTCTGCGGCACGAAGTTCGGGATACTAGGGTACCCTACTCTAGTACACCGACAGGAGCCTCGCCTGGCCGCACACGGTGCCGAAGCGGCTGTCGGGCCAGTGCCCAAAACAAAGGTATGGTCACACGCGCCTTGATCACGCCGTTATTTGCTCGACTCCACCACGCCCCCACTAGCGCACGCACCGAACGTGGGCGCCGTGGCGAGATCGTGGGCGTGGTCGTGGAAGTTCTTTATTAGAAAAGCGAACGTCCGCCCTCCCTCCTTATAAACAGGGGAAACAGGGCAGGCCGTCCACCTCGCCATTGCTGTCTTGTCAAGAAAACCACCGCCGCCCCCTCCTTCTCCAAAGGCGAAGAGAGCAGCCCGCTTCTTTCGCCGCAAGAAGCGCACTCACCGCCGCCGACCTCCTCCGCCGCCCGCCATGGCTCAAAGCCGACAAGGGAAGGGCGCTGTCGGCCGAGGCGCAGCGGCTCGCGGCGCTGCGCAAGGAGCGGGCCATCTTCTCCCCTCAGCTCGACGCAAAGGAGCTGAGGGAGCTCTTCTATCTCTTTTGGTCGACGGAGACGCGTGCGCATCCGCGCACGAAGGTACTCCCCGCCTCCGCTTCTGATTTGGCCCCAACTGGGTATCCTTTCTTTGCCCTTTTCTTTTTATTATGGGCTCGCCCGCCTTTTCCGGAAGTTCTTCTGCGATATCATGAACACATATGGCCTCCGCCTCCTTGATTTCACTCCCAACGCTGTCTTGACCATGGCAGTTTTCGCACACCTTGCGAAAACTTTGTCGGAGTCCACCCAAATGTGGCACTCTTCCGCCATTTCTTCGTGCCCCTGCCGAGAGAGGAGAGCCGCTGTCGGAGGAATAGCTTGGGTCTCTGTGGATTGGCAAGAAAGAAGCCTATCTGGAGGGAGAGTTCCGTAACAAGTGGGAGGAGTGGAGAGCCAACTGGTGTTGGATCGTAGAGGAGAACCCGCAGCCCTTCACTGCCGTGCGCCGAACCCCAATAGTGCGCGGCAACGATTGGAGCAACTAGGCGCTGGAGGATGCTAGGTTGAAGATAGCTGTGACCCGGATTTTGCGCCTCAGGCTTGCCGGACTAATCAGAGGCGCAGTTGGCGCAGATTTCCTTCGCCGCCGCATCGCTCCCTTGCAGGAAAGGAGGAGGCCTGCTTGGGAGTTCCAAAATGCGGCAGACATCATGAGGCTGTGCCCGGGTTTCAATTGGAATTTCACCGTCTTGGAGCTGGATGCGATGCTGCTAGAGCTGTTCAAGAACGACCCGATCACCCCGAGTGGTTTAGGTTGCCGAGGGGTCGCCCCATTGTGCAACAACTCAGCGCCGACCGCATCCGTGCTATGATGCCGCGTCAGCGATTCCCATGGGATCGCTCCAACCGGCAAGAGCCTTCCGACGAGATCGCGGCAGCAGTTCTTCGACACCTTGGAAGAAGTGCGATCCGCCCGACGAAAGCGTAAGAGGCTCACCCGCGACACCACCGACGAGGAGATGGTGCGCATTGCCACCAAGCCGAGGAGGCAGCAGCCGCCGCCATCCGGGCGCCTTCGGGTACACCGTGGAGGAGGCGGACGCAGCCGAGGCGGCAAGCCTTGCCGAGCGAAGGGAGTTCACCGGGCGAGGAAGAGCTTGTCGCACCCGAGGTCGAGTCGAGCGGACCAGCCGAGGGCGCTTTCTCTCCACCTCCCAGCCGACTTGCCGCTAACGGAGCCCCGGCCTCGCCAAGAGGCGCCTCCGCAAGGCCGTGAGACGAGACGGGCGGCAGACGGGCCAAGAAGGCACATGACGCGCTTTCAGCCGCTGCAAGCGATGTTGCTGCTGGAGCGCCCCCACACTGCTATGACAACCGGGCGGGATCCTCCTAGGCCACCGCCGACGCCTCCGCCAAGCGGGCGAAGAGAGCCCACCTCCGCCTCGCCGCACCGGAGGCGAGCCGAGTTTGACTTCTCCGCGCTTAGCTCCGAGGAGGAAGAAGAAGAGTAAGCTTCAATATTGTGCTTGTATTTCTTCAATTTTGTTGCTTTTATCTTGAATCGACTTGCTTCGCTCAACTCTTTCCTTTTCGTGACGCTTAGCCTGTAGAGTGTCGAAGAGGGCCAAGACCCCGTGGTTGTCATTGAGGACGATTCACCTGTGGCAACAGGAGGCGATCTGAGACCCCTTGCCGGACCTGCAACCCTTCTCAGAGTAGCCCCAAAGACAGCCCCTGTGGTAAGTATACGATTTTCTCCTCACTTGTTGGGTGTGCATGGGTGCTTCTTCTTCATTGGTATCTCGATCGCTTGTTTGTGTAGGAGCAGAGCAGCCTCATCAGAGGGCTCGGAAGCCGCCTCAAATCCTGCTCACGCGACTACGCCCGCCAAGGGAGGATTTTCCTAAGAAGGGAGCCGCCTCCGACAAGGGAGGCTACTCCGGCAAGGGAGGCTTCCCCGACAAGGGACAGCACCAGTGATCCTCCAGTGGTCGAGACCATGGCTGCAGATCCCATTGCAGGTAATCCCTTTACGCGAAAATTTTCCTTGGGCTTGTTTTCTTCTGCTTTTATTTGAATGTTTGATTGACTGTCCTTTCTTCGTCTGACGCAGAGCCGATGGAGGTCGAGGTCGCCGGCGAGGAGGAAGCGCGCGGCAACACCGGCGAGGCCGCCATCGTGGAAGAAGAGGCCGTCGTGGAGGAAGAGGCCGTCGTGGACGAGCCTATCGGCGAGGAGGCCACCGAGGCTGCCGACACAGAAGCCGGCGAGGGGTCGGGCGATCGCACTGACGGCCCTGAGGCCGCAGGAGCGCCCGGCGCTACACCAACCGGGCCGACTTCGCCATTGCCGCAGCTGTCAGTTCGAGGAGCCCCAGCCGCGCCTATTTGAAGGCCGGTGATGGCGCTTTCATCAAACTCCCCGAGTCGAGCCCAGGCCGGTCGAAGGTGAGACCTTCGATGGCGAGCTACTTGCCTCCGCTGGGCTGACGCTGGTGGACGCGCCAAGCAGCAGCAGTGGCGAGTCCGAGGAGGAGCAGCTGTTGAAGAAGCTGTTGTCGCTCTATCGCGCCTGGCAAGCCAAGTTGGAGTCCAGGGAAGCACTTGTCGCGAGGGCGGGAGCGGACATGGAGAAGCGCGCAGAAGAGCTCCGGAGCGCCAACCGAGAAACTCTCCTAACGTAGCGTAAGCTGGAGCAACTTGCAGAAGAGCGCACGGCCTTCATCCTTGAGAAGGCCGCAGCTGAGGAGGAGGAGCGGCGGGCCGCCGAGAAGCTCTCCACGCAGGAAAGCGAGCAGGCGCAGCGAAAGGTCAACCTGGACAGCCATGAGGAAGACCTTGTCGCGCGCGAGGAGTCACTTGGCGGGGCGCTTAAGGAAGCGAAGGATGCTGCCGCAGCCGCCGAGGCCGCCAAGGAAGAATTGAAGGCGAAGGTGGCACACCGAGGCCAGCCTCAAGAAGAGCGGCGAGGAGCTTTCCGCCAAGCACGAGCGCGAGAAGGACGCTTACACTCTTGGCGAGCTGCAGGGGCTGCCTCACGATAGGGGCAAGGAGCTCTACTCCTCCTAGGATTCCAAGGCTTATCTTGAGCTGATGGTGACCACTCTGACGCAGTCGATGGATGGCGCGAGAGAGCGCGAGGTGGGCCTGTCGGAGACGATCAATTCCAAGGAGGAGCTGGCGAATGATGTTGACACCAGAGCGCCTTGAGGGAGAGTGTGGAGCATTGGACCAAGGTCTTGTGGATACTGCCGACATCCACAACGCAGTGATGGAGCTGGGATGGCGGACCTTGCATATTCCTCCGATGAGCATCTCCAACCCAGCGCCAAGCTTAGATTATTCTTCAAGGGCAGGACGGGCCTCCGCGACTCGGGAAGAGGTCCCAAAGCAGCTGGCCGAGGAGTCGCGGCAGATCTGCCGGGCGCCTCGAGAAGGTGTTGATGAAGGTGGCCTTCCGCAATCCGTGCCTCAACCTCAACGGCGTCCTCAGATCCTTGCCGGCAGAGATCGACGGGAGGCGCTCAAAGCCCTTGTCGCACCCATTGTGGACAAGGTGAACAAGATCAAGCGGATTGACAAATGACCGCGTAGACTAGGCCGCTAATTTTACCTTTCCCTTGTCACCGCCGATCATGTTTAGAACACTTTGTTAGATCAGCGACAAGTTATTTTGTAATATACTCTATCTTAGGCGATCATTGCAATGTTATTTCCTTTACTAGACTCCTTCCTTTGTAATGCTTCGCTTTACGATTTAGGGAACTTGTCGGTGCAGCACCTTTGTCATGAAGCGCCGAAAAGTGAACATCAAGACTGGCCGGGCGATGTCAGCCCGACAGCAACCTTGTCGCAACTAGCTGCAGCTCACTTAAGTTGTTGAGCGGACTCGAAACAAAGTAAGGGCGCGACTAGCCTGCGAGTTGGTTCCTTTGCGCACAGGTTTTCCGTACAAAGTACTATCGTTCGAGGAAGATAACTTAAAAATTTAAGAACTGATTGCTTAAACTTCGGCAACTTAGCTTTTCTGTCGTTTGCTCCCCGATAAGGCGAAACTTCCTCGAGCAACGCTTGGTCCATAGTATTATCTTCTCCTTCCCCCCTGGTTAACTTGTGTGCGAGGGAACCTTTTCTTTCTTGAGATAGAGAAAGAAGAGAAAATAAAGTCATGGAGCCTAGTGGCTCGATGTTGCTTACCGGGTGTGGGTGCTGCACAAAGTGTTAGTCAAAACATGCAATAAAATGATGAAAGCATGAATTTGACAAATTGTGCGCAACACATGAGCTTTACTGATGCACGGGGTCTGCGCCCGGCTTTGTACAAAGGATTACATGCAACAGCGGCAAGACTTGTACAAAAGGTGCTCAATGTTCCAGGAGTTGCTCACCGGAACGCCATCTTCGGTCTCAAGGCGGACAGCGCCAGGCCTAGTGACTCGTTTCACCCAATAAGGGCCTTCCCACTTCAAGGCCAACTTGTTTGAATTCTTGGCGGACTGAACGCGCCGAAGAACAAGGTCGCCTTCCTCGAGGCTTTCTCGCACTAACTTTGCGGCTATGGTAGCGACGCAAAGCTTGCCGGTAACGAGCAGCTCACAGATGCCTCGAAGATGATCTTCCTCAAGGAGCAGCGTCATCTTGTCGCAGCTGCTCTTGCTCAAGCTCATCATAAGCGAGCACTCGAGGCGATCCAGATCACGAAGTTCCGTGGGGAGAACTGCCTCTGCTCCATAGACTAGAGCAAAGGGTGTCCGCCGCTGGCTCGATTTGGCGTCGCCCCGATCGACCAAAGAACCACCGCAGCTCCTCAATCCAGCTTTCTTCCGCACTTGCGCAGCCTGTCGAAAAGTTCTGGTCTTGAGTCCGCTGCAGCACTTCAGCATTTGCCCTCTTCGCTTGACTGTTGCTTCTCGGATGAGCAATGTAAGCAAAGCGCACCTTGGCGCCAAGATCTTGGACGCATCGCATGAAGGTGCGCCAGAATTAGGTGCCGTTGTCGGTGATGATCCTGTTAGGGACTCAAACGGCAAACAATCGACCAAGAACTTGACTATCGACCGTGTTGTCACCTTCCTCATCGCTTCCACTTCCGCCACTTTGTGAACTTGTCGATTGCGACGCATAAGTACTCAAAGCCCCGACAGCTCGGGGAAAGGGCCGAGGATGTCGAGCCCCTGCAATCAAAAATGGCCGTGATAAAGGGATCGTCTGGAGAGCTTGAGCCGGCTGGTGTATCTGCTTGGAATGGAACTGCACGCTTCACACTTGGTTACTTGTGCAGATTGCATCCGGAGGGCTGTCGGCCAGAAGAAACCTTGCCGGAAAGCTTTGCGGCAAGTGCTCTTCTTGCGCCAATGTGGTGACCACATATGCCTCCATGTATCTCTCGCCAACATCTTTTGTCCATCTTCCCGGGAATACACTTCAATTTCACACCGTTGAGCCTTCTTCAGCATAAAGATGCTGTCAACAAACCGGTACATACTTGATCGCCGGGCTACTCTTTCCGCTTCTTCTTGCTCTTCGGGAAGTTCTCCGTTCAAGGAAACGGACAATCTGCTGTGCCCATGCTGGAGCTTGCGGCTCGACAACAAAGACTAAAGGCACATCTGTTGCTGCGGGAACATCAGCTTCCACGGCAAGAACCTGCGGCTCAGCCGGAGCTCGATGCTCCCCGGCAAGCTTGCCGGGGCAAAACTTGTCGTGAGCGTCTGCTTCAACGAAACAAACCTCGGGCTTGTTTGAGCAGACTGCCCTCAGCTCTGTTGGTGTCGATCTTGGGGACCTTCTTGGCGGCGGCTTCAGGAAGCTCTGCCGGAAGTAGTCACCAGAGATCAACTTCCTCTTCTCGTCCTATCCAGTTGATGGTGTTACTGTAACACCCCGGATGTAACTTTCCATATTTGTAACTCCAACTCTTGCCATTTTCGGCATTGTGATATGATATTCCCTCCGTGGTTGGGTTTTTCTTCATTTTGCATTTTGTCCATGTCATGCATTTTATATCATGTCATCATGTGCATCTCATTTGCATACGTGTTCGCCTCATGATTCCGAGCATTTTTCCCTGTTGTCCGCTTTTGCAATCCGGCACTCCTATGTCCCCCGGCGCCCCTTTACGCTTTTTCCGTGAGCGGGTACTAAACTTTCTCGAATGGACCGAGGTTTGTCAAGTGGCCTTGGTATACCACCGTAGACCACCTGTCAAGTTTCGGGTCATTTGGAGCTCGTTTGGTACTCCAACGGTTAACCGTGACTCTCAAGAAAGGCCTCTTTTAAGTTGCAGCTCAACACCCTTTCAAAACAGCCCAATAACCCATCTAAGTCACTTCCATGCTCTTCGTCGTCGGATCACGATCGTGTGGGCGAAAACTACACTCCATTTGGAGTCTCCTAGCTCCTTCTACCTATAAATATGCATCTCCCCCTCCAAATCCGGATCCCTAACCCTAGCCTTCCCCTACCTCGCGCCCGGACAAAACCTTCGCCACGGACACGTCGCCGTCGCTTGGCCCGAATCGAGGCGCCACCTGTCCGCCGCCGTCCCTCGCGCTGGCTGGGCCTGTGAGGCAGGCTGCCTGCCATCCGCCGCCTTCGCCTGCCCGCCGCCTGGCTCCGCTGCGCCGCCCTTGTCGCCGCCTGGCGTCGCCGAGGTCGCCGCCGCCCAGCGCCTCGGGCGCCTCGCCGCCACGCTGCCGCCGCCGGCCACCGGACTTCGCCGCTTGGCGCTGCGCCGCCGCCACTGGTCGCCCGGCCGGCCACGGTCGCCTCCTCCACCTCGTCGGCGCGCCCGAGCTCCGGCCACCGGTGCCCTCGCCAGAGCCACGAGGAGCGCGCCGCCGCCCTCGATCGGGCCGGATCCCGATCGGATCGGGGTTGACTTCTTCCCCCCCCTCAAATTTCATCTAAGTTTTTATTCCGTTGATTATTTCGTGGCATTTTCAACGCATCATAAGTCTGCATCCGTAGCTCCATTTCGTGCGTGTAATATGTCAAAATGTTCGACTCGAAGAGTAGATCAATTCATCTCATTGCGTAATTTTCATTTGAGCTCATCTTGATGCCCGAAATGCTGTTAGAAGAGGGCTATGTGATGTTAGTTTCTGTTTCTTAATAGAACATGCACTTTTGTCATTTTTCCCATGATTGATGTGTGCATCCTATGATCTTGAGCCTACATGTGTTTTGTAATATGCCATGCCATCTTTGCAGGGGTGTATGCCATGTATTTTTGTGATCCATGTGGTGACTAGCACAAGCATGCAAACTAGCCCCTGTTTTGCTGATATTTTTATGCCATGTTAACTTGATGCTACCGAGAGATCCATGCATATTTTGAGATACTTTAGTAAGGATGTTTTGAATATATGGTTATTCTATATCCATCCATGCCTTTGTTTGCAATTATGGAGTGCCATAGCTTGAGTCAATCGAGCTCTACTTTTGCTATAAAATGTTTCCTGGCAGATTGTTTACATGTTATTCAATTTTGTCAAGGTTGTTGTAGTCGATCCGTGTATGCTATGATGTTGTTCTTGCCATGTATATCTTCTATGCCATGTCTTCTTGATGGATGTATGCTTATTTTATCATGAGATGCTCTGTAGTGAGTGCATCGAGCTCTTAAACATGCCTACTTGTTATCTGTTTTTGTCATGCCCTGTTGCTGAATCTGTTAACGAAACTTGCTATGTTTACATGGGTGTTATTATATTTTATGATCCTTTTTGGCTTATGGTCAGTAAGGGATTTATGTTCTATGCTTTGCGTAGATTCATCCCATGCCTTTTTTTGCTATTATAAGTTCCTGTAGCATGTAGTTTTCTTGCTCTGAACATTGCTACCTGATGCTGTTTTTGCCATGTTCAGTAATTTCACAGTCTGTGAAGCTGATATGTTTTGCACTTTTGCCATGCTTGTTTGAACCTGTTATGGTGTGATTTAGCCGTAGCTCACTGTTCATCTTTTGTCAAGCATCTTGAGTAGATCACTGCCATATACTTTGTTGTTACGTTTGGGTGCAGTAGATTAATTTCTTGTTACTTGCTAAGTGGTATCATGCTGTTAATGGCAGATTTGTGCCAATCTTGTTTTGCTTGTCTTTTGCAAACCGTGCATCCGATTCCGGTGATCTTTATATCGATTTCAACCGAAATCATCTCATCTTTCCAGCGGCATACTTGGTTTGCCAAGTTGATGCCTGGTTCATCTTTTTCCTTCCGGAGCGCCAGATACGCATTGCATATCACATCCCGCATATCATGCCATATATTGCATCATGTTGCTTGTGCATTGCACCGTGATTTATTGTGGTTCCTTTGTTTGTGTCCTTGCTTTGGGTAGAGCCGGAGACGAGTACGCACGTGAACGAGGAACCTGTTGAGAACGCCACGAGGATCAAGCTTTCGACAACTCGAGAACTTTGCGTGCAAGATGACCATACCCTCGAAATCACTTCTATCTTTGCTATGCTAGTTGCTCGCTCTTTTGCTATGCCTATGATACGATGCCTATCACTTGCTTATCATGCCACCCATATTGCCATGTCAGCCCCTAACCATCCTTTTCCTAGCAAACCGTTGTTTGGCTATGTTACCGCTTGGCTCAAATTTCTCTTATAGCGTTGCTAGTTGCAGGTGAAGATGAAGTTTGTTCCTTATTGGAACATGGAGATGTTGTTCCTTGTTGGAACATGTTTGCTTGTTGGGGATATCACAATATATCTGCTATAATTAAAGCATCTATATAATTGGTAAAGGGTGGAAGACTGGCCTTATGCCCGGTGTTTTGTTCCACTCTTGCCGCCCTAGTTTCCGTCATATACCGGTGTTATGTTCCTTGAGTTCGCGTTCCTTACACGGTTGGGTGATTTATGGGACCCCCTTGACAGTTCGCTTTGAATAAGACTCCTCCAGCAAGGCCCAACATTGGTTTTACCATTTGCCACCTAAGCCTTTTTCCCCCGGGTTTTCGCGAGCCCGAGGGTCATCTTTATTTTTAACCCCCCCCGGACCAGTGCTCCTTCGAGTGCTGGCCCGAACCGAGCAGCCTGCGGGGCCACCACGGGGAAACTCGAGGCTTGGTTTTACTCGTAGCTTGACTTATCCGGATGTGCCCTGAGAACGAGATATGTGCAGCTCCTATCGGGATTTGTCGGCACAATCGGGCGGCTTTGCTGGTCTTGTTTTATTGCTGTCGAAATGTCTTGTAGTCCGGGATTCCGAGATCGATCGGTCTTCCCAGAGAAGGAATATCCTTCTTTGACCGTGAGAGCTTATAATGGGCTAAGTTGGGACACCTCAAGGGTATTATCTTTCGAAAGTCGTGCCCGCGGTTATGAGGCAGATGGGAATTTGTTAATGTCCGTTGTAGAAAACCCGAAGTTGACCTTAATTAAAATACACATCAACCGCTGTGTAATCGTGATGGTCTCTTCTCGGCGGAGTCCGGAAGTGAACACGGTGTTGGAGTTATGTTTGACGTAAGTAGTTTCAGGATCACTTCTTGATCGCTACTAGCTTCACGACGCGTTTTGCTTCTCTTCTCGCTCTCTTTGCAGTGTAGCCACCATATATGCCGGGCCGCTTGCTGCAGCTCCACCTCACAACTCTGTCCTTCCTATAAGCTTAAATAGTCTTGATCTCGCTGGTGTGAGATTGCTGAGTCCCCGTGACTCACAGATTCTACCAAAACAGTTGCAGTGCCGACGATGCCAGCAGGTGACGCAATGAGCTCAAGTGGGAGTTCGACGAGGAACGTGGTCGCATTACTATGTGTCTTTTCCCGATGATCAAGAGTGGAGCCCAATTGGGACGATCGGGGATCCGTGTAGCATTTGGGGTATCTTCTTCTATTTTGGTTCCGTAGTCGGACCTTGAGTGTAATATGAATGATGGATGTTTATTTATGTATTGTGTGAAGTGGCGTAATCGTAAGCCAACTATGTACCTCTTTCCCTTATGTATTACATGGGTTGTGTGAAGATTACCTCACTTGCGACATTGCTTTCAATGCGGTTATGCCTCTAAGTCGTGCTTCGACACGTGGGAGATATAGCCGCATCGAGGGCGTTACAGTTACGGTCGGTTGGGTTAGCTTGAGCACAAAAATCCCTGGTCCACAGGCAACTTAAGTGCAGCGCACTTCGACATGCCAGCGGCAATATCATTCTGAGCTCTCGGAACATGTTCCATTTGCAGGCCGTCAAAGTGCTCTTATAGCTTCCTCACTTCATCAACATAAGCTTCCATCAATGGACTCTGATAATCTTTGTTCACTTGATGGACGACATGTCGCGAAGTCACCCACGACAATGAGCTTCTTGATCCCAAGGTCCATCGCGATCTCGAGACCGGCAAGCAAACCTTCATACTCGCAGTATTGTTTGTTGCTTGCTCCTTGGGAAAGTGCATCCGGACTACGATTTGAGGTGCTCCCGGTGGGTGCGATAAGCAAGACGCCAAAGACCGGGCGCCTTTGCGTGAGAAGGCACCATCAAAGTACATCAGCCACTCTTTGCTTGCCTCCTTGACGGGATGCTCGCTTCGAATTTCTTCATCCGGTGTTGGCGCCCATTACGCTATGAACTCCGCCAACGCTCGCTGGATAGTTGAAGTGCTTTCAAACTTGAGGCCAAAGCTTGATCGCTCCAAAGGCCCACTCGACAATCCCGCCTGCCGCTCGGATTCTGCAGTATCCTTTTCAGCGGAAAGCGAGTGACGACTGTTATCTCATGTGCTTGGAAGTAATGGCGCAGCTTTCTCGAGGCCATGAGAAGGCCGAAAAGCAATTTCTGCACACCAGAGTACCTTGACCTAGCCCCCTGTAAGAGGGAACTGACAAAGTAAACTGGGCGCTGCACCATCCTTTTCTCAGATTCGCCCTTGCGTCTGCGCAGATCCGTCCTTGTCGGGACCAGAGCTTGTCGGCGAAGCCCCCTGCTTGTCGCTGGATGTGTCTGCCGTGGTTGCTAGCTCGTCATCCGCCTCCCTCTCCGCCACTAGCGTCATCTCCGTCATCGACCAGATTGTTGACTCCACGGCTGGATGTCATCCGCCTCCCTCTCCGCCACTAACACAGATAAGAGCATCCTTCTTGTCGCCATGGACAGAGATGACGCTTATCGGGCCTGGCATCTTGAGTAAGTTGTAGGCGTAGTGAGAGGCTGCCATGAACTTGGCGAGTGCTGGACGGCCAAGTATCCCATTGTAAGGCAATGGGAAATCAGCGACATCGAAAGTAACCCTCTCAGTCCTAAAGTTCAGCTCGCTGCCAAATGTTACCGGCAACGTAACCTTCCCCTTCGGCTTGCTCCTTCCCGGATTGATTCCTTGGAAAGTACCAGTCTCTTCGAGCTCGCCGTCGGGATTTGAAGCTTCGGAGCACCATGGAGGAGATCAGATTCAAGCCGCCCCGCCACAACTAGCATCTTGGTGACCTTGAGGTTGCGGATAGTTGGTGAGACCAACATCGGCAAGCACCGACCGCAGCTTATGCGATCGGGTGATCCTCAATATCAAAGATGATAGGCGTCTTGGACCACTTCAGAGGCTTGCGTGACTCTACGGATGGTTCCGCTGCATTGACCTCCGCATCCACCGCTTGAGTTGGCGGTGGGAAGTGTGCAGGAAGCACCTCCGTCAGCCTTGAGAGGACCTCTGTAGCTACGAAACTCCTGCTTTCGTCGGCGTCGTCGTCTTCCATGTCTTCATCATCGCCGCCATCTTCATCCTTGTCACGGCCGTGGGAGGCCTGTCTCCTTGCCGCTGCTTGGCCTTGCCATGGCGCCTCCCGGCCGGACGCTTCTTGCTGGTTCCCCAAAGCACCTTCTGGGTTTTCTCCTTGTCGCGCCAGCTCGATTTCAGCCTTCGCTGTTCGACAAGCTGCTCGACCTTCTTGCAGCTCTGGAGGTCGTGGCCCTTGGTGCGGTGGATCTTGCAGTACTGCTTGCCGGAGCCTTCCTGCTTGTCGGCGGCCGCCACTGACTGGTGGTTGGCGTCCGCGGCAACCTCCTTGCCGGAGCCACCAGCCTTGGCGTTCTTGTCGCCACCTCCGTTGCCGGACTGCTCAACAGCTAGCACTTCTCTACTTTTCTTCTTCTTGTTGCCTCGCCACGGCTCTTCTTTGCCGGGCGGTCTCTCGCTATCGATCCTCGCTTCGCATTCTCTCCGAGTCTCCTCCTTCCTCAAAGACGTGCACACTTGTCGGCCAAGGCGCATAGCTCGGCCGACGTCCTTGACTTTGCACATCGACATCTCCTCCCTCATCCTGCGGTTCCAAGACGCTCGATGAAACGCTACGATCACCGCGGCAGGGTGGACATCCGGGATGTTGTAGTGCACACGGCTGAATCTTTGAATGAACTTTGCGCAGGGACTCGCCTTCCTTCTGGGCGAGCAGATGAAGGTCACTTTCTTGGCCATGAGGCTTGTGGCCACCTGTGAAGGCGCCAACAAACTGATGGCACAAATCTGCCCAAGAGGATATAGAGCTGTCCGGCAAGTGCATGAGCCAAGATCTGACGTTGGACTTGAGTACCAGTGGGAAATAGTTGGCGAGGATTTTGTCGTCTCGTCCCCAGTAGCTTGCACTGCAATGGTGTAGATGCTGAGGAACTCCGACGGGTGCGTCCTGCCATCGTACTTCTCTGGCACGTCGGGCTTGAAGTTCTTGTTGCTGGGCCACTAGACTTGCCGCAGCTCACGAGTGAACGCGGGGCAACCTACCGCGTACGGCAAGTCGCCTGGTTCCTCCGACGCGTGCATGTCGACAGAGGGCCCGGCGCGCTTGTCGGATCGACGCCGCTTCCTTCGACGCCGATGCGAAGTTCGAGCGCCTTCTTGTTGTCGCTCATGAAGAACTTGGCGCTGATCGCGGGCGAGCTCGTGGATCGATGACGCGGTGGAGTCGCTGCCGAGGTGGATCCGGCGAGTCGGCGATCTTGGCCTTCGGGTGGAGAGTGCATGGTGGTTGCACCTCCACAAGTCTCTGCCGCCACCGCTCGTGTTTTGTCATCTTGCGGCGGCAGTGATGTAGTTGGTTGCCGCGGGGCATCGCCCTTGGCGAAGCCGATGAGGCTTTGGATGGTAGCCCTCTACTCGTCGACCTTGTCGGCCGTTGGAGGGTAATCCAAAAGCAGCTGAGCTCTCGCTAGAGCCTCTGCTGGAGTAGTGGGTGGCAATGGTGAACGGTGCGAGGAGCGGGATATGCTCGGACTTCTAACTATGTTAGAAGGAGCACGCTGGACTTGAGGGTCTCGAGATCCTCCGGGTCGGTCTTGATCCAACGAGCGTATGGTATTGTGAATACCATGACGATGTTGGTCCCGCGTCTCCTGAGATGGGCGCGGGGGGTGTGCGGACGCCGAGGTTTGCGCGGCCTTGTCCTTGACTTGGCAACGCCACGAACTCCTTCACCGGCGCCCGTTCTTCCGCCAGCGTCTACTCCACCACCCGTTTGCTCCGGTGATGGCGGGTACGACGCGGACGGCTCTGCTGCCGCCGAAACCTTCTTCTTCGGTGGCATGTCACGGAAAATGTTGAAGATGATGAAGACGCTGCTCGTGTGCACGCCGGATCAGGTTCACACGGCCTCGACGCCCCCTACCTGGCGCGCCAAAGATGTCGGGGAGGCTGATCGGACCCACGAACACCTATGGGGCCGGCGGACCAAGCCCCTTGTGGTTCGGAGGGGGCGGAGATTGCACGAAGAGTGGATCGAGGCGAGGCACACGAGCGGTTTACCCAGCTTCGGAGCTCTCCGGAGAGATAAAACTCCTACTGCTGCTTGTCTGATTGTATTGTGTTCTTGCTAGGGAGCGATGAGAGCTATAAAACCTAGCGCGAGAGAGTGTTCGAACCCCCTCCACGCTGCGCACGGGCCTCCTTTTATATGCTAAAGGGGTCTCCGACAAGTGGCAACATGGGTGAGGGTACAAATGTAAAAACAGTAGTTGGTACACCTACTTGTACAGTGTACAGTGCAAAATACCTAACTCTGACGGCAAGGGACAAAAGCATTAAATGCCTGTCCTTGTCGTCTAAATACAGTAACAGTAGCGCCACCGTTTGCCACGATGGCGGGCTTGTCACCGCCGCTTATCGCTGCTCTCCGTTGGCTGCACAGCTTTCTTGACACGCTGGCGCATGGAATGGTCCCATGGCGACATCGCTGATGGATGAGCTGGAGCGGAGATGAAGAGAGTTGCTTCGCCGCATGCAAGTGCCTTGCCGCGGCTGAATCCTCGTCGTCGGAGGCTTGTCGCTGCCTGAGCCTTCCGGCAACCTCCTCTTGCCGGGGTCTTGTCTTCTCCGTGCCTTGAGCGGCCTTCCCGGCAAGCTCCTCTTGCCGGGGCTTTGTCTTCTTGGCTAAATACTTTGTTCTTGAATGGCTCTAAAGGAGCCACGAAGGATCTTGGCGGTGACTGTGCAAGCCTTGTCATGGTGTCAGAATCGTCTGCACGAAGTTCGGGATACTAGGGTACCCCTACTCTAGTACACCGACACTGTTGTAGTAGTATTAATTAAAAAGAAAACCCAAAAATATTTCCTGTTCTTCTTCTGCTTGTTGGGAGCTTTCCCGTGTAAATAGTTTTATTTCTTTTCTTTTCTTTGGGTGTCGATAGGAGAAGACCATGATTAAATTGTTGAAGTGGCCCTTATATGCATTATTGTTGATTTAACCAAGGGCCCATATTGCCTTGTCTTCTCCTGCTTATTGAATGCTCGCAGGTTCTAGCTTAGTCCAATGCACGTGCACTCTTATTATTATTCACATCGTTCGGTTCTGCAAGTGAAAGGCAATTATGATGATATATGATGGACTGACTGAGATGGGAAAAGCGGGTATGAACTTGACCTCTCTTGTTTTTGTAAATATGATGAGTTCATCGTTCTTGATTCAGCTTATTATGAATAAACATGTTTGCAATGACAATTAGAGATCATAGTTGCTTATGCCATGCTTGGTTAGCTATGAGTTATACTGGTTTACCTTGCGTGCCAACATGTTATTAAAATGGTTGTGATGTGGTATGATAGGGTGGTATCCTCCTTTGAATGATTTAAGTAACTTGACTTGGCACATGTTCACACATGTAGTTCAAACAAATCAACATAGCCTTCACGATATTTATGTTCATGGTGGATTATATCCTACTCATGCTTGCATCCAATGTTTATTAATTTTAGTGCATGTTCATGACTGTTGTCGCTCTCTAGTTGGTCGCTTCCGCCTTTTTTGCTAGCCCTCACTTGTACTAAGCCGGAATACTGCTTGTGCATCCAATCCCTTAAACCCCAAAGTTATTCCATATGAGTCCACTATACCTTCCTATATGCGGTATCTACCTGCTGTTCCAAGTAAATTTGTATGTGCCAAACTCTAAACCTTCAAATAAACATTCTGTTTTGTATGCTCGAATAGCTCATGTATCAACTAGGGCTGCCCTTATCTTCCATGTTAGGTGGGTTATTCTCAAGAGGAGTGGACTCCGCTCCTCACTCACGAGAAAATGGCTGGTCACCGGGATGCCCGGTCCCATGCTTTATGCAAACTAAATCAAAATAATTGCAAACAAAACTCCCCACAGGACACGATGTTTGTTGGAGGCACTCGTTGTTTCGAGCAAGCCATGGATTGATCCTTGTTGGTGGAGGGGAGTATAAACTTTACCATTCTGTTTGGGAACCGCCTATAATGTGTGTAGCATGGAAGATATCGCCATCTCTTAGTTGTTATGTTTACAATGAAAGTATGCCGCTCAAAATATTATTTATCTCTATTTCAAAACCGAGCTCGCACCTCTCAAATCCCTACTTCCCTCTGCGAAGGGCCTATCTATTTACTTTTATGTTGAGTCATCACCCTCTTATTAAAAAGCACTAGCTGGAGAGCGAAGCTGTAATTTGCATCCATTACTATTAATTTATATTGGGTATGACTATGAATGGATCTCTTTTACCATGACTTACAATGTCTAGTCAGTCCTTGATCTTTAAAGGTGCTCTGCGTTTATGTTTTGCGGTCTCAGAAAGGGCTAGCAAGATACCATCTTGTTATATCATATTATGATTGTTTTGAGAAAGTGTTGCCATCCGAGATTAATTATTATGACTCGCTAGTTGATTATGCCATTGATATGAGTAAACATGAGACCTGAGAGTTATTGCAAATGTGGTTAGTTATAATATTTGCTGAAAACTTGAATGTTGGCTTGATATATTTACAACAACAAGAGCAAACAGAGTTTGTAAAAGTTTTTCTTTTTCTCTTTCAGTTTGTCAACTGAATTGCTTGAGGACAAGCAAGGGTTTAAGCTTGGGGGAGTTGATACGTCTCCGTCAGATCTACTTTTCCAAACACTTTTGCCCTTGTTTTGGACTCTAACTTGTATGATTTGAATGGAACTAACCTTGACCGATTGTTTCAAAGCAGAATTGCCATGATGTTGATTTATATGCAGAAAATAAAAGTTCTCGGAATGACCTGAAACTCCACGGAACATCTTAGAAAAAATAAAAAAAAATCCTTGCCAAAAATGAAGACCAGGGGGCCCACACCCTGTCCATGAGGGTGGGGGCGCCCCCCCCCCCAGGGCGCGCCCCCTACCTCGTGGGCCCCGAGCTCCTGACGCCAACTCCAACTCTATATATTTGCTTTGGAGAGAGAAAACCAGGAGAAGAAATCATCGCGTTTTACGACACGGAACCGCCGCCAAGCCCTAAAACCTATCGGGAGGGCTGATCCGGAGTCCGCTCAGTGGCTCCGGAGAGGGGATTCGTCATTGCCGTCATCATCAACCATCCTCCATCACCAATTTCATGATGCTCACCGCCATGCGTGAGTAATTCCATCATAGGCTTGCCGGACGGTGATGGGTTGGATGAGAACTATCATGTAATCGAGTTAGTTTTGTTAGGGTTTGATCCCTAGTATCCACTATGTTACGAGATTGATGTTGCTATGACTTTGCTATGCTTAATGCTTGTCATTAGGGCCCGAGTGCCATGATTTCAGATCTGAACCTATTATGTTTTCATGACTATATGTGTGTTCTTGATCCTATCTTGCAAGTCTATAGTCACCTATTATGTGTTATGGCCCGACAACCCCGAAGTGACAATAATCGGGATACTTCTCGGTGATGACCATAGTTTGAGGAGTTCATGTATTCACTATGTGCTAATGCTTTGTTCTGGTTCTCTACTAAAAGGAGGCCTTAATATCCCTTAGTTTCCATTAGGACCCCGCTGCCACAGGAGGGTAGGACAAAAGATGTCATGCAAGTTCTTTTCCATAAGCACGTATGACTATATCCGGAATACATCCCTACATTACATTGATGAATTGGAGCTAGTTCGGTGTCACCCTATGTTATGACTGTTACATGATGAACCACATCCGGCATAATTATCCATCACCGATCCAATGCCTACGAGCTTTCCATATACTGGTTTAAGCTTATTTACTTTCCCGTTGCTACTGTTACAATCATTACAAAACACCAAAAATATTACTTTTGCTTTCATTACTCTTTTGTTACCATTACCACTACTATCATATTACTTTGCTACTAAATACCTCGCTGCAGATATTAAGTTATCCAGGTGGCTAAATTGACAACTCAGTTGCTAATACTTGAGAATATTCTTTGGCTCCCCTTGTGTCAAATCAATAAATTTGGGTTGAATACTTTACCCTCGAAAGCTGTTGCGATCCCCTACACTTGTGGGTTATCACTCCGCCAAGAGCGCAAGAATGGCCGACTGAAGTGGGGGGACGGCAAGGCATGTTGCCAGGTGACAAGGTTTATCTTAGAAATAACAAGGACTCGTTCCTTGGCATGGGCCTCCTCATGCACAAAGAACCCGACAAGCACCCTTTTTCATTAAAAACGTCCGTACAGTTACAGTTCGTACAGAATAAAAAACATGAGCAAGGGGATTACAAGCTTTAAATCTAACAAGTGCCCGCAGGCTTACAAACTAAAAAGAGATGATATGCCCGTCCCTTTCTTGTCCCTCTCCTCAGAAGGTGGAACAAGACAGCGGGCAAAAAGAGCGCCTAGGCAAGGTACGAGGAGCAGAAGGCACCAAGATAACGTCTTGGTGCCGGGAAAGGAGCTGGATGACGATGTAGCGGGCCGACAATACGCGGCGAAGGCGTTGGTGCCCGCGTACTCTGATTTGACGGCCGCCACCCGCCTTCTCCGCCCTCTCCGGCCCTCCTGCGCCAGCCGCCCAAGGAGACGACAGGGAGCGCCCCGATGGAGAGCTTGACGAGGAAGTCCCTCGGCAGGGCGCGAGGCCGAGGGAGGGGCGACGCGGTCAGTCAAAGTCTGAGTCGGCATCCTGCCGCTCGACTCCCTCGTCGTCGCTGTCGCTATCCTCCTCGTCACTCACGCTCGAGGAGGAATCTTCATCGTCGGAGGAGCTCTCCACGCAGCACTTCAGGCGAGTTCCAAGATTTCCGAAGACCTTGACGTAGAGCAGACCGTCCTCCGTTAACTTGAAGTAGAGGACGAGCCCCGCCATCAGGCTGTGGATGCGGGCGAACGTCTTCCATCCACGACGGAGGTACATGACCTGAGGGGCGGGGAAGTCGACGTCGACCCACGTGCCGCCATTCCCGCAGCCCCTCATGTGCAACCTGAGGGTCTGGGGCTGGTCACGCTTCATCTCCCGAGCAAACGGGGTAGGAAGACGAAGACAACAACACGGTGGCCGGCGCAGCCTGATGAAGAACTCACAGGGCTGGTCCTCGACATGGCCCTCAATCGGGAGGGGCGCCGCTGGCAGAGGCAGGACCAGCAGCCGCCTTCGGCCCACCTCTTCCCCCGAAGCGCCACGACGACCTCGGCTCGCCTCTTCCTTCCTCACGGCCGGCTCCGCCGCCGCGAGATCTTGGGAAGGAGGGACACGCTGTCGAGCAGCAACCCTCGCGCCCACCGTCGAAGGGCCAGCACCTCCTCTCGCCATGGCAGATGGAAGAAAGGAGTGGAGGTAGAAGGAAATGGATGATGGGAGAATGTGGGATGTTGTCCCCCTCCCCTTCTTATAAAGGGGCGGAGCCGGGGCTCGGCCGCCCCATTCGACCAATCCGGTCACCAAAGGCGTAGGGAATCAGGACCAACCCGCCGTCCCAATCAGCGACGGCCCGGTTTCCCGCCTCCACCGCCTGCCACCTGCATGAAGGACACGTGGCGAGCGAGCAGAGCCGAGGGGACGGGTGAGGCGACCGTTCCCCACCCCGTGATCGTGGGGCGTGGGAGCCTTGAAGACCGCGACCCGAGTCCACTCAGTAAATGAGCCGTGCCTCCACGCCTCCCTCTTTTTATGGGGAAGGCGTGAGCCGCCTCTTTACTATGATATGACACATGCGTGCAGGGACCGCCCCATGCATGACCCCCACGTCGCGTGTTCAACGCGGGTCGTGGGGGAGCAGCGGATTTAAACAGCGATCATGCGGTAAAATCCGCCCCACCTGCTCACAAGATTGCTTCGGCCTGCCCAACAGCCACAGCACTTATGGGTGGCCCAGGCCCGGGCTCTGCCGGTGTACAAAAGTAGGGGCTCTCCTTTTGACCCCTTTACTTGTGCACGGGTAGTCAGAGCCGCACGCCACGGCCGCACGTAGCAGGGAAAAGGAGGGAAGCCGGAGGAAAGCCGAAGCCTAAGACAAACAAGGCAACGCCAAGACCAAGAACCCGAAGAGCAGAGGGGCGAAGCAGGTTCCCTCGGCAAGACCCTTGCCAGGGCAGCCTTGCCAGGACAGCTCGCCCAACACCAGCGGAGTGAGCCACCCTTGGGCCCAAGAGTTCCAAACGCCGCCAACGACTACGTTGGTACCAACGCTCGGGAGGCACCTCTGTGGTGGCATGCAGATCTTTGTCAAGATCATAAACATGTGAGATCAGATGAGGACCAGAAGACGGCGACCCTCGGCGGGATCCTAGCCGAGGATATCCACAAGACCCTCGGCAAGCGCCTTGTCGGAGAAGACTGCAATGTCACGGCAAGACCCTTGTCGGGCCCCCGGCAAGGCCCTTGCCGAGGGCATCAGCGGGGCCACTGTCGGGCCCGCACTAGCCAAGGCTCCACCACCGTCCCCAAGCAGCTGCTAGCTCAACCAGCTGGGCAGGCACCTGCGTGGCGACGGGCGGCCTCTACACCAATTCAGCAAGCACCTGCGTGGTGGCATGCAGATCTTCGTGAAGACCCTACCACCGCGCCACCTCACCGCCTGCTCGCCTACATGGCGCCACATGCATCGCTGGCCTGGGCGTGTGTCGAAGCAAGGCGAGGCGGCGACGGACGGGACGGGCCCTGTTCCCGTCCCCGATAAAGTTAAGGGACACCTAAGCGATGCATTAAATGCGTCTTGTCCTGTAATACGGGCGATAAGCTCGCAAAGATCAGAGACCTTTCCACCTCCTGTGCCATTGTGGCAGCCCCTTTCGACTATAAAAGGAGGCCCATGGCATACTGGAGGGGGATTCGGCTCTCTTGGGCAAGTTACACCCCGTAGCTAGCTCAAGAACACAAGAACACTCAATACATCCACCAAAGCAGGACTAGGGTATTACGCATCCTTGCGGCCCGAACCTGGGTAAATGATCCGTGTGCTTCCTGTTAGACCTGCTCTTCTCACGACCCCGCGCCCGCCAACCGTAAAAGGGATTCCAGTGATCCCATAGGTGTCGTTCCCACTGACGACCGTACTTTATTAGATATGGTGCGATCTATGATGTCTCTTACCGATTTACCACTATCATTTTGGGGTTATGCATTAGAGACAAGCTGCATTCACGTTAAATAGGGCACCATTGAAATCCGTTGAGACGACGCCGTATGAACTATGGTTTGGCAAGAAACCTAAACTGTTGTTTCTTAAAGTTTGGGGTTGCAATGCTTATGTGAAAAAGTTTCAGCCTGATAAGCTCAAACCCAAATCGAAGAAGTGTGTCTTCATAGGATACCCAAAAGAAACTGTTGGGTACACCTTCTATCACAGATCCGAAGGAAAGATATTCGTTGCTAAAAATGGATCCTTTCTAGAGAAGGAGTTTCTCTCGAAAGAAGTGAGTGGGAGGAAAGTAGAACTTGATAAGGTAACTGCACTGCCTCCCTTATTGGAAAGTAGTTTATCACGTAAATCTGTTCCTCGTGACTCCTACACCAATTAGTGAGGAAGCTAATGATGATGATCATGTAACTTCAGATCAAGTCACCATCGAACCTCGTGAGGTAAACCAGAGTAAGATCCGCACTGCAGTGGTACGGTAATCCTGTTCTCGGAAGTCATGTTACTAGACCATGACGAACCTGCGAACTATGAGGAAGCGATGATGAGCCCAGATTCATGAAAATGGCTTGAGGCCATGAAATCTGAGATAGGATCCATGTATGAGAACAAAGTGTGGACTTTGGTTGACTTGCCCGATGATCGGCAAGCCATAGAAACTAAATGGATCTTCAAGAGGAAGACGAACGCTGATAGTAGTGTTACTATATACAAAGCTAGACTTGTCGAAAATGGTTTTGACAAAGTTCAAGGTGTTGATTACGATGAGATTTTCTTACTCGTAGCGATGCTTAAGTCTGTCCGAATCAGGTAAGAAAATTGCCACATTTTTATGAAATCTGGGAAATGGATGTCAAAACTACATTCCTCAATGGATTTATTAAAGAAGAGTTGTATATGATGCAACTAGAAGGTTTTGTCGATCCTAAAGGTGCTAACAAAATGTGCAAGCTCCAGCGATTCATCTATGGACTGGTGCAAGCATCTTGGAGTTGGAATATACGCTTTGATGAGTTGATCAAAGCATATAGTTTTATACAGACTAGCGGTGAAGCCTGTATTTACAAGAAAGTGAGTGGGAGCACTATAACATTTCTGATAAATATATGTGAATGACATATTGTTGATCGGAAATAATGTAGAATTTTTTAGAAAGCATAAAGGAGTATTTGAAAGGATTTTTTCAAATAAAGACCTCGGTGAAGCTGCTTACATATTGAGCATCAAGATCTATAGAGATAGATCAAGACGCTTGATAAGTTTTTTCAATGAGTACATACCTTGACAAGTTTTTAAAGTAGTTCAAAATGGAACAGTCAAAGAAAGAGTTCTTGCCTGTGTTACAAGGTGTGAAATTGAGTAAGACTCATAGCCCGACCACGGCAGAAGATAGAAAGAGAATGAAAGTCATTCCCTATGCCTCAGCCATAGGTTCTATAAAGTATGCCATGTTGTGTACCAAATCTATTGTATACCCTACACTGAGTTTGGCAAGGGAGTACAATAGTGATCTAGGAGTATATCACTCAACAGTGGTCAAAATTATCCTTAGTAGAATAAGTATATGTTTCTCGATTATGGAGGTGACAAAAGGTTCGTCGTAAAGGGTTATGATAATCCCCAGGTGTAGGGAATCATCGTAGCAATTTCCAAAGGTGGAAGTGATAAGTATGGAGTGTCGAACCCACAAGGAGCTAAAGGTAAGATTAATATTCTCTCAAGCCCTATCTGCCAATCGACATTTAATTTCACGACAGAATGTTTGCTTCCAACTAGCAACGAGAAATAAAACTACGTTGTGGGTATGAAGAGGATAACTTTGCATGGTATCAGAGAGCTAAAATATAAAAGTAGGTGTTGTTATCATAAAGTTAAAATATATTACTAAATATTATAAATAGCGAGTGTGGAATAATGGTGGATCTATGTGCGGAATTGTCCTAGGCAATTTGTTAACAAAACCGGTAATCACTATTGCAGTTTCATATGAGGGAGAGGCATAAGCTAACATACTTTCTCTACTTGGATCATATGCACTTATGATTGGAACTCTAGCAAGCACACACAACTACTAAAGATCATTAAGGTAAAACCCAACCATAGCATTAAAGCATCAAGTCCTCTTTATTCCCATACGCAACAATCCCTCTTACTCGGGTTTGTGTTTCACCACTCACCAACCCACTATAAGCTTAATCATGAACGTGTTGCAACACCCTACAGCTGGAATCCCTCACGCTATGCACGACACGGAGGGCACCATAGGACAGCACCAAAATAAAACATACAACTCATACCAATCTAGATCATCAATCAACCCAAAGACAAAAGATATCTACTCAAAACATCATAGGATGGCAACACATCATTGGATCATAATATGTGGCATAAAGCACCATGTTCAAGTAGGGATTACAGCGGGGTGCGGGAGAGTGGACCGCGTAAAAGAGATGAGGATGGTGATGATGATGGTGATGTTGATGAAGACCATCACCGCGGCGATGATTCCTCCCGATGGCACTCTGGCGCCCAGGAAGAGAGGAGGAGAGGTTCTCCCCCTTGTGCTTCCTCCTCCATGGCCTCCACCCTCTGGTCCTTAGCCTTCATGGTGATGATGGCCCCTCCGGGATACTCCTCCATGGCAACCGGTGATGATGGCCCCCTCCGGCAGGGTGCCGAAGAGGGCCTAGATTGACTTCTCGTGGCTATAGAGGCTTGCGGTGGCAGAACTTCCGATCTAGGTTTCTTTCTAGAAGTTTGGGTATATATAGAAGAGTTTTGCGTTGATTTCACATCGGGGGGTCTCTGGGCTGTCCACGAGGCAGGGGGTGCGCCTTAGGGGGGTGGGTGCGCCCCCCCACCTCGTGGGCAGCCCGGGACTCTTCTGGCCTGCTTCTGGTACTCCGTGGGCTTCTTCTGGTCCAAAAATGATCTCCGTCAAGTGGCACGTCAATTGGACTCCGTTTAGTTTTCCTTTTCTGCGATACTCTAAAACAAGGAGAAAACAGAAACTGGCACTGGGCTCTAGGTTAATAGGTTAGTCCCAAAAATCATATAAAATATCATATAAATGCATATAAAACATCCTAGAAGGATAGTATAATAGCATGAATACTTCATAAATTATAGATACATTGGAGACGACAAGCATCCCCAAGCTTAATTCCTGCTCGTCCTCGAGTAGGTAAATGATAAAAGAAATAATTTATGAAGTGTGAATGCTATCAAGTGCATAAGTTTGAGCAATGATAATTCCAATCACTTTTTCTAGCATCATTACATGCCATAACAGTAGCTCATCTCATAAAACTTCTCATGATAAAGTAACAAGCTAATCACATGTTAAAGTATAGATCATAAACTTTCTTGAAAACTAACAAACAATATTCTGAGTCATCAAACAATTACAATTCATCTTAATTTCAGGAAGGGTCTTGTCAGAGCTTTGATTTAGCAAACTCCACATACTCAACTATCATTTAATCTTTCACAATTGCTAACACTCATGCAATACTTGTGGTTATGGAGTTTTAATCGGACACAGAGAAAGATAGGGGCTTATAGTTTCACCTCCCAACCTTTTACCTCAAGGTTAATGTCAATGATAATAGCTCATGCTAACTTACATCCAATTAGATATATATATATATCAGGATCTTTCCAACACCATGTGCTTGCCAAAGGATAAAATGTAAAAAGGAAAGGTGAAGATCACCATGACTCTTGCATAAGGTAGAAGATAATAATAAAAGATAGGCCCTTCGCAGAGGGAAGCAGAGGTTGCCATGCGCTTTCAGGGTTGGATGCACAAAATCTTAATGCGAAAGAACGTCACTTTATATTGCCCCTTGTGATATGAACATTTATCATGCAGTCCATCGCTTTTATTTCTTCCACATCACAAGATCGTATAAAGCTTATTTCCTCCACACCAATCAATCATACATATTTAGAGAGCAATTTTTATTGCATGCACCGATGACAACTTACTTGAAGGATCTTAATCAATCCATAGGTAGATCTGGTGGACTCTCATGGCAAAAATTGTTTAAGGCTTTTGGGAAGAACAAGTAGTATCTCTACTTGGTGCAAAGAATTTGGCTAGCATGAGGGGGAAAGGCAATCTCAACATGTTGGATGATCCATGACAATATACTTTATTTCAGATATAAGAAAACATAACCCATTATGTTGTCTTCCTTGTCCAACATCAACTCTTTAGCATGTCATATTTTAATGAGTGCTCCCAATCATAAAAGATGTCCAAGATAGTATATTTATATGTGAAACCTCTCTTCCTTCAATATTCTTTCATGAATTGTTCAAGTGACCAATTCTACTTTGCTAACTTTCAATAAGTTTACTACCTATACTTATTATGTGTGAAGTCATTACTCCCCATGTTATAAGCATATGAAACATATATAAATTCAGGTTTATGACATTCAATATATTCAACCATTTACTCATAGGATATACGTGAAGCACATGAGTAAATGACAAACTACTCCAAAAAGATAAGAGTGAAGAACACTGAGTAGTCAATTAATTAACTAGCCATGGGAGGATTATGTTTCATTCAATATTTTAGATCCAATGATTTTATTCAAACATCAAGTAAAATTGAAAATACGCTCCAATCAAAACACATATGATGTGGTGAATAAAAATATAGCTCCGAGTAAGGTATACCGATAGTTTTGAAGACGAAAGAGGAGATGCCTTCCGGGGCATCCCCAAGCTTAGGCGCTTGAGTCTCCCTTGAATATTACCTTGGGGTACCTTGTGCATCCCCAAGCTTAGGGTCTTTCCACCCCTTATTCTCTTCATGTCGATATCCCACCCAAAACTTGAAAACTTCAACCACACAAAACTTAACCAAACTTCGTGAGATAGGTTAGTACGATAAAGAGCAAACCATTCACTTTGGTACTGTCAAAGACAAGGTTCATAATTGTTATCACACAATTCCTACTGTACCATATCATTTCTATAATTTATATTGAAGAATATAAGCCATAGAAACTAGAAAACAAGCAAACCATGCAACGAAAACAGAATCTGTCAGAAACAGAACAGTCTGTAATGATCTAAACAATAACCATACTTCTGCTACTCCAAAAATTATGAAATAAATTGGTGGACGTGAGGAATTTGTCTATTAATCTTTTTCAAAAAAAATAAACTCAAAATCACTCTTCTGTAAAAAATTACAGCTAATCTCGTGAGCGCAAAGTTTCTGTTTTTTACAGCAAGATCACATTAACTTTCACCCCAAGTCCTCCCAAAGGTCTTACTTGGCACTTTATTGAAACAAAAGATATAAAACATGATTAATATAGTAGCTTAATCATTTAAACACACAAAAACAGTAAGGGTAAGTATTGGGTTGTCTCCCAACAAGCGCTTTTCTTTAATGCCTTTTAGCTAGGCATGATGATTTCAATGATGCTCACATAAAAGATAGGAATTGAAACACAAAGAGAGCATCTTGAAGAATATGACTAGCACATTTAAATATAACCTACTTCCTATGCCTAGGGATTTTGTGAGCATGCAATTTATAAGAACAACAATCAACTAGCATAGGAAGGCAAAACAAGTATAACTTCAAAACTTTAAGCACATAGAGAGGAAACTTGATATTATTACAAATCCTACAAGCATGTATTCCTCCCTCATAATAATTTTCAGTAGCATCATGGATAGAAACTTTGTTATCATACTCAATTGGAACCTCTTCCGAAATAGTGGAATCATTACTAGCTAAAGTTGACACTCTTCCAAATCCACTTTCATACATATCACACTAAGATTCAACACCCTCCAAAATAGTGGGATCACTAATTCCTAAAGTTGACACTCTTCCAAACGCACTTTAAATGATAGTATTATTCATACTCCAAAAGGTATAAGTGAAGTTCATTGAGCATTCTACAATTAATATAGACTAACCAATATCCAAGCTCAAAATGTATAAGTGAAGCACATGAAGCATTCTATAAAACAATACTCAAAAGATTTAAGTGAAGCACAAAGAGCAATTCTATAAGATCATACTTAAAAGATTTAAGTGAAGCACATGAATTATTCTATAAATTGATAAAGGGACATATCATACTAGCATGGTTCTTAAAGAAACATAAAGGACACAAATCATGTGAACAAAACAAAAACCGAGGTATACCGATAATTGTTGAAGAAGAAAGATGGGATGCCAACCGGGGCATTCCCAAGATTAGATGCTTGAGTATCCTTTGAAATATTTACTTGGGGTGCCTTGGGCATCCCCAAGCTTGAACTCTTGCTTCTCTTTATTCTTCTCATATCGGTAACTCCTCGTTCTTCGAACACTTCATCCACAGAAACTTAACAAAAACTTTGTGAGATCCGTTAGTATAACAAAGCAAATCACTACTATAAGTACTGTTGCAAACCAATTCATATTTTGTTTTTGCATTATAGCTACTGTAATATAACTTTTCTATGGCTTAATCCACTGATAGAGACCAATAGTTTCATCAAAACAAGCAAGCAATGCATCAAAAACAGAATCTGTCTTAAACAGGACAGTCTGTAGTAATCTGGAAGTTTAGCAAACTTCTGTAACTCCTAAAATTATGAACTAAATTTCAAAATTTGAAAATTTTGTACAGAAGTAATGTGCAAAAAGTTTCAGACCCATTTGACTTTCCAGTAAAAAATGTAAATTCACGCACTAGAGCCAAAGTTTCTGTTTTAGTTCTACACATTGTAAACAAGCAATCTAATCATCCTAAAACCAAAGCTTGGAACATTATTTTTATAATACAATGGATACATACAAGGGGACAATTATTTACAGAGAAACTTCCATGAAAAATTCTACATTGTTTCCGTGAGCATGAACACAAGTGCTCAAGGTCAACCCCCACTTCTTCAATGCATAACTTTCCAATCACTTCTCTTTTTCAAAAACTTTTTAGGCATGAGAGGCAAGTAATAATTTTTTTGTATTTTCATTCTTTTAAAAAAAATTGTATGTTTCACCCACAACTAAATAGAAACAAAAAGGAAAAATAAAATCTACTTAGTGAAGAAAGCAAACAAGCACACACGAGAATATCAACCCCACGCTATTGCTCCCTAAGAACGGCGCCAGAAAGAGCTTGATAATCCCCAAGTGTAGGGAATCATCGTAGCAATTTCCAAAGGTGGAAGTGATAAGTATGGAGTGTCGAACCCACAAGGAGCTAAAGGTAAGATTAATATTCTCTCAAGCCCTATCTTCCAATCGACATTTAATTTCACGACACCTAACGCTTTGCTTCCAACTAGCAACGAGAAATAAAACTACGTTGTGGGTATGAAGATGATAACTTTGCATGGTATCGGAGAGCTAAAATATAAAAGTAGGTGCTCTTATCATAAAGTTAAAATATATTACTAAATATTATAAATAGCGAGTGTGGAATAATGGTGGATCGGTGTGCGGAATTGTCCTAGGCAATTGTTAACAACACCAGTAATCACTATTGCAGTTTCATATGAGGGAGAGGCATAAGCTAACATACTTTCTCTACTTGGATCATATGCACTTATGATTGGAACTCTAGTAAGCATCCGCAACTACTGAAGATCATTAAGGTAAAACCCAACCATAGCATTAAAGCATCAAGTCCTCTTTATTCCCATACGCAACAATCCTTCTTACTCGGGTTTGTGTTTCAGTCACTCACCAACCCACTATAAGCGAATCATGAATGTATTGCAACACCCTACAGCGGGAATCCCTCACGCTTGTGCGACACGGAGGGCACCATAGGACAGCACCAAAATAAAACATACAACTCATACCAATCTAGATCATCAATCAACCCAAAGACAAAAGATATCTACTCAAAACATCTTAGGATGGCAACACATCATTGGATCATAATATGTGGCATAAAGCACCATGTTCAAGTAGGGATTACAGCGGGGTGCAGGAGAGTGGACCGCGTAAAAGAGATGACGATGGTGATGAGGATGGTGATGTTGATGAAGACGATCACCGTGGCGATGATTCTCCTCCCGATGGCACTCTGGCGCCACCGGAAGAGAGGAGGAGAGGTTCCCCCCTTGTGCTTCCTCCTCCATGGCCTCCACCCTCTGGTCCTTGGCCTTCATGGTGATGATGGCCCCTCCGGGATACTCCTCCATGGCCACCGATGATAATTTCCCCCTCCGGCAGGGTGCCGGAGCGGGCCTAGATTGACTTCTCGTGGCTACAGAGGCTTGCGGCGGTGGAACTTCTGATCTAGGTTTCTTTCTGGAAGTTTGGGTATATATAGAAGAGTTTTGCGTTGATTTCACATCAGGGGTCTCGGGCTGTCCACGAGGCAGGCGCGCCCACCCTCGTGAGCAGCCCGGACTCTTCCGCCTGCTTCTGGTACTCCGTGGGCTTCTTCTGGTCCAAAAATGATCCCCGTCAAGTGGCACGTCAATTGGACTCCGTTTAGTTTTCCTTTTCTGCGACACTATAAAACAAGGAGAAAACAGAAATTGGCACTGGGCTCTAGGTTAATAGGTTAGTCCAAAAAATCATATAAAATATCATATAAAATTCATATAAAACACCCTAGAAGGATAGTATAATAGCATGAATACTTCATAAATTATAGATACGTTGGAGACGTATCAGGTTACGTTGATGCAAGTTTTAACACTGATCCAGATGACTCTAAGTCTCAGTCTGGATACATATTGAAAGTGGGAGCAATTAGCTAGAGTAGCTTCTTGCAGAGCATTGTTGACATACAAATTTGCCAAATAGATACGGATCTGAATATGGCAGACCCGTTGACTAAACTTCTCTCACAAGCAAAACATGATCACTCCTTAGTACTATGCGGGTGTTAATCACATGGAGATGTGAACTAAGATTACTGACTCTAGTAAACCCTTTGAGTGTTGGTCACATGGCGATGTGAACTATGGGTGTTAATCACATGCTGATGTGAACTATTGGTGTTAAATCACATGGCGATGTGAACTAGATTATTGACTCTAGTGCAAGTGGGAGACTGAAGGAAATATGCCCTAGAGGCAATAATAAAGTTATTATTTATTTCCTTATTTCCTGATAAATCTTTATTATTCATGCTAGAATTGTATTAACCGGAAACTTAGTACATGTGTGAATACATAGACAAAACAGAGTGTCACTAGTATGCCTCTACTTGACTAGCTAGTTGAATCAAAGATGGTTGAGTTTCCTAGCCATAGACATAAGTTCTCATTTGATTAACGGGATCACATCATTAGAGAATGATGTGATTGACTTGACCCATTCCGTTAGCTTAGCACTTGATCATTTAGTATGTTGCCATTGCTTTCTTCATGACTTATACATGTTCCTATGACTATGAGATTATGCAACTCCCGAATACCGGAGGAACACTTTGTGTGCTACCAAACGTCACAACGAATCGGGTGATTATAAAGGTTCTCTACAGGTGTCTCCGATGGTACTTTTTGAGTTGGCATAGATCGAGATTAGGATTTGTCACTCCGATTGTCGGAGAGGTATCTCTGGGCCCTCTCGGTAATGCACATCACTATAAGCCTTGCAAGCAATGTGACTAATGAGTTAGTTACGGGATGATTGTGACGCCCGGATAATTAAGCTACAGTAATTCCCTTCTAACGATGCCACATCATCATGATTACTTTTGTTAAACTCACGTTGGTTCGAAACCGGTTCAAATTTCAAATTCAAATCAAAGTCCAAAATTCAAATTGCCAAACATGAAAACTAAAATGTTCAAAGTGTGGCAAATAATACCTGGATATTTGTCATGTTGGAACCAACCTCATTTGGGTTCCCAAAATGCCCCTAGGATTTTATCTTGTGGTCCAACAATAATTAAATTGGCCTTTCCAATTTCTAAAAATGGTTAGCCAACTCCTTTTGACCCCAAACTTTTTATGCAACTTCACTTTGTTCCTATATATTTTTGTGCAAAGTGCCACATTTAACAAAAATAATTCAGTAGCTCTTTTAAATAGGAAACATAGGCAAATAAAAAAATAAGAAAAAGAAAAGAGGAGAGGCCCCCACCCCTCACTGGGCCACGGCCCGTAACCCCCAGTCCGACCCACACGGCCCCCTCACCCCCCTGCATAACCCCCCCCCCCCCCTCCACTCCCTCACCGTAGCCCGAAAATATCTCCCCACTCCCCACGCACTTCCCCCTCACTCCCCGATCCCTTCGGATCCGGGCTCGATCACCACCGCTTCGGCGCCTGTGGACGCCATCGCCGCCGACGCCTTGATGTCCGCCTTCGCTGCCGTTTACAAGACCGTCTGTCTCCGCCGACCACCCAGCGTTTCGATGTTGCTGTTGTCGGCACCGCTTCGGACAAGCAGTGCCGCCACCCGACGCCGACGCCCTCGACATCGCCACCCCGAGCCCACTGCCGCTCCCCTATGCTCCGCTGTGAGCACGCTCCCCTCTTCCCCCCTTCCCGCTCCTCTGCCTTGGCCTGCGCGCCCCGCGTCGCCGTTGCCTGTCGCCGCTCGCCGCCACCGTTCGTGCGCCACCGCGCTACCCACTGCTGTCGCTGATGTTATTCTGCTGCTACCCGCTGCGGCTTGTCGCTCCTTGACCTGCCAAGACTCGCTGCGTCCTCCGCCGCTGCCGCGCTGCTCTCGCCACTGCCTTCGCCGCTGGCGCCGCTGGCTCGGCCGGCTGCCACAAGCCAAAGCCTCGTGGCCTCCGCTACTGCCCAAGGCGCCGCACCATGGCACCGTGCGTGCCCACCCCACAAAGGCGTTAAATCTGAATACGCAGCCTGTTCGTCCGTCACATGCCTCTAGCATAGCAAACATGCAACTTTCCCCCTCCATTTCATCTGTCCGAAAAATGCAAACTTCGGGAAAACTTTCCCGGATGTTTTCCCCCTTCCACGGTACCGCGTAGCACCGCGGTAGAACACCTCTAGCACCGCTTATTGACTTGTCATGCATATGTTTGCTCTGTATTTACTGTTTCTTCCCCCTCTTCTCTCCGGTAGACCCCGAGACTACCGTTGATGCCGCTGTGATCGACTACGTCGACGACGATCCCTTCTTCTTGTCTGAGCAACCAGGCAAGCCCCCCCCCCCCTTGATCATCCCGATATCGCCCATTCCATTCTCTCATGCTTGCATTAGATTTTGCTACTGTATTTGATTGCTCCTATTCTGATGCATAGCCTGCTTTTGTACCTGTTGTTGTACCTTACCTGCTTATCCTAAACTGCTTAGTATAGGTTGGTTAGTGATCCATCAGTGACCCCCACTTGTCCTTGTTGCCCCTGCTTCATCATCGATGACTCGATCAACGTGATCGGCGACCAGAGCCCGACACCTCACATCACATCACGCCCCTTTTGTTGCTCGACTCTGCAGAGCTACTATCGAGTGTCGAGGGTGATCCCTCATAACGCACTCCTGATGATAATTCTGTAATGTAGCTATTAGGTCGTGGTCATCGAGGATGATTTCCTCTTTCACCATTCCCGATACGGCTCTGTCGTTCAACACCTCAAGTGTGAACCTCGAGGGTGGTCCCTCTTACGTTCACCTTGATGATTACATTGAGTGGAATCCACCCGGGGTGATTCCTCGGGTTTTCCGCTTGATGTCTGGACACACAGTTACCTTGACTTTACTGGAGACCGTTGTGAAAGTCGGGCGGGCCCGGAGAGCACCCGCAAGATGGTTACGAGGCACGACCGGGAAGTCAGGCAGCCCTCGAGTGGGTTGGGCTTGCCCTTGCCGTATTTCCTCGAGACGGGGCGACGGGGTCACATTATCGTGAGTCTCCGCTCGTTTACGCAAGCTAATAATACACTATGGTTTGGGTATTTGTTCTGAGTTGGCCTCTGGCCTTTACGCACTAACCACCATGCGAGAATAGTTATGGGCCTCGACGATGTAGTATCAGCCGAAGCTTTGTCAGACGTCCAGTTCAACATTGCGGCACGGTCAGATCGTCTTTGGCCATCCGAGGCGATCTTGGTATTCACCTCGGCATAGCGATCCGGAGTGCAACGGGCGATGGGCCCAGACCCCGGAGTGCTTAGGATGTAGACCGGCGTGGACCTCTCTGCTGAGCCTAGATAGGGCTACGCCGTGTTGATTTTCCGAGGCCGGGCATTGACCCAGAAAAGTGTGTCCGGCCAGAGTAATCAAGTGTGTTGGAAAACGTGGTGCACCCCTGCAGGGAAGTTATCTATTCGAATACCGTGTCCACGGTAATGGACGTTCAGACTTATATCTTGATCTAATACAACTAGAAATGGATACTTAAGTTATGTGGCTCCGAGATTGCTTTCTCGCAGGGGTCGAGGAGGGATCTCTGGGCATTTATTGCTACAACATGTTTGATAATTATAAACTGCTATTCTATACTCTTCTACATGCTGCAAGATGCTTGGAGCTGCTCGAAGATGCTAGTCTTCGATAGGCTAGGCCTTCCCCTCTATTCTGGCATTCTGCAGTTCAGTCCACAGATACAGCCCTTCCATTTGATATCAATGCATACTTAGTATAGATCGATGCTTGCAGTACTTTGGATGAGTACTCACGGTTGCTTTGCTTCCCCTTTTCCCCTTCTTTCTTCTTTTACGGTTGTTGCAACCAGATGGTGGATCCTCGGAGCCGAGATGCCACCACCGAGGGATACTACTACATGGAGGCCACGAAGACCGGGGAGTAGTTAGGAGGTCCCAGGCAGGAGGCCTTGCCTCTTCGATCGTTGCTTCTTTTGTGCTTGCCTTCTTAAGGCAGTCTTGTCTAACTTATGTCTATACTCAGATATTGTTGCTTCCGCTGACTCTTGTGTATCGAGCTTGTATTCGAGCCCTCGTGGCCCCTGGCTTGTAATATGAAGCTTGTATTATTTTATTTGTGTCTAGAGTTGTGTTGTGATATCTTCCCATGAGTCCCTGATCTTGATCGTGCACGTTTGCGTGTATGATTAGTGTACGGTTGAACCGGGGGCTTCACAATGATGCACTATGGAACGAGTAAAGAGACTTGCCGGTAACGAGATTGAGCTAGGTATTGAGATACCGACGATCGAATCTCGGGCAAGTAACATACCGATGACAAAGGGAACAAAGTATGTTGTTATGCAGTTTGACCGATAAAGATCTTCATAGAATATGTAGGAGCCAATATGAGCATCCAGGTTCCGCTATTGGTTATTGACCGGAGACGTGTCTCGGTCATGTCTACATAGTTCTTGAACCCGTAGGGTCCGCACGCTTAAAGTTCTGTGACAATCGGTATTATGAGTTTATGTGATTTGATGTACCGAAGGTAGTTTGGAGTCCCGCATGAGATCGGGGACATGACGAGGAGTCTCGAAATGGTCGAGATGTAAAGATCGATATATTGGATGACTATATTCGGACATCAGAAAAGGTTCCGAGTGATTCGGGTATTTTTCGGGGTACCGGGGAGTTACGATAATACGAGGAAGAAGTAATGGGCCTCATGGGCCAATTGGTGGAAGAGAGGAGGCAGGGCGCGCGGCCCCCCTATCTCAAACCTAATTGGACTAGGGGGCCGGCCCTATTTCCTCCTTTTCCTCCCTCTCCTTCCTTCTCCCTCTCCTCCTTCCTTTCCTCCTCCTAGTAGGAGTAGGAAAGGGAGTCTCATCTCTACTAGGAGGAGGACTCCTCCTCTGGCCAGCGCCCTCTGAGGGGCCGGCCTCCCCCTTGCTCCATTATATATGGGGGCAGGGGGCACCCTTGAACACAGAAGATCTCTTAGCCGTGTGCGGTGCCCCCCTCCATCATAATCCACCTAGGTCATATCATTGCAGTGCTTAGGCAAAGCCCTACGCGGTAGCTTCATCATCATCGTCATCACGCCGTCGTGCTGACGAAACTCTCCCTCGACACTCTGCTGGATCGTGAGTTCGTGGGACGTCACCGAGCTGAGCGATGTGCTGAGCAGCGGAGGTGCCGTGACGTTCAATCGAGGATCGATCGATCGTGAAGATGTACGACTACATCAACCACGTTGTCATAATGCTTCCGCTTAACGATCTACGAGGGTACGTGAACGACACTCTCCCCTCTTGTTGCTATGCATCACCATGATCTTGCGTGTGCGTAGGAATTTTTTTGAAATTACTACGTTCCCCAACACCTACTACTACATGGAGGCCAACGACGACCAGGAGTAGTTAGGAGGCTCCCAGGCAGGAGGCCTTGCCTTTTCGATCATTGTTCCTTTTGTGCTAGCCTTCTTAAGGTAAACGCGTCTAACTCATGTCTGTACTCAGATATTGCTGGTTCCGCTGACTCTTGTGTTTTCGAGCTTATGTATTCGAGCCCTCGAGGCCCCTGGCTTGTAATATAAAGCTTGCATTATTTTAATTTGTGTCTAGAGTTGTGTTGTGATATCTTCCCATGAGTCCTTGATCTTGATCGTACACATTTGTGTTTATGATTAGTGTACGATTGAATCGAGGGCGTCACAAGTTGGTATCAGAGCCGACTGCCTGTAGGTAGCCCCCTTTCCAACTCCTTGGCCGAAGTTGAGTCTAGTCACTGAAAAACTTTTACTAACATGGATGTGTGTCTTATGGGCCCATGTTGCCATTGAGTGGTATTAGGATCTTTTACTCCTCGTCTATACTCTGGGACTCTGATCTCTTTTCCATTCGAGTTAAACGAATTTACTAACTCTAACATTAGGATCCCGTGACCACATTCACCCCAAAGTTGGATAAGCCATAGTTATTCCTTAGAATAGTATTCTGAATAGTACAAACACTGTCGTATTGACTACTATGTGGTATCCATCGTACCTCTTTCATCATGCATGTTTCATCATGAATGATCATTTGTCTTTACAAATGCTCGATGCTGAACTACCCCTGTTACATGTTAGCAGGATTGTTAGACCCGCTGGTCGTGGCCATGGTGCCAACGATCCATCACCGCCCGAATTCTTGGCCAGAATGATACAACAGTTTGGGCTGAACCGCCAGTTCATGGAAGGAATGATGGCTCGGTTTCCTCGTCCGAATATGAATCAGCAGCCAGCCCTAGTAACTCTGCAGGACTTCATGTGCCTCAACCCGACCATCTACCACTGCTCAACTCAGCCCCTTGATGCTGATGACTGGATCCGCGACATCACGTATGAAATGGAATCTGCTAGTGTTGCCCCGCCAGCTATGTCACCTTCGCATCCTTCTTCCACAAGGGTCTCGCTTCTCAATGGTGGGACAGCCACAAGCGGACCCTACCTGCTGGAACGGTCATCACTTGGCCATATTTCCAAGATGCCTTCTGTGCTCGTTTTATTCCTCGGAGAATCATGGACAGGAAGAAGCGCGAGTTCCGCAACCTCACCCAAGGCAACAAGTCTGTAGATGCTTATCAGCGGGAATTCTTGGACTTGTCACGTTATGCTGAAGAAGACATTGCAACTGATGCTCGTAAGCAAGAGAAGTTTCGTGATGGACTTCACCCTGATATCAAGCTAGCACTACTCGTTCATGACTTTGTCGACTTCGCCACTTTGGTGAACAAGGCTATTCATGTTGAGGCGGTCTTGAGAACACCAGGATCCCTCGAGCACAGCCGTGACGCAGCTCATCTTGGGCCCGTCGGTATGAAGCGTCGGGTATGGATTCCCCACAACATGTATCGTCCAACTGCACCTGCACCAAGACAGTCCTATGCTGCACCTCGTCTGCCTCCTCCACCACAGAGTCAGCCTCTTCGAGCTGTACCACCCCAAGATCCTGCTCCCAATCCCAATGATGGTCTGTGCTTCAAGTGTGGCCTTCCAGGTCACCATTCCAGGAACTGCCCTTAGAATCAGAATCAGCTGGCTCTGCCTTCTAATGCGTGGTAACAATCAACCCCGCAACAACAATGCCCGACCTTATGGTCGTGGGCAGGCTAACAACATTGATCTGAATGAAGCTCAAGACCAGATTGCTACTGTGATGGGTACTCTTCTAGTTAATTCAGTACCAGCATCTGTTTTGTTTGATTGAGGAGCATCGCATTCATTCATGTCAGAAAATTTTGCATACGCACATGACATTCGATGCGAGCCCATTAACACTCCAACAGTGGTACGCACCCCTGCGGGCCGATGTCAAACTACCATGATTGGTCGCGACGTTCCTGTTGAGATTGAAGGGTTGGAATTCCTTGTTTCTCCCATTATTCTGGAGTCTTCCAATATTGACCTCATTCTGGGAATGGAATGTTTGAAAGCACATACTGCCTCTATCGTTTGCGCCACCAAAGTCGTTCATCTCCTACATCCTTCCGATGAGATAGTAAGCTACCATGCTCAGATTGTTCAAAATTCTGAAGCATGGCTTTATGTCTTGAATGCGTTGAACGCATCACCTCTTGAGGGAATTGAAAAGATTCCAGTTGTTCGCGACTTCCTAGATGTCTTTCTAGAAGAACTTCCAGGAATACCTCACCGAAATTTGTCGAGTTCGTCATCGACTTGAAACCAGGCACCATTCCTATCGCCAAACGACCCTACAAGATGCCACCTCATGAACTCCTTGAACTTAAGGAGGAAATCGACAAATCTCTTCGCAAGGGTTTCATTCATCCAAGCTCCTCTGCTTGGGGAGAACCTTCTCTCTTTGTTAAGAAGAAGGACGGAATGAACCGATTGGTCCAAGACTACCGTCCAATCAATCAAGCTACAATTCAGAACAAATATCCCCTTCCTCGGATCAATGATCTATACGGTCAACTAGCTGGTTCATCGATATTCTCTAAACTCGACTTAAGGTTGGGTTACCACCAGATCTGTGTTCGTGAAGACGATATTCCCAAGACAGCCTTCGTTACTCGATATGGTTCATATGAGTACACCGTCATGTCATTCGGTTTAACCAATGCTCCAGCTACTTTCTCTCGTCTGATAAACTACATATTCATGGATTATCTCGACAAGTTCATCGTAGTCTATCTGGATGATATCCTGGTATATTCGAAGAACAAAGAAGAACATGTTGAACATCTTCGACTTGTTCTAGAGAAGCTTCGAGAACATCAACTTTATGCCAAGTATTCCAAGTGCGAATTTTGGTTACGAAGTCACCTACCTTGGTCATGTCATCTCCAAGGATGGTATTGCCGTCAACCCAGGCGCCAGGCTATTCTTGATTTGGACCCCTCGAGGAAGGTATCAAGCAAGTCAGAAAATTTCTCAGACTAGCCAGTTATTGTCGCCGCTTTGTCAAGAACTTCTCCAAGATCGCCAAGCCACTGACCAATCTACTACACAAAGGCGTTAAGTTTGATTGGACTGACAAGCTGACATCTGCCCCAGTGCTTGCTCCCCCTGATTCTCACAAGGACTTCGTCATATATTGCGACGCTTCACGTCAAGGATTAGGTTGTGTTCTTATGCAAGAGCGTAGAGTGATTGCTTATGCCTCCCGTCAAGGGCGTCCTCGCGAAGAGAACTACCAGTTCATGACCTCGAGCTTGCCGCGGTTATCTATGCACTGAAGCTATGGCGACAGTACCTTCTCCGCAATCGTTGTGAAATCTTCACCGATCATCAAAGTCTGAAGTATCTGTTTACTCAGCCAGATCTGAGTCAGCAGCGATGGATGGAAGCCATTGCTGACTACAACTACGGTATATCCTATACCCCTAGTAAGGCTAATGTAATGGCCGATGCCCAAGGCCAAGTTGAGCGAGTCAATCAAATTCTTGAAGACATGCTTCGGGCTTGTGTTATTTCTTTTGGCAAGAAGTGGGAAGAATCTCTCCCTTATGCGGAGTTCTCTTATAACAACAAGTATCGAGTCAGCCTGAATATGGCACCCTTTGAAGTGCTCTATGGACGTAAGTGTCGAACCCCTCTGAATTGGTCAGAAACTGGGGAACAAATGCTCATTGGTCCAGACATTATTCAACAAGCTAAAGATCAGGTTCGCATTGTCCGGGATAATCTCAAGGCAGCCCAGTCCCGTCAGAAGAGCAACTATGACTGGAAACACTAGGGTTCAACTTATCAACCTGGTGAACAAGCTTATTTGCGTGTCACTCCTTTGAGAGGCACTCATTGGTTCGGAGTCAAGGGCAAGTTAGCTCCATGCTACATTGGTCCTTTCCGCATTCTCTCTCGTCCTAGACTGGTGGCTTATCAATTGGAGTTGCCACCTCAGTTCTCTCACGTCCATGAAGTCTTCCACGTGTCGCAACTTCGTCGATGCTTCAAGGATCCGGAATGTGAAGTGGATCCGGAATTGATTGAAGTTCAAGATGATCTCACATACAAAGAGCATCCGATCCGCATTCTTGAAGAAGCTAAACATCGAACCCACCAGAAGGTTACCAAGTTCCTCAAGGTGCAATGGTCGAATCATACTAAAGAGGAAGCCACTTGGGAACACGAAGATAACCTCCGGGCTGAATACCCCGACCTGTTCCCTTCTACCTCTTAATTCTCGGGACGAGAATTTCTTTTAGAGGAGGAGAGTTGTAACACCCCGGTGTAATGATGCTACAATAATCACTGGGGTTAAGTTAATCCTTTTGCTAAACAAGTGTTTGTTCATCATTGTCTCTTGTATCTTTCAAATTCTAGTTGAATTCATTTTCAAATTCTGAGTGAAATTGAAATTGCTCAAACATGAGAACTAAAATGTTCATCTTGTGGAAATTAATCACTGGTTAATATTGGTGGTGAACTAACATTTTTCCAAAATGTCTAAGATCCCTAAACTAGTTAAAATTGTGGCTAAAGCAATTAAATTAAATGCCTTTTTAATTTATAAAAATTGCAAGCTCACAATCTTTTGTGTAAAGGCTCAATAATTGTTTAAAATTGTTTTGGCCAGTGGCATATTTTTGCAAAGTCAATTGTGGCTAAAAGAAAAGGCAAAAGCTACTGAAAAAAACAAAAAAAGAAGAAAGAGAAGCCCCTTGCCTCCCTGGGCCTTAGCACATTGCACTGGCTGGCCCATCTTACCCCCCGGGTCGCCTTCCCTGTTTGACTGACCCCGTTGCTACAGGGGCACGGTCGCCCCGGACCGCCTCGCTGTCGACGACGAGGGAGGAGATAAGAGCGCCCCCTCCGACTCCTCGAGTCCTCCCCCACCTACCTCCACCCACTCCCAGATTCCCCTCGCCCTCTCCGCCTGCTCGTCACCTCTCCCCCTCGTTCCCCATCCACCTCTGAGCGCCATCGCCGCCGCGTCTTCGTCATCTTCGTGGCCACCGTGCCTTCGACGCGGCCTGGCCGTGCTCGTCGGCATCGCCGTGGACTGCCGCATCCTCCGGAGCCACTGGAGGGAGCCGGGGAGCTCTGCATCGCCAAACGCGTCGTCATCTTCCTCGGGTCGCCAGCGATCCCCTTCTTCCCCGGCGATGTTCTGCTGCTCCTAATCTCCCAAGGGCCATCTTGCGTGCCGCATGGTGAGCTCCTCCTCTCCTACTACCCTCCTTTTAGCCTCTTCATGCGCCATAGCTAGCTGCTGCCACGCACGAGCTCTGCTCAACCCGAACGAGCTCGTGGTCGTGGCCATGGCCCTTGTCACGCTCGCCTGAGGCCTCCGTCGTGCTCCTGGTGTTCCCATGAGCCCAACGCGCACGCGCGCGAGCCTTCCCGTGCCCCCTAGCACCGTGCTCATAGAGAACCCAAATGCGCTTCCGCCGTAGCTCGTCGCCGGCGTCTTTTCCGGCCTCCCCAGCTGCGGCTGATGCCACCATTCGATGCGGCGCATGACGCTCGTTCGAATGGACCCAACCACGCGCCGAACGGTGCCGCAGAACGCTTTTCTGACGAGGCCGAGTGCCCTCCGCTGCACTTTCGTGCTCGCCGGCGTTCATCCGCCGGCCGGCCGACGTGGCAAGGCCAGGCCCCACCTCTAGGTGGCTGACCGTGGGCCCCACGGGTCCCAGTTGATTGGGTTGACCCGGTCGGCTGGGCTGCCAAAGTGAGACTGACGTGTGGGCCCCACTTGTTTAAAACGTTTTAAAAACAAATAAATTTTCTAATTAAAATATGTTAATTAATTAGTAATTAGTTCATCACTAACACCGGGGGCCCACCCCTCTAATTAGCCTGTTAGTTTATTTAAATTATTGTTAGACTAACAGAGGATGACATGTGGGTCCCACTGGACCCACATGTTAGGTTTGGCCCTGGTCAGCGAGTCTGTTGACTGCTGATGTCATCCCCATAATCTTGTCGACGTCATAATGAATTTCTGTTAATTTGAATAATTCCAGAAATTACTTTAATCTTTAAAAATTCATAGAAATTAAACCGTAACTCGGATGAAAATGTTTTCTACATGAAAGTTGCTCAGAACGACGAGGCGAATCCGAATACGCGGTCCGTTTACCTGTTAGATGCCTCTAACTATCTGAACATGGAACTTTCCCCCTCCGGTCATCTGTTTGACACAGGTCCGGAACCGGGAAAACATTCCTGATTGAACTCCCCCTTCACCTTTATCGTGTAGCCATACATTAGGTCACACCCGACATAGCATATTGCCATGTTATACTTTGTGATGCTATGCTTTCTTTATATTTATTGTTTCTTCCCCCTCTTCTCTCCGGTAGACCCCGTTACCGATGTCGCCCATGTGATCGACTACGTCAACAACGACACTTCTTCCTTTTCAGGAAAGCCCCCCCCCCCTTTGATCATCCCAATATCGCCCATTCCATTCTCTCATGTTTGCATTAGGTTTTGCTACTGTAATTGTTTGCTCCTATTCTGATGCATAGCCTGCTTTTGTACCTGCTATTGTACCTTACATGTTTATCCTAAACTGCTTAGTATAGGTTGGTTAGTGATCCATCACTGACCCCCACCTTGTCCTTGTTGCCCCTGCTTCATCATCGAAGACCCGATCAACGGGATCGAAGACCAGGCCTCGGCACCGCACATCATTTTCCCCTTAGTTGCTCGACACTACTGGGTTACTATCGAGTGCCGAGGGTGAGACCTCATCAGCACTTCTGAGGTTAACCCTGAAGTGTAGCTATTCAGTCGTGGTCATCGAGGGTGATTCCGCCTTAACCACTTCCGATATGACTCTGTCGTGCAACCCCTCAAGTGTGAACCTCGAGGGTGGTTCCTCTTACGTTCACCTTGATGATTACATCGAGTGGAATCCATCGAGGGTGGTTCCTCAGGGTTCCCCTTGGCGTTAGACACAGTTACTATGGTTACTATGACTTTACACTGAACCATGTTACTAAAGACGGGTCGGCCCTGAGGGGTACCCGTGTGAGCTTAATTGCGAGTGATGTGGAGTCGGGTTAACCTGGAAGGTGCCCGCGAGATAATTACAAGGCGTGGCCGGGCATTCTTAGCCCTTGCCGCAAGTCCTCAAGATGGGGCGACGGGGTCACATCGATCGTGAGTCTCTGCTCACTACTGCGTGCTCCTAATCCACTACGATTTGGATATTTGATCCAAGGGGCCTCTGGCCTGATAGCACTAACCATCACGTGGGCATAGTATGGGAGTTCTGCGTCGTATGCATCAGACGAAGCTTAATAGACGTCATGCGACTGAGCGGCATGCGCCAGGTTGGACTGCGTAAGCACCCGCCTTTTAAGGAGGTAGCTAGGTCTGCTCACCGGCCGCGTACACAACATGCAGGAGTTCCTGGGGCGATGGCCCAAGACCCATGGGGTCATAGGTTTAGTCCGACGTGCTTGACCTCTCTATTAAGCCTAGGTCGGGTTGCGGTGTATTGTTTGGCCGAGGCCGGGCATGACCCAGTAAAGTGTGTCCGGCCGGAGTTAATCGAACGTGGTGGGTAAGTTGGTGCACCCCTGCAGGGAAGAAACATCTATTGATAGCCTGTCCTACGATAACGGACACTCGGAGTTGTATCCCGATCGATACAACTAGAACTGGATACTAAATGCTGAGGCATGAAATGGATATGTGGCTCCGGGAGTCGAGAAAGGATCCCGGGGCGTTGACAACAATATAAATATGACTTATGTTATACTACTCTACTCGCTCCTCTTCTTTGCCAAGGCGGTGGTTTCCAAAAGATGCTAGTCTTCGATAGGACTAGCTTCTCCCCTCTTATTACGGCATTCTGCGGTTAGTCCACAGATACTACCCCTTTCAACGACATCGATGCATAAGTAGTGTAGATCCTTGCTTGCGATTACTTTGGATGAGTACTCACGGTTGCTTTGCTACCCCTTTTCCCCCTTCTTTCTTCTTTACGGTTGTTGCAACGGATGGTGGAATCCGAGGGCGGATGCCACAAGCGACTACTACAACCCCGAGGGTGGCTACTTCTACGTAGAGGCCGACGACGACCAGGAGTAGTTAGGAGGCTCCCAGGCAGGAGGCCTTGCCTTTTCGATTGTTGTTGCTTTTGTGCTAGCCTTCTTAAGGCAAACTTGTCTAACTCATGCCTGTACTCAGATATTGCTGCTTCCGCTGACTCTTGTGTTTTCGAGCTTATGTATTCGAGACCTCTGGCTTGCAATATAAAGCTTGAATTATTTTAATTTGTTTTTTGACTATAATATTATTTTAATTTGGTCTAGAGTTGTGTTGTGATATCTTCTCATGAGTCCTTGATCTTGATCGTACACATTTGCGTGTATGATTAGTGTATGATTGAATCGAGAGAGTCACACCACCAAGCCTCCCGCGCTGATCCGCCCGTCCACCGACCTCCCCCTGCTCGATTCGGGTGGGCGAGCGAAGTTAAATGTCTTGTGGTGTCGAGGATAATAGTTTTTAGCTCCGCATGATGGTGAGTTGAGGAGGTTCTATTTAGTTTTTGATCTTTCGTGAGTGATTCCTGTATGGAATTGGTGGATCCTTGTGAAAATTCGTACATATATCAATGCTCTGCGTTCTACTTGTTGCTGTCGCTTTAGTCCTTTCATTCTTTTATCCTTAAACATGAGTTGCTGCGGTGAATTAGCAGCTCATTGGTGGATCCATGAATCGGCGGTGATGAATTAGCAATTTAGTGGTAGGTCAAACACTGGTTAAATTTCCTTTTGCTAAGAAGACCTCACATGCTTGAGGTCGAGGTTAATTTCCTGTCTTCGAAATTATGATATAAGGATTTTATGCTGGTGTTTAAGTCGGCCTGACCTCTTCTTATTTTTTGTGTTTTTAACCTATATGTGTGCAATTGCAGAATTTGCCATGACATCACATATATATGCAGGATTTGATGCGACAAGGGCCATTTGTTTGTGTAATTAGAGTTGTTACCGCAAGAGGTACAAATCAAGGACCAAGGAGGGACGAGTGCGGATTTGATCTAAGTTGGGTTACTTTCTACGAATAGATGGTGTGATTGCTTTGCCATTTCATTTAATTAATAGAAAATTGATGAGGCAATTGGAAGAATCGAGCAGCAATTTTACAACAGATTTGTGCCATTGATTCAGTCATCTCTGTCACTAGCAAGTTTCATAAGAAAGAGTGTGGCGTTGCAGAGGCGTGAGTGAAAAAGTTTGTTTGGGAGACAGTTATAATTGCAAGTCCCTCAATATAGAGCAGATCCAGGTAAAAGATGTAGGTGGTGTGCGGATTGAACTCTAGATCGGGAACCTGCAGTACTAGATGGACGATAACTATGCTTACAATTTTTGATCGAGAACTGTGAGGTATGTGCATGTCCCTCTTCCACCCATATCAACATGTAATTTTGTCAGAAGCTAATTTAGTGCAGCAAGAACATCATGTTTTAGACACGGACTACAGATCGATGTACTTTGTCCGTCTTTCCTTCACCAAAGCATGCATTGTGAGATCATGATTACTACCAGGTACAACATTGCAATTTATTTTCCAGAATGTTCCTTGAACACACTCCAAAGTTCCCAACCATCAGCAATTATAGTCTCCTCAATTCAGATGCATAGGAATGCAACTTTTATCCGAGAATGTGCAACAAAAGCATGTTGTTTGTATCTATTGACCATTGAAATCCAAAGACCAATGCATGGAAAAGTAGCCGGTGAACCCTAAGTTATTTATTGAGAAATTAAACCACATATTTGACTACTTATTGATCTCCGAGCTCTATAATATTATCCTTAATCTGTTTTTTGTCAAGACAGAGGATGAGAAAGAAATAGTATCCAGGACCGTGTACTATACTAACATTGTAATTATGGGTCCGTGCCACCTATTTCTATTTTCAAGTTGTTCTTTTAGGAACAAATGATTACACATGAAGTAATGGTATCCATGACTATGTACTATACTAACATTAGTAATTATGGCTCCATGCTAGGTATTTATATTTTGAAGCAATTCCGTCAGGAACATATGATCACACACTATCTTTTGATAAATCCTTTTTACCTAGCTTCTCGATTTCTATTATCGAAGCAGTTATCTGTTCTTATAGGAAACATCTATAAACAACCGTTATTCGCTATTGTGCTCTTCCATGTCGCGTCGCTGACAAGAAGATGGAGGGTTTTAGTGGTTGTCGCGGAGGAGAAGAAGGGTAACCACCAAGCAGGAGAGAGGGAGGAAAGGTGTGCCCTTTCGCTGGAAGCCAGGCAACCCGCGCCATCACCGAGGAGAGCGAGGAGGGGCTAGATTACACCGCCATAGAGGTGAGCTGTGAGGCTCAAGGCGTCCTGCATAGGAGGTGGGAGAAGCCGCCACCGCACCACGTGATTCTGCTTGAAACTCCTCGGAGCTTGCACCAGGCTCAAGCGTGAGTCCACTTCTCTTCATATTCAGGCTGCAACATTTTCTTAATTTTAAGTTTGGCTGAAGATGCTCTTACTCGTACACTAGATCTACTGTACAAATTGCTTTAGATGTACTGCTTGACTGCTTCTCTTTATTTTAATCATTTTCTTTGGCAGCTCTAAATTTTTAGTTTGGCTCATTGTCTTTCTCCGGTGTACAAATGCTTTCAATTTTTAGTTTGGCTCGTTGTCTCTTCAGAAATCTGAAGAAAACTATACTGTGCAAGGATGGCAATATTATTTGCTGCTTCTCATCAATTGTTCGGTTCATTCCTTGCATAAAACTCTAGCTTTTGTTTCTGCTCATGTCTATGCAATGCAAGTATACATGATAGCTTTTCTGCAATGTTGTTTTATTCAGTAAGTGTTCTTTTTCAGTGGTTGTGCCTTAGACATCTGTGCCCTTGGGTTGTTTTCACTTAGACGAATGACAATTAATGTCCAGGCGCATGTTACAACGTGACTTGGCATGGCAAGCACTAGATCCCAGTTCATGTCTTAGCGCTCTTTTCTTGATGGTGCCATGAGCAATGACCACAACAACCATTGGATACCACACGTTGTCCTTCCCCTCCCATCCCATGACCTGCAGTAGAATATGTGGGTTGGTACCAACTAAATGATTAAAATGTCATTGTTGATGATAAATGCATCACTTACAATAAGGCTTCATCATTGATGATAAATGTCTCACTTTTCATAGCAATTGGTGTTGCGAAGCATGAACATTGTGCCAATATGCCCATCTGGAAAGCATGTAAGTGGCGACACGAATGGGGTGGACTTGAGCCATGCTTATTGGACTCTCGTTGTAATGCACGGGCATGATTTGCTAGTACTATAACAATTCTTTGTGGAATAAGTTCATTCTTATCATTAGGAACAACAGTTATACCTCCTTTCTTAGGGACACAATTAACAGGACTTACCCATCTACTATCAGCTATAGCATAGATTATACCTGCTTCTAGAAGTTTTAATATTTCCGTTCTTACCACTTCTTTCATCTTCGGATTTAACCGATGTTGGTGATCAACAACGGGTTTAGCATCAGGTTCCATCTTAATTTTGTGCTGACATAGAGTGGGACTAATGCCCTTTAAATCATCAAGAGTATATCCAATAGCAGCTCGGTGCTTCCTTAGAACGTTCAAGAATATTTCTTCTTCATGTTCTGAAAGGTTAGCACTAAAAATAACAGGATATATTTTCTTTTCATCAAGATAAGCATATTTCAAAGTGTCTGGCAACTGTTTAATTCAAACATAGGATCACCTTTAGATGGAGGAGGACATCCTAGAGTTTTAATAGGCAAATTTTTTTAAACAAAGGACGTTGTTCAAAGAAAACCTTATCTGTTGGGGATATAACTATTTGTGTAAGCCGCCCAGGAGGGGCCGGGTTACATAAAGAGATTCACCAGAAAGAAGCCCAAGTCCAAGCATGAAGATGGCGGTTCAGTAAAGGGCCTAAGGCCCACAGGCGACTTAAGGCCCGTTGTAGTAAACCGCCATAATGGCATGACTTGTATCATAAGGTAGACTTAACTAGTCACCGAGCGGACATTGTTTATAAGCCGTAGGGACTCAGAGGGCTGTATGCCAACCCGTGTATATAAGGGGACGACCTGTTGGCGACAAGAAAGAAACAACCAATCGAGAACCGCATAGCGTATCTCGCTCCACAGTCATCGAAACCTCAAGCAATACCAACCCAACTAGACGTAGGCTTTACCTTCACCATAAGGGGCCGAACTAGTATAAAACCTCTCGTGTCCTTTGTCCCGATAACCCCTTTAAGCTTCTTAGTTGCGATGGCTCCACGACTAAGTCCTTGCAAGAGGACATCTGCCGTGACAATTCCACGACAGTTGGCGCCCACCGTGGGGCCAGCGCATGGTGGATTCGAGTTCTTGAAGGGCAACTTCGAAGGGCTCAAGGGATACGTGATGGGCGGATGACCAAGAGTCGTCGCGGCAAGATCTACATCGACAACGAAAATTTGGGGCCCCGAGGCCGACTCAATTGAGTATGGGTACCAGTCCCTTTGGCGTAATCCACGTCTTCATCGGGCCGGATTGGTGAGCCGGGCCCGAGTCGGACAAATTGCAGACCGACCTCGTTGAGACGGCTCGGCATGCGAAACCCGCCCGGGTTCAACCTGTCATGAAGCGTGCCTTTGTGGGTTGTGTTCACAGAGAGGCACTTTCTGAAGGATCTAAAGATGGCGAAGAGACGGTCGTCCCATCGGATGACGATTCGTCCTCCGGTTCAATGATTCTCTCAGACGAGGTCCAAGAGGGCATGCTTGGGGATGTTCGACAACTCTAGCATTCCAGATTTCTATGACCCGCCAAAGCTGGCAGGAGTCTTCATGGCGGTACTCAACCCGGCCAAAACTCGGCCATGTGGCAATAACGTCCGGGTCGGAGCGGCCGGCGAGGAGGCCTCAGGCCCGCCCGGCTCAGTCTTGATAATCTTATGGACAAGTTGACGGCCTGTTAACCACCACGGTTATTCCTGCAAATCCAGATGAGCATAACGCGGAGGTGGCAAAGGTGCGTGAGGAGATAGCCACGGCCAAGGAGGCCTTGGTGGTCGAGGACACCAAAGCTAGGCATGAGCGGGCGGCTTTGGATGCACGCGGCGACTCCATCGAGGCTTTCCAAATTAATATGAGTCCGAATCGCCCAATGAGGTGATGAGAAGGAGACATCAGAAGACCCAGTCCCGTCTGCCTCCGGTTTACGATCCTCGGTATCTTTTCACGACACCCGGAGCTGGTCCTAGCCATCCGCCTGAAGCCAATCAGTTTATGACACCCGGAGCTGGAGGGCCGGCTCAGCCTCGAGAGATGGCACCTCCTCACGGGAGTATGGCCCCGCCCCGATACATACCGACACCACCGGGCCACTTCTACAACCCCATGGAGAACTTGATAGCAGCATCGGCGCGTCTGGCGGCTCTTCCAGTGGACGGTGATGACCCGACGACGATGGAACCCGGAGAGTCAGGGATCTTCTTCAGACGGCCTTGGCACAGCAGGAAACCTATTTTTACAGCAGGGACATGATTCATTCAACTCCTCAGCCTTGGCTAGCACCTCGTCCAAACCGGAGTCCGAAATTCTGGCAGGCACATGGAGTCAGAAGCTTTATCAAGCAATGCCCAGCGTCGTAACCAACCCGGAAGCTATAACCCGGTACAGGACCGATTGCGTCAGGAGGATGAACGGGAGGCTCAATTAGCGGCTCAGCAGACAGCATATGAAGGTCTCCCAGAGTATCCAACGACTTCTGTTGGAGCAGGAGTGGCCACTAGAACCGGTGGTGTCCCTTGTCTGGTGCCAGCTCTACGGGATGTGCGTCTGCCCAAGGATTTCAAGGGACCTCGAAAGGTGCCGAATTACACGGCCGACTTACAGCCAGGGGCATGGATTGAAAGTTACGAGATGGCCTCGAGTTATTGGAGGTCGATGATGCGACAATGGCTAAGTATTTCACCATGATGTTAGATGGAACGGCCCGATCTTGGTTGAAAAGTTTGCCTCCCAATTCCATCGGTTCATGGGCGAGCTAAAGGCCCGATTTATCCAGTAACTTCAAGGACACTTGCAAGCAATCTATGTCAATTGTGGACTTGACCAATTGTAGCGAGGAGGAGGGTGAGTCCACAACTCATTGGGTGCGCCGGGTCAAGGAAATAATACACTCATCCGATAAGATGGATGCCGGCTCTTGGTACTTATGCTCCATCGTAATTGTCGCTTTGAGTCTTGAAGGTAAGTCGGGCGCCTTTGAGCGTGATTGCAATGACATGGAATGCTGATGGCAGCCTTGGTTAAATATGCCGATTCTGATACTACCAATGATCCCGCGTCTGAGGAGGAAAAGACAGGGAAAGGAAAGAGGAACGGCAATGGAAAGGGTCAGCAGCAGCACCCAGTAAGTCAAGGAGGCAACAAGCGTAAACCGGAGGGTAACTCGGAGTTTGTGGCCAATGCTAATGCCCAAGGTAATAACAAGAAGCGTAAGGGGAGACCACCCCCTCGATCTGGTGGCTCAGGTCCGTCTCTTGAGCAGCTTCTGAATGAGCCTTGTCCAAGACACGGTACTTGGGAAAATCCTGCCACCCACTTGTGGAAGGACTGCGCGATCATGAAGGCTTTCAAGAATTCCAACATGTTTGATGGCAATCACGGATCGGGCGGCGGTTCAGGAGCAGGTGGTTTCCATGGCCTGGGTGACGGCTCAAGTTCCGCTTCAGGAGGTCAAGGTGGCTATAATCAGCAGCCTGGTCAAGGAGGAAAAGAAGAAGAGTCAGGATATCGAACCATCCAAAACAAATTTGAGCGGTGGGCAATACCATGTGTTTACCACTAACTTGTGCAAACGTGACCGGAAGGTTCATAAGAGGGCTGTGAATTGGTTGAGTAAGCGGTTCCCGTTATTTGAGGTGGTCGAGCAGCCTATCATTTGGAGCAGAGAAGATCACCCTCTCGGGTTGATAACCCGGTCGATTAACCTTAGTGGTGGCCCCTCAGGTTGGTGGATATAAATTCACTAAGGTGCTCATGGACGGAGGAAGCAGCATCAATATTCTCTATTATGAGACCTTTTGCCGCATGGGGTTGACTGATAAGGACTTGAGGACGTCCAACACTGTTTTTTATGGGGTGGTACCTGGTAAGTCGGCATATCCAGTTGGAAAGATCGAGCTGGAATTAGCTTTTGGAGACGAATATGATTCCAGGGCTGAGAAGCTGACGTTTGAGGTAGTCAAAATCAGGAGCCCATATCACGCTCTGTTTGGACGGCCGGCTTATGCCAAGTTTATGGCACTAGTGTTATGTTTATCTGCAGCTCAATATGCCGGGTTACAAGGGCACCGCCATCGCATGCATGGGAGTCGAAAGGTAGCCTTGGAGTGCGAGGAAGGCGATGCGACTTATGCTTTGAATCTGTTTGTCTTTGAAGAGGAGCTGAAGTTTTATCAAACTAATGTTGACCGGCGGATATGACCTCTTTGAAGAAGCCAACCACGAGCAAGACTCGGCGTTGAAATTTAAGTCGACCACCGAGACAAAAATGGTCGACTTCACTCGTGCGACTCTTCCAAGCGATTCAAAGATCGCACCAATTTGGATCCCAAATAGGAAAGCGCGCTCATCGAGTTCATCCGTGAGAACCGGGACATCTTTGCATGGAAATATTCTGACATGCCGGGTGTCCCGAGAGAACTTGCTGAGCACACTCTTAATATTGATCCAAAGTATAAGCCGGTCATGCAGTTTCTCCGGCGATTCAATGAGGAAAGGTGAAAGGCTATAGGGGAGGAGGTCGCTCGGCTCTTAGCGGCCGGGTTCATCATGGAAGTCTTTCACCCGGAGTGGTTGGCTAACCCGGTGCTCGTGCTCAAGAAGAACGGCACCTGGCGGATGTGTGTGGATTACACGGACTTAAATAAAGCTTGTCCGGTTGATCCTTTGCTCTACCCGCATTGATCAAATCATCGATGCTCTGATGGAGTTGCGGCGTTTGAGTTTTTGGATGCTTACTCTGGTTATCATCGAGATCAAGATGGCGATTAAGGACCAGGAGAAGACGGCTTTCATTACTTCGTTTGCAGCCTTACGCTATGTATCTATCTTGTTTGGGCTCAAGAGTGCCCAGCGACTTATCGGCGGTGTGTCTGAATTGTCTCCACAATCAGATTAGGCGCAATGTTCATGCTTACGTGGATGACATTGTGGTGAAGTCCGCAGAGAAGGACACCTTGATATCCGACTTAAAGGAAACATTTGATAGTCTCCGGTCTACAAGATGATGCTTAACCCGGACAAGTGTGTATTTGGTGTACTGCAGCAAACTTTTGGGATTTCGATCTCAAGCAGGGCATTGAAGCTAACCCGGAGAAGATCAAGGCGATTACCTCTCTGGCTAAACCGGTGTGCATCAATGATGTTCAATGATCAAGGGTCGCGTTCTTTGCTAAGCCGATTCATAAGCCGGCTAGGTGAGAAGGCTCTACCATCAGACGGATGATGAAGAAAAGCAGACACTTTTATGCAGGTGAAATGCCGATGCTGCCTTTTAAGATTTAAAGAGACAGTTGTCCGAGTCGCCGTTCTCGCGGCTCCCATTGATAAAGAGCCGTTCTTTGTTGTATGTTGTCGCTAACTCACGCTACCGTTAGTGTGGCCATTGTGGTGGAGCGTAAGGAGATCGGCAATGAGCATCCGGTTCAACGGCCGGTTTATTACATCGATGAGGTGCTCATCGAATCCAAGCAAAGGTATCCGCATTGGCGTAAACTTGTTTATGGGGTGTTCATGGCGAGCGGAAGCTAAAGCAAGATTTCTGGGTCATCCTATAAGCGTGGTAAGTTCAGCCCCCTTGGGAGACATCATCGAGCAGGGGAAGCCACAGGCGAGTTGCCAAGTGGGCCATCGAGCTTGGGCCTCACGGTTTGAAGTATATGCCACGTCTGACTATCAAGTCTCAAGCCCTAGTAGACTTTATCAATGATTGGGCGGAGTTGCGAGCACCGGAGGTAGCCGGATAACACATATTGGACTATTGATTCGATGGGTCCAGGTTGTTGGAAGGCTCGAAATTTGGAGTCGTTTAACTTCCCCGAGGCGACAAATTTTGTTATGTGCTCCGGCTTATGTTTCCCTGTACTAACAATGCAGCTGAATATGAGGCTTTACTCCATGGCCTCCGGATGGCCAAAGAGATGAATTTGAGCCGGGTAAGATGCTTGGGTGATTCAGACCTCGTCGCTCAACAGGTGTCAGGCACGTGGGACTCCAAGGATCCCCTTATGGCGGCTTATCGTCGTGAAGTTGATGCGGTGGCAGGGCACTTCAAAGGTTATCAAGTAGAGCACATTGATCGAAGGAAGAATGAGGCGGTGATGCTTTAAGCCGGCCGGGTCTCAACGTAAGCCGGTGCCGCCTAATACCTTTCTTGACGTTTTGCATAACCCTTACGTGAGTGCCTACAGAGGAAGAGCTTGCGATGCACCGGAGGCGCAGCTAGTGGCGGCTCTCCACGCCATCCCAGCATTGGACAGTCCCATATTTGGCCTATATGACGGGGAGAGTTGCACGAGGGCGAGACCTTGGCAAGACAAGTCATCAGCGGTCCAAATCCATGACAATTGTTCATGGCGAGTTGCATCACCGCGTCATCAGGGCGTTCCAACGTTGTGTATCACCTACGGAGGGTCGGGAGATACTTCGTGAGATTCATGAGGAGATTGCGGTCATCATGCCGGTTCAAAATCTCCGGTAGCCAAGGCTTTTCGTCATGGTTTTTATTGGTCGACGGCTCATGCCGATGCGGAGGATCCGGTCGACAAATGTGACGGATGTCAAAAATTCTCACGACGAAGCTCATGTGCCGCTCAAGAATTGAGGATGATTCCAATTACTTGGCCGTTTGCGATGGGGGCTTGATATGGTTGGACCTTTCAAAAGGTCTAAGGATAAGAAGACACACCTGTTGGTGGCAGTGGATAAATTCACCAAGTGGGTTGAAGCAGAGCCGGTCAGTGAGTGTGATGCAGCCACGGCAATTCAGTTCATGAAAAAGGTGATCTTTCATTTTGGCTTTCCACACAGCATTATAACTGATAATGGTACAAATCTCTCCAAGGGTGCCATGGAAGAGTTCTGTCAACAAGAGCACATCCGGCTTGATGTTTGTTGTTGCTCACCCCGATCTAATGGTCAAGCGAAGAGCTAATCAAGAGATCTTGAAAGGTATCAAACCCGGCTCTTAGTTCCCTTACGGTGAACTCCGGGTTGTTGGGTGGAGGAGTTACCCTACTGCTATGGAGCATCAACACAACGCCTAACAGGTCCACCGTTATACACCTTTCTTCATGGTGTACGGAGCAGAGGCGGTTCTGCCAAGTGATATCCGGCATGATTCACCCCGGGTGGCGGCTTACGTTGAGGCTGATAATGAAAAAGCTCGTCAGGATGCACTTGACTTGTTGGATGAGGAGCGAGACTTGGCAATAGCCCGCTCGGCGATTTATCAGCAAGACTGCAAGGCCATTATCACAAATTACCGGGTTAGAAGCAGAACTTTTTCAGGAAGGCGATTTAGTGCTCCGGCTTATCCAGGATCAATCTGATATGCACAAGTTGTCCCCTCCATGGGAAGGACCCTTTGTGGCCAGCAAGAATCTCAACAACGGGTCATATTACCTCATCGATGTTCGAGAGCACAAAGACTCACGTAAGTCAGAGGAAGAGACCCGCCGGCCGTGGAACATAGCGCATCTCCGGCCCTACTATACTTAAGCCACCGCTCTTAGAGTATATTTGTTTTCTTTTTTAGCAATGTATATATTATATAAAGCAATAAGCGTGACCTCTTTTCTTTCCATCCTACAAGGTTTATGTATCTTCTTTACTGTGTGGTGGAAACAACCAACAGTGGGCGGACCATATCTGAATCCTGCTTTTCCTTTGGTCCGGCTTATGATCATATCTGAATCTAGCCATGGTCAATTGGGGGCTTCCTGTTCAAACATAGGTCGTATTCGAACCAAAGAGAACATAGCTGTCGGTACCCAATTGATCAGCATACTGCCAAACCCACTTGGGGGCTTCTTGATCATATTTGAATCATAGCTTAACCCCTTTGGGTCTGACATGGATCGTGTTCGAATCAGCGTCATTAAACAACTCTAATGGTTACTTGGGGGCTTCCTGTTCAAACATAGGTCGTATTCGAACCAAAGAGAACATAGCTGTCGATACCCACTTGATCGGCATCGCCAAAGCCATTGGGGCTATATGATCGTATCTGAATCTTAGCTTAACCCTTTGGAACGGTTCTACTGATCGTATTCGAATCAGAGGCCTTTGAAAATTAGGTTTACTTTATTCTATAAGGGTAAATAATATGAAGGGCCAGGTAAACATTATATGTGCCAATTTTCAGAAGTTAAGCTTAATTGTCTGCTTTTTGGGATCACATAAGCCGGTAATGTACGCTTCAATAAGATAGCAGGTATATTATTATGGTCATGATCATAAACCGGCTGTTTTTATGATGTTTTGGTTCATCCTCCGGGTTAACATTATTCTATATGACCCCGGATGTGGTAAGACGCCAAAGGAATTTTTTGTTTTTTATACACAGGGTAACGCAAAAAGCTTTTGGATGTCAAGGAGCAATTCATATAAGCCAGCAGTATACAATGATAGCGGCTTGTGACATTGTTAAGCACCACAAACATGCGCGAAGGCATGACAGAGTTAAGGAGTTTTTTCTACCCTATTACAAGACTCCCAGTCTGAATAATGAAGCATCATTTTTCAAAGACTTAGTGCCAAAGGGTTACTCCTTTGGTGGACTTGAAGACTCCGGGTTATCATTCTCCGCCTCTTTGTCTGCTGTTTTGTCCTGGAAGGTTGATGAGGTCCAGTCAATGCCGCTTAAGGCTTAAAATTCAGCTTCATCATCTATTAAACTAGCCGGGTCAACTTCAGGAACAAAGGTATGCTTACGAGTTGGAGGGATCGGGCTGACGTCATCATAATGCGGAGTTGGAATCCTCCGGTTCTCGTTGTCATAACCGGTGATACTGTAAGATCAATATCATTGCCGATGATGGTGGCCACAAGACGCACGACTCTCACACGTGCGGTGAAGTGCGATTCATTGAATACGGAGCCGTCCTCCTTCAAGCTAGGATATCCAAGAGCAACATCGGCTAGGTCTAGCTCGAACCAACGCTTTGGCCGGCTTAAAGGCGGCTATGGCCCGGCTCTACGGATGCTGCCTTAGCTCCTGAATCCGTTGAGGTAACATGGCAAGCCGTTTGAGCACATCCTGCGGGAGATAAGGAGTATCATTTGATAAAGCCACAACGGCCAAAGCACGTTGTGACCCGGTATAATCGTTCTACTAGAGTGTACACCGCCTTAAGCTTGATCAGCATATTCTCGCTTGTGTTTCGCCTCGGGGCCGCGTTTATACATATACGTCAATAGGAGATAATATCTGAAATAGTCATCAAAGAAACCATGGTGATGTTCACGGTTACACATAGTAACTTACCAAAGATTCTTTGAGACCATTTGAGATATCTCGGTGCTTTAAGCCGAAACATTTCGGCGATTGCTTGACAAGAGCTTCATTGTCTCGGCCCGGTCACAAGTGAAGTTTTTTCATCTGAAGTTTTCTTCTTCGCCGCGTCAAAATCCTTCTTCAACTTTTCTTTCTCGAGACGCTTAATGCGAATTTGGAGTTGGCTTTTTGAATCTCAAGTTCTTGGGCCGCCAGCCGGGTCTTCAGGTCAGCAATCTCCAATTCAAATTGACTGGTGGAGACCTGCATTGACGCCGGGTTATAATTAAGGTTATGATTATGCATATTAAAGTCTCAAGCACTTTACAGGTAAAGATACTTGACACTTGGGGGCTAATGTATGCTGAAGAAAATCTTACTTTATAATGCCAGATTATGCATATTAAAGTCTCAAGTACTTTACAAGTAAAGATACTTGACACTTGGGGGCTAATGTGTATCGCACATTTTAAGTTGCTATATTATGGCTGGGTTAAATATCATTTCTTGTAAACCGGATGAATTAACAGTAAGCAGGTATCTAAGTCTACGGCATATTTACTTATAAGCAGTAGACTTGGGGGCTGGTCTGAGAAGTAAGATTTAGGAGAAATAATATAAGTTATACCTCAGATTTATGTTGTATCTGTTTCACCATGTCAATTTCAGTGTCGCTGTTATGCACTTGATTCGAGATAGCTCGAGACTATATCGCCAATGCTTAAGTGAGCACAATCAGCGATGTCCTGTTTGGTCTTCCGGTGTTTGACAAGTTCTTCCTTGGCGGTACATCCGCAAGGACGATGAGGCCGCCTGTGTTCAACATCTTGGCTCTTCAAGATTTCAACTTCCGGCTCATTTGTCTTGGCCGGGCTAGGAATTCTGGATTATCTGAGCTGTTAAAAGTGTCTTCGCGGGCAGGTCGAAGATGGCGTTGGAATTTCATAGGGCTCGGGAGGAGGTTGATGAGTAGAAGCGTCGAGGCGGTATAAGCTCCGGCTCAGTTGCTACCGGGTCTTCGATCGGCTTATTCTTTTTTGCTCTCTTACTGGGCTTCACCTGCACACTGTGGACAAAACAAAGGGATGAGTACAAAATATGAGTACAGCAAAGCATGAGGGTAACAAAGGTACGTTACCCAGGGGCAGTCTTGAAGGCCGGCATGTTGGATTGCATGGACTCACCGGAGGAAGGAGAGGTATCCTGATAATTGGAATCAGACGAATTGAGAGGTTGACGAATGAAACCCACCAAAAGGATAAGCATGTAACGTAAAGGCGGAGATGACCTCGATCGGCGCTTCACGCTCACGTCGGGTAAGCCGGAAGAGAGCTCTGCGTCCTTACTGGTCCGGGTTTGCCTCCGTTTTTCAAGCTGCTGTTGCTTCAAAAGAAATTGAGGATCTTGATAAGCTAGAGGATGTGAAAATCTTACTTTCCGGGTCACCCGTCGGGTTTTGTGCGTTGGCAAAGGCTCTGAGTCGGAGGAGATTATAGTTACCTCTTCACCAGGAGCTTGGTTGTTCCCAGTGTCCTCCTGAAAGGCGGAAATATCAATAAAATAGTAACAAGGGAGTTAAGAGAGTAAGGAATTACCTCTTCCTCAAATGCGAAGAAGAGTCATCCAATTTGAGCAAGTCTGAGGCGCTGGGTTTCTTCTTCTTTGAAGTTCCGATCTTGGCGGCTTTCTTTTCGGTTTTCTTGGCTGCCCTGGCTTGTTGGGCAGCCTCGTGGTCATATTTGACCTTCCAGAAATTATCACCAGCCTGTGGAAAAAGATAAAGAGTTATAAGTACAAAGAAGGTAAACAAGTTAAGGAATATTTTTTAAGATTGATAACTTATCATAGGGCCGGATTCTTTTTGCAAAAGGGAGTAAACCAAGGCATTCTTTGATAACAGATGCCCTCCTTTAGCAATGATCGGGTTGTAGCATCCGCCACATCGTCACAGTAAGTCATCGAGGCTATGACGCATTGGGTCGCTATTCTACTTTGTATAAGTACACATTAAGCGAGCGGCGGCTTAATGGGAGTATCCGCCAAGTAACCTGCACTCGGACCAGTCGATGCCATTTAAACCATTCCCCAAAAGGGCTTTGATCTTCTTGATGGTGGGATTAAGAGGCAGACGTTCAACAGTGGTTAGTTTATCCGCCAGTGGATGGTTGGACTCAAGGCGCAGGGTGCGAAAGCCGGGAAGAGGCTTCTCGTCAGCCGGAGAAGTATCCTGACAATAGTACCATGTCTGATTCCAATTTTTTGGTGACTCGACATTTCAAAGATAAGGAAACAGGCGGTCTCTTCATCGCTGGATCGAGATATCGCCAAGTTCAAGACTAGGCCCGTTGGCACGTTCATTCTGCTGGTTCAAGTAAAAAAGTTCTCTGAACAAAAGTAGACTTGGCTCCTCTCCCAAGTACACCTCGCAGAAGACTTGAAAATTGCAAAGATTTGACACGGAATTGGGTCCAATGTCTTGAGGTCTAAGATCAAAGAAATTCAGAACCTCTCTGAAGAACTTTGACCCGGGAGGAGCAAATCCCCGGCTCATGTGATCCGTGAAAACTATCACCTCCCCTTCTTTGGGTTGAGTCTTCTCTTCAGATGGGTCAGGAACGCGATAAGACATGACCTCCTTTTTTAGCAGATGGTCAGACTTCACAAACTCAGCCAGTTTTCTCTTAGTGACTGTGGATGGGACCCGATTGCGGTGTTCTGGAGCTTTGGTCGACTTAGGCGCCATGACAACAGTTGGCCTATTACAAAATAAGAAGTTCCGGTTTAAATTTTAACCCGAGAGAAAATATCCAAATTACCGAAGGTAGCGGCTTAGAGGGGCCTAATGACATAAGGATAACTGGGCAACACTATTTAAGCCGCTACAAGCATTAACAACTTGATTCAAAAGTTTTAAAGACACGAGAAGGTGCCAAGGTTCACCAGATCCGTGGTATGCATTTAAACCGGATACAGGATGCTTATGTTAAAAGGCATTTAACAGAAGGAGTTTTTCGGGTGATAAAAACAGGTTTCATAATCTTCTGCTATGATTTGAGATCAAAGGTCTGTTTTGATAAGAAAGTTTTCTAGACCTAAAAACCGGTGCAGATGTGTTCATAGGCTCGAATAAGGCTTTCATACAGAGAAAGGGATCTGTTTTGTATCCAAGACAAGTGCGAAAACAACTACCGCGGCTGTTTTATATCATTCTCAGATTGGAAGAGGTATCTAGGAGAAAAACTAACAAGGAGATGGCTCCAATGGTAATGAACTCCGACGAACTCGAGGAAGCTCTAATGCAGATCTAAGCAAGGAAGGGAAGGGAACTTACGGATCTGGAGGAGCTGCGGAGGTTCGCCGATGTTTTCTGATCCGATTCAGGTTGATGCGGCGGCCTGGGTCGGTGAAGACAAGAAGCTTGACAGTGGTGGCGGCGGAGCTCGAGAGGAGGCAAGAGGAAGAAGACGAATGGAAGGGTGAAAATGAAACCTAGGTCGCGCCTATTTATAAGGAGAGGATAACTGAGACGACGCGGGAAACGAGGAGATAAGAATTATTATCCAGCGACCCCGACGCCTCGATTTCCGGAACAGTCAATAAAGACAGAGATCCGTTGGGCGATACGGTGGAATAAAAAGGAAAGATGACGTCATGACGGGTTAACACGGATCCAGAGAATGACGTCACGACGGGTTAAAGAAAGTCTTTTTACGCAGTCAGAAGACTAAAGATTTATGTTTCAAGGTATTTTAAGATTGACATGAACATGTTCAAATCAATCTGGGGCCTAATGTTGGGAATATAACTATTTGTGTAAGCCGCCCAGGAGGGGCCGGGTTACGTAAAGAGATTCACCAGAAAGAAGCCCAAGTCTAAGCATGAAGATGACGGTTCAATAAAGGGCCTAAGGCCCACGGGCGACTTAAGGCCCATTGTAGTAAACCGCCATAATGGCATGACTTGTATCATAAGGTAGACTTAACTAGTCACCGAGCCGGACATTGTTTATAAGCCGGCCGGACTTCAGAGGGCCCACAGGCGTCAACCCGTGTATATAAGGGGCGACACATTGGCGGCTTAAAGGGCAAGAAACAACCAATCGAGAACCGCATAGCGTATCTCGCTCCCCGGTCATCGAAACCTCAAGCAATACCAACCCAACTAGGCGTAGGCTTTACCTTCACCGTAAGGGGCCGAACTAGTATAAAACCTCTCGTGTCCTTTGTCCCGATAACCCCTTTAAGCTTCCTAGTTGCGATGGCTCCACGACTAAGTCCTTGCAAGAGGACATCTGCCGTGACAATTCCACGACATTATCTATTTCATTCCTTTCATGCATATGTAAATCATTTTCATGGTCTAGCAAATATTGTTCTAAAGGATCAGTAGGTGGTACAACAATAGAAGCAAGACCAATTAATTCATCCTTACTAGGCAATTCTTTTTCATGAAGATTTATACTAAACTTGGAAAAATTAAACTCATGAGACTCATCACCAAAACTAACACTGACAGTTTGTTTCTTACAATCTATTCTAGCATTAACGGTGTTCAAGAAAGGTCTACCAAATATAATGAGACAGAAGTCATCTTGTGGGGAACCAAGAACAAGAAAATCAGCAGGGTATTTTATTTTCTCACACAAGACTTCAACATCTCTAACAATCCCAATAGGTGATATGGTGTCTCTATTAGCAAGTTTAATAGTAACATTTATGTCTTCTATCTTTGCGGGTGCTATGTCATTCATAATTTCTTGATATAAGGAATAAGGAATAGCACTCACACTAGCACCTATGTCACATAAACCATGATAACAGTGATCTCCTATTTTAATTGAGATGACGGGCATGCCAACAACAGGTCTATGTTTATCCTTTTTATCAGGTTTGACAATTCTAGCAGCTTCTTCACAGAAGTAAATAACATGCCCATCCATATCTTCTTCCAAGAGATCTTTAACCATAGCAATGCTAGGTTCTACTTTAATTTGTTCATCATGTTTAGGTGTTCTAATATAGCTTTTGTTAACCACAGTTGAAACTTTAGCATGTTCCTTAATCCTAACAGGGAAAGGTGGTTTCTCAATATAAGCAGAAGGAACAACTGGATCAACATTATAATGTATAGTTTCTTCTTTAGCTGGTATCGGTTCTTTAATTTCTTCTTTAATAGGTGGGTGATATTTAAACAACTTCTCTTTAGGGAGTTCAACATGAGTAGGAAATGATTCATAAAAGGAGGCTACTATCTCAGAGTCAAGTCCATATTTAGTGCTAAGCTTTTGAAAAGCATCGGTATCCATAAAAGATTCAACACAATCATACTTAAGTTTAATACCTGACTCTTTACCTTCGTCGAGTTCCCAATCTTCAGAGTTGCGTTTAATTCTTTCCAAAAGATCCCACCGGAATTCAATAGTCTTCTTCATAAAAGAACCAAAGACAAGAAGTATCAAGCATGGTTTGATCATTACGAGAAAGCCGAGCATAAAAATTCTGAATAATAATTTCTCTTGAGAGCTCATGATTGGGGCATCAATATAACATTGACTTAAGCCTCCCCCAAGCTAGAGCGATACTTTCTCCTTCACGAGGCCAAAAATTATATATATAATTCCGATCACGATGAACTAGATGCATAGGATAATTTTTTTTGATGGAACTCCAATTTCAAAAGATTCCAATTTCATGATCTAATATCATCACATAGCTTATACAATGCCAATGCTTTTCCCTTCAAATATAAAGGGAAAACCTTTTTCATAACTTCATCTCCGGGTAAACCTGCAAGCTTAAACAATCCACATATTTGTTCCACATATATCAAGTGCATATCAGGATGTTCGGTTCCATCTCCTGCATAAGGATTAGCTAGCAGTTGTTCTATCATACCCGAAGGAATTTTATATTCAATATTTTCAGTAGGTGCAGTAGGTTGAGGGGTAGCTAATTATGGTTCCGTTCGAGGTGAAGATACCCCGAACAAACCCCTCGAAGAATTGTTTTCTGTAGTAACAAGTGACAATAAATTTCAACACACTATATAAATGTTTCCTTACCAAATCCCACTTACAAAAGGCGCTTCACTCCCCGGCAACGGCGCCAGAAAATAGCCTTGATGACCCACAGGTATAGGGGATCAATTGTAGCTCTTTTCGATAAGTAAGAGTGTCGAACCCAACGAGGAGCAGAAGGAAATGACAAGTACTTTTCAGTAAGGTAATGTCTGCAAGTGCTGAAATTGTAAGTAGCGGAGTAGTTTGATTGCAAGATAATTTGTAACGAGCAAGTAACGGTAGTAGTAACAAAAGTGCAGCAAGGTAGCCTAATCCTTTTGAGGCGAAGGACAGGCCAAAACGGTCTCTTATGATAAGCAAAGTGTTCTTGAGGGTACACGGGAATTTCATCTAGTCACTTTCATCATGTTGGTTTAATTCGTGTTCGCTACTTTGATAATTTGATATGTGGATGAACCGATGCTTAGGTGCCTTTCTTACTTGAACAAACCTCCTATTTATGATTAACCCTCCCGCAAGCATCTGCAACTACGAGAAAAGTATTAAGAATAAATTCTAACCATAGCATTAAACTTTTGGATCCAATCGGTCCCTTATGGGATAGCGCATAAACTGGGATTTAAGCTTCTGTCATTCTCGCAACCCATCATCTAATTGCTACTCCACAATGCATTCCCTTAGGCCCAAATATGGTGAAGTGTCATGTAGTCGACGTTCATATGACACCGCTAAGAGAATCAGAACATACATACTATCAAAATATCAAACACATATCAAATTCACATGATTACTTGCAACATGATATCTCCCGTGACCTCAAGAACAAAAGTAAGTACTCACAAATAATAATCATGTTCATGATCAGAGGAGTTACTATTTAAAATTATTAAGCGTGCATTTACATTATTATAAAATCTTAAACGACAAAAGTGTGTTGGAATAAAAAAATGCCTAAAACATAAATTGACATATTGAAGCCTATTAATTTTTTGACCCTGTAGCGAAAAATCCCATTAATGATAATGACAAATTTCTACATGGCTAAAATAACCCGGGACATATCCCATTATCGATTTGAGCCCAATTTGGGACCTCCCGCGATCCGCATTCCGCAAAGATTACCCATCCAAGGGACGGTCCAGATCTATCGCGGGAGGAACGAAACCATCCCAATGGAAACCCTAGCAACTATTTTCTCTCAATTTTTCCGGATCAAACCAGACAGAGGCGGCGTCGAGGTCTATTGGCTTGCCGGCGACCACGCGCGTGGAACTTGATCTACTACAGAGCAACACGAGGACCGCAACGACTTGTGACAGTCACCGAAGTGATGCTCAAGCACCCGCACCGTCTTGCATGACCGCGGGCCTCTGCGCCATGGTAGGGTTGGTGGCAAGCGACTAAATGGAGAGTTCCATGTCGAGGTGTGAGGCAGTGCAGTGCGGCGGCCGCATCGACGATGAGCTAACACTGACGACAACGCGTGGCATGGAGGCTACCAAGGTATGATGTTCCCATGTCGAATTTTAGTTTAGGAAGATTTGCTTTCTTGTGTGAATGTAAAAATGCACTTTAGCTGCAAAATAGGGAACTAAATCATCGTGACCGGTTCATGAGAAATACCAGGAAGTTAAGTTATTTTTGGAAGCATGTAAAATTCTGAACTGTTGTAAATATATTGCCATGACTTATTGGCTTACCAAACAGAATGTTGATTACCCATGCGATTGATATGCATCATTTGTCTTATCAATTTGATTCGAGGAAAACTGGACGAGGTAAAAGAAAACCCAGATGTGTGGTGGGTTGAGTATTTTGTTGGCGTGGGAAGAGGATAGTTTCTTTTTTAGCTGTGGGAACAGGATAGTTGGATGAAAGATAAAACAAACGACAAAACATTAAGTTTTTCCTAAGTAGGAGAAGAAAAAGAGAAGGACATATGTATTTTAATTTTACATTTAATAATTTCGTTGCTATAAATTTCCACAACAATGTGTGTGGTAGCAATGCGGGGGAGACTGGTACAAGATCTCGCATTAAAGATCACGAGATCAAGCACAAAAATTCATATTTAGACTTTCGAAAAATTCTGAAACTATTTGACAACATATCCATGGGGTGTGTCTACAACTCCAAAAAAGATCAGCTCAAAACTCAATGTACAGGTGGAGATGCAAAAAAGAGAAATTTGAATGTGAATAGTGACAGATTTGGGTGAATAGTATTTTGATGCTATTCACATCTGATTTTGCCTTTTCTGTTCTATTAGTATAGGTCGAATTAGGAGCTGAATTTTTTTAGATTGTATTGTACATCAAACATTGATATGTGTCTACAATTCTTTTTGAATGTTCAAACATATTTTGTACTCTATTTTCAAAAAAAATAACCTCACCTAATATGAGATCCTCCATATGCTAAGGGCCTGTTTGGTTTTAATAAGTCACCTGACTTATAAGTCAGGTGATTTAAAATCACTGACTTATAAGCTATGCTTGTTTGATTGTTACCTGATTTATAAGTCACCTGATCACACCTTTCCACCTTGTCTTTTTATATAAAGGTGATGGGACCCACGTAAAAGGAGGTGACTTATAAGTTTTAAGTTGGGGTGAAGCAACTTATGACTTACAAGTTGGGTCTGTTTGATAAAATAAATCATTTTTTTTATTTTTCGACTTATAAATTGGTGACTATTTAGAACCAAACAGGCCTAAGGCAATGCTGTCTACACGTTCTGTGCGGCGTCATATGACGGTTTCCGTCCTGAGCGTTGTCTTATCTAACCGTCAGTACCTCGATCGACGGCCACTATATACGCGCAGCCTCGCTGGCCCATCGTGATCTTGTCGACTAGGCGTGGTCGCACGCTCTGTTCGGGCCCGACCCAGCGCTGAAGCGAAGAGCTCCGATCCCACCCCACGCGGGCCGCCGCCGCCGACTCGTCGCCGGCGGTATTGCCCGGCCACCTACCCCGAAGCGCCCCCTCTCCTCCTCGCCGTCCCGCAGCGGTGGCCTCGATTTCCTCCCAAAACCGTTGTCGCGGGAGCTTAAGCTGAGGCGGAAACCCTAGCCGCGTCGATGGCGGGGGAGCTGGGGCAGCAGACGGTGGAGCTGGGGTCCGTGGTGCGGCGGGCGGCGGAGGAGTCGTACCTGGCGCTGCGGGAGCTCGTGGAGAAGTCGCAGGCCGAGTCCGACTGGAAGGGCGCATATGGCGGGCGGCAGCGGTCGGACTCCGAGAAGAAGATTGACCTCCTCAAATTCATCGCCCGCACCCGCCAGCGCATGCTCCGCCTCCATGTGCTCGCCAAGTGGTGTCAGCAGGTCGGTGTTGATTGAGATTAGGCCGTTTTCTGCTTGCCCTAGACAGTACCGTCATTGCCACAGTAGTGTAGTGAAATGCGGTCAATTAAATAGGTATAAACTTCTGAATTTAGGGGCTGTTTCGTCGGTATCCTCACATTGCTACCATAGTTGGGGCAAATTGGCACTTCATTTGGTCGGCTATTTCTTCTTGCTTTATTCGTCCAGCAACCTCAGTCTATTCTGCGAAAATAGGTTTGTTGGTTCTTTTCGTTGGGTTCAAGTTCAAATAGGAGCAAGTCCATTTACCAAATCAAGATGTAACTTCTGGCACACATATTAACTCTAGCCCCTAGTTTAGAATATCCATGTTGTCAAGCTCAAATTCATTCTTCGCTACGAGAGGGAGAAATAGAAATTACTTACAGACAATAGATTAAAACTGAATAGTCAAAATAAAAGCTCATGTAGTACTATTCACAACAAACTTCTGTTTTTGTTGTGCCCTTAGACAATTGACTTCGAACATGAAATCATTAAGTTTGATTGAACAGCCCATACATCCCATCCTGAAATCTCTGCAATTTTTTATCAGTATCATCCTAAACTAAAGTGGGGTTTTCATCGTTCTACCTATTGGTTGGTACTAGACCATGAAATCGTTGTCTTGGAAACTTTGTGTTGCACTTCTTTTCTTCTTTACTTCTAATTTTTGTATTTGAGATGGTTACTTGTAATCTATGCAGGTTCCCTTGGTTCAGTACTGTCAGCAACTTGGATCAACCCTTTCTAGCCATGAAACATGCTTCACCCAAACAGCCGACTCACTGTTCTTCATGCATGAGGGGTTGCAGCAAGCAAGAGCTCCTACATTTGATGTTCCTTCTGCTTTAGAGGTTATGCTTACAGGCAGTTATCAGAGGTTACCAAGATGTATAGAAGATATAGGGAGCCAAAATAAACTTTCTCCAGATGAAGAAAAACATGCTTTGCAGAAGTTGGACACCAGTGTGCGCTACAAAGTACTTGTGACTCCAAGACCCAAAGAAGTATCTAGCATTTCAGTAACTGATGGGATAGCTGTTTTTCGTGTGGATGGAGAATTTAAAGTTCTTCTTACGTTAGGTTACCGTGGTAACCTAGATTTATGGAGGATACTGCACATGGAGTTGCTTGTTGGTGAGAAGAATGGCCCTATTAAGCTGGGAGAAATTAGGAGATTTGCTCTTGGTGATGATATAGAAAGAAGAATGGCAGTTTCTGAGAATCCCTTTTCTGTGCTGTATGCTATACTTCACGAGTTAAGCATTTCACTTGCTATGGACACTATCATTAGGCAGGCTAATGTTCTTCGACACGGAAGGTGGAAGGAAGCAATAAGTTCTGAACGTATCTCAGACAGCACCGCAGGTCAAACTGGAAATGCTGCTGTAATGCAGCTTGGTCAAGATGGGGAATTTGATTCAAGTGGTTTTAGGTTACCTGTGTTGAAATTGAATTACTGGTTGGATGGAAAAAACAGTGGCCCAGCAGAATCTGATTTATCCCCATTTATCAAAATTGAGGCAGGGCAAGACATGCAGATAAAATGCCAGCATAGCTCATTTATACTTGATCCTTTGACAGATAAAGAAGCTAATCTTTCTCTTGATCTGTCCTGCATTGATGTTGAGAAACTCATTTTAAAAGCAATTGCTTGCAATAGGCACACACGTCTTCTTGACATTCAGAGACAATTGTGCAAAAATGTGCAAATTTCTCAGTCACCCAAAGATGTTATCCTGAAGCGGGACATTGGCGTAGCAAAGGCACCACATAAGGTAATGATATAAACCATTATGTTTATGTACCTTTGTGTTTTCTGTGACACATGATACTATACTGAATGTTATTATGTTATAATACCACACCACCACCACCACCACCACCACCACCAACAACAACAACAAAGTGTTTAAAGCAAACAAGTTGGGCTAGGTTGAGTTGAAGCCCATAAGATCTCGAAACCTAGTCATGGTTCTGGCACGTGGATAGCTAATTTCCACACACCCCTGTCCATGGCTAGTTCATTGGTGATATTCCAGCCCTTCAGGTCTCTCTTTATGGACTCCTCTCATGTTAAGTTTGGTCAACTCATTATCAGCAGACATTATCCTTTGGCTATGCACCGGCGCTTCTGGAGGTCTGCGTTGTATATGCCCAAACCATCTCAGACAATGTTGGACAAACTTCTCTTCAATTGGTGCTACCCCAACTTTATCATGTATATCATCATTTCAGATCTGATCCTTTTTTGTGGGGCCACATATCCATCTCAGCATGAACATCTCTGCTACACCTAACTATTGGACATGTCGCCTTTTAGTTGTCCAACATTCTGCGCCATATAACATTGCAGGTCGAATCATAGTCCTATAGAGCCTGCCTTTTAGCTTTTGTGTCAGTCTCTTGTCACAGATGACGCCAGAAGCTTGGCGCTACTTCATCCATCCGGCTTTGATTCGATGGCCCACATCTTCATGAATATCACCATCCTTCTGCAGCATTGATCCTAAATACCAGGTGTCCGTCTGAGGCACCACCTACCCATCAAAATTAACCTCCGCGTGCCTAGTAGTATTGAAACCACACCTCACATACTCAGTTTTAGTCGACCAAGCCTAAAACTTTTTGATTCTAAAGTCTGTCTCCACAACTCTAACATTCTATTAACCCCCGTCCTACTATGGTTTGACTAGCACCACATCGTCCGCAAAGAGCATACACCAGTGGATATCTCCTTGTATATCCCTTGTGACCTCATCTATCACCAATGCAAAAAGATAAGGGCTCAAAGTTGATCCTTGGTACAGGCTTATTTTAATTGGAAAGCCATCATCGTCGCCATCACTTGTTCGAATACTTGTCACAACATTATCATATCATACATGTCCTTGATGAGGGTAATATTCTTTGTTGCGACTTTATGTTTCTCCAAGGCCCACCACGTGACATTCCATGGTATCTTATCATAGGCCTTCTCCAAGCCAATGAACACCATATGCAGGTCTTTTTGCTCCCCGTATCTCTCTATAAGTTGTCGTACCAACTACCAAGAAAATAGCTTCCAGGGTCGACCTCCCGGGCATGAAACCAAACTGACTTTTGGTCACACTTGCCATTCTTCTTGATCAATGCTCAATGACTCTATCCCATAGCTTCACTGTATGGCTCATCAGCTTAATTCCATGGTAATTAGTACAACCTTGGACATCCCCCTTATTCTTGAAGACTGCTACTAATATATACACCGCCTCCATTCTTTGGGCATCTTGTCTGGACGAAAAATGAGGTTAAAATGCTTAGTTAGCCATACTATCGCTATATCTCCAAGGCATCTCCACACCGAATGGGGATACAATCAAGGCCCTTGGCCTTGCCTCCTTTCATCCTTTTAATGTCTCCTCGACCTCCGACTCTTAGATTCTTCAGACAAAATGTTCGTTGGTGTCATCAAAGGAGTCATCCATCTCAATGGCCGAGCCCTTATTCTCTCCATCGAACAGTTTTTTGAAGTACTCTCGCTATCTATTCTTGATCTCCTCGCCCTTCATCGGACGTCAATCTGCTCCATCCTTAATGCATTTGTCTTGGTTGACATCCCATGTCTTCCTCTCTCGAATCTTGGCCATCTTATAGATGTCTCTTTCGCCTTCCCTCGTGTTTAAACGCTGGTAGAGGTTCTCATACGCCGACCCCTCGCTTCACTCATAGCTCGCTTTCCAGTCTTCTTTGCCACTTTGTACTTCTCAATGTTGTTTGCACTCCTATCCAGGCGTAGGCGTGCAAATAATCGTTCTTCTCATTAATAGCCTTACGAAATAATCCAGGTGTAGCCTTGGAAATAATCCGTGTAGGCGTCTGAAATAATCCAGTGAAGGCGTCCAAATTATCCGGTGTAGGCGTCAAATAATCGTTCTTCTCATTAATAGCCTTGAAAATTGTCGTTCCACCACTAAGGGCCAATTCATTTGAGGCTTATGGCTGGCTGTGGAAATAAGCTCAAGCTGCCCTCCCGACTTATTCTAGAAGCCCAACCTAAAATTTTATTTTAGAAGCCTACTAGTTAACACTTAATTAATAGACTCCTAAAATAAAAAGTTAGATTGGGATTATAGAATAAGATGGGAGGGAGCAATAATTTCCACACCAGCTATTAGCCCTAAAAGAATCGGCCCCAAGTATCTGTAGCTTCTCTTCTACTTCCCCTGGTCACCCCAAACTCCTCTAAAGCCACCTTCCGTACGTAAATCGCCATCTGCATCCACATATTGTTTGCATCACCTCCTTCCTCCCAAGAGCCCTCCCTAATAACCCTCTCCTTGAAAGCCTAAGGTGCCTCCCTTGAGCTTCCACCACTTTGTTCTCGCGACTTTTGACGTGATTATCACAATGGACACGTATCCGGAAGCTGAAGTCAGCCATCACAAGCTTATGTTGAGGGACAACACTCTATCCAAGTATGCCTGTCTTATCTTCTTGAGAGGACGAAATCAATCTGGCTAGAGTGTTGACCACTACTAAAAGTCACTAGATGGAATTCTCTCTTTTTAAAGAGGGTGTTAGCTACGATCATGTTGTAGGCTAAAGCAAAGATCAAGACATTCTCTCCTTGATTTCTGCTGCTATAACCAAAGCCCCCATGTTACCCCTTCAAAACCTGTGTTAGATGTACCCACGTGACCATTGAGATCTCCTATGAAGAGCTTCTCCCCAATAGGTACACTCCTAACCAAGTCCTCCAGGCCTTCCCAGAACTCCCTCTTGGTACTCTCATTGTGGCCTACTTGCGGGGCATACGTGGTGATAATATTAAGTAAGTCCCCAAATGACCAGCTTGACTAGGATAATCCACCCCCCTTGCCTCTTGACGTCTATCACTCCATACTTGAGGCTCTTGACGTCTATCACTCCATACTTGAGGCTCTTGTAGATCAAGATGCCCACTCCATTTTGTTTGCAGTTGCCCCGTGTACCACAGCTTGAAGCTGGTATCCTCTACCTCCTTCGCCCGTCCCTTCCATTTGGTTTCCTGGAATAGGATATCAACACCTCTCCTCATCTTACCAACTAACTCCTATAACTTACCCGTCAGGGACCCTATGTTCCAGCTGATTCTACTTGGCTCGGCTAGCTTCCTTACTCTTTGCACTCGTCGAGTCAAATGCAAAAACCCTTGCTCACTTTTCACTACACCCAGGCGTCAATGTAGCACGCCATTAAGGATGCGACGACCTGATCCTTGCTCACTTATAACCATATCCAGATCAAGATATGGCGCGCCACCATGGGGGTGACGACCTGGCCCATGCTCATTTAAGACCACACCCGGGTTTCCTTGTACCATTTGTGAAAAATAGAGCTTCCCTAAGCTCAGGTAGTACAGTCCCATTATTAAACAATATTATGTGTATTTCCAAAGCTTTACTTACTATAAGAATGTATTGGTTCTTTGCTGACATTTATAGTGCCTAATATGCTGATAAGTGCAGAAGACAGAGAAAGCGAGCTTTGCAGATTTTTGTGGAAATGAAGTGCTTCAGGTGCGAGCATATGGTCAAGCATATATTGGTCTTGGAGTAAATATCAGGTTTGTCAGCACTACCCGTGTTGTTATGAATTAACTTATTGGATATAGACCTAGTGACTAGTGTTCAACTTCACCCCCTCTTGCTTAGAAAATTATCTTTTCACTTGTAATTCCACAACCCATTAGGTTCTTTGTTTGCCTCATTTTTTAGCTTGTAGGTTCACACTGTTATACCTACAATATTGCTGAGATCACATTGTTCATCTGTCACGGTTGTGGGCATCCACCACGAGGCACACAAAAACTATCAAGCCAGGCACACGATAATTTTATTAAGATCAGCATTAGTTGTGTTTACTTGCTGTAGAGTAAGACAGGGTTAGTTTCCTTTTGTTAGAATAGGCTGTAGGACTGGCTCCATTTTACAAAAGGGGGCAGGCATCATTTTCATTCAGCAACAACAGTAACAAAAAAACCCTTAGTACCAAGCAAGTGCCAGTGCCTGTCCTCAATCTTCCGACTCGTACCGATCCATGCATATGTTTGATGTATCATGGTAGACAGTCTAATCAAGTTTTGGACGGTTATAGCATTGATTGCATTTCTACTGCTGATCGCCCTGCAACCACAGCGTTTTTCTTAGTGGTAGGACTGATCCTAGAAAGTTAAACTGGTCGGTGATGGCTTGATTATTTTTCGTTTTTCACTTGTTTCCCTAGATCCATGTGTTCACTTCCCCACACATAGACAAGTGCTACGAAATTGTTGTTCAAGTAAGTTTTGTGCTATGCTTCACTCAAGAATCAAAAGCTACTGCTTCTGAGAATTTTTTGATGGATATCGCCCTTCAGTGCCGGAATCTATTATAGCCATACTGTCTTAGCTTGAGGCATGATCAGATGACGGCTAGATATTTATGCTTATGCCTTGTGATGTATTCCAGCCTGGTCTTTTTCAGTTTCATAGTACTGCAACTCATTTCTCTCTTTAATAGGAGTGGTCGTTTCATCCTACAATCACCAAAGAATATCTTACCTCCTTCCGCTCTGCTGGATTGGGAAGAAGCTCTAAACAAAGGCAGTAACACAGCGACTGAGGTTTTCTCAAGCTTAAGGACTAGGAGCATCCTCCATCTGCTTGTATCTACTGGAAGTTTTTTGGCCTCAAGGTTGTCAACTGTCCTAATAATATCGTGATGTCTTTATTTCTGAATTTTATTAGCAGGTGCAGTATTATAATCCCTCTATATCTAAGAGAACATTACTGTGGGATGCGTGCAGTTGCACTTTTGCCACTTTAACCAACTATATTATATATTACTAGAAATAACTAGATTGGGCCATGTGAAAATATCAGAATCTTAAGTTGATTTGTCATGAAAATACTTAAATAATACTCCCTCCGTTCCAAAATAATAAGGTGTATTAGTTTTTTCGAAAGTCAAACATGTGCGCATGTTTGACCAAGTTAATAGAAAAAAAATACCAATATCTACAGTACCAAATTTGTATCATTAGACCCATCATGAAAAGTACTCCCTCCGTAAACTAATATAAGAGCATTTAGATCATTAAAGTAGTGTTCTAAACGCTCTTATATTAGTTTACGGAGGAAGTATTTTCATATTTTATTTATTTTGTATTGTAAATGTCAATATTTTATTCTAAAATCTTGGTCAAACATACACAAACTTGCATGAAAATCGATACACCTTATATTCTGGAACGGAGGGAGTATGTATCATATGTGGGGCTGGGGTACATTCTATAATTATGTATTCGTAGAGTTCACAAAAGAAACGACTTTGTATGGAATATCAATTGGGTACATTCGATGTTTTCTGGTTCAAGCATATTCCTCTGGTCCCACAGATTTCCACTTCTCCCCATTCCCTCTCGCAGGATTAGTTTTATCTCTTATGTTATATAGAAAAACATGTGTGTAATGTGCACTAAATGATAAATGTGTGCACATAATTACTACTCCCTCCATTCCCTTTTGTAGTGCGCATAGATTTTTTGCTCATATTCCGAAATGTAGTGCGTGCATGCTGGTTTTGACAAGTTACCCCTTGCATGGAAACCAGGGACACACTGCAGTGCTTGCACATGGGTGTGGGCAGAACGTGCATGCAGGGTCATTTTGGTACAAAGTACAGCTCCAGCTCATTGCATTGGTATAAGAGCTGGCAACTATGCGCACTATAAATTGAAACAGAGGGAGTACAATATACCACCTCCCTTCCAGTTTTAAGGCCTGCGTGTATTTTTAGGTCGCTAATTTTATCAATGTAATACAAGTTATATGCCACAAAAAGTATTATCATAAAATTTGTAGTCGAATGAGTTTCTAATGGTGTACTTTTTGTGATATATAACCCATATTAAGTTGATCAAATTAACGATCTAGAGATACGCACAGGCCTTACAAACCAGAAGGGGGGTAGTTTATCTTTGCTGTGCTGTTAATGTTGTAGACTCGGGATACCATGCTCAGTCAGTAAGCAGGAAGAAAGTGGACTCCAGTCTGGCAGCATCTGGAAGGAAAGAGTAGTAGCATATTAGCAAGGTCTAGGGAGTTTGGCGTTGCCCATTTCCTGAAGAAAATAGAAGTATTATTTACTTCTCGTTGCCCTCTTGTACTGACACATGCGGCCAGGGTTCTCCAGCCCTTGCCACATCTTCCTGCGATGGTGCCTTAAGCGCCCACCTTTCAATCTATCCAGCTCCTCCCACCAGCTGTTTTCTGTTCAGCAACTCGTGATTTTGTATTAGAAATGTTTGAGGCCGAGAACAATTCGTGTGGTTTTGTATTAGACATCGTAGCCTTGAACTATCAGCAGGCTAGGCCAAAGCCAAACAGAACATTATTTATATTTACCATATACTCTTTTATTTTATTTTGTGTGTGTGTGTGGGGGGGGGGGGGGGCCTTCTTTAAGCTGGGCCCATGATCAGGTCTGCCGAAGCAGCATCTTTTGTCTGGGATTTTGAATCAAGGATAACTGTATTAATGGCAAATAACCTCCAGGGCATGTAACTTGTTTGAGATCACTATTTACATCCTTATACAGCTGCTGTGTGTTCTGCTGATAAGTGTCTCGGCTGTATTAATACAATTGCCATTCTCTTATACATGACCTGTATAAAGTGCGTGAATATTTCTTTGCTCCAGATATTAAGTGATCAAATTCTGTTGTTTTTATTCCAGGTTTATGAGCAGTCTCAGGGTACTCTAAAGATTCCAGAGGCCATATTACATGGTTCAGATCTGATGGTTATGGGATTTCCACAATGCGCAAATGCCTATTATCTGTTGATGCAACTTGATAAGGATTTCAAGCCTGTTTTTCATTTGCTTGAAACACAGTCTGATGCAAGCAATAAGTTTAATGCAAATATAGATGCCAAAGAAGCCATGAGGGTAAACAAGATTGATGTTGGGCAGATGGAAAAAATAAAATATGAGAAGAATTCAAACCCTTTTGATGCCAAACTGCATTCCCTACAAAGTATAGAGAACTGTGATGACATGATGGACAATCAACTTCTCATTCAGAATAGTGTTGATCCTCTTACGCTGCTGCCTGCTTGTTCACCATCGTTTTCATCTATTGTTGATGAGACCTTCGAATGTGAACATGGTTCTAGTTTGCCTTCTGCTTCTCCTGTGCGCTCTCTTTCACTTGGCCCTCAAGGCGTAAGCACCAGAACTATTTCACAGATGCAGGATGGGGCCTTGTCTCATGCCCAAGCTAATAATACCTCAATAGTTCGTCCTGGTGTCGGTGTGAACAGCTATTTCCCAACTAGTTTGAGCCATTTACAGAGTACAAACGCCTTTTCGTCCTCTAATCCTGTAAGAAATTCATCTGCTATCAAGTTGTCAAACTCTAAACCTAATCATGACCTGAGTTCATTGAGCTCTCCAAGTGAGCATGGTATTGCAGATGGAAATAAACCATTTCAACTCGCCCCTTCAAGCACGTTGCCTGCTCATTTGGTTCGATCTTCACCTGCCATTGAAGGTATTTATGCAAAGGTTTTTTTTTTGCTAGATCACCTAGGAGGAACTAGGTTACTTTCATCAATAGGGGAAATAAGCACCCAAATTTGAGTTGAAGAGGACTGAAACCTGGGTGATGGGGTTGTACTAGTAGTCTAGTACCATGGTTAAAAAAGCGCTAGGCGTTCTTCCTTCGCTAAAAGATAATTTAATTTAGCGGCTCTTTCTAAAAGGCGTGAATGCAAATAAAAAACATCCCCTGGATAAGCTTCACGGCCTTTTGCCACTGCCTTGCACATTTCTGACCAAAGCATAGGCTTATGCGCAATTAAGCGCTAGGCGTTTTGCTATGGCCTAGAGCCTAGGCGTGCCTTTTTTAACTATGACTAGTACTCCCTCTGTAAAGAATATAAGAGTAGTGATCTAAATGCTCTTATATTTCTTTAAGGAGGGAGTACTACCCAGTACCCACACTTCCCACCAGCTGTTCTAGGCTCAGTTCCTGTATTTACGAAACTTTTGTCTGTTAAATTAGATAAGGTTGCATTACCATTACAAATGTGTTTATCTTACTTGTGCAATTGACAGGATTAGGGAAGGCCATCACCGTAGGATCTGATTGTGCACCTAGAAAGCGCTCTCTTTCAGATTTCCTGCTAGATCTCCCTTCACTGCAAGGACTGAAATCCGGTGAGCCAAGTAAGCGAAGAAGAATATCAGAATCGGCACAGAGTTCCCTTCCTTTGCAGACATACTCTTCTAGTTCACAATCAGGAACCAGCCTCACTCATGGAAATAATATTCTTGCCGAAAGAAATAATTGTGTTCCAGCAACTGTGTATGCTTCAGTGCTACTACATGTAATAAGGCACTGTTCGCTATGCATCAAGCATGCTCAACTAACTGCCCAGATGTATTCTAGTGCCATTCCATACGTCGAAGAAGTGGGCATGCGATCACCATCCTCAAATATTTGGTTCAGGTTACCGTTTGCTCAAGATGATTCTTGGAAACACATATGCTTACGCCTTGGGAAGGCTGGAAGCATGTCATGGGACGTTAGGATAAATGATCCACATTTCAAGGAACTTTGGGAGCTCAATGGAGGAAGCACCTCAACACCGTGGGGTGTTGGTGTACGCATAGCTAACACATCTGAGATGGATTCACATATCTCTTTTGACGCGGATGGTGTTGTTTTAACTTATAGCACTGTTGAGGCAGACAGTGTTAAGAGGCTTGTGTCAGATTTACAACGGCTTGCCAATGCACGTGTATTTGCTCGTGGAATGAGGAGATTGATCGGTGTAAAACTTGATGATAAGCTAGATGACAACCATATATCTGTGGGGATGAAATCACAGTCTGTTAATAAAGGCCATAGTGATGCTGACAGGCTATCTGAACAGATGGGAAAGCCATTCAGGATTGAAGCTGTTGGCCTAATGAGCTTTTGGTTCAGCTATGGCCATATGCCAATGGTTCACTTTGTTGTCGAATGGGAAACTGCTAAGGAAGGTTGCACAATGCATGTTTCTCCTGACCAACTTTGGCCACACACAAAGGTCCGTTCATGCTTACTCTATGTTTCGAAAGAGCATACCTGAGATGAGTACAAGCAAATGATATGAATCTTTCAACATGGCAAAGTTTATAACTAGTGCTTTTTAACTCATCCTTACGCTATGTTAGAAACAACATACTCCCTCGGTTCCTAAATATAAGCCTTTTTATAGATTTCAATATGTACTACATACAAAGCAAAATGAGTGAATCTACACTCTAAAATACGTCTATACACATCCGTATGTAGTTCATATTGGAATATCTAAAAGGGCTTATATTTAGAAATGGAGGGAGTACATGAGATGAATACAAGTAAATGATGTATAAATCTTTTAACATGTTAAAGTTTATAGGAGTACTAATATTTTTGTAACTCATATGTTTATAAGTAGTAGTAGTAGTAGTAGTGGTAGCAATAATAATAATATAATTACGTATGTATCAAGAAAAAATGGCAGAATAATTTCCGGCGGCCGTCTTGAAAACAAAACCAAGTTCCCACTTCCTAGTGCCTACATTTCTACATGTTTCTTGTAGTGCGTTGTTTAGCCTCTTAGTTCCTAATGAATCAGAACACAACAACATAATTTTTTTCTGTCGGACTAAATTGCATTTCGTATTTCACAGGTTGACAACTCAATTCTCTATGAATTGTGTGCATTCTCCTTTTCAGTTCAATTTCCTGTTGAAAATAATTTCTTCTACATTTCATCTTTCTTTGTCTTTTGACAATTGTGTACAGGTGTAACTTATTATGAAAGTTTCAAGGATAGCAGTACTTAATTTATTTATTCGACATGTTCTTTCTGTACTGTCAAATGTGCTGTTCCAGTTGACCTCTTGGCATCGGCCATTCTGTTTCTTTAATTGATCTTGTTATCATGTTGATTAAATGCAGTTTTTGGAGGATTTCGTGAATGGTGGTGAGGTTGCATCCTTCTTGGATTGTATTCGGCTAACAGCAGGACCTTTACTTGCTCTTGGGGGTGCAATTCGTCCTGCTCGGATGCCTGTAACAGTTTCGACTGGGTACAGCTCAATGCCAAAGCAAACTAATAATGTCCCCTCCCAGGGGCCACTAGCAAATGGTTTATCTGCAACAACTATGCATCATGCATCTGCCCCATCAAATGCTACGGCACATTTGGGTGGTCATACTCTTCATACTGCTGCCATGCTCTCCGCTGCTGGACGGGGTGGACCTGGACTCGTTCCTAGTTCATTGCTGCCTTTTGATGTTTCCGTCGTGCTTCGGGGCCCATACTGGATACGCATTATATATCGCAAGAAGTTTTCTGTTGACATGCGTTGCTTCGCCGGGGATCAGGTTTGGCTACAGCCCGCAACCCCTCCTAAGGGTGGGCCTTCAGTTGGCGGGTCATTGCCATGTCCGCAATTTAGACCTTTCATAATGGAGCATGTTGCTCAAGGTCTAAATGCTCTTGAACCTGCTTTCATGAATGCTACACAGCCTGGTCCACTCTTAAATACTAGTGCTGGAGCTCCACAATCTGCTCCTGTTGCAAACCGCTTAAATGCCACCCCGGTGTTGCTATGTCCAGGCCAACTTCTAGTGTTGCCAACCATGTAGCAGCTAGTTTGAGTCGAGCAGGAAATGCCATGTTGTCTTCTTCAGGTCTTGCTTCAGGGATTGGTGGAGCCTCTGTGCGACTAACGCCTGGAACTGGCCTTCCTGTTCATATGAAAGGAGAACTAAACACAGCCTTCATTGGGCTTGGGGATGATGGTGGCTACGGTGGTGGTTGGGTTCCGTTGGCAGCTCTCAAGAAGGTGTTAAGAGGGATTCTTAAGTACCTTGGAGTTCTATGGTTGTTTGCACAGTTGCCTGAACTTCTGAAAGAGATACTGGGGTCAATTTTGAAGGACAACGAAGGGGCTCTTTTGAATTTGGATCAAGAGCAGCCTGCACTGCGGTTCTATGTGGGGTAAGATTATTATTATGGCGATGATGATAATAAAAATAAATAATAAAATAAACTAATGTATTGTTTCGTTGAGAAACTGAAGTCTATTATCAGATTCTCATTTTGTAAATCATTGTTGTTCGCTCTTCCATATGGAATATTAGTAATGGTAAATTTCTATGTGCAATCTAACATATCGAGTTTTCCCTTATTATCATTGGATAATAGTGCCCTTTCCTAGCTATATTCTGTTTATGCAGGATCTTAAAATATTACATTACATTACATGCATCATCCTTCTTAATTTCCCACCATGCATTAAATTGTTAATATGCTATTTTTTGTTTACGTCCAAATACTTTATATATTTACTGAATATGGGTATTGTACTGATGTATTATTTATTTTCTGCATCAACCCATAATTCTTCGAGAATAGGCCAGAATTACAAAGGAAACTGATCATTTACTGAAAATGCTTCTTTCTTTGCTTTCTTTTCAGTTTGAAGTTTGACAATTTATATTTCTGATACATTATTTTCCGTCGTCTTCTTGTAGAGGTTATGTATTTGCAGTCAGTGTCCATCGGGTTCAACTGCTTCTACAAGTTCTGAGTGTTAAGCGGTTTCACCATCAGCAACAGCAACAGCAAGCTCAGAGCAATGCTCAGGAGGAGCTGACATCTGCCGAGATCAACGAGATATGCGATTATTTCAGCAGGCGTGTTGCCTCTGAACCATATGATGCTTCAAGAGTTGCTTCTTTTATCACTTTGCTTACATTACCTATATCGGTGCTGAGAGAATTTTTGAAGCTGATTACTTGGAAGAAAGGGTTTTCCCAGGCTCATGGTGACATTGCAACTGCTCAGAGGGCTCGCATTGAGCTTTGTTTGGAAAATCACTCGGGATCAGCTTCAGATGATAGAACAGAAAGCTCTTTAGCTAAGAGCAATATTCATCATGATAGAGCCCACAGTTCAGTAGAGTTTGCTCTCACGTTTGTACTTGACCATGCGCTCATTCCTCACATGAACGTAGCTGGTGGAGCTGCCTGGCTTCCGTATTGTGTATCCGTGAGACTGAGGTATTCTTTTGGAGACAACAGCCATATATCGTTCCTTGCAATAAATGGGAGCCATGGTGGGAGAGCTTGCTGGCTGCAGTCTGAAGATTGGGAGAGATGTAAGCAGAAGGTGGCGAGGGCAGTGGAGACTGTGAATGGGACCCCTGCTGTTGCAGAACCCGGCCAAGGAAGGCTGCGAATGGTTGCTGAGATGATACAAAAGCAACTCCAACTTTGTCTACAGCAGCTCAGAGACGGACCACTTTCGGCTGGCTCAACTGCTTCATGAGATAACAAATTAGCAATTTAGAGCCAGGTTAGATAAATTTTGTTGTAATTCCCTGGAGATGGCTGTGTTGAAATTTGGCATTCGATAGCAGAATGCTGGAGCCCCAAAGAAAAGAAAAGAAATGCAAGCATGTCTATTGGCGGTTCGTGCCAGGGACAGCGGCTCTGAGGCGACAGCTTGCTGATTTATATGGCAATTTTGTACAGCAAAAGCATGTTGTGGGGGTTCTTGGTCACAAGCTGTCTCTGGCGCTGTCAGTTTGGTAGACAAGGATGGATTCGGTTTAGGAGGCGTGGTGTACATTACATATGGTATTCTTACTTGGACTGACATTCTGTTTGCCTGTAAATCTAAGAGACTTACCTAATTGTATCTGGGAATTCCCCAGGGAAAGATGGTTTGTGTTTGGAATGTTACATGTAGCAAATGAAGTTGCTTGAACCCCCCCTTATGATTCTTCTTTTGCTAGTGTGACGTTCAACAGTGCGTGTTCACCGCTAATATGACTTGCACATAATTTGGTAGATGTACAATTATTCTGTATTATTACTTGTTTGCTAGCTTCCTCATGCCTGTGGGATGGGTTGCCAGTAAAATAAGGTCTCAAGACTGAATAGGTATACCAGAGCCTCGAATTGGACCAACTCCCAATGCTTTTGAGTTGGGACTTTTGTTTTCCGATTTTTCGTCAAAAGAGACCACCTGCCGGGTTGAAATGACAAAAAAGACCACCTCTAGCTCAGAGTGACAAAAAAGACCCCCTCGCGATGGCGGCAGGCGCGCCAAGCGACACGTGGCGCCTGCCGCCACGGGTTGAGGCGGCCGGCCCCACCGCCAAGCTGCCAGCGGCGATCGCCAACGGCATCCTCGATGTGGGGACGAGCAGGCGGTATGTAGTGGGCCATGCCGTCACGGTCCAGCGGCCGCCTCTGTAGCTCTACACTCCTGCCGCAAAGTGGGAAGATGGGGTGGGCCATGCCGCCTGTTGTGCTATCCAGTGATCATCACCGCCCGTGGCAAGGCAAAGCTTAAAGAAACGAGCTGCATGTGTCTGCCTCCCGGTTTAAGGATGCCCCCTCCCCACCTGGTTAGTGCTATTTAGAAACCACGGGACCCTCGCTGTTGGGTGGCTAAATGGTTCTTGTACACTAGTTAGTGCCGGTCGACGGGAAGCAAAAGGCTAACTAGCGGGTATGATGCACCAAGTACAAAGCTCGATTCCATTATTTAGTTGCTTTTCTCGTGCATGTGGAGAACACCTGTGTGGCCCGTGTGCAGCATAGCCGGGCGGCCGCCAACAGCCGTGGCGGCATGGCCCACCCTCTCTTCCCACTTTGCAGCAGCAGCAGTGCAGAGCTACAGAGCCGGCCGCCTAAACCGGTGGCGGCATGGCCCACCACACACCGCCTGCCTGGCCCCATCGCCGAGGATGCTGCTTGGACCGCCGTCGGGCGCTTGGCGGCGGGCCGGGCCACTGTGGCGGCAGGCGCCACGTGTCGCCCGGCTACCGCCGCCACCGCTAGAGGGTCTTTTTGTCATTCGAGCCGTAGATGGTTTTTGTCATTTCAACCCAGCAGTGGTCTCTTTAACAAATTTTTGTTTTCCGTGCTCAACTACTCAAATGGTCAGCCGTGTGCGGGTGGGCGAGAACACCGCCAAACGCGCGTGCATTCGATGCCGGACGCATTTCCGGGTTTGTGTCCAACGCGTTCACTCGGTGTCCGCCGCAGCCCTATATGTCGGTCATCCAACGACCACCTGTGGTCGTAGTCAATGTGGCCATCTAACTTGGCCACACGTCTGCTCGGTGTCCGCCGCGGCCTCATCTGTCGGTTGTTCAACGACCATCCACGGTCGTAGTCAATGCGGTCACCTAACTTGGGCCCGCATTAAAGCGTGTGGAAGCATTCAAGTCCTTGTTTTTTTAATGTAAGCGTGCAAGGGGCCAACCTCATCCACTTCTCCTCATCCACATGTGGTCACCCTCGCTCCCTCGCTAAAGATAGCAAAACCCTAGCTCGCCATTGGTTTCTTGACAAAGAAGGGCAAGCTCGGCGACAGCGAGCTCGCCATGGGCTTCTTCGGCAAGGGCAAGCTCGATGCCGGTGCCAGCTCGTCCCGTGCGCCACTTTCGCCATCGCCAGAAGCCTCCGAGATGGAGCCGCGTGCGGCCAGGGGTCGACGGCCACGGGACCGGATTTACGGGCCTGTTTGGTTTGTTTCCTGAGCTTTGTGCCTAGAACATGACGCAGCCTGGCTTTAGCCTGGATTTTTTTTGTTTTCATGCCTGGTCAGGCTGCCGTAGAGTATGGGTGTTTGGTTGTTGCACGGCACGGAAAGAATTAATAATGTATGCTAGTACTGTTATATGTCCGAAGCACATGAAACATCAAAACAAGCATTGATTAGTACTATCAGTACCGCCAGGCGTCCTTCTTTCGGCGCCTCGCCGAGGTTAAGCGGCGTCGGGGGCACACTCCATGCTAACTATGTTGTCAAGGTCACTGGCCAGGCTAGCATGTGCTTTTCCGGTATCAACCAAACAAGCAACAGGCACTTTTCAGGCAGCTCCGTGCTAGGGCTTGGCTCACCGTGGACACCATCCAAACACGCCCTACATCCCGATGCACCGTGCACACTAGCATCGGCATTACCGCCAAAGAATTGTCGTGGTCAGACGTTAACCTCTCCCACGGCTAGCACCTTGACCCGCACCGCATTCCGGTGCCGACGTCGCCGTGAGCGCACACAGAGGAGGTGATGATGGGTAATGTGATTAATACCTTTACCACCTCGGCTTCGCGGCTACAACTCCACGCGGATGATGCGGCAACATGCCTCGTGGCACTAGAGGCTCCCACACCTCGACCCACTGACCCGGCTGGCACCAGCGCGTCTCCTCCAACCATCGAGGTCCGTTTGGACGACGCGGATCGGCCCCATGGGCATGGCGGGCACCACCTACCAAGGGGGCTAGTTCCGAAGGATCCCAGATTCCTAGATCTGCCTCCGACCAACGATATGTCCAATCATGAGCCCAACCCGTTCGATCATGAGTCTCAGTATGATGAGTGTCGCTCCCACAATCATGTGCATCGTTCACACTTTGGTAGTACTCTGAAGATGGACTTTTCTAAGTTTGATGGGGAGGATTACTAGGTCTGGATTCACAATTTTGAGTTATATTTTGAGATTTATACGGTCTCAGATCACATGAAGATCAAGTTTTGCCTCTCTGAATTTTGTGGGCAATGCTGCACTCTAGCTGAAGATAGTTGAGAAACACAAATGATTCCTAAACAAGGATAAGTTGTGCGAGGCAGTTTGAGTAAATTGCAAAAAACCACCACAATTGTGCAAATGCAATCAAACACCCACCAAAATGCATGTTTTTCCGGTGGTTTTTTTCTGAAGCATTGAAAACTTCGACCCAATTGTGGTGGTTTTTTGCAATTTACTCAGGCAGTTTAGGCTAGGTTTTTTTTCGGGAACAATTTAGGCTAGGTTGGGCAAGGATATACAAAAAAATTACGTGAGACAAATCTTATTCTTAAGTCGAATTTGAGGTTTCGTGCTACCAAATTTTGTTAGCCGATCCCAACACACATGAGGTTTGTTTGTAGTACACTATGTAGGGTTATGTCCAGAGATTCAGATCTTTGTTGTTCTACATCATCCCGAGGATGTGGATGCTTGCTAGTTGTTTGGCTCTCTTGCATGAAGTGGAGTAGAAGAATGACACACTATCTGACGCACTGAAGTAATCGTCGCGTGTGTTCTCCAAAAGTTACTCGTCCTCGGAGAAGCACAAGTCTCCAGCAACCTCGGATGAATCACACAAGTTGTCTGAGAAGATGCAGGCAATGAGGGTGTACCACAAGGTGAAGAACTTGTGCTTCACTTGCGGGAATCCATGGGCACGGGGACACAAGCTCCACGATGAAGCCCCTATTCATGTCATGGAAGAATTGCTTGAGGTACTTCAATTGGACCAACCCCATGATCCCAACATTTGACTGGCTCCAGCTCAGACGAGGATGTCATGATGATGACCAAAGCGATGATGCCTAATATATCTACCCAATGTCACACCACATGCGTCTGCACGACATTATTGAGCAGAGAAACGTGTTGATCCTGGTTGATTTAGGGGTCAATTGCTCGTTTGTGGATGCTGCACTTGTCGAGGAGCTAGCCCTTCTAACTCAAGACATTGATGCAACTACACATGTAGTTGCTGGAGGAGCTAAAAAAGTGGCCCACTTGTCCTGGTGGACACTGGGTTTTACCTTCCATCAAGATGTGAAAGTGATTCCTCTGGGTTGTTATGACTTGATTATTGGTGGCTTGGTGCTGATTGGTTGGAGGATCATAGTCCTATGTGAGTTCACTAGCACAAGCGTTGGATGCGATTGACTCATCAAGGGCATCACATCACATTGGTGGGTCTTCATGACAAGCCACATGCCTCATGTCACTTGGTATCAGCGCGTAAGCCTCAAGGTCTATTACGCCGAGTTGTAGTTCAACATGTTGTTTGGGTGTGAATTCTTAACCAGGAACATAATCTTTGCACCATGGAATTAACAGAAATCACTGCAACACTAGTTCCACTAGAAGTGCAACAGGTCTTGGGTGAGCTTAGTGATTTAGGAACCTACATCCCTACCACCTCGGCGACCCCATAATCATTAGATTATGTTGGTTATAGGTTCACATACTGTCAGCGTACGACCGTATAGTTACACCCCACAACAATATTCAAAGACAATTCAAAGAGATGATGTGCAATGGTACCATTCGATTGAGCTCTTGTCCATTTGCATTGACAGTCTTATTTGTGCTTGTCGTGGAGGTTTTGTATTGATTATTGGCAACTTAATGCAATTACGGTAGCAAACATCCAATGCCAATTGGTGATGAGTTGCTTGGGACATGTTTGGTTCAAATTTTGAACAGTACCTGCATGGCATACACTTCTCAACCCAGCCTGGTTGAGCAAAAATTGGCCCTAATGCGCCATCTACAAGTTATTTGGTTGCCTGCATCTAGGGTCCCTGCATTAGGTAATACGCAAGTGCACTTTGTTTGGTTGCCTGCATTGGCCCAAGCGGCACATGGACATGATGTTTGGTTGCACGCATGAGGTATGATTAAGAGCTAGCACTTGCACTTAGCACATGATAACCCACAAGTATAGGGGATCACAACAGTTTTTGAGGGTAGAGTATTCAACCCAAATTTATTGATTCGACACAAGGGGAGCTAAAGAATATTCTCAAGTATTAGCAGCTGAGTTGTCAATTCAACCACACCTAAAAGACTTAATATCTGCAGCAAGTATTTAGTAGCAAAGTAATATGGAAGTAACGGTAACGGTGGCAAACGTAACAGTAGTAGTTTCGTAGCAATTGTAACAGTAGCAGCGGAAAAGTAACGAAGCAAAGATCAATATGTGAAAAGCTCATAGGCAATGGATCAATGATAGATAATTATGTCAGATGGCATCCATCATGAAACGGTTATAACATAGGGTGACATAGAACTAGCTCCAATTCATCAATATAATGTAGGCATGTATTCCGTATATAGTCATACATGCTTATGGAAAAGAACTTGCATGTCATCATTTGTCCTACCCTCCCGTGGTAGCGGGGTCCTATTAGAAACTAATGGATATTAAGGCCTCCTTTTAATAGAGTACCGAACCAAAGTATTAGCGCTTAGTGAATACATGAACTCCTCAAACTACGGTCATCACCGGGAGTGGTCCCGACTATTGTCACTCCGGGGTTGCCGGATCATAACACGTAGTAGGTGACTATTGACTTGCAAGATAGGATCAAGGACACAAATATATTCATGAAAACATAATAGGTTCAGATCTGAAATCATAGCACTCGGGCCCTAGTGACAAGCATTAGGCATATCAAAGTCATAGCAACATCAATCTTAGAACATAGTGGATACTGGGGATCAAACCCTAACAAAACTAACTCGATTACATGGTAAATCTCATCCAATCCATCACGGTCCAGCAAGCCTACGATGAGATTACTCATGCACGGCGGTGAGCATCATGAAATTTGTGATGGAGGATGGTTGTTGATGATGATGGCGACGGATTCCCCTCTCCGGAGCCCCGAACGGACTCCAGATATGCCCTCCTGAGGAAGAACAGGGCTTGGCGGCGGCTCCGTATCGCAAAACGCGATGAATCCTTCTCTCTGATTTTTTTCTCCCCGAACGTGAATATATGGAGTTGGAGTTGAGGTTGGTGGAGGTCCAGGGGCCCACAAGGACGGATGGCACGCCCCAGGGGGGTGGACGCGCCCCCACCCTTGTGGCCAGGGTGTGGGCCCCCTTCACTTGATTCTTTCCCCAATATTTTTATTAATTCCAGAAATCATCTCCGCGAAGTTTCAGGCCATTCCGAGAACTTTTATTTCTGCACAAAAATAACACCATGGCAATTCTACTGAAAACAACGCCAGTCTGGGTTAGTTCCATTCAAATCATGCAAGTTAGAGTCCAAAACAAGGGCAAAAGAGTTTGGAAAAGTAGATACGACGGAGACGTATCAACTCCCCCAAGCTTAACCCATTGCTTGTCCTTAGGCAATTCAGTTGACAAACTGAAACTGATAAAGAAAAACTTCTACAAACTCTTTTTGATCTTGCTGTTGCAAATATGTAAAGCCAACATTCAAGTTTTCAGCATAGATTATGAACTAACCATATTCACAATAACGTTTAGGTCTCACATTTACTCACATCAATGGCATAATCAACTAGCAAGCAATAATAATAAATCTCGGATGACAACACTTTCTCAAAACAATCATGATATGATATAACAATATGGTATCTCGCTAGCCCTTTCTGAGACCGCAAAACATAAATGCAGAGCACCCCTGAAGATCAAGGACTGACTAGACATTGTAATTCATGGTAAAAAAGGATCGAGTGACAGTCATACTCAATATGAATTAATAACAATGCATACAAATGATAGTGGTGCTCTCTAACTGGTGCTTTTTATAAGAGGATGATGACTCAGCAATAAAAATAAATAGATAGGTCCTTCACAGAGGGAAGCAGGGATTTGCAAAGGTGCCAGAGCTCGAGTTTTGAAATAGAGATAAATAATATTTTGAGCGGCATGCTTTCATTGTCAACATAACAACCAAGAGATCTCGGTATCTTCCATACTACATACATTATAGGCGGTTCCCAAACAGAATGGTAAAGTTTATACTCCCCCACCACCAACAAGCACACTCCACGGCTGGTCCAAAACAACGAGTACCGTCCAACTAACAACAGTCCTTGGGGAGTTTTGTTTGCAATTAGTTTGATTTGTTTTGAGCATGGGACTGGGCATCTCGGTTACCAACAATTTTCTCGTGAATGATGAGTGGAGTCCAATCATCGTGAGAACAACCCACCTAGCATGGAAGATATGGACAACCCTAGTTGGTACATGAGCGATTCGAGCATACAAAATAGATTATCATTTGAAGGTTTAGAGTTTGGCACTTGCAAATTTACTTGGAACGGCAGGTAAATACCGCATATATGAAGGTATGGTGGACTCATATGGAACAACTTTGGGTTTATGGAAGTGGATGCACAAGTAGTTGATACGTCCATTTTGCATCATGCTTTTATATTGATATTTATTACATTATGGGCTGTTATTACACATTATGTCACAATACTCATGCCTATTCTCTCTTATTTTACAAGGTTTACATAAAGAGGGAGAATGGTAAATTTGGAATTACGAAATTTGGAAAAGGAGCAAATCTTAGCGACCTATTCTACACAACTCCGAAAGTCCTGAAACTCCACGGAAGTTAATTTTGGAAATAATAAAAAATACTGAGCAAAGAAAATACCAGAGGGGGCCCACACCCTGTCCACGAGGGTGGGGGGCGCGCCCTACCCCCCTGGGCGCGCCCCCTGCCTCGTGGGCCCCCTGGTGGCCCTCTGGTGTCCATCTTCTGCTATATGAAGTCTTTCGCCCGAGAAAAAAATCATAAGCAAGCTTTGAATGAAACTCACGCCACGAGGCGGAACCTTGGCGGAACCAATCTAGGGCTCCGGCAGAGCTGTTTCATTGAGGAAACTTCCCTCCGGGAGGGGGAAATCATCGCCATCGCCATCATCAACGCCCCTCTCATCGGGAGGGGGCCAATATCCATCAACATCTTCACCAGCACCATCTCCTTTCAAACCCTAGTTCATCTCTTGTATCCAATCTTTGTCCCAAAGCCTCAGATTGGTACCTGTGGGTTGCTAGTAGTGTTGATTACTCCTTATAGTTGATGCTAGTTAGTTTATTTGCTGGAAGATCATATGTTCAGATCCATTATGCATATTAATACCCCTCTAATTATGAACATGAATATGATTTGTGAGTAGTTACGTTTGTTCCTGAGGACATGGGAGAAGTCTTCCTATAAGTAGTCATGTGAATTTGGTATTCGTTCGATATTTTGATGAGACGTATGTTGTCTCTCCTCTAGTGGTGTCATGTGAACGTCGACTACATGACACTTCACCATTGTTTGGGCCTAGAGGAAGGCATTGGGAAGTAATAAGTAGATGATGGGTTGCTAGAGTGACAGAAGCTTAAACCATAGTTTATGCTTTGCTTCGTAAGGGGCTGATTTGGATCCATATGTTTCATGCTATGGATAGGTTTACCTTAATACTTCTATTGTAGTTGCGGATGCTTGCAATAGGAGTTAATCATAAGTGGGATGCTTGTCCAAGTAAGGACAGCACCCAAGCACCAGTCCACCCACATATCAAATTATCAAAGTACCGAACACGAATATATGAACGTGATGAAAACTAGCTTGACGATAATTCCCATGTGTCCTCGGGAGCGCTTTTCTCTATATAAGAAATTGTCCAGGCTTGTCCTTTGCTACAAAAAGGATTGGGCCATCTTGCTGCACTTTATTTACACTTGCTACTTGTTACCCGTTACAAATTACCTTATCACAAAACTATCTGTTACTGATAATTTCAGTGCTTGCAGAGGATACCTTACTGAAAACTGCTTATCATTTCCTTCTGCTCCTTGTTGGGTTTGACACTCTTACTTATCGAAAGGACTACGATAGATCCCCTATACTTTTGGGTCATCAAGACTCTTTTCTGGCGCCGTTGCCGGGGAGTGAAGCGCCTTTGGTAGGTGGAATTTGGTAAGGAAAAATTTATATAGTGTGCTGAAATTTACTGTCACTTGTTACTATGTGTAGGACCTTGAAGTATGTCTAGAGGGGGGGGGGTGATTAGACTACTTGACCAATAAAAACTTAACCTTTTCCCAATTTTAGAGTTTGGCAGATTTTAGCTATTTTAGGACAAGTCAATCAATCATCACACAATTCAAGCAAGCATGCAAAGAGTGTATAGGCAGCGGAAATTAAAGCATGCAACTTGCAAGAAAGTAAAGGGAAGGGTTTGGAGGATTCAAACGCAATTGGAGACACTGATGTTTTTGGCGTGGTTCCGATAGGTGGTGCTATCGTACATCCACGTTGATGGAGACTTCAACCCACGAAGGTCTATGAGGCGCTCGAAGATCCGGATTGGCTCAATGCCATGCATGAAGAACTCAACAGCTTTGAGTACAACAAGGTGTGGAGATTGGTGCCAAGGCCAACGGGGAACCACAATGTCATTGGAACCAAGTGGATATTCAAGAACAAGCAAGATGCTCATGGGACAATAGTTCGCAACAAGGCAAGATTGGTAGCACAAGGCTACTCCCAAGTTGAGGGTATCCACTGCGGTGAAACCTTTGCTCCCGTTGCTCGCGTTGGATCCATTCGTTTGTTGATTGCTTATGCTTCTCATCATAACTTTAAGTTGCAACAAATGGATGTGAAGAGTGCTTTTCTTAATGGTCCTATTAATGAGTTGGTATCAAACAACCCCCCGGGTTCGAGGATCCCTACTTCCCGGATCATGTGTATCAACTCGATAAGGCACTCTATGGCCTTAAAAAGCCCCACGTGCGTGGTATGACCACCTTACCTAGTTGTTGCAAGATCGTGAATTTGAAGTTGGGAAGATCGACCCCACTCTTTTTACTAAGAAGGTCAAAGGGGAGTTGTTTGTGTGCCAACTATATGTTGATGATACTATCTTTGGTTCCCCTAACAAAGCTTTCAATGAGGAATTTTCCGCTCTCATGACCTCTAAGTTCAAGATGTCTTCGATGGGAGAGTTGATGTTCTTCCTTGGATTCAAAATCAAACAAAGAAGAGAAGGAACCTTCATCAACCAAGCCAAATACACTCAAGACATACTAAAGAGATTCAAGCTAAGTGATGTCAAGCCGGCTTCCACTCCAATGCCCACCAAGTGCCAACTTGACATTGATCCCAATGGTAAAGCGGTGGATCAAAAGGTATATCGCTCCATGATTGGCTCCTTGCTTTACCTTTGTGCATCTAGACCGGATATCATGTTAAGTGTGGGAATTTGTGCACGGTTTCAAGCCGCATCTAAGGAAAGCCACTTTGTGATGGTCAAGCGAATCTTTCGATATTTGGATCATACCCCAAACTTTGGCTTATGGTACCCAAGAGGAGAAAACTTCAAGCTTGTAGGTTATTCAGACTCGGATTGGGCGAGAGACAAAGTGGATAGGAAGTCCACTTCCGGAGGGTGCCAATTCCTTGGTTGCTCTATGGTAAGTTGGTCTTCTAAGAAGCAAAGTTGTGTGTCTCTCTCGTCCACCGAAGCGGAGTATGTGGCGGCCGGTAGTTGTTGTGCACAACTTCTATGGATGAGGCAAACTTTAAAGGATTACAGTATCATTTGTGACAAAGTGCCTCTTTGGTGTGACAATGAAAGTGCCATCAAGATTTCTCTCAACCCGGTGCAACACTTCAAGACGAAGCATATTGAGATTCGGTATCACTTCATCCGGGATCACATTAGGCGAGGGGAGATCGAGCTCAACTACGTCAACACTCATGATAACCTTGCAGATATTTTCACGAAGCCCTTGGATGAAGCAAGATTTCGCGAGTTAAGGCATGAGATAAATATCATTGATTCGACCAATGTTGCTTGAACCCTTGCACACCCCACCATACTCAACTTGTTATCTTGTTTAGGTGTAGGAATGGACATAGGGGGAGTGTTGTTCTCTCAATGAACACTCCCTCCCCCAATTATGCACAAATTGATCAACTCTTTCACATTAGCCATTGTTGATGGTACGTGTGCTTCAAAGACGAGTTTTGGTCATGGGCCCAAGGACAATTCTTCGCGGTGCCATACCAATTGACTCAAACATAGGGGCTCCAGCCACCGCCCTCTCTTTGGAGAGGTTGTGTTGAGTGTTTTAGTCCTTGTTGTCTCTTGTCTTCCTTTGTCGTCGAGCTTGTGTGTGTTGTCTCATGTGTCAGCGTTTCGGTGTGTCCGTTCGCTTGAAGGTTGCTATGCAAAGGCCTTTTGTTTGCTTTGTTCTTGAAAGTTGCATCCTCTTGAGCACACGGTACTACCGCGGCTTGCCACGATACTACATGGGAGCAACAGACGGTATTTCCAAGACTTCAAAGGCGGCAAGTAATTTTTATCGCACTGGGGAGCTACTACCACGCCCACGGTGCGGCATTTCCGCCCAAAGCGGATTATACGCTGATGACACGCGGTACTACCGCGCTGTCGAGGGTGCCTGGGGGTTAAGAGGGGGCAGGGGGAGTTCCAACTCCCCAATACCCATTCATCCATTTCTCCCCACGCCGTCTCTCTCTCTCTCTCTCTCTCTCTCTCTCTCTCTCGCTCAAGAACGACACCGGAGACCCTCGCCGAATCTCCATCTCCGGCAGCTCTCCTCGGATTCCATCCGGTGGGATCGTTCCCCACCACTCCCTCTTGCCATGGAACAAGGTTTCTCCCAAAATCCCTTTCTCTTTGGTTCGTTCTTTCGTTTCTAGGTTTTTGGGGAGATGCATGTTGTTATTGAGATTTTAGGCCAAATCTTTGCAAGAGTCGGATGTAGGAGAGTAGTAATGCGTAGAGATTGTACCTGATATATTGCCCCGTGGTAGATTTGATCGACTGTAGTACCACTTTGTTGTCACGGTTGTGCTTAGATCCAGTGGTGGATTCAGATCTGAAACTGTGCGGTACTACCGCATCTCCTGTGCGGTACTACCGCTCGTACGGTACTACCGCTCCTAGAAGAGGTATTACCGCGCGAGACGCGGCACTAAAATTCTACTGCCGCTCCAAGACCCGATACTACCGTGCCACCACGCAGTACTACCGTGACTAGGAGCAGCACTAAAATTTTACTACCGCGGCCAAGCGGTACTCCCGTTGTTGTCAAATCTCCCTCATGGCAATTACCAAGTGCGCCTTCTACTTGTTTCACCTGTTTTGCTGTGGTCTTTGCATTGATATTTCTCGCTTATCGTGCATGTTTTGTGTATTGTGTCTTAGGTGGTGGCTCCGGTGCCCCTGCTCGCCGTTCCCAGCCATGACACGGGCTCCAAGCGTTTGCGCAACCAAGACGAAGCTCTGGAGAGCTCCAATGCCCCACAATGCAGGACCAAGACCACCGCCACCAAGAACAAGGAGCCCTCCATGGGCATGGATGAGATACCACTGACTGAGTTTATCACTCGAAGGAAGATCAACCCCTATGTGAATCTCGTGCCAACTTCAGAGGGAATGACCTGTTCTGGACCAAGCAACGGAATCTCATTTATTTGGATGTGATCAAGGGCAAGCAGAACATATATGTGGACGCGCACTGGATTGACATGAATCACATGAGGGATGATAAGCACCGTGCCTACTTTGGTGAGGCCTTGGATCTCGTGGAGCAGTTTGCCATTGAGGATGTGATCTCTTTCCACCTGGACTTTGATCCCGAGCTTGTGGCCCAGTTCTTTGCTTCGGTTCACTTTCGCACTGATGAGGAACGAAGGATGACCTGGATGACCAATGGACGTTAGTTGACTGCTACATGGAAGGACTTCATGGATTTGCTCCACGTACCTGATGAGGGGCTCAACACGCCTGTTGGTGTTCGCTCTCACACCAACTCCGAGTCAGCTAACAAGAACAAGCTCCAGCAGTATTATGTTAAGAAGTTGCTTCCCAGTGGCAAGAAGACGTGGGTGCTGAACTCATTCCTGGACATCATGCATCACATCTTCCGCAACTCCCTCTTTCCCCGCATTGGTGACAAGGACAAGGTGCATGCCTATCTTGTGGATATGATGCTCCTTTGTGAGGAGGCGTGCATTTCTCAGACGCAAGCACTTGATGTGTCACATATCATGTGGTGCGAGCTTCGGTTCGCGGTGTTCAACCGCAAGGTACCCATCTATGGACCTTACCTATTTCTGTTGATCTCGAAGACTTGGGAGAAGCTGCTTCCCGGTGATGAGTTTCTTGCTCCTGACTGGACTCGTCATGAGCCCATCAAGCTCCGAGTCAAGACCCAGTGGGCCAACACTACTACTCGTGCTGAGGCTGAGGCTGCTAGGATGGATGTTGATGAGGAGGAGATTGAGGAGGAGGACGCAGATGAGGACATCTCTGCTGGGTATGCTCCTCCCTCTTCTGAGCCCTCATGGGCTAAGAAGCTGAAGGCCAAATGAAGGCCTTGTTCTGCATGCAAGCAAAGGGACAGTACTGGACTCACGTTGCCTCCAAGGATAGTCGCCGCCGCGACAAGAAGATCATGAAGGTTTTTGGAGAGGACATTTCTAGCGGTTCCGAGAAGTACATCACTCCAGAGGCTGAGTGGATGGAAAAACAAGGCTACAAGTGGACTGATTCTGAGGAGGAGCCCATTCCCGCTGCTGAGTCCGACGGAGAGCGTGCGAGTGACTACTCCTCTTGAGCCACCACTTCTGTGTAGGTGTCCTCTGTGCCTTTTTGGCGTCTCGACGCCAAAGGGGGAGAGAGTGTAGGATTTGCGAGTCTTGTGTCGTGTCGTGTTTGTTTCGCTTGCTTTCGTTCCGTTGAACCTTGTTTGCTTTGGTTTGGTTTGCGCGTGTGAGACTTATCTATCATATGGTGTAATACATATGCACTCTATCATACCGTATTGAGCTTATCTATCTTGTGCTATTTACATTATGCTCATATTTACTATCTTGCTTAGTATTAGCCTTATGGTTGCAAGATATGCTTTCTCTATAAAATATAGGGGGAGTGTTGATCCTAGTATGTGTGCCGTACAGTCCAAAGCACTTTTCTAGATAGCACACATCTAGGGGGAGCTCGTCTATATTTTAGAGATGTGGGGTTTGCTCATGTTCTATGTTTTCTCCCTTTGTGCAAATCCCGTATTGTCATCAATCCACCAAAAAGGGGGAGATTGTAAGGGCATATTTATCCCTTAGTTGTTTTGGTGATTGATTAGAATGCTTTTGCGGACTAATCGCGTGCATTGAGTATTTCAGATATATCATGACTAGGCACAAGACGATTTGGTGCCCCTCGAAGACTATTGAGGACGGCGTTTTCTCTATGTATCTTTTCGGTGGATTTGAGTTGTAGGACAGCCGTACTATTAAGAGGGGTCCACTTTGGAAAGGTTTGGGTGGAATCATCACGTACACGTCTACTCCTTTGCACCGCCTTTCCTTTGGCACTTTGGAGCATCCACTGTCTTTTCTTGTCTATGCAAAAGGTCGTAATTGCTGAACTGAGGCACACGGTAGTACTGCTCCTAGGAGCGGTAGTACTGCAGGCCCTTGCGGTAGTACCGGCCTCTGGCACGGTAGTACCGCAAGTGCCCACGGTAGTACCGCTTCCTCAGAGCGGTAGTACTGTGGCCTCAGGCCAGGCGCTACTGCTCTTGCCGTAGTAGGGCGAATGTAATTTTTTACATCCGCGCCCTACGCGGTAGTACCGCACCCCCGGCGTGGTAGTACCGTGCGCTCTAGCCAGGCTCAGCTGCATGCGCGGCAGTAGGAGCGGATGTAATTTTTTACATCCGCGCCCCATGCGGTAGTACCGCTCCTGGCCTGCAGTACTACCGTGTCGGATTTTTGCATAGACCCCAACTCAGCGGAAGTTGCCACGGATGTAATTTTATATGTCCACGCCTTCTCAGAATCTGGACTATCCCTGCCTTGCGGTAGTACCGCAAGGGGGAGCGATAGTACCGCGCCAGCGGTTCTACCGCCCTCTGCTTCACTGCATCTGGGCGGTTTTGATTTCTGCTGCATGGGCGGTAGTACCGCGGGGCACTGCGGTAGTACCGCGTGCCCTTGCGGTAGTACCGCGTCCCTTGCGCGGTAGTACCGTGCTACGCAGGCTGAGTTGGTGGATAACGGTTGGATTTGTTCTTCCACTATATAAGGGGTGTCTTCTTCTCCAAGTTGACCATCTCTTCCGTCCCCAAGCTCCATTGTTGCTCCAAGCTCCATTTTCGCCCGATCTCTCTCCCTAGCCAATCAAACTTGTTGATTTTCTAGGGATTGGTTGAGAAGGCCCCGATCTGCACTTCCACCAAGAGAAATTTGATTCCCCCCACTAATCCCTTGTGGATCTTGTTACTCTTGGGTGTTTGAGCACCCTAGACGGTTGGGGTCACCGCAGAGCCATATTCCATTGTGGTGAAGCTTCGTGGTGTCGTTGGGAGACTCCAATTAAGTTGTGGAGATTGCCCCAACCTTGTTTGTAAAGGTCCGGTCGCCGCCTCCAAGGGCACCAATAGTGGAATCACGACATCTCGCATTGTGTGAGGGCGTGAGGAGAATCTGTGGCCCTAGTGGCTTCTTGGGGAGCATTGTGCCTCCACACCGCTCCAACGGAGACGCATTTCCCCTCAAAAGGAAGGAACTTTGGTAACACATCCTCGTCTTCACTGGCTCCACTCTTGGTTATCTCGTGCCTTTACTTGTGCAAGCTTATTTGTGTTATATCCCTTGCTTGCTTGTGTGCTTGTTGTTGTTGCATCATATAGGTTGCTCACCTAGTTGCATGTCTAGACAACCTACTTTGATGCAAAGTTTAAATTGGTAAAGAAAAGCTAAAAATTGGTAAACAAAGTTTAAACTATATCGATCCTTTCACCTAATACCTTTGCCTTACTCTCGTGCAATGACAAGTGAATAAACACCCAGCGTGAAAATAACACATCTAGCATGGAAAATATTAGCCACCCCTCACCGCCTCGCGAGCAGTACGAACACACAAAAGGAAATTTATTTTGAAAATTAGAGATGGCAGATACAAATTTGCTTAGAACGGCAAAATAATACCGCATATAGGTAGATATAGTGGACTCATATGGCAAAACTGGTTTTAAAGGGTTTTGGATGCACAAGTAGAGATCATACTTAGTGCAGAATGAAGGCTAGCAAAAGATTGAGAAGCGACCAACCAAGAAACGAATAATCTCATAAGCGAGCATTAAGCATAATTAACACTGAATAGTGCACCACAAGTAGGGTGTAATTTCATTGCACAACTATTGACTTTCGTGCTTGCATAGGGAATCACAAACCTTAACACCAATATTCCTACTAAAGCATAATTACTCATCAACATAACTCACATATCACATAATCATATCTTAAAATTATTACAAGGAATCAAGTTTATTTTGTCCAATGATCTTCATGAAAGATTTTATTATATCCTTCTTGGATATCTATCACTTTGGGACTAATTTTCATGTGTTGCTTTTGATAATCTCAAACAAATATAAGCGAAGATCATGAGCATAATATTTATTTCTCTCAAAATGATTTAAGTGAAGCAAGAGAGAATTTCTTAAAAATTTACGAAAGCACACCGTGCTCAAAAAGATATAAGTCAAGCACTAGAGCAATTCCATAGCTCATAAAAAAATTAAGTGAAGCATAGAGAGCAATTCTTACAAGTCATGGTATAATTTTGGCTCTGTCAAACAAGTGTGTCCAGCAAGGATTCAAGACTCAAAACAAAAAGCAAAACAAGCAAAGACTCAAATCATACAAGACGCTCCAAGAAAAACTCATAGTATGTGACAAATAAAAATATAGCTTCGAGTAAAATACCGATGGTCGTTAGAAGAAAGAGGGGATGCCACTCAGTGCATCCCCAAGCTTAGTTGCTTGCTTCCCTTTGGATAATAGCTTGGGATGCCATGGGCATCCCCAAGCTTAGGCTCTTCGAAAGGATCGAGAAGAGGTGTCTAGAGGGGGGGGGGTGATTAGACCCTCAACATAGAAAATTAGCAATTTTTATATTCTTCAAGTTAAGGTGGAGTTTTAGCACAAGTTTAAACATTCAAAATACATTTCAAGCAAGCATGGCAAGAGTATATGAGCAGCGGAAAGTAAAGAATGCAAGTTGCAAGAAAGTAAAGGGATGGGATTGGAGTGTGCAAACGCAATTGGAGACACAGAGATTTTTGGCGTGGTTCTGATAGGTGGTGCTATCGTACATCCACGTTGGTGGAGACTTCAACCCACAAAGGGTAACGGTTGCGCTAGTCCATGGAGGGCTCCACCCACGAAGGGTCCATGAAGAAGCAACCTTGTCTATCACACCATGGCCATCGCCCATGAAGGACTTGCCTCACTAGGGTAGATCTTCACGAAGTAGGCGATCTCCTTGCCCGTACAAACTCCTTGGTTCAACTCCACAATTTTGACAGAGGCTCCCAAGTGACACCTAACCAATCTAGGAGACACCACTCTCCAAAAGGTAATAGATGGTGTGTTGATGATGAACTCCTTGCTCTTGTGCTTCAAATGATAGTCTTCCCAACACTCAACTCTCTCTCATAGATTTGGATATGGTGGAAAGATGATTTGAGTGGAAAGCAACTTGGGGAAGGCTAGAGATCAAGATTCTTGTGGTTGGATTGGAATGTCTTGGTCTAAACACATGAGTAGGTGGTTCTCTCTCAGAAAATAAATGCTCGAAGTGTAGGCACGTTCTGATGGCTCTCTCCATGAATGGAGGAAGGGTGGGGTGGTATATATAGCCTCCGCACAAAATCTAACCGTTACACACAATTTACCAAACTCGGTGGGACCGAATAGTGAAACTCGGTCAGACCGATTCAGTTAAAAATGTGAACGTTAGGCTTTTCAGTGGGACCGACATGATCAACTCGGTGGGACCGATGTGCTAGGGTTAGGGTAAAACCTCAACTCGGTTTGACCGATTACACAAACTCGGTCAGACCGATTTTGGTAATGAGCAAGCAGAGAGTTGGTCAAGCAAACTCGGTGGGACCGATTGCTCATTTCAGTGTGACCGACACATTACGAAAAGGATACAGAGAGTTTGCATTGCGAACTCGGTGGGACTGATCGCTCATCTCGGTTGGACCAAAACGTTACGAAGGGAAACAGAGTTTGCAATCCCATCTTGGTGAGACCGCGATCCCTATCGGTGGGACCGAACTGTTTAGGGTTTTTGGCTATGCACTACAAAAAAAGACACATCCGTGACATTTTGGGCCGAACGAATTTTTTTCGGTCATACTTATGACACTTCTATGACGATAATTGTGACAAAACCCGGTATCATCATAGATGTGGTGGGCTCCTACTTCTATGACAAAAAATTACGACAGAAAATGGGCTTTTCGTCTGGCGGGCGGAGATGCAAATCGCATTACATTATTTGGGCCGTCCATGACGGAAAAACCATGGTAGAAGCGAGGGCGAGGAAAATATCGTGGTGTTCCGGTTACGGTGGGTGGTCGGGCCGAGCGATGCGCTGCTTTCTCAGACACGCACGCTGCGGTGCGAGGCGCGTTGGGCTCTAATCAACCCGAGCGAGGCGTTGGGCTCTAATCGAACACGGCGACAGACCGCAGTTACGCGTTATCGAACCCGAGCGATCGGTCGATGGTCGTTAATCGAACCCGATCGGCGATTCTTCGCCATCGCCGCTAATCGACACCGATCGATGCTGCCTCTGGATGAACAGTGAGCGTTGCTGGGGGGGGGGGGGTTGGATGAACAGTTCCCGGTGGGGGTGGATGAACAGGACCCCGTGGTATTGCCTCTGGATGATCAGTACCCCGATTGATCGAGCCGGTTGGGGCTGGATGAACATGACCCCGTGGAGGGTTGGATGAACAGGACCACCCCGTGGAGGGCTGGATGAGCGATGAGCGGTGGAGGGCTGGATGAGCGATAGCCCGTGGAGGGTGGTTGAATAGGAGCGAGGAGAGGGCTGGTTGAGCGATGGCGGTGGAGTAGCGCGCGCGGTGGAGGCTGGATGAGCGATCACGGTGGAGGCCGGAGGAGGTCGACGGTGGATGAACAGTAGCCCGTGGAGGCTGGAGGGGGTCGACGGTGGAGATGAACAGTATCCCGTGGAGTCCCGTTTTGCAGTACGCCACACCCCTCCCGATGAACAGGACCCCCATTTCGACCGTAGCACTCAAACACAAGTCCGTTTCCTCCGTTTTGCGGTACGCCACACCCCTCCCGATGAACAGGACCCCCGTTTCGACCGTAGCACTCCAACACAAGTCCGTTTCCTCCATTTTGCGGTACGCCACACCCCTCCCGATCAACAGGACCCCCGTTTCGACCGTAGGAGGTCCGTTTCCTCCGTTTTGCGATACGCCAGACCCCTCCCGATGAACAGGATCCCGTTTCAAACGTGGCCAGTCGAACACAAGGCCGTTTCCTCTGTTCTGCGGTACGCCAGGCCTCGTTTCCATCGACTGTTCCGTCCAAGCCCTCCCGATGAACACGACGACGACGCAGTTTCTCCGTTTTGACCCAGCCATGTACATGAGCCCTGGCCGTACGTATGCGCGAGTAGGCGTTCGAGACCCCACCTGTATGTACGTACGTGGACGTATTTACTTTCTTGCACCACGACCATGCGTGACGACGCGTGTACATGCTACGCGGCGCACCTCTACATCGACCGGTATGTACGCATACACGTTCGCGACCAGTAATGAAAACGCCACGTATGCTTCGACCAGGTGGGTCCTGACTGTCAGGCACTTCCTTGCGTGCGAAGATGTAGCTGGTGGGTCCCAGCAGTCAGGGGGGCGAATCGTATTTTTTTGCCCGGACACACTTCCTTGCGTGCGAAGATGTAGCTGGTAGGTCCCAGCAGTCAGGGGGGAAACGTTTTTTTCGCGGAACACAGTTGCCCGTCCGGTGGGTCCCTGCTGTCAGGTGGAGGAATAATTATTTTGCGCGTAATAAGGAGGCACTTCCTTGCAGCCGCCGTGGACCCAACCGTCAGCCTCTCCACGTACAGTACTCTTCCGATGGAAGTCGTTCCTTGACTACGTTGACCACGCCGCGCCGAGAGCACCAGGGCAGTGGACGACGGCGAGGCCTAGGAAGTGGACGACGCGGAGCCGGGGAAGACACAACAGTGGAAGCCTGCACGGAGAGGAGTACGAGGGTTCACTGGTTCGGCTGTGGTGTGAGTCTGCCGTCGCCACAGGGCCTGGCCAGCGGTGGGAATAGTAGGGGGTGGTGAGGCCTCCGCGGTAGCACAGCCGGCCACGGGAGGCAGGAGCATGCGGCATGACCGGTGCTGCTTTGGGCGGCTGGAGCAAGAAGACCAGAGGTTGGAGAAGCACTAAGGTCACTGGAGCTAGAATCGTTCATATTGACTAAGTTGACAAAGCACTCCATCCCCGTCAACTTAGTAGGCCCACAAGTCAGCCTCCCACCAAGGTGGGTCCCAACTAGCAGGGGGAGTACTCATTTTTTTGTGCGTAATAAGGAGGCACTTCCGGTGGGTACGCGCTGACAGTGGGGGGAACATTTTTTTGCGCAATATGGTGGCCCGTCCGGTGGGTCCCAGCAGTCAGGGGGAAACATTTTTTTCGCCAAATACGGTGGCCCGTCCGGTGGGTCCCTGCTGTCAGGTGGAGGAATAATTATTTTCCGTGTAATAAGGAGGCACTTCCTTGCGGCTGCCGTGGACCCATCTGTCAGCCTCTCCATGTACAGTACTCTTCCGATGGAAGTCGTTCCTTAACCACGTTGACCACGCCGCGCCGAGAGCACCAGGGCGGTGGACGATGGCGAGGCCTAGGAAGGGGACGACGCGGAGCCGGGGAAGACACGATAGTGGATGCCCACGCGGAGAGGAGTACGAGGGTTCACTGGTTCGGCTGCGGTGTGAGGCTGTCGTCGCCGCAGAATAACAGGGGGTGTGGGTGAGTAGAGGGATGCCCTGGCCAGTGGTGGGAGTAGTAGGGGGCGGTGAGGCCTCCGCGGCATCACAGCCGGCCACGGGAGGCAGGAGCACGCGGCACGACCGGTGCTGGTTTGGGCGGCTGGAGCAAGAAGACCAGAGGTTGAAGAAACACTACGGCCGTTGGATGGACATCGTACGGTCACTGGAGCTAGAATCGTTCATATCTAAGTTGACAAAGCCCTCCGTCCCCGTCAACTTAGTAGGCCCACAAGTCAGCCTCCCACAAAGGTGGGTCCCAGCTAGCAGGGGGAGTATTCATTTTTTTGTGCGTAATAAGGAGGCACTTCCGGTGGGTCCGAGCTGACAGCGGGGGGGGGGGGGGGTTTCGCGAAATATGGTGGCCCGTCCGGTGGGTCCCAATAGTCAGGGGAAACATTTTTTTTGCAAAATAAGGTGGCCCGTCTGGTGGGTCCCTGCTGTTAGGTGGAGGAATCATTATTTTCCGCGTAATAAGGAGGGACTTCCTTGCTGCGGCCGTGGACCCAGCTGCCAGCCTCTCCACGTACAGTACACTTCCGATGGAAGTCGTTCCTTGACCACGTTGACCACGCCGCATTCCGTTGCATGCATGCGTCCATGGGCGTGGTGCGTCCCCACTATCAGCCTCTCACGTACAGTCATCTTCCGATGACTCTCGGTTGTTGACCACGTTGACCACACCGTGCCGAGTGCACCAAAGGCCGGTGGACGATGGCGAGGCCCCAGACTGGAACGACCCAGAGATGGGGAAGACGGGGCAGTGGAGTCGCAGATGGAGAGGAGTGGGAAACTTGATCGGTTGGTGCTGGCAAAGACAGCCAAGTGCCGCCCACGGGAGACAGGAGCAAGAACAGAGGTTGAACACGGAGCATGGCTGTTGGATTAACATCCAATGGTCCAGCTGTTAGAATCATTTGTTGATTAAGTTGACAAAGCCCTGCGTACACGTCCGCTTAGTAGGCCCACAAGTCAGCCACCAAATCTGATGGGTCCCAGCTGTCAACGGGAGGAATAATTTTTTTCACATAACAAGGAGGCACTTCCTTCCGTGCGAAGATACAGTCGATGGGTCCCAGCTATCAGGTGGAGGAAACATTTTTTCAGCTTAATAAGGAGGAACTTTCCTTGCGTGCGACCATGGACCTCGTGTGTCCCAGCCGTCAGGCTCTCCACGTACAGTCCTGTTCCGTTGACTCTCGTTTTTTGACCACACCGCACCGAGCGCAGCGAGGCGGTGGACGACGGTGAGGCCCCGGACGGGAACGACTCGGAGATGGGAATACGCGGTAGTGGAGTCGCAGATTGAGTGGAGGAGAAGGGTTATAACTGGTTCTGGTGCAGTGTCGGGCCGCAGTCAGTGGAGAATAACAAGAGGTGTGGAGGGGGTGGAGTGATAGCCTGGCCGGCGCTGGGGTAGCGCTTTGCAGCGATGCGTGCTAAGCGGAGCCGCTAGCCGCCGGAGGCCGGACCAGGCGGTCCCGGCGACGCTGGAGGAAGAAGACGATAGATTGAAGGTGCATGCCGACCAAGTTGACAACGCCCTGCGTAGGCTTCGACCTATTGGCCCACATGTCAGCCTGCAAAAATGTGGCATATATTTAACCCATGTTTTCTAGAATGTATAGTCCATTTGCTGGGCTGGGTGAACAAATAATTTCGCGTCAATGCGGCCCATTTATATTATCTAAGAAATCCCAGCCCATTTGCACTTCCTTCAAATACACAAATTAGCTGGGCTCGTTATATATATAATGTTATGTTAGAAGGAGCAATTAATATCAAAAAATAAACCGGAGAGGCACATTTTTTATATACATAATTAACAAATCAGCGAGTTATTGCTCAAAATAAAAATGAGCGCGTTATTATTACATTGGTCCTTAAAATCTTCACAAGCTTTTGTACGCAATCACCAGGATTTTCCTTGCGTGTGAGTCAAAAACAACCATGATTTTCCTTGCCAACTTCTGTTAAACATTTACTTTTATAAGTTAATAACATGTGGGATGTTTTTATAATGTCTATATAAGTCTCTATAAAATATACGATAATAGTAATAATATAAATATATATAATGTGGTTAAAAAATATATTGGGCTGCCGATCTTTAAGAAAAAGCCCATAGGCCGGTATGGACCTCAAAAAATAAGTTGAAACCACTGTCACCGTATGTAAGTCGGGCTACGCATGTTAAAATACAAAACCTAGGCCTAGCTGATACTTGTTCGCCATCTGGAGAAAAATGATACCAGATCCCCGAGCGAACTGGATTATAGAGGGGGCCAGCGGCACGACTGAAGAAGCACATCAGGAGCTATTTTTTTTTCTTCAGTGGATGGCTCTCGATGGCGTTTTTTTACTTGCCTCTACACCATACAACTTGTATTTTTAGTCTCCCAGTCCGTGGTGGACCAGCAACCCATTTGCTGGGCGGGCCAACCTACAGAAACCAGCACTCAATTTTTCATCAAGCCCCAAAAGCAACACAGTACTATGTTTGTTTTGAGGCCGAAAACATTACGACAAGGGTTGAGCGGGAGAGGGGGCAAGACAGAGCAAAAAGATTAAAAAGAGCTGATGCGCCGTTCCTACCCTAACAAAGCAGGTGCAATTCTTCTCGGGAAGAAGGTGTGCCGTTGACACCCACACGTCACATACCCCACAATAGGCATACTAACAAGTTCACACACAAGCACAACAGAAAAGGTAAACATTCGTATCAAACTCAGGTTCACATAACACGTTCGTATTCATAGCCAACATTCACTATCAACAACTCAAAAGATTCATATATACACAAGTTCAGCATGTCTATGGATCCAAATGACTGGTAGATCACACAACAATATTCATAGATAATTCACAAAAAGATTCAGATATACACATGTTCAGTATGTTTATGCATCCAAATGATTGAGATCACAACCAATATGATCCATGGATGAACTTTAATTACCTAGGGTACAAACTGGTAAATGGTGTTCAGTCGGAGGTACTTCTTGCTAAAATTATAATGCTTGTATGAGTAAACTTTCGAGTACATAAGAGGCAGCATAGACAATCTGAACTTTGCTTGTAGGTTTATCCTCAAATAGTGGCCTCGTGCCGAGGGAGGTTTGAGCAACTTGGCCACTACTTTCATCCAACTAGTTTACTGGCTCATCTTGGTCCCGTAGCTCGCCAAAATTCTACATTGCGCATCGGGAAATGGTGTTCACCGGAGGTACTTCTTGCTAAAATTAATGCTTGTACGAGTAAACTTTCGAGTACATAAGAGGTAGCACAGACAATCTGAACTTTGCTTGTAGGTTTATCCTCAAATAGTGGCCTCGTGCCAAGGGAGGTTTGAGCAACTTGGCCACTACTTTCATCCAACTAGTTTACTGGCTCATCTTGGTCCAATAGCTCGCCAAAATTCTACATTGCAGACGAGAAAAGGAGGCGGTTGAGAAAATGAACCACCCAAATATTTTGTGCAGTTCAACTGAAATGGAGCATCCCTGTCGTGTAGAATGATTAAGTGCCAGATGAATATACGCGTCAACCAACTTGTCTGGAATCTTTAGACTCCATGCCATACAGTTCGCTACCATATGCGCCGATAACCCAAAGGCACAAGTTGGGACCAAAGACTGGACTGCATTTTTCTGGGCTATGCGCCAAGCAATATTTTTGGTGTTCACTCTCCTAATGCTTGGAGTTTGACAATTGGTTGACACCGGTTGATACCCGAATGAATATAGGCACTTCTTCTTGTCAACATTGATGCTTGTCTGAGTGAACTTTGGAGTACATAGCAGCAGCATAAGTACCTGTCCATCTGATCTTTTTGTGCAGTTCTACTAAAATCACCCGATGTAATGATTTTCCTGCGAGTTCAGGCTCCAAGTTACTCCTTTATGAAATCAGCAAACAGTAGCACAATACCGAATTACCAATACATATGACAAGCACAATAATCAGGATAAAGACCAGTACCAACCTGCGTGAGGTAGCATATCAAGTACTATTTCCTTTGATTGGAAGCCGAGATAAGCCAAGCGAATGACAGCAAAGGAAGAATGCAAGCCGAGATTAGCGACTAACAGGAAAGGAAGGAAGCTGTCAAGGCAATGAAGCACCCAAAGTTTTTGTGCAGTTCCACCAAAATCGAGCATCCCTGTTGGCACATATATTGAGAGAGTGAGATTACTGTAATAGTGGGACTAGTTGATGAAACATACACTAACAAATAGAAGAACCCTCATTATCTTAATGGGTAAAGTTAGCATTCCCTCCCTGCTCCACCACATGATTCACCTCCATAGACAAACATACACACGTACATGATACACCGTCTACTAAAGATTTGTTTAACTCCGACAGGAAAATTAGGCAGCAATAAATTAGTGGTACTTAAGTACTCCTAATTAATTAAGTGAGACAACAGAAGTGGAAGGGCTCCCTGGAGGATCGTCTCACATGTAAGGTAGTTGTTGCCAGAGCCCTTGAATGGCCTCGACTGAGGCCTCTGGCTTCAGCAAGATCGCCTTGGCACTGTTTACTCTTCTTCTTCTTCCTCTTCATGCTCTGTTTCTCATTCTCCTCACCAATTGGTGAAACCAAGTACATGATTGGCCTTCTATTTCAGAATTGGTTTTGTCAGTGAGGGAGTACAAGTGTACTAGTAAAAATAGCATTATTTTCTCATGGCAGTCGCAAAATAGAGATGAACACATGCATTAAATATCATTCTTACCTAAAGGAAGGTTATGTTCCCAATATGGATGATGAGGATTGGAACACAGCTCTCCCTTTCTGCAGTTCCACCGAAATGAACCAACTGTTCCATTCTGACATTCCAGTTAAACGGCACAAAAGTCACTTCTTTTAAGAAGAGTTTTGTGCAAAGGCACCAAAAGGTCACAACAAAGAACTGTGTGAAATGGATATCCCTGTTTGCACAAAAAGCTACAGAGGAAATAGTCAGAGTCTCAAACAATTACAGGCAAAAACATTTGGCTAAACTTGTCATGGCTTATAATGGCTTCATTTTTACCAGGGGCATTAGATTAAGAACAACTAAATATTTTGTATAAGGGCATGGAACAGTGGGTGCACCAGCAGTCCAGCACCATGTACCTAAACAGGGGCATAAAGTGGTGATTCATAGTTCGTTGCCCCGAGAAACAAACATCCAAGAAACATATCTGGGTTGGTCCCATTTTTGTTCACTCTAGCCACCTACCCCTATGTGTGGATAGAAAATCTAGTCCTAGTCATACCACTGTGTACAACGTTACCCCTATATTTCCCTTTTCGACCAAGAGACCGGTTAGATGACCAGTCTGTACTACTTTCACCCCCTTTCCTTCCTGTTTGTACCAAGTCCGATGTACGACATACTAAATTCCGCCACCCCCACATTATTTCTTGTTTGAACCAAGTACAAGATTCGACTCCATGAAGTAGCTTTACCTCTAACAATAGGAAAAAAATAGGTGACGTTGGACCATCCGATCGAGAGGGGCTGAGAGGTAGAAAATGATGCACATGCAGTGACGTAGCGAGCTGGGGAAGTATAGCTAAGGCGGTTTCGAAGGAAGATATACCTTAAGGTCGTCGGGATGTGGATAGGTGGGCGGCGGGAGGCCGGATCCGCCCACACTAGGGCAATGACGAAGGGATCGGAGGACCTCCCGCGCCGGCGCTCGGCCAGAGATAACGGTGCGGCCGGCAGTGGGTCTCCTCCATCACTGTCGATGATGGCCTAAACGATGCCCCTTCTCCCCTTCACTGGTGGAGGGGGATACGTCTGGATCTGTAACCAATGTTGAGGATAGAAAGACAATGTTTTTTGAAGGGAGAAAGATAGTGTTACCACCCCTATCTTGTTTAGATCTGGAGAGGATGAGAGTGTGTGAATAGAGCAACCCTAGCAAGCAAGCACGGAGGCTCCGGCCTATATATACGTAGTGGGGTAGTTTTCCTTTTTCACTCCATCAAAACAATCGTTTAAAATTGTGTACTATGTGCCAGGTCACCGTTTTTTTAGTTGTTGATTGTTTTTTGAGATAGCTACCCGCTTGTTCCAAGTGGTGTTACGGTGTGCCAGGTCACACTTTGTATCGTTCAAGTCTGGTACAAGTCCCTCCATTAAATGAATAACCACCCCTCATAAAAATTGTGAACAAGCCCATGACTAAAATTATCGGAAACGTGGGTTGCCCCAACATGCATTATTATTTATATTTTCTACTCCCTCCGTTCCTAAATATAAGTCTTTTTTATTAGCCACACCTAAGACAAGAATTTTTCTTATTAGCAGTGAACCCCACATGTCATAGACACAAAAAGTGTGGCAAGATTCCCTTAGGCAAGCCAAAGTGTGTCTAACAATTTGAGCAACTCAACTTAGGCAAGTGTGGCAAGTGTGGGAAAAATAATGTGGCAACATAAGACAAACATAGTCACAATCCAAACAGCCCCGTAATTTTTTGTGACATGCATGAAAATTTGGTTAGTTAAATTTATAATCAAAATTTGGCAAGGTGCATAAAATCAACACATGCAAGTATCAAAAGGGAAGTCACGGCATGCATGCATGCGTTGTACTCCCTCCGTTTCCAACCGCTACCCTCTCCCTCCTTGGCATTGAAGAACCTATGGAGGCGAGTGCCGCTCACGTCTATTGCATGTCAGGAGACGTTCCCGTTGACGACGAGGTGCCTATGGTGACTTCATAAATTTCAAGATGATAGTACTAGTATACTCAATATTGGGCACCGCAACCAAGGCCGAGAGTAAAACGAGAGAACTACGTATTTATTTACGGTGTAGATTCACTCATTTTGCTCCATATGTACTCCGTCTCGGTGTAGTCTAGTCACTTGTTGAAATCTCTAGAAAGGAAAATACTCATTTTTGGTTATAGGGCTATACTAGCAAGTACTACAATAGTGGGCTCACATAGCAATTTTGTCTCATGCAAGAGCCTGGCTATATGCGTGCTCCAAGGTTCGCAACTGTCACGTTCGGGTTGCACTTGGCTCTTCGCCTCTTCGAGAAGACGAACAATGATGTTACTACTACTGCTTCTACAGTATCGAATCCACTGCTGCATGTCCGTCCACCGCGAGCGGGAGGGATAGCTTGTTGTAGTACTATAAGCAAAAGCATGTCCTCGTCTGCGAGCCACCGCGCGCATGGGCAAGGGAGAAGGCGTGTAGTAGTAAAATCAAGCTTCTCCTCGTTGTACGAGTTGACGCGACACATCATAGCACTGGCCCCACATGGTTTCCTCTAAACTTGGCTGAAAGACCCGCAGTGTACAATACTCCATTTGCTGCAACCTGTAACATTTACCCCACCACAAATTAAAATATATAATCCTGTCTTGACCAGATGAGCGTGCAAACTAGAATCACCAGGATGACAGGTAGGGCCAGAAGATTATTTTAATCAAAAATATAGCATTGAGCCAATTCAACGATTTTAAGCTTACAGCACGGTAGACACGCTATCCTAGACTACTCTACACATGAAATCGCCACACGGCGTCTGTGTTGTACTTAGTTCTTCGCCTCTTCGTGAAGTCGAACAATGATGGAGTACTACTGCGGTGGAGGAGTACTACAAAGATGCTTCCGCCATCCGACACCGATTGAACTGCTGCATGTCCGCCAAGGCAAGGGAGGGAGAGCGTGTAGCGAATCTAAAGCTTCTCCTAGTCCTGCCACCACCACACTCATGGGCGAGGGAGGGACGATCTTCGTTGACTTTCATCGCTCCCCGCCTTTGCCTATGATGACAGGTGGGCCCAACAGGTCGGTGGCCCACCTGTCATGCAGCCAAAGGCAGGTGCGGTTAAGGTGAGAGGGCGTTGTAGTAATTAAACTTCTCGGCCTTGTATGAGTTGACGCGACACATTAAAGCACAACACTCGATATATTTCAACAATTTGCGTTTACCGATGCATTAATTACAACGCATGCATGCATGCCGTGACTCTCCTTTTGATACTTGCATGTGTTGATTTAATGCACCTTTAAGTAGTATGAATATGTGACGGTAAAGCTTTGTAATTCCCAGGCCCTAATAAAGCGAGAGATGGTTGTGCATGAGGAGGGCGAGATCATGCATACGAAACAGGACCCGACGATGGAGCTCTCTATGGTCTCTATGGACCTCACCTTGCTCCACTGCCCCTTGTGCCTCCGCCCCTTGAAGCCTCCAGTGTATGAGGTTTGAATACACCTCGTCTGCTCGGGCCGATCGAGCAAGGTGCAGGTTTCTTGATTGATGTGTTGTTCGATTGATTTGTGCAGTGCAAGGGAGGGCACCTGGCTTGCACGGACTACCGCGTCGAGCGCCCCGGGAACCAGCGGCAATGCCAGAAGTGCGAGCGCGGCAGTGGCTTCGTCGTGCGGAACACGGCAGTGCACGCCGTCCTCTCCTCGGTGAGGGTGGAGTGCCTGCACGAAGGCTGTGGGCTCTACGTCACTTACCACAAGCTCGCTGATCACCAGAGCGTGTGTCCGCTCGCGCCCTGCAAATGCCCTGTGCCCGTCCGCGGCTACGAAGGCCCGCCGCCGGTGCTCTCCCACCACATCAGCACCGTGCATCCCATGCCCGTGCACAGGATCTAGTACGGAAATGCGCTCCAGCTGCAAGTGCCACTGTCGGAGCCACGGCTCTTGCTGTTCGCGGAGGAGGACATCCGCACGTTTTTCTTGGTCGGCGGCGTGCTCGACATCAGCGCGCCTATCACTGTGTCGGTCGCACGCAGATCGTAGCGGGCGCCCCCACCGCCGCACTACGTGGCCAAGTCAGGCGAACGGTTCACGGAGAGCCCAAAGGCAGGACCGACGCCGTCAAGGTGGAAATGGAGGAGACAAGCAGCAGGGATCCCGGCGACGTCACCGTGCAGGAGCTGACCTTCTTTACAGTTCCGCCCAAGCTGCCGGCCGAGGCTAAGCTGGTGTCCCTCCACATTCAGATTGACAAGCTCACGTCCTAAATGATTCTATAGCGCCTTCTGTTTATCTTAGTAATATGCTAATATAGGGGTTAGCTTGGTTTACTTTAGCTTAAGAGATGGTGGGTTTTGGTGGCGATGCAGCAATTACCTCGACATCAGATCAGCAGTGAAAGTAATTTCAAACAGTTGAATGGATATTTTGTGTCTGTTTGATATAAAGATCCTTTGGGTAAGAAGTAACAACTTATATGCTTTTTTTTACGAAACGGAACAACGATAGTATAATTTTTGTTGACATGCACTAATATTTTCAAAACGGACGTCGGGCTGTAGCTAGAAGGGCGCTTGGGATGCGGCATCGGCCCATACCACGGTGACCCCCGATCGGGACGCACCGACTGTGGATTTTCTCCCTCGCCGATGTCGACCGCATCTATGCAGAATATTGTTCCCTTCCCCCAACTGCGGGATTAGGACGGATATGCGACCAGCGGTGTGGCCACCGTCATCCTATGCTTGTGAAGAGAGCAACCCAAGCAAGCAGGCTTGTAGCTTAGGCTCATGCTAGTGTATATATAGTGGTTTTCTTTTTCTCTCCATATCAACCGTTTTATATTGCGACGTGTCCTTTGAAGAGTGAAATGATGGTTGCTTCTTCCGACTAACTTATCGTGTGATTTGACTGCTCCTTTAGTGGCCCCTACACATACTCCCCTACGTGTATGCAATCCACACGTACACATGGACGCAAAACGCAGCATGACGCCTCTAATGCATGCATGTCCGCCAAGACACGACGGAACACACACGGTCATGCTCAAGTGCTCAACCTACACATGCATGCACACACATACTCGCATTGTGGTGAGCTAGTGACCGTATAAACACCGGAAAATGTATATATTGAGCGCAATGAGCGTATTATGAAGTCCATCGACCGTATTTTTACAAATATACATTGATGCAAAGGTGTATTTATCTCGTTTTGAAATTAAGCCATATTAACCGGAAAGGAGGCAGTATGGACTAGCATTACTTTGTTGTGTCCCGTCAACTTGCCGAACGAGGAGAAGCTTGTAGGACGGGAGAAGCTTGCGCGTGGTGGCTCGCAGGACAAGGAGAAACTTTTGACTAATGCAAGCTCTCCTTCGCCAAAGCGGTGGACGGCAATGCTTAATTTGGTGTCAGATTGCCAGAAGCATACACTATACTAGTACTATATTGTTGCACTTCCCAAAGAGGCGAACAGCCAAGCGCAAATTTTACTAGTACTAGTACTACTACTATAGTCTATAGAGGTATGTACTATACTAGTACTAGGAACCGGATGGAGGAGCGTCTGCACTCTTATTATATTTTTTTAAATGTGATAAAGCAATCCTCAACACATTTGGTTCTCTTCGAGGGTTCTCGCATGTGATAATGGAAGTTGATTGCATGGAACACTCGCCACAATTCTCGCTTAATTCTGGCGCATATCCTGTTACAAATAGGAGCTCTTGGTAATATTTCCTCTTCTTTTGTTATTCAACATGTAAACAGGTCAGCAAACCTTGCGGCGCATCTTTGTGCGAACCATGCTTGCTGTACTTTGAATGTGGCCGAGAGCTGGCTTGATGAAACACCTCGCTTCCTACTTCTTTTTTTGCGGGGTACCTCGCTTCTTAGTGACCTGTGTCTTGGCTGATCGTCCTAAGAATGCTTATATATGGACTAAAGCTCTCTCATTTACCCGCAAAAAGATTAAGCCATATTAACCGGAAATGAGGGAGTATGGACTAGCACTACTTTTTGGTGTGTCCCGTCAACTCGCAAAACAAGGAGAAGCTTGCAGGACAAGGTGAAGCTCGCTTACGCCTTTTGACTAATGCAACGTACCCTAGCCCAGGTGGTGGACATGCATGCATCAGTTCATTCGGTGTCAGATTGCCAGAGGCATACACTGTAGTACCGAACATGCGGAGTACCATTATTGTTCGACTTCATGAAGAGGCGAAGAGCCAAGCGCAAGGTTTAGTAGTACGAGTAGTACTACTACTAGAACCGCATGGTGGAGCCTCTGCATTTTATTTTTTAATCTACGATAAAGTACACATTTATTCCGGAGAAGGGCGGAAAACGGCAGCCCAACATGTAATGATGATATCGATCAACCATGCTCGAATATATCTTGGCCTCCGTGCGAGCCCGTCTATGTGTTCTCGCTCCTCGTCTCTCTCAAGGAACGGCGGTTGGCCATTTTACCGTCAATTGAGATCGGTTTGCTCACAATCCGGTCCCACATGTCGCTGATATGCCAAGAGGAGGTGCGTTGACCGACCGCCATACGCTGCGTACTTGGTTTTGCACCTTCATACTACTCCTCCCCGGCCACAGCTTCTGGTATGCCGCTTCATTATGATGCATTTCTCTCAATGCATTTCCACCACTAGAGAGACTTTAGACGTGTTTGGTTTAATGCTCAATTAATTAGGGCGTGGTAATCGCAATCAAGTCCACAATTTTCTCTCGATGTACTACGGACTGGAGTAAGTGCATGCATGTGTGTACCCGGGGTGGAAGCACTGCATGCATGTGTGTACGCATTATTTCCTCTAGTAATAGACGCCGTGCTATAACTACCAATGCTATTTTTCAGGCTGATCGCGGTCGCCTTGGTCCCAGAGATTTTTTCTTTTTCTGAAGTACGCTCTATAAACAGTGATGGATGGAGTAGTATGAGCGGATTCAAAGAAGAGCGTATTTATGGTTGCTTCTTCCGAGCAACTTACAGTGGGAAATGTGGGGCTTATAATTTGACTGCTCATTACTCACTATTAATGTGGCGCAACGACCGGGCCGAGTCTCCCATGCGGCTGTGCACTACCCCCTCGGTTCTTAAATATACTCCGGAGTATTTGTCTTTCTAGAGATTTCAACGAGTGATGTATATAGACATATTTTAGAGTGTAGATTCACTCATTTTTCTCCGTATATAGTCACTTGTTGAAATCTCTAGAAAGACAAATATTTAGGAACAGAGGGAGTACACATACGAAGCAAAATGAGTGAATCTACACTCTAAAATATGCCCATTTGAAATTTGTAAAAAGAAAAATATTTAGGAACGAAGGAGTATAATTTTGTGCATGGCACATGGACCCGGATGCCGAAGAGGCTTCTGGCAATGCTATCAAGCTTCCAGCATTTGTTTACATAATTGGCATACTATACAAATAGTTTTCCAGCGACATGAAATTGTATAATGGTGTGAGCTTTTAGCTTTTGTTTCGTGTGTCTTGCCATCGATGCTCTTTCAGAAACAATAAAAAACTAACTTCCTTGCTAATGCATCTCAATTATTAGCAGATCAGAGCTAATATTTACATCACAATTGAAGACAAAGTTGTGAGAAGGTGTTAAATTAAAATTGATCCATGCTTTCATTGGCAGCAACATCCCCCAGCTCTGTCTAAATCAACAAGGCATGTTGAGAAAAAAGTAGCTGTCTGGAGCATGCAACATTCCGATCATTTTGTGCAGTTCCACTAAAATAGAGCTGAGGGTCCTTGTTCCAAAGATATTAAGTGTGATTACGATAATAGAGGAATGCTGATGAAACAATAAACACACAAATAGAAGCCGGTCACCTTTGCAGTCTCTCTTAAGACTAGATAGTTGGAGAAGATTAGGCTCGGAGTTGGATGAGGAGGATAGAGCAAAACCAATCTCCCTTTGTGCAGTCGCACTGAAATGTAGAGACGGTGCCCGTGTGACATTTTGGTAGAACTGCACAAAACACTCTTAAGAAAAAACTGATTTGTGCAGTTCACCAAAAGGTCGCAATTGCAATGAGGTGAAATGGATAGCCCTGTTTGCAAAAAAGAGGTAGAAAGGAAACACCATCGGCCAATAACAGTTGATGACACATGCGATGACAAAAAAGAAGCATATTCCTTGTCCTAAGGGAAGATAACAACACGGTTGTGTTTGTCTAAAACGGTGTGAGGACGAGATTGCAATATGGAAAGTATGACGGACGAGCTACGTTTTGGCAAAGAACTATGGAAGATCCACATGCAGCGAGGTGGGAAGACATGCAGTGGAGCAAGGCCGGAGGGGATACCTGGAGGTCGTCGGGATGTAACTAGGTGAGCGGCGGCGGGCGGAGTCTGCCCATACTGCGGCAACGAGCAGGTGGCATAGGCCCTACTGCGCCGGAGCTTAGGCAGAGAGAACGACGTGTACCGCAAGTCGGGACCTGCTGCCTCGGCGCCGTCGAACGGAGAAACGATGCACGTCCTCCCTTTCCGCCGGTGGACGGGATGCGGCCGGATCATTGACCAACAGTGAGAGAGAGAGAGAGAGAGGCCACCGCAGCCTTGTGTGAGATACTCTGAAGGGAGACAAACCAGGCAGTGTGCTCCATTGTATATAGTGGAGCGGACTACCTTTTTCTCCATAAAATCGCTTTTATATTACGTAATGCGTGCCATTGAGCGATATAACTTTATTTAAAAATAACGCGCCAACGCTTCAAGTCAAACTTTGTTTCGTGCACGCGTGGTACACGATCTCAGTCGGTAAACACCCGCTACACCCGGTCAAAGTAGCTCGTGGGCTGCCATTTCGTATAGAAATGAGCTCCACCGTGTACCCGCGCGGGTGTGGCTGGGCACGAAGCGTGAGTACGTGCACGATGCACCTATTCTGTTCTTGTATACGTACACCACCTACATGGGGTTGTGTGAGAGAGATACAAACATAGAGAGATATAGTGGGTGGATTCGTGAGAGTTTGGGGGGGGGGTCAATCAAAAAATGTAACATATGCAATGTGTGTGAAATAGAGTCCTGGATATATCATATATATAGAGGGGGCGATCCACGAGAAGAGAGTGGAGGTATCATCGGCTTGAGGTGTCCATAGAATCGAAGAGAGGGATGATGTGTGTATGTGTGTGTGTGCGCGCGTGCGATCGATAAAGAGCTAGAGTGTTGGAGGGGGTGGTAGTGGAGTTGCTTCTAACAAATGGTGGGATAGGCTTGCTAGACAACCGGAGGGCACGCCTGCAATATGTGCACGTGCGTATGAGATACGGATCAGGAGGCATGCACGAATGATGAGGGGGACGATATGGCTGTGGTAAGCAGACGTAACTACATAGGAAGATCAATCGTCCTTTGTCAGAGAAAGGAGAGACATAACTTGTGAGGTACATCGATCGATGGGGGGGAATAGTTAAAGTTGACCTAGGTATATGTTGGGAGATCGATCGGTATACATGCATGTGTGTGTTAGAAGCAAATGAGGCATGGGAAGAAGGATAGAGAGAGAGAGGGATGCATCTAGGAGGTGGTGCGAGAGTCATACTATATCAAGGGGGAAGGAGTGTGCGAGTACGAGATCGATGAAAAGAGTGGTGGGAGTGAGGCATGGACGGTGATAAGAGAAGAGGGGAAGCTTGTGTTTGTGCTAGGCACACCTGGCTAGAGAGGCATATCGATCGATATGTGCCGTAAAGAAGGAGCTGGGGGCCTACACACACCGTGGGTGAACAACCTAAAGTGAAAAGACGAATTTGGCGCGATGGAGCTAGAGAATGCTTTGAGGGAGGGTGAGAGGGATGCGGCGTGTGCATGCATGAGAGAAAGTTAAGCTAGCTACAAAGATAAGAGGATTGTGTGGGTGTAAAAGACGAATAGAGATCATACTTCATTATAAAAAGCGAATTCGGATATTTGAAGAATTTATCACAGTGTTTTAAACCGACGCATGTGTGAATATATATATAACGGTGATACACATGGTGTGGTTATGAACATGTTATACTACATATAATATATTTTATCTGTACTCTTATAAAAACGGAGTTGTTGATGATGGTGTGCCTGCCATCCTGCAATATAGGCCGTCCGATTTATATCTGACGGATAGGAAGGAAACTATGACAATTTTGAAAAAAGATACCCACACCCCTCTCCATATTTGCAAATTAGGCTTCCCCTTGATCATGTTGATGTTCTGTGGAACGCATGGGCATCTTGCTAGTACTACGTATAATATATAGAACATTGGTCATAATTTGGGCTAATGTGTGGCTTTTGCTGCTCAGGTCTAAATACTTGTCATAATGTAGGGGGCGGGGCACTATACTATGTGTGATAAACATGGTGTACACGTATGGAACATGGTTTAGATTATGAATATATAGTTAGTACATCAAATGTACTATTATTTGGAATCAACATCAAGTGTATTCGAAAATAGAATTCGAGTTCATGTAGTACACATAGTTCATATCTATCTCTATAGTAATCATGTGGTGTGTTATTAAGGTAATACATGAATGATGGTTGAAGTTGGCAACAATCATGATTGTAGATTCTTATTGAAATAGAGAAACGAATTCAAATTCAATTCGAATTGCAGCAGTAGTATAGACATTTGGAATGCACTAAAATGTTGGTATGAATAGGTTACATGCATTATACAAATAGTTTAAAAATTTAATTGGACATAACATGGATTCATACTCCTCCTTCCATCTATATAGGGCTAATGCGCTTTTTAAGACCGCCTTTGACTATTGACAAGATTAATAGTACATGACATGCACAATGTGAAAATTATATCATTGAAAGAACCTTTCATGCATTTAATTTAACGTTGTCCTTTGTGTAAGTTGCATGTCATATACTATTGCTCTAATATTTGGTCAAACTTAGCATCGAAAAACGCATTAGGCCCTATATAGATGGAAGGAGGGAGTAGCTTTGAATAGCATTTTTATAGTAAAACGGGGCAAGACTCTCTCTTTGTGTGGTGTGAATAGTTTTATTTTTCGCTTTTCTTTTGGTTGAGGGAAGTGCGAATTGATTTGGTACGTACAAGTACAATATTACACGTTAGGCTTGTCCCTAAAATTCAACCCGCACCTTGTTATATCCCGAAAATTCAGATATCGTGCTCCCAAAACTGGCGCCTTCACAACCCGTGCCTTGCTATCTCGAAATTACAACGCGCGCGAAAACTCCCTCCAGCTGCCAAATCCCGACAGGTGAAATCCCCCTTCTAACCCTGAGCCGAAAGGGCCGCTAGTTCAAATTGGTTGGGGGTACTTTTGTAACACACCCTACATTTTGGACAAGCGCGTCCCTAAGTCATGGTTCACCCCCTCCCATCGCCTCTTTTTTGCCATTCGAAATCCCAGGCCGCCACAACCTCTCCGCTCCAGCCGCGAAACCCCACCCTCCTCCGTCTGCCACCTCACCGCTGCCCAGCCGGAGCCTCTTCCCTGACGACGTCGTCCACCGCAACAGCTCGACGTCCCTCGTCTACCTCTCCGGATAAGGATCCGTCGTCCATCTCGTCGTCCCACCGGTTCAGCCGCCCTGTCCTCCACCTGCAAGGAGCTACTCTAACGATCGCCTCGTCTATCACGACTGCTCCATCCCTACAGCGTCGCCTTAACCTGCTCAACCGGAACCGCAACATCCTCACCGACTCCTTGGACGAAGTCGAGGCCTACTCGGCGCCACAAAAGAGGTTGTACACTCATCGCATCGCACCTTCTCCTTAACTCGACCTCCCGGCGCCGACGGTGCTGTTGACCCACAAGTATAGGGGATCTATCGTAGTCCTTTCGATAAGTAAGAGTGTCGAACCCAACGAGGAGCAGAAGGAAATGATAAGCGGTTTTCAGCAAGGTATTCTCTACAAGGCATCAAATAAGTGGTAACAGATAGTTTTGTGATAGGATAATTTGTAACGAGCAACAAGTAACAAAAGTAAATAAAGTGCAGCGAGGTGGCCCAATCCTTTTTGTAGCAAAGGACAAGCCTGGACAAACTCTTATAATAGGAAAAGCGCTCCCGAGGACACATGGGAATATCCTCAAGCTAATTTTCATCACGTTCATATGATTCAAGGCCCGTACTTTGATAATTTGATATGTGGGTGGACCGGTGCTTGGGTGCTGTTCTTACTTGAACAAACATCCCACTTATGATTAACCTCTATTGCAAGCATCCGCAACTACAAAAAAAGTATTAAGGTAAACCTAACCATAGCATGAAACATAGGGATCCAAATCATCCTCATTTAATCAACGCATAAACTAGGGTTTAAGCACGTCACTCTAGCAACCCATCATCTACTTATTACTTCCCAATGCCTTCCTCTAGGCCCAAATAATGGTGAAGTGTTATGTAGTCGACGCTCACATAACACCACTAGAGGATAGACAACATACATCTCATCAAAATATCGAGCGAATACCAAATTCACATGACTACTAATAGCAAGACTTCTCCCATGTCCTCGGGAACAAACGTAACTACTCACAAAGCATATTCATGTTCATAATCAGAGGGGTATTAATATGCATATAGGATCTGAACATATGATCTTCCACCAAATAAACCAACTAGCATCAACTACAAGGAGTAATCAACACTACTAGCAACCTACTAGTACCAATCCGGACTTGGAGACAAGAATTGGATACAAGAGATGAACTAGGGGTTTGAGAGGAGATGGTGCCGGTGAAGATGTTGATGGAGATTGCCCTCTCCCGATGAGAGGAGCGTTGGTGATGACGGTGGCGATGATTTCCCTCCCGAGGGAAGTGTCCCAGCAGTAACAGCTCTGCCGGAGCCCTAGATTGGTTCCGCCTCATGGCGGCGGAGTTTCGTCCCGAAAGGTTGCTTATGATTTTTTCCTCGACGAAAGACCTCATATAGCAGAAGATGGGCATCGGAGGGCCACCAGGGGGCCCACGAGGTAGGGGGCACACCCCCCACCCTCGTGGCCAGGTGGGGCCCCCTTTGGTGAACTTCTTCCACTGGATATTTTTTATTATTTCCCAAAATGACTTTCGTGGAGTTTTAGAACTTTTAGAGTTGTGCAGAATAGGTCTCTAATATTTGCTCCTTTTCCAGCCCAGAATTCCGGCTGCTGCCATTCTCCCTCCTTATGTAAACCTTGTGAACTAAGAGAGAATAGGCATAAGTATTGTGACATAACGTGTAATAACAACCCATAGTGCAATAAATATCGATATAAAATCATGATGCAAAATGGACGTATCAACTCCCCCAAGCTTAGACCTCGCTTGTCCTCAAGCAAAAGCCGATAACGATAAATATGTCCCCATGTTTAGAGGTAGAGGCGTCGATAAAAAACAAAATACGGACATGAAGGCATCATGATCCTTCTCATAACAACTACATATATAGATATTATCATATGATTTCTTATGTTTAAGTAATAATCCATTCACAATGCAGAATACGAATCATAAACTTTATTGAAAACAAAAAATCTATAATCTCAGTCATTGAAGCAATTGCAATTTATCATAACATCAGAAAGAGTCTATGTCAGAGCTTAATAGCAAGTCCACATACTCAACTATCATTTAGTCTTTCATAACTGCTAACACTCACGGGATACTTGTGTTTACGGAGTTTTAATCGGACATAGAGAAAGATAGGGGCTTATAGTTTCGCCTCCCAACCTTTACCTCAAGGGTAATGTCAACAATAATAACTCATGTTCCCCTACATCCAATTAGATATATCAATCAGGATCTTTCCAACACACTGTGCTTGCCAAAGGATAAAATGTAAAAAGGAAAGGTGAAGATAACCATGACTCTTGCATAAGGTAGCTGATAATAATAAAAGATAGGCCCTTGCAGAGGGAAGCAGAGGTTGCCGTGCGCTTTTATGGTTGGATGCACAAAATCTTAATGCGAAAGAACGCCACTTTATATTGCCACTTGTGATATGAACCTTTATTATGCAAATCCGCTTTTATTTCTTCAACATCACAAGATCATATAAAGCTTATTTCTCCCACACCAATCAATCATACATATTTAGAGAGCAATTTTTATTGCTTTGCACCGATGACAACTTACTTGAAGGATCTTACTCAATCCATGGGTAGATATGGTGGACTCTCATGGCAAAACTGGTTTAAGGAGTTTTGGAAGCACAAGTAGTATCTCTACTTGGTGCTGAGAATTTGGCTAGCACGAGGGGGAAAGGCAAGCTCAACATGTTGGGAGATCCATGACAATATACTTTATCTCAGATATAAGAAAACATAACCTATTACGTTGTCTTCCTTGTCCAACATCAACTCTTTAGCATGTCATATTTTAATGAGTGCTCACAATCATAAAAGATGTCCATAATAGTATATCTATATGTGAAACCTCTATTTCCTTATTACTTCCTTTTAATTGCAACGATGACCAAAACTATGTTTGCCAACTCCCAACAACTTTCAATCATCATAGCCTTTCTATGTGAAGTCATTACTCTCAATAAGATCAATATGAACTCTTTGTTTCTATTTATTCTTTTTCTCTTTTCTTTTATTCACTCAAGATCATGGCAAAATAATTAAGCCCTTGACTCAACACTAATCTTTATTATATAGCTCATGCACTTCGATTACATAGAGAGATCATAAAGCAAAAAACTCAAAAACTAGATCATGTCATAAACTTTATTCTACTAGATCAAGATACTACTAATAGGATCGAACTAAGAAAAACGGTAAAGATAGGAGATGTGATTGTGATACGATACCGGGGCACCTCCCCCAAGCATGGCAGTTGCCAAGGGGAGTGCCCATACCCACGTGATTATGTCTCCTTCTTTGTTATTGGTGAAATATTCTTGGCGGTGATGCCCTTTAGGATACGATTCTCCTCCTCGAGCTTATTGACCTGCTTCTTGAGGTCCATTATTTCCTTGCAAAGCTTTCCTGTAACAGCTAAAGCTCCTTGCACCCAAGGGTGTTGCATAGCTGCGGGAGAACAAGTGACACTCCTCTTCATATTTTCATAAGAAAGAAATCTAACAAACCGAGTTTGGAATAGATGAGCTCTGTACTTCCCCCATCGTGAACCCAGCTCGGAAGCGAGAAGTGACCTCTTGATCCTCCATGGCATCTACCCTCATCAAGTCAGCCTCCATCTCTTCCTCCGTTGCTGGCCCAAAGTGGTCAGCGTCGCTGTTTGCCCTTGGTTCAGATGCCGGATGAGACACCCGACTCTCCCCGACTGACTCTTGAGAAGACATCTTACTCTAATCTCCAGTAGCTACAACTCGAAACAAAAACAGAGGGTATTTGCGTGATACGGTAGTCAAAACCTTCGGGAGAATATATAATGAATTTTTACTGACCAAAATACATATCTCGCAAGAAAACGGAGTCCGGAAGGCACACGAGGTGCCCACGAGGTAGGGGGGCGCGCCCTCCACCCTAGTGTCCTTCCCGGACTGCTACTTATTTTTCTATTTTTCTAAATATTCCAAAACGGAGAAATATTTCCTTAAAAATTGTTTTGGAGTCGGTTTACTTACCGTACCACATACCTACTCCTTTTCAGAGTCTGAAACGTTCCGGAAAGTGTCCTTTACGTATTCCTCCGGGGTTACAGTTTCAATAACATTGGTTTCAACATTTATAGGATTACCTGAGATATAGTGTTTGATTCTTTGACCGTTTACCACCTTCGGATTTGTGCCTCCGAAATTATTGATTTTTATGGAACCAGAACAATAGACCTCCTCGATAACGTAAGGGCCTTCCCATTTAGATAGAAGTTTTCCTGCAAAAAATCTTAAACGAGAGTTGTATAGCAATACATAATCACCTACATTAAACTCGCGCTCTTGTATCCTTTTGTCATGCCATCTTTTAACTTTTTCTTTAAACAACTTGGCATTTTCATAAGCTTGGGTTCTCCATTCATCAAGTGAGCTAATATCAAATAACCTCTTCTCACCAGCAAGTTTGAAATCATAGTTGAGCTCTTTAATAGCCCAATAAGCCTTATGCTCTAGTTCGAGAGGTAAGTGACATGCTTTTCCATAAACCATTTTATACAGAGACATACCCATAGGATTTTTATATGCAGTTCTATAGGCCCATAATGCATCATCAAGTTTCTTGGACCAATTCTTTCTAGACCTATTGGCAGTCTTTTGCAAAATTAATTTGAGTTCTCTATTACTCAATTCTACTTGACCACTAGACTGTGGGTGATAAGGGAATGCAACTCTATGATTAACATCATACTTAGCAAGCATTTTTCAGAAAGCACCATGAATAAAATGTGAACCACCATCAGTCATTAAATATCTAGGGACTCCATACCTCGGAAAAATAACTTCTTTAAGCATTTTAATAGAAGTGTTATGATCAGCACTACTAGTTGCAATAGCTTCTACCCACTTAGTAACGTAATCAACAGCAACTAAAATATGTGTATATCAATTAGAGGCAGGAAAAGGTCCCATATAATCAAAGCCCCAAACGTCAAATGGTTCAATAACAAGTGAATAGTTCATAGGCATTTCTTGACGTCTACTAATATTACCGATTCATTGACATTCATCACAAGATAAGACAAACTTACGGGCATCCTTGAAGAGAGTAGGCCAATAAAAACCAGATTGCAATACCTTATGTGCAGTTCTATTTCTAGCGTGGTGTCCTCCATAAGCTTCGGAGTGACACTTGCGTAGGATCTATTCATGTTCATGCTCAGGTACACAACGTCTAATAACACCATCTACTCCTTCTTTATAAAAACTTTTTCTTTTGCTGGTATGTGAAACTAGGTGGTATAAATTTAGCAACAATGTAATTAGCATAATCAGCATACCATGGAGTACTACGAGAAGTATTTATGACATTTAGTTGCTCATCAGGAAAGCTATCATCAATAGGTAGTGGGTCATCAAGAACATTTTCTAACCTAGACAAGTTGTCTGCAACGGCGTTCTCAGCTCCCTTTCTATCAACAATATGCAAATCAAATTCTGTAGCAAGAGAACCCATCTAATAAGTCTAGGTTTAGCATCTTTCTTTTCCATCGTATTTAATAGCAGCATGATCGGTGTGAATAGTTACTTTAGAATCAACAATATAAGGTCTGAACTTATCACATGCAAATACAAGCTACGAGAATTCTTTTTCAAGAGTAGCATAGTTTCTTTGAGCACCGCCTAAGGTTTTACTAGCATAATGGATACCATTTAATTTCTTATCAACTCTTTGCCCTAGAACAGCACCTACAGCATAATCACTAGCATCACACATAGTTTCAAAGGGTAAATTCTAATCAGGTGATTGAACAATAGGTGCAGAGATCAATGCTTTCTTAAGTATTTCAAATGCTTCTACACAATCATCATCAAAGACATATGGTATATCTTTTTGTAATAAATTAGTCAGAGGCCGAGATATTTTTGAGAAGTCCTTAATGAACCTCCTATAAAATCCGGCATGACCAAGGAAACTTCTTATACCTTTGATGTCCTTGGGACATGGCATCTTTTCAATAGCATCAACCTTGGCTTTATCAACTTCAATACCTCTTCCAGAAACTTTATCCCCCAAGACAATACCTTCATTAACCATAAAGTGGAACTGTCCCCAATTCAAGACAAGATTAGTTTCTTCACATCTCTGCAAAACTCGATCAAGATTGCTCAAGCAATCATCAGAAGAGGATCCATAGACAGACAAGTCGTCCATGAAAACCTCACAAATCTTTTCACAAAAGTCAGAGAATATAGCCATCATGCATCTTTGAAAGGTAGCAGGTGCATTACATAAACCAAAAGGCATAAGTCTATAAGCAAAAGTACCAAAAGGGCATGTAAAAGTAGTCTTTGATTCATCCTTAGCCGACACAGGTATTTGAGAGAAACCAGAATAACCATCTAGGAAGCAATAATGTGTATGTTTGCATAATCTTTCTAGCATTTGATCAATAAAAGGTAAAGGGTAATGATCTTTCTTAGTAGCTTTATTTAATTTGCAGAAATCAATTACCATCCTATATCCTGTAATAATTCTTTTCGGAATCAATTCATCTTTATCATTAGGAACAACAGTAACACCTCCCTTCTTAGGGACACAATGAACAGGACTTACCCAATCGACTATCAACAGAACGGGATAAATTATACCTGCCTCCAGAAGCTTTAGTATTTCTTTTCTTACCACTTCTTTCATCTTAGGATTCAACCTTCGTTGATGATCACGAACCGGTTTGGCATCTTCTTCCAAATTTATTTTATGTTGACATAGAGTGGGACTAATGCCCTTAAGATCATCAAGAGTATATCCAATAGCAAAGACGGTGCTTCTTCGTAGTTTTCAATAATCTCTCTTCTTCATGCTCAAAGGTTAGCACTAATAATAACAGGATATATTTTCTTTTCATCAAGATAAGCATATTTAAGATTATCAGCAACAGTTTAAGCTCAAACACGGGTCACCCTTGGGTGGAGGAGGATCCCTAGGATTTCAACAGCAAATTATGTTTCGTAATAGGTTCTGTTTAAAGAATACTTCATCTATTTCCTTCTTTCATTCATAAACATATCATTTTCATGGTCTAGCAAATATTGTTCTAAAGGATCACTAGGAGGTACGGCAATAGAAGCAAGACCAATAATTTCATCCTTACTAGGCAATTCTTCTTCACGGTGTTGTCTACTAAATTTAGAGAAATTAAACTCATGAATCATATCATCCAAGCCAATAGCAACAACATTCTTTTCAAGAATCAATCTTAGCATTAACAAAGTGTTCAAGAAGGGTCTACCAAATATAATGGGACAAAAGCTATCTTGTGGAGAACTGAGAACAAGAAAATCAGTAGGATATTTAGTTTTCCCACACAAGACTTCAACATCTCTAACAATTCCCACTTCTGATATAGTATCTCTATTGGCAAGTTTAATTGTGACATCAATATCTTCCAACTCAGCAGGTGCAATTTCATGCTTAATGTAACATCCCGAATTTTCAATTTGGAATGTTATACATAGATCATCACTTGCATATCATACTTTATTGCATTTTGGCTTGATCCTAACTCAAGGACCCACGGAGAGAGTTGGAGATTTCGTTATTTTCATATTTGAGTTTTCCCAAATTCTGAAAATAGGATCATTTGATTTTATTTATTTTATCTTCAATTATTTCTACTATTAAAATATGAGAGAGGGAATAAAATGACTTTCCCAAAATAAAGGAATATTGAAGATTTAATAAAAAAAATCAAATACGCTTTTATTTAGAGTTTTTCGCTATTTTATTTGAATTTAGAAAAATGTACGTTTTTCAGAATTGCATTTAGGCCCCAAATAAATGTTCATCTTGTCCGGTTTGATTTTAGAAGCCGGAGAAAATTTATTTCGGGATTTTTGGAGTCCGTTTAGTATTTATTTCGTTAGTTTTCTGCGCGTAATTAATTAAAAGAAACTGAACCGACCTACGGGCCGTGTTAGGGCGGACTCGGGGAGGCCTTTAAATAGCGCCTGGGCTACCTCAGCCCAGCCGCCACCCCAGCCTCAGCCGCCGCCCAAAGCCGCCGCCATCGCTCACCGCCGCCGCCGAGGTTGACCCGCTGCCGGTTTTTTTTAAAACCGTTTGATTTTCGCCGGTTTTGTTCGTTTTTTTAGATCCGTTTTTTATTAGATCGTCTTTTTTTTCGGTTTAGGCTATTTGCGAGAGTTCGCTCGTTCGTTCGTTTTAACAAACACGTTCATCATTTAGATCCAGATAATGAAAGTTCGTTCGTTAAGCTGTTCGTCGTTTTTCTTTTTCTCGGATTTATTTCGCGATTTTTCTGATCGTGATTTCTGATCCGATTTTTGATCTAGTATAACTTTTCGCTCGTTTACCGGAATCAGGTGATTCAAGCGCCTAGAGTTTCGTCTCGAAACCCTCTTTCCGAATAATCAACTCAAACCAGTTTTTGCTACTATAAAATTTGACTTAGGTCCAGATTAGTAAAACGAAGCCTGTTTCTTTTGCAGTTTGATTTTCGTTGCTTCGTTCGATTTGATTCTTTTTGCAAACCGGAGTTCTTAAGTTGAACTTTCTGGTTAGATCTTCTATTTGAGTTTTACCTGTGCATTAGATTAGTACTTATTGTGTGTTTGTTTGTTTGCGATAGAGTACCCGGAGTGCGCCGCTTGCTACTTTGAATCGCTAGGTTTCGCGGATCATCAGCAAGGCAAGTAACACTTTGATCATATCCCTTTTCATACCCAGTTTTTATGCATTAGATCAATCCTCAAACATTGCATGATTAGGATCTAATTAAATTGTGGGTTTTGGGAAGTAGATGAGGTAGTACCTATTACCCGTTTTATTATCAAACCCATGGGAGTTACTTCTACGGTTGCTTATTATGCCATGCTATGCTAGTAGACATGGATTGGGTGAGTGTATCCATGACAGATGTGAGATTGTTAATTAATGGTTTATCTAAGGTGGCAACTTTAACACACATCTGGGTGGATTGAGGTACCTGGGTATTCCAGGATTGCCTGTTTTTCTTTATGGACCACCACCCAGGCTCAAACGGATTATGAGATTATTCATGCTAGAAACTTCCGTGTGCAGCCACAAGCTACTATGGGCTCTAGCATAGTTAACTAAGTTGTGTGAACTCTTACAGTGGTAGACTAGCAGATGTAGGGGATGTAGGTTGGTACGGTCTACCCGTTCGTAAGGTGCTAGCACTTCTGAAAGACTATGTCTCGGTCATCCGTTTCTCAAACACCAGGCAGTGCGAGAATCCCAACGGAGGAGATCGAGTCTTGTGGGGAAAGGTGCACAAACCTCTACAAAGTGTATCAAACTAATCATTGTTAGCCGTGTCCCCGGTTATGGACATCTTGAGTATCTAGTACTTGGATTATCATGTGAATCTCATCATGTTACTCTAATTAATATTGTTGGGTTTTTAATGTTGATGTTTAATTGGGATTGAGAATGTTGTCAACCATTCTCAATGTTTAACAACGACCATGTTAGTTAAATAAAATTTATTCCTTTGCAGTAGGGAAAAATTGGCTTTACGCAAAATCAGAACCATAGAGCTTTCCACCAGCCATATATGCATGTAGTATAGCATTACTCTTTCATATTGCTCTCTATGTGTTACATTGCCAAAGATATTCCATGTGTCAATTGCTTTTGGGCTGCAACGTTCATGTTGCAAACTTTTCAGACGATGAGTAAGGTGCCTTAGGTCGTGGTTCTATACTCAATGATGCCGTTGGAGTTGATGGACTCGCTTATCTTCCAAGCCTTCCGCTGTTATCGTTATTAGATGGCCTTAAGCCATATTTATTGTAATAAGTTCTCTTTTGAAACATTCGATGTAATAAGTGTGTGATTGCTACTCTATTATAAATCCTTCGAGTACTATGCGTGTCAGCATTACTGATCTAGGGATGACACTGATGCACATATATCAGACTATTTGAGGTCTGGTCGCTACAAGATGGTATCAGAGTACACGCTGACTGTAGGACATGACCACTAAGCTAAAGCCCTAGATCACTACTCTTTCTTCTCATTTCTGACTCCTTATCTTTTCTACTCTTTTAGGATGGCGGATGCAAGGAGCAAGTTCACACAACCGGATGAAGATACACCCTTTTGGATGCCACTTGAAGGAAGTCACTAGATACCTGAACATCGGAGTACCAAGCTTCACCGGGACCTACAACGCCACTTTACCCAAGAGGAGCTACTTGGATGATTCAAGTTCAAGTTCCAGGAAGGACGTTTGCACCAGTCACGGAGCCCATAGAGTTTTCCTTTGATGCACCTACCTGGAGTCTAGGAAAGAGCATGGCAGCCCACATCACCATGGGACGTATTGGAGAAGTTTACCGCAATGATCTCAAGGATACAATCTACCAGATTTGTGGGCGCAGAGATGAGCAATGGGAGATGATCAGCACCAGGAGGGATAGATCAATCGCAGCTTACATCCAAGAGTTAAACTAGCACATCCGACGTCAGGAGAACCATATGTGCACAGGCATGGAGGATCTACAGAAGGCCTTGACCAAGATCAAGGAGCTAGAAGAAGAACTCAAGGCTACGCGTGAAGATTACATGGAAGAAATTGAAGTTCTAGTGGAGAAGAATGACCACTTAACCAGGAAGCTCGGAGTTTTCATGGGAGATCCTGCACCAGGAGGAAATGACGACGATTCCACTTGCCCGAATAACTATATCATCATCGACGACACCGACTCAGATCCCGACGACAGTGATGATGACTATGTTGATGAAGCTGGAGCGGATATCATGGAGTCTTCATCGGAGCAGTTTTTCTAGTTGACCGCCATAACAGTAGTAGAATTTCCCCCATTGTATTTAGTTTAGTTCAAGCACTTTTGTAACGATAGTTAGACCGTTGTATGCCCTTGTTTGAATTGATTGGAGTGATATTGATTGCTTTTGTATCATGTGCATATGGGTAGTGTTTTCTCACTAGACCTCATTCTATTCTATTTTCTCATCTTCTCTAACACCCTCAGATGCCTCCGAGACGCGACACTGGATTTGTTTTCCCACCTGAGATCACTCAGTTGATTCACAATGTAATGCTTTGATTCAAACACCGCACGTAACCAAGGCAACAACAACAACAACAACAACAACAACAACAACAACAACAACAATCCACCACCACCACCTGTTGACCATTTGACTCATTTCTTGAGGCTAAATCCGCCGGTGTTTTCCAGTAGCACCGAGCCGATTGTTGCAGATGATTAGCTCCGCAAGGTTGGAAGGGAGATGGCCACTGCAGGATGCACAGATGTGGAGAGAGTGCGTTTTGCTGCACATCATCTTGATGGACCCGCAGCATCATGGTGGGAGAATTACACAGCCACACACCCTATTGACACTGTCACATGGGATCAGTTTAAGCAAGCTTTCCGCATCGCATTCGCGTTTCAGCGGAGCTATGGCCATGAAGAAGCGTGAGTTTCGCAACTTACGCCAAGGAGGACGACCGTAAGCCAAAGATGTGGAGGACTTTAGTAAGTTAGCACGTTATGCCCCGGATGGCGTTAAGCTGATGCATGACTAAGCAGAGAAGTTTACGGAAGGACTGAATGATGAGTCGAGCATGCGCTTGATGGTAGCCATTTTCAATAACTACCAGGAGTTGGTAGATCGTGCTCTTATGATTTAAGGAAGCAGCAATAGATTGACAATCGCAATAGGAAGTATGGTCGGGAAGTACAATTACGGAGCTCAAGAAGAGCTACGCTTTACCCCAAACCGGGAGGACAATTTCAGCATACCCATGGAGGAGGTAGCTCAGACAATCATAATGGTTCCAAGAATGGAAACGGTAATGGAGGAAGCAATGGACAAAACCGCACCAACCCGTCAACCCCAGCCAAGAGAGACCTGAGCCAAGTCACTTGCTTTAAGTGTCAGAAGACTGGACATTATGCAAATGAATGTCCCGAAGCCCAGAATGGAAATGGCAATGGAAGCTCAGGGAAGAAGCCGAACCCTTTCAACAGGGGATAGGTGAACCACGTTACCGTGGAGGAGGTTGAAGCTCAGCCAGATGCAGCAATAGGTAAGTTTTTGGTTAAGACATTTACTGCAATCATTCTTTTTGATACTGGTGCATCACATTCATACATATCAAGGGGATTTGTGGATAAGTATAAATTGCAAAACCAAGCCCTTAGGTCACCCATGTTAGTAACCTCATCAAATGTAATATATGGCTAGTCTATGGTGTGATCGATTACCATTAAGGATTGGTAACTACGTGTTTCCCTCGGACCTAATAGTTTTGGAATCGCAAGGATTGGATGTGATATTAGGCATGGATTGGTTATCAAAGTATGGAGGGAACATTGATTGCGCCAGTAAGTCGATTTTGCTTACCATCCCAGAAGGAAGAAGAATCAAGTATGTGTCACGGCATGAGCCGAGGAGGACAAAAGTAAATTCCTTATCAGGAGTTGTGCAGGAGGAAGTACCAGTGGTGAAGGATTACCCGGACGTATTTCCAGAAGAGTTGCTAGGCATGCCACTGGATAGAGACATTGAGTTTTTGATTGAGCTGTTGCCAGGCACATGGCCGATATCTAAGAGACCGTACCGGATGCCCGCACAAGATTCAGAAGAAATTAAAAAGCAGATTAAGGAGTTACTGGATAAAGGTTTTATTCGCCCAAGTTCTTCGCCTTGGGGATCGCCAGTACTTCTAGTGGAGAAGAAGGATGGATCATTGAGAATGGATGTTGATTATCGAGGATTGAATGAAGTGACCATTAAGAATAAGTACCCATTGCCGATGATCAACGACTTGTTTGACCAATTGCTAGGAGCTAAGGTATTTTCCAAGATCGATTTGCGATCAGGATACCATCAGCTAAAGATTCGAGAGTAGGATATACCTAAGACGGCTTTTACCACCAGGTACGGGCTGTATGAGTACACCGTTATGTCATTTGGTCTGACTAACGCACCTGCCTATTTCATGAACATGATGAACAAGGTGTTTATGGAGTTTTTGGATAAGTTCGTCGTAGTGTTCATTGATGATATTTTGGTCTACTCCAAGAATGAAGAAGAGCATAAGGAGCATTTGCGTTTAGTACTTGAGAAGCTCAGAGAACATCAGCTGTATGCCAAGTTCAGCAAATGTGAGTTTTGGTTGAAGGAAGTAGGATTTCTCGGACACTTTATATCCGGAGAAGGAATAGCAGTATATCCCACCAAAGTTTTCACTGTGATAAACTGGGAAGCACCAACAACTGTTGGAGAGATCCGGAGTTTTCTTGGACTGGCAGGATACTACCGGAGATTCATTGAGAATAATTTCTCGAAGATTGCGAAGCCTATGACGGAGTTATTAAAGAAGGATACCAAGTTCAATTGGACTGAGGAATGTGAGGCTAGTTTCCAAGAGTTGAAGAAACGATTGGTTACATCACCAGTGTTGATTCTGCCAGATCAGCGCAAGGATTATGAGGTGTATTGCGACGCTTCACGTCGAGGACTTGGAGCAGTGCTTATGCAGGAGGGAAGAGTTGTTTCGTATGCTTCACGACATCTTAAGCCCCATGAGTTGAATTATGCTACACATGATTTGGAGTTAGAAGCCGTAGTTCACGCATTGAAGACTTGGAGACATTTTCTCATTGGAAACCACTGTGAGGTGTACACGGATCACAAGAGTTTGAAGTACATCTTCACGCAGAAGGAGTTGAATCTCAGGCAAAGGAGATGGTTGGAGCTCATAAAGGATTATGATATGAGATTGCATTATCACCCCGGAAAGGCTAACGTAGTAGCAGATGCGTTGAGCCGCAAGAGCCATGTCAACACACTAATGACCGGAGGGTTACCAAAAGAGTTAGCCGAGGAATTTCGAGAGCTATGTTTGGAGATAGTTCCGAGAGGCTATGTAGCAGCATTGGAGATACAGTCTACGTTGATGGATAAGATCAGAGAAGCTCAGAAGACTAATAAGGAGATTGCCCCTATTAAGGAGAAAATGAGCAAGGGAAAAGCTAAGGGATTTCGTGAGGATGAGCACGATACCCTATGGTTTGAGGACTACGTTTATGTGCCTAGTGATCCGGAGATCAGGAAGTTGATTTTGCAAGAGGCCCATGATTCACCGTACTCGATTCACCCAGGAAATACCAAGATGTATTTGGATTTGAAAGACACATTCTGGTGGACCAGAATGAAGAAGGATATTGCGGAGTATGTAGCAGTTTGTGATGTATGTCAGAGAGTGAAGGCAGAGCATCAGAAGCCAGCTGGATTGTTACAGCCATTGCCGATACCCGAATGGAAGTGGGAAAAGTTAGGCATGGATTTATCACTGGATTGCCCAGGACTCGTTCAGGCTATGACTCGATTTGCATTGTAGTCGATCGTTTGACGAAGGTATCTCATTTCATCCCAGTAAAGACTACCTACATCAGTGCTAAGTTGGCTAAGATATACATGACCAGGATCATATGTCTGCATGGAGTTCCGAGGAGTATCGTATCAAATAGAGGAACCCAGTTCACCTCAAAGTTTTGGAATCAGTTGCACGAAACTTTGGGAACCAGGCTAGAGTTCAGTACAGCTTTTCATCCGCAGACTGATGGACAGACCGAGAGTCAATCAGATTTTGGAGGATATGCTGAGAGCATGTGCATTGGATTATGGATCAAGTTGGGATGACAACTTGCCATATGCGGAGTTTTCTTATAACAACAGCTATCAAACCAGTTTGAAGATGGCCCCTTTCGAAGCCTTGTACGGAAGGAGGTGCAGAACCCCGTTGTTGTGGGATGAAGTTGGAGACCGCCAGTTGTTTGGACCAGATTTGATTAAGGAGTCTGAACAGAAGGTGAAGTTGATTCGCGATAGGCTCAAGGTAGCCCAATCTAGGCAGAAGAGCTATGCGGATTCTAAACGTAAGGAGACAGTCTACGAAGTCGGAGATAGAGTCTATCTTCGAGTATCCCCACTTCGAGGAGTTAAGCGCTTTGGAGTTAAAGGAAAGTTAGCGCCACATTTTGTGGGGCCATACAGAGTTTTGGAGCGCATGGGAGAAGTTGCTTACAAGTTGGAATTGCCCGAAGGATTTTCAGGAGTTCACGACGTGTTCCACGTTTCCCAGTTGAAGAAGTGCCACGCAGAGATGGCTGATATACCTCTGAGGGATCTTGTCTTGCATTGGAAGCTATTCGATTGGGTAATGATTTGACTTACGAGGAGAAACCGGTCAAGATTCTAGAGTATGCCAGCAGAGTCACCCGCAAAGAAGGTTATTAAGTTTTGCAAAGTTCGGTGGAGCCACCACACCGAGGATGAAGCCACACGGGAGCGAGAGGAAGATCTGTCAAGGACCACCCTCACCTATTTTCTAGCCAACCCAAATCTCGAGGGCGAGATTCATCTTAAGGGGGGTAGGTTTGTAACATCCCAAATTTTCAATTTGGAATGTTATACATAGATCATCACCTGCATATCATATTTTATTGCATTTTGGCTTGATCCTAGAAATTTCACGCAACTCAAGGACCCACAGAGAGAGTTGGAGATTTCGTTATTTTCATGTTTGAGTTTTCTCAAATTCTGAAAATAGAATCATTCGATTTTATTTATTTTATCTTCAATTATTTCTATTATTAAAATATGAGAGAGGGAATAAAATGACTTTTCCAAAATAAAGGAATATTGAAGATTTAATTAAAAATCAAATAAGCTTTTATTTGGAGTTTTTCGCTATTTTCTTTGAATTTAGGAAAAATGCTGTTTTTCAAAATTGCATTTAGGCCCCAAATAAATGTTCATCTTGTCTGGCTTGATTTTAGAAGCCGGGGAAAATTTATTTCGGGATTTTTGGAGTCCGTTTAGAATTTCTTTTGTTAATTTTTTTGCGCGTAATTAATTTTTTTAAAAAAGGAACCGACCTACGGGCCGTGTTAGGCCCGGACTCCTCCGGGGGTGGCCTTTAAATAGCGCCCGGGGGCGACCCTAGCCCAAGCCGCCTACTTCAAATTTCAGCCGCCATTGCCGCCGATTGTCGCCCGCCGCTGGCCGAGTCATTTCCGCCGGCCAAGGTTGACCCGCTGCCGGTTTTTTTTTAAAAACCGTTCGGTTTTTTAGATCCGTTTTTTATTAGATCGGTTTTTTTCCGGTTTAGGTTATTTAGCGAGCGTTCGCTCGTTCGTTTGTTCGTTTTAACGAACGCGTTCATTGTTTAGATCCAGATAACGAACGTTCGTTCGTTAAGCTGTTCGTCGTTTTTCTTTTTCTCAGATTTATTTCATGATTTTTCTGATCGCGATTTCTGATCCGATTTTCGATCTAGTATAACTTTTTGCTCGTTTATCGGAATCAGGCGATTCAAGCGCCTAGAGTTTCGTCTCGAAAGCCTCTTTCCGAATAATCAACTCAAACCAGTTTTTGCTACTATAAAATTTGACTTAGGTCCATATTAGTAAAACGAAGCCTGTTTCTTTCGCAGTTTGATATTCGTTGCTTCGTTCGATTTGATTCTTTTTGCAAATCGGAGTTCTGAAGTTGAAATTTCTGGTTACATCTTTTAGTTGAGTTTTAACTGTGCATTAGATGAGTATTTATCGTGTGTTTGTTTGTTTGTTTGCGATAGAGTACCCGGAGTGCGCCGCTTGCTACTTTGAATCGCTAGGTTTCGCGGATCATCAGCAAGGCAAGTAACACTTTGATCATATCCCTTTCCATACCCAATTTTTATGCATTTGATCAATACTCAAACATTGCATGATTAGGATCTAATTAAATTGTGGGTTTTGGGAAGTAGATGAGGTAGTACCTATTACCTGTTTTATTATCAAACGGGAGTTACTTCTACGTTTGCTTATTATGCCATGCTATGCTAGTAGACGTGGATTGGGTGAGTGTATCCATGACAGATGTGAGATTGTTAATTAATGGTTTATCTAAGGTGGCAACTTTAACACACATCTGGGTGGATTGAGGTACCTGGGTATTCCAGGATTGCCTGTTTTTCTTTATGGACCGCCACCCAGGCTCAAAGGGATCATGAGATTATTCATGCTAGAAACTTCCATGTGCAGCCACAAGCTACTATGGGCTCTAGCATAGTTGACAAAGTAGTGCGAACTCTTACAGCAGTAGACTAGCAGATGTAGGGGATGTAGGTTGGTACGGTCTACCCGTTCGTAAGGTGCTAGCGCTTCTGAAAGACTATGTCTCGGTCATCCGTTTCTCAAACACCAGGCAATGCAAGAATCCCAATGGAGGAGATCAAGTCTTGTGGGGAAAAGTGCACAAACCTCTGCAGAGTGTATCAAACTAATCATGGTTAGCCGTGTCCCCGGTTATGGACATCTTGAGTATCTAGTACTTGAATTATCATGTGAATCTCATCATGTTACTCTAATTAATATTGTTGGGTTTTTAATGTTGATGTTTAATTGGGATTGAGAATGCTGTCAACCATTCTCAATGTTTATCAACCACCATGTTAGTTAAATAAAATTTATTCCTTTGTAGTAGGGAAAAATTGGCTTTACGCAAAACTGTAACCATAGAGCTTTCCACCAGCCATATATGCATGTAGTATAGCATTACTCTTTCATATTGCTCTCTATGTGTTACATTGCGGCATATTCCATGTCTGGCCCGTTTTGGATGCAACGTTTCATGTTGCAGACTTATCAGACGACGAGTAAGGTGCCTTAGGTCGTGGTTCTATACTCAGTGATGCCGTTGGAGTTGATGGACTCGCTTATCTTCCAAGCCTTCCGTTGTTATCGTTATTATATGGCCTTAAGCCATATTTATTGTAATAAGTTCTCTTCTGAGACATTCGATGTAATAAGTGTGTGATTGCTACTCTGTTATAAATCCTTCGAGTATTGTGCGTGTCAGCATTACTGATCCAGGGATGACACTGATGCAGACAGACTGTTTGAGGTCTGGTCGCTACACTTAATTTCATTATACAAGTCATAAGGTATAACACTAGCACTAGCACCCATATCACATAAGTCATGATAACAATGATCTCCTATTTTGACAGAAATAACAGGCACGCCTACCACAGGTCTATGTTTATCTTTAGCACAGAGTTTGGCAATTCTAGCAGTTTCATCGCAGAATTGAAGGACATGCCCATCAATATTATCAGCCAAGACATCTTTAACAATAGCAATATTAGGTTCAACTTTAACTTGCTCAGGAGGTGTATAAGTTCTAATATTACTTTTACGAACAACAGTTGAAGCTTTAGCATGGTCCTTTATTCTAACAGGAAAGGGTGGTTTCTCAACATAAGAAGTAGGAACAACAGGATCATTATAAGTGACAATCTTCTCTTCAACTTTAGAAGGTGCAACTACTTTTACTTCTATGGGAGGATGATATTTAAACCACTTCTCCTTGGGGAGATCAACATAAGTAGCAAAAGATTCACAGAAAGAAGCTACTATCTCAGAGTCAAGTCCATATTTAGTGCTAAACTTACGGAAAACATTGGTATCCATAAAAGACTTAACACAATAAAACTTAGGTGTCATACACGACTCCTTACCTTCGCCGAGATCCCAATCTTCAGAGTTGCGTTTAATCCTATCCAATAAATTCCATCTGAATTCAATAGTCTTCATCATAAAAGAGCCAAAGACAAGAAATATCGAGCATGGTGCGATTGTTTTCGTAAAGCCGAGCATAAAGATTTTGAATAATTGTTTCTCTTGGGAGCTCATGATTGGGGCATGAATACAACATTGATTTAAGCCTCCCCCAAGCTTGAGCGATGCTTTCTCCTTCGCGAGGTCAAAAATTATATATATAATTGCGATCACGATGAACAAGATGCATAGGATAATACTTTTGATGAAATTCTAATTTCAATCTTCTATAGTTCCATGAACTCGTATCATCACATAGCCTATACTATGTCAGTGCATCTCCCTTCAAAGATAAAGGGAATACCTTCTTCTTAACAACATCATCGGGTATACCTGCAAGCTTAAATAGTCCACAAACTTCATCCACATATATTAGGTGCTCATCAGGATGCTTTGTTCCATCTCCTACAAAAGGATTAGCTAGTAGTTTTTCCATCATACCCGAAGGAAATTCAAAGGGAACATTTTCATATTCATTTTCAGTAGGTTCATTAGGTTGAGGAGCAACTCTTTGCTCTACTGGTTGGGGTGAAGATACCCCGAACAAGCCCCTCAGAGGATTACTTTCCATAGTAACAAGTGACAGTAATTTCAGCACACTATATAAATTTTTTCTTAGCAAATTCCACCTACCAAACGCGCTTCACTCCCCGGCAACGGCGCTAGAAAAGAGTCTTGATGACCCACAAATATAGGGGATCTATCTAGTCCTTTCAATATGTAAGAGTGTCGAACCCAACAAGGAGCAGAAGGAAATGATAAGCGGTTTTCAACAAGGTATTCTCTCAGAAATCTTGAAATAAGTGGTAACAGATAGTTTTGTGATAGGATAATTTGTAACGAGCAACAAGTAACAAAAGTAAATAAAGGGCAGCAAGGTGGCCCAATCCTTTTTGTAGCAAAGGAAAAGCCTGGACAAACTCTTATAATAGGGAAAGCGCTCCCGAGGACACATGGGAATATCGTCAAGCTAATTTTCATCACGTTCATATGATTCACGTTCGGTACTTTGATAATTTGATATGTGGGTGGACCGGTGCTTGGGTGCTGTTCTTACTTGAACAAACATCCCACTGATGATTAACAACTATTGCAAGCATCCGCGGCTACAACAAAAGTATTAAGGTATACCTAACCATAGCATGAAACATATGGATCCAAATCAGCCCCTTACGAAGCAACGCATAAACTAGGGTTTAAGCTTCTGTCACTCTAGCAACCCATCATCTACTTATTACTTCCCAGTGCCTTCCTCTAGGCCCAAATAATGGTGAAGTGTTATGTAGTCGACGTTCACATAACACCACTAGAGGATAGACAACATACATCTCATCAAAATATCGAGCGAATACCAAATTCACATGACTACTAATAGCAAGACTTCTCCCATGTCCTCGTGAACAAACGTAACTACTCACAAAGCATATTCATGTTCACAATCAGATGGGTATTAATATGCATATAGGATCTGAACATATGATCTTCCACCAAATAAACCAACTAGCATCAACTACAAGGAGTAATCAACACTACTAGCAACCTACTAGTACCAATCCCGGACTTGGAGACAAGAATACAAGAGATGAACTAGGGTTTTGAGAGGAGATGGTGCTGGTGAAGATGTTGATGGAGATTGCCCTCTCCCGATGAGAGGAGCATTGGTGATGACGGTGGCGATGATTTCCCCCTCCCGGAGGGAAGTGTCCCCAGCAGAACAGCTCTGCCGGAGCCCTAGATTGGTTCCGCCAAGGTTCCGCCTCGTGGCCGCGGAGTTTCGTCCCGAAAGGTTGCTTATGATTTTTTCCTCGACGAAAGACCTCATATAGCAGAAGATGGGCATCGGAGGGCCACCAGGGGGCCCACGAGGTAGGGGGCGCGCCCAGGGGTAGGGCACGCCCCCCACCCTCGTGGCCAGGTGGGCCCCCCTCTGGTGAACTTCTTCCGCTGGATATTTTTTATTATTTCCCAAAATGACTTTCGTGGAGTTTCAGGACTTTTGGAGTTGTGCAGAATAGGTCTCTAATATTTGCTCCTTTTACGGCCCATAATTCCAGCTGCGGCATTCTCCCTCCTTATGTAAACTTTGTAAAATAAGAGAGAATAGGCATAAGTATTGTGACATAACGTGTAATAATAGCCAATAGTGCAATAAATATCGATATAAAAGGATGATGCAAAATGGACGTATCAGGTGCTCCATCCCGCACCCCCATGGAGCGGCTACCTTGAAGCCGGCGCCGCAGGCGACATTTCCATGGCGGCTCTCCCCCAGTGCGAGGCCCCTTCGGCGGCGGCGTCCATACCAGCCGGATCTGCTGATGCTGCTCCGGTTCTCGCTCGCTCGCGCTGCTGCTGCTACTCTGGCTCTCGCTCGCTCGCTCGCACTACTGCTGCTGCTCTCCCCCTCGCTCGTGCTGCTGCTCTACTCCGATTTAGCTACACTTCAGTCGACTGAATCGACTTTTGGGTCAGTCGATTTTCAGGGGGTGGGGGGCTCGCCGGAGTTAAGGAAGAACCACCCGCAGTGGGGACGGGGGCTCGCCGGAAAGGTACCCTACAATCTATCTTAGGGTTCAGGGTGGGCGCGGGGGGCCTAGAGGGCTGGCCGAGGCGGCGGCGGACCGTCGGTGGGGAGTTGTTTCGGGGCGGCGAGGCGGCACTGGGGCCGGCGGTTCGGCCGGTGGTGGCTGGCGGCTCAGGGGGGTGCAGGTTGAAGATGAACTGCAGGCCCTCCCTAAACTACATGTCAAGTGCCTCTCTGCTACTGTTGCATTCAGTTTCGACAGTAACATTCAGATTCCACAATAAATTTCAGTTTCGACAGTTAAGTTTAGAGTCAATAGTTTTTACCTCATCTGTTGTAGTCAGGTGGTTTTTGGTGATGTAAATTTTACATCTATTTTACATCATCTATTGGAGATGCTATTAGAATTCCACTTGAGATTGATGATGTCTGTCTTGTGCTGCTTCAGCCTTGACGTCTTACGGCTCAACGGAGCTGCTCCAACGACAGAACGGTCCATCACAACAGAGCAGTGCCCTGGACGCCGTTTACAGATTCCTCAGATCTACCTCCGCAGCTCCGACAGCCACCTCTCGCCTCAATCGCTTCAAATGACCAACCCAATGATGCTGAGGTCGACACGGCTACGGCAAAGAGGTTGTACACTTGTTGCATCACTTATTACTATACATTCATGTCGATCCATTAGGGCTATTTTGGTTCAACGGAAAAACATAGCAATAGGGAATTTTCCAATGGCACTCTACTATTCAATTATTCATGCCTTTTGTTGAAAGGAATGAAGCAAAACATCCACCTGGACCTACTTTTCAAAATCCTATGCATGAAAACAAGACCAAGTGCATTAGTGGCAGAATAACATTCTAACTGCATACACGCTTTCATATGGTTTCACTTTATTTTGGCCATGTTTCTTTGCATTCCTCTGCTCTTCCAATTTCTGTAAACCAAACACCCAAGTTGACATAAATCCTGTGTTTACAAATGCTCTGTTTACCATGTGCATTCCTATCCTATTCCGGTGTTTTTCCTATCCCTGCATTTTTAGAATCATGCAAGCCAAATGAGCCCTTACAGAATTACTTCAGTTACAGTTAGGTGTTGAAGGGAACTTTGTGTGGTTTGTCCTGCTCCTGCCGCGACGTTGTCCACCTCACCTGAGCTGCTCCATCGATAGAAACAACCACCAAACCAGCCATCACGACTCCTGACCGTCTTTCGCCGCCTCAGATCTCCTTCCCTGCCGCCGGCACCCACTGATGTCTACTACGCAACCTTCTTCTTGTAGACGTTGTTGGGTCTACAAGTGCACAGGTTTGTAGGACAGTAGCAAATTTCCCTCAAGTGGATGACCTAAGGTTTATCAATCCGTGGGAGGCGAGGGATGAAGATGGTCTCTCTCAAACAACCCCGCAACCAAATAACAAAGAGTCTCTTGTGTCCCCAACACACCCAATACAATGGTAATTTGTATAGGTGCACTAGTTCGGCGAAGAGATGGTGATACAAGTGCAATATGGATGGTAGATAAAGGTTTTTGTAATCTGAAATAATAAAAACAGCAAGGTAACTAATGATAAAAGTGGGCGTAAACGGTATTGCAATGATAGGAAACAATGCCTAGGGTTCATACTTTCACTAGTGCAAGTTATCTCAACAATAATAACATAGATAGATCATATAACAAGCCCTCAACATGCAACAAAGAGTCACTCCAAAGCCAATAATAGCGGAGAACAAACGTAGAGATTATGGTAGGGTACTGAAACCACCTCAAAGCTATTCTTTCGGATCAATCTATAAAAGAGTTCGTACTAGAATAACACCTTAAGACACAAATCAACCAAAACCCTAATGTCACCTAGATACTCCATTGTCACCTCAAGTATCCGTGGGCATGATTATACGATATGCATCACACAATCTCAGATTCATCCAACCAACACAAAGTACTTCAAAGAGTGCCCCAAAGTTTCTACCGGAGAGTCAAGAACGTGTGCAAACCCCTATGCATAGGTTCATGGGCGGAACCCGCAAGTTGGTCACTATCGGTGTCAAAACCGGCGGATCTCGGGTAGGCGGTCCCGAACTGTGCGTCTAGGCGGATGGTAACAGGAGACAAGGGACACGATGTTTTTACCCAGGTTCGGGCCCTCTCGATGGAGGTAAAACCCTACTCTCGCTTGATTAATATTGATGATATGGGTAGTACAAGAGTGGATCTACCACGAGATCGTAGAGGCTAAACCCTAGAAGCTAGCCTATGGTATGATTGTTGTTCGTCCTACGGACTAAAACCCTCCGGTTTATATAGACACCGGATAGGATTAGGGTTACACAGAGTCGGTTACAACGGTAGGAGATCTACATATCCGTATCGCCAAGCTTGCCTTCCACGCCAAGAAAGTCCCATCTGGACACGGGACGAAGTCTTCAATCTTGTATCTTCATAGTCCAGGAGTCCAGCCAACGGCGATAGTTAGGCTATCCGGACACCCCCTAATCCAGGACTCCCTCAGTAGCCCCTGAACCAGGCTTCAATGACGCATTTAATCCGCGCGCGCATATTGTCTTCGGCATTGCAAGGCGGGTTCCTCCTACTTCATAGAAGATTTTGAACACAAGGATAGTGTCTGGCTCTGCAAAACAAGTTCCACATACCACCGTAGAGAGAATAACCTTTGCACAGAAATGCTGACGTATTCCGCAGCGTGACATCACACCACAGCCAGGCCTTTATACGAATCGTTTTCTTGTCCCACCTCGGTAGCGTTTAGCGAGGCGGTTTCTTCGCACGCCTTTATCGAGCCGGAGATCGTGCCCCCTTATTCCGGATCCTCATCAATACGGACATGGTAACCCAGTCGTGTTCGCTGGCACGCCTCCTCCATCGAAGGCGAGTCCCGAACGGTCACGGGGAGGGCTCTTGGTATTCAACCTCTTTATAACGAGACCAAGGCCCGCTCCTTTCTTTCAAACTCAATCGAATCCGCCCCTCACCTCGAGTTCCAACACCCAAAGCTCCAGATTTAGGCACTTCGGACCTTCAACTATGTCCGGCTCCGACCTGCACGGCCGGTGGATGTCTTCCTCCGTCACAGAAGAATATGTGCTAAAGCTGAGAGACGCCAGGTATCTAACCGGCGAAATTTTGCAGAGGCTGCCTACCCAAGGGTAGGTTATTCCCACTCCCGAGCCTGGTGAGAGCGTGGTGTTCATGTCTCACTTCCTTCGGGGTTTAGGCTTCCCGACGGACCCCTTTGTGAGGGGGCTCATGTTTTATTATGGGCTGGAATTCCATGACTTGGATCCGGAGTCCATCCTCCACATCTCGTCGTTCATTGTCGTATGTGAAGCCTTCCTCCGCATTACCCCTCACTTCGGATTGTGGCTCAAGACCTTCAAAGTGGAGCCGAAGATGATCAAGGGGCATCAGGCAGAGTGCGGAGGGGCTGTTATAAGCAAGAATGCTGACGCTCCATGGCCCGAGGGCTCTTTTCAAGAGAATGCTGATGCTCCATGGCAACAGGAGTGGTTTTATATCACCGCTCCCAGGGGCACCAAATGGGCGCCGCCACCTGCCTTCCGCTCGGGTCCTCCACTGCGGCGGGCGTCATGGGCCAATAAAGGGCTCGACTGGGGACCGTCCAAGCACGTACCTCTGTTGCAGGGCCGTATTCGAGACCTCCTAGAGAGAGAGATCAATCTGGTCTTAGTAGCGCAGGTCATGCTGATTCGTCGCACCTTGCCCTGCAAACGTCGCCCCCTCACTTTGTGGGAGTTTAATCCGGAGGGACCACGAGCTCTCCAACATTTTATGGGCGCAACGCCCGTGGAGATGTACCAACTGTTCTTCAGATCACAAGCAATGTGTCCGGACTTAACCGAGGACGCAGGTCTGAGCTGCAATTGCCCGGATACTCAAGTAAGTAGTCCTGTACCCAAACATGCTATCCGCATATTTATCATAAACTTGCCCTTAAAAGAGCTATCCTTTAAACATGAGTGGATAGCAAAAGCAAAACTGATCAGGTGTCCGGCCCCCCTCCCTGAGACCACGCCGGATCCTGTATTAACCAAGATGCTAGAGGCTGTGCCTTTTGAAGAAGGCGAAGGGGGGAACAAGGGAACTACTACCTCCGTGAAGGAGGCTATCAAGAAAGGGGGATCGAGAATCCCTCCCTCCAAGGGGAGAAGAGGACCGCTTCTGAAGATCCGGAGACCAAAGCCTTGAAGCGGGGGAAGAAATCTTTGCCAGAGGGTCCTACGGCGGGAGATGCCCCGGCCGCACTATTTCCCCAAGGAGATCAGCCCTCTAGCGAGCCGTAAGTAAAGGGGGCGTTTTTTTAAAAAGAGAGACATCCCCGTTTTATTTCTGAAGGTAACCGAAAGTTTACCTTGTAGTTCGAATCTCAGCCCTTCACAGCAGAGCTCGTCTTTAGAGGATCTTGGTCCGGAGATGATGGAGAGCGAAACGCCTCCGCCTGTCGTACTGTTATGCGAGGCGGATGACCCTGAGGTGTCGTCGCGGAGGGCTTCTCCGAATCCGGCGGGGCCAGAAGGCAGCAGTATGTCCCCTCAAAGCCCTCTGTGTCCGGCCTTCGAAAAAGGCCACCGGACGAGTCCGGCACCAACGAGTGTACGGTCGGAGGAGCTGAAGTATCTGCTCGGGCGAGCGTCTATCTCGGAATACCATCGTACGTTAATGGGTACGGTTATTGAAAGGATTTCATCCGCTGAGAGCGGATTGCATGAAGCCGTCGTAAGTTTACTGACGGGTTTTGAGGTACGCAAAATGATGTACCTTCTGACAGTTTTGCATATAAAATGCGCCCTGTATAGATAGTAGCCCCTGAGACTTGGTGCAGTGTCAAATGACGGCGCGCCGAGGATCATAACCCTGTATAATATGCGCTCTTCCTATGTAGGTGGCGAAGCGTCCGGTGGCTAAGGGCTGATGAATTTGCCGAATCAAGCGGCAACTTGACGTGGTGGATGCGGACATCACGCTTGTTAATAAGCGGCTTGACGAGTCACAAGGTATGCAACTTCTCCGCGGACACCTGGTAAGGAGCTTGATGCCCATGCCTTACAACATGTATGCTTAATGCGAGATGGTGCCGCTGCTATGGAGAACCTTTCGGTGAGCTCGCCCGAGCCAAGGAGCAAGCCAGAAAAAGTGATGCGGCTGCCTTAAAGGCGGTCGCAGAGCTAAAAGACGAACAGGATGCTCACTGCCGAAGCAAGAAAGAAATGGCCGAGATGGCCGTGAAATTGAAGAATACTACTGACCATTGCGAGCTTCTTGAAAAAGAAGAACGAGCGGAACAAGAGGACCTGAAAAAGGCCGCCACCGACGCCAAGGATACTCGCTCTACGATGAGAGCTATGAAGGAGGAGCTACGTCAGGCCGGAGATATTGCGGCTGGAAAGCCCTTTCTGAAGCGGAGGAAATTCACGGATCCTAAGTACGCTCAATTGGTCCGGCTGTGGGGTGCGGAGGATGCTTATCTGGACTTGGCGGCGAGTGCCACAGACGCGGCCGAACACTTCTAAGGTCAAAAGGATCATGGAATGGAAGAGCTTTTTTGGTCGCAGTTCCATAGTCCGGAGCGTCCACTTTCATTAACCGATCATTTGGCCGAATGGGCTGAGCTGAATAGGTTGTCCGGACTTGCCATGAAGGCTGTCGTGACTCATTTGTGGCCGAACAGGCCCGAGCCGAAGAGTTATTTTGGCTTGGTGCAACAGTTCCTTGGTGTGGTGCCGCATATCGATGCAATGAAGCGGTCAGCATGCATAGAGGGTGCGCGGATGGCTCTTGCCCGTGTGAAGACATACTGGGCGGAGATGAAGGCCAGCGATGTTGCATCCCAAGATTCAGACAGAAGTCGAGTACCTGCCGAGCACTATTTTGAGGAAGTCCTGCAGGGCGCTCGTTTAATAGAGACGCAGTGCTCGAAGGATATTATGTTTTAATGACATGTATGATTTGTGAAAACAATGTTTCAATATAATATAAGATCTTTTTATACTTGTGTGTTCAAGTATTAAAACACCTCTGGCGGCCGTTGATGTATATGTGTATATAACCTGAAAGATGGCAGTCTTCGGCTTCAGCCCCCACGCACATAATGCGGGGGTGTTTGCAAAAAGGCGCATTTTCCCACTTAATCCAACGTCTTGGTACTGTAAAGGAGGTTATAGCGTAGCAAACTAGGCAACCGGACTATAATGCTTTATCACTTTCACTTAGCCATAGGAGTACGATGGTGGGGCTACTATATAGCCCCTAGGGGCACCGCGCTCTCCCGAATTCGGGGCGCGTATGTGCTGACCGAAAGCGGTCCTTCGTTAATACGGGAATTCTAAACATTCCGGTGGGTCATCGAGTGGTTGACCAGTCTCACGCTATATCATGACAGTCAGTTTCGGCTTTTTCTCTTGAGGTGCTCACTGGCGAACCGGGCACAATCGCAGTAGTTCTCACGGTGTCGTGTTAGCCGATAGAACAGAGCGTAAGGCAGCAAAACACGTGAGCCGGGCAAACCCAACATTTGACCAAAGACATGATTCGGAGCTGATGCATATAAGGCCTAACTCGAGACGCCGAACACTCCCTAAGGTATTCGGTCTTTATGAAAACGGGCAGAATAATGCCCTAAGCCCCAGTGTCCGTGCACGCAAAAAAAATGCAGTGCGGCCGATGCCAAAACGCCAGCCTCCTCCTCGGTTATAGCAAGAAACCGGGGGATGTGTATCAACAAGAGACAGTAAAAAAGGTTTATGCAGGGTCTTAATCTGAAAAGAATCCTTGCAACGGGTCCCTACTGCACGTCTGCGCCTAAAGTCTCCGTTGTGCCGTATCCTGGACGGGTGTAGCACGGTGTTCATCTGTAAAAGAGAAGAACTTAGTTGGAAAGAAAAAAGGATCGTGCGAAAAATGTACTTTATATTAAATAAACAGAGTATGGTTCGAAAAGTGAATAAAACTGAGCTTTATTTTCTCTTGTTGTACATGCGTGCAGCCCCTTGTACGAGGGTATGCCGCTAGTAGGCGTTTATATGTTTACGCCGGACTCGTCTAGCCATGTCCGGGGTCCGAATGACCTATTCAGGTGCTTTGATTAGCGGAGCCGGATTAGTGTGGGGCTGTCAAGGCAGTCTCACGTTCTTCTGTGCTCGAGTAACACTTGGTACTCCCTTTTAATGAGATGATGCCGCGTAGACCGGGCATTTTAAGTGTAAGAGATGCATAATGCGGTATTGCGTTAAAGCGGTAAAGCTTCACGTCCCAAAGAGTGCTTGATAGCTACTTCCGAATGGGGCGATATGGAAGGTTAACTTTTCGGCAGAAGTTGTCGGATGAGCCGAACACAACTTCTAGCAGTAGGGAGCCCGTACAATGGGCATATAGGCCTGACATGACCCCTTTGAAGGAGGTGTTGCTACGGCGAATTTTGGTTGGGTCTATCCCCATTTTGCGGATTGTGTCCTGATATAGCAGGTTTAGATCGCTACCTCCGTCCATTAGGACTTGTGTAAATTGGAGTCCGTCGATTATAGGATCTAATATCAAGGCAGTCCATCCTGCGTTCCGCATACTTCCGGAATAGTCCTGATGATCGAAGGTGATTGGTTTTGACAACCAACGTTGGGACTCTGCTGGGATAGACCGTGCGGCGCGTGTTTCTATGGGCGCCGCTCTGTTTTTCCCTTTTGTCACTTGAAGTGAGCTCACTGTTTTGACTTCTTGTGGGAAATTCTTTTGTTTTCCGGTGCTCTGCTTGTGGGGTTCGTCATCGTCCTCGCTTGGTGTGTCGAGCCCCTTGTGTTCGGCATTGAGTCTGCCGGATCGCTTGAAGACCCAACAATCTCTGTGGGTATGGTTTGCGTGCTTCCGGAGTCTTGTGGATTTGGCATATTTTGTCCAAGATTTTGTTTAGGTTGGATAGCTCGTCATTGTTATCCTTGAGGGGCAGTTTTTATGATTCTGCCGGAGCTTACGAATCCGGCATTGACCGCCGTGCTCTTCGGCTGTTTCCCTTTGTCCAGCGTTGGTCCTTGCTGCATCGTGGTTTTCCATTTCCATCCCCGACTTGGATGTACTTGGGTCGCTGATGCGCATCTTGCCGGACAACTATCCTCTCCCCGCAAAAAGCGGGTCATGAGGCTTGTTAATGCAGCCATTGTTCTCGGCTTCTCTTGGCCGAGGTGTCCGGGCGAGCCATTCGTCTCGGACGTTGTGTCTGAAAGCTGCTAAGGCTTCGGCGTCCGGACAGTCGACTATTTGGTTCTTTTTGGTGAGGAACCTGTTCCAGAATTTGCGGGCTGACTCTCCGGGTTGTTGAGTTATGTGACTTAAATCGTCTGCATCCGGAGGGCGGACATAAGTCCCTTGAAAATTTGCCCGAAAAGCATCCTCGAGCTCTTCCCAACTTCCAATGGTATTTTCAGGGAGGCTTTTGAGCCAATGCCGGCCTGGCCCTTTGAGCATGAGGGGTATATATTTTATGGCGTGGAGATCATCTCCTCTAGCCATGTCTATGTGGAGGATGTAATCCTCAATCCAGACTCCAGGGTCTGTTGTTCCGTCGTGTGCCTCTATGTTTACGGGTTTGAACCCCGCTGGGAATTCGTGATCCAGCACCTCATCGGTGAAACACAGGGGGTGTGCGGCACCCCTATATTTGGGTGTGCCATGATGTTTGGATATTTGGCGTGTTGCATTGCTTGGAAGAGCTTGCTTTCTCGGCCCATAGATGGACCTAATCGGGCCATCCTTTTGATCTGAATCCTTATGCGGATCGCGTGCCGGCTTGTGTGTGTGGCGCTTGCCGCTCCATGTTTGCCATGTGGTCGTCTATCCGACCGGCGGCCTCTTTGTTCTTTGATTGCGGGGTTTCACGGCCTCCTCATCGAATTCGGGCAGTAGTTTGTGCTTGGGTAGCTCTTTGTTTGGCGATCGCCGCCGTATTTCTCTGCGGTGTTGAGTACTTTGCTCCATCTGATTCTGAGTGCATCTTCCGCTGTTTTGAGCTTCCGCTTCTGCTTTTTCAGGCTACGCACAGTGGCGACGAGCCTTTTGTGGAGGTTCTTCTGCTCCAACAACTTGTCCGGCGTGAGATCATCCGGATTGTTATCTTCGCCGGGGACGGGTTGTTTATCCAAGTTGTCCTGTTCGGACGGTTGCTCGATAGCATGTTCGTCGCCCACCGGTTCACCCTGCTCTATGGCTGGGTCTGTGTGGCTGCCCTCTTTGTCGAGGTGGGACTTGGTGCGGCGTTTACGTTGTCGTTTTGACTGCTTTTCGAGGGATTTATCCTTCATAGCGTCCCGTTGTTCCTCATCGTCACTTACTTTAGGTGTATCCACCATGTATACATCGTGGGGTGAGGTGGCTGTCCAGTATCCTATAGGTGTTGGTTCATGGCTGTCTCCTACATCGTCGTCCATACCGTCGATGTCTTCAGAGTCGAAATCGAGCACGTCGTTTAAGCTTTCGACAGTGGCTACAAAGTGGGTGGTGGGTGGGCGTTGAATTTCTTCGTCGTCCGCATCCCAACCTTCCCCGACCGTAGTCCGCCAGGGCTCTTCCGATAAAGAGAGAGACTTTAGTGAATTCAGGATGTCGCCAAAGGGCGAGTCTTTGAAAGATGTCCGCGGCAGTGAACTCCATAACCGGCGCCCAATTGGATTCAATTGGCAGGGGCACGGAGGGTTCGGAGTCCGGAGAGGAGTCTGGCACCTTGGAGTCACGGTCTTCGCAAAGGACAGGGATGGAGTTCAGCTCAATCGCTATAGAGATCGTAGCCCCCGAGGCGGTGTCCAGCCACTCGTCCTTGATCGGCGGAGTCGGCTCCGAGCTAAGGGTCAGAGCGGACGCTGGTGCGGCCTCCAGGGCACTGTTCGGCGGCAGAGCTAGATCGTGCCCATCGAGACAGTGCGGCGCGCTTGGCTGTGGCTTGAATCCGTCGAAGATCAAGTCTCCGCGGATGTCGGCCGTGTAGTTCAAACTCCCAAATCTGACCTGATGGCCAGGGGCGTAGCTTTCGATCTGCTCCAGATGACCAAGTTAATTGGCCCAGCGATGCAAAGCCGCGAATCACGAAGATCTGTCCGGGAGAAAAGTCTCACCACGGACCACGCCGTTGTTGATGATCGAAGGAGCCATCGGGCCTAAGGATGACGCATACGCAGGAACTCTCAATGAAAGCACCAATGTCGGTGTCAAAACCGCGGATCTCGGTAGGGGGTCCCGAATCGTGCGTCTAGGAAGATGGTAACAGGAGACAAGGGATACGATGTTTTTACCTGTGTTCGGGCCCTCTCGATGGAGGTAAAACCCTATTCCCGATTGATTAATATTGATGATATGGGTAGTACAAGAGTGGATCTACCACGAGATCAGAGAGGCTAAACCCTAGAAGCTAGCCTATGGTATGATTGTTGTTCGTCCTACGGACTAAAACCCTCCGGTTTATATAGACACCGGATAGGGTTAGGGTTACACATAGTCGGTTACAACGGTAGGAGATCTACATATCCGTATCGCCAAGCTTGCCTTCCACGCCAAGGAAAGTCCCATCCGGACACGGGACGAAGTCTTCAATCTTGTATCTTCATAGTCCAGGAGTCCAGCCAACGACGATAGTTCGGCTATCCGGACACCCCCTAATCCAGGACTCCCTCAGTCACCAAAACATACATCAAGTGGAACATGATATCCCATTGTCACCACAGATAAACATGGCAAGACATACATCAAGTGTTCTCATAAAAGACTCAATCCGATAAGATAACTTCAAAGGGGAAACTCAATTCATCACAAGAGAGTAGAAGGGGAGAAACATCATAAGATCCAACTACAATAGCAAAGCTCGGGATACATCAAGATCGTGCCATCGAGGGAACACGAGAGAGAACACGAGAGAGAGAGAGAGAGAGAGAGAGAGAGAGAGAGAGAGAGAGATCAAACACAGAGCTATTGGTACATACACTCAGCCCTGAGGGTGAACTACTCCCTCCTCGTCATGGAGAGCGCCGGGATGATGAAGATGGCCACCGGTGATGGATTCCCCCTCTGGCAGGGTGCCGGAACGGGCTCCCGAGAGGTTTTTGGTGGTTACAGAGGCTTGCGGAGGCGGAACTCCCAATCTACCTTGATATTCGACGTTTTTATGGTACGAGGGAATATATAGGCGAAAGAAGTCGGTCGGGGGGTGCTCGAGGGGTCCACGAGACAGGGGGCGCGCCCTGTAGGGGGGGGGTGCCCCCCTATCTCCTGGGCTCCTCGAGGATCTTCTGACTTGATCTCCAAGCCTCCAGGATGATATTCTTCCAAAAAATCACGTTGCCGAAGGTTTCGTTCCGTTTGGACTCCGTTTGATATTCCTTTCCTCGAAATACTGAAACAGGCAATAAAACAGCAATATGGGCTGGGACTCCGGTTAATAGGTTAGTCCCAAAAGTAATATAAAAGTGTATAATAAAGCCCATAATCATTCAAAACACATAGTAATATAGCATGGAACAATCAAAAATTATAGATACGTTGGAGACGTATCAAGCATCCCCAAGCTTAATTCCAGCTCGTCCTCGAGTAGGTAAATGATAAAAACAGAATTTTTTATGTGGAATGCTACCTAGCATGATTCTCAAAGTAATTTTCTTTATTGTGGCATGAATGGTCAGATTCAAATGATTCAAAATAAAAGTTCATATTGATAAAAGAAACAGTAAGACTTCAAGCATACTAATCAAAGTAATCATGTCTTCTCAAAATAGCATGGCAAAAGAAAGTTCACCCATACATAATCATATAGTTAGGCTATGCTTCATTTTCGTCACACAAAGATGTTCCCAACTTCTATACCCCGATGACAAGCCAAGCAATTGTTTCATACTTAAATAATCTCAAACTTTTTCAACCTTCACGCAATACATGAGCGTGAGCCATGGATATAGCACTATGGGTGGAATAGAATATGATGATGGGGATTGTGTGGAGAAGACAAAAAGGAGAACGTCTCACATTGTGAGGATAATCAATGGGCTATGGAGATGCCCATCAATTGATGTCAACATGAGGAGTAGGGATTGCCATGCAACGGATGCACTAGAGCTATAAATGAATGCTCAACAAAAGAGAACTAGTGGGTGTGCATCCAACTTGCTTACTCACGAAGACTTAGGGCATTTGAGGAAGCCCATCGTAGCAATATACAAGCCAAGTTCTATAATGAAAAATTCCCACTAGTATGAAAAAGACAACTTATCAGACTCACTATATGAAAAACATGGTGCTACTTTGAAGCATGATATACGAGACTCACTACATGAAGAACAAGGTGCTACTTTGAAGCAAAGTGTGGAAAAAGAGATAGTAACATTGCCCTTTTTTTGGGCCTTTCTTTTTTCTTTTTGTCCTTTCCCTTTTTTTTTTGATTGGGCAATGCTCTAATAATGATGATCATCACACTTCTATTGATTACAACATAAGGATTACAACTCGAAACTAGAACAAGATATGACTCTATATGAATGCCTCCGGCGGTGTACTGGGATGGTGCAATGAATCAAGAGTGACATGTATGATAAATAATGCATGGTGGCTTTGCCACAAATACGATGTCAACTACATGATCATGCAATGGCAATATGACAAAAGTAAATTATGTCATGATGATGATGAACGGAACGGTGGAAAGTTGTATGGCAATATATCTCGGAATGGCTATGGAAATGCCATAATAGGTAGGTATGGTGGCTGTTTTGAGGAAGATATAGGGAGGTTTATGTGTGATAGAGCGTATCGTATCACGGGGTTTGGATGCACCGGCGAAGTTTGCACCAACTCTCAAGGTGAGAAAAGGCAATGCACGGTACCGAAGAGGCTAGCAAAGGCGGAAAGGTAAAAGTGCGTATAATCCATGGACTCAACATTAGTCAAAAGAACTCGTATACTTATTGCAAAATTTAGAAGTCATCAAAAATCAAGTACTACACGCATGCTCCTAGGGGGATAGATTGGTAGGAAAAGACCATCGCTCGTCCCCGACCGCCACTCATAAGGATGCACAAGCCAGGTACACTTCATGTTTCAAATTTGTTACACAACTTTAACCATACGTGTATGCTACGGGACTTGCTAACTTCAACACAAGCATTCTTTAAATTCATAATCACCCAAATAGCATGACTTTAATATCACTACCTCCATATCTCAAAACAATTATCAAGTATCAAATTGATCATAGCATCCAATTCACTTCCTATGATAGTTTTCGTTCAAATTACCATGCTGTTTAAGACTCTCAAAATAATATAAGTGAAGCATGAGAGTTCATTAATTTCTAGAAAATAAATCCACCACCGTGCTCTAAAAGATATAAGTGAAGTACTAGAGCAAATGACAAACTACTCCGAAAGATACAAGTGAAGATCAATGAGTAGTCGAATAATTATACAACTATGTGAAGACTCTCCCATTTAATAATTTCAGATCTTGGTATTTTATTCAAACAGAGAGAAAAGCTAAATAAAATGACATGACGCTCCAAGCAAAACACATATCATGTGGTGAATAAAAATATAGCTCCAAGTAAAGTTACCGATGAACGAAGACGAAAGAGGGGATGCCTTCCGGGGCATCCCCAAGCTTAGTCTCTTGGTTATCCTTGAATATTAACTTGGGGTGCCTTGGGCATCCCCAAGCTTAGGCTCTTTCCACTCCTTATTCCATAGTCCATCGAATCTTTACCCAAAACTTGAAAACTTCACAACACAAAACTTAACAGAAACCTCGTGAGCTCCGTTAGCGAAAGAAAACAAAACACCACTTCAAGGTACTGTAATGAACTCATTCTTTATTTATATTTGTGTTAAACCTACTGTATTCCAACTTCTCTATGGTTTATAAACTATTTTACTAGCCATAGATTCATCAAAATAAGCAAACAACACAATGAAAACAGAATCTGTCAAAAATAGAACAGTCTGTAGTAATCTGTAACTAACGCAAACTTCTGGAACTCCAAAAATTATAAATTAAATTGGTGGACCTGAGTAATTTGTATAGTACTCATATGCAAAAAGAATCAATTAAATATCACTCTCCAGTAAAAAGTTGAAGCTAATCTCGTGAGCGCTAAAGTTTCTGTTTTTTACAGCATGATCATAAAGACTTCACCCAAGTCTTCCCAAAGGTTCTACTTGGAACAAACACTAATTAAAACATAAAACCACATCTAAACATAATCTAGATGGATTATTAATTACTAAACAGAACCAAAAATCAAGAAACTAAAATAAAATTGGGTTGCCTCCCAACAAGCGCTAACGTTTAATGCCCCTAGCTAAGCATGATGATTTCAATGATGCTCACATAAGAGATAAGAATTGAAACATAAAGAGAGCATCATGAAGAATATGGCTAGCACATAACCCACTTCCTATGCATAGGGATTTTGTGAGCAAACAACTTATGGGAACAATAATCAACAAGCATAGGAAGACAAAACAAGCATAACTTCAAAAATTTAAGCACACAGAGAGGAAACTTGATATTATTGCAATTCCTACAAGCATATGTTCCTCCCTCATAATAATTTTCAGTAGCATCATGAATGAATTCAACAATATAACCAGCACCTAAAGCATTCTTTTCATGATCTACAAGCATAGAAAATTTACTACTCTCCATATAAGCAAAATTCTTCTCATTCGGAATAGTGGAAGTATCATAAGAGACTTGAACACTAAAAATTTTTTCCACATTAAAAGAGTAATGTTAAGAAAAAGAGTAATCATAATCATGACAATATTTGTAAATATAATCATCACTACTTTTTATAGCATAAGTTTTATCACAATAATCATCATAAGTAGCAACTTCGTTCTCATGATAATCGATTGAAACCTCTCCCAAGATAGTGGAATCACTAAATAAAGTTGACACTCTTCCAAATCCACTTTCATATTCATCACAATAAAATTCAACATCCTCCAAAATAGTGGGATCACTACTTCCTAAAGTTGACACTCTTCCGAACCCACTTTCATCAATATAATCATCATAGGTAGGAGGCATGCTATCATCATAACAACTTTGCATATCAAAACTTGGGATGCTAAAAATATCATCTTCACTAAACTTAGCATCCCCAAGCTTGGGACAAACATTAATTTCAGCAAATATATTCTCAAATATTTCATTCTCATCAAACATAGCTTCCCCAAGCTTGGGCCCTTCCATATCATAAGCATAATTGCTCTCATCATTAAAAATATGGATAGCACCAATAGTAAAGCAATTATCATCATCACAATTAGTAGGGGCAACATCAGTTGGGAGGTATACCTTTCTACCTTTGTTGCTCCTTCTTTTCTTTTTCTTCTTCACATTATGTGTAGGTTCAACCTTCCTCTTTGATCTCCCTATTGATGAGATTTGTTGAATAGAAAGCTCCTCCTCGTTACCTGATTCATCATAAGAAATAATAGGAGGAGATTGGGAAGTCTCTTCCCTTTCATTAGTATTCTCATCATCTTCTATTTGCTTTATTTTCTTTATGTAATTGGCAATATAAGGATTTTCAATGCAATTCTCCACACAAAAGATATAAATATCCTCTAGATCAAAATCAAGAAATCTATCAAGATTAAATTTTGGAATACCCTCAGTTATACGTTTCATTTCTTCATACCCCAAAAGAAGACTAAGCTCTTTATGATGCCCAAGGGTAATCAAGCTATCACAATTTTTGGACACGATTCGATCATAAAACAATTTGCATTGGATATTTAAATGACCACGTTCATTGCAAAGTTCACAAGGAGCGTGGAAAATATTGAATCTTCTAGCACACTCATCAAGACTTTCTTGCAAACCTTTAGTTTTTAAATACTTATGGCTCTTGCAATATCTATTTTCTCTATTTGGTGTGTCCATGCAAATCCAATCTACTCCACAAAAATCAACATGCTTATAGGAGACATTTTCATCATAACTAGTGCAATCATCATTAGTACTATGGATATTCAAAGAGTTCATACTAACAACATTGCAATCATGCTCATCATTCAAAGATTTAGTACCAATAATTTTAATGCATTCTTCTTCTAGCACTTGAGCACAATTTTCTTTTCCATCATACTCACGAAAAATATTAAAAAGACGAAGTGTACGAGACAAACTTAACTCCATTTTTTTGTAGTTTTCTTTTATAAACTAAACTAGTAATAAAACAAGAAACAAAAAGATTCAATTGCAAGATCTAAATATATACCTTCAAGCACTCACCTCCCCGGCAACGGCGCCAGAAACTGCTTGATGTCTACTACGCAACCTTGTTCTTGTAGACATTGTTGGGCCTGCAAGTGCACATGTTTGTAGGACAGTAGCAAATTTCCCTCAAGTGGATGACCTAAGGTTTATCAATCCGTGGGAGGCGTAGGATGAAGATGGTCTCTCTCAAACAACCCTGCAACCAAATAACAAAGATCTCTTGTGTCCCCAACACACCCAATACAATGGTAATTTGTATAGGTGCACTAGTTCGGTGAAGAGATGGTGATATAAGTGCAATATGGATGGTAGATAAAGGTTTTTGTAATCTGGAATAATAAAAACAGCAAGGTAACTAATGATAAAAGTGGGCGTAAACGGTATTGCAATGATAGGAAACAAGGCCTAGGGTTCATACTTTCACTAGTGCAAGTTCTCTCAACAATAATAACATAGATAGATCATATAACAAGCCCTCAACATGCAACAAAGAGTCACTCCAAAGCCACTAATAGCGGAGAACAAACGTAGAGATTATGGTAGGGTACGAAACCACCTCAAAGCTATTCTTTCGGATCAATCTATAAAAGAGTTCGTACTAGAATAACACCTTAAGACACAAATCAACCAAAACCCTAATGTCACCTAGATACTCCATTGTCACCTCAAGTATCCGTGGGCATGATTATACGATATGCATCACACAATCTCAGATTCATCCAACCAACACAAAGTACTTCAAAGAGTGCCCCAAAGTTTCTACCGGAGAGTCAAGAACGTGTGCCAACCCCTATGCATAGGTTCATGGGCGGAACCCGCAAGTTGGTCACCAAAACATACATCAAGTGGCACATGATATCCCATTGTCACCACAGATAAACACGGCAAGACATACATCAAGTGTTCTCATAAAAGATTCAATCCGATAAGATAACTTCAAAGGGGAAACTCAATTCATCACAAGAGAGTAGAAGGGGAGAAACATCATAAGATCCAACTACAATAGCAAAGCTCGGGATACATCAAGATCATGCCATAGAGGGAACACGAGAGAGAACACGAGAGAGAGAGAGAGAGAGAGAGAGATAGAGAGAGAGAGATCAAACACATAGCTCCTGGTACATACCCTCAGTCCCGAGGGTGAACTACTCCCTCCTTGTCATGGAGAGCGCCGGGATGATGAAGATGGCCACGGTGATGGATTCCCCTCTGGCGGGGTGCGGAATGGGCTCGAGAGGTTTTGGTGGTTCTGAGAGGCTTGCGGCGGCGGAACTCCCGATCTATCTTGATATTCGACGTTTTTAGGGTACGAGGGAATATATAGGCGAAAGAAGTCGGTCGGGGGGTGCTCGAGGAGTCCACGAGACAGGGGGGCGCGGCTTGTAGGGGGGGGGGCGCCCCCTATCTCCTGGGCTCCTCGAGGATCTTCTGACTTGATCTCCAAGCCTCCAGGATGATATTCTTCCAAAAAATCACGTTGCCGAAGGTTTCGTTCCGTTTGGACTCCGTTTGATATTCCTTTCCTCGGAATACTGAAAGAGGCAATAAAACAGCAATATGGGCTGGGACTCCGGTTAATAGGTTAGTCCCAAAAATAATATAAAAGTGTATAATAAAGCCCATAATCATTCAAAACACATAGTAATATAGCATGGAACAATCAAAAATTATAGATACGTTGGAGACGTATCACCCACCGCAACGGCATCACCATCATCGAATCAGCAAATGAACCTGAGGAGTACACGGGTCCACAAGAGAGGTCGCACTCTTTTGTTTCTGCTTATGTTATGCATTGCTTAAAATTGCCTGCTACTATATCGTCATGTTCACCTCTTAGACTCCAAGTCAGGTCCAAATTAATGTTCAAACTTGAGTTCTAAATTAGTTGTGGGGCATATATCGAGGAAACAATGAATAGTATCTCTGTCTAATATCTCGTTCACCTAGGGTATCCCTATGTTGTTCATCTTGGGTGGGAAACAAATAGTAAAGAAATCATCATCTGTATTTTTATTAAACTAAAGCAATCATCAGCCTGCTATCATTATTTTTGGATCCATCCACTGGTTGTTACCATCACTCTAAATCTTTGCATGCTCTCCTTACATAATCTCACCATATTCTTTTCGTATGCATGTCAAATATTGTACACAGTCATGCTGAACATGTAGAGAAAAAGAGAAGAGTTTTGCGCGGCAATACAATGTCATGCAGACATTGCTCCATGGTGGGTTCAATGGCAAACCCTCCCCACCCCTCTCCAGATTGTAATCCAGAGGAAGATATTTGTTCTGAGGCGGATTCAGACGCCGTTGACCACTCCTATTTACCCCCTAAGGTGTTTGCTCTACCTTGGCATGATGATGTTAGTCATATCATGCATATGTTGCCTTGCAGTGCCTACTTTTGACATCATATATGTCATCTGCTTAGTTTAGACATGTTACGTAATGCCACCTGCTTAGTTTCTATATCATATATGGGAATTATGCAGTCTCATGTCTTTAGCCAGCCATAATATATGTGAAATGTGCAATGCCATCCTGTTTAACCAGGCATCATATATTTGAATGATATCTTGCCCATCCTTTTCTTCATTACATTTCCATTTGTCGACAATGTTTGTACATTAAACTACTCTTCCTGTGAATCAGCCATTTGGGTGGGAGATTGAAAAATCTGGAGTGAAAACAAGGCCTTCAGAGCAGACAGTGCTACCTATCAAAGCAGATCTCTTGTTGGGTCCCGATAGCTCCTCAGAGATGGATTCAGAGACAGATGACCAGTCCTATTCCCCCGCTGAGGTGTATGCTCTAACTTGGCATAGTTATACTGCTCATATCAAGCATACGGTGTCTTGCATTGCATAGTTTAGACATCATATACACAATATTCAACACCATGTTCTTAGTTCAGACATCATATCTAATGCCCTCTGTTTAGCATATAAATCACATGTGTGAATTAAATGATGCGATCCTGATTACTTAGATAACATGTAGGTGAATTATGCCATGCGGTCCTGTTTAGTTATTCATCATATCTTTGAATTATGTTATGCTATGCTATCCAGTTTAGATAGACATCATATATGTGAAATTATGTCATGCTATCCGTTTTAGTTAAACAATACACATGTCAACTATTTCATGTCCTCTTTTTTCCACACTATCTATTTCATCTGTCTCTCATACAATGTCTGTACATTCAACTATGTTTCATGTTTATCGGCCATTTGAATTGGAGCAAGTGATGCCAGTATCTAGCAAACTAAAAACACGGTCTTTAAATAAAACAGTGCTACCTCTAGGGGGAGATAGCACCCCGGTTGTACATGCACGAGAACCAGCCCTACCACACATAACCCAAACTCTCAAAGATTGTACCCCTACTACGATGGACAGAGAACCAACTTCACCCAATCTAACCCCAACCCCAGCAGATAGTAACTCAGTTCCTGTTGACACAGCACCATCTCCACCACAGAGCTCCCGAACAAGAGCAGTTAGTAAGGCAGCTCCAGTGCCCAAAGGGCCAGTACTACCACGGCGAACCCCAACTCCACCAGTTAGTATGCCTATTCCTGTGGAGGAAGCACAACCAGCTAGTCATACTTTAGCATCTATCGCATTTGATGTTCTTAAATCGTATGTGCGTATCTTCCCATCTTGGAAATATTATACCGAAGATGAAGGAAAATGCCAGTTGCAGGTGTTTGTCCAGGAGTTATGTGTAAGTAATGTTATTCATGGCAATTACTTTGCTTTGTCCCATACATCCTACCTCCATGATGATTACAATACAACAAATTTTCCCATTTTTCTCTATAGAGAAGGACCGATTAGGAAACTCAGGATGATGTAACTTGTGCTAATACCTCTGCTATCTTCAAGAATGCTTGGTGGCAGTATCGGAATTACCTGAAGAAAACGTACTTCACTGGCAAAGAAACTCATCAAATTCCCTTACATTCTCCTGAGACACATTTATCGACGATGATTTGGAACGCCTTGTTACATCTTGGTCCCGAACCAAGAATGTGGTAAGGTCTATGAGCTCATTTTCTATTTTTAAGTACTATATTCTTACATCTTACTGTACTCTGTTCATGTAGAACAAGTGCCTAAACCTGAAGAACAATTGTTCTAATTTAAGATTCCATTGCTATCATAGTTCAAAAAAGCGCTAGGCGTTAATTGTGCGTTTTGCCACTGCCTTGCGCTTCTTGACCAAAGCACATGCTTATGCGCGATTATGCATGCAGATTAAGCGTAGTTATGCGCAATGCGTTTTGCCAATGCCTAGAGCCTAGTCGGCGCTTAAGCGCCGCTAGACGCCTTTTTTAACTATGATTGCTATCGTGCATACTGCTTTGCTCCTGTATCACTGTATTTACTCATACAAACTTATTTTTAAATTGAAGGATCCAATCGAAACTCCAATGGCACAGAGGTATGTTCACGCATATTTTGTTTAACAGGCTTGCTCTTATCAATAGCTCTGTTGATTTCAATTTCAATTGTGTATACAGTTGACTTCTCATATCATGCACATTACTAGCATTACAATAGAGCCAATAGTGTTGTTGTACATGTAGACCCGTGGTACCCATCTGAAATCTTGTTGTGCCGTGTAGTTTCCCATGCTTTGTATTCTTTCACTGCCTCTTTGTCTTGAACTGATATGATTTGAACCGTGTCTATATTTTGACTTGGCAAGACAATGCAATGACCATAGGACATAGATATATGTTTGTTTGATGCTTTTATTATGTACTAGTACTTGGCAATAGAAGACTTGGTAGTTTAATTCTGTCCACCTTACTAATGAACTGGTTCATCGAAATGAGTTTCATATACTAGTACATGCTAAACCTATTATGTGTCTGCTTGTTTCTTCTTTTAGAATGCTGACAGAATATTGGGGAAGAGTGCCTTATTAAGCAATGGTAAAGGAAGTAATGTAGATAAGGTTCAGGATAGTGACACATCCTTGTTGGTCTCCAACAAAGCTGATAAAATAGCTAAGGAAGACTATCTCGAAGACAGTGAGACAACCCCAAAGTCCTGTCTTGGTTTAGTGTTCGATTCTTGGCCACTACCGCTTGCACAAGCTATTCAAACTCACTGCCTGAATCAGTTCAGTTTCTTGAGTCTCAACTACAAGCTGAAAGACATCGATTAGCTGTGCTGCGACAAGAAGCGGAAGGACCGCGGAAGTACCTGGAGCATTCAGATGCATAATCTTGCTAAGCTTATTGCCAGCATGGTGGATACCCATGATAACATTTCTTGAGCTCTTCTGAAGTTGTTTCAGTTATGCTCTTGTTTCTTTGCGTTTATTTATTGTTGGTGGCCAATTTTGACGGCCAGTGTATGTAATATGCTGCTTTGTTCCCTATATTTGCACTGGTGGCGAACTTTTATCCCCAGTGGATGTAATATGTGTAATAGAGGTAATAGGCTAGCATTAATTGCTTTCTTATATATTTCCTTATTGTCTTGTTTAGTTGTTTGCTTGTAGTCACTGCAGTTCTTTTTCTGTGTTTTTCTAGTGGCCACAATAAACTTTTTTTTGGAAACCAGGACAAAATAATCATGGCAACACACGGACTGTTGTAACCATGGGACTCCTGCGGGCCGTATGATCCATGGGCCTTCTACGGGCCGTAGGATCCATTGGCCTTCTATACGGGCCGTAGGATCCATGGGCCCTCTACGGGCCGTACAATCCATGGGCCTTTTACGGGCCGTAGGATCCATGGGCCTTCTACGGGGCGTATCATCATTTTGCCAATCATGGGCCATACTATTCGTGGACAATAACATGCCGTTAATAGGTCGTATTTGATAACTCTATGAAAACAGCCCAACGGGTTTTTTTGACATGAAAACGGCCCAATGTATTAACGAACCACCAACGGGCCAACTATAACCACGGGCTAAATTTGGCCCACAAGCAGAAAATTACAGTAACGGGCCGTAATTAAACGAATGCTAGAAATGAGCCCAAGAATAAATGGGCCCTGAGAAGGCCAAAAGATAACATGGGCTGGAAACGGCACAACGGAATAATGGGCCATTAATGGGTATAAAGTGATACATTGTTCATTACGGGCCAGTTTTACCACGGGCCGTTAAGGGGCCGAGGGTTACTAAGGGCCTCATATGGGCTGAAAGACGTCATGAGCCATACATGGGCCGGAAGTTAAAACGGGCTGGAATTATATTGGACGGCCTAGATGACGCTACTGGGCCTAATTTGGATAGGTTGTAAACGGGCCTTGGGTTAGCGAACTGTAAATGGGCTATATGCGAACGAGCCGTTAACAGGCTTGCCGTGGGCCGGCCCGCAACCTTTTGACCAAGTCAAACGAGGCTGGCCTTTTCACAAGAATGGGCCTCTATTGGGCCGTGCCACGTGTCGATGTATCATAGGCGATTTGGATCCAATGAGTGGATGGCATCTGTGCCAACGCAGAGCTGTCACGTGTTTCCGTCAGCCAATCAGAATTTTACACGTGGAAAATCCCCATGGTCCGGGCTGTTAACGGGTTATCAGATCCAAAACCGGACCCGATAGCTTAACGGCGTTCCTTTACGGTGGATGCCACATGTCGGTCACCCTTGGCGAAAGCACTTCTATGACGCGCGATTTATCGTCATGGAAGTGGACACTTCCATGATGATAATTTTGGTAATGTCATGGAACACTTCTACGACAGCACAGGTATGACTATCTTGATTCTGTCATAAATTTGTCATGGATGTACATGCATGACAGAAAACGTGACCTACTGTGACAAACACATATCATCACGGAAGTGTATTTTTGTTGTAGTGATGGCTATGTCAAAAGAACTCGATGGCAATAGATCAAATCGGCGGGGCCGAGTTTGACTTTAGGTTTGGGACATATGTGAAAATGAGAAAATGGTTGAGGGCTTTGGAGCATATCACTAAGCACTTTGAGCAAGCAAGCCATAAAGCAACACCTCATCCCCTTTTAATAGTATTTGCTTTTCCTACGGACTCAATGTGATCTTGGATCACTAAAATGAAAATGTAGAGTCTTGAGCTCTTGCCAATCTTTGTCCTTAGCATCTTGAAGGGGTTCCACATCCTTCTTGTCCATGCCACGCCTTTGTTGAACTCTATGAAATATACTAGATAAAAGTATTAGTCCAACAAGAGATATGTTGACATTAATTACCAAAACCACCCAGGGAGCACTTGTGCTTTCACCCTTCTTACTCCTTATTCCTTCATCCATCGTAAAATCACCCAAAACTTGAAATTTTGAATCACACAAAACTCAACAAAACCTTCGTAAGATCCGTTAGTATAAGAAAACAAATAACTACTATAAGTACTGTAGCAAACCAATTCATATTTTATTTTTGCATTATATCTATTGTATTCCAACTTTTCTATGGCAAAAACTCATCAAAGAAAACCATAGAGTCATCAAAACAAGCACACAACGCAAAGAAAACAGAATCTGCCAAAAACAGAACAATATGTAGCAATCTAGATATTTCGAATACTTCTGTAACTCCAAAAATTCTGAAAACTTAGGACCACATGAACAATTTGTATATTAATCTTCTGCAAAAAGAATCAACTCAAAAGCGCTCTTCTGTTAAAAAGGATAATTATTTTCGTGAGCACAAAAGTTTCTGTTTTTCAGCAAGATCACATCTACTATCACCCAACATGATCCTAAAGGATTTGCTTGGCACAAATACTAATTAAAACACAAAAAAACACAGTCATAACAGTAGCATAATTGTGCAAACACTCAAGAATAGAAGGAAAAAGACAATAAATTTTATTCATTGGGTTGCCTCCCAACAAGCGCTATTGTTTCACGCCCCTAGCTAGGCATAAAGCAAGGATCTACGTTTTGTTGTCCTTTTCCTTAATTTCCTTAGAGGTGTTTTTGTCATGAGGTTTTTTTAAAGACGACATAAAACATATTATCCATAGAAACTTTAGCACTATTAAGTTGTCCATCATCATAACCCCTTTGATTTCCGGCAACGATTCAAGAGTAATGTTGATTAACATTATTGAAAACCTGTGGATTACATCTAAAATGGGGACTTTCTTTTTAAGATTATCATCAAAGATTTGATTATCCCCAAGCAAATGTCTTAACGCATAATCACTATTGTAAAGAATTTCATCTATCACGGGCTTTTCACAATTCATAGCATAAAAGTCAAAGATTTCCCTAGCTTCCCGTATTATGTAGTCAAATTCATTCATGAGAACGAGAGCGGCCAACTTTTTATCCTTAGGATTCTTTATAACGGGAAGCTAAAAAAAACAATCTTTGCAAAGTAGGATGAGTACGGATAAATTTACTTTCAAGTTTCAGAACTAGTGCTGAAATAGCTTCCAAATAAGATCTAGTCCTTCTAAGGAATAGGAGCATCATCAAGACTTAAATTTCCAACACAACTGGAAAATTCTTGGATACGTTCTTTTCCAATAATATTACCTTGACCCAAGATAAAAGTTTTAGCATCCAGATTGCCCATACCTCCACTCTTAGGAGTTAGGCCATCATCTGTTGCTGCCATACCAAAATCACTCATGATTGCAAGCAAAAGTTAGATCAGACGAGAAAAGGCGAACGAAAAAGAGGGTGAATAAAACGACAAACTTTTGTGAAGTACGGGAGAGGAAAAAGAGAGGAAAATGGCAAATAATGTAAATTGTGAGGAGATGAGATTTGTGATTAGGAACCTGGTAGACGTTGATGATGTCTCCCCGGCAACAGCGCCAGAAATTTCTTTTGAGGCCTGCTAGAACTACGTCGGTATTTCCCCAAAGAGGAAGGGATGATGCAGCACAGCGACGGTAGGTATTTCCCTCAGTGATGAGACCAAGGTTAAGGAACCAGTAGGAGAACCAAGTAACACTACGCAAACAGCACCTGCACACAAATAACAAATACTCTCAACCCGACGTGTTAAAGGGTTTGTCAATCCCTTTCGGGTAACGGCGCCAGAAATTGGCACGTGCACGGGAGAGAGTTGTAATAAATTGATAGATTGAATGCCGAATAAAATAAAGTGCAGCAAAGTATTTTTGTATTTTTAGTTTAATAGATATGAAAATAAAAGAAAAGGAAAATAGATTGCAACGGCAAATATAATAAAAAAGAGACCCGGGGGCCGTAGATTTCACTGGTGGCTTCTCTCGAGAAAAATAGCAAACGGTGGGCGAACAAATTACTGTTGGGCAATTGATAGAACTTCAAATAATCATGACGATATCCAGGCAATGATCATTATATAGGCATCACGTCCAATATTAGTAGACCGACTCCTGCCTGCATCTACTACTATTACTCCACACATCGACCGCTATCCAGCATGCATCTAGTGTATTAAGTTCAAGGAGAAATGGAGTAATGCAATAAGAACGATGACATTATGTAGACAAGATCTATTTATGTAGAAATAGACCACGTCTTGTTATCCTTAATAGCAACGATACATACGTGTCGTTCCCCTTTCTCTCACTGGGATCAAGCACCATAAGATCGAACTCATTACAAAGCACCTCTTCCCATTGCAAGATAGATAGATCAAGTTGGCCAAACAAAACCCAAATATCGGAAAAGAAGTACGAGGCTATAAGAAATCATGCATATAAGAGATCAAAGAAGACTCAAATAACTTTCATGGATAAAAAGATAGATCTAATCATAAACTCAAAGTTCATCGGATCCCAACAAACACACCATAAAAAGAGTTACATCATATGGATCTCCAAGAGACCATTGTATTGAGAATCAAACGAGAGAGAGGCAGCCATCTAGCTACTAACTACGGACCCGTAGGTCTACAAAGAACTACTCACGCATCATCGGAGAGGCACCAATGGACATGATGAACCCCTTCGTGACTAGATTGGATCTGGTGTTTCTGGAACTTGCGGCGGCTAGAATTGATTTTCATCGACTCTCCTAGGGTTTCTGGAATATTGGGGTATTTATAGAGCAAAGAGGCGGTTCAGGGGGCACCCGAGGTAGGCACAACCCACCTGGGCGCACCTGGCCTCCAGGCGCGCCTTGGTGGGTTGTGCTCCCCTCGAAGCACCCCCCAGGTGCTTCTCCGGCCCACTGGATATCTTCTGGTCCAAAACAATCCACAAAAAGTTTTGCTCCGTTCAGACTCCGTTTGGTATTGATTTCCTGCGATGTAAAAAACATGCAGAAAAAACTGACACTTGGCACTATGTCAATAGGTTAGTACCAAAAATGATATAAAATGATTTTAAAACATCCAAGAATGATAATATAACAACATGGAACAATAAAGAATTATAGATACCTTGGAGATGTATCAGTGATGCCTGCATTCTCAGCCAAATAGTAGAAATCATCATAAATCCAGGCCACCTATAAGAATGCATCACACGGCCGAATCTGCAATTGTACAATTGGTTTTTTTCTAGTGCTTTATTTTTGCAATTTTTTGCTGCTATGGTGACCTTGTTCTTGAGCTTGCATGTCAAATTTATATGGTCCAAAGTAGTTTTGATGCATGATATAGCTTCTAGACACTTGTAGGAGTAGTTGCTATCAATTTTGTTGAGTTTGGTTGACTTTTATTTTGAGTCACTAAAAATTTCAGAAATTTTCAGAGGAAGAAAATGATGAGGAGATTGTTGAGAGGCTCCTCGAGATCTTGATAACCCACAAGTATAGGGGATCGCAACAGTTTTCGAGGATAGAGTATTCAACCCAAATTTATTAATTCGACACAAGGTGTCGTGGTTTTGTCACGGAAGATGTCCTAAGGAAAGGACTTAGTCGTGGAGCCATCGGGCGGGTTAGCTTAAAGGGGTTAAAGCGGACAAGGGACGCAGAGAGTTTATACTGGTTCAGCCCCTTGCGGTGAAGGTAAAAGCCAAATCCAGTTGTTGTGGAATTGCTAGGGTTTCGATGACCAGGGAGCTAATACGCTTTTCCTGAGTCTCGAGTTGTTGTTTGTCCTCTTGAACCGCCGCCGGGTCGTCCCCTTATATACACGGGTTGGCCTTGGTCGGTTTGAGAATCGAGGCCGGCTCATAAACGTGTCCGGGTCGGTATCTGCTCTTTCTATCTTACAACACAAGTTTACATACGCATACCGGTTTATGTCTACAGGCCATGAACCGGCTTTGGGCCCTGGGCCTTCATAAAGCGTCACCGTATTGTCTTCATGGGCTTCAGGTATAGTGAACCACTATGGGGTTAACCCGGCCTCTCCTGGCCGGTTTACGCCCAGTATTAATATCCCCAACATTAGGCCCAGATTGATTTGAACTAGTTCATGTCAATCCTCAATACTTAAGAAAATTTCTTCTTCAGCACCTTCACATAGTCTTGTAAATTGCCGTGACGTCACCTTCCAGGACCATGATAAATCGCCATGACGTCATCTGTTATTAAAAACTTCGTATAACCCACCTTCATTAATGGGCCTCCGACAATCGACGCAACAGAGCTGTCACATATACCATTTTTTCGGGCTCCTCGATTCCCGTGCCTGCCTTTTATCCATTCACCTTATAAATAAGGCCGAGGGGTCCCTTTCACTTTTCCCCCTTGTGCCTCTTCGCGTCATCTTCTTCCTTGCGCCGACCAACCTTCAAGCTCTGCCGCCGCCGCCGTCCTTCGCCTCTGCCTCAACGACGGCCGCTGCATCGACCTGACTGTATCAGAGAAACCCGGCGATCCTCCGATGCTTCCTCAGCACCAGTAAGTTCCTTCTTTCCTCACTCCAGATCCACCATTAGGGTTCGGTGTTCTTCATAGTTCTTCAAAGTTCTTGAAGCTGTTCTTCCTTGTTCCTCTTCAGTAATACCAATGGCTAGTTAGATCTGATTTCTCCAGCGCCCTTGTAGTTTAAACTCCTTTTTTCTTTGTTAGGGCATAAAAATCATCTGAACTTGCTGAACTCTTCAAATGCTTGAACTAGGTTAGAGTATATTTTGATTTTCCAATGCATGGTAGATCTGAAATTACCATGTCTCGCCGTGAAACTTGTTTTTCCTTCACTTACGCACCTTTAGACATATATCTTCAATACCAGATTAGGTGGTTTAACCTCATAGAAAAATGATGACCCAGTAGATACCATTAGTCCCCTGTTGAACCGCCAATGCATTCGTCATTGTACTGTCTCCGTTGTCAGACTCTGGTTTACCAATAACAAACCCCGGTTTAACAATATGCTTACATCCTTGTACCGCTTTATAGTTGTTCACTTTGTATCTTAAACCGGCAATAATCATGTTTCAGCTTCTCATTGCAATGGCCAAGCAAGTCTATGAATGCAACTGGGTTCCTTCCCGGGTCACGGAAGATCAGTTAAACATATGCGTCACAACGGGCACTTTGGGCAAGAAAGATGTCATCCACTGGAGGGCCCCTGGCCCGGAAAATCCTTCTACACCCAAGGACGGAGAGGTAGTCGTTTTTGTTGACCATCTGGGCCAAGGCTTTAGCCCTCCCGGTTCTAAATTCTTCCGAGATGTGCTGGCTAGTTTTCAAATTTGCCCTCGGGACATCGGTCCAAATTCTGTGACCAACATCTGCCACTTCCAAGTCTTCTGTCAAGCTTATATACAAGAGGAACCTACAGTTGAACTGTTTAGGGATTTCTTTCACTTAAACCGTCGCACAGAGTTCACGGATGGACCCAATACTGAATTGGGCGGAATGGCGGTTCAGAAAAGGAAGGAAGTCACTTTCCCTCATCCCAAGCTCCACAGTCACCCCAAAGAGTGGAACCAAACCTGGTTTTATTGCAAGGATACATCTCCAACTGATGAAAACCCCCTCTCGGGTTACCGCCCTGAACGACTTAGCAACACGCATCCCTTTCCTCAGAGGTTAACAAAAAAGGAAAGAGCCATCTATGCCCCACAGCCGTCGAAGCTTAGAGCCTTTATGGCAAACGGTTTAACAGGTGTTGATTTTGCTCGTTGTTGGATCGGCTGGAGCTTCCTACCCTAAAGCCGGCGCCCCGGCTTGATGTGTGAATACACAGGGAGTTTGACCGACCCTCAACGGCACATTAATATTCAACTGACAGAGGCTGAAATTACTGAGGCTGTCAAGAAAATGTTGAATGAACCGGAGGCCGTCTGCAGCCAAACCAGACTAAGTCCTTTCTGTACCTTCAACAAACCGCCATCTGTAAGAAATATATAACCTCCTTATCGTAAGTTACTTCTTTCAAAATATTCTTTGAAAGTTTGCCTGATTTTGACAGGGTGATGATCCATTCTGGAATAAAAAACCACAAGATAAACCAGCAAAACCGCAAGACAAACCGGCCAAGCCAGTTCGCCCAAAGACCAAGGTTGTTAAAAAAACCTGCCAAGAAAAGGACCACTGCATCCTCCGAGCCAAATGCTGATGATGATGTGGGTAAGCCGGAATCAGAGGTAGAACTTGACTCTCTTGGTTCATTTTTCGTACACCTCATTGACAATGATTATTATCAGGATGACGCTGAAGGCAGTCATGCTGATGATGTAGAGGTAATCATTCTTTCCTCCAATTCAGATCCTCTGCCAACATCAAAAATACGTCGAGCAAACCGGAAAGTAAAATTTTCTCACCCCCTTGCTTACTTGGACCCAAACTTCCTTTTGAAGACGCAGCAGCACGAGGCTTGCTGCACAACCCGGCACAGTGGCCAGGTAGTTACCTCCGCCGGTTTACCAAACACTTCGATTCGGAAACACCGATCAGAGGTCTCTTATCCCCTTGACACTTCATGCCCCAAAGCGGGTTGTTTCCGTCAGCCTCTTAACCTGTCTGATTCAAATTATCAGGGTACTTCCCACTCATCTTCTGGCGAGTCATCGGCCACAAAGCTTCCACCCCTCAAAATAGTTCTTGGGTGAGCTATACACTTGTTTTTATCCTTGATGTGTTATTTTTATATACTATACTGATCCTCATGTTCATTTTTCTCAGCCCAAGCCCAGACCCAGCAAGAAGGCTCGGTTGAATAAACCGGCTGATGATAACGTGGCTGTTGAACCGGAAAAAACTCCAGATCTTGAAGATACCGATGCTGACGCCATGCTTAATGATCCACCGCCTCAAGACCATGACTTGTTTACTGAACAAGTAGAAATTGATACTACAAGCCACGCTGACAAACCGACCAGCCCGGTCCATCCTGATGACAAATCGTCCAGTCCAGCTAAGGCTACCGACAAACCGCCAACTCCCGTGAAAGCTTCTGATGATAAAGAGGATGATGTCATGATTACAGGCACTGGCCATACCACTCCTGGGAATCCTGTTACTTTATCAAAGCATACTGCCAAGGACGAGCTCTCTGCTATTGGCAAAGGCAAATGGAATGCCGATTTATCAAGCTACGCCCATCTCAATGCTCAAGATATTCACTCTGGCTTCTTGAACCGTCTATACACCAGTCGTGATTATGAAGCCGGTTTAGTAAATCTGATGAAGGAGCGAGATGAGGTAACCATACGACTATGTCTCTTATGTCCATTTTCAAATATCAACTCCAGTAGCTCCCAAGTGACGGTTTATGGTACCAATCTAAACCGGGACTTAGTAATAACTTGATACTTGCAAAACTACATGTTTTTCACTGGTGTAGCCCCCAAGTGACGGTTTAACTTTATAAAGATGAACCGGGACAGTTGAAGAATTCCCATATCAGCAGTTATGAGCAAACACACATTAGCCCCCAAGTGCCAAGATTAATACTTGTATTGTGCTTGGGACTTGTAGAAATTTCTGATAAGGAGCAAATATGCATTAGCCCCCAAGTATCAAGGGCATAACTTGTTATGTGCTTGGTACTTCAAATATATACTGTCAACTCATTATATATATGTTTCTTTATAGGCTGAGCTGAGCAACAAGGAAGCTCAAACCGCTGATCTGCAAGAGAACATCAAGTCTCAACAAGCCAAAACCGCCAAGGCAATGGATGAGCTAACTAGCGCTTTAGCCGCTATGGAAAAGCTAAAGGAGAGTTTCAACAGAGAGTGTGCAGATTGGAACACGGAAAAATCCGCTTTGCAGAAAAGAGCCGAAGACGCAGAAGCAGCTCTTAAACCTATGGTAGGTGAGCTGACTGGCGTAAAGCGGCAGATACATGCCATGACTGCTGCTGTGTTCGGTAAGCATCCTTGCCTTATACTTTCAACATATATTTCCATGCATTGCCGTTTTACTGATGTTTGTAACGATACAGGAACTCGCATTAGTCATCTGGGCTCTGATGTACAGAAGAAGCTAAAAGCTGCCTACACGCTGATAGAGCAATTGTATACCGGCGCGCAACGAATCATCTGCACCGCTTCTCACAATAAGCCGCCCCAACGTTAATCAAGGATACCTTAGCCAGGCTATCTATGTTGCCTGCCGGGTAGAAGAGCTAAAGAGATCTCATCGCAAAGTGGCGCTTTGACTGCACTAACCCGGGCAAAAGCATGGGTGTCTGATCTTGATCCGGCAGGCGTCATTAAAGGCTACCCGAGCTTAAAAGAAGACGGATCAGAATTTTGCACTGATGATCTCCGTGCTATAAACCGGGAAGTTTGTCCACTGGCTTGTCAACTTGCTGAAGAAGCTGATCTGTCATTTTACCAGGCGAGTTATGACACCAATAACAAAATGGGTTCTTTGCCGACTCACGAGGCTCAAAACCTGATCCCTCCAATCCGTAAGCACACTTATGCCCCTGATATTGAACCGTCCACCCTTATAAGCGACGAAGTTGTGTTCCAAGCGTTAACTGGGATCGACTGGACAACTATTGACTTCCAGGTGCTAGGTAGAGACGAAGAGGATGAACCGGTGCAAGATGATCTACAGCCATCAGGTCAAGCTGGTGACCAATCATAATCCGGAGGCCGGTTTAGTCTTCCACGTGCTGCAACATGTATTTGAGAAAACAGTTATCCTTTTGGGCACTGAAACACCTTGTAATAGGCTAGTTAAAACACTTGGTATGTTATGCCTTCGTGCATATTTATCTGCAACTCATGCTTGCTAATCCGCCATGCTTAAGATATGAGGTTCATAATCCATAGCAATTTACTCAAGCTATCCCTGCAGATAAAAAGCTTAAAGCGCCCTGGCGGTTTACCACCGGGCGGGTCATAATACCCAAATATATATATATATATATATATATATATATATATATATAACCAAGGTTTATAGCCAAAGTTATAAAAAAGATAAGCAAATATGGAAATACGTGATACCTGTGACCTTGAGTCATAATGTTGGCTGACCAACTTTGTAGTGATGGTAACAACCCTAATCCGGAGCATTAGTAACTCCTGTTATATGATGCCGGTTTACAATAAAACCGTTCCGGGTTGTGATAAACACCGGTTTATTCAATACTGGTGACTTTGAGTCGAAACCATCTCCAGATTATAACTTGATCATGTACTGACAACTTGGAGTTGACAGCCTAACCGGGTCGATGAACACCAGTTTAAAAACATCACAAATGTTGTCAAAAGAGAGAAAAACTTAGCAAAAAGCAAATAAAAACCCTTGTAGTCGAGGCTTTTCACGGGCTGCCAAGCCCCAAATTCGAGGCTTTTCATGGGCTGCCAGTCCACTGAGTTAAACCATTTTTGCAAAGCCTTTTAAGACGGTCCTTAATCCTTAACCAAACATCATTTTAACTTGACAAGTTCAGTGTCTTATTAGAGTAACTTGTCAAAGTTCGATGGGTCGTACCAGGTTTACCTGGGCGGAGTGACTTACTTAAAGAGGCAGGCTAACCCGGGGTTTTAGGTGTATACACCAGGCTTCCAAGCCATGGCTTGATAGCCTATTACAAGTGTAGATTCTTTGTTCATTTTGACAACAAAGAATCCCTAATTTACATTTTGAGCTGTGCTCAGCCGGTGCATATGTTTGAATTGTTGTTTTGCAACACTCTCTTTGGCCCCGGATTGATTTGGCTTTGAGCCGACCAAGAGGTGTGACTATGGTTCGGATACGACCAAGCCCCCAAGTGATGTTGTGGCATTGCGCCGATCAAGAGGTGTAGCTATGGTTCGGATATGACCAAGCCCCCAAGTGATGTTGTATAAAGCTTTGATAAGCTGAATCAAGGGGTAAACCGGACACCCTTTATAAAGAGAAGCTCCATGTAACCACACATGATGTAAGAAAAACAACAGATACCCCGCTTTAACTGCGGTTCCGGTTTATTATATTGGTCATAATATATACATTGTCATAACTATGTACATAAGAAGAGCCCATGGCTCAAGTATAGTAGGGCCAAAGATGATCGATATTCCACGGCCGATGGGTCTCCTCCTTCGATTTACGTGAGTCTTTGTGCTCTCGAACATCGATTAGGTAGTATGATCCGTTGTGCAGATTCTTGCTGACCACAAAGGGTCCTTTCCAAGGGGGGGATAGCTTATGCATACCCGTCTGATCCTGGATGAGTCAGAGCAGCATATCACCTTCTTGAAAGGTTCTGGTTCTAACCCGGCGGCTGTGATAACAACGCAGATCTTGCTGATAAATCGCCGAACGGGCTGCTGCCATGTCGCGCTCCTCATCTAACAGGTCGAGAGCTTCCTGCCGTGCCTTCTCATTGTCAGCTTCGACATATGCCGCTACACGGGGTGAGTCATGACGGATGTCACTAGGAAGAACCGCCTCCGCACCATAAACCATGAAAAAAGGCGTGTATCCCGTCGATCTGTTGGGTGTGGTATTGATGCTCCATAACACAGACCCGGCGTCTGTTGCAAAGGAACCATAAGCCAGGGTTTAATGCCTCTCAAGATCTCTTGATTGGCCCTCTTCGCTTGACCATTGGACTGGGGGTGAGCCACTGATGATACGTCAAGCCGGATGTGCTCACGTTGACAGAACTCCTTCATGGCACCCTTTGACAGATTGGTACCGTTATCTGTTATAATGCTGTGTGGAAAACCAAACCGGAAGATCACCTTTTTGATGAATTGAACCGCCGTAGCTGCATCACACTTACTGACTGGCTCTGCCTCCACCCACTTCATGAACTTATCAACCGCCACCAAAAGGTGGGTCTTCTTATCCTTGGATCTCTTGAAGGGCCCAACCATATCTAGCCCCCAAGTTGCAAACGGCCAAGTGATTGGAATCATCCTCAATTCTTGAGCCGGTACATGAGCGCTGCTACGTCTTGAGCTTGCGTTGGTTTTCCCCGAAGAGGAGAGGATGATGCAGCACATTAGCGTAAGTATTTCCCTTAGTTTTTGAGAACCAAGGTATCAGTCCAGTAGGAGGCCACGCACAAGTCCCTCGTACCTGCACAAAACGATAGCTACTCGCAACCAACGCGATTAGGGGTTGTCAATCCCTTCACGGTCACTTACGAGAGTGAGATCTGATAGAGATAATATTTTTGGTATTTTTTGTATAAAGATGCAAAGTGGAAAGTAAAAAGCAAAGAAAAAACAAAGCAAGTATAAAAGTGATGGAGATTGATATGATGAGAATAGAACCGGGGGCCATAGGTTTCACTAGTGGCTTCTCTCAAGAGCATAAATATTCTACGGTGGGTGAACAAATTACTGTTGAGCAATTGACAGAATTGAGCATAGTTATGAGTATATCTAGGTATGATTATGTATATAGGCATCAAGTTCGAGACAAGTAGACCGAAACGATTCTGCATCTACTACTATTACTCCACTCATCGACTGCTATCCAGCATGCATCTAGAGTATTTAAGTAAAAACAGAGTGACGCCTTAAGCAAGATGACATGATGTAGAGGAATAAATTCATGCAATATGATAAATACCCCATCTTGTTATCCTCGATGGCAACAATACAATACGTGCCTTGCAACCCTTTTTGTCCTTTGGGTAAGGACACATAAGATTGAACCCAAAGCAATGCACTTCCCCCATTGCAAGAACTACCAATCTAGTTGGCCAAACCAAACGGATAATTCGAAGAGACTTGCAAAGATAACTCAATCATACATAAAAGAATTCAGAGAACATTCAAATATTATTCATAGATAAGCTGGATCATAAACCCACAATTCATCGATCTCAACAAACACACTGCAAAAAGAAGATTAGATCGGATAGATCTCCACGAGAGAGGGGGAGAACATTGTATTGAGATCCAAAAAGAGAGAAGAAGCCATCTAGCTACTAGCTATGGACCCGAAGGTCTGAAGTAAACTACTCACACTTCACCGGAGAGGCTATGGTGTTGATGTAGAAGCCCTCTGTGGTGGATGCCCCTCCGTGAACTCGAACAGGCCCCAAGATGGGATCTCGTGGATACTGAGGAAGTTGCGGCGGTGGAATTAGGTTTTTGGCTCCTATTACGATCGTTTGGAGTGCGAGGTATATATAGGAGGAAGGAGTACGTCGGTGGAGCATCAGGGGGGCCACGAGGCAGGGGCGCGCCCTAGGGGGGGCGCCCCCACCCTCGTGACCACCTCCGATGTTCCTTGGCGTAGGGTCCAAGTCTCCTGGATCACGTTTGGTGAGAAAATCACGTTTCCGAAGGTTTCATTCCGTTTGGACTCCGTATGATATTATGTTTCTTTGAAACACTGAAAAAGGCAAAAAATAGCAATTCTGGGCTGGGCCTCCGGCTAATAGGTTAGTCCCAAAAGTAATATGAAAGTGGAAAATAAAGCCCATTATAGTCCAAAACAATAGATAAAGTAGCATGGAGCAATCAAAAATTATAGATACGTTGGAGACGTATCGGGCATCTAAGCTTAATTCCTACTCGTCCTCGAGTAGGTAAATGGTAAAAAGAGAATTTTTGATGCGGAGTGATAGTTTGGCATAATTTCGATGTAAATCTTCTTAACCATGGTATGAATATTCAGATCCGAAAGATTCAAGACAAAAGTTCATATTGAGATAAAAATAATAATACTTCAAGCATACTAACTAAGCAACTATTTCTTCTCAAAATAACATGGCCAAAGAAAGTCATCCCTACAAAATCATATAATTTGGCTATGCTCCATCTTCCCCACGCAAAGTATTTAAATCATGCACAACCCCGATGACAAGCCAAGCAATTGTTTAATACTTTAACATTTTCAAAACTTTTTCAATCTTCACGCAATACATGAGCGTGAGCCATGGATATAGCACTATATGTGGAATAGAATGGTGGTTGTGGAGGAAAAAAAAGAGAGGGAAGATAGTCTCACATCAACTAGGCGTATCAACGGGCTATGGAGATGCCCATCAATAGATATCAATGTGAGTGAGTAGGGATTGCCATGCAACGGATGCACTAGAGCTATAAGTATATGAAAGCTCAACAAAAGAAACGAAGTGGGTGTGCATCCAACTCGCTTGCTCACGAAGACCTAGGGCATTTGAGGAAGCCCATCATTGGAATATACAAGCCAAGTTATATAATAAAAAAATCCCACTAGTATATGAAAGTGACAAAATGACAGACTCTCTATCATGAAGATCATGGTGCTACTTTGAAGCACAAGTGTGGTAAAAGGATAGTAACATTGTCCCTTCTCTCTTTTTCTCTCATTTTTTTATTTGGGCCTTTTCTCTTTTTTTATGGCCTATTCTTTTTTTTTCGTTCGAAGTCTCATCCCGACTTGTGGGGGAATCATAGTCTCCATCATCCTTTCCTCACCTGGGACAATGCTCTAATAATGATGATCATCACACTTTTATTTTTCTTACAACTCAACAATTACAACTCGATACTTAGAACAAAATATGACTCTATATGAATGCCTACGGCGGTGTACCGAGATATGCAATGAAACATGAGTGACATGTATGAAAGAATTATGAACGGTGGCTTTGCCACAAACACGATGTCAACTACTTGATCATGCTAGCAATATGACAATGATGGAGCGTGTCATAATAAACGGAATGGTGGAAAGTTGCATGGCAATATATCTCAGAATGGCTATGGAAATGCCATGATAGGTAGGTATGGTGGCTGTTTTGAGGAAGGTATATGGTGGGTGTATGATACCGGCGAAAGGTGCGCGGTATTAGAGAGGCTAGCAATAGTGGAAGGATGGGAAAAGTGCGTATAATCCATGGACTCAACATTAGTCATAAAGAACTCATATACTTATTGCAAAAATCTAGAAGTTATCAAAGCAAAGTATTATGCTCATGCTCCTAGGGGATAGATTGGTAGGAAAAGACCATCGCCGTCCCGACCGCCACTCATAAGAAAGACAATCAATAAATAAATCATGCTCCGAGTTTATCACATAACGGTTCACCATACGTGCATGCTACGGGAATCACAAACTTCAACACAAGTATTCTTTGAATTCACAACTACTCAACTAGCATGAATCTAATATCATCATCTTCATGTCTCAAAACAATTATCAAGCATCAAACTTATCTTAGTATTCAACGCACTCGAAAGAAAGTTTCACATATCTTGAATACCAAGTATATTAACGTTAAGCAAATTACCATGCTATTAACGACTCTCAAAATAATCTAAGTGAAGCATGAGAGATCAAGTTTATTTAAAACAAATCCACCACCGTGCTCTAAAAGATCTAAGTGAAGCACTAGAGCAAAAATTATCACGCTAAAAAAGATGTAAGTGAAGCACTATGAGCAAAACTATCAAGCTCAAAAGATATAAGTGAAGCACATAGAGTATTCTATCAAATTCCAATTCATGTATGGCTCTCTCAAAAGGAGTGTACAACAAGGATGATTGTGGTAAACTAACAAGCAAAGACGCAAATAATACAAGACGCTCCAAGCAAAACACATATCATGTGGTGAATAAAAATATAGCTCCAAGTAAATTACCGATAGAAGTGGACGAAAGAGGGGATGCCTTCCGGGGCATGTAACATCCCAAAATTCTAAATTTTGGAATGTTATAATAAATAGATAGATTTGTTTGTTTGTTTGAATTGTTGTGTGATTGATTGAGTGAAATTTGAAACTTTTTGAAAGTTAAATGAGAGGGAATAAAAGGACTTTCCCATTTTTTTTGCTTTTATGCTTTTCGTGAATTCAAATACTCTTCATCACAAAACCCTGGAGAGAAGATGACATGACTTCTTCCATTTATTTAAATGACAAGGGGTGTTGAAAATATTTGAATTTCATTTGGAAATATTTTCTAATTCATAAACTTCATGCAACTCCTTCAAAGGATCAAATTCGAAGTCCTTTTGGAATTTATTTTTCAATTTGGAGTTATTTGAGTTTTATTCAAATTATTTTTCTCCAAAAATAAAATACATGGAAAATAGGGTAACATGATTCCCTACCTCAGAAAAATGGAGAGAAATAAATTTGAATTCATTTTGTTATTTTTAAAATGATTTTTGTTGGATTTTATTGGACCAAAAGCACTCTTTGCTTTATTAAAATTTATGTGTATTTTATTTGACTCTAGAATAAAGTTCATCTTGTAGGAAATGTTTTTCTGAAAATTTTGATATATTATATGCCTATATATTATTTTTATTTATTTTGCTTTCTTCTTATTTTGTTTTTCTGGAAAAAAAATGTTTATATATAAAATAAAAAAAATCCGCAGCGCCTTGGGCCAAAGGCCCAAGCCGCCACTTGCCACCGGCCGGCCACCATCGCGCGTGCGCACCAGGGAGCCAGGGAGCACCGCTCCTTTTTCCTAATAATACTAGTAGGATTTGATCCCGTTTCGTTTATTCCGATTTGTTTCTAGATCTTTTCCTTTTGTTTCCTAATCCTAATCTATTTCTTGTCCCTACCCCAAGCAAAACCCTCCCTCCCCAATATAAATACCCAATGCCCCCCCTCTAGCACATCAAATCAACACCTCTCCTCTCCTCTACTCTCCTCACCCCACGTCGCTGCGCCGCCACGTCGGAGTTCGACGGACCACCGCCGCCATTGCCGCCCCGCCCCACCACCACCGGACGTCCTAGACACCCACCGACCCTACCGTCCCTTCACGACGCCTTGAGGGCCACCGGAGGACGTCGCCGGAGCTCCACCAGAACCCCATCATCGGAACTGCTACAGTAAATCCCGACCTACTTTTTTTTCTTTTTCGTTCTGTTTTTTTTCAGAATAGTTTCAATCTTGTAAAATCCATAGTTAATTATCTACGATGTATTTTTGAGTGATTCCAACTGCCTTGGATCACAAATTTTATGAAGTTTCTGTTAGTTCAATTGTATTTCATATTTGAGCAGTTTAAATTTGTGTTTGTATGAATTTTCTCAAATCACTAGATTTGAGATATTTTGAGTTAGGAATATTATTTTCGACCGATTCTTTTTGCTCCTGGTCTCTAGGACCTTTGTTTATCCAGTAGTATTTAGTATTTTATTTTCAGGTTTTTTTAAATTAGGTTTTAGCAAAACAGTATTGTTTTAATATTAGTTCTGTTTTAGCTTTTTCTTTATTGTTTTATTAGTTTTAAATTATTTCTTTTTGTCACTTTTGACAAAATTAGTTGTGTTTCTGTTAGACAACAGGAGAAAATTTATTTTTATTTAAAAAAAATTATTTTCCTTAGTTTTGTATGAAACCTTCTATAGGTCATAGTTAGAGTTTTATAAAAAGCTTTTTATTTGTTTCTTTTTGCAAATAAAATTTTATGGAAAAAAATACTTTCTGTTAAATTAGTTATTTTACATTTTATTTTCTGTTAATTTATTAGTTTAGTATTTTAATTGTTGTTAAGTTTTTACTTACGGCAAAACTATATTAGATGTTTGTAGCAAAGTCATAGATCTTCGTTAGTAGTTTTTCTTTGTAGTTTTATTTGAAGTTTCTTTTGATTTTGTTTGAGTTTTATTATCGATTTTCCTTGCTGTTTTGATTGTTATTTCGAGTGCTAAAATTGTTTGCTAGGATGTTTGCTTATGTGAATGCTATGTTTGATTATATAGATTTTCAGCGGAGTGACGATTAGTTCTACCAAGTCATTTTAAACAGCGTTGTTATCTTCATCAAGTATTACCGAGCAAGTTCACTTTGACCATGTTTTTCATACCTATGTGTTTTATTGCATCTAGTGTTATCTTCGCAACAACCCCTCCGGTAGTGATATTGAATTCTTGTAGTTGAGTAGTATGCATGAGGTAGGAACCCATCACCCTGTTACCAAGCCGGGGCGCTATTTATTTTAATGCTACGCTATAGTAGACGGGGTTTGGTATGAGTGTTCGAGAGTGGTGTGAAGAAGGAGGACTCTACGTCAATGACGACAACTCCATGATGGAACCTGCAAGGACTGCATCTTCAAGGCCTCAAGACTTCAAGACTCGAGACAAGAATTCAATACACACTCTTGGGTGAAGGACGGTTGTGGGCACCTGGAGAAACCAGTGGTTGGCGGGATGCATGGAGAAGCGCCATGACATCTTGCGGAAAGCTTCACCCAGACTCAAAGAGGCGGAAGAATACTTCATGCCCGGAAGCTTACATGCAACCGCAAGTCACTATGGGCTCTGGCTTGGTTGAACTTAGTTGTGACTCTGGCTGGGGCGGTGCTAGTAGATGTAGAACTACGGTAGGATTGGATGAGCACGGACGGTGGTCGAGGAACTCTTGGAAGACCATGTTTGGTCGTCTTGTTCTCAAACACCACGAAGTGCGAGAACGTAAAAAGAGGGATCGAATCTTGCGGGTAAAGTGTACAAACCTCTGCAGAGGGTTTAAACCTAATCGATTAGCCATGTCCCCGATTACGGACAATTTGATCCTCTGGACTTGGATCTATCTCGGAACTCTCAACACCGGACTGATAACTTAATTGTGGGCAACTTATGATGAATTTGGGCTATGAGACATCGGTTGGCGGAACCATGTCGTGATAGAAAACTCTATACAGACTTCATTTATTCCTTTGATGTAGGGAAAATAAAGCCAGCTTTTACGCAAACAAAACTTCAGAACCGAGCCACAAAGCCAAATTGCATATAGTATAGCTTTACCATCTGTTTTCTCATGTTGTGATCTTGCGGTACATTCAATGTCTTGACCTACACGGCTGCAACGTATCATGTTGCAGGATTTTCTTCGACAGTAAGAGTTACGATACAGGGTTACGGTCTACACTCAACCCGCCGATGGCGTTGATGGGACTCCACACGACTATTTGTTTCAGCTGTGACTTATGTGGTATATATCAGTTTTGCGTTAATTATACGTGTGATTGCACTTTGATATATACATTGATGTACTGTGTGTGCCAAAGATCTTGATCGAGGATGTACGAAACACGGAGGCTTGACCGTTCGAGGTCGGGTCGCTTCTGAGATATGGTATCGAGCACATGTTGGTATGGGACGTGACCCTAGAAACCGGAAAAGCCCTTAGGATAGGATATCTCAAAAACTTTATTTACAAAAAGACTCTTACTTCTCATCTTTTCTGATTTTATCGAATAGACACTCTCACCTCAAAATAGTTAGGATATACCCCTTTTCCCTTTTGACCACATGAAGGATCAACTGAAGCCACTCCAAGAAAGATATCGGAGGACTGATGACCTCTTCCAAGTAAAGAGGATTTCACCATGTATTAGAAGCTACAACAGTTGAAGACTCAAGATTTGAAGTTCCTAAAGAAATATTTGACCTTTAGAAGACCAAACCCTGTTACACACTTACGTTAGATGCGACGATGTGTGAGCTGTCATTTGTTTGATGTTTTTCCGACAGCCACAAAGTAAAACTTGTTTCTTCAAAAAACTATTGTTTGTATTGTGTGTATATCCCTCCCCACCTCTCTCTCATCTCACCTTAAAACCCTTGAACCCCATAGATGATGAATGAAGTTGGACTGATATTCTCTGGACCGAAGACTCAGCCGGAGGCAGAGCTATGGATGAAGAACATGGAGAATCACTTCGGGAACAATTTGGTTTCAAGGAAGTATGAGGTCCAATACGCTCTTCAGTACTTTACAGAAAGTGCTGCAACCTGGTGGAGAATGCATCAATCCATACAAGGATTTAAAGGAGCAAGAACTTGGGAGGAATTCAAGAAGACCCTGTTGAGATCACGTCTCATCCGGAAGCACTACGATAACCCGAAGAAGAAACCTTGTGCCTGCAAGATTTGCGGAGAAATAGGACACACCCAGGAGGAACACAAGGATGGATGCCCTCATTGTGAGGAGAATCACCCAGCTGAGGAATGCCCAACTAGTCGGGTGAGTTGTTTCTTGTGTGAAGGAACCACCCACTTCCCGACTCAGTGTCACATTTACCCCATGGTGCAACAAACTATTCAGGAGCAGGAAGAAGGAATGAAAGAAGCCCTCCGAGAAGTTATGAAAGAACACATGATGAAGGAATGTGTTGAAGACCATGATGGAGAAGGCCTCAACAGATTTTACTCCAACGCTTGCTATTCATGTGGAGAAGAAGGACATTTTTCCCAGTATTGTACCAAGGAAAGAGAAGAATATTTCAGAGATTTCCCGACAGCAGAAGTGAAGTTTGACCCTCGGGAAATAGAATCTCTGATCATTACAGAGAAATCCAGGAAGAGAAAAAGAAGGCAACCCCAGAACAACACAATTTTCGCAGAGAAGGACCTGAGTCATATCACTTGTTACATGTGCAAGGATTTAGGTCATTACGCTAGTAAATGTCCAGAAAAGAAGCCAAGAATCCAAGGAGCCTACATAATCACAAAGAAGCCCGAGACATGTCGGAAGTCTTTTGTTTTATTTGCAAGGAAGCAGGACATTATGCTACTAAATGTCCCAACAAGATGAAAGCTGGAGTTGAGTAGTTGGAATTTTGATATTGGAAACAAGAGTAATAGAAAGCAATTTCATGTTTATGAGTACAATAAGTGAGTTATGTAATGGGTGCTCGAGTTTGTAATGGATTCATGAAATCAATAAAGTTAAGGTGACATGTTTTCATATGTTTAATTGTATGAGTTGGTACTCTATGAACACGGATTTTGACCATTTTCGAGGATATGAGAAATATGGTCTATGGATGGATTTGTGAATTTCATTTTAAGGGTGATAGTACCCTATGAAGAACACTAGACCAATGGAAATGGAAATGTGTCCCACAGGTTGGAGTTTGGAAAAAATGAGTTGAAGTTTTATCTTTGATATGATGGTATTAAGAAATGAAATGTTATTGGATTTAAAGTGGTGTAATGTTGGAAAATGAGCAATTGTAACTCCAAGGATGAGTGAAATTGGTACAAGTGTTGAAGTGGGCTCATAACCCACAGGCCCAGGAATTAATAAGGGTCAAGTACCTTTGGAAGAAGAAATTTTGGGAAGACTGCGATTTGATCGTGAGGGCGTTTACGTAGGAGGTTACATAAAAAACCCGAGAGTTGTGAAGTAATGATAGATGTTTTGTTTGGCTTGCGAGAACCAAAGGATTTACCGATCCTGTTCAATACAGGAGAAATTCTGCAATGCTTGTGAGAATGCCCGAGTGTTAGAAATACGAGATTCGCTAAACCTTATACAGGGTAATGATCGGGGTGCGGAATGGATTGATCACCATACCGACTTACTCTTATTATTCGCTTTGCTATATGGGATGGTAAATCTGAGTGACTTACCTATAGTAGAGGCGACGATCAAAACCTTGTTTAAACCTTAGAAAGGTATAGGTTTTTTTTCCATTGTACACGGCAGTTGTTGCCAACCGTAGGTTATACGGTGAGGTTCAATCCAGACCCGATTTCTGCAGGGGAAACCATAAATCGTTGACCACCATTAGATACCGATATTTGATTAGAATTGGCGCCCGGACCCGTCGACTCTGAAGACCCGGTCTCGGAATAACCTTACCAAGAGTAAAAGACAAAAGAATTGAGGAAAAGGTTATGCCACTACGGAAAGAGCCGGAGAAGGAATTATCCTTAAATATACGAGAAGACCGACATCGGCAATAAGGATGGAGTGTCTGAGTTTTGATGGAACTGAACGATGTTTCTAAGGGTGGTAGCACCCAGGACCCGGAGACGATCGATGGATTTTGAAGACCCCAAACCTAACCCATTTCTTTCTAGCCTCTCCGAATCTCGAGGGCGAGATTCATTTTAAGTGGTAGATTTGTAACATCCCAAAATTCTAAATTTTGGAATGTTATAATAAATAGATAGATTTGTTTGTTTGTTTGAATTGTTGTGTGATTGATTGAGTGAAATTTGAAACTTTTTGAAAGTTAAATGAGAGGGAATAAAAGGACTTTCCCATTTTTTTTGCTTTTATGCTTTTCGTGAATTCAAATACTCTTCATCACAAAACCACGGAGAGAAGATGACATGACTTCTTCCATTTATTTAAATGACAAGGGGTGTTGAAAATATTTGAATTTCATTTGGAAATATTTTCTAATTCATAAACTTCATGCAACTCAATGATTTTCACGGCGAGGATAAAATGACTTCTTCAAAACATATGAAATATGAGTTGGAAGTTTCAAAGGATCAAATTCAAGTCCTTTTGGAATTTATTTTTCAATTTGGAGTTATTTGAGTTTTATTCAAATTATTTTTCTCCAAAAATAAAATACATGGAAAATAGGGTAACATGATTCCTACCTCAGAAAAATGGAGAGAAATAAATTTGAATTCATTTTGTTATTTTTTAAAATGATTTTTGTTGGATTTTATTGGACCAAAAGCACTCTTTGCTTTATTTAAATTTATGTGTATTTTATTTGACTCTAGAATAAAGTTCATCTTGTAGGAAATGTTTTTCTGAAAATTTTGATATATTATATGCCTATATATTATTTTTATTTATTTTGCTTTCTTCTTATTTTGTTTTTCTGGAAAAAATGTTTATATATAAAATAAAATAAAATCCATGGCGCCTTGGGCCAAAGGCCCAAGCCGCCACTTGCCACCGGCGGCCACCATCGCGCGTGCACACCAGGGAACCAGGGAGCACCGCTCCTTTTCCTAATAATACTAGTAGGATTTGATCCCGTTTCGTTTATTCCGATTTGTTTCTAGATCTTTTTCCTTTTGTTTCCTAATCCTAATCTATTTCTTGTCCCCTACCCCAAGCAAAACCCTCCCCTCCCCAATATAAATACCCAAGTACCCCCCCCCCCTCTAGCACATCAAATCAACACCTCTCCTCTCCTCTCCTCTCCTCACCCCACGTCGCTGCGCCGCCTACTTGAGTTCGCGGACCACCGCCGCCATTGCCGCCCGCCCCACCACCTCCGGCCATCCTAGCCACCCACCAACCCTACCATCCCTTCCCGACGCCAGAGGCCACGGAGGACGTCGCCGAGCTCCACCAGAACCCCATCATCGGAACTGCTACAGTAAATCCCGACCTACTTTTTTTCTTTTTCGTTCTGTTTTTTTCAGAATAGTTTCAATCTTGTAAAATCCATAGTTAATTATCTACGATGTATTTTTGAGTGATTCCAACTGCCTTGGATCACAAATTTTATGAAGTTTCTGTTAGTTCAATTGTATTTCATATTTGAGCAGTTTAAATTTGTGTTTGTATGAATTTTCTCAAATCACTAGATTTGAGATATTTTGAGTTAGGAATATTATTTTCGACCGATTCTTTTTGCTCCTGGTCTCTAGGACCTTTGTTTATCCAGTAGTATTTAGTATTTTATTTTCAGGTTAATTTAAATTAGGTTTTTAGCAAAACAGTATTGTTTTAATATTAGTTCTGTTTTAGCTTTTTCTTTATTGTTTTTATTAGTTTTAAATTATTTCTTTTTGTCACTTTTGACAAAATTAGTTGTGTTTCTGTTAGACAACAGGAGAAAATTTATTTTATTTAAAAAAATTATTTTCCTTAGTTTTGTATGAAACCTTCTATAGGTCATAGTTAGAGTTTTATAAAAGCTTTTTATTTGTTTCTTTTTGCAAATAAAATTTTATGGAAAAAAATACTTTCTGTTAAATTAGTTATTTTACATTTTATTTTCTGTTAATTTATTAGTTTAGTATTTTAATTGTTGTTAAGTTTTTACTTACGGCAAAACTATATTAGATGTTTGTAGCAAAGTCATAGATCTTCGTTAGTAGTTTTTCTTTGTAGTTTTATCTGAAGTTTCTTTTGATTTTGTTTGAGTTTTATTATCGATTTTCCTTGCTGTTTTGATTGTTATTTCGAGTGCTAAAATTGTTTGCTAGGATGTTTGCTTATGTGAATGCTATGTTTGACTATATAGATTTTCAACGGAGTGACGATTAGTTCTACCAAGTCATTTTCCGACAGCGTTGTTATCTTCATCAAGTATTACCGTGCAAGTTCACTTTGACCATGTTTTTCATACCTATGTGTTTTATTGCATCTAGTGTTATCTTCGCAACAACCCCTCCGATGTAGTGATATTGAATTCTTGTAGTTGAGTAGTATGCATGAGGTAGGAACCCATCACCCTGTTACCAAGCCGGGACGCTATTTATTTTAATGCTACGCTATAGTAGACGGGGTTTGGTATGAGTGTTCGAGTGGTGTGAAGAAGGAGGACTCTACGTCAATGGCGACAACTCCATGATGGAACCTGCAAGGACTGCATCTTCAAGGCCTCAAGACTTCAAGACTCGAGACAAGAATTCAATACACACTATTGGGTGAAGGGCGGTTGACGGGCACCTGGAGAAACCAGTGGTTGGCGGGATGCATGGAGAAGCGCCATCACATCTTGCGGAAAGCTTCACCCAGACTCAAAGAGACGGAAGAATAGTTCATGCCCGGAAGCTTACCTGTGCAACTGCAAGTCACTATGGGCTCTGGCTTGGTTGAACTTAGTTGTGACTCTAGCTGGGACGGTGCTAGCAGATGTAGAACTACGGTAGGATTGGATGAGCACTGGACAGTGGTCAGAGGAACTCTTCGGAAGACCATGTTTGGTCTTCTTGTTCTCAAACACCACGAAGTGCGAGAACGTAAAAGAGGGATCGAATCTTGCGGGTAAAGTGTACAAACCTCTGCAGAGGGTTTAAACCTAATCGGTTAGCCGTGTCCCGATTCTGAGACAATTTGAGCCTCTGGACTTGGATCTATCTCGGAACTCTCAACACCGGACTGATAACTTAATTGTGGGCAACTTATGATGAATTTGGGCTATGAGACATCGGTTGGCGGAACCTTGTCATGATAGAAAACTCTAAAGTACAGACTTCATTTATTCCTTTGATGTAGGGAAAATAAAACCAGATTTTACGCAAACAAAACTCAGACCCAGAGCCACAAAGCCAAATTGCATATAGTATAGCTTTACCATCTGTTTTCTCATGTTGTGATCTTGCCGGTACATTCAATGTCTTGACCTACACGGCTGCAACGTATCATGTTGCAGGATTTTCTTCGACAGTAAGAGTTACGATCTGGTTACGGTCTACACTCAACCCGCCGATGGCGTTGATGGGACTCCACACGACTATTTGTTTCATTGTGACTTATGTGGTATATATCAGTTTTGCGTTAATTATACGTGTGATTGCACTTTGATATATACATTGATGTACTGTGTGTGCCAGCATACTGATCCAGGGATGGCACAGAAACACAGAGGCTTGACCGTCTGAGGTCGGGTCGCTACAGGGCATCCCCAAGCTTTGACTTTTTGGTGTCCTTGGATTATCTTGGGGGTTCCATGGGCATCCCCAAGCTTAGTCTCTTGCCACTCATTGTTCCATAATCCATCAAAAGAATTCACCCAAAACTTGAAAACTTCACAACACAAAACTCAATAGAAATCTCGTGAGCTCCGTTAGAGAAACAAAACAAAAGACTACTTTAACGTACTGTAATGAACTCATTCTTTATTTGTATTGGTGTTAAACCTACTGTATTCCAACTTCTCTATGGATCATAAATTATTTTACTAGCCATAGATTCATCAAAATAAGCTAACAACACACGCAAAACAGAATCTATCAAAAACAGAACAGTCTGTAGTAATCTGTAACTAACGCAAACTTCTGAAACTCAAACAATTATACAAAAATTATACGACCTGGAAAATTTGTTTATTGATCAGCAGCAATTAGAATCAGTATTTTATCATGTTCTGGTGATTTTTAACAATTCGGGCACTGAGCGCAATGTTTCTGGAAATTACAGCAAGATCAAATAACTATCATCCAAGAAGATCCAATAGGTTTAACTTGGCACAAACACTAATTAAAAGATAAACCACATCTAAAAAGAGGCTACATGGATTATTTATTCCTAAACAGAAGCAAAAACAAAAAAAACTAAAAACAAAATTGGGTTGCCTCCCAACAAGCGCTATCGTTTAACGCCCCTAGCTAGGCATAAAAGCAAGGATAGATTTAGGTATTGTCATCTTTGGCATTCGGAGAGGAGGATCTCCTTTCTATGGCATTCATTCTTCTATTTAAGTTAAGCACATGTCCATTAATGGAAGAAGTATGATTAAGAACGTTACGGAAATTTGACTCTAAACTAGACTTCATCTCTTTAATAATTTCTTTTTGATAAAAGCACAAGAGAGTAGTTGATTCGACCTTATCATTCATGGGGTGCCCAAATATAGTTTTCATTCTTTCATAGGTATCTATAGCATCCCCTTAAAGAAAACCTTCTTCAAAGATGGAATCTAAAACTTGTTTGAAGGAAGCGGGCAAGCCAACATAAAAACTTTTTAAGTAAATTTCAATTTGATATTGTGGCACATACACTACAAAAAAAAGACACATCCGTGACATTTTGGGCCGAACGAATTTTTTTTCTGTCATACATATGACACTTCTATGACGATAATTGTGACAAAACCCGGTATCATCATAGATGTGGTGGGCTCCTACTTCTATGACAAAAATCATGACAGAAAATGGGCTTTTCATCCTGGGCGGGCGGAGGCAGCTGCATGACATTCTTTGGGCCGTCCATGACGGAAAAACCGTGGTAGAAGCGAGGGGGGATTTCGGGAGTTGCCGGTTACGGTGGGAGGTCGGGGCAGCGATGCGCTGCTTTCTCGTGACGTCTGCGTGTGTATGCGGCGTTAGCTCTAATCAAGCCGAAGCGAGGCGTTGGGCTCTAATCGAACCCGGCGACAGACCGCAGCTACGCGTTCTCGAACCCGGCGATCGATCGATGGCTGTTAGCTGAACCCGATGGATCGATTCCTTCGCTACTGCTGCTAACTAAAGTCGATCGATGCTGCCTCTGGGATGAACAGTGAGCGTTGCGCGGGGGGGGGGGGGGGGTTGGTTGAACAGTGAGCGGGGGCGTTGCCTCTGGATGAACAGGAACCCGTGGTGTGGAGGCTGGATGAATAGTAGACAGTGGAGGGTGGCCGTGGTGGGGTGGTTGAACAGGACCTGTGGTGTGGAGGGCTGGATGAGCAGTGAAGCGGTGGAGGGTGCCCGTGGAGGGTGGTTGAGCGATGGCCGGTGGAGTAGTGCGCGGTGGAGACTGTATGAATAGGAGCCCGTGGAGGCTGGAGGAGGTCGACGGTGGAGATGAACAGTATCCCGTGGAGTCCCGTTTTGCGGTACGCCACACCCCTCCCCCCCCCCCCCCGTTTTGACCGTAGCGCTCCAACACAAGTCCGTTTCGTCCGTTTTGCGGTACGCCACACCCCTCCCGATCAACAGGACCCCCGTTTCGACTGTAGGAGGTCCGTTTCCTCCGTTTTGCGGTACGCCACACCCCTCCCGATCAATAGGACCCCTGTTTCGACCGTAGGAGGTCTGTTTCCTCCGTTTTGCGGTACGCCAGGGCCCTCCCGATCAACAGGACCCCGTTTCGAACGTGGCCGGTCGAACACAAGGCCGTTTCCTCCGTTGTGCGGTACGCTAGGCCTTGTTTCCATCGCCTGTTTCGTCCAAGCCCTCCCGATGAACACGACCACGCATTCCGTTCCGACCCAGCCGATTTGCTCCCCATGAACACGACGATGACGCTGTTTCTCCGTTCCGACCCAGCCATGTACGTATGCACGATAGGCGTTAGAGACCCTGCCCGTATGTACGTATGTGGCCGTGTTTTCTTTCTTGCACCCTCACCGCTGTACGTACGTGTACATGCTACGTGCGCGCCTCTACTACGATACGTGCGCGCCTCTACATCCACCAGTATATATGTACGTACACGTTCGCGACCATAATGACAACGCTACGTACGCTTCGACTACGTGGGTCCCGACTGTCAGGCACTTCCTTGCGTGCGAAGATGTAGCTGGTGGGTCCCAGCAGTCAGGGGGCGAATCGTTTTGGTTTAATTTTTTTTCCCGGACGCACTTCCTTGCGTGCGAAGATGTAGCTGGTGGGTCCCAGCAGTCAGGGGGGTGAATGTTTTTTTTGCGCGGACGCACTTCCTTGTGTGCGAAGGTGTAGCTGGTGGGTCCCAGCAGTCAGGGGGAAACATTTTTTTTGCGAAATATGGTGGCCCGTCCGGTGGGTCCCCGCTGTCAGGTGGAGGAATAATTATTTTGCACGTAATAAGGAGGCACTTCCTTGCTGCGGCCGTGGACCTAGTTGTCAGCCTCTCCACGTATAGTTCACGTCTGATAGAAGCCGTTCCTTGACCACGTTGACCATGCTGCGCCGAGAGCACCAGGGCGGTGGACGACGGAGAGGCCTAGGAAGGGGACGATGCGGAGCCGGGGAAGACGCGGCAGTGGATGCCCACACGTAGAGGAGTACGAGGGTTCAACTGGTTATTGCGGTGTGAGGCTGCCGTCGCATGAGAATAACGAGGGTGTGGGTGAGTAGAGGGATGGCACGGCCAGCGGTGGGAGTAGTAGGGGCGGTGAGGCCTCCGCCGCATCGGAGCCCGACCACGGGAGGCAGGAGCACGAGGCACGATCGGCGCTGGTTTGGTAATTTGGAGCAAGAAGACCAAAGGTTGAAGAAGCACTACGGCCGTTGGATGGGCGATGTCTGGTCACCGGAGCTAGAATCGTGCATATTGACTAAGTTGACAAAGCCCTCCGTCCCCGTCAACTTAGTAGGCCGATAAGTCAGCCTGCCACTATACTGGGTCCCAGCTAACAGGGGGAGTATTCATTTTTTTTGTGCGTAATAAGGAGGCACTTCCTTGCGTGCGAAGATATAGCTGGTGGGTCCGAGCTGTCAGCGGCGGTAACGTGTTTTTCGCGAAATAATGAGGCCCTTTCGGTGGGTCCCTAATGTCAGGTGGACGAATCATTATTTTGCGCGTAATAAGGAGGCATTTCCTTGCATGCGGCCGTGGACCCGGCTGTCGGCCTCTCTACGTACAGTCCACTTCAGATGCATGTCGGTTGTTGACCACGTTGACCAGGCCACGCCGAGAGCACCAGGGCGGTGGACGACGGCGAGGCCTAGGAAGGGAACGACACGGAGGCAGGGAAGACTTAGCAGTTGTTTTCCACGCGGAGGGGAGTACGACTGAACGAGGGTTTACTGGTTCGTCTGCCGTCACCGAAGAATAACAGCAGGTGTGGGTGAGTAGAGGGATGGCTAGGCCAGCGATGGGAGTACGGTGGGGCCGTGAGGCTCTTGGCAACCTGACCGGCCGTGGGGAGGAGGGAGTAGGCAGTCCCGCCAGTGCTTGTTTGAGCGGCTGGAGCAGGAAGAGCAGAGATTGAAGAAGCACGACGGACGTTGGATGGACATCCAACCGTCACTGCTTGTGTGTCAACCTTTTGTTTAGGAAAGCCTGAAATCTATGGAAAACAGCATACAACCCATCTGCCATTATTTCTAATAATTTACAGCCCATTTGCTAATTCTTAAGTTTTTTTTGGAGCCCATATTCTTTTTGTTAGCATTACAGCCCATATTGTGGCCACGGTTAAAAAATTATACGAAATTTTGCATATTTCGGTGCGGTCCGAACTTTTTTAATCCCGAAATTTCGACTCACATTCAAACTGATTTTAAAAATAAGTGTATATCAATATAAAATCCAACAAATTCTCCACGCATAAAAATTATTGTAATTTAAAATCTGGAAATGAAAAAAAATATTTGAAACTAATTGCCGGTTTGATGTGTTTTAAAAATGTACAGCCCATTTCTCATTACTGATGGGCCATTTTTTCGGCCAGCCGAATGAAAAGCTCTCCTCGTCTTAAAATATTTGCAGTCCAACAGGCCTGACAAAGCGACTTAATTGGCAAATCACAAAAAAATTGGGCTGTGGCCGTGGACCCGGTATCGGCCTCTCCACGTCTGAGTACTCTTCCGATGGAAGTCGTTCCTTGACCACGTTGACCACGCCTTGAGAGCACCACGGCGGTGGACAACGACGAGGCCTAGGAAGGGGCGATCGGAGCAGGGAAAACGCAGCGGTGGAAGCCAGCGCCGAGAGAATCTGAGGGTTCACCGGTTCGGCTACGGTGTGAGGCTGCCGTCGCCCTTGAGAACTGGCAGCGATGGGAATAGTAGGGGCGGTGAGGCCTCCACGCAGCGCAGCCCGACCACGGAGGAGGCAGGAGCATGCGGCACGACCGGGCGCTTGCTTTGTGCGGTGGAGCAAGAAGACCAGAGGTTGAAGAAGCACTACGGCCGTTGGATGGACATCATCACAGTCCTTTGGAGCTAGAATCGTTCATATTGACTAAGTTGACAAAGCCCTTGGCCCGTCAACTTAGTAGGCCCTAAGACAGCCTCCCACCAAGGTGGGTCCCAGCTAGCCGGGGGAGTATTCATTTTTTTGTGCGTAATAAGGAGGCACTTCCGGTGGGTCCGAGCTGACAGTGGGGGGGGGACATTTTTTTGTGAAATAAGGTGGCCCGTCCGGTGGGTCCCAGCAGTCAGGGGGAAACGATTTATTTCGCAAAATACTTGTGGCCCGTCCGGTGGGTCCCCGCTGTCAGGTGGAGGAATAATTATTTTCCGCGTAATAAGGAGGCACTTCCTTGCGGCTGCCGTGGACCAGTATCGGCCTCTCCACGTCTGATACTCTTCCAATGGAAGTCGGTCGTTGACCACATTGACCATGCAGCGCCCGAGAGCACCAGGCGGTGGACGGCAGCGAGGCCTAGGAAGGGACGACGTGAAGCAGACCCACGGGAGGCGGGCAAGCGGCGGCACGACGGCGCTGCTTTGGGCGGCTGGAGCAAGAAGACCAGAGGTTGAAGAAGCCGTATGGCCGTTGGATGGACATCATATGGTCCTTTGGAGTATTGACTAAGTTGACAAAGCCCTCCGTCCCCGTCAACTTAGTAGGCCCACAAGTCAGCCCAACAATATGGTGGGTCCCAGCTAGCAGGGGGGTATTCATTTTTTTGGCGTAATAAGGAGGCACTTCCTTGTGGGCGAAGATATAGCTGGTGGGTCCAACTTTGTCGGTGAGGAACGTTTTTCGCGAAATCTGAGGCCCTTCCTGTGGGTCCTAGCTGTCGGTGGAGGAATCATTATTTTGCGGCGTAATAAGGAGGCATTTCCTTGCGTGCGGCCGTGGACCCAACTGTCGGCCTCTCCACGTCTGATCCACTTCCGATGGATGTCTTTCATTGACCACGTTGACCAGGTCGGCGCCGAGAGCACCGGGGAGGTGGACAACGGCGAGGCCTAGGAAGGGAGCGACACGGAGCCGAGGAATACTCGGCGGTTGTTTCCCGCGGAGGAGTACGAGGGTTCTTGGTTCGTCTGCCGTCCGGAGAATAACAACGGTGTGGGTGAGTAGAGGGATGGCTAGGCCAGCGATGGGAATGCGGTGGGGCCGTGAGACTCTTGGCGGCAACATAACCACCCAGCGGGAGGAGAGGCGAGCAGTCCATGGCGCTTGTTTGAGCGGCTGGAGCATGAAGAGTAGAGATTGAAGAAGCACGACAGCTGTTGGATGGATATCCAACAGTCACTGCTCTCGTGTGTTGACTAAGTTGACAGGGCATTGCGTGTGCGTCAACCTTTTTTTTATGAAAGCATACACGTCAACCTGTAGTAGGCGCACAAGTCAGCCTCAAATCTGTGGAAAACATCATATAACCCATCTGCCATTATTTCTAATAATGTACAGCTCATTTGCTAATTCTTAAGATTTTTTTTGGAGCCCATCTTCTTTTTGTTAGCATTACACCCCATATTGTGGCCACGATTAAAAAGTATACGAAATTTTGCATATTTCGGTGCGGTCAACTGTTTTTAATCCAGAAATATCGATTCACATTCAAACTATTTTGAAAAATAATTTATATAAATATAAAATCAAAATAATTGACCACGCATAAAAATCTATGGAATTTAAGATCTTTTAATGAAAAAAACAATGAAACTAATTCCCGGTTTGATGTCTTTTAAAAATGTACAGGCCATTTCTGGGCAAACCGAATGAAACTCTCCTCGTCTTGAAACATTTGCAGCCCAGCATGGCTGAGAAAGCAAGTAGGCCTTGTTTGGGTATTTCTTAAAAAAATTGAACTGGACTAGCCATTTTCAGCAAGAAAAAAACACAACTGGGCTCATGATGTGGTAAACATAAAGAAAACCCTGGCTAGATGGGCCACAGCCCCGTTGTTACCCTGATCCGTCGCTAAAACTAGAATAAATAGCAACTGCTTGTTCCTCATTCTCTAAAAAAAAACTACTTGTTCCTCAAAAAAAAAAACTGCGCGACTTCTTTGGGTCCACAGTGTCGGCCGCTCGTAGTGTAATTCTCTCGTTTATTGACTACGTTGGCGATGGCGTGAGCCCCGGATGTCCAACCATTAGGAGGAACCATATTTTTGGGCTTGTACTATAGAGGCACTTGCTTGCGCATCGCCATGACGCTGGTGGGTCCCTCTTGTCATCCTCTCCACGTACAATCATCTCCTTGTTCCTCTCGGTTGTTGTGGCGTTGACAACGCAAGAGGGCGGCACACCGCGCACGGCGAGCGAACCAAGGCCGCAAGGCGGAGGACGACGGTGAGGCCTCGGACGGAACAAACAGGAGCCGTTGAAGATGCGTTGGTCGGTCGCGGCGGAGGGGAGAATCTGAGGTTGACTGGTGGGGGTGGTGGGGGCTAGTCACTTGGCTTCAGAATGCACAAAGTGAGCTCAAGCAGCGGCGTGAGTGATGTTATTTCCCTTGGTTGTGATTTGTTACAATATTTCACTCTAAATTAAATGAATGGCAAGCCATTTGCCTTGTTTCAAAGAAAATATGATGATCCTGGTGAGTTGAAAAGGGCAGGAACATCTAACTCCAGCTTACAAACTGTACAAAAGCACGAGGGTTGATTGTTCATCAGGTTTACAAAAAAACCCAGATTGAAAAGGGCAACAACATCTAACTCCAGCACTATTTTCAGCAGTCGCAGTCAAATGGATCGGTCAGGTCCATAGAATGAACATCCTGGGTCATAAAATTCTTGGATTATGACCACAATATGTTGTAAATAGAAGCCCGACACGTTCGGAAGCTCTTTTGCCCACAGAAACTCCTTTGTTTGCTCTTGACATACCCATCCGTCAAAACCATCTTTGGCTGATAAACTTAAGCACGATGGACAATAGTAACCTCGCATTCAGCGGAAGAGTGTGACAAATCTTGTGTTTGCACGGTTGGCTACATATCGTTCTAGTGTTATTGTCTTCAATCGAATCTCATGAGAAGTGAGAAAATCCCGATGCTTACGAATCCACCGATTGGTTATAACTTTCTTACCCGTCTGTTGCCTAAATAGACATGAAAATTGAAAACAATTAAGGTCTAAAAAAGAGTGTCGAAAGAGCAACAGCTGAGCAGTTAATTCTAGTACACTATATGCGGGCTTCCAATGTGCATGAAATTATCACCTTTATATACAACTTCTCCAGACATGGAAAGCATTGCAGCAAGCCAATAATCGTGTTCAGATCAAAACTATTCATTTGGATATATAAGATCTTGACAGAATCCAACACCATGATAGGCCATCCATGGAGAAACTCTTCATTGAGCATAGAACATAATATTAGTACAAAATGTGTACTCCAAGATGATATATAAATTATCTTGAAATTTAAAATGCAGCATATGGTTACAAGTGTAGATGATAATATAAAGTACACGAAGAACTGTGGAGCCAAACACCATATTGAAATGAGCATAGAGATCATGTATTACACCCAAGGTCTCCAGTTTAGGCGCAGAGAGGACGGTTATTTGCAACGGTGAATAACTAGAATCAAGGATCAACCTTTGAAGTGAAGGGGCATCTTGGATGATGAGCTGCCTTCCGTTAAAAGAAAATCCAATTGTTACAAGGTTAGGCGACTTTATTTGGAGACAACCGATTCTAACTGTGAAAACAAGCAGCAAGCACTCGGTAGCAGGCAAGCTGGAGTGGATGATCTTGTGCAATGAACCTCAATATCTGAACCCGCACAAGTGAAATTTTCTTGAGAAATGGGAGTCGAAGGTTTAGTACAGATTATGCGGAAGGTAGCACAGCGCAAAAGGTGGCGGTGTGGAGAGGAGGAAAACCGCAAGATGGACATCAGTCTTTGAGGGCACAAGTTCATGGCGTTCTGTATGTGGTATGTGATTTCAGGGAATAGTAGAACTCAAGCAGCTGTAGTTACGTGAATTGAGGGATTTCAGCCAGGCGTCCACCGTGCGAGCATGGTATGCTTGCTCGAGTAGCATGTGGGATGTAGAGGCTTTGAATGGAGCCACGGTGGGAGGAGATGATGGCTCTGGGGATTTTAAAATCATTGAAGAGAGATAGGCGGCGGCAGGTCAAGATTAAAGGCCTGACGCGCCATAGAGGGCGCCACCGAATTGAGAGGACTTGGGTGCGGCAGCAATCCTTGGTGGGGAGAAGCGAGATGATCTCCCCAAGGATGGCGTCCGGGATTTCGCTGATGCGGTCCACCTGAGATTCTACGGGTTCCTGGGATCCGGTGGGGGCGGGATTGCCGCTTCTCCCTGTGCTGCCGGGTGCGGGATCTACAACAGGCGTCACCGCTGGTGGGAGCCTCATCTTCTTGGCGCTGGGGTCAGCCGACTCCATTTTCCTCGAGGGCGTCGCGTCGCGCTCACGGATTTGAGCAGAGTAACGAATGACGATCCTAGTTGTAGTGCGAGCGAAGAAGAAGGGGAGCTGGGGGTTTTCTGTAGGAGTGAGGAAGAAGGGGAGTTGGGGTGAGGAATTTGGGGGTACGAGTGGAGCAAGCTAACGTGAGGTGGGTGGGAGCGAGGAGGAAGAAGAGCACCCAGTTTTTTTTGTGGGGGAGGCGGTGTCTTTGGGTGTGGGTAGCGCCTTTTGAATTGATTTTACTATTTACTAGTGTGGATTGGCTGTTTTGTCTTGGGCCCGGAAGAAACAATTACTACTAGTACGGTGGAGACACTCTCTGACTACCGGAAAAACAATTACTACTAATGCAGTGGAGACACTCTACCGCTTCTAGCTCCTCCTAGGTCCTTGAAACGTCTCCCGCTCTTGAATGCCGTTATACTTTTGTTCCCCGACATGCGGGCCATGCATGTAGCAGGCCCCAAATGCCATCCACCAAATTAGCGAGGCAGTATGCAGCGGAGAGTCACCCAGTCGTGGCCAGCGATGTGAGCCGTCGTATCACAAAACCCCACCTCCCCACAGTCTAAGTTTGACAGACGAAGCAACCATCATTTCACTCCTCGCTGAATCCCCTTCTCCCTCACCGTCTTCAAGAAAAGGCAACACTCGCATCTGCCACTGTTCTTCTCTCCCAACGAAGGGAAGGTAAGCGGATCCGTGATGTTGGTATATTTTCGTTCAGAGAAAAAAAAGAACTTTTGCAAAGCAGTAACCGAACTTCACTCTCTTTTTTGTTTCATTGTCATTGCGATTGTGTTTTCCTTTCAGTGGTCTCCTAGTATTCGTCAGTTTCATGATGGACCAAGGAGAACCAGGCAAAGATCTGCCGATATTGGAGCGAGCGGAGGCTGATCCCCACGAGACGAGCTCCAAGAAGTTGGTGGCAGCCACCGTGCCGACCCCAGATACGCTCACGGCCACTACTGTGTTGGTCAACGCCCCGTTTGTGGTTACAGCCCCCGTGGCACTGCAGGTGCAGTTTTCCCCCTTCGTGGTTGTGTCCCCCCCCCCCCCCCCGCTGAGCTGCCCAAGGTGATTTCCTTCTTTGCCGATCTCGATTGTGGTTTTTCATCTAAGTATGTGGTGATTTTTTTTAGAAAAGGAAGTATGTGGTGATTAATAATGCAAAATTTTATTAGCTTCGATGCCATGCTATACATAGTGGTTTAAATAACTTGTGGTTCTTATCTGAAAATTAATTCAGAATTTGTTTACATTTCAATTAGAGCCACGATGCGGACAAGGATTGTGTGGTTGTGCATGTCACTCGCTATGAGGCGGACGACCTGAATATACGCCTTGGGAAAAGCAGAGTTCTTAGGTTGTTGGATCACGGAAGCCATTTGCGGTTATACCAATGAAGAGTTGTATTCGGCCTCACTTGTTGTCGAGCGTGTTGTCGAGGTGTCTTTGAAGCACAAGAAGTTCAAAGCTACTCCTTCGTTTGTGAGGCATCTTGTTCTTGTCAAGCTTACGCGAGAAGATGGCGTGGCATGCCTCCACAAACAAATTTATCGATGGCAAGGCCACAAGGTTGTCTTCATGAAGGTTCACAGGATTGAGCTGCTGCGGGACGTCCTCGATGATGTTCATGGCAAGGTCCGTCTCGTGTCCAGCCCAAATTAGATCGAGGCATGAAATAGTTGCCCCAGCTAGTGTTTAATAGTAGTTTGGATTGTGTCTAATTATCTGAACCTTGCCTATTATCGACCCCTCTGGGGCTAGTGCTCTATTTGAATCCGTCTATGGGAACTGCTGCTACTTTTGTGTGCCCGTGAATCATGTGAGAACCATCGTAATTGTTGCCGAAACAGATGCGTCCTCACTAGTTTTTCATGAATATTGCATGGTAAGACATAAGTTGTCATGGTTTATCATCTGACAGTGTGTGTTTTGATGAAATAGAGCACTCGTTCGAGAACAGTGCGCTGATGTATACATAAGTACTTGTAAACACTGTTGGTGCTACCCCACTTGTAAGCAGTTGTGCAAAACACGACACATTGGCTCAGCTTGCTTCAACACTAGGCTATCGACCAACTAACAATCAACAATCTGCTGTCTGACATATAAGAAACTACTATGTATCTTGTTACAGTGGTTCATGCAGTTAATTGAGGCCACAATGTAATAAATTCCAAACGTTCACACGCTACTCCAGCGCTCATGTGGAGCACTCACAATTAAACTCATCTTCATAAAAATCTTGAAAAGCATAAGTTAAGCAATTTTATACATCTCAATGATTCATAGAACATAACAAACATATACTAGTTCACTGACAAAAGACAAAGTTGTGAGAAGGTTTACAAATCAGGAAAAAACAAGCAAGGCTTCTACGAGCAAAGGGCCTCCCGGCAGGCCTAAATTTCACGGAGTTCACTCTGGTTTTTCTTGTTGCCACCATTCGAGGTTAGGTTCTCTCATTCCGAATAACCAGTTATAATTGTGGTCTCAAGCTGGAATGCTGAACTAAACCATGCGATTATCTTGACCAGCTGAAATGCTTGTGCATTCCACTAAATTTAAGCACCGCTATTTGCAGAAATAAGCAGACCACAATGCCTCTTGTCCGCACACCTGTCCAAAAAACCACCGTGCAGCCATGCCAGCTAGTCCTCGTTCCATGGATGAACTGGTAGAAAGTGCATTCCAGACTAGGATGTGGTTGTTTTCGCTCGTCCCTGCACTGCAATCAGGAAGTAAAGCGTATGAATCAGCTTCTTTTAGATTGTGTTGGTCATTCTACCTTAGTTACTACCAATGTAGGGATACCTTGAAGACGGGAGGTTAGACGGCGGCAACGAGGGATAGCCATCTCATTTGAGCAGTTATGCTAAAACTGAGGTGTGTGCTTTTGATTGCACGGATAGAAACGATACGGAGACAGACATCCCGAAACGATATGGAGACAGACATCCCTATTTGCGCAAATACGAAGTACGGTTATTTAAGCAGTGACACATATTACTACTTTCCCCCGTTTCCTCTTAGAGCCAAGTCCTAGATTCATGCTACAGCTTTCCCACTTTCTTCCCTGTTTGAACCAACGCTTTGAGTTCACTGTATGAACTAGCTTTACTTCTAATAATAGTAGAAGTCTAGGTGGCTTTGTAACAATGGACGGAAGTAGAAAAGGATCCACACGAAGGGGAAGAGCTGGGCGATGAAACAAGGCAAGTTTTGAAGGAATATATACACGAGGGTCGTCGGCATGTGGCAAATCTGGCGTCGGGAGGCGCATCTTGGCCACAATGCAGACGAAGGAAGAAGGGTCGGAGGCCCTCGAGCAGCGCTCTCTCGGAGAGAACGCACGCCCGATCGAGACGCTGCTGGCAGCTGTTGGTCTCCTCCTCGCCCGGCGACAGCGTGGGAACGATGCACCTACACCCCTGCCCGGTCGAGGTTGTCGGCCGGATTTGTGACCAGCCGTGGTGAGAGAGAGAGTGTGGCCACCTATGTCTTGCTTAGATTTGGAGAGCATGAGAGAGTGCACGAGAGGAACCCTAGTAAAGCAAGCGCTAAGGCTCCTGCTTTTATATATAGTGGAGTGATTTTGTTGTACCGGCTTCAAAAATGCGCTCCTCGTGTACCAGCAGTGGGTGTGAGAGAACTAGTGCGTGTGTGCACCGCTTCTCTTCGTGAGAGTACAATATATACTATGCCCAAAGAACGTTCGCCGCAAGAGTAATAGTATAAGTGTGTGACGTGTGAGCTAAAATAAAATGTGTGCGCCGTCTTTTGTTTTTTAGAAGTTCTGAGGGTGGGTGTGAAGAGCACATATGTGCGTGATGTCTACCTGCAGATAGAGGATGGGTGCAACGTGCAAGTCTGCGAGAGGACTCGGGAGAGTCGTGGTGAGTGAGAATGCGTGTGCGTGAGAGAGAGGGGGCACGCGTATCAATGCAATGCATGTGTCCGTAAATCATTATCCGACAAGCGTTACGCCACAAGCCTTTTTCTGACGAAACGCCCGTAAGAACCGTTAGATCGGCATCCAAAAGTGTCGGTTTGCCATGTCATTTAAGAACAGCCACTCCCCTACACACAAATCTTCCACGTGAGTGTTAGCAAGCGGCGTATGCTCCCTCCGTTCGAAATGCACGATTGCATATAGCTTTATTGAAAATTAGAACCTCACAAACTTTTACCGAGTTTTCGTGTACCAAATTGCACATGTAGAATACCCTGTATATATCATTTCATTCATCTTCGATAGCTAACTATAAAGATGGGTGAGGAGTCTACAAAGAAAGACCATCGTATCACCATGAGCAATTTCAACCATCCTTTAGTGTCGAGGAATATCATAGGAACTCTATATGATATGATTTTTATAGGATTTTTATCCTTTAGAGCCAATTGGTTCATAGGAATAGATTCATATACTCTACATTTCAAAGGAAATAAACATGATATCATTTCTATAGCTTTAGAGCCACTTGGTTCATATGAATGGATTCCTATACTCCCTTAATTTCAAAGGAAAATAAACATTAGCGTATATTCAATAGAAAAGTTCCTATGATATGAACCAAATTACATCTCTTTACTAATCCCTCCTCATAGGAATTGAGATACATGTCATCTTTAGATTCAATAGAAAAGTTCCTATGATGTGAACCAAATGACATCTCTTTTCCAATCCCTACTCATAGGAATTGAGATGATCCATGTCATCTATTTCCCTACAACTTCCACGTATGCATCTTCTATTCCTAAATAGATAGTACAACCCACTAGTAGCTTTTTTCCAAAACATGCAACTATGGCACAAGAACTATATAGTGTGCCAATAACTTTGAAAGATGGTCATTTGGATGAAGCTAACCCGACGGTCTTGAGAGATGGGAAAATCTGAGCACTCTTGGCCGTTGGATATCATCAACATTCCACCAGATCTGCCACATGTACAATTTAGACGACTCCATGGTTGAACTTAAGCATAATGCACAAACCTCAAAACACAAGCACTTCTCCTTTGTTCTAGAATCTTACGTATCATAATTGATTATTTTTTCTAAATGAATAGCCATTATTTGTTTTTACTTTATGATTTACAATGCACAACCCCATGAATCTTAACATTTTTATAAAACTAATTGATTTTGAATGAGATGAACTATAAGAACTAAGCGAACATCTACATCATGCATATATGACTCAAAGCTTTACATGCTATAGTGTGTATTTATTCATAATTTGGTTTCGAAATCTCATGCGTTCAATACATGTGTACCTTACTAGTTTTGAGTAGAGTAGCAAATTTCACGCGGCCTCGAGTATATCAAAATGCAGGGCCCATGCATCATTGCCTTTTGGTCGAACCGATGTCCACAATTTTTTGTATGCGCTATATCTCCACTGGTCCCCGAACCCAAAATGCTGCCTCGTTCCCGTAAAACCAAGCGGCCTACACATATTTAAGGCGTCGACTCGAACCCGTTTACTACGACGTGGCCCCGCACGCTGTAGTACTCCTACAAACCCTACCGCCGCACTCATCATCGGTTTTCTTCAAGAGGACGAGGGAGAAGCCGATTTGTAGTGGGCGCTTTCAAAAAGGATCTGTAGTGGAGACCCCTACCCTAGGGTGCCCTAGGTAGCTGCCGCACGCATCACTGTTTTCTCTTTTCTTTATGCTCTTGCGCGCTAGAGTGAAATGATGGTTGCTTCGTTCGTCCAGCTTAATGCGGGAAAGGTGGGGCTTTGTGATTTGACCCCTCATCGCTCATTTTCTACTACTGCGGCGCTATGACCGGGGTGCCTCCAATTCCAACCGTTGCTCCGAATTGTAATATGGTGCATCGCACGTGGAACAAGACGGTGGATGAGCCACATGTCTGCCAAAGGGGTCATGTTAAGTGTGTCACCATTTCGTGTGCGGACTGACCCTGCTTGAGTTGCTACGCCAACACGACAGGAGCAGCCTACCACTTGGTTTTGCTCCTTGGTTAATCCCGACTATATTGATCTAAAAAGATACGTGCTGAACTACCCTCTCCATCTTGGTTTTTTATTTGTAGGTGTCTCGGTTTATAGGGCCTGCACGTAGTTCTAGGTCATCCATTTGACTAACTAAATACGAGTTACTATGTCACAAAAAGTATATCATTGGATTCTTATTTGTTGATATTTGAAGAAAAAAGATACGAGGTAGAAGTTAATGCACCGCGCCTTAGTATTGTGGGATTATTTGGTTTTCGTAAGATGATGTGCGTTTGGTTGCAAGGGTGGGCATGAATGGGTTGGGATCATTCAGACAATAGACATGTTTGGTTATAAAGCACATGAATGGTTCGAGTCAAAAAGAGAATATGCCTTGAAGATCTTGGACCATTCCACCCAACCAAATCGGTCGAATCAAATGGCCACCCTTTGCATGCATGACTATGTGAGCATGGTGGTGGTCCCGTCTTAAATAATTAGCTCATCTCTTATATTCAGCCAAACACATGAATTGAATGGTTCAATCCCAAAAAAATTGGATGGTCCCAATCCATTCATACGATACCTTCAACCAAACGCATCCAAGCGGAGGGAGTAGTTGTATTTAAAAGTCGAGGCGGGGCTTTTCTGCTTGTAGGCGGGCAGTTCCTCCTAGTCGGTTCGGCAGAGACGCGAGAAGACAAGGAGTAGGCTGCTGCAAGCGTGAGGATGTGTGATTTGACACAAGGTACTGCTTTGGACAGGTGGGGCCCCATGATTTGACTTGCCATTATCATTTTAAGCTGGCGCTCGACCGGGCGTGAGTCTCTCGATTCTGACCACCTCCATACAGGTGCCTCTCCCAATGCTCCACCATGTAGTAGTAGAGGCTGGCTCTTGCATGAGAGCCCACTTCTCCACTTTTTCCTTGCCTCTCTTTCCTCCACATACATAAAAATGCCATGTAAAGCGCACTATTGTACTTACTTGCTCTCTACAGGTGCTTAAGCTTGCCACATAGGCATAAAGTCTGATGTGGCAAGTTAATCAAGAAGAGAGAGACTAGTTTGGTGACCCAAGGAAGAAAGCGGTTCTAAGCGCGTGTACCTAGGTGAAGAGACAATTTTGAGTCTATAGCTAATTAAATGAAGCAAACTTAGCAACACCATTTCATTGGAAGAGGTCACTCCTTGGCAAATGCAATAAATACTAGTACTCCCTGTGTCCCATTATATAAGAACGTTTTGACACTACACTAGCTAGTGTCAAAAGCGTTCTTATATTATGGGACGGAGGAATCTGAAGAAAAGAGATAGAGAGGAGTAAAAATACACTTATAGCCAACCTTGTTGTAGTATGAGTGACTAAGTGATGACTATGTATGACATGCCAACATCGGATAGCCCTAACGCACCGTGTTAAATCTCCAAGGCGCGACCACTTGTGACGGCGAGCAGTCGTGGTAGGCGCGACCATGATCTGACTCTTGGCAGCCCTTGGATCTGAATCAAGCGGTCACATGCTAAGTTGCTGAAAATTTTAAGAATAACCCTCCAGGATAGGATATTCACCCATAGGTCTAGAATCACGCCATGCAACCGTTCGATCTCAGATCCAAGGGCTCTCGGAAGCCCGTATCATGGGAGAATGGAAAGCCACTACCCTGCCGTTCACACGCTGGCAGTTCGCTCCTACTCTTTCCCGCACGTCCTTTAATACTACGGTGGTTCGCTCCTAGTCGTCCCGTCCATTCACATTACGGCAGTTCCTCTAATCCTAACCGTCCTCCCAAATCCATGGCGTCCCAAATCTCCCCGATCGGCGGTGAGTACAAGGTTAGAACCATCACCGGCGATGAGTTCGACGTCATCTACACACATACTTCATGACGGTGAAAGGATGCCTTTCTCGCTTCAGACGCATGTTCGAAAACTCACATGATGAGTGGGTCACTTTGGGATAGATGTTGAGTACACCACGGTCATGGGGCGAGAGAAGGATCTAAGGGCGAAGAGAGGAAGAAGCCCGCCGTGATCGAGGTTTGCGTACATAACGTTTGCTTGGTCTACCACATATGCCATGCCGGCGTTGAGTGCCAGGATTTTAAGAACTTCCTCGAGGACAAAACAGTCAAATTAGATTCTTTGTAGACTTTAAGAGCGACAACGAACGCCTGCGTCGGATAGGCCTCGTTGTAGGCAACCCCTTCGACCTCCAGAAGAATCGGCTAGTGCCCTCTCGTCGACCCTCAATGCGACCTGGTAGGATCCATGGTTCATCCTACGTGCATAAGCTGGAGAAACCTCATTACACGTTTCATCGTCATGCATGGCAGCGGAATGTACTAGATATAGACCACAACCACTACGCTGCAATGGATGGCTACCTTTGTTTCAATATCTACAAGGGTTGGATGAAGAGCAACGGCCAAGTTGGCGGTTCAAGCAAAGAAGTATCGGCCAAGAGGAAGAGGGACAAGGAAGAAGTCGAGGACGTGGACGAGGACTCCGAGTAAGGTGGCAGTGCCATTGCTCATGGCGGTTCTAAACTTCTAATGCAGTGTCTACCGGATTAGTTGCATAGTTTAATTTCAGGTGTGCTTAGTTTAATTTGAGGGGTGTGTTGTGTTGAGCCCCCAACAGAACTATGTTATGTTTCTTCTCGTTACTTTAACTCTTCAGTATGTACATACTACTACTAGTATTTCTTTAATAGAATTTAGCACCCCAATTAACCACGTACTAGCTTTTTTAATAGTACTATATGCATAATTTGGCTGACAGCGCTCTCTATATGTACCACCTATTTTTAAAATTTCAATTTTGCTCCATGGCGCAATCCATCGATAGTGGAGTACTACTTGTACAAAAGTATACATTTTTTAAAAGGCTAGCATACTGTTCATCACACACACACACACACACACACACACACACACACAGAGATATATATATATATATATATATAGCCAGTTAAATTCTCAACCTAGAACGACGTGCATGCCATGTAGTAAACCGATCCGGAGGAAGTATAGTAAAAATGAGGTGATTTTACCCAGCGATCGGCGGGGGAGCATGGCCCGTCATGCGGTCCCACGTGTCATGATGTACCAAGGCGATGCGCGTGTCCCTCTTGAGGCAGAAGCAATACTAGTACGTGGTTTGAGATGATGTCGAACCAAAGTGTGAATTAATGGTTGCTTAAATCCGTCCAGGAAGGTCTTGACATTGTGATTTGACGTCTCATTGCTCATTACTAACACTTGGGTCGATGCAGTGGGGTGTGTCCCCTGCTGTTCTGCACTTTGTTATTTGGTGCTTGACACGTCGACCGGTTGCTATATGTCCCACATGTCGGTGACAGGAAGTACAGAATTCATGAAAGGGAGCGTCGACTGAGGAGTATACTACAGAATTCATGAAAGGGAGCGACTTAGTTTTGGAAAATCTGTTTTTACGGAGTACGTACCCACTAGGGTTTATAGGGCTCATCTAAAAAACGTTCATTTTTCCGTTTGATAAGTCTGAGTTCTAGTACTATACTAGTAGTAGTACCATTACATGTTGGATTTCGAGGTGCGTTAGTTCACACGACGCAAGCAGTGTCAAGAGGAAACTAACCAATGCATGTACAAGTTCATGGAAATTTAGTGGTCATTCATGCATTTGTTCTAATTAATGCCTCGGTAAACATAACTTCTTGAGAAAAACGAGCGTACTGTGCAAACTACGAAATTAATTTGACCACTCACCGTCTACCTTGGTTGGAGAGATTTTGAAATTGAGCCATAAACTGAAAAGGAGGGAGTAGTAACTTTTGTCTCGATTACTATTTGTGCCCTTGTATAGATGCAAAATGTATTTTTTTATAGTGGCCTTTTATAAGTAAATAGAGGGAGTACTAACCAAAGTACGTAGTAGGGACGAGGAGTAAATGGAGGGTGTAGTAAAATTTTCTCCTCGTATATGAGCTCACAGCAGCGTGGGGCGAGGAAGCGGGCGTAAAGGCGTCTGATGGTACTCGACTTCACCTCATCACCGCAAGCCACCACGCCCGTGAAGGCGAGGGAGACGGCGTACTAAGCAAGTTTCTCCTCGTTCTGCGAGTTGACGGGACACATCAAAAGTACTCCAGTGTATAGAGCCTTGCCTCTAAGGTAGGCCCCACATGGTTTGCCTCTTTTTTTAATTTAACATAACGCGTCAAGTTGCAATTTGTTTGTTCACCTGTGGTAGACTATCCTCCCTCCACCAAGTGGACAACCAGCACACGTGCCAAATTACCACATGGGCTGCCTTTTTCGTACAGAAATGAGCTCCACCGTGTACCCGCGCGGGTGTGGTTGAGAAAGAGACTGGAGTACGTGCGCCGTGCGTGCACCTCTTCTCTTCGTGCACGTCCCCCACCTACGTGGGTGTGTGTGAGAGAGATACAAATCTAGACATAATGCGCCGTCCATCCCCATGCCTCCGACCACCAGTCACCACCAAGGCACCACGCCCCACTCCTCCTCACCTTATCTCTCATATTTCTCCCTCCATTTTTATATACAAGGGGCCACTATCAAAATTACAATTTGCAGATATACAAGGCCACTAACACTAATCGATGCAATATTAATGGTGTTTGCCTCGTGGTACTAGCAAAGGAGGACATTAATTATCCCTTGCATGCATGTGGGAGTTTGTAAAAAATGCATCTTGATGTTCTGTGCAATGCACGGGCATCTTACTAGTCCATGAAAACAACACATGGCAAAATTCCACGGCGAGCGAGGATTTGAATCTGTTGGGAGGGCTGTTTGGATCTTGCCACAGGTAGCCAAAATATTGGTGACCCTTTTGTCCACGGTGCCTTTGCCACCGATGAGCGAGGAATGGCTCGGGTGCTCATGCTGTCATGCATCCTCTAAGCGGCGCCTGCGTTGGAGACGAGCTTCGACGAGCTGTGTTTTTGTCCCTAACGCCGCCCGAGCCGCCCATGAACCGACCGGCGACCCGCAAATTCGCCATCCAACCATAGTCGCACACATTATGACAGCAACTCAACCAACCGGACGAAATTCACGCAAACACGTAGAACAAACTGATACTCATTCACGCAACCACGGAGTATTTCATATAAACAACGGCGGAAATCATATAAAATACGGATTTTCACACAAACATGATGGATTTCATTGCATTCAAATGAACTATGCGGTGCTAGTTACGGACAACCAGGTATATAATACATGGCCTAAATGGTGCCGCCCGATCGATTTGTGTTCCTCATGTCCGGCAGCACGATCACCGGACTGCCGGAGCCCCGGAGGTATATGCTTGATGCAAGGGCGGCTCGCTTCCCCACTGCCCAACTGATATCATTGGCTGGTGCCGAAGATGATGGTGGCCGGCACCGGTTCGAGTTCATCACCGGCCACTTCTTCGCCATGGCCGGCACCGGCTCGAGTTCATCCTAACATTGACCTCTTCGGTGGAGCCCATGCGGGGTCGACGAAGGTCCTCGCAACAAAAGGATCCGGCAAGACACCTGTTGTATGCGCGGCGTCGCCTCAGCGGTGGCCTTCATTGGACCCAAGCGGCGGCCTCCGTGTTCTACTTCTCCTCGATGATGGTGGCGGGGCGGAGGCTGGCCACCGACTTCGTCGCTCTCCGCACACCGGCCACGTCGCTGCTTGCGTGCGTGGCGGACGCCCGGCATGGGAGTCTCAGCCACGAAGCGGGAGGCAGCGATGCGAGGTGGCGGCGTGGGCGGCAGCAATAGCGCCCGTCGCCGCTCCTCGTCGAGCTGGCACGAGCGGCGAGTTGCTTGAACATGGCGCCGGCTTGGGGCGACAAGCTGGCTCCGTCAGGCGAGGGAGGAGGTGTTTGTGAGCTGCATAGCTCGTATCCGGCGGGCTACCCAGCCGGCTTGGATGCGGAATAACTACTCTTCGTAAGCCATTGTAAGAGTGGACAAAATGGTGGAGGAGATAGGGGAGTGGTGGAGGTGTGCGATTCTTGGCCGGCGTTTGGCCTCGTTTAAATAGGAGATTAAATAGACGGCGGACGGGAGGAGCTCGGCTGATGTTGCGTTTAACACCGGCCCGGTCATGAACGGACGTGTGTCCAGAGTGGGTTTCTCGGCTTCCACACGGGCAGGTTTCATGGAGGCGTTTGAATGCGGCACGGAGGCGTGTTCAGCCGGGCGTGCCGCGAGTGGCGCCCTCGACTCTGACCTAGGACATCGCGCTGTTCTTCCACTGATGAGTGGGCTCTTTGGGTGCATGGCCTGCATGTCAGTGACCCAATGCGAGCAGCGCCTGTGAAGGAACCTTTGGTGGGCCAGGGCGGTTAGAAGCGGACATTTCATAAACCAATGATTGTTCATTGAGTGTGACGTCATCTTTTTCATGTAGTTAAGCGTGTGTCTTGCGTCGTGTGCTGTGTGCATGCAGGCGTGCGAGTGTTGCGTGCGTGCAAGGGTGTGTTTCAGTGTTGCATGCATGGGTGTGTACGTGCAAGGGTGCGTTTCAGTGTTGCATGCATGGGTGCGTATGTGCGTGTGTTCGTGAGTGCATGTGTACGTGTCAGTGTTGCACGACAGCATGCGTGCGTGTGTACGTTATGTGAACGTGTCAGTGTTGCACGCCTACATGCGTGCGTGTCTTGCGTGCGTGCGATATGCGTCTGAGGTGAGGCTACGTCGGTCGACTAACTTTTTCATCTCTGGTCATTAGATTTTCCAGCCGTTGGATACGAAATCAAGGGCCTCCAGTTTATCATCAAACTCCACCCCACCCCCCCCGAGCCGCCAACCACCACCGGCCGAACCGCCCGCCCCCGCCGCCCGCGGCCGGCCCACCCTCCTCGAAACCACTCCCCACCTCCGGTCCGCCACCGCACCTTCGAGAGAGTGGGCCAGCATATATGATCTTGAGATTTTACGAAGTCACCGTAGGTGCCTCGTAGTCGAGTGGAACGTCTCCTCCCACTGAACGTACATCGCCGGAAAATACTGAAATTAACGCAAGATAAATGTGAGCACCGGGACTTTAACCTTGGTGTGCTCGAGAAACCACTGTCCTCTAACCATCCAACCACATGTTGGTCAGCACGACAAAATGTATGTGGTGACCGTGATGAGCTTATTCTGAAGTCCAGTGACCATATCGTGCTTTCGCTTCAAATACAATGACCGTAAGTGTAAATCAACAAAATCTGAACGCATCAAATGCAAAGTCCGTCAATGTCATCAACAAAATATGGAGACGTGTCGTGAGCTAGATACCGTTGTACTATCGTATATGCTTATTTTCTTAGTGGCCGATTGCGTGTGTGGTGTGGTGGGCACATCATTTCTAGTTGTGGTGGGTCAACATGAAGACTCATGGGTCGGTTCCATCCTGCACCACATATAGATTGGACCGAGACGTGTTATCACGGAGACCCATGTGGACGACTCGGCGTACAACACGAAGCTACCAGTGTGAGACGACTCTATCCCCAGCAGTGATAAGCCGACTATATATGATTTGTAACCCTAGGCCCTTAGTATGTTATACAAGCTTGGGAGATAGTTAAATCGATAGTATATATACACACACGCACAATGCACGGTATTCACGTGTACTTTGTACACACCCCTATGATAATATCTGATGCCGAGTAGGCTCTTTCTTCAAGCTGCAAGGGTCCGATCCGAACTAGGGTAAAACTTTGCCTCATATTACCATCCAGCCTAACAGCCAGGGATATCCTACCAATGATATGATGAAATCATATCTTCCAACTACTATTAGAGAGGTGTGTCGGGGGGCAATGTGTGCGAGAGAGGCCTAAAAGATAATGTGCGTGCGGGAGACTCGTAGGCACATATATGTGCGTATAGAGGGCTAGTAGAGACCGTGCATGTGTATATATGCATGTGAGAGAAATAGTGTTTTCCAACTGAGATTAGTGAAAAGAGTGGTACATAGTAGTCGAGAAGAGAGATAGAGAAAGCGAGAGAGCATGTGCATGAGACACCACGAGAGAGATTGTGAGCATGTGTGAAAGAGAAATGCCGATGCATATAAAGTGTGTGCACTTATGCGTTAGATAGAGATATATCTATGTGTAAAAGGCGGTTCTACGCATTAAATTAAAATATAAATGGCATTATTATTTTTGGATGAGATCATGAATTCTGCAAAATTGCGTATGGACGAAAATCGGTCTATCAGACACCCATACTCTATTGAATTCTAGCATGTGCATGTGTTTATTTCATATTATCGATCCATAGAGTGAGGCGGTTTGAAATACAGGAAATGGATGCTTTTGCAATTCATATATAAACATTAATTAGTGCACTCCATGTTCTTAGTGTGAAGCACTTTATACATTTGTCACTTGCATGGATACATTCCAAATTGCTAGCTACGAAATAAAATACATGTCGAATTCAACATAAAGGGGGTTTCAAAGATTCAAAATCATAGGAAGTGCATTCATCTATTTGAACACGAGATAATGGGATTTGTAAATCAGATGTAAAGGGGCATTAATCTTTGTTGTGAGTTTGAACATGGTATATATATTCATACATATCTAACTTTTTGCAACCAAGGAGATTATACGGAACCATGCATGAGCCGAGGTAATTTGCATTTTTTAATATGTACTCATGTACAATGTATATTAAAATGCACCCTCCATTCAAAATAATCGTAGCTTTAGGATTTTCAAGAGTAAAGATTTGTGAAGTTTGACAAATCCTGAAAGTTCAATTCAAGAGAACCGAAAAGCGTTAATGCTACGCTCCCAAATATTGAGCGAAGCGCCAAATAGGCCTCTAGTCACCCAAAACCTTGTGAGACTAATGTTTTGGTGGTAGGAAATTCTTGTCCGATGATGTCCAAAGGTCTAAACCGGGGTAGGTTTGTAACTTCACCAAGGCATGATCTCAACCGCCTCCGAGAAGCATTCATACACAGTGGGCGCCTAAACACCCATGCGCTCGGCCAAAATCTACCCCGCCCACATTTGGGACACCTAACATGACTGTCCTACCCCCAACCCGCAATATGTCCGAAATTTTAGATGGGGGCAAAGTTTGTAACTTTCCCCAAATTTCAAACAAGCGCGTCTCAAACCGAAACATTGTTCCCCCTTAGTTCCCCGCCAGCCCGCCTCCCTCCGTTTCCCCATTCATACTCCGTGGGCGCGAAAACGCCCTCTCCACCGGCCGCGTAACCCCAACCTCCTCCGTCCTCCACCCATAGCGGCCAATCCACGCCGCCCTCCTCCATCATCCGGGCGGTACCCGGCGTCGTCGTCCAGCGCAACCACAACCTTAGCGCCCTCAAGGACTTAGCGGTGAAGCCGGCGAGCTGCCTCCACACGCACGCCGGCCAGCTGGCCGTGCAGAACCACTCCGACCACGCCGTCCCTCGCCTCCTTCTGCGGCTCCTTTATGCCATAACCGTCCACCGCACCGAGCTGTTCCCTTCGCCATCGTTCGCCGCCTCGGATCTGCTTCCCCGCCATGACAGACGGCCACCGCACCACTCAACAACTTGGCCATGGGTTCGTCCAAGGATGCACCGTCCTCCACAACTTCTAGTTTCCGGCGAACAACAAGATCGTCGGAAAAAGCAGAAGGAGGACACAACCTTGCCGATGAGAAAGAGGTACTCCTCTTCCCTTATTAATGCAAATCTTACGTCTCCGCTCACCGTATTCATCCCACGAAAGAAACTAGTTGAGCGTTCTTCTGCATCTTCTTCGTGATACTAAATGCACAAGGTTTCCTCCCTTTTACTATTTCACCTTTGCTAGAGGTCGGTAGCCGCTTTGGATTTCAATTCAGGTCGGTCGAACCGCAATTAAAGAAGCAGACACCGCTTAGGCGTGCGGAGCACCTAGTCCGCTTTGTTCCCGAGGCGGGCGCATCGGGGTCTATCATAGGGGTGTGGGGCGCATGAGCTGCTTGCGCCCGATCTGGAGGTCGGCGGGGCTTGAATGGATGACCGGGGGGGGGGGCGGTGCCAAGCATGGCGGTGCGATGAGGTCGAGGGAGGCGCGGGAGGAGGAATCTTGGGCCGATGGTCGTGGCGTTCGAGGAAGATCGTCAACCTTGGTGGAGGTAGATGAAGGCGATCTCCCCGTTCTTTGTACATTGGACGGTGCAGAAAAAATGGACTGGCCTATTTGCTTTCAGTCGACTATTATTTTCATAGAATCCTGTAGTAATTGAGTGTGACATGCATGTTGTAGAGCTATCATATGTCTCCCGTCATTTATTTCTCACTGACCTGCTATCTGCTACCATTTCACTATACTAATTGTGCACACACTTCACCCATACTCACACTATTATTTTTTTATGCATGGGTATTTCAGACTCTGACGCGGTGTTGATGAATGCAGAAAAGAAAAGATAGAAGTCGCTCCAGTGTAATTTGAAGATAAGCAATAAGCGTTTCAACGCTCTAATGGATCTGATGTCGTGATTGGATCTGATAAAACTAGCTCTGCGATTGATGATCTCAATTGCCACACACAACCATCCAGTGCTTGCTTTAACTTCGCTATTTGTCAAATGTGGTTGCATGTTGCATATGGTGTCTAGCTTGTATTGCTTCCAATTTGGTTAAATTGCATCTGCTTACTTTATAGATTATACCTTTGATAATGACATGCCTTCCTGTTTTTGATACATACTACATATGTCTATTAACCATGTTCGTACATCAAACTAATGCTCTTTTGTATCCCTCGTCAATCACTTATGGCCAGAGGCAGTCACCGGGTGGAGTTCTTGTGAGGCGCCCTACTCGTTTAAAGAGTGCGGTGTCATCCTCCCACATGATTCTCAAGAAACAGCAAGGCTAAATGAAGATAGTCAGCGTAGCTCTCTAGTTGATCACCGAATTCCCCACACCACCATCGCAGTGCTTGCTCTTACTTGGCGGTGTGATATGTGGTTGCATGTTGCATATGGTGTCTACCTTGTAATGCGTCTAATTAGGGTAAATTGCATCTACTTAGTTAACACATTATACTTGTGAATATGACATGCCTTCCTGTTTTTGGTACATACTACGTCTTTCTATTAACCATGTTCTTACATCAAACTACTTCTCTTGTGTATCCCTCATCAATGCTCCTAATTTGTTAAATTGCATCTCCTTAGCTTACACATTATACATGTGAATATGACACGCCTTCTGTTTGTGGTACATACTACATCTGCCTATCACACCATGTTCTTACATCAAACTCTTGTTCTTGTGTATCCTGCGTCTATAAACTTATAATGAGAGCAGTCCGCAGCGTGGGTTAATATGAGACGCAATACTCTTATAAAGAATGCAATTTCATCCTCTCCACATGATTCTCAAGAAACATCAAGCCTAAATGAAGATATTGAACGTTGCTCTGTACCTGAAGACAACACTTCCCCTACACCACCATCATAGGTGCTTGCTCCAACTTCGTAGTGTGATATGTGGTTGCATGTTGCATCTGATTGTCTAGCTTGTAATGCTTCTAATTAGGGTAAATTGCATCTTCTTAGTTTACACACTATACCTGTGAATATGACATGCCTTCCTATTTTTGGTACACACTACATCTATGTGTTAACCTTGTTCTTACATGAAACTACCTCTCTTCTATATCCTGCATCAATTACTTACGATGAGTCACCTTTATTCGTTGCATATTGCATATTATTTCTAACTTTGTTGCCATGTATTGCTTCTAATTTGGTCAAATACATTTGTTAGGGCACCCTTTTAATTTGGCGAGTGATATTGGTTTCATCTTTCATATGGTTTCTAGCTTGCATCGATTCTAACAAGTTCAAGCACCTTGTGCTTAGTTTACACTTTATACATCATACATGTCAATATGTCACGCCGTCCTGTTTTCATACATATTCCATCCTCCTATCATGCGGCTGCCTTACATGAAAGTAGTGTTAAATCGGTATCATGCATCAATAAGTTACGAAGAGCAAATTTTATTCCTTTTTTGTGGGTTTGACTTGACAAGGCAAAATCAAGAAAGAGGAAGGAAAAGACTAAGGAAAGGCGATGATGGTGGTCCTCTGCTGACATAAATGGCAGACATCTGTGCCAATTCTCCTTGTACTAATAGTGCATTACATGGTCCAAGTCTCCGCTCCCCTACTCCACCATCCAAGGTGCTTGCTCTAACTTGGCGATGTGATATCTGGTTGCATGTTGCATATGGTGTCTAGCTTCGTATTGCTCCTAATTAGTGTAAGCGCATCTGCTTAGCTTACACATGATACATGTGAATATGACACGCTTTCCTGTTTTTGGTACATACTATATCTGTCTATCACCATGTTCTTACATGAAACTACTCTTCTTGTGTATCCTGCATCAGTCACTTATGATGGGACACCTTTACGTTGGCAGTGTGATATTGGTTTGCATCTTGAATATGATTTCTAGCATGTATTGCTTCTAGTTTGATGAATGCCACCTATGGCCAGAGACAGTTTTAACTTGGCAGAGTGATATTGATTGCACCTTCCATATGGTGTCTTGCAGTGTTTCTAATTTGTTGAAGTGCCTTCTGCTTAGTTACCACATCATAGGTGTGAATATATCAAGCCGTCCATTTTTTTCATACATATTCCATCCTCGTATCATGACTTTGCCTTTCATCAGAGTAGTGTTCGTCAGTATCATGCATGAATGAGCTCTGAAGAGCGAATGATATTCCTTTTTCTTGTCGGTATGACCTCACAATGCAAAATCAATAAAGCTGAAGGAAATTGGTAAGGCATTGGATGATGGTGGTCCTTCCGAGCAACTAAAACGGAGGTTCTCTACATATTCTACTCCACCATCCTCCCAACAAGATTCGCAAGACAACACAAAGCTAGACAGTCAACGTAGCTATGTAGATGATGAGCACATCTCCCCTACTCCACCATCACAGGTGCTTGCTCTAACTTGGCACTATTATATGTGGTTCCATGTTGCGTATGATGTCTAGCTTCTATTGCATCTACGTAGCTTACAACTTATACCTGCAACGATCACTTACCCATAAGACACATTTAACTTGGGACTGTGATGTAGGTTGCATCTTGCATTGTCTTCTAGCTTATACTGCTTCTAATTTCTTGAAATGGCACTTACGACGAGACACTTTTTACCTGAAAGAGTGATATTGGTTGCATGTTCATATGGTGCCTAGCTTTCATTTCTTCTAATTTTGTTGAAATGCCTTCCGCTTCTTGTTTTTTCATACATATTCCATCCTCCTATAAATGCGTGTGAATATGAAATGCTGTCCTTTTTTGTATATATTCCATCCTCCTGCTTGCCTTACATCAAAGTAGTGTTAAATGCATATCATGCATCAACCAGTTATGCAGAGCTAATTTTATTCATCTTCTTGTGGTTTTGACTTCATAAGGCAATATCGGAAAATAGGAAGGAAAAGAGTAAGTTAGGGGATGTTGGTGGTACTCCGCCGGCATAAGCAGAGACTCTCTAGATTTGCCACTTTACTCGCTAATGAAGTTGAAGTCCCAAGTCTACATGATGAGTTCATCTCCGCCTCCACCATCGCGGTGCTTGCTCTAAGTTGTGATGTGATAATTGGTTTCATGTTGCATATGTTGTCTAGCTTTGTATTTCTTCTATTTTGATTAAATTGCACTTGCTGAGTTTATCGTTATACATGTGCATATGACATGGCTTTACGTGTCTAGAATACCTTTGCATCTATCTATCATACCATGTTCTTACATCAAAGTACTCTGTTGTGTATCCCGCATCGGTAACTCATGATTGGGCGCTTTTAACATGGCGGTTTGATAGTGGTTGCATCTTGCATTGATTTCTATGTTGTCTTTGCTTCTAATTTTCGAATTGCCACTTATGACAAGACACTTTTAACTTGGCGAGTAATATTGGTTGCATCTTTCATATGGTGTCTAGCTTGCATTACTTCTATTTTCTTGAAAATCATACGCTTGGTTTGCACATCGTGGCTGTGAATATGTCATGACGTCCTGTTTTTCTTACATATTCCATCCTCATACGGTTTTCTTACATCAAAGTATTGCTTATGCGCATCATGCATCAATGAGTTACGAAGAGTGATTTTATTCTTTTTGTGTTGTGGAGTACTGACTTGACATGGCAAAGTCAAAAAAGAGCAAGGAAAATAATATAGTAGGGAGTGATGTTACTCGTCGGGTGAAAGCGGAAAAGGCTCTGCCGTCGAGATTCTGCTGGTACTTATAGTGCGATAGAATGTCCAAGTCCACCAGCTAAATCTACAAACACGGTATCACTGCTCCACCAGCTGCGGCATCCGCTTCAACTATACCGACATCTCAACGATTACTCATTCGTTTGCTCGGGAACTGGCGGTTCCCAAGCTGCCTTCACACCTAACACTACTTTGAAGCCTTTGTTGACACAACAGGACTTGGCAAGATCAGATGAACCTCATGAGCATCAACACCAAGACGGTACCTGACCGAGTCAAGTTGCAGTTGCATGCTCCTTTATATGTACTCTCACAGTTTGATGTACACTAACACTTTCCATATTTGTTGTTGAACTAGCACCATGGCGCAAGAGGAAACAGACATCAGGGATAATGCTTGACATATTAACAAAATCTAAAGGAGGAAGAATGGAGATCCATTTTGAGGCAGGTTTAAAAAGGCCACGTGATGCTACAGAGTCAGCCAAGTTAGTATCAGAGGCAACCGTTGCCGTTAGGTGTCATGCGCGTATCCTCCCAATGTGGATCCAGTACGGGAATGAGAAAGACAATACCCAGTTTAACACCTTCCTTGACCATTTATCTGTAAGTAATGTTATTCATCGAATTAGTAATATTGTCTTGCTCTGTCCCATACTTTCTAGCTTCCTCCTAATAAGACTCACATTCTTTTTTCAACATATGAGGTTCAAGTTGGATCTGAAAGATGATGCAACTAAACAAGCATGCACTCATGTTTTTCAGTCTACTCTGCGACAGTATCTGTACCACCTTAGAAAATCTCACTTTGAAGGCAAGGCTAACAATGAAATCGCCCAAACATCTCCAGTGGAATATATTACAGATGAAGACTGGACAGCCCTCGTTAAACACTGGTATGATCCAAAGTATCAGGTAGGCTATATGTATTTGATCAGACCACATATTGAACTTGTCTTTATGTATGTGCCTTACAAGTGTATCTTCTTCTAGGCTAACTGTTTGAAGAACAAAATCAACCGTTCTAAAGTGAAATTCCAACAGACAATAGGATCTCGTAGCTATATTGCACACTGCGAGGCTCTTGTAAATAGCTGCTACTTCCTTCCTTTTTTGGCCATATTATCGTATCTATATTGACTTGTTCCAAATACAGCGGAAAGCCCGTGCGGACCAAAAAGAACCTGAACCGAATGCAGTGCAAATCTTCAAGGATTGCCACACCAGCAAGATGAAGGGCATGAGCACACCAGTTCAAGCTGCTATTGTAAGTCCTTACTCTTCCTGCCTCGAACTGATTGGTAGTGTGATGTGTTCATTTAACTACTTGGTTTGCAGCCAATGTAAGTTACTCTGTTCACTTTTATACACAGTTGTCTTAACGCATCATTTCAACTTACATGGTTTAAAAGAGATGAAGGATATTCTTTTGGTCTTGATCTGTAATCTAGTTGTTATGTTCACGTCATGCGTAATGATAAAATAGCCTGTTTGTTTTATATCCGTTTGCCCATGATATGAATGATGTCATACTATGTTCATCCTACTTTAAACCATGTCACTTTATCCTTAGATGTCAATGAATGTGAGCAAATAGACAATACAGTAGGCATGCTACATGGACATATGTTCCGAAAGTGATTTTATTATGTAGTTGGCACTACAATACATGCTAATGTATTACAGTGGTTCACCAAAATAAGTTCTGTATAAACGTTTAACCTACTTTGTTTGTTTTTGTCTCATTAGTAACTCACTGGTACACTAATCTACAAGTTCAAACTTTCAGGAAGCTATGGAAAAAATGATTGAACAGCCACAACCACACGAAGGTGGCGAGGCTACTATAGGCACAATGTCACCTCTTTAACTGCGGTCGTCGGTATCTCTCCACTAACGATTGCAAAAAGCACCTTCTGCATAATTACGGGTTGGTTGTCAAGGTAACCTCGTCCAAATCGCCCTCTTGAACAAAATCTTCCTGCTAGGCAGTGATATATCTGTGCTCCGGACACAAGTCCAATCCCTAATGGGCGTTGTTTGGAAACAAGAATAGTGGTTGAGAAATGCCGCCAAGATATGAATGGTTTTGAAACAGGACTATCGGACATTCGCTTCATTGTTGAAGAGCAATGGCGAGAAAAAAGGTGGAGATCGTGTTGCTCCATCAGTTCTGACTGAAACATTAGCACTTTTCGGTCAAATGATATGTGCTTCTATACATCTGATGGTGCTTTTATCTGGAAAGACTGTAAACTTTATGCCGACATGCCTTTTGTTGTACGATTGGAATTTATTTTGTTGTGATACAACATTTATGATGCTGCCACATGCTGCAGTAATTATGACGCTATTTTTGTATAGTGTAGGTTTATCTTAGTAATGTATTCGGATGAAAGCTTCATAGGAGCCCAACATGCCAACATTCGACGGGCCCATTCCAATTGGGCTAAAAATGAATACGGGCTGAAATTGGCATGTAGCCCACTAAAAATATTTGGGCTTAAATTAGCATAAGCTTTCAAATTTTTACGGTAGGCATGTGCCCATAGTGGGCCTTCTTGAGCCTAAACATAATTTGGGCCCTCAATAAAAGTAGGCCCTTTACAGGTGTAAATATGTCGAGCCCATAAAAAACATGGGCCTTTAATAGACCGAAAGTGAGATTGGGCCCTAATTGTGCCAAATAACCCACTGGACTTAGCAGGCCGAAATGGTGGCCCATTTACCATGCGGATATTTGTGAGCCGAAATTGAGCCCAGGCGTAAATGCGCCGACCTAATACACAGGCCTTTAACAGGCCGGAACTTCGATCGGGCTAGATTATCGTCATTCTTATATGGGCCGTTAATGGGCTCGATATGACGTTGGGCCACATATGGCCCATGGTTTACGCCCGGCGTTAATGGGCCGAAAATGACAACAGGCCGAAAGTGGGCCAAATCTATAGTGGGCCTCTAACGGGCGAATAGCGAACATGGCGAATATGACCCAAATCCTTCACGGTCGTTTATGGGCGAAAGTTTTGATGGCACGTAAATGGGCCCAAATGAAGCCGGACCTTTAACGGTAGGAAATACCTGCCGTAATTCGGCCCAATTACTTAGCGAATTAACGGGCGAAGTGACCATGGGCGCATTGATGACAAGTTTAGACCAGGCCGTTGACGGGCCGATTTGACAGAGAATGTTGGGCCTTTAATTTGGGTCGGCCCATTATGGTCTGCGAGAATCTTGTGGGCCTTTAAATTTGGGCGGCCCATTGTGGTCCGCCAAATCTTGTGGGCCTTTAATTTGGGCGGCCCATTATGGTCTCTGCTAAATTTTGTGGGCCTTTATTTGGGCGGCCCATTATGGTCTGCTAAATCTTATGGGCCTTCGGTTGGGCGGCCCATTTAAACTTTGTGGGCCACTTTTGGGCGGTCCACGTGTCAACATATCATAGGCCCATCTCATTTGTTGGGTGAGTGACACTGCCAGCAGCGGTGACACGATGCATCCGTCGACCAATGAGAATTTTACACATGGAAATCGGCATTGGTCGTGGTACATTAACGGGTTATCGGATCCAAAATCTGACCCGATAGCTTAACGGCGTTACATTACGATGGATGCCACGTGTCGGTCACCCTTGACAAAAGCACTTACGTGAGCGGGATTTATCGTCATGGAAGTGGACACTTCCGTGATGATAATTTTGGTAATGTCATGGAACACTTCTCTGACGACCTGGTATGACTATCTTGATTCTGTCATAAATTTGTCATGGATGAACATGCATGACAAAAAATGCGACCTACTATGACAAACATGTATCATCACGGAAGTGTATTTTTTTGTAGTGATAGCTAGCCTGAATCCTAAGTAACCTATCATAAGCATCTTTTAAAGACTCATCAAGTAAATAGCGAAAAATTCCAGAGTCATCCTCATCAAAATTATTCAGGCTCTCATTAGTGACCCCAATGGGTCTTTCTTTAGCATCATTATTTATGAGCTTAGAGAGGATAGAGGGGTTACCCAAGGCACTAGAGTTTGGGAGAAAACCCGTAGTTCTTTTTGATTCGGCCATGGCAACGGGAAGGAAAACGGAAAAGAGAGGAGGAGATTGGGAAAGAGAGGGCGAATAAAACGGCAAGGGTGAAGTGGGGGAGAGGAAAACGAGAGGCAAATGGCAAATAATGTAATCACGAGATAGGGATTGTGATGGGTACTTGGTATGTTGACTTTTGCGTAGACTCCCGGCAGCGGCGCTTGAAATCCTTCTTGCTATGTCTTGAGCTTGCGTTGGTTTTCCCGAAGAGGAGAGGATGATGCAACAAGATGGCGTAAATATTTCCCTCGGTTTTGAGAACCAAGGTATCAATCCGATGGGAGGCCACGCACAAGTCCCTCGTACACGCACAAAGCGATAGCTACTGCAACCAACGCGATTAGGGGTTGTCAATCCCTTCACGGCCACTTACGAGTGAGATCTGATAGAGATAATATTTTTGGTATTTTTGGTATAAAGATGCAAAGTGAAAAGTAAAAAGCAAAGTAAAAACAAAGCAAGTATAAAAGTGATGGAGATTGATATGATGAGAATAGACCCGGGGGCCATAGGTTTCACTAGTGGCTTCTCTCAAGAGCATAAATATTCTACGGTGCGTAAACAAATTACTGTTGAGCAATTGACAGAATTGAGCATACTTATGAGTATATCTAGGTATGATTATGTATATAGGCATCACGTCCGAGACAAGTAGACCGAAACGATTCTGCATCTGCTACTATTACTCCACTCATCGACCGCTATCCAGCATGCATCTAGAGTATTTAAGTTAAAAATAGAGCAACGCCTTAAGCAAGATGACATGATGTAGAGGAATAAATTCATGCAATATGATAAATACCCCATCTTGTTATCCTCGATGGCAACAATACAATACGTGCCTTGCAACCCTTTACATCCTTTGGGTAAGGACACCACAAGATTGAAACCAAAGCCATGCACTTCTCCCATTGCAAGAACTACCAATCTAGTTGGCCAAACCAAGCAGATAATTGAAGAGACTTGCAAAGATAACTCAATCATACATAAAAGAATTCAGAGAAGATTCAAATATTATTCATAGATAAGCTGGATTATAAACCCACAATTCATCGGTCTCAACAAACACACCGCAAAAAGAAGATTACATCGAATAGATCTCCACGAGAGAGGGGGTATTGAGATCCAAAAAGAGAGAAGAAGCCATCTAGCTACTAGCTATGGACCCGAAGGTCTGAAGTAAACTACTCACACTTCATCGGAGAGGCTATGGTGTTGATGTAGAAGCCCTCTGTGGTGGATGCCCCCTCTGGCGGAGCTCCGGAACAGGCCCTAAGATGGGATCTCATGGATACAGGAAGTTGCGGCGGTGGAATTAGGTTTTTGGCTCCTGTTCTAATCGTTTGGGGGTACGTAGGTATATATAGGAGGAAGGAGTACGTCGGTGGAGCATCAGGGGGGCCACGAGGCAGGGGGCGCGCCCTAGGGGGGGGCGCCCCCACCCTCGTGACCGCCTCCGATGTTCCTTGGCGTAGGTTCCAAGTCTCCTGGATCACGTTACGTGAGAAAATCATGTTTTCGAAGGTTTCATTCCGTTTGGACTCTGTTTGATATTCTGTTTCTTCGAAACACTGAAAAAGGCAAAAAAATCAGCAATTCTAGGCTGGGCCTCCGGTTAATAGGTTAGTCCCGAAAGTAATATAAAAGTGGAAAATAAAGCCCATTATAGTCCAAAACAATAGATAAAGTAGCATGGAGCAATAAAAATTATAGATACGTTGGAGACGTATCAAGCGCGTCGTGAGAATTTTTGACATCCATCACACCTTTTGACCAAGTCCTTGGCATCAGCATGAGCTGTTAACCAATAAAAACCGTGACAAAACGCCTTGGCCACCAGAGATTTTGAACCAGCGTGGTGACCACAATCTCCTTCGTGGATCTCACGCAAAATTTCACGGCCTTCTTCAGGAGACACACGGCATTGAAACGCCCCTGTCACACTGCAATGATGTAGCTCTCCATTGATAATAGTCATGGACTTGGACCGCCGGATTATCTGCCTGGCCAAAGTTTCATCCTCTGATAACTCGCCCCGGTTCATATACGCCAAATATGGAACCATCCAATCCGGAATAACATGAAGAGCCACCACCAACTGAGCTTCCGGATCAGGATTAGCCAAATCCTCTTCACCAGGGAGCTTGACGGACGGATTATGCAGCACATCCAGGAAGACATTAGGTGGAACCGGTTTATGTTGGGAACCCAGGTGGCTTAAAGCGTCCGCCGCTTCATTCTTCCGCTGGTCCACATGATCCACCTGATAACCTTTGAAGTGACCTGCAACAATATCCACCTCACGACGATATGCCGCCATGAGTGGGTCCTTGGAGTCCCAAGTGTCGGACACTTGTTGAGTAACCAGGTCCGAGTCACCGAAGCACTTAACTCGGCTTAAGTTCATCTCCTTAGCCATCCGAAGACCATGGAGTAACGCCTCATATTCGGCTGCATTGTCAAGGGAACATTAAACGGAGAACATAACAAAACTTATCACCTTGTGGGGAAGTTAATACGACTCCAGCCCCCGAGCCCTCCAATTGCCTGGACCCATCAAAATGAATAGTCCAATAAGTATGATCCGTCTTCTCTTCTGGCGCTTGTAGTTCTGTCCAATCATTGATGAAATCCACAAGTGCCTAAGATTTGATCGCTGTTTGGGGTATGTATTTCAATCCGTGAGGCCCGAGTGCGATAGCCCACTTAGCAATCCGGCCAGTTGCTTCCCTGTTCTGCATTATATCCCCCAAAGGAGCAGAGCTGACCACCGTGATGGGATGACCTTGAAAATATTGCTTAAGCTTCCTGCTTGCCATGAAAACTCCATACACCAACTTCTGCCAATGCGGGTACCTCTGCTTGGACTCAATAAGTACCTCACTGATATAGTAAACCGGCCGTTGAACCGGATATTCCTTTCCGGCCTCCTTGCGCTCCACCACAATAGCCACGCTAACAGCCCGGGCATTAGCTGCCACATATAGCAACAATGGCTCTTTGTTAACCAGAGCAGCGACAACCGGCGGATTAGCCAGCTGCCACTTTAAGTCCTCAAATGCTTCATTAGCGGCGTCACTCGAGATGAAGTTATCTGTTTTCTTCCGCATCTGATACAAAGGGATGGCCTTCTCGCCAAGGCGACTGATAAACCGGCTCAACGCGGCAATCCGGCCTGCCAGGCGTTGAACATCATCGATACACTTCAGTTTGGCCAAAGAGGTGATGGCTTTGATCTTTTCGGGATTAGCTTCAATGCCCCTGTTAGACACCAAAAAGCCCAAGAGCTTGCCTGCCGGTACACCAAAAATGCACTTGGCCGGCTTAAGCATCATTTTATAAACCCAGAGGTTATCAAAGGTCTCCTTCAAGTCATCAATCAATGTCTCCTTCTTCCTTGATTTCACCACAATATCATCTACATATGCATGAACATTGCGGCCGATCTGATCATGAAGACAATTCTGCACACACCGTTGGTAAGTCGCCTGGGCACTCTTGAGCCCAAAGGGCATAGATACATAGCAGAAGGCTCCAAAGGGAGTTATGAAGGTTGTCTTCTCCTGGTCCTTAACTGCCATTTTAATCTGATGGTAACCAGAATATGCATCCAGAAAGCTCAAACGCTCGCAACCTGCCGTAGCATCAATGATTTGATCAATACGGGGGAGGGCAAAAGGATCTGCTGGGCAAGCCTTGTTGAGATCTGTATAGTCCACACACATATGCCAAGTGCCATTCTTCTTGAGCACCAGCACCGGATTAGCCAACCACTCAGGATGAAACACTTCGATGATAAACCCAGCCGTCAAGAGCCTGGCAACTTCTTCTCCAATAGCCTTGCGTCTTTCTTCATTGAACCAGCGAAGAAATTGCTTGACCGGCTTATACTTGGGATCAACATTGAAAGTGTGCTCAGCGAGTTCTCTCGGTACACCTGGCATGTCAAAGGGCTTCCACACAAAGATGTCCCGATTCTCACGGATGAACTTGATGAGCGTGCTTTCCTATTTCGGATCCAAGTTAGCGTTGATGCTAAACTGTTGGACGAATCGCCAGGCACGAAATCAACAAGCTTAGTCTCATCAGCCGATTTAAACTTCAGAGCCGGATCATGCTCTATAGTTGGTTTTTTCAATGAAGTCATATCTGCCGGATCAACATTCTCTTTGTAAAACTTCAACTCTTCTATTGCACAAACCGACTCAGCATAAGCCGCATCACCTTCTTCACACTCCAAAGCGATCTTGCGGCTCCCATGCACTGTTATAGTTCCCTTGTGACCCGGCATCTTGAGCTGTAGGTAGACATAACAAGGCTGTGCCATAAACTTAGCATAAGCTGGTCGTCCAAACAGGGCATGATACGGGCTTTTGATTTTCACCACTTAAAAGGTCAATGTTTCTGATCTCGAGTCATGCTCATCTCTGAAAGCCACCTCCAGAGCTATTTTACCAACAGGATATGCCGATTTACCAGGCACCACACCATGAAACACCGTATTGGACGGTTTAAGATTTTTGTCTGTTAACCCCATGCGACGGAAAGTTTCGTAATAAAGGATATTGATACTACTCCCCCATCCATGAGTACCTTAGTGAACTTATAACCTCCCACCTGAGGCGCCACCACCAATGCCAGATGACCCGGATTGTCAACCCGGGGTGGATGATCCTCTCTACTCCACACGATCGGCTTCTCAGACCAGCGCAAGTAACGGGGCACCACCGGTTCAACGGAGTTCACTGCCCTCTTATGAAGCTTATGATCGGGCTTGCACAAGCTAGTGGTGAAGACATGATATTGCCCACTATTCAACTGCTTTGGGTTGCTCTGATAACCCGACTGTTGTTGTTGCTGCTGATTGCCCTGATGATTATAACCACCTTGGTTGCCCTGATTGCCTTCGTTGTTATGTCCACCTTGATTACCGTGGAAGCCTGAACGGAATTACCTCCACCATAACCCGGCCCATGAGATCTGGGGCCTGAACCGCCACACGGTCCATGATCATACCGAAAGAGATCAGAATTTTTGAACTCCTGCATGATATAACAATCCTTCCAGAGGTGCGTGGACGGTGTCTCATTCATTCCGTGTTTTGGGCAAGGCTGGTTCAACAGATAAGACAGGCGGTCCGGGTTAGGACTTGGCCCTCCACCGCGATGGGGCGGTTTACCCTTACGCCGCTGACCCTTATCCTCCGCGTTGGTATTAGCCACAAAATCCAGGCTGGCATCCGCTTTACGCTTACCGCCGTTTCCATGATCCGCCGGGTTATGTTGCTGCCCCTTGGTGTTGCTGCTCTTCTTTCCCTTCCCTGTCTTATCATCATCAGACTCGGGATCCTTGGTACTATCAGAGTCGGCATACTTCACCAGAGCGGCCATGAGAGTCCCCATGTCATTGCAGTGACGTTTGAGCCGTCCCAACTTCAACTTCAGAGGTGCAAACCGGCAATTGCCTTCCAATGTCAAAATCGTTATATCAGCGTTGATGCAGTCTGAAGAATGCAAAATCTCCGAGACTCGGCGCACCCAATGGGTTGTTGATTCTCCTTCCTCCTGGACACAGGCAGCTAAGTCCACAATTGACATGGGCTGCTTGCATGTATCCTTGAAATTTTGGATAATCCGGGCCCTCAACTCGGCCCACGACCCGATAGAGTTAGCTGGCAAGTTATTCAACGAACTGCGAGTCGTTCCTTCTAACATCATGGTGAAGTACTTAGCGCATGCCGCTTCATCCACATCCAACATCTCCATTGCCATCTCATAGATTTCGACCCACGACTCAGGGGATAAATGGGCGGTGTAATTCGGCACTTTACGCGGGCCTTTGAAATCCTTTGGCGAGGCGCCTTACGTTCTTGATCTTTGGGGACGAACCACGGTACTCCCAAAGAGCTGAAAGTAACTCCTGGCTCCACCGATGTGGTTGGGCGAACCAGAGTAAGATGGCGGGCCTCGTGCTGTGCTGCTAACTCGGCCTCTCGACGAGCTCGAGCGCGATCCACCACATCCTGAGCATCACCGCCACCACCCGCCGGGTTATGGCCATGGGGCGGATCACGGTTCCGCGCATTGCTTGACACGGCCAGTTCATCCATACTCCTGTTGTAGCTCCTGCTTGGGCGGGGAGTAGAATGGATCCTCTCGCGACTATACGAATAAGCCTGCCGCTGAACCAACACCGTCTGAAGAATATCCCTAGCCCGTCGCGTCTCGACTGCCACCGGAGACTCGCCTTCGATTGGGAGGGCCGCCTGCCGTGAAGCGGCAGCGACAATGTTGTCCATTGGGTTAGAATAATGACCCGGTGGCGTTGGGATATGCTGTGTCACAACGTTGTTCTGGTGAGGCGGATCACCAAACGTGGCTGAACCGGCGCCCCCGCTCCCGGTGCCTCCGCCCTGTTTACCACCGGTGGATTACTAGTCCCTGCTCCTGGGGTATTAAAGAGGTTCCTAGCTTCATAAACCGGCGGCAGGTGAGATCGGTACCTCCTCTTCAGGACATTGCTCGATGCACTCTGATCCAGCATAAGCCGGTAAGCCTGCGCATCCAATGCGGCCCATTCCGCAGCCATCCTGGTATCTTCAGTTGCCAAGTCGGCTTTGGCCTGGGTGATCTGATCTTTCACCTTCGCGATTTCCGCATTATGTGCATCTTGATCCACCGGATTAACCTCCGCCATCAGCGTTGCAAAAGCGTCAAATAAATCAGACAAACCCGAGCCGGTGGTCGCACAGGGCCTCCTGCCCCAGCCGTTGTTGCTGCTGCTGATCCGGAAATCTTCGCCGCTGCGGTCGAAGAGTGGAGCATTGGTTGCGTACCAGCCATGAAGATCGCAACCCGGTTTGGCAGATCAAAGGGGTCCGGAATACTGTCGCCGTCGGAATAGCCCCCAATCCGGCCATCTTGCAACTGATATAACGACTCGGTCTCTCCGGTCGATGACTCGTCACCGGAATAAACGACGGTTTCACCACAGATTCGATCTATCCTCAGATTCCCCTCCATGGATGACTCCCAAGAAGGCACGCTTCATGACAGGCTTAACCCGGGCAGATCTCGCACGCTGAGCCGTTTCGACAAGGTCGGTGCAGATGTCCGGCTGTCGGTGGGAACGACATCTATGGGATCACAAGAATCACTACGGTCGCGGGGCGCGGGGTCGCGAGAAGAGCGGATCAAACAGATAGCACACGGTTTCCTTATCCAGGTTCGGGCCGCAAGGATGCGTAAAACCCTACTCCTGCTTTGGTGGTTTGTTTATCTGTGTTCTTGAACTAGCAATGGGGCGTGAGGAGCTCCAAAAGCGAATCCTCCTCACAGTCGCCTTGGGCCTTTTATAGGGAAAGGGGTTCCCACGGTGGCACACAGGAGGTGGAAAGGGCGATGATGCGAGTTTATCCCTCGCATTACATGACAAGGCGCCTTTAATGTGTCTTGCTTAGGTGTCCTTGCTTTATCGGGACGGGAGAGCCCTGTCTCGTCCGTCGCCGCTCCTTCGTTTCAACACGCATACAGCCAGCGGTGCCAGCGGTGCCATGTAGGCGAGCAAGGTGCAGCTGAGGTAGCGCAGTGGTGGGTCTCCACGAAGATTCGCTAGCCGCCATGCAGGTGCCTGCCCAACTGGTTGGGTCGGCAGCTGCATGCGAACGGTGGTGAAGGTTTGATTGGCGTGGGCCTGATGGTGGCCCTACGGGTGTTCTTGGCAAGGGCCTCGCCGTAGCCCCGGCAAGGGTCTTGCCGTGGCGCCTGCTGTCATCCCCGGCAAGGCTCTTGCCGGGGGCCTTGTGGTCCTCCTTGGCTGGGATCCCGCCAAGGGTCGTCATCTTCTATAGTGTGTATCTGATCTTGAATGTCTTCACAAAGATCTGCATGCCACCACAGGGATGTCTCCCGAATCCTTGCCCCATGGGGGCAGTGGACTCAAGGGTGATTCGCTCCGTAGGTGTGGGGCGAGCTGCCACGGCAAGGGTCTTGCCGGGTTTGCTAAAACCGCCTCCCGGCAAGGATCTTGCCGGGGGAGTCCGCTTCGTCCCCTTTGCTCTTTGTGGTCTTGGTCTTGGCGTCGTTCTGCTCCTTTCGAGCTTCGGCCTTACCTTGGCTCACCTCCCTTGCCTTGCTCAGTGCGGTGGTGCCCGCGGCTCAGACTTCCCGTGCACAGTTATAGGGGTACAAAAAGTGTACCCCTCTTTTTGTACACCGGCAGGAGCCCCTGGGCCTGGGCCACACGTAAGCGCAATCGCGTCGTTGGGCTAGGCCCAAAAACGGTGCGCGGGCAGGCGGGGTGGTTTTTACCGTGGTAAGTTTCTTCGCGCACTGCGCTTCCCATGCCTCCCGCGCGTGGCTCGGCGTGGGGAGGCGTGCGTGACGTGGGCGGCATGCGTGGGGCTGAGCTCTGCGCGCATGCGTCACGTCGTAGTAAAGGGGGCGGTTCGCGCCTTCCCCATAAATGGAGGGAGGCGTGGAGGCGCGGCCCATTTACTGAATAGGGCCAAGGCGTGGTCTTCAAGGCATCCACTCCCCACGATCACGGGGTGGGGAGAGGTCACCTCACCCGTCACCTTGGTCCCGCACGCCTGCCACGTGGTTCTCATGCGCTTGGGGTGGCGAACGGTGGAGGCGGGAAACCGGGCCGTCGTGAGTGGGGCAGCGGGTTGGTCCCGATTCCTGCGCCTTCCAGCGTCTTGATTGGCTGAGCAGGCGGCCGAGCCCCACCCGTTCCTTTATAAAGATCGGGAGGGATGGTGTCCGCATTCTTCCATCTCCTCCTTCCTTCAGCTGTTCCCCCTCCATCGGCCATAGAGAGAGAATCCTAGCCCTTCAATGGTGGCGGCGAGGTGCGCTCGACAACGCGTCCTTCCTTCTCCTGCACTGCGGTGGCAGAGCCAGCCTTGAGGGGAAGGAGAAGCGAGCCGTGGGCGAGGCTGAGGCACTCGGGGAAGAGGAGGGGCAGGCGGCGCGCGGTCTCGCCTCCTTGATGGTTCCTCCCCCATGGAGGGCCATGTTGGGGATGACCCTTGCGAGTTCTTCGTCGAGCTGCGCCCGGCCGCCTCGCCGTCGCCTTCGTCTCCCGACTCCATTCGTAGCGGGAGATGGAGTTGGATCCGCCGGAGTCATTGCGGCTGCACATGAGGCTGTGGGATCAGTGATGCAGCGAGTTCGTCGACTTCCAGCCCCTCATGTGATGTATCTTCGTCGGGGATGGAAGGCGTTCGCCCATATCCACCGCTTGACGGAGGGCTCACTCTCCATTTCAAGCTGATGGAGGCGGGCTCCTCTCCGTCAAGGTCTTGGGCTCTTGGGACCCGGGCAAGGTGCTGCGTGGAGAGCTCTTGATAGTGAAGACCCTCCTCGGGCGGGAGTGGCGAGGAGGACAGCGGCGGCGACAGCGAGGGTAGCGGCGGCGGATGGCCAGGTCCGACTAGGTGTCGAGGCGCCCGCTCCGTCTGGCTTGGCGACCCCATCATCCGTGTCGCCGGCTCCCTGAACTTCTCGGGGTCGTCTCCTTGGGCGGCTGGCGTCGGGAGGCTGCGGAAGAGGAAGTGGGCGGGCGGCAAGGCCGTCAAATTGGAGTATGCGGGCACCGATGCCTTCGACGTGTGCTGACATCCTGCCGCCTCATCTTCGAGCTCTGCTTCCGGCGCCGCCATCACCATCCAGCCTTCGGACGGCCACCGAGATGTTCTCTTGGTGTCTCCTCCCACCCGTAGGCTTCGCCTAGGCGCCCCTTACGCCCTTTTCGCCTCCTTGACCTGCCTCCCGAGGAGAGGGACAATAAAGGGTTCTGGGCACCTTATCTCTATTTAGCTTGTAAGCCTTTGGGCCTTGACTGAATTTAAAACTTGTAATCCCATCATTCATGTTTTTCATTCCCCATGGGATGTACCTGAGTGGAATGTTTTTAATGAAAAAGGGATGCTTGTCAGGTCATTTGTTTGCGGGTAGAACCCACGACAAGGAGTAAATCCTTGATATCTCTAAGATAAACATTTCCTTGCCCGACAACAGGCTCTGCCGTCTTCCCACTTCGCTCGACCTTTCTCACGCTTTTGGCGGAGGCAGGGATGAGGTGGGTTCAGGCTCCTCGTTTCATCCTTTTGCTGCCGCATGCGACGACCAAACCTGGCCCTGTGAACGCAGCCCTAGGGCCTAGAGTTTTAGGGGAGCACGGTAGCTTTTAGGAAAAAACGAGGTTTCACATACCTCGGTCCATAAGGGAATGCATGATAAGGGATGAAGAACTTATCTGAAGCTGTAGCCCCCGGCAACTCTGGTTTGCCGTGGGTGAATCTTTGCACTTGCAGCCCCCGGCAATACTGGCTTGCCGGGGTCTAGATGCCGATCTGTCCCTCTTCTCTTTTCCGTCCTCAAGTGATCCGGCAAGGATATCTGTGAGCCCTGCGAACCAAAGAAGACAAAAGAACGGCAAAGGGATGCACACTTGACCTCTAAGCTAGGGGTTAGTCGCCGCTAAGCACTATCAACCCTAACCAAGGACGAGACTCGACCTAGCATGCATGCTATAACTTAGGGCGCCAGCGCTTCATTTATTTATGCTCAGGGTCTACGCCTGGCTTTGTACAAAGGGTTACATGCATCATCGGCAATGCTTGTACAAAAGGTGGCTTGCCGGGGGGCCCAGCAAGCCGCACCTCACGGGTAAAACTTGCGAATATGCTCAATGTTCCGGAGTTACTCACGGGCAGCATCTTCGGTCTCGAGCGGACTACGCCGGGCCCGGTGACTTCGTATTACCCGATAAGGGCCTTCCCACTTTGGCGTCAACTTGTTGGAATTCTTGGCGATTGAACGCGCGAGCGACAAGGTCGCCTTCCTCAAGGCTTCGGGCATGAACCTTGCGGCTATGGTAGCGGCGCAAGGCTTTACGGTAGCGTGCGCTCTCACGGCCGCCGAAGATGATCTTCCTCAAGGAGCATTGCATCATCTTGCCGCGATTGCTCTTGCTCAAGCTCGTCATAGCGAGCACTCGAGGTGACCCAAAAATGAGTTCATTGGGGAGAACTGATTACCCCCCGTATACTAGGGCAAAAGGTGTCTGTCCGGTGGCTCGATTTGGCGTCGTCCTGATCGACCAGAGAACCGACGGCAACTCATCAACCCAGCGCCTTCCACTCTTGTGCAGCCTGTCAAAGGTCTTGGTCCTTGAGCCTCGCAGTACTTCAGTATTTGCCCTCTCAGCTTGACCATTGCTTCGCGGGTGAGCAGCAGGCGAAAGCAGACTTTCTTGCCGAGGTCTTGGGTATATTGCATGAAGGTGCGGCTTGTGAACTGTGCCGTTGTCGGTGATAACCTGCTGGAGTGCGTAAAGCGGCACACTAGTCCCTTGAAGAACTTGACGGTGTTGAGCTGTGACCTTCCTCATCGCCTCCACCTCCGGCCACTTTGTGAACTTGTCGATTACAGCGTACAAGTACTCAAAGCCTCCGACAGTGGGGAAAGGGCCCGATGTCGAGCCCCCGGACCGAGAAGGGCGGAGAGAGGAATGGTTTGAAGGGCTTGAGCTGGCTGATGAAGCTTCTTTGAATGGAACTGACACGCTTCACACCTGGTGACTAGTGTCGTCGCATCCTGGAGAGCGGTGGGCCAGAAGAAGCCTTGCCGAAATGCCTTGCCGACAAGGGCCCTTGACCCAATGTGGGATCCACATATGCCTCCGTGTATCTCCGCCAACAGCTACAGTCCTTCCTCTCGAGGGATACACCTCAATTTCACACCGTTCGGCCTCTTTCTGTACAGGACGTCATCGACGAACTGGTACATGGTAGAGCGACAGGCTACTTTTTCCGCTTCTTCCTGCTCCTCAGGAAGTTCCCCTGTTTGGAGGAATCGGACGGTATGTTGTGCCCACGTTGGAGCCTGGGGCTCGACGTCGAGGACTAAAGGCATTTCCTCCGCTATAGGAGCGGCTGTCTTGACGGCAAGAGCTTGACGCTCCGCCGGAGCCAGTCGTCCCGTGGCGGGCTCAGTATCCCGGCAACATCCTTGCCGGCGGCTCCGGGGAGCTCGGCGGGAAAGTACTTGCCGGGCCCTGATTTCCTCCTCTTGTTCTGCTCTATTGATGTATCAACGGATGGCTGAGTTAACTGAAGCACAAAGGTTCCTGGTTCCACAGGTAGCTTGAGGGCAGCGTGTTTTGACAGGTAATCAGCGATATCATTCTCCGCTCGGGGAACGTGTTCATCCTGTATACCGTCAAAACGCTCTTCCAGCTTTCTCACTTCGTCGACGTAGGCCTTCATCAACGGGCTCTGGTAATCCTTGTTGACTTGCTTGACGACAAGCTGCGAGTCTCCCCTGACGATGAGTTTCTTGATTCCGAGGTCCGCCGCGATCCTAAGACCGGCAAGCAGCCCTTCATACTCTGCCGTATTTTTTGTTGACACCTCCCTGGGGAAGTGCATCTAGATCACGTACTTGAGGTGCTCTCCGGTGAAGCGCGACAAGCGATCGCCAGACCCTGGCGCCTTGCAAGGAGAAAGCTCCATCAAAGTACATGATCCAATCACAACTTGCCTCCTTGCCGGGGAGAGCAGTCTCTTGGGCTTCTTCGTCAGGCGTTGCGGTCCATTCTGCAATGAACTCCTCTAGGACTCGGCTCTGAATCGTCGAAGTACTTCCAAACTTGAGGCCAAAGCTGGACAGCTCCAGTGCCAATTCCACAATTCTTCCCGTTGCATCCGGATTGTGCAATATCCGTTGCAGAGGGAGGCGAGTGACGACAGTGATCTCGTGTGCCTGGAAATCTTGGCGCAGCTTCCTCGAGGCCATAAGAAGGCGAAGAGCGGTTTCTACGCAAAGTACCTTGATCTAGCCCCTGCGGGGAGGAACTAACAAAGTAGACCGGTGCTGCATCATTTTCTTCTTGGCGGCACTTCAACTGGTTGTGTCGTCTCTGCATTTGTGGTGTCGGGCTCTGCCGCTGCCATTACCTCGTCGTCAACCTCTCTCTGCGCCACTAGTGCGGGCCGACCACCTGGTCCGTTGCCGCTTGAGTATAGCAGCAACGGCTCCTGTGGCCTAGGCGCAACTAGTATTGGCGCGGAGAAGAGGTACTTCTTCAAACCTTGCAATGCTGCTTCGGCTTCTGGCGTCCACTCCATCGGGCCCGCCTTTTTCAGGATCTTGAAAAAGCGAAGGGCGCGCTCGGCAAACCTGGAAATGAACCTACCCATGGCAGCGACGCAACCAGCTAGGCGACGCACATCCTTGATTCGCTTGGGTTCTTCAATCTGCTCTATAGCTTTGATTTTGTCCGGATTGGCCTCTATCCCACGCTGTGACACCAAGAACCCGAGAAGCTTGCCGGACGGAACGCCAAAGACGCACTTCTCTGGGTTCAGCTTGAGATTGATCTTGCGCAGGTTTGCGAATTTTTCTTGCAAATCTGGTATGAGGGTTGCCCTGTCCTTGGTTTTGACCACTATGTCATCCATATAAGCTTCCATATTTCTATGGAGCTGGGGTTCAAAACCAATCTGGACCGCCCTTGCAAGCGTCGAACCCGGCACTCTTCAACCCGGAAGGCATCCGCATGAAACAATACGTACCGCATGGGGTGATGAATGTTGTTTTCTCTTCGTCTTCTCTTGTCATGAAGATCTGGTGGTAGCCGGAGTAGGCGTCGAGGAATGACAACAGATCACACCTAGCCGTGGAGTCAAAAATCTGGTCGATGCGCAGCAACGGGAAGGGGTCTTTAGGGCAAGCCTTATTGATATATGTGTAATCAATACACATTCTCCACTTCCCATTTGCCTTGCGACTTTTCGACCGGATTGGCCAACCACGTTGGATGGAGCACTCCTCTTACCAAACCCGCTGCTTCCGGTTTCCGGATCTCTTACGTGATGAACTCTTGTCGTTCCAAAGCTTGCTTTCGACCTTTTTGCTTGACGGGCGCGCGCGCGAGGCAGACAGCAAGGTGGTGCTCAATCACCTCCACAGGAACACCGGGGATGTCGGAAGCTTGCCATGCAAACACATCGACATTCACCCGCAGGAAGGTGACGAGCGCGTCTTCCTATTTGTCATCAAGGGTGGAGCTTATGGTAAAAGCTCCTCCCGTGCCGTCCTCATTGTGAAACCTTCTTGGTTCGGCGGTATGGCCACAGGCTTCTTGTTTCCGCCGGTGGAGCTCTCAGCATGTCCTCGACGGCAGCGCTACACTCCGAAGAGGTGCGCTTGACGGAGTGGGTGTCCGAGGTCTCACCGGTCTTCTTCTTCTTCTTCCCTCCCGGGGTCCCAGCGGCAGGAGCAAGCGCCCTAGTGGCGGCAGCTGCTGCAACTGCTTCTTTGGTATAGTTGGTCGGCAAATAAGCGCGTCTTTCTTATCGGAGGGATGGTGATGATCGTCACAGGTCACTGGCATCTTGAGGGTGTTGTAGGCGTAGTGTGGCGCCGCCATGAACTTGGCTATTTGGGCGGCCAAGGATCCCGTTGTAGGGCAAGGGATCTTGGCAACATCAAACACGATCCTCTCCGTCACGTAGTTCAGGTCGCTTCCAAAGTCACGGGCAGCGTGACTTTTCCCTTGGGTTGGCTTCTCCCGGGTTGACCCACGAAGCGTGCCCGTCTCTTGAGGTCTCCATCAGGAATCTGCGGTATCTCGATCACGGCGGTGAGATCAAGTTCAGACCGGCCCGCCATCGACTAGCATCTTCATCACCTTGAGGTTGTGTATTGTTGGTGAAACCAACAATGGCAAGCACCGACATGATAGTACGATCGGTGATCCTCGGTGTCAAAAATGATAGGTGTCTTTGGACCACTTCAGCGACCTTTGGGCATCAAGCAGCGGCTCTGTCGCTGTAATCTCTCGCGCCTTGTTTAAGCCGGCGGTGAGAAGTATGCAGCGGCGCCGCCATCGACGCACATGGCCTTTGTAGCTTTACGAAACTCTTGGTCGCGGATTCGCCGTCCTCTTCGTGATCGTCGTCTTACGGCTTTACATCACGGCCTCGGGCGGGCCTCTCCGGTTGTTTATCCTTGCCGCGACGGCCCGCCTGGCCGTCACGCTTCTTGCCGGACCCCTCAGCACCGTCTGGTCCCTTCTCCTTGTCCCGCCTCTCATACTCAGCCCTCTGCTTCTCAGCGAGGAGCTCAACCTGTCAGCAATCTTGGAGAGCATGGCCTTCGGTGTGATGGATCTTGCAGTATCGCTTGTCGGAGTTTCCTGGCTTCTCGGCAGCCGCCAAGGTCTGACGACACATCCGGCAACTTCCTTGTCGGGGTCATCTGCCTTGGTTTTCTTGGTGGAGCCGGCGTCGCCAGATCCCTCGACGGCAAGCACGGCTTTACCTTTGCGCTTCTGTTGCGGCGCCGCCTTTCTTCACCGGGGTGGCAATATCCTCATCGAGGAGTCGGTTTCCACGCCCGGCATCTTCGCCGGTACTTCCTTCCCTCTTTAGCTCGGGCACATCTCGCCGGCAAGAACATAGAGTTACGCTACATCTTTCACCTTGTTCATTGCCAGCTCTTGGCGCATCTTGCGATTACGCGCGTTACGATGGAACGCTTGATGATGGCGAGGGTGAACATCGGGGATATTATCTTGTATCCGGTTGAACCTCTGTATATACTTGCGGAGACTCTCGCCTCCCTTACGGGAATGACGTGCAGGTCGCTTGCTTGGCCATGGGCTTGGTGGCCTCCAGTGAAGGCGCCCACGAACTCATGGCACAAATCCGACCAGGAGGAAATAGATTCTACCGGCAAGTGCATCAACCATGACATGGCGTTGGGTTTAAGAGCCAGCGGAAAGTAATTCGCAAGAACCTTATCGTCGCGGGCTCCAGCAGCTTGCATCGCGATGGTGTAGATCTTGAGGAACTTCGGATGGGTGGGTCTTGCCGCTGTACTTTTTCGCCCATGTCGGGTTTGAAGGTGCGGTGAGTGGGCCACTTTGGAACTGCCGCAGCTCATGGGTAAAAGCGGACAGCCTACCTCGTAAGGTAGGCCTCCGAGAACTCTCCGGTGCCGGGTGGCTCACAGCAGGCCCTGCTCGCCTGTCTGATTGGCGACGCGCTCCGCGTCGGCGCTCGATAGTGGTTCGAGCGTCTTCATGCTCTCGTTCCCGAAGAACTTGGCGCTGGTCACAGTGGGCCCGCGGGCCGGACGATGCTATGGAGATTTCGTCGCCCGTAACGTCGCGACGGGCTGGCGTCCGGGGTACTGGGCGAGGAGGAGGCGAGTGCACCATGGTCGCGGCGCCGCCGGCTTTCCTGCCACTGGTGCGTGGGACTCCGTCGGAGCGTCGACCCGGGGGCTCCACCGGACTCGGTTCGTATTTGTTGGCCACCGCAACAAGGCTACGGATAGTGGCTCTCCATTTGTTGAATTTCCCCGTAGTGTGTGGAAAATCGAGAACAGCTATGGCAGCGGCGCCGTGGCTTCTTTGGCGTTGGTGGCGGCGAAACCTTCACGGATCGCGATGCGCTTCGACTTTTGACCATGTCAGAAGGAGCTCTATCACGACCCCGCGATCGCATGCCATCTTCACCAGCGCCTCGGCGAGCGGGCAAGTCCTCTAAATCCCAGGAGTGGCGCTCGGGGCTCTTTCCGCAGCGACGCCCGGGGTCCACGGCGTGATTACGCCGTTCGTCGCGCGCCGCTTGAGAGGAGCGCACCGTCGGCGCCGGCGTGGGAGTCTTGGAAGCCCTTGCGTCGCCTTGGCGAAGCGGCAGCGATCTTGAAGGCCCGCGCCACCAGCGGAGGGCCTGGCTCCGTCTTTAGATTTGGCGGCGTGAGGCCCGTTACAGCGCCGCGAACATCGCCGTGTCCCAAACTTCGGCTGCTGAGATGGTGTTGGTGTTCGCGAATGGCGCCCCGGGTCCTTTCTGCGACCGGTCCGCTGCTCGCCAGCGTCGGGACGGGATGTCCGGCTTCCGGCGGGCCAACCGCCACCGTCATCTTCTTCTTGGGCGCCATGACGATGAAGAAGCGTTGAACTAACTGCTAGAGCCGATTCTCACAAGTGCGTCCCCCTACGTGGCGCGCCAAAGATGTCGGTGGGAACGACACCTATGGGATCACAAGAATCCCTACTATGGTCGCGGGGCGCGGGGTCGCGAGAAGAGCGGATCAAACAGATAGCACACGGTTTCCTTATCCGAGTTCGGACGCGAGGATGCGTAAAATCCTACTCCTGCTTTGGTGGTTTGTTTATCTGTGTTCTTGAACTAGCAATGGGGCGTGAGGAGCTCCAAAAGCGAATCCTCCTCTGGTCGCCTTGGGCCTCCTTTTATAGGGAAAGGGGTTGCCACAGTGGCACGGGGAGGTGGAAAGGGCTCTGATGATGCGAGTTTATCCCTCGCATTACATGACAAGGCGCCTTTAATGCATCTTGCTTAGGTGTCCTTGCTTTATCGGGGACGAGGAGAGCCTGTCTCGTCCGTCGCCGCTCCTTTCGTGTCGACACGGCATACGGCCAGCAATGCCCATGGTGCCATGTAGGCGCGGCAGCTGAGGTGGCGCAGTGGTGGGTCTTCACGAAGATCCGCTAGCCGCCACGCAGGTGCCTGCCCAACTGGTTGGGTCGGCAGCTGCATGCGAACGGTGGTGAAGGTTTGATTGGCGTGGGCCTGATGGTGGCCCTACGGGTGTTCTTGGCAAGGGCCTCGCCGTAGCCCCGGCAAGGGTCTTGTCGTGGCGCCTGCTATAATCCCCGGCAATGCTCTTGCCAGGGGCCTTGTGGTCCTCCTTGGCTGGGATCCCACCAAGGGTCGTCATCTTCTATAGTGTGTATCTGATCTTGAATGTCTTCACAAAGATCTGCATGCTACCAGGGATGTCTCGAATCCTTGCCCCATGGGGGCAGTGGACTCAAGGGTGATTTGCTCCGTGGGTGTGGGCGAGCTGCCACGGCAAGGGTCTTGCCGGGTTTGCTAAAACCGCTTTGCCGGCAAGGATCTTGCCGGGGAGTCCGCTTCGTCCTTTGCTCTTTGTGGTCTTGGTCTTGGCGTCGTTACGCTCCTTTCGAGCTTCGGCCTTACCTTGGCTCACCTCCTTGCCTTGCTCGGGCGGTGGTGCCCGCGGCTCGTTGCCGATGCCTGCAGTTATAGGGGTACAAAAAGTGTACCCCTCTTTTTGTACACCGACACCAGCTCAGGGGCCCGGTTCGCTGATCTTGCCAATGAAAACGTGTATGCCGCCGAAGGGGACCCGGTACCCGTACTCGACTAAGCCGGCCTCGGGGCCCCAGCCTGCATCATCGATGTAGAGCTTGCCGCGATGACTCTTGGTCATCCGGACCACAGCGTAGCCCTTGAGTCCTTCGAAGCTGCCCTCTAAGAACTCGAAACCATCGTGCGATAGCCCCACGGTGGGCGCCAACTGTCGTGGTTTTGTCACAGCAGATGTCCTAAGGAAAGGACTTAGTCGTGGAGCCATCGCGCGGGTTAGCTTAAAGGGGCTAAACAGACAAGGGACGCGGAGAGTTTATACTAGTTCGGCCCCTTGCGGTGAAGGTAAAAGCCTAATCCAGTTGTTGTGGAATTGCTAGGGTTTGGATGACCAGGGAGCGAATACGCTTTTCCTGAGTCTCGAGTTGTTGTCTGTCCTCTTGAACCGCCGCCGGGTCATCCCCTTATATACACGGGTTGACGCCCGTCGGTTTACAGAATCCCAAGACCGGCTCATAAACGTGTCCGGCTCGGTATCTGCTCTTTCTATCTTACAACACAAGTTTACATACCCAAACCGGTTTATGTCTACAGGCCTTGAACCGGCTTTGGGCCCTGGGCCTTCATAAAGCATCATCGTCTTGTCTTCATGGGCTTCAGGTATAGTGAACCACTATGGGGTTAACCCGGCCTCTCCTGGCCGGTTTAGGCCCAATAGTAATATCCCCAACACAAGGGGAGCCAAAGAATATTCTCAAGTATTAGCAGCTGAGTTGTCAATCCAACCACACCTGAAAGACTTAATATCTGCAACAAGTATTTAGTAGCAAAGTTATATGGAAGTAATGGTAATGGTGGCAAAAGTAACAGTAGTAGTTTCATAGCAATTGTAACAGTAGCAGCGGAAAAGTAATGAAGCAAAGATCAATATGTGAAAAGCTCGTAGGCAATGGATCAATGATAGATAATTATGTCGGATGGCATTCATCATGCAACGGTTATAACATAGGGTGACACAGAACTAGCTCCAATTCATCAATATAATGTAGGCATGTATTCCGTATATAGTCATACATGCTTATGGAAAAGAACTTGCATGACATCATTTGTCCTACCCTCCTGTGGCAGTGGGGTCCTATTGGAAACTAAGGGATATTAATGCCTCCTTTTAATAGAGTACCGAACTAAAGCATTAGCACTTAGTGAATGCATGAACTCCTCAAACTACAGTCATCATCGGGAGTGGTCCCTACTATTGTCACTCCGGGGTTGCCGGATCATAACATGTATTAGGTGACTATTGACTTGCAAGATAGGATCAAGAACACAAATATATTCATGAAAACATAATAGGTTCAGATCTGAAATCATGGCACTTGGGCCCTAGTGACAAGCATTAGGCATATCAAAGTTATAGCAACATCAATCTTAGAACATAGTGGATACTAGGGGTCAAATCCTAACAAAACTAACTCGATTACATGGTAAATCTCATCCAACCATCACGGTCTAGCAAGTCATGAAATTGGTGATGGAGGATGGTTGATGTTGACGATGGCGAAGGATTACCCTCTCCGGAGCCCCGAACGGACTCCAGATCTGCCCTCCCGAGGAAGAACAGGGCTTGGCGGCGGCTCTGTATCGTAAAACGCGATGAATCCTTCTCTCTGATTTTTTCTCCCCGAACGTGAATATATGGAGTTGGAGTTGAGGTCGGTGGAGGTCCAGGGGGCCCACAAGGACGGATGGCGCGCCCCAGGGGGGTGGGCGGGCCATGTTGGGGAACGTAGCAGAAATTCAAAATTTTCTACGCATCACCAAGATCAATCTATGGAGAAACCAGCAACGAGGGGAAGGAGAGTGCATCTACATACCCTTGTAGATCGCTAAGCGGAAGCATTCAAGAGAACGGGGTTGAAGGAGTCGTACTCGTCGTGATCCAAATCACCGGAGATCCTAGTGCCGAACGGACGGCACCTCCGCGTTCAACACACATGCAGCCCGGTGACGTCTCCCATGCCTTGATCTAGCAAGGAGAGAGGGAGAGGTTGAGGAATACTCCATCCAGCAGCAGCACAACGGCGTGGTGGTGATGGAGGAGCGTGGCAATCCAGTAGGGCTTCGCCAAGCACCACGGGAGAGGAGGAGGAGGAGAGGCAGGGCTGCGCCAATAGAGGGAGAAACTCATGTGTTGGGCAGCCCCCAAGCCTCAAGTATTTGTAGGGGGAGAGGAGGTGGCTGCGCCCCCATCTAGGGTTCCCACCCAAGGGGTGCGGCATCCCTAGATGGGTCTTGGGGGGCGGCCAAGAGGGGGAGAGAGGGGGCGCCCCCTAGGGTGGGCCTTTAGGCCCATCTGCGCCTAGGGTTTCCCCTCTCCCCACCTAGCTGCGCCTTGGGCCATGTGGGGGCGCACCAGCCCACCCGGGCTGGTCCTTCCCACACTTAGCCCATGCAGCCCTCGGGATGGTGGCCCCACTTGGTGGACCCCGGGACCCTCCCGGTGGTCCCGGTACGTTACCGATAAAATCCGAAACTTTTCCGGTGACCAAAACAGGACTTCCCATATATAAATCTTTACCTCCGGACCATTCCGGAACTCCTCGTGACGTCCGGGATCTCATCCGGGACTCCGAACAACATTCGGTAACCACATACAAACTTCCTTTATAACCCTAGCGTACGTCATCGAACCTTAAGTGTGTAGATCCTACGGGTTCGGGAGACATGTAGACATGACCGAGACTTTCTCGGTCAATAACCAACAGCGGGATCTGGATACCCATGTTGGCTCCCACATGTTCCACGATGATCTCATCGGATGAACCACGATGTCAAGTACTCAATCGATCCCGTATACAATTCCCTTTGTCTAGCGGTATTGTACTTGCCCGAAATTCGATCGTCGGTATCCCGATACCTTGTTCAATCTCGTTACCAGCAAGTCTCTTTACTCGTTCCGTAGCACATCATTCCGTGATCAACCCCTTGGTCACATTGTGCACATTATGATGATGTCATACCGAGTGGACCCAGAGATACCTCTCCGTTTACACGGAGTGACAAATCCCAGTCTCGATTCGTGCCAACCCAACAGACACTTTCGGAGATACCTGTAGTGAACCTTTATAGTCACCCAGTTACGTTGTGACGTTTGGTACACCCAAAGCATTCCTACGGTATCCGGAGTTGCACAATCTCATGGTCTAAGGAAATGATACTTGACATTAGAAAAGCTTTAGCATACGAACTACGATCTTTGTGCTAGGCTTAGGATTGGGTCTTGTCCATCACATCATTCTCCTAATGATGTGATCCGTTATCAATGACATCCAATGTCCATGGTGGGAAACCGTAACCATCTATTGATCAACGAGCTAGTCAACTAGAGGCTTACTAGGGACATGGTGTTGTCTATGTACCCACACATGTATCTGAGTTTCCTATCAGTACAATTATAGCATGGATAATAAACGATTATCGTGAACAAGGAAATATAATAATAACTAATTTATTATTGCCTCTAGGGCATATTTCCAACAGGCCACCCACCCTTGTGGCCAGGGTGTGGCCCCCCTTCACTTGATTCTTTCACCGATATTTTTTATTAATTCCAGAAATCATCTCCGTGAAGTTTCAGGTCATTTTGTGAACTTTTATTTCTGCACAAAAATAACACCATGGCAATTCTGCTGAAAACAGCGTCAGTCCGGGTTAGTTCCATTCAAATCATGCAAGTTAGAGTCCAAAACAAGGGCAAAAGAGTTTGGAAAAGTAGATAAGACGGAGACGTATCAGCACACAGGGTTAAGAGCTAGCAGAGGAAGTGGGAAGAAATGCAGTGTGCGTCGGATCATGGCGACTACGGTGTATAGTGGTTGTGGCGTCGTGTCCGACATGACGAGCATGGAGTCGTGGGCGAGCGACCCCGTCGGCAGCACGGCGAGCGACACCATCGGTGAACTAGTTGCGGCGCTCGCGCAAAGACAGTCGCAGAGGAGGAGAATGCAGTGCTCGCGCCATGGTATCGTCAGTGCAGTGGACGAGAGAGGAGGCCGAGATGATCGGCGCCGGAAACAACCCCAGTGTAGTAGGGCGAGATAGAGGAGGCCAAGATGATCAACCCCGTCGGCGGCGCGGCGAACTGTAGTGTGCACAGAGGCAAAGGAGACAAGAAAGCAGTGTGCACGCCATTGCAGCGTCAGTGCAGTAGAAGGACGACAGAGAGTAGGCCGAGATGAGGGACGTCGGAAACGACTCCAGTGTAGTAGGACGTGGGCAAGGAGATCAAGGGGAAGGGCTTCGGCGTCGAGAGGGACGAATAGGAGGTCTCTGAGCAGAGGACAGAGGAGCTCGGCATGGCGGCGTCAGTGCAGTAGACTGTTGTTCAAAGAGAGATGAAGCTACAATCGTCGAAACCAAAAACTTACAACATGAATGTTGTGAGAAACTGCGAAATTAGGCTGCTGGTCAAATGAAATTTCAAATGATCGATCGGGCGCGATGAATCTGACAAAATTCGTCCAGAATAGCTCCAAACGGGAACACGAAATTAAGAACTTATGGCCGACGAAACTACGAACCGATCGCCTGAATGGAACCGTAGCATCGAGGTGCATCTTTTTCGTGTAGAGCCTACCTCGAGTCAAAGCACCGTTGTGTAGATCAGAGGGACAAGGAAGAGAGGAGATTAGATAGAAGCTTACTACCCTCCCGTCTCCACTCGTGCAAGGGCCCGCTCGCTTGCGCTCGCCTCGGCCTGGCTCGCAAGAAACTGCTAATCTGAGCGTTTCCAGCGAGTCAGGCCCAGAGGTGCTTTAAGTTTCGTGTTATGCAGGCCCAACAGTGTATACGGGCAACCAAACAGGCCGGATTCTTCCCACGCGGGCTTGGTCGAGGTGTATGCAGGCAACCAAACACGTCCTTGAAGAACTCTCTGGGGCGGCAAGGAGCATAAGTCCTGAAATGTCCATGATACCAAGATTTGGATGGATGGAGGGATACTGACAGTTTTTGGGTTGGTCCGGGGCATCAGACATGTATGTGGCAGCTGTCCGGACGCCCGCAAATCCGCTCCTAGTTTGTGTCCAATTTACAGGATTTCAAACGTCATCCATTAACCGACGTGTTGGATGGCAAATCACGTCGGATGTATGCTGGCATTTTGAGAGTCCGTGTTGAAGATGCCCATGTGTGAGTGCCACCATCTAGTGCTAGAGTCTGTATTGAAGATGCCACCATCTAGTGCTCCAGTCTCTCAGTCAAGCTTCAGTCAAGAGTTAGTGCTCTTTAGAGCATGGTTAATAGTATAGCCATCTGCTGGCTATAAGCCAGTGCCATGTCATTTACAGCCCATCTTATAGCTAACATGTACAATAGTAGATTAAAAGAATGTACTACTTTTTTATTATGTGACCCACCTTTCATTCTCACAAAGTGCCTTTTGTAGGGATAAGGCCTAGTCTTTATTGATCAAAGTCCACAATGAGTGGGATTTTGTTTACATCATGTGGTTGGCCAAACCACACATGATGCCCCGGGGCTAAATTTAAAGCGTTCTAGCTAACTTATGAGCTTCCCTATTACATTCACGACCTTCATGAATAAAACTACAAGAAAAATTGATAGAACGAAGTTTGATCTCATTGATGATTGCGCCATGCTTTCCCTGCGAACCTCTATTGATGTCCTGGACTACCCCTTTAGCATCTGAAGATATGACAAAATGCTGCAAAAGGAGGTCATCCGCAAAGCAGAGTGCCTCCCGGCAAGCCAAAGCTTCCAGCGTCATCGGGTCATCTACGCCTTGCACCACCAGTGCGCAGCTGCCTAGATAGTTTCCCCCTGAGTCACGACAAACCACCGCTACCGGACCACCCCTGCCTATCCTCACAGTTGCATCAAGATGGACCTTAGCATGGTTTGCAGGTGGGGCTCATGGTCGGGTGCTCCTGATTCTTTCCATATGAATCCTTAGCGCCCCTTCCGGTTTGCTTTCCTTTAATTGTTCAGGCTCACCAATGAACCTTGTTGTGAAAGAGTACAATGATTGTGGGCTCTGGAAGACTCCTTCATGGATGGATTTTCTTCTGGACGTCCAGAATGCCCATAACGTGACTGCCAGTTTGACAAACAAGACATGTGGTAACGTCTCCATCTGTGCAAACAACCAGTTTTTTGCGTTGGGTTCCAAATTTGCCACAAGTGACTGCCCAATCTCATTCTCTTCTAAAGCCCAAACACACTTGGATGTAGTGCACTCAAGTAGGGAGTGGCGCCATGAATCCGGAGAACCACATAATCCACATGTCGAGGAGTTAAACATATGTCGATTAGACCGAACATCTTCAGTCGGCAGGGATTGTTCTGAGAGCCGCCACAGGAACATGCGAATTTTCCCGGGAACTTGGGTCCTCCAAAGTGTTTTCCATTCTTTCTCTTCCCCTCTAGTGTCTGACGAGCCTGCTTGACCTTCCAGCCAGGCTTCCCGGCGCTGCCTCGTCGCCACAAGCATATTGTATGCCGATCTCACGCTAAAAAGACCATTTTTGTCAAAATGCCAAGCCCAGAAATCTGATATGTTTCGGGTGCAAAGGGGTATGCTGGTTATTACTTTGGCATCAAAAGGCAAGAAAACTTGCCGGATCCTCTGAATTTCCCATGTGACTATCGTTGCATCAATGATTTCTGAGACGAACTGTGGGGGGTTCGCTGTCAAGCAGCCATAAGGGCGAAGCATCTCACTTCGTGGGAGCCAATTATCTGTCAATATTCTGGTGCTTTCTCCATTGCCTATTATCTTAATGATTCCCTGCTTTAGTGTGTCTCGGCCTTCTATTAAAGATCTCCATATTTGTCTCGGGTGGGATCCCAAGGTAGCTTCAAGAATTGTCGAGTCAGGGTAGTATACAGCTTTCAAAATGCGAGCACTCAAAGATTCCAGGTTTTGAAGTAAGCGCCATGCTTGCCTAGCTAGCATAGCAAGATTGAAAAGCTCAAAATCCTTAAAACCCAAACCTCCCATGCTTCTTGGTTGTGTCATATCCTTCCAAGATACCCAATGTGGTTTGCGTTTTCCTTCCTTGCTTCCCCACCAAAACTTCCTTATGAGTATATTCAGTTTTCCACACAAACCCCTAGGCAGTTTGAAACATGACATGGAGTAGACTGGCACCGCCTGTGCAGCCGCTTTAACCAAAACCTCTTTCCCAGCAGTGGAGAGTGATTTTCAATCCATCCTTGGATCCTACTCCATAAACGATCCTTTAAATACTTGAACGCACCGTTCTTTGAGGAGCCAATGTCAGAAGGCATCCCCAAATATTTTTCATTCAAAGTTTCATTTGGAACATTCAGCATTGCCTTTATCTCATTGCGAATCGATTATGGAATCCCTTTGCTGAAAAAGATGGATGATTTTGCATAATTTATTCGCTGGCCAGAAGCTTGACAGTAAGTATCCAATACCTGGTTTACCTCTGTGGCACCCATACTATTCGCCTTGAAGAACAGCAGGCTGTCATCTGCAAATAATAAGTGGTTAACCGGCGGCGCTGAGGCTGCCACTTGAAGCCCACTTAGGTTTGATGACTGACTTCTTGATTTTAGGAGGCACGAAAGGCCTTCTACTGCTAACAAGAACAAGTATGGAGACAGTGGGTCCCCTTGTCGGATTCCTCGAGATGGTTTGAACTCCTCAAGTTTCTTTCCATTGAACAAAACCGAAAAATTTACTGAACTCACCATATTCATGACAGTGTCTACCCACTTTGTGGTGAAGCCCAGTTTGAGCATTATGGCCTGCAGATAAGGCCACTCAACCTTGTCATACGCCTTCATCATGTCAAGTTTTAAAGCACCGGACTAATGCTTCTTAGCCTTGTTGCGTTTCATGAAGTGGAGACATTCATATGCTGTGATGATATTATCTGTGATGAGTCTGCCAGGCACAAAAGCAGATTGCTCCTCCGAAATTATCTCCGGCAAAACTTGCTTCAGACGATTAGATATCACCTTTGAAGCTATCTTATATAAAACATTGCATAGACTTATTGGGCGAAATTGAGACAGAAGTGTGGGGGCTTTTACCTTGGGTATAAGAACCAGGGTTGTTTTATTTAAACACTCTGCCGTCTCCGTCCCTTCCACTATCCTCGGGACTACCCTTGTTACCTCTTCACCACACACATCCCAGTGGCGCTGAAAAAAATGAGCTGGAAACCCATCGGGGCCTGGAGCTTTTATTGGAAACATCTGGAACAACGCCGTTTTTACTTCTTCCTGGCTGTACGGGGCATTCAGCAAATCATTCATGTCCGCGTGACCTTTGTTGGGACAGTATCCAATACTTGCTCCATATTTTAGACCCCCTCCGAAGTGTATAAAGCTTTGTAGAAATCATTTGCCAGAACTTCCATCTCCTCCCTCTTATATGTCATGTTTCCATCCGGGCGTTGTAATTGTTTGATCTGATTCTTTCTTCATCTCCTACTGGCTCGAAGGTGAAAAAAGTACGTGTTTTTGTCTACATGAACCAACCAGTCTAGCCTAGCTCACTGACGCCATAAAATTTCCTCCCGGTGGAACAACTCCACAAGCCGATCAGATATTTTAATCTCCGCATGCGACGGTCCCGTACGACCTGGGATCAAGTGCAAAGTTTCCAGTTCATTTTTTAAACGTTGGATCTCTCCTCGTACGCTGCCAAAGTGTTGTTTGTCCCGGTCAGTCAGGTCGCCCGCCAGACGCTGCATCTTTGCATGCAGATCATCGGTAGAGTACCCCGCCGTCGCTGTCCAGCTAGCCCCCACCAGCGCCTGTAGCTCAGGATCTCTCTCCCACATTAATTCATATTTAAAGCTTCGAGGGACCCGTTTGCATGCAGCATGCACGTCGGCTAGGTTCAGTTGTATAGGAATGTGATCAGATGAGGCAGCCGACTTATGAATTAGTTCTGATCTCAGAAACGCTAGCGACCACTCCTGGTTTACCACACATCTATCCAACCGGACCCTTGTAAATGTCCCTCCAGCCACTTTCTTTTCGAAAGTCCAGCTCGTGCCCGAGTAACCGATATCAGACAGTCCGCAAGTATCAAGAGCATATCTAAAAGCATCCATTTGTGCTTGACTTCCGTTACCCACTCCATCGTGTCCGTGGGCATGTAGTACCTCATTAAAATCACCAAGAACAACCCATGGTGTATTGCTAGTGCCCACTAGGCCTCTTAACATGTCCCAAGTCTTGTATCTCTCCGGCACCTGAGCCTCACCATACACAAAGGTTATCCGTACCTGTGATTCAACCATCTCATCAACTAGTAAATCAATGTGATACTTCGAGTACCCAATAACTTTAACTTTTATTTCATCATTCCAAAAGATACCAAGACCACCACTCCTACCCGAACTGTTTACAGCAAAACTTTTATTAAAACCTAATGAGTCTACCAAATTCTCCACTCTCGAACCCTCTATTTGAGTTTCCAAAATACAAAGGATAGAGGGGGCAAATTGCCTCGCTAGGTCGCGAAGCTCCCGAACTGTCGTGGCTTTGCCGATTCCGCGGCAGTTTCAACAGAGGAGACTCATTGGGCTAGGCGCGACCCCCCTTAGAGGCCCGCCAAACGCGCATCATTGTTTTTGTTCTTGTCCTTTCCCTTCTCTGCCGACACAGTGGCTGTCTTGTTTCTTTTTGGCTCCTGCTTTGCTGATGGGCTCTCGGGCACCACCGGGGCGATCAAGGCTAGCTGATTATCATTTGACGTCTGCCCTGAAGAAACTGGGAGTTGCGCCACTGGTGCGGCAGCTAGTCCGCACCTCTTTTTCTGTTTCCATCTGCCTCGACCGTCAGAGTATCAGCGGAGTTCAGATCCCTGTCTTGTTCCTCCCAATCTTCCTGATCCCGCCGCTGACCGCGTCCAGGACCCCTACCAGAGCGACCTCTTCCTCTGTTTCCACCGGTACCACGGCCTCTCCCCGCTCCAAGGCCCGTGCCAGCGCCCCTGAACCAATCTGCACGTAGGTTCTTGAAAACCAGGGCTGAAGGTGCATGCACACCATCGCCGCATTCCTTATGCAGATGTCCAAGCATACCGCATACAACACACCAGTCAGGCAGTCTTTCGTATTTGACTATGAATATTTCCCTTCTATTCTTGATCACCAAAGAGACTGCGTTCTTCAAGGGCTTGGTAACATCTATCTTTACCCTAACCTGGAAATTTTTTCCCTCGAAGTCATGGGATTTCTGCTCTGCAAAGATGAACTCGCCCACCGTTGAAGCCAAAGATTTAATCAGATGGAAATACAGATCTGGTAGATCATGGATCTGAACCCATAACTCAATTTTATCCAATTTGATAGATGATGGCCTGGTGTACCCATCGTATGGTTCAATCACCACAGCTTTGCCCTTGAACGCCCAGGGTCCGTCTTCCATCACTCTTTCCCAATACCCAAGGCACAAGAATCGGAGAGTGTAGAGGTTATCTTCAAGCGGTCGAAAATTTACCTCCTGCGCTAGATCCCATGCAACCCTCATGTTCCTATAGAACCAATACTGCGAATAAGATTTTGGTGTATGGACACGCGCGATCGCCATCCACCTTGCAACCTCTTCCGGGATGTCGCCGTCTTCCACCACCACATCCTGCAGGTCGTCCTCTTTGAGCCCTAGCTCTTTCATCATCCTATCTGTCTCGTTCATGGCCTCTTCCGAAGCCGATGCCGAGCTCGCCATCCGATCTCTTGCCCGTGAGACTTCAGTTCCGTAGGCGGGATAACCCTAGCCTCGCTCGCCCGGAGCAGTTCCTGGCGAGAGTCTATCGACCCCCGTCACGACTACGGCCGGAGAGGGCAGGGGATTGAGTTTCTCCATGAGTCGCCAAAGACGCCGTCGGGAGGAGCGAAACCCTCACAAAGTGCCTAGGAGCACGTGCTAGAGCTGACTCTTCACGAAGAGCCCGCTTACCTTCTCTCTCCTCTTCTCTTTCCTCCAACTAAACAGAAATATACTGGTTTATTCCGTATAGGCCACTGACTCAGCTCTATTATACTTGCTCTTGGCACAGATTTGCCTCCAAAGGCGGTGGTTTTTTCCTCATCTTACCAAATTACAAAGCTAAATAAATACACAAAACGAGATGCACCGTCACTATTACACGACTGACTGACGTATTGCCGGCAGGTCCGCTCTGAATCCATGGATTCATTCACAGCCAGCTATCCGGGAGTCCGATGTTCTGGAACCTAAAGGACGAGCCCTTGCCCCCCTTGCCGGCCGCGATCTCCGGCCCGTCGCCATCGATCTCCTCGTCGTCGCCTTCGGACGACAGCATGAGCAGCGGCCCCGGCGCCGGCGGGGCAGGGCGAGACGCCCTCATCCCACGTGAGGAAGTGCAGCGTGATGGGGCGGAGCGCGTGGCGGTGCAGCGAAAGCTTCTGGCTCAGCGACACGGTGTCGTAGCACCTGACGTCGCCGGCGGTGGAGACCATCCACGGCAGCACCTTCTCCCCTCCCACCCTCGACACCACCAGCAGCCTGCCCGCCCGCCTCGCCGCCCGGTGCAGCTCGAGCAGCCCGGACCGCGTCGACGCCACGCCCGGCGTGCTCTCGTCCGCCACCGACGACACGTAGATGAACCCCTCCTCGGTCCGGCTGATGGCGAAGCCGAGCCTGGTGTCCCCCTGCCGCAGCGCGATCTCCACCGCCATCTCGCCGCCGGCGCCCGACGGCGCGTACCACAGCCGCACCGCGCGCACCACGCCGATGTCCACGCCGTGGTAGTCCTCGAACCCGTACAGGCTGACGTTGGACATGTTGGCCAGGTCGGACAGGGAGCCCATGTTCACCGTGGACACCGCCGTCTCGCCGGAGATCTTGGTGAGCAGCGCCTCCGTCTGGACGCTGGCGAGCTCGACGGGGACGCCGGAGGCGCGGGACGAGGCGAGCCAGGCGTCGGCGCGGGCGAGGGTGTCGTCGAGCGTGTTGTAGCGGGTGTGGGTGCCGTCCGTGGCCTTGGGCAGCAGCAGCAGCGACAGGAACCGGCTCGACTCCGGCACCGGCAGCAGCTCCTTCATCTTCTTCTCCCACGGGAACGTCTCGTACGCCGACGCGATCTTCCAGTCCCGCAGTGCCGCCAGCATCTTGTCGTTCTTGGAACCTTCAGTTCACGTCATCAAATCTTTCCTAAGTTAATCTAATTTGCACTCAAATTTACTTTCATCTCATGTGAGAATGTTTCACCAAAAGTAAATTGGATCCAAACGCTCAACTATTGCACAGCGTTAATGTGACAGAAGAATGTGGGGTGACAGATAGAACCAGCTGCTCAAATGGATCCAGAATTAAACCGCAATATTTATATCTAACAAACGATCAATAATAGTTTACTGGAGCAGATGCAATGTTGGCATTTGGTTCTTTGGCCTTCACAAGTGATCTGTCAAACAACCATATGCTTGCAAGTAGCACTTTAATTTAAAATTCTGAGCTGCAAACGTTGCAACAAGCATGAGAGATCGTGCCGACGTGTTGGAGATCTGCGAGGGTTCGTATAAACAAAATCATGTTGACCGAAATATATTTGTGTTGGGCAAGGGAACCTTTTGTCATGTCCCCCGCCCTCACTGGTTTTGCAGAGGACAGCAAGACCTTCAGTGATCTCTTCAGTTGCAAATTTTTGCGAGAGCTATAAAGTAGGAAGGATTTTGGTTTATGACCCAACGTCCAGTGATTGCCATTGATCATTTCTTGGCTCCTCCTTGTTTTCAAGTGGAGAAGGAGAGCCTCAACTAGTCACTGGAAATTATTACAATGATAAAAAATCGTAGCCACGTTGGAATGATGCCAGTACGTTATATTCCTAAGCATGGAGGTGCCATGACGAAATTTCATAGTTCAATGAAAGAATTAGGCCAGTGAAACATTAACAAAAATCAGGAGAGCCCTGCAGTCAGCATATACTTCCAGGGCCAGGAAAAACCGACCAAAAATTCCAACGATATTTTTTCCCCCTATAATTCTCAATCAGCTGAGATTCTCTTAATTCTTAGTCGGTGCCAAGAACCGTCGATAAATCATTCAGATCCATGCAATATTTAACATTTCTTAAATTTCAAGAAAAAATACTACATTTTTCTTGTATCTTGTACTAGATAAACAAACTATTTTGAGACGGTCGATATTTATACTCCTCCATTAAAAATAAGTGTCATTGTTTTATAGTTTAAATTTGAATACCCTCAAGCCAGATTAGCTAGTAGCCGTAGTTTATTTGCAGTGGTTTGTTGCTTGTGTTGTGCCCCTAGCGGGACTTATTTTATACCTTGTTGCACTCTTTACTTTCATTTGAACCTTGAACAATTGTTGTTGTCAGATGTTGGTTCGGTTGCTTTATACTATAAAGCGGGGGAGAACCCTTTTTCGTCATAGTTCAGATTTGAACTAAAACAACGACACTTATTTTGGAACGGAGAAAGTAGATCTTTATGAAACAATATGTAATGGCGTAGAAAGAAAATGGGACAATACTTTTTTTTGCACCACAATACTATTCCTTTTTTGGCACCGAAAAGATGAACAATCAGTAACTATTTACATTCAAATTTATAAAACTATGGATTCTCAATCGATCAAGACATAAATTGTTGTTCCATCAATAGAGAAAGAAAAAAGTCCATTTTACTACCTTGAATAAACTTGGTGGTTCACATAACCCCCTGATCATCTTTTCTGTTCTTTTAACCCCCTGATCTATCCTATACAGTTCAGAGAAGGCCTTAAGTGGGTTTGCTTAGGTGGTTTGCTGATGTGGACGAGGTCAAAGTGGTATTTGACTAGTGGACCCCCTTGTCAAGCAAACCCATCACCAACGCGTCGCTCTCGCCGGCGCTTCCCTACCCAAGCCCGCCTCCGCTGCCACTCAACCTCGCCAGCACGCTGCTGCCGTTGTGCCCACCTGCTATAGCAGTCCCGAATCTCCTTGCCAAGTCGCTCCTGAAAACAGAGGAGGCGGAGGCATTGCAGCGGCGACACTTGCCAGCGAACGAGGGCCTTCTCATCTTTGTTGACCACGCGGGGCTCGTCCGGAGTTCCACAGCGCCACACGCCGCTGGACATGGTTGGCAGGGGCACGACTACGATGACCAAATCTTGAGCGCGGACGGGATAGAAGGTAAGGGAAGCAGTTCAGCGTGCCGCACCGGCGATGGGAAGCTCCTCCTACTGTCGCGACCATGCCCAGCTGGGGTACCCTGCCACACCATGCGTACGAGCGCGCGCTCGGCAAGGGACAGTAGCAACGCTGTGCCTTTCATGGACGGAGGACGGCCGTGGGCGTGCGAGGTCGAAGTCAACGCCACGGCTCGCAAATCTTTGCTCCCAGGACGGCTATGGTCTCGCACGCTTCAGGGAGCACCATGGTGCTCGGTAAGCAGGGGAGGAGAAGGGGGGTTCGCTGGAGGAAGAGATCTACGTGGCGGCGGTCGATGCCGGAGTCGGGGAAGAATACATGGGCGATGGCGACTCACAGCAGCCCGGACAAATTCCTTTACCAGGAATTTATAGCAGAGCAAGGCGAGGATCTAGGACAAGGCTTCACGGTGAGCAGGAGGTGTTGGCCGCCCTGACGAAGAACTACAGCGGGCACAAGAGCTCAGCCGCGCCGGGAGAGGTCTTCGGGACGCGCGGCTCCAAATGGACGGGACTGTTAGCTTCATGGGAGCACCACGGTGCTTGGGAAGCAGAGGAGGGGAAGCGGGGGTCATCGGAGGAAGAGATCGAGGCGGTAGAGGTCAATACCAGAGGCGGGGAAGAAGACATGGTGACAGCAATTCACGGTGACCCGGACAAGTTCCTGTGCTAGGAGTGTATAGCGGAGCGAGGTGACACCCTTGGACAAAGTAGCAAGCAGATGAGGAGGTGTTGGCCGCGCGGGCGACGAACGACAGTGCCATCGGCGTGAACTGAGCGTCGGGGTGCACTTGCTGGTCAAATACCGCTTTTGACTTTGTCCACGTCAGCACTCAATCGGGCAAAACCACCCAGGGACGGCTTTTGACCGGTATGGAATTGTTGAGGGGGTTAAGGGAGCCGAAATAAAGATCAGGGTGTTATGTGAAGAGCTAACTTTTTTCAGGGTAGTAAAATGGACTTTTTTCATAGAGAAAACATGATTCGTGTTGAGATACTTTTGATCTTACCATTCGGCATGAGCTGTGAGCTATCTCAAAAACAATGGGAAAAAAGAGATACTTTCGATTTTGCATTAGCGTTTGCTAAAAAGAAAAGATGTTGCATTAGTGAAATGAGTTGTGTACACTTTTACCCGGATGCTGCGCAGAAGGCCAAGCAAAATGCACAAGGGAAGGGAGCTCAACGAGATTTGTTTCACCTTCAGCGTCGAGCTCGACGCTCTCGCGGCTGGACCGGTCGCCCACGTCGTCGCCTCGGGCGACACGCCTCCCCGACGACGTCCGCCCGCTGCCCGAGCCAGACCCCCTGGACGCGGACGGGCTCAGCTCCGGCTCCTCCCCGGCCGCCTGCTGGGCCGGGGAGTCGCCGCGCTTGAAGGCCGACTTGAGCAGCTTCTGCATCTTGCCGCCGTTGTTCCTGCCGGTCGGCGCCGGCGAGAGGGCGGCGTCGCTGGGCATGGTTCCTCCCGGCGGTGGCGCGCGATGGAAGAAGAGGCAGCGCTACGTCTGGTACAGAGCTAACGACGCGATATGGGATCACGGGGTTGGTTCCATGCGCGCACGACTTAACATCCCTTCGTCTCGGTACGATTGGCCGCCGCAGCCACTGGCCATTTTTGTATGCTGGGAGGAGGCTCCGGCGCAGGAACCGAAACCAGAACCCGGACATGCCAGGGGAAAATCCAAATGAATTCTCCGGCAAGGCGTCATTGGTTCACCAGGATTTTCTTATTTGATTTGTAGGGTTTGAGATCTGGTTATTCTTTCCCGTGGTCCACTATGCACGCAGTTGTTGATTTAAAAAGGAAAAATGTTCACCGAATCGCTAACCTCTTCGGAAAAGTTCATATGTGGTTGTTGCTGTTTATGCGGTGTATCAAATGTACTTTCCTTTTGATTTCTGTGGTTTTGAATCCACGCAAATCAAGAGAGCATACCGCAAGTATCCTGCATTTTTCGAATTCATGCGAATCAAAGAGGTTGTGACATGTGGCTTTGGAGCGTCGAATATTTTCAACCGGCAATCATTCTCAGTTTCTCACCTCTCCAAAAACAGAGACATTTTGTTTGTGTTTTTCATTTTTTTTTTTGATGCACTGTAAAATTACCGGCTCCTTATTTTTTGTCAATGCTAACATTTTCTTACATTCGAATCTATAGGATTAACTAGATCCTTGTTTGATGCACTAATATAATTTGAAACTCCTCCTGTTGGGTCAAATGCTGACATATGTTCGAATCTGCTAGGGGATTAAATAGATCTTTGACATGCTGCCCTTAACAAGGATTATTTTGTGTATTATACCTAACTACTCTTGAAAGTCAGAAACCAGGAAGAAGGATAACACGTTGACCAGGAGGATTCAATCTAAGCCAGCAGAGCACTGCACGTAGAATCCATGAATATCATGGGCATTGCATCTGGAAACTACTAGTACAATAATTAAGATGATGCATTTGTTGGCAGAAAATGATGCAGATGCCGCAGTAACCAGAAATAATCGACAGGTAATTTGCTAAAATTATTAATATAAAATCTCATATTCAAATGCAAGGCTATAAAATGACTAATTCAAATGGAGTTCATAGAATATAAACCAGATTTAAACAAAATTTTAGAAAGCACGCCCAATTCATATCAAATATCAGTTTTGATCTACTCCCTCCGTCTGGAAATACTTGTCAGAAAAATGCATAAAAATGAATGTATCTAGAACTAAAATATATCTAGATACATCCATTCCTCCGACGAGTATTTCCCGACGGAGGGAGTATTTGCCAGTGTGGAAACCAGAACCTGTTACTCTCCCAATTTTATAAAATACTCCCTCCGTCCCATAATGTAAGACGTTTTTTGCCACTAGTGTAGTGTCAAAAAACGTCTTACATTGTGGGACAGAGGGAGTACCTTTTTCCAGAAAATAATATAGTAATGAGAAATCTCAGTTTCAGGAGGGACCAGCACAGCTCATGTTTTTGTAATGTTGAGATTAGAGAAACGATGAATTCTGGCGCCAGAATTCTGCACAGCTAAGCTGCCTTGGGATCTCCAGACAAAGAACTTGCTTTGATGTTCAAGCCCAAGAACACTTGCTTTGACCTCCCTGATTGTGCCCAAAAACATTTCCTTGGTTTGTGTGTATCGCTTCGGTATCAAGTTTGCATTGCACAAAGAAAAGCAAAAAAAATCCTCTGGTTATCTGGTTTGGCAAGCTGAACCATCTCTGATCTCAGTCATTTTGCACCACAGATTGTTTCATTTGCATAGAGAAAAAAAAAAGCAAAGTAGAGGGAAGTGGACAACCAAATGAATTACCTTTAGTCGGACTCGTAGGCGATCCGTTCTTGAGCTTAGGCACGCTCTTCGATCGCTTCAGCTTCCAATCCATGCCGACCTGGATTCAACTTCTGGGAGAAGAATCTGAACTCAGGGGTCCTGTGCCCCCACTTATGAACGAACAGCCATTTTTAGCTATGATCCTATAGATGATCACAAAAGGGTTTACGCTGTAACAACAGACATGCCTTTTGGGTTGTAGAAGCCTCCCCTCAACTGATGAAATTTCTCTGGCAGTTCCTTAGTCTGTCGAAGTATTGGTGCATCTGATTTTACCAAGAATGAAAGGCGCCACAAAGTGCCAGTTTTTCTTGTTCCAGTGCTGATCTTATTCCTAGAAGCTGCCAAGAGCAAAGTGTCATTTCTTCCAATGCAATTGGCTTGTCTTTTCCTAAAGCTTGGAGCTTCTACGGTGTTCCATTTTCCGACATAATGTCGCTGTAAGATTGTCATTCAATAAAAATATGTTTGCAGAATTTGTTATTTCGCAATGATTCAAGAACAATGATGGAGACAGGATGGTGCACAAAACTGTTCCATACTATCACAGGCTATCTGATGTAGGAGTGTTCAACCGGCACAGAGAAATTTACATACTTAGCAAACGGAGATATAATTATCTCAAAAAGTGATCAGGGAAGAGCCATTTCCCAACCAAATGAGGTCTGCCAGCCATTCAATGAGGAAGGTGGTCTTCATTTCTCTTGTGTAAAAATTTGACGCGCAATTTGGAAGCTTTTGAAACAAGACAACTGCAGTCACTGGATTTGGAACAAACCATCCACACCGTGCATGAATACCCCTAATTTCAAGTGTTGCTCCAACCAGTGATACGATACTGATAATACCAATATGTTAGAACAGTATCACCGGTATCTGCGTTTGATATTGGAAACGTAAGGCAGATGGGACTGAATATTGCAATGCTGTATCAAGCAGTGTCATTGGCCTTAGGGAATTGGAAGTGTTGAATTGTTCTGCACTCCTCAAGGAAACACACCTAAAGAATGAGCAACCAGTGTCCGATGCTGAGTGTAATACTATATTCGATTGTAAAGTGCAGCAGTAGTATGAATTATGGAGAACCAACTGTTGAGAACTCTATCGGGATATGCTAGCAGAAGGGGGATGGAGGGCGACTCGGGCGACTCCCGTGGCGTCCACCGCGTGCCTGCCGCCGGTGACCGTCTCCGGTGGGGGGCGCGTAGGGGGAAGGTTTTGGGCACTCGCCGACTCTGAAGCGGAGGACGAAGACGACGGGGACTGCTCCGGAATCTCGCCGGAACTCTACTCACCGACGCCGTCGTCGGTCATCTGTGAAGCTTTCGATCCAGGTTATTCGGAAGACGGAGTGGCTGCGATTGTCGATGGCATTGTGCCTATTGATGATCCAGCGGCAAGGTTTGGGACCAGCGGACAAGATCGAGATCGTCTGACGCATTGTTCATCGACGAACGGCGGCAACGGCGGTCCGGCCATGGAAGGGGCCGATTCCAAAGGTATTTTTACCAAAACCTACTCTGTCCGATTTCTTAACAGAAGGTTCATGGCAAGTGGTGAAGCGGAAGAAATCTCGGCGATCGTTGGCGGCGCAGGTGCCGGCGCCGGCGATCGACAGAACAGCCGTGATCCAGACTGATCGGATCTCGCGTTTGAATTCCCTGCTTAGCGCTAATGGGCTTCGTGAGGGCCCATCCGCTAACACACATTTGGGCCAAAGGAATGAGCTTGGGGTTGGGCCGGGATTAGCTGGGTCTCGGACCCAGGCAAAACCGGTGGACATCGAGGTGCACGGGATCGCATCGGATCGGGAGATATCTCATGCACGTGCATCGCCTCGTTGCCGATACGCGGCTAGGGTTCGCCGACGCGGTAAAGTAGGCTTTCCTGCTGCCGTCGTTCGACGTGTCCGGCGGGGGTATCCGTGCTGTCGTGGCGGTCCGGTGGTAGCCGGCGAGGTAGACATGCAGCCCAAGGCACCGCCGCCGGCCAAAGGTCCTCCTCCGGCGAAGAGGCCTGCTAGGGCCGCGCAGGGGGGTTCAGCTGCGGCTGTGCCGCCCTCGGCCTGACTGCGGCGCTGCGCGCCGTCTGCGGCAGCATGACCGAACTGCGAGGACTGCGCCCGATTGCGGCAATAACGCCAGGGCTGCGGTACCGCCACCGCATGGGGCTGTGCCACCTCCGACGCAGAGGCCGTGGCCTCGTCAAATGGCGGCCGGGCGGGGAGGAGCTGCCACCGGTGGCGCCGACCGCGGGACGGGCGCGTTTGCGGGGGACAGCCGCAACCCTCCTCGTGGTCAGTGGGGCGACGACGGTTACGATGCTTATGGACAGGGTCTTCATCGGGGTTCGTCGTCTACCGGTGGTGGGCGAGGTTATGCTTGGACTGATAATGGTACTGCTGGCCGTGGTTTTCAAGGGCCGCCGGGAACTTTGTTGAAGGCGCGGTTGGCCCGACACGCCCGGGCCGCTTCCGTGGTGGTCGTGGTGGCTACCGGCGTCCTCCGCGTAACCTGCCTGGGGCCACGGGTTCGACATATACTGAGATGTCCACTGATGTTGATGGTCTAAATCAGGCGGTGGTGGAGACGGCTAAGGCTCTCGCCGATGTGCCTGTACCGATGATCGTGCAACCGGATGAAACGGAGTCTGATAAAGGTTCGAAGAAGGCTGGAGGTGACAAGCTGTCCAAGTGGGCGGCTAAGAAGAAAAAACTTGTCTGTTTCCGGTGCGGGGAGACGGGTCACTTCATGGTTGATTGCTCTGCTGAGTTATGTGATATTTGTCGGAAACCTAAGCATGTGGCGGCTGAGTGTCCGCTTCTTCTCGGCCCCAAACTGACACTTAATATCTATGGACTATGTTGCTCGGAGTTGATGTTCTTCGAGTCACCATACGTGGCTCCGGTGGCTCCTGTCATTGAGACCTCCTTCCCTGGGGTGGTTAAGGTGGTCACCCGACCACTCACTGAAGCCCAGATTATTCAGCAGTTAAGGGAGTTGGCTCCAGGGAATTTCAAATGGTCTTTATTGAAACTTTCAGATAAGTCTTACAAAGTGGATTTCCCTTCTAAAGAGGATCAAAAGAGGATTCTAAAGTTTGGTATGAGTCGGGTTACTGGAACTAGCTTTGTGTTGCAGTTTGATGAGTGGAAAAAGAAAGAGCCACAGGGCACCCCTCTGACTCAGATCTGGGTTCGTTTTTCGGGGCACCCTCGAGCCCTGGATGATTTCTTTGTCACATGGAGCTTGGGGTCCTTGCTCGGTAAGACAGAGCAGGTTGATATGCCCTTTACTCGTGCTCACGGGTGGCTTCGCTTGTTGGTTAGCGTGGCTAACATTCAGTTCTTGCCGGATGTGGTCAGATGGTGTCATGAGGGTATTGCTTACATGTTGAATGTCGAGTATGAGGACCCGGACTTATTTCAGGATTTTGAGGAGATGCTTCCTATGGATACTTCTGAGGGGAGGCGCTCGAAACCATGGAGATGATGCACCTAGTGATGGTGACAGGGTTCCGGGCTTGTGGATTCGCTCTAAGCCAATGGAGTCGGCCTGTGGGAAAATGCCGGTTTCAGCACCGTCCAACATGCTTCAGCTTGGTTCTGTAGGTGCTTTCTCAGCGCCCCCTCGTCTTTGGAGTGATCGTGTGGATTTGGATGACCCGTCTGAGCATGTGCCTCCGGTGATCTCGGAGGTCGTGTGCGTTGATGGTCCAGAGGGATTAGATGCACAGGAGGTTCGCGCTTCTCCTCCTTCATCGCCGGTGCCTCGGCAGGTGGTGATGACTCAGCGGGAAGGAGCGGCGGAGTTGCCTGGGAGTGCGGTCAGGCCCTCCCCTACTTTGCCTGCGCCTTGTTCGACGGAGCTCAAGGCCCGCACACCTCCCTCTTCATCTGAGGCGGGTGGTGCCATGCAGCGAGGGTCGGCCGCGGGGGGTGCTTCACCAACTATTTCTGCTACCGTGGCTCGGGCATCGTCACCTATTCACGTCGCTGGTGGGGCTGAGCAGGTGGTGCTCGGCTCGCCAGCCCCCGTTCTGGGTGGGCTGGGTGGTGCGACAGCGACTGCTGCTGTTGGGGAACGTAGTAATTTCAAAAAATTTCCTACGCACACGCAAGACCATGGTGATGGCATAGCAACGAGAGGGGAGAGTGTCTGTCCACGTACCCTCGTAGACCGAAAGCGGAAGCGTTATAACAACGCGGTTGATGTAGTAAATGCGTCTTCACGATCCGACCGATCCAAGTACCGAACGTCACGGCACCTCCGAAGTTACGCACGCGTTCAGCTCGATGGCGATCCCGGACTCCGATCCAGCAAAGTGTCGGGATGAGTTCCGTCGACCTGACGGCGTGGTAGCGATGTTGATGCTCCACCGACGCAGGGCTTCGCCTAAGCTCCACGACGATATGACTTCTCCGGCGCAGGGCTTCGCCTAAGCTCATGACGATATGACCGAGGTGGAATATGGTGGAAGGGGCACAGACACGGCTAAGGAAAGATCCGTAGATCAACTTGTGTGTATTGGGGTGCCCCTGCCTGTATATAAAGGAGCCAAGGGGGAGGTGGCGGCCAAAGGGGGGCGCGCAAGGAGTCCTACTCCCTCCGGAGTAGGACTCCCCTCCAATCCTAGTTGGATTAGGATTCCCGGAGGAAAGAGAGAGAGAGAGAGGCGGCCCACCTTTCCTAGTCCTAATAGGACTAGGGAAAGGGGGCGTGACCACCTAGGGCTGCCCTTCTCCTTTCCTCCAAGGCCCACTATGGGCCCATGTAGTTCCGGGGGTTCGGTAACCTCCGGTACTCCGATAAATTCCGATTTCACTCGGAACCTTTCCGATGTCCAAATGTAGGCTTCAATATATCAATCTTTATGTCTCGACCATTTCGAGACTCCTCGTCATGTCCGTGATCACATCCGGGACTCGAACAACCTTGATTGCATCAATACTTATAAACTCATTATGAACTGTCATCGAAGCGTTAAGCGTGCGGACCCTACGGGTTCGAGAACTATGTAGACATGACCTAGAACCATTCTCGGTCAATAACCAATAGCGGAACACGGATGCCCATATTGGTTCCTACATATTCTACGAAGATCTTTATCGGTCAAACCGCATAACGACATACGTTGTTCCCTTTGTCATCGGTATGTTACTTACCCGAGATTCGATCGTCGGTATCCAATACCTAGTTCAATCTCGCTACGGTAAGTCTCTTTACTCGTTCCGTAATACATCATCTCACAACTAACTCATTAGTTGTAATGCTTGCAAGGCTTAAGTGATGTGCATTACCGAGAAGGCCTGGAGATACCTCTCCGACAATCGGAGTGACAAAACCTAATCTCGAAATCGCCAACCCAACAAGTACCTTTTGAGACACCTGTAGTACTCCTTTATAATCACCCGATTACGTTGTGGACGTTTGGTAGCACCCAAAGTGTTCCTCCGATGGCAGGAGTTGCATAATCTCATAGTTACAGGAACATGTATGGGTCATGAAGAAAGCATTAACATACTAAGCGATCAAGTGTTAAGCTAACGGAATGGGTCATGTCAATCAGATCATTCTACTAATGATGTGACCTTGTTAATCAAATAACAACTCCTTGTTCATGGTTAGGAAACATAACCATCTTTGATTAACAAGCTAGTCAAGTAGAGGCATACTAGTGACATCTTGTTTGTCTATGTATTCACACATGTATTATGTTTCCGGTTAATACAATTCTAGCATGAATAATAAACATTTATCATGATATAAGGAAATAAATAATAACTTTATTATTGCCTCTAGGGCATATTTCCTTGAGTCTCCCACTTGCACTAGAGTCAATAATCTAGATTACAAAGTAATGATCCTAACACCCATGGAGTCTTGGTCTTGATCATGTTTTGCTCGTGGAAGAGGCTTAGTTAACGGGTCCGCAACATTCAGATCCGTATGTATTTTGCAAATCTCTATGTCTCCCACTTGGACTTGGTCCCGAATGGAATTGAAGCGTCTCTTGATGTGCTTGGTCCTCTTGTGAAATCTGGATTCCTTTGCCAAGGCAATTGCACCAGTATTGTCACAGAAGATCTTCATTGGTCCCGATGCACTAGGTATAACACCTAGATCGGAAATGAACTCTTTCATCAAGACTCCTTCATTTGCTGCTTCGAAGCAGCTATGTACTCCGCTTCACATGTAGATCCCGCCACGACGCTTTGTTTAGAACTGCACCAACCGACAGCTCCACCGTTTAATAAAAATACGTATCCGGTTTGCGATTTAGAATCGTCCGGATCGATGTCAAAGCTTGCGTCGACGTAACCATTTACGACTAGCTCTTTGTCACCTCCATATACGAGAAACATATCCTTAGTCCTTTTCGGTATTTCAGGATGTTCTTGACGCTGTCCGATTGATCCATTCCTGGATTACTTTGGTACCTTCCTGCCAAGCTTATAGCTAAGCATACGTCAGTGCAGTACACAGCATTGCATACATGATAGAGCCTATGGCTGAAGCATAGGGAACATCTTTCATTTTCTCTCTATCTTCTGCTTGTGGTCGGGCATTGAGTCTTACTCAATCTTACACCTTGCAACACAGGCAAAAACCTTTCTTTGCACGATCCATTTTGAACTTTTTCAAAATTTTATCAAGGTATGTGCTTTGTGAAAGTCCAATTAAGCGTCTTGATCTATCTCTATAGATCTTGATGCCCAATATGTAAGCAGCTTCACCGAGGTCTTTCATTGAAAAACTTTTATTCAAGTATCCTTTTATGCCATCCAGAAATTCAATATCATTTCCAATTAATAATATGTCGTCCACATATAATATCGGAAATGCTCTGAGCTCCCACTCACTTTCTTGTAAATCTGAGGCTTCTCCAAAAGTCTCAGATAAACCCATATGCTTTGATCACACTATCAAAGCGTTTATTCCAACTCCGAGAGGCTTGCACCAGACCATAAATTGATCGTTGGAGCTTGCACACTTTGTTAGCACCTTTTGGATCGACAAAACCCTCCGGTTGTATCATATACAACTCTTCTTCTAGAAATCCATTCAAGAATGCAGTTTTTACATCCATTTGCCAAATTTCATAATCATAAAATGCGGCAATTGCTAACATGATTCGGACAGACTTAAGCATCGCTTACGGGTGAGAAAGTCTCATCGTAGTCAACCCCTTGAACTTGTCGAAAACCTTTCGCAACAAGTCGAGCTTTGTAGACGGTTACATTACCATCGGCGTCAGTCTTCTTCTTAAAGATCCATTTATTTTCAATGGCTTGCCGATCATCGGGCAAGTCAACCAAAGTCCATACTTTGTTCTCATACATGGATCCCATCTCAGATTTCATGGCTTCCAGCCATTTTATGAATCTGGGCTCACCATCGCTTCTTCATAGTTTGTAGGTTCGCCATGGTCAAGTAACATGACTTCGAATAGGATTACCGTACCACTCTGGTGCGTATTTTACTCTGGTTGACCTACGAGGTTCAGTAGTAACTTGATCTGAAACTTCATGATCATCATCATTAGTTTCCTCACTAATTGGTGTAGTTGTCACAGGAACCATTTCTTGTGATGATCTACTTTCCAATAAGGGAGCAGAATCTGATTATCTCATCAAGTTCTACTTTCCTCCCACTCACTTCTTTCGAGAGAAACTCTTTCTCTAGAAAGGATCCAAATTTAGCAACGAAAATCTTGCCTTCAGATCTGTGATAGAAGGTGTACCCAATGATCTCCTTTGGGTATCCTATGAAGACACATTTTTCCGATTTGGGTTCGAGCTTATCTGGTTGAAGTTTCTTTACATAAGCATCGCAGCCCCAAACTTTAAGAAACGACAACTTTGGTTTCTTGCCAAACCACAGTTCATAAGGCGTCGTCTCAACGGATTTTGACGGTGTCCTATTTAACGTGAATGCGGCCGTCTCTAAAGCATAACCCCAAAGCGATAGCGGTAAATCGGAAATCGACATCATAGATCGCACCATATCTAGTAAAGTACGATTCTGACGTTCGGACACACCATTTCTCTGTGGTGTTCCGGGTGGCGTGAGTTAAAAACTATTCCACATTGTTTCAAATGTAAACCAAACTCGTAACTCAAATATTCTCCTCCACGATCAGATCGTAGAAACTTTATTTTCTTGTTACGATGATTTTCCACTTCACTCTGAAATTCTTTGAACTTTTCAAATGTTTCAGATTTGTGTTTCATTAAGTAGATATACTCATATCTGCTCAAATCATCTGTGAAGGTGAGAAAATAACGATACCATGGCGTGCTTCAACATTCATTGGACCACAAACATCGGTATGTATGATTTCCAACAAATCAGTTGCACGCTCCATAGTTCCGGAGAACGGCGTTTTGGTCATCTTGCCCATGAGGCACGGTTCGCAAGTACCAAGTGATTCATAATCAAGTGATTCGAAGCCCATCAAGATGGAGTTTCTTCATGCGTTTTACACCGATATGACCTAAGCGGCGATTGCCACAAATAAGTTGCACTATCATTATCAACTCTGCATCTTTTGGCTTCAACATTATGAATATGTGTATCACTACTGTCGAGATTCAACAAGAATAGACCATTCTTCAAGGGTGCATGACCATAAAAGATATTACTCATATAAATAGAACAACCATTATTCTCTGATTTAAATGAATAACCGTCTCGCATTAAACAAGATCCAGATATAATGTTCATGCTCAACGGCGGCACCAAATAACAATTATTTAGGTCTAAAACTAATCCCGAAGGTAGATGTAGAGGTAGCGTGCCGATTGCGATCACATCGACTTTGGAACCATTTCCAACGCCGCATCGTCACCTCGTCCTTAGCCAATCTTCGGCAATCCGTAGTTCCTGTTTCGAGTTGCAAATATTAGCAATGTAACCGGTATCAAATACCGTGTACTCTGCGAGTATTAGTAAGGTACACATCAATAACATGTATATCACATATACCTTTGTTCACCTTGCCATCCTTTTTATCCGCCAAATACTTGGGGCAGTTCCGCTTCGATGTCCGATGCTTGCGGTAAAAACACTCGAGTTGGGCTTAGGTCCAGACTTGGGTTTCTTCTCTTGATCAGCAACTTTCTTGCTGTTCTTTTGAAGTTTCCTTCTTCTTCCCTTTGCCCTTTTTCTTGAAACTAGTGGTCTTGCTGACCATCAACACTTGATGCTCTTTCTTGATTTCTACCTCCGCTGACTTTCAAAGATCGCGAAGAGCTCGAGAATTGTCTTAGTCATCCCTTGCATATTATAGTTCATCACGAAGCTCTTGTAGCTTGGTGGCGTTGATTGGAGAATTCTGTCAATGACACTATCATCCGGAAGATTAACTCCCAGCTGAATTAAGTGATTGTTATACCCAGACATTACGAGTATGTGCTCACTTGTGAACTATTCTCCTCCATCTTGCAGCTATAGAACTTGTTGGAGACTTCATATCTCTCAATCCGGGCATTTGCTTGAAATATTAACTTCAACTCCTGGAACATCTCATATGCTCCATGACGTTCAAAACGTCGTTGAAGACCCGGTTCTAAGCCGTAAAGCATGGCACATCGAACTATAGAGTAGTCATCAACTCGCTGCTTTGCAGACGTTCATAACTTCGGCTCAAGCATCTGCGGCGAGCCTGTCACCCGGCGGTGCTTCCGGGACGTAATTTTACGTGCAGCAATGAGGATAATCCTCAAGTTACGGACCCAGTCCGTGTAATTGCTACCATCATCTTTCAACTTTGCTTTCTCAAGGAACGCATTAAAATTCAACGGAACAACAAAGACGAGCCATCTATCTACATCAAACATAGATAAGCAAAATACTATCGGTACTAAGTTCATGATAAATTTGAGTTTGATTAATCATATTAAAAACCTCCCACTTAGACAGACATCTCTCTAGTCATCTAAGTGATCACGTGATCCAAATCAACTAAACCATGTCCGATCATCACGTGAGATGGAGTAGTTTCAATGGTGAACATCACTATGTTGATCATATCTACTATATGATTCACGTTCGACCTTCGGTCTCCGTGTTCCGAGGCCATATACATTATATGCTAGGCTCGTCAAGTTTAACTCTGAGTATTCCGCGGCGCAACTGTTTTGCACCCGTTGTATTTGAGCGTAGAGCCTATCACACCCGATCATCACGTGGTGTCTCAAAGACGAAGAACTTTCGCAACGGTGCATACTCGGGAGAACACTTCTTGATAATTTTTTAGTGAGAGATCATCTTATAATGCTACCGTCAATCAAAGCAAGATAAGATGCATAAAGGATAAACATCACATGCAATCAATATAAGTGATATGATATGGTCATCATCGTCTTGTGCTTGTGATCTCCATCGCCAAAGCACCGTCATGATCACCATCGTCACCGCGCCGACACCTTGATCTCCATCTTAGCATCGTTGTCGTCTCGCCAATCTTATGCTTCCACGACTATCACTACCGCTTAGTAATAAAGTAAAGCATTACATCGCGATTGCATTTCATACAATAAGCGACAACCATATGGCTCCTGCCGATTGCCGATAACTCGGTTACAAAACATGATCATCTCATACAATATAGCATCACGTCTTGACCATATCACATCACAGCATGCCCTGCAAAAACAAGTTAGACGTCCTCTACTTTGTTGTTGCAAGTTTTACGTGGCTGCTACGGGCTGAGCAAGAACCGTTCTTACCTACGCATCAAAACCACAACGATAGTTTGTCAAATAGACTCCGTTTAACCTTCTCAAGGACCGGGCGTATGCTTTTCAGTTCAACTAAAGTTGGAGAGACAGGTCTTCCGCAAGCCATCTATGTGCAAAGCACGCGTCGAGGGAACCGGTCTCGCGTAAGCGTCTGGCGTAAGGTTGGTCCGGATCGTCTCGTCCAACAATACCGCTGAACCAAAGTATGACATGCCGGTAGGCAGTATGACTTGTATCGTCCACAACTCACTTGTGTTCTACTCGTGCATATGACATCTACGCATAAAACCTGGCTCGGATGCCACTTTGTTGGGGAACGTAGTAATTTCAAAAATTTCCTACGCTACGCAAGACCATGGTGATGGCATAGCAACGAGAGGGGAGAGTGTCCGTCCACGTACCCTCGTGAGACCGAAAGCGAAGCGTTATAACAACGCGGTTGATGTAGTCGCACGTCTTCACGATCCGACCGATCCAAGTACCGAACGTCACGGCACCTCCGAGTTACGCACGTTCAGCTCGATGGCGATCCCGGACTCCGATCCAGCAATGTTTCGGGTATGAGTTCCGTAAGCACGACGGCTTGGTGACGATATTGTGTCTCCAACGACGATGGGCTTCGCCTAAGCTCCACGACGATATGACTTCTCCGGCGCAGGCTTCGCCTAAGCTCATGACGATATGACCGAGGTGGAATATGGTGGAAGGGGCACCGCACACGGCTAAGGAAAGATCCGTAGATCAACTTGTGTGTATTGGGGTGCCCCTGCCTCGTATATAAAGGAGCCAAGGGGAGGTGGCCGGCCAAAGGGGGCGCGCAAGGAGTCCTACTCCCTCCGGGAGTAGGACTCCCCCTCCAATCCTAGTTGGATTAGGATTCCCGGAGGGGGAAAGAGAGAGAGGGGGCCGGCCCACCTTTCCTAGTCCTAATAGGACTAGGGGAAGGGGGGGGGGGGGCGCGGCCACCTAGGGCTGCCCCTTCTCCTTTCCTCCAAGGCCCACTATGGGCCCATGTAGTTCCCGGGGGGTTCCGGTAACCTCCCGGTACTCCGGTAAATTCCCGATTTAACTCGGAACCTTTCCGATGTCCAAATGTAGGCTTCCAATATATCAATCTTTATGTCTCGACCATTTAGAGACTCCTCGTCATGTCCCCGATCTCATCCGGGACTCGAACAACCTTCGGTGCATCAATACTTATAAACTCATTATGAACTGTCATCGAAGCGTTAAGCGTGCGGACCCTACGGGTTCGAGAACTATGTAGACATGACCTAGAACCATTCTCGGTCAATAACCAATAGCGGAACCTGGATGCCCATATTGGTTCCTACATATTCTACGAAGATCTTTATCGGTCAAACCGCATAACGACATACGTTGTTCCCTTTGTCATCGGTATGTTACTTACCCGAGATTCGATCGTCGGTATCCAATACCTAGTTCAATCTCGTTGCAGTAAGTCTCTTTACTCGTTCCGTAATACATCATCTCACAACTAACTCATTAGTTGTAATGCTTGCTAGGCTTAAGTTTTGTGCATTTCCGAGTAGGCCTGGAGATACCTCTCCGACTGTAGGAGTGACAAATACTAATCTCGATATACGCCAACCCAACAAGTACCTTTTGAGACACCTGTAGTACTCCTTTATATTCACCCGATTCGTTGTGGACGTTTGGTAGCACCAAAGTGTTCCTCCGGTAAACGGGAGTTGCATAATCTCATAGTTACAGGAACATGTATGGGTCATGAAGAAAGCATTAACATACTAAGCGATCAAGTGTTAAGCTAACGGAATGGGTCATGTCAATCAGATCATTCTACTAATGATGTGACCTTGTTAATCAAATAACAACTCCTTGTTCATGGTTAGGAAACATAACCATCTTTGATTAACAAGCTAGTCAAGTAGAGGCATACTAGTGACATACTGTTTGTCTATGTATTCACACATGTATTATGTTTCCGGTTAATACAATTCTAGCATGAATAATAAACATTTATCATGATATAAGGAAATAAATAATAACTTTATTATTGCCTCTAGGGCATATTTCCTTCAGCTGCCTCCTCACCGGTGAGCGGCGTGTGGGCGGTTCCGGAGCCAGCTGTTTGCGGGTCGCCCGTGGACGGGCTGCCGATGTCGCCACATCGCCCTTCTACGCTGGTGCCCGCGACCCGAGACGCCGGTGTGGGGGGATGGGTGGGCGGCCCTTCCCCTTGCAGGGCTTCTCGCGAGGAGGTCATCGCCTTTGGTGCTATCCCGGACTTTGCTGCCCAGGGGGGGCGGATCAGCGGAAGGCTGCAGGAGCAGCCGGGCGTCGATGATATACAACTTCGGTGTGCATTGAGGGCTGCCAAGTTGCATAACGTCGAGACCTCCACTGGTATGTCTGTTATTAAGTCAAATTCCATTTGCATTTCTGATAATGAAATCATCCATAATGCAAATCAATTAGGAATTTCACTTGGTAATAATGATCATCAAATTGCCAAATCGGTTAATGACATTCTTGATTTGGAAGCTGAGCGTGCGGTAGATATGATTCATCACATTGCTGCAGTTAAACCTATGATTGGTTCGGAGATCGATGCGCTTGGGGTGAGGGTTCTTGATGACATGTGTGCCGATCTTGACCCTGCATGTCTAGAGACAGAGGATGATACCAATCCTGAGACGTCTCTTCATGTAGATGAGCCTTTAGTGCTTGATGCGGATAATGAGGGGGGTGATCTGACTAAGGGTCAAACAAAGCCTAAGCGGACATGGAAGCGAAAGGTCTATCCAGTCTCCGTAGTGCGTAGGAGTGCTAGAATCCGTACTGTCAAAAAATTTCATGATGACTTACGAAAGGCATTTTACGGAATAGCGAGAGGTCTTAGAGACTTGGCTAAAAGGAGGTTTCTAGCGGATGCTTCACTTGAACATCATTTAGATTTTATTGCTTTGTGCGAGACTGGAAGAAGCAATTTCACATCTCAATTTCTTGCCACTTTGTCCGGGGGGGTAGACTTTGATTGGCATTGCCTCCCACCTCGAGGAAGATCCGACGGGGTCTTACTTGGGGTTAAGTGTGATACGTTGGAAGTCCGGAGTGTAGTCATGGGTGAGTTTGCTGTTAAATTTCGAGTTAGAACTAAGGCAGATGGGTTTGATTGGGCCTGGTGGCAGTTCTGGAGCTGCTCAACGAACTCAAGCCAGATTTTTGGCGGATCTGGTGCGCATCTGTGGTAATGAACAACTACCTCTCTTAGTGGGCGGGGATTTCAACATTATCCGAAGGCAAGAGGACAAGAATAATGCCAATTTTGACGGTCGATGGCCGTTCATGTTCAATACTATCATCGAAAGTTTGGATCTCAGAGAGATCGAGCTTTCGGGTAGGAAATTTACTTGGGCTAATTCGTTACCGGTTCCGACTTTTGAGAAATTGGACCGCGTGTTAGCTAGTGTCGAGTGGGAACAGAAGTTTCCCTTGGTAACGGTGCATGCTTTGACCCGAGGTGTCTCGGATCATACACAATTACTAGTCGACTCCGGAGTTCAAAATTTCGTGGGTAACAAGAACTTTTTCTCGTTTGAACTTGCATGGTTTGAAAGAGAAGGGTTCCTCGAGATGTTAGCTAGAGAGTGGGCTAAGGACTCGGGAGGAGGACGCCCTATCGACGGTGGCAATCCAAGATTCGTCATCTCCGACGTATCCTTCGTGGATGGGCTAAACACACGCATGGGATTTATAAAGTGGAGAAGGAGCGACTCCTTCTCATTATTCAAAGTCTCGAAGCCAAAGCAGAAACTTCGATCTTGGATTCCAATGAGTTGGAAACAAAGATAGAGGCCGAGATGCATCTTAAAAAGCTTCTTCGTGAGGAGGAATTGAAGTGGGCATTGCGAGCCAAGGTTCGCAAAATCGTAGAAGGCGAGGATAACACTCAATTCTTTCACATGATCGCTAATGGGAAGCATCGTAAAAAAAGAATCTTCCAACTAGAACAAGATGAAGGGACAATAGTTGGTCAGGACAATCTCAAAGAGTACATCACCAATTATTATAAGCAATTGTTTGGTCCCCCGGTAGAGACTTTCGTGTCGATGGATGAGTCTAGGGTTGAGGATGTGCCTCAGCTAGAGACTGCCGAGAATGAAATCTTGACTGCTCCATTCTCGGAGAAAGAGGTGTTTGAGGCTATTACTCAGATGGAGAATAATAAGGCTCTAGGACCGGATGGGTTTCCGGCGGAGTTTTATAAGAAGTGTTGGCATTTTATCAAGAGAGATTTGATGCCCATGTTTGAGGAGTTGTTTGAGGACAGCTTCAACTGTTTAAACTAAATTTTGGGACGATAACACTTCTTCCTAAGAAGACCGAGGCTGTTCGGATTGAGCAGTTTAGACCCATCTGTACGCTAAATGTAAGTTTTAAAATCTTCACCAAGGTGGGGACAAATAGGCTTACACAAATAGCACACTCAAGAGTTCAGCCATCCTGCATCGCTTTCATGCGGACGTAAACATCACGGGCCGGGGTTGTGGTCTTGCACGAACGCTCCATGAAATCCACTCCAAAAAACTTGATGGCGTAGTTTTTAAAGTGGATTTTGAAAAGCATATGATAAAGTCAAGTGGCCTTTCCTTCAACAAGCGTTGCGTATGAAAGGTTTTCATCCGGCATGGAGAAACCAGATTGATTCCTTTACGCAAAAAGGGAGTGTCGGGATTAAGGTGAATGATGACGTTGGTCACTATTTCCAAACACACAAGGGCCTGCGGCATGGAGACCCTATGTCACCGATCCTTCTTAATATAGTGGCTGATATGCTCACTATTTTAATAGGTCGGGCAAAGGATGCAGGACAGGTAGGTGGCCTGGTGCCACATCTAGTTGACGGCGGGTTGTCCATTCTTCAAGATGTCTTGATGATACAATCATTTTTATGGAGCATGACTTGGCGAAAGCAAGGAACATGAAGCTGCTGTTATGCTTATTTGAACAATTATCTGGGCTTAAAATCAACTTCCACAAGAGCGAATTGTTTTGCTTTGGAAGAGCCAATGATGAACGGAGTCGTATCAACAATTGTTCGGATGTGAATTGGGTTCTTTACCGTTTTCGTATTTAGGTATACCCATTTATCATCGTAAGCTTTCTAATATTGAGTGGAAATGTCTTGAGGATCGGTTTGAAAAGAAATCGAGCTGTTGGAAAGGAAAGCTCATGTCATACGGAGGTCGATTAATTCTGATTAATTCGGTCCTCACTAGTATGCCTATGTTTCTCTTATCCTTTTCTTGGTTCGGTCGGAGTTCGGAAAAGGTTAGATTTCTATCGATCTAGATTCTTTTGGCAAATTGATGAGCTTAAACGAAAGTATAGACTTGCGAAGTGGGACATTATCTGCAGACCTAAGGACCAAGGTGGCCTAGGTATAGAAAATCTGGAAGTCAAAACATATGTCTCCTTAGCAAGTGGCTCTTTAAGTTATCATCTCGAGACGGAGGCCACTTGGGCTCAGATTTTGCGCAATAAGTATCTCCATGATAAAACTCTGGCTCAGGTGAATGTGAGGTCTTGAGACTCACCATTTTGGAAGGGTTTGATGAGAGTTAAGCAACTCTTTTCAACAGGTCTAAATTTATTGTTGGGAATGGCACAACGACGAGGTTTTGGGAGGATACGTGGCTTGGGGAGACCCCACTTGCACTTCAATATCCTTCTTTGTATAACATTGTCCAACGTAGAGAAGCCTATGTTGCTAATGTTTTACAATCCGTTCCCCTCAATATCAGTTTTAGACGGACACTTGTTGGAAATTGTTGGGAAGCATGGCTCCATCTGGTTCGACGTTTAATGGATGTCCCATGTCTCAACAGCCAGGATCAGCTGCATTGGAAACTTACTAAGAACGGTGTGTTCTCGGTAAAATCAATGTATCTGGATGTCATTAACTCTTCCGTCATCCCTACATCATTACATGTTTGGAAAGTTAAGGTACCCTTGCGTATTAAAGTGTTTATGTGGTTTGTGCATAAACATATCATTTTGACTAAAGATAACCTTGCAAAACGTAATTGGGTGGGCTCGTCTCGATGTAGCTTTTGTGATCATAATGAAAACATTAAACACCTCTTTCTAGATTGTCCTTTGGCTAAGATTCTGTGGCGGTCGGTTCATATTGCGTTTAATATTGATCAGCCCACCTCTATTAGCATGTTATTTGGAACATGACTTGATGGGGTGGATTCTGACATTGCAAGACACATTCGGGTTGGCGTTTGTGCGCTTTTGTGGGCAATATGGAACTGCAGGAATGACTTAATCTTTAACCGATCAACAAACTTTCACTTTTTGCAGGTTATCTTCAGGGCCACGGCGTTCATCCGTATGTGGCGGAGGCCAGGGAGCGTTTGGTTACTGCGTCTACCCGATGGGAGATGGTAGCTCGGGATATTTTCAACCGGTTTGAATGGCGGTCATGTAATAGGATAGGCATGTAGTGCTCCTATTGTTTCGCCAGCCGGTTGTGGCTTCGGGCCTTTCCTCTTTTCAGTTTTGTTGATGATTGTAATGTCTGACCGTTTGTGACTTTGATACTGGATTATTTGTTTAATAATATGAGCCGTATGCATCGTTCTGATGCAGAGGCTGGGGTACATCCCCTTTTCCAAAAAAAAAAAGTAGTATGAATTATGAAGTTACCTAGGATTTTGCCTTGGAATTGCAGACCGATGCAAGATCCCTCATGGTAATGATGGAATCACTGAATATTCCTCTCTCCTTTTGTAAACTATAGCTAATTTAAATCATTCTTTAGTTTGGGGTCAGGAAAAGCTGGAAGTAATTCTGGAATAAATATGGATGTTTTTTGGTTTTATTTTACTGCTTGCTGTATGATTTGGTTCAAACAATAATTTAGTTTAGGTGCATTTCGATAGAGTCGAGCAAAACGGCATGTCAAACACAAAAGAAGAAAGATATAAACGAACGAACAAAAATGAGCTATGGATCGTCAGTCCTCGAATTTTTGATAACTCAAACGTGACTTTTGAAAACATTTCAAGATAAAATAGCATATGTTAACTGAATACAATACCATTTTTCTACTTCGATGTTAATAGATCTTTAATGTGTTATTAGTACTTTGTAGTCTTCTTATGTCTTGCTCTTCTATTTGAGAGGGAGAGGGAGCCTAGCTCCACTAGTTGGGAGAATGGATGTACAAACCCAACACCTGTGTTCAAATCCTCACGGAGGCGAATTTAGGTTCCTATTTATTCTTGATGACCAGGCTTTTCTGGTACTCACAGATGGTTGTGTTCATCCCTAGTTGATGCAGAGGTCGGGGAAGTGAGATGGCGGATCCGGGTGAAAACCCTGCTTGTTGCCGAGGCCGGCGATGATGGCGTTTTCTGCGTCGTCCCCTTCTTGAAGGCATCGTCGTGGAGAAACTCTAGACCCCTATCCACCAAAGGAAACACTAGATCGGTTGATCGGATGACGGCGGCACTCTTGTGCACTATCCCTCCTGGGGGCGTCATTCTTGGAGGTATGCATAGGCTCGAGGGACCAGTGGACGTCATCTGCGGTGGAGCGGCGTTCCATGTGACACATCGACGATGTGGACTCTCGGCGGCGTGGCGCAGCAGAGCCTCGGCGACGGATGTGTGATGATGGACACGCGTAGGGAGGAGGTGTTGTCTGGTGCCGTGGTGGCGTCGACAGCAGGCCTGGCAAGGTCAATGTGTCAGTATTTACTCTGAAGATGGATCGATGGAAGACGGCGGCGACGACCTATGAGAGTGCGTTGCACCGGTTCGTGCCCCAAACCTAGTATGTGGCTTGGTTGAGGTCTCCAGCTTTAGATGTTAGGCTTAGATGAGAGGTTTGGGTATTTGGCTCACACTTTCTGCACCACTTCATCAATGGATAGGAGTAACGACAGATGTTGCCAAGATGGCGGCTTCAAACATACTGTTGTATTACTTTTAAGGTCTTTGTGAATAATTAATAAAGTGGCTGAATGCATCTCCTAGATGCAGAGGCCGGGGGTCATCCTCCTTTTCTAAAAAAATTGCTCTCCTATTTAAGAGTGATTTTATTTCGAAGATGCACTCAAAGTTGTTGTATTTACTGAACACAATAAAATAAGCTATTTTGTTCTCATTGTTAAACGGAGTCTCATCTTTGTAACTCGGTGCTGAAGTCAACAGTGAATTCAGTGTGTTTGGGGTTTGGGGGGGCGCAAAAGTATATTCTTGCATCCATATTTAAGGAACCTACTTTGAGAGATCCACTTGTAACTTTGGAATGAACCCCACACTGGATTTTGCGGGTCTCGAAGATCAATCGGCAACTGGACAGAAACAAGGGGCTGTACTTGGACAATCCCCCGGGCCATGTTGGCACTAGATAAATAGAAGCTTCTCTTAATTTGCTTCCCGACATACGAGGAAGGCTCATCAGGTAAGACACGATGATGCTAAACAGGTATAGGAACATGACAGTTTCTGAATTCTGAAGAAATTTCACTTCAACCTGCATGCGACGTGCAATGGGTTTCACTTCAGGTTGAAGTGAAATTTTTGTAGGCCCTCTTCACCTTATGGTTTGTGAAAATAAGGTTTTGCATCACCTGTTGCTGAATACAGTGTGCCCAACTGCCCAAGGCTGGACTGTTCCTCTTTTTTCTTTTCCCTTTTTTTCTTATGAAAACAGGCGCAGCGCGCTAGTAGTATTTATTGCCAAAAAGGGCCCTGTTAATTTATCTCCAAAACGAAAACGAAACTAATAAACCTGCAATGTCTGCATGAAAAAAACAATGCACAACATCCTAAATAAACCTGCAATGTTCAGCGGAACAATAATAGTATTGGCAGCCTGGCATTATTCATCCTAGGGAATTCTGGGCCATATTATAAGGCAAAGCTTGGCAAACCAGGATGTGCCATTTGGGATGAACTCATACAACATCAAGGCAGGATCGGCGACGGGTAGGGGGGAGGGGCGGAAGGCAGACTTTCTTTTTTTAGAACGAAGACGCCAGCGGCATCTGGCTTTAAATTAATAAAGCCCACATCAGACAACATACACACAAACATAGTCTTACATGAATGCAACACTCTCAAAAGACAACCGCCCGGGAGAGATCACGAGTTACACGCCTCAAAAGGCCTAACATTGAGCACAGAAGCTCAGGAACCGAAACCAAAAGATGCCTCCACTCCCTAGGAGGCTGGCGCAGGAGCTCTAGCCAAAGCGTAGACTTGTCAAAGTCGGGCGAGGGTTGCAACAGATCAACTATTCATAAAGAGCATCTCCAATAGATGCGAAATTTGATGCCCTAAAACAATTATAGGGGCAGGAGGGAGGTTTTTGGGCACCATGGTTGTTGTTGTTTTAACGGATGATGTAGAATTGGTGTCCAAAATTTTTGGCTTTCCTCCTTTTTACTCCACAATTGCATACATATTGAAACATAACATGAAATGTTGTTGTATCTTACGATTTAGCCTGGAGCAAAGGATTCGACCTGGCTGATGAAGACGAACATTTGTCCCAGTGGGAAGATTGCGCCGGAGCCGATTTGAGCGTTGATTCGAATTCCCATCGAACCGTGACGATCACCTAGCAGGACTTGCATGGGCCACCACTGTCAGAGCTAAATCTGGCAGATCCCTCGGTAGGGGCTTTAAGCTATGTGTCTTGGGACGATGATAATAAGGAGACATAGTTTACCCACGTTCAGACTCTTCAATAAAATAAAACACTATACGTCCCACTTTTGCTTTATTGTGTTGGAGTGTATACAAATTATACAAAGTACATCGCACCTTTACGAGCCGGCGTGGACCAACTTTGACCATCCTTTACCGCAGCCCACACCGTGTAGGACGCGAACAAAACAATAGCCACCGTCGAGGACAAGCCAGCACGGCTCACCTGTTTTCAATGGATGAGCCAACGTCCAAAACCCGTCACCATTACACTTCACACCTATATAAACCCCCATCAGACTCTGACGGTGATGGCAAGCGCGACATGGCCTAAAGCATTGCTGCCATGGTCACCCGAGAGATCATGTCGTGCCTAGTGTGGCCTCCTCCCGTCCCTTTCCCTAGCAAAAACCGAAGAGGAACATGACGAGAGCGGGCTCTGGGAGAGAGTGTGGGAGTATTCCGAGCGGGTCGAGCAGGACCAGCACCGTAAGGACGAGCGGATATATTCCTTGACAATAAAAAACGACAACAAAAAGAAAATGGAGTGAGAACGAACAATGGAGCCAAGGGGCTACCGAAACAGAAATGGTATATGGGCCGACGACGAACATCACACTTCTTGAGGTCGCATGAACATGGCAGGTTGTACATCCGTGTGGGAAGGGAGGGGCCGGAGACGTGGTCAAGCATCGCTAGAGGGAATGGGCAAAGCACCCTCCGGAGTAGGAGTTCCAAAGAGAGCAAGAGGATTGCTAGTGTGCACGGCATCTGAAGGGCATAAAACAACGAACTTATAAAAAAAACGCAACTACCTTAAAGAAAAGATCGAAACGCCCACGAAGCACCCCGACTCGCACAAGCCGAGCACCGTCCCCGTCCATCGCCTCACGGGCAGCCTCGACGACCGGTTCCGTTGCTCACACCCCGAGCCAGCTCGCACAAACGAAACAACCAAGCGGGAAACAAACAAACGCTACGCCCCGCGCGTACCCAGGCCGGCCAAACGAAACGGCTCGACAGGAGGTGAATGACACACACCCTGAGTCGGGCGCATGCGCGTGCCTTGCTCACGCGAGCGACGCAGCCCCGTAGGGGCGAATGATGCTGACAACCTGGCCCAGGCTCACCGTTCGCGGGCGGTTCAGCGTGCAATGGCCCTGTTTGGATCAAGGGCGCTGATAGGCGCCGGTGCACCGGCCGAATAGTTGGGCCGGTCAAGCTACAGCCACCCGATACATACTTTCCCAACCGTCTGATTACTTCGTTTCAAAAGTCAAACGCACAGGAAACAAGGAAAAAAGGCAGTGTGCGCACATGCCAGATCCAGAGCGCTCGCCGGCCGCCCGCCCTTCTCCTCGTCTTCCCGTGCTTGCTTGCCACCCTTGCCACCGCGCCCGTCACCCGCGCTCGCCTGCCGCTCGCCCGTCGCTCGTGCACGGCACTTGCCTCGGCTGCCTCCGCTTGCCATGGTTGCAACTCACACACCGGAGGGTTCCAGCACGCTGTCATTATGGTTGCAGCGTCCCCGATGTCCCCGTCTCCGGCTCGCCGCCGTTGTTGACTTGTACCACCATGTCTAGCAAAAAAAGCAACAAAAACCTCAAGTGCTGAGTTGAAGCAAAAAGATTTGCCGGTTCCAGCAAAAAAAATAATGGTTCCAGCAAAAATCTCAGCAGCAGAAAAACTTCAGTAGTCAATTTGTAGCAAACAAATTAGTTAGTTCCAGCAAAAAGAAACGCCAGTTCGAACAAAAAATCATGCCGCTTCGAACAAATGTTTGCTGGTTCTAGCAAATTACATGACGCCGTGATGTGTGTCATGTAAATGGATGTAGCAATTGAGAATATTGGTTGTAGCAAAAACTCAAACGGTGGTAGCAAAAAAAGTGATGCACTGGTTCCACCAAAAAAATACATGGTAGCACAAAAATTGACTGGTTCCAGCAAAAACCAAAGATGGTGGTAGCAAAATTGTACACTGGTTGTACCAAAAGCAAATGACATGGTAGCAAAAATTTGGGTTGGTTCCATCAAAAAAGAACATGGTGGTAGCAAAAAAATTGATCGGTTCCAACAAAAACTGAAGATAGTAGTAGCAAAATTGTACATTGGTTGTACCAAAAAGCAAATGACAAGGCAGCAAAAACTTGGGTTGGTTCCATCAAAAAACAAACATAGTGGTAGCAAAATCTTACACTAGTTCCAGCAAAAGGCAAGGGCGTTGGTAGCAAAAACTGGGGCTGCTTCCAAGAAAAGAAAGGCTGGATCTCCATCACTTGTCGCCGTGGTTGCAACGCTCAACGCCCGGCCATGACTCTCCATCACTTGTCGCCGTCATCGGCAGAGCTAGTGGGGATTGGTTGGCAGCACTAGTCGCTGGTGGGGAGTGAGGGGACGGGGTGGGGGCAGCCACGGTGGGGAGGCGCGGTGGCCATGGCTGGCGGCACAGCCAGTCGCCGGTGGGGGAGGCGTGATGGCCATGGCTGGCGGCATAGCCAGTCGCCGGTGGGGAAGGCGCGAGCATCTATAGAGAGGAAGAAAAGGAGGAGAGCAAAGGTTGCGGGGTAGACGAGATGCGTTATGAGCGGTTCCTGAAGAGATAAGATAACGTGGGAGGTGGTCGTTCAGTGGTGGACCTACTTGCAGAGGAAGCAAGTCACGGAGCGAGCGGTGCGACCGGCCCAATGATTCGGCCGGCGCACCGTGGGGAAACATTTCCCTTGGATCAATGTGTTAGAGTTAGTTTGGGTTAGTTTGAACTCAACTAACCCAAAAATATCCAAACGGAAGGGTTAGTTTGGGTTAGATGCATCTAACCCACTTTAAAAAACTAACTCACCCAAGAGGTGCTTATTTGGTTTAGTTTTTTTAGGACCACTAAAAAACATCTTTCTCTCTCGCTCTTCCAGCAGCAGATCCCTCCCTATTTCCTCGAAGCTTCTCGTCCTCTCCCTCCCTCCCTCTCGCACCGCCCCTGAAGACGCCTCGTCGTATCCGCGCTCCATCTAACCCTGCCATCCAAACACCTCTTTGGTTAGAGTTAGTTCAGGGTTAGTACAGGGTTAGAATCTAACCCTAACCTCTAACCGAGTTAGAATATCCAAACAGGGTCAATATGGCACCCACGATAACCCCACAGGAAGGTGGCCCCGGGCGCACCTAAGACCCACTCGAAGGAATAGAAATAGGATCCACAATCATGTCACTGAGTTGTGGATCCCCGAGGAAAACCGGGCGGGGGCAGGGCAGCCACGAAGATGGCGCGACGCGCCCGTGAAACGGACAATGTGGATGTCACTCTAGCGCGGCAAAGACCAAGGAGGCCGGTACTCACCATCCTTTATAGAAGTACTAGTGGCTGGGTCTCGGTTGATCATTGATGGCAAAGAGAGTTTGAAAGCAGCGACAAGTTGAAGTGCAACATATAGATAAATGAATTAGATTATGTAATCAGTTCTGAATACTGTAACTTTGTAACCATGTTTGCAATCAAATTTTCAAAAAAAATGTGAGAATGGCCATAAAAATAAGACACCGTACTTGTTTCTCCGTGTCACACTCAGAAATCTCACCCTGCGGTACTCTATCTGTCAATCCTAAATAGGTTTAGGAGTCATCAGGTTTATATTTAGAGAAGAACACCCAATAAGAAATGTTATTTGGAAAATAAAGATTATTTATCACTAGATGCATGATGGGTTTGCACCATTCATTCATATTATGTAAGCAAGCCTTGCTTTGACTTATAACCAAGTTAGGACCCTGAAAAATGACAGCAATGTTGAACTTCCTGATGAGATGATGACAGACAAATTATTTCACATTGAGATGAAGCACCATTTTCCCTTATTGACACAATGAATAGAAAATGCACACATTGTCAAGGCTGCAGCTATTCTGCCATCTATACACACTCCACAATACAGGCAAATGCAACTAATTTTATTTCTTTTTCTAAGCAGGAGATTAGGTGCGCAGAAGGATGCATGGCACATCATTTATCAAAAATAATTTTTCTTCGGAAGCCCTTTGCACAAACCCAAATTATGAACGCTATGTACGAAAGTAACAGCAGGTGCTTGCAAAGAATAGCGGAATGGTGCCTCATGCTGAAATATGCTCGCTGGCATGTATCACTTGCTATACTAGTGTAGATGGTAGAAAATAAGCATTATACTCCCTCCGTTCAAAAAAACTTGTCCCCCAAATAGATGTATCTAGCACCAAGTTAGTGCTAGATACATCCATTTGAGGAACAAGCTTGAGACAAGTTTTTCCGGACGGAGGGAGTAGTTCATTTCTTTAAAAAAAATTGTTTTCAGACCAACAATTCAATTTTGTTGCAGAAGAATAGTTTGATCTAAAAACACAAAGCATGCTAGGAGCTTACTGAATACGAGGTGATGTATCTAGATGAGGCGGCAACAACCAGAAATAAATGTGGTATGATAGGAGCTTAGTGAATCATTACTGTCGTAATAAAGGAGCTACATAATTCTCATATATAGGTTAGAATGTGAAAGTGCGTTATATCGACTAGAGGGGGGGTGAATAGGCGATTTTTATGAATTCTTCACTGAGGAATTTGTCGGTGAGGAAATTCCTTAGCGAAGAACTACTTGTAGCGGAATAAGTACTCAGAAGTAAGCATAACAGATTACAAGCATAGTCATCATGATGAAATGAAGACAATCACAGTCTGTAAAGCGTAATCACAGGATAACACAGGATGAAGACAAACAGACTGAAGAAATTGAGCTGAGGAATTTGAGAAAGTCTTCAGTCAAAGTCTTCAGACACAGATATGAACAAATACTCAACACAGTAATGAGGAAATGAAAGGGTTGAGGAAATAGAACCAGTTAGGTTGGTGAAGACAATGATTTGGTAGACCAGTTCAAGCTGCTGTCTCGGTTATGCGTCTGGTTGGAGCGGTGAGTATTTAAACTCGAGGACACACGGTCCGGACACCCGATCCTTGAGCACGCAGCTCAAGACACCAAGTCCTCACCATATTCTCCTTGAACTAAGGTCACCTGAGACCTCGTCCAATCACTCGTGGTAAGTCTTGAGCGACTTCCAAACCTTCACAGACTTGGTCACTCGGCGATCCACAATTCCTCTTGGATGCTCTAGACCATGACGCCTAACCGTCTGGAAGAAGCACAGTCTTCAAAGGTAACAAGCGTCGGATCCACGCAGATCAATTTCTTGATGATGCTCAATCACTTTGGGTTTGTTGGGGTTTGGTTTTGGGTTTTTCCTCACTTTTGGGTTTTCCTCACTTGATGATTTTCTCTCAAAGTCCTCAAAGGATGGGTTGCTCTCAAATGACAAGTGTCAAGTTCTCTCGGAGCAGCCAACCAGCTAGTGGTTGTAGAGGCGGCTATTTATAGCCTAGGGAGCAGCCCGACATGATAAGACATAAATGCCCTTCAATAATATGACCGTTAGGTGGATAAGATATTTTGGGACAGCTGGCCCTTGACCTGCAACAGAACGGTCGGAAATTTGACTCTCAAATTCCTCGGGGCTATCATGTTCCTCACTATGTAGGCAATTCAATCTTGGCGAATTCCTAACTCCTCGATCGAACAAATTCCTCCGGCTGACCGGAAGAGCTTCGTCTCACATCCTTTGAAGAAATTGGTGAAGCTGTATGAGATTTCCAAAAGCTTCACTCGAAGGGATTGGTAGGTGTAGGATTTTGAGTTGAGCATCAAATGGAAATTTTTCCTTAGTATTTCCTCGACCCCCTTTAACAAGACGGTGTTTCCTATGACTCAAGAAAGAGAAAATGAACCTCTGAAAACAAAAGTCTTCATGCTTCATGTTCCTCGATGAATACCAAGTCTTCAAGGTCACACCAATTTCTTCACTTTCAAAGTCTTGAGAGAAAGTCTTGAGAATATCAAAGTCTTCGGATGAAGAACTTCATTTTTAGGGGTCGAATTTCTCTGTAAATATCAAACTCCTAATAGACTTATAGACCTGTGTACACTCACAAACGCATTAGTTACTTAACCTATAAGTCTTCAATACACCAAAATCACTAAGGGGCACTAGATGCACTTACAGAATGTTACTGAAATAAGATACTCCCTCTGTTCTTAAATATTTGTCTTTCTAGACATTTCAAATGGTTATAATATATGAATGTATGTAGACATATTTTAGAGTGTAGATTCACTCATTTTGCTTCGTATGTAGTCATTTGTTGAAATCTCTAGAAAGACAAATATTTGGGAACGGATGGAGTAATAGATTACTTACAAGGCAAGTAGATTCAAAGAAAATGTAAGACATTTGACTGAAGCAAACAGGAATCTTCTCCCATGAGATGGATTGATAAATTGCTTAAATTAGAATTATCTTACAGGGAAAGAAGTATGCTTTCTCACAATCATGTACATCCAGACCATGGTTATCAAAAAATTGCAGCCTGTAGTCCAGACTGCAATATAGCAATTCAATCTGCTTACCCTCCTAGAACTAATTATTTCACGTACTATTTGCCAGAATAGAGCTCTGTAGGATCAGGAATCAATGTTCTGTAGATGACGGTGTCCTGGACTAGGGGGTGCTCACCACGTCGTCTCCCGATCAGTTGGATTGGGCCGAGGATCCCCATGGCCGTATACTCATGGGCCAGTTCGGACAGTTGCCGCATACAAGGAAGATTTCACAAGACTTGGCGATCAAGACAAGGACTTCTCCCCCACCGGCGTATTCGGCTAGGACTCTTATTATCCTAGGCCTCTGGTGTATTATATAAACTGAGGCCAGGCTAGTCGATAGAGAGATACAACAATCATACCATAAGCTAGCTTCTAGGGTTTAGCCTCTCCGATCTCGTGGTAGATCCACTCTTGTACCACTCATATCATCAATATCAATCAAGCAGGAAGTAGGGTATTACCTCCATAGAGAGGGCCCGAACCTGGGTAAACATCGTGTCCCCTGTCTCCTGTTACCATCCGCCTTAGACGCACAGTTCGTGACCCCCTACCCGAGATCCGCCGGTTTTGACACTGATATTGGTGCTTTCATTGAGAGTTCCGCTGTGTGTTCGGCAAAAGGTCGATGACTCGCCTGCAGATCAACTGCGATTTCGGCATCTTCGTCACCAGCTCAACTGGTCACCTTGGTTCGACCAAGGGCTGCGCCCTACCTCCGATCGTCGTGTTCGGATGAGGGCCTTTATCAACATCAACTCCGATCTCTATCAAGATCATGGAGGAATCATCCAGGGAGCCCGGGGGCTCAACGTCAACATTGCCCTCGGGCGACCGTCTTTATTTTTACGGGCAGCGGACTTGTGTCCGACGCCACCGCCTCCTCAAGTGTCGTTCTAACGATTTCTTCGTCGGAATTGTGCGGAATTGAGTATACAACAACCCTGGAAAATTTCGTCGAGTTCCGATGGAGGAATCTCTGGCAATCTCCGGTATACCGGAGCCGCATTGAATCTGGACGAGAATCCGGACGAGTTTAGGGCGTGGTGTCCAGCTTCTAGCTCGGACTTTCTTTGGAAGATCCAACCGTTGATCGGCTGCGGAATTCCTATATCTACCACCCCTCAAAATTTCAGCTCGATCCGACCGTCCAAACTCCGGGAACCTTCCGATTAGTGCATCACTTTTCGGATCTGTTTTCTGCGCGAAAACGAATTCGACCCGGGTTCGTCTTTTTTATGAACGGGATTTAGGACATCATTTTTGAAGGAAGTTTTGTATGGGGTATTGTGTTTTGTTCCCGAACACATCCCACTAACTTTAAAATCTTTTGAACATGATCTTCAATATCATGCTGGTGTCAAACCAGTCCGGCAATATTGCTCCACGGCTGCCGACCTGTGCTAGACACGTCGTCACTTTGTTGAGCCGAGCTCAACTTCTTCGGATCATCATCTCGGCAAGCAGAACAAGATTCCGGCATCGCGAAGGATAAATCATCACCAACATCGCCGCCCCATGGATTACACGGAGCGGGCATACCGGCATCGCCGCACGGTCGCTTCATCAAAGCCGGCATCGACCACGCCACGACCTGCATCGGCAGGGCCACACTATTGCTTCTTCAAGCTGGTGTCCATCATGTCGACCTACTTCGACATCTCGGCTGGACCGGGGTCTCCGCCATCTCTTCATCAACCTACTCCGGACACTTTGGCCTCACTAGCCGACCAGCTCCGTCTCGTTAGCTGGACCGAGGGCTTTGCCTTGGCAAGCCAACTTTTGCCAGCATTGCCATGCCGTCGTTTTATCGCCCATCAGGCAATGGGTGCGCGGATCGAGTCCCAATTTTGGGAATCACCTTCCTTCGGATTGCTACAACAAATAAACCAGGTGCTATTAATCCCAGTATTTTTTGCTTGTTTGGGTTCATTTTTCCCAAGGAATTATTACTCTGGTTTGTCCATCATATATACACAGGTCTATCAAATGGTGGCCGCATTAACGACGATCGCATGGTGGTTCAGTCAGTTTCCGTACATAGTCCGGCGAACGCCACATCCGGAACTCGGACCGACCTGTGAATTCAGGCTTTGCCAAGCCTTTATTGCATTACACCGACGACCTGCATCGACATTGACTTTGGCGCCATGTCATATTTCTTTTATTACTCACTTTGCATAAATTATTTATTATGCAACATTTTTTTTAATTCTTATTATTACTATTATCTCCGGTTTGCACCATTTTTTGTGCACAGGAAAATGATCCGGGGACTTCGGCGACACCCTGCCGGTCTGCATTGACCGTGCTATGTCACCACTGCAGTGTGTCGAGCTCTCCGCTCCGCCACCTTGGGACCGGCTTGGGGGATGGAACCTTGTCCCGTATCAAGCTCGGACCGCGTCATCAATACCGAATACATTAACCAGCTAAGTCGCTTTTATGCTCAAAGCTTTAATTTCTAACTTGTGCTCGGTTCGACCAAGCATTATACTTTTTTGGAAAAATGTTGCTTGTAAAAAATTTTCTTGTCCAAACTTTGTTTGTGACGCATAAATTCAAATACCCAATTCACTTGGGGCTTCCTTCATGAAGCTTTTTCCTCTTACACATGATTATACTTGTACGGCTTCGTTCCTTGTTCGTGTATTACGCCACAATATGCACCATATTGACTTAAGTGATTTGCAAGCTGGGTTGCCTTGCTCCTGTGTTTACCCCTACGTTCCCGATTGTTCGGCTAGAGAGTAAAGGGAGCACCTCTGCGATTGTCACGATCGGGTCACCCGAGCCGGACCTCGACTGGTGAAGCCGAAAGCTAAGCGCTCTTACTGTTTTCAATAATGGTCGGCACACAACGGAACTCATGAGTACAAAAATCTATTGCACAAGTCTCATATTAACAATGAGCACCGAAGAAAGGTATCGGTGGGGGTACTATTTTCTTGAAGATGCTTCTTACACTTTATCGATAATATAGCATAAGTTCCTCGAGCGCTTTATGTCTGTTACAGCCTTATGACCTGATTGCATGGTTATTGGAAACACCGTCGATATTCTCGACAGATGGAGTACATAACACTTTTCGGTCCTTGACCGAAGAGGGAGAAGCCGACGGTCGGTTAAGACACGTTTAAAGTTCGGTTGAACATAGATATGATATAAGTACTTCGGTACATAGAATCATCCTTTTACCCAAGTCACTTGGGGGCTCTTATGTTTATTTGAGCCGTTTTATAATAAGTGTTTTTCTTCTTAGTCATTGCAGAGTCTTTATTATTATTTATCACTCCTTTTCTCGACACGAGTGTGCGTCACTAGCCGGGGAGCCTAATTTCTCTCTCAAAACCGCTAGAGTTTAGTTTTCTAAACTGGCCTAATGAGAAGTACTCCGCCTTCGGGATGGGAGACTGAAGCCGTAGGCTGACCCGCTTGAAGTCTTGAGATAGGATGTGTCATGTTAAAGCACGGCATAAGCATTTTTTTCCTCTAAAGTCCAATTTTCGGATTGGCACCGAACACTTGATCTTGTTCGGACGTCATGTTTTCTTGGCGTTTTTGGTTTTCCAAGCTTTTGGCACTTTTAAACTATTTGTGTGTTTTCAGCACAAGTCTCGCGATGCAACGCTTGAGACACCTTTAGAGATTCGGCAAAAACATTCTCGGATATTGCTATATATGCATCGATTTGAATTGTGTCTTCGGTCAATAGTTGGGTTGCCCGGCTCCCGCGCTTGCCTCCTAAGTTCCGCTTTGTTCGGCTAGGTATGCAAAGGGAGAACCACTGCGATTGTGCTTCCAGCTCGCATGGTCAACCACCTCAGTGGAGAAAGCCGAAAACTGACTCTCACAGCAGGTGTAAACTGGTCAGCGATCCGATGACTATATTAAATGACGGGCCATTCATAAAATTGGCCGAAGTGTTTACGGCTTGACCTCGACTGTCGCCGAACACTACTGGGGGCTAGTAACTGGCCTCCGAAACTAAATCCTCAATATTTTGCTCTTACATTGGAGCTGAGGTTTCATGATCATGCTTAGCATGACAACCCAAAGAAAGGAACCGATAAGCGGGACTATTTTCTTTGGAAGACATTTCTTACATTAAACAGTAATATAACATATCTCTCTGCGTACCTTTGTTTATAAAACCGTATGGCCAGATTGCCTTGTTTGTCGTAAATCTTTGCTTTCATAAAGGCTTTATAAAGTAGGACAAACACTCCTCGGCTACTGGCCGAGGAGGTTGAAGCCGATGGTCGGTCAACAAAGTTTTGTACAATGCGGATCCGAGCATTAATGACATAAAGTACTTGGATACATTGAGTCATTACACATAATTTGTGATTTTACTATGGATATCGATCCTTAATTCGCCACCCGTGCCCGCATTAAGGCTCGGGGCTCTGGGCTTCGGGCTTATTATTTACAAATATTAAAGGGACACATCAATCCCACGATCTGGTGTTGCCACCCGACCCGGTGTCTCTGGGGCTCTTGCATTGCACTGTTCTATGCAGAAAATTTTAAGTGCAATACAGTTTCGAGGAGATTTTGATCCTCGGGTTGGTCGGCCGCACCCAACCCGAGTCTCGAGGATCGAGCACGCCGCTTTTGTGTCGAAGTATTACGTCGAGCTAGGACTTGATCCTCGGGCTGATTTTGCAAATCAACCCGAGTCTCGTGACCTCTTGGGATCAGCGGTCTTACGTCATCCTTCAGGTGCATCTCGGTTTTAGACCGATACACACCTTGTGGGCTCTTGGCTATGTATCTCGGCAGAGAATAAATTGCACCAATAAAAAATATTGACAAAAATCGGCCCACATTCGGGTGGTGCACCACCTCGGAAGGCGATCCGCATAAAGCTCAGACGCTAGTGGCTGGCTCCATAGAGGGCATTTCCGGCATTAAGCTCGGCTAAACTCCTTCAAACTTCTTTGAACCAAGGTGATTTACGACACCTCGGATACAGTCCGGCGTTGGAGCTCGGATACATTGTCCGACGTTGGAGCTTGGATACCGTACGGCGTTGGAGCTCGGATACATAGTCCGACGTTGGAGCTTGGATACCGTACGGCGTTGGAGCTCGGATACATAGTCCGGCGATAGAGCTGGGAAGCAGTCCGGCATTGGTGATCGGCTGCAAAAGATACCTTGAATGCAGTCCGGCGTTAGAGCTCGGACGCGAGAGGACACTGCCTCCCGGGAATAACTTCAAACCCGAGGCGTGGCATAAAAATAACAAGGCATTGATAAAGGCCGTAAACTTAAAGGGGCTCCTCGGATACCCAACGTGTAAACTCTTCGTATGCACTTAGGCGATCCTCAAGATTGAAGATGAGAAGATTTGTTGAACCAGGTTTCAAGACCGACGACCGAAGATGAAGAACAGTTCGGAAGAATCGAGGAGCGTCCCCAACTTGAAGACCGGTTCAGGGGGCTATCGACGGTGTCTGGACTAGGGGTACTCACCACGTCGTCTCCCGATAAGTAGGATTGGGCCGACTATCCCCAAGGCAGTATACTCATGCGCCAGTCCGGACGATTGCCGCATACAAGGAAGATTCCACAAGACTTGGCGATCAAGACAAGGACTCCTCCCCACCGGGCGATTCGGCTAGGACTCTTGTTATCCTAGGCCTCTGGTGCATTATATAAACCGAGGCCAGGCTAGTCGATAGAGAGATACAACAATCATACCATAGGCTAGCTTCTAGGGTTTAGCCTCTCTGATCTCGTGGTAGATCCACTCTTGTACTACTCATATCATCAATATCAATCAAGCAGGAAGTAGGGTATTACCTCCATAGAGAGGGCCCGAACCTGGGTAAACATCATGTCCCCTGTCTCCTGTTACCATCCGCCTTAGACGCACAGTTCGTGACCCCTTACCCGAGATCCGCCGGCTTTGACACCGACAGTAGATGTTGGACATCTGGTCGAAGCCCGACTGATTTGCTCTATTCCTTTGAGAGCTGTTGAATAGTAACATCAGATGGAAGAGTATCCTCCGGAAGTCACACCTTGCAACTCAAATAGGAACAAAACATTATTCCTGGGATAACTCACAGAAAGAATTTGGAAGCAAAATCAAATTTCCTTTACTCGCTAATTTCGATATACACAAGAGAACAATTAAACCAATATACTGTATTTTTTCTATTCTTCTTTATCAGGCCTTCATTGGCATGTCTACATGAACCAACAAGAAGCACATCTGAAAATGGGCTGCTAGTGTTGTTTGCTAAAGAAATATTAAGCATGATTCAGGAACAAAATCACCTTTTTAATTGCTCTAAACCTCAATTTTAGAGCGTGGAATAATTTCCCACTCCGCCATGCCCCGCTGCAGTCGGCGAGTCACCTCCTCTCTGCCTGCCCCTTGGTGGTTGATTTCAGGGCCACGTTGGGGTTCCAGCCATCTTCCATGGTCTCTGTCCGCAATCTGCCAGATGTCGCTCACCCCTCCATCGACATTCTTCATGTTCTGTTGCTGGTGCATCTGGAGGCATCGCAACGACGTCGTGTTCCTAAGAAAATGGAGGGTATTCATAAGAAAATCGAATTACAGATAGGAAAAGGAACATTGCTACACAGCTTCACAAAAGGAAGACTAAGAAGAATCAACGATATCAAGGAAAGTTATATATTTCTATTCCATGGAAGAGTTCGAAATTTTTAGGCCAACTTCAATTCAGAATGGAAAGACCATGCCACCCACCGAAGCCAGCCATGTGCTGCCCAAATAGACAAATAATTGTGAACCAACATTTTGGAACTACTGACTTGATTATAGCTATCGGCATACTGCTGGGGTGAAAAATGGAAATGATCAATAGCAGACTGGGTAAGCTATCAGCGTACTGCCGGGATGAAAAATGGAAATGATCAACAGCAGACTGGATAAGTACTGTATGGAAAGGCATGCATATAACCTCAATTTCTGAATCTCCATGGGTAGCCCATTATTTTCAAGCCGGGCACCTGTTTTATTCAGATGAAGGACCTTGTACAAAAAAGCATTCCATCACATATATCTGCACAAATCTAAGACCTACACAAACATCAGACATAATTGGTTCAAACAACACTCTGGAATTTGCCACACCAAATATGCGCACAACAAGTATGATTTATCTCCTTGAAAACAAAAATATACGCCTATTTCCTCCGGTTTAGTATAGACCCTCACTATGGAACATGATAAAAAATTCAGATTTTGCATACTGCATGTTCATGCTAAAATCATCCGTTAAGATAATTTATAATTAACTAAACTGCAAAGATAATGTCAAAGTGGCCTCTGAAAAAATGAGTCAGCTAAGGATGGCTCATATGCTAGGACAGTAGTATAAAATGATCTTTTATGGCTGAAGACTGATGTATGGTCTAAACACAACAGAAAAGTGAGTGAAACAAGTCGAAGGCATATCCTCCTCTTTAGTATAGACCCTCACTGTGGAACATGATTAAAAATTCATACTTTGCATACTGCATGTTCATGCTAAATCATCCATTCAGATAATTTGTAATTAACTAAACTACAGTGATAATGTCAAAGTGGCCACCGGCAAGCTTTCGAAAAAATAGGTTAGCAAGGATGGTTCATATGCTAGGACAATAGTATAAAATGATAAGTTAGTAGCGTGGGATCGGGAGGAAGTATATAGCACAGATCTATTAACCTTGATGTATGAAAATTTGATCTGTTTCAGTGGAAGAACCAAACTGTTAGACAAACAAGGGACAATAACAAATCAACAGGACGCGGAGGAATTGATCCCGGGCACCAGTGATCCCGGATGAACAGTAAAATCCGAAAAAATAGTAAAAAAATTCAAAAAAATCTGAAATTTTTTGTCAAGAAACTTTGATGTTTTTTCTACATGCGTGCCAATTTTCGTGATGAAATGACATTTGTGGAGGTGTCAGCAAAAAAACAAAATCATGCTAAAAAAACTGTTTTTGGAAGCATTTTGGAGCATTGATTTTGTTTTTTTTTTGCTGAGACCTGCATGAATGTCATTTTGTCATGAAAATTTGTACGCATGTGAAAAATATATCAATGTTTGTTACAAAAAAAATCAGATTTTTTTTGAACTTTTTAAATATTTTTTTGTTTGTACTGTAGCAAAGGGTGCCTGTGAGCTCGAGCTCACAATAGCACTTTCAAAATCAACAATATCCCGCTATAGTTGCGACCCTTGTACCTTATAATGGAAAACCATAGCAAATATGTATCCACTGTATGGATAATATCATGTATGATATCCAGCTACAGTGATGGTAATTCTTTCATATCCTTGCCGAGATAGATCCGGAAACACGATTTAAGATCTTGCTTAGGATCTATAGTGTAGATAATATCCTGTATGATATCCAGCCACAATGATGGCAATTCTTTCATATTCTTGTTGAGACAGATCCAGAAACATTAATTAATATCTTGCTTAGGAAACATGTTCCAGTGGCTGGAATGCTCTGACAAGTAAAAACCTAGCAGTATATAAGTAAACTAAAATGGCAGTGCCAAATCAGACAGTACCACGCTAATCAAATATCAGTAGAAACTTGTGAAGAGAAAAAGAACTAACCTCTTCACCGACATGACACATTGACACTGCACTTCGGCTTTGAAGAGTAATACTCAATAAATTAAGAAAAATCCAGACACTTTACGGTTGATTAACACAGAGAACAAAATGAAACTGCCTCCATTTCCAAGCAGGTATGTGTCATATCTGCGATACACACATGCCAATCATTATACTGGTATTGGAGGAAGTAGCATAGGTCTAGCTAATATTACTTTATCTTAGTAATATTACTTTATCTTAGTTCTTAGATTGTCCTACATGACATCCCAGGTTCTGTTGAATATGTCCTTTGTACTACATAAATGAGACACTAGCATACATATGTACATATGGGTTAGAAATTTATGATTTCACACATTGTATAAGGCAAGAAGAAAAGATAGTACAAATCAACACCTACTGGAATGATCAAAGAAGAGGAATACATAAAAGGGAAACATAGAAGAAAGAAGACCGAATTGATCTCCTTTCTTAAACATGATAAGAGCAGTGCTTGCCTACAATTAACCTCACTTTTCAGAAATCTGAAGGTTTTATTGTCCAAATAATTCACTCCATATTATCTCTTGAAGGAAGCCAACTTCAGTCATGAGAAGATGCATGGTTCAGCAAGCCTATCAAACCTCGAAGCTGGACAATAATAGTAGGAAAAATAAGTAAACATGAAAGAACAAATCAGCTCCAGACCTCCAGTATTAAGGCAAGATTATTTAGTAAAACTGAGATATTCATCAATCAAATGCTAATACCCATATGAGAAAACCAGCAGTGTAAGAAATCGGTACATGTTGTACTCCAGCTTAGATTGCACCACACGCCTCCATTAGCTAATTGACCCATGGCGGTGTGGTATCAGGAAAGTGAAGTACATCGAATTTTGTAAGCTACTAAGAGCACATGATAATTTCACATAAAAAAGTAAGATTATGGATTTCTTGAATGTCAACATAGTAATTGGAATTCCAAACGTATGAAGTCTTAATTACTACATAGATTAAAGATATACTCCATCCGTTCCTAAATACAAGTCTCTATAGTGGAATATCTAAAAAGACTTGTATTTGGGAACGGAGGGAGTATATGACAACCATGTAAAAATTTGATGCTATTAAGTATCTTGAAAATCTTTTTAATGCAAAGCATACTACAGATGAGAAGACCATATGCATCAAAGTTAGTGCCACTAGATAGGGGAAGTTGATCTCTTTCAAGGATAACACCCACTGCAAATCAGGGCAAACAAAAAACTGAACAATGCTACAAAAATATGAAATGGATATTTGTCATAGAAATAGAATCCATCATCAGTACTTATAAGCACAATAGCACATCAATGAAATTACGAAAGCACTCCAAAAAAAAGCATCACAAATAGAACTATGTTGGAAAGAGGTTTGTCAATATTTTTAGCGGCGCATTTCGCAGCAGACCGGGTTTCGTCGGTCAGCGTCGACGCCCACAACGATTGGCGTGTGACAAAGAGGGAGGGGAAATAGTGCCTCCATCCTCCTAAGAATAATGCTAGCTAAAAATTTGCATGTATGCAAACTAATACCTTGTTACAAAAGCAGAATGACCTGTGTAATGGTGTTTTGGACCCCTAGAGGGCACTATAATGGGTAAGGCGACATAGAAATATCAAAGAACCACATGAGATTCAGAGGCAGGTTGCTATTTTTGTAGTGTGTTTAAACAGAGGTGGTGACATATTGTTTGGAATTTCCAAAACCAACATCATCTAATCAATGTAATTACACTTAAAAATTATTATTTTTAAATCATGGCACATCAGTTTATTCACTCTCTGTGATATCATGCATGTCCTTCTGTTTATTCAGATGATCATGGGCATGGTGTGTTTGGATTAAATAAGCTAACATACGAAATTGTGTACTTGCACAACGTTAGATCACTGAAGAACATCACATCGCAGCAAAATTCTTTGACGAAGTTGATTCAAATGAAGGTACAAATTACCCATTCATGAATCTACTTCACATTGTACAAAAAAAATCATGTCCTTCCATATTTTTGGATGGCAGTAAAATTCTTTGACCAACCTGACATCTTGCCTTTTCTCAGGAAGCCTCCTCGTGGATCTCGTCCTCCTCCATTGCAACTATCCATTTGAAAACAATCTGACCAAAGTCAGCTAGATGTATGACGAACTCGATGTAATTGGTTTGATACCACTACCATAACAATGGGTGGATGCAACCGATTTCCCTGGCAGAAGTGGATCACGTCCAAGAAGCTAAGTGCCAAAATGAAGGAAGAAGTGTGTCACTTTCTTGGTCGGCACCAGCATGTAAACGCGACACGCACCGCGAGTACGGCGGGTTTGTCCTTCAATCCTGCATTCAAAAACAAAGGAACCCTGATAGTTCGATGAGTGTTAACGACCATTCCATATAGCACCAATGATTCTCCACCAGATGATTTGCACTTCACTGCAATCGAATCAACAGAGACCTTTATCTCTTAATCCTGTACTCAACTCGATGCCATCTCTTTGGAATTTTGTTTGAGCAAACACAACTACCCTTTGGTCAATCTATATTATAGAAACAGATATATCATCTCATAGTAAATAAGGAGAAAAGAGAAGATCTACTGACACTACAACAAAAGGCATGGATACTGAAACAATATCCTAAATTTCAGTGTCAAACCAACGAAACATACCATTGTCAAGGAGAATGTAAATATTACTATGTCAACGAAATGAAGCTAGATGCTCAGTTTGTGAATAATTACGAAGATAGCATCATAATTATATAAAGTACACATAATAAATGATGATGTGTCACTTTGAGTAAATGGAAGTTAGAGAGATAAATGAAAGTTCATGAGGCAACTTCTTGATACCCTCCAAATCCACCACTACTGTGATCAACGGAAAGTCATTTTCATCACTAATTCCATCAGAAAAAAATTGAGGCCATTATTCAATAGCGCAAAAGCGTAGTTCCTGATGGATAACTAAAAAAACATTGTTCCTCATGTACTACAAAATTTAGAAAGGAAAAAGATAAATAATATTTGGTATATCGTCGTAGTCGTATACCAACAAGAGACGCGTCACACAGCCACACAAGATTTATTTGTTCTTTTCACTTGCTTTTCCTTGTAGTGGAAATAAACCAAACATATGTTGTCAAAGAAACTGCCAATATCGCCACAATGTCTGATGGCCATGTCAGGATCACATCCTAGATTATTTTCTTCCTATTTTCTTTCACTATTTTATGTGGTAGCTCCATCAGTTCATTGGTTTGTTCTGTTCAGATAAGTATGCCAGATGATTATCATGAAAAAGGTAGAGTCGTCCAGGTTCCCACCTTTATATTTCAGTACAGTGTGAGCTATTTTTTTACTGCTAATTAAGTGTTTAACTATCATTACTTTTTTCCATATTAAGTTCCATGTGCATTTTACGCAGCATTTATCTTCCGAGAGATCTCTTCAGCTCGAGCAAGCATAAACAAGGTTGTGTGTATGACTTCTTATTAGATGTGAAGCTACTTCCTGTTGGGGGTCACGCTGATAAGGTAAACATGCATGTTCATACTAATTACACCAACTTCTAAGCTCTGTCAGTGTAGATGTAACTTAGGATTTTTATAGTTTTATTGGGATTCAGGAACTAAACATAAGAAGTAGGTAAACTCTCACATTGCAGTGTCACAAAGAAATGTCCTTCTAGCCTGAAAGCCCTAACAATTGTGAAAACATAATGAACCTAAATCTCTTCACTCGCTTAGACCTAATTTAAAACCACAATTGGAACTTGAAGAAACACAATAGCATGTCTTTTGACAGGATTACTGCGCACTACTGCAAATCCGGAACGCTACATCTAAATAATTCTAACCAATAGAGCTACTCTAATCAGACACTAACAGGGAGAGATGGATAGAGGCACATGGAAGAGAAGAGGGGCGAGAGCACCTTGGTCGGGGCCGCCGTGTTTGTCGTCCATGCATGGAGCAGCGCGTGGCCATCACGTGTGATTGCAAGAGCGGTGCAGGACGAGCTAGAGGTCGTGCTTGGTTGCAGCCAGCTCGATGCCTTGACGACGACGACGACCTGCATGATGAAACCGACCACATCAGAAACGAAAGCAAATCAAACCTTCATGAGTAACAACAATGCAACATCCAAATCGAATTGAATCGAACCAAGGGGAGAAAAGAGGGTCGTGAGAGGACCTTGTTGACAGTCGAGGTATTAATGTTGGAGGGAACAGCCGCATCGGGGGCGGCCGATCAACCATCTTTCTTTCATGGATTTCTTCTTACTCTTCCTTTTCCTATGAGCATCACATCACGGATGAGAAAAGGGGAATCAGGAAACAAGCACAAAGATGAACAAGATTAGGCTGCAAAACCTACTGTAACAGGAAGGGTGACACCCGTAAAAACACAGGTGCAGAATACTCATATGTTGAACATTTATATTATCATTGCTCCTACTAGCAACTTGAGCCTCCACCTCATATTATTGCTCCAACTTATTTGGAAGCACAACCAATAACTGGCCAAGAATGAACGTCATCCCCATATTCTGGTTCCTACATTGCATTGAGACAAATTATCAGAACAAACAATTAATTAACCTAGGCATATTGAATTCTCACCATCCAAAGAACAAGTTTGAGAGATAAAACAATGATTGAGAGAAATTTGTGCCATGTGCTTCCTTTAGCTTTGTCATTAAAACAGAACATAGTCCCACTAAAAATCCATTGGCTCCAGCGTTTTCCCTTCTTCCTCACCAGAACATGAACAAGAAAGCACAAGCATCAATGCTCGCAAATCTGGACATTATCTACGGTCTAACTATTTGTCCCGACATTCGATCCATACCACAGAGGAGAGGGGCGTGGCGAGCTGTACCTGAGTGGACATGCAGGATTGGCTGCCAGGGAGCGCCGGAGGCATGGTAGCAGTATGGTCGGCTGCTTGCTGGTAGCACCAGAGAAGACGTGGCAGTGGTCGTGCTTGCTAGCATGGCAGGCAACCAAGGGGCAAGGGCTCGAACGAACAGATCGGCGGAAGAGCTGCCTCGCACGGCCTCCACCTCCGTCGCATGTCCAGCCTGTCAGGCGACGACCGAGCCACATCCAGTATCTCCCTGCCTGAGGCCGCTGTCTGCACTACCACCTCCCACATCAATCCGCTGGAGATAGCGATCTCTCGATGTCAAAGAAGGATTAGTAGGCTGATTAATTAGGTGGTTCTTCACATAAGAAGGTGTTGCCTGTTAAGTACAGATATCTCACAGGACCTTGATACTCATAACTCACAAATCAAATTAACCTTCATTTGGTGTGTTGCCCAATCATAAACCCATAATAAAATAGGAAAAGCTCTACACCAACAGACAAAACATTGTGATATGGGACAAAATTCCAACTTATCTTGCAACCAATCACAAAAAAGAAGAAGACAAAAGAAAGAAAAGGATCCTCACCTCATGGTCGCATCCGACCAACTACAGCACCTCCATCTTTCCCGTCAGTAGGTAGTTGGCTCCCTCGAACGCCTCAGACGCGCTGATGACCAGGTAAGAACACTACAAAATCAACACGTTCAGGACGGGACAAAACGACAAAAGAATGAGAGGAACCATCACACCTATGCAACTCGCTGCCTTGATCTCGGGCCTCCGTCATAACCTCGATGCCATCCCCTTCCTCCCCTCCTCAGCAACCATCATGGCGGTCTAGTGGAACGTGAAGACGGGAAGGCTTGGGGGAGAAGCGGATCTGAGGAGGACACCTTGTTCGGTGGCCGACGCCAGAGGAGCAGGGATGGGCGGCGGCGCCAACCCTAGCTACGCGCTGGGGTTTGCTTTGTTTGGAAGGGTGACGAGCGTAACGTGTCCAGGTAACGAGCGCCCTTTTCCCTTTTTCTTCCGACGCGCTTTTCTTTTTTTTCTCCCATCGACACAGTGCCCCTGATGACCTGTCTATCGCGAGAGAGCGCCATTGTTTTTTTTAACATTCAACGGGGGCGATCGCCCACCTGAACATTTTTGTATTTAAAAGCAATAATGAAGCATCACATCACACAACACACCCGCAGAGTGCTAATGGGGGTGGGGGGGAGGGAGAGAGAGAGGGGCTCAAGTACAAACATCCGCGCGCCATTGATGCAACGGCGCACAGTCTACGCGGTATGGAGCCCGAACTATCCACAAGAGAAGATGCTTTGCAATCAAACGCCGCAAGTCCACATCCGAGGTACGGATGTTATCGAACACCATCCGGTTCCTGGACATCCAGACCACCCAAAGGACAGAGCACATCGTCGTGCCGAGGAGAGGACGGCTCCAGGAAGGGTGACAAGCAGAGAAGGCGGCCCAAACTCTTTCCGCCGTGCAGTCAACCGGCAAGCGACGACGGTCGAGGATACACGCCCACACCCGACGCAAACGGGGGCATTCCAAGAAGAGGTGCGTGATTGTTTTCGACCGCCCGAGGCAGAAAGGGCAATCGTCATAGTCAAGGAACCCGATTCGATGAAGGAAGGCCCTCGTACGGGTGTTGCCATGCCGTAGAATCCAGGCGAACACCTTGACTTTAAGGGGCATGAAGCCGTCCCAGTTTAAGTCGTGCAGGGAGAGCGCCATTGTGGCGACTGTTAATAGGTTTAATAATGAAATTTGATTGGATGAAACATGAATTAGAGTAACTAGTCATCAACCCGTACATCTGCACGGGCTAGCATTTCTAATATAAATATGACAAAGTTGGTACGAATTACAAATCTTGGACACTATAATATGGATACGTTTTTATGGATTATTTTTATTATATAGGTAAACAACACGGTTACAAAAAAAAGTTGGTGCGTGTTTTATGTATTTGTGACATATAAGATTCAAAAGGCGTGTAGGATTAAGTGCTATATAGTAGCATATATCTTGATAAGGAAGCACTATATATTTTATATTAATACCCTTCAAGGATTAGATTTTATATGTGTACAATATTTAAACAGAAGTCCTCCTTCTAGAGCCTGCTGACGTTCTTTTCAAATCATGTATATTATTGCAGCAGTGGAGATCATTGACTAAGGAGGTTGATTGGGATGCCCTAGACCTGCTCATCGTCAAAATTCGGGCTTCGGCATCTCTCATCTCCGGGCGGGATCCCGTCGTCTAATCCTGGTGGTGCTGTTTGCGGAGTTTAGGTCTCTCTCCTTTCCGGCCTGCGCGCCGTGTATGGCAGTTGCCTGTATCCTTCCTTCTTTGGTTACTCTCAAACTTTTCGCTCCGTGCACTCTGTGCGTTGTCTTGATAGCTGGTTTCGCTCCTGTTCGGTTTCCTGTGACGCTGCCATGTGGCTTTATTTATAAAGTCGGGCTCTGGCCTTTTCTCTAAAAAAAATTAATTTCTTCAAGTTTTGTTTCACTGTAAAATATTTTGTTTCAATATACAACAATGTGCATGCACAGTTTTCTATCAACATTTGTGATACTTTGGTAAATTAAAATTTCTTGTCTTAACCAATAGATCTTTAAAAAATCCATGTGTGGTTTTCTGATACCTTCAGAGCCATAGATTATTCAGATTTGGAATTCCTGTCGTAACCAATAAATTCTTACATAACATCTGTTGTGATTAACGTTGCTGGCAACTGTGTGATAGATTATTCGGATCTAAGTTGTCCGTAACCAATAAATTCTTACATAACATCTGTTGTGATTAACGTCGCTGGCAACTGTGTGCTGGCAATCATGTGTTTATCTTTGTGCGGAATGATACGTCTGGAATATTTTGGTCACTGTAGTAATTCATGTGTTTTAAAGATATTTTAATAGCCACAATTCTTTCTTACATATAAGGCCAAAATATAGACCTGCATAGACGCAAATAATAAGGATTAGCAATCCGTGCACTTGCGAAGAAGAATGTGAATCCATGTAATTCAATCGCTAGCATGCCATGCAAGTAGTACATCTGTCAAAAGAATAGTATTATCTTAATGCATAAAAATAATAATCAATGCTGCAGATAATTTAGCATCGGGACTAAACTTGCGTGTCACCATTACATTGCGCCTGGCAACATTAGATGCGGCTAGCGCCCAGTGGCGTACATGAGTATTTGAGCCGATCGGTACACGCTGTCTCTTCATGAAATTAGTAAAGCAGATCTGTCTTTCCCTTGCAGAAGAACCACATGCTCTCTTTTGTCAGATTGTTTATTGGGATTAGTAAGCAGTACAAAATTTGACTGAATTTAAGTTAAAAAAATTAATTGCAGAGATGGAGGATAGATCTGAATTTTCTTATATCACATGGATGTTCGTTGCTTATCAATATTATGGGCAATTCTAATAATTAAAATGTTATGTGCTTACGTTTATTTTTTGTGTGTACGACACCTATTAATTGGTTTTGCTTGTACACGGTGTATCAAAAAATGATGTAATGGAGTACTCATTATTGAGGGAATTGATCGGCTGCCTCTGTGCTATCTGCACCAACAAAACTTGCGAATGAAAACTGAACCATAATTTAAGTTGCCCAATGTGGTCAATCCAAAAAATCGAAACTGTACGCCTCGCTCCTGGGGCCCCGTGGTTCTTCTCCGAGGAGCAGCGGCTGCGTCTGCGGTCTTCTGCGCTGGTTTCGGCTCCGGATTTGAGCCAGCCCCCATGGCCTGCGTCTGCTGCCTCCGCGTCGGATCCGGCCGTTGCGGCCATGCCTGTGTCTCCCTCCGCTTCGCGGCTGCGCGTCTGTCCAGGGATCCAGGCGTAATGGTGCCCGATTCGCTGCCTCCCTCCCCGGGCCTTGATGGCGCTCTGGCCCCCTCTGCCTGCATTCAAGGCGCCGAGCGCAACCAAGGCGAGGTGTCCTCGCGTCCACCGACAGCTACGGCGACCGGCGCCTTCAATGCGGCCTCTCGCCTCCGCTCAGCCATTATCATCCCGCCCGGCTCTGACCAGGCCGTCTTCGTGCCTCCAGGCTGCCCACGCACGCCGGACGACGTCCCATCCTCGCCTCGGGAGGAGGCCGGATGGACTGCTGCGCGCCGCCCTCGACGGGACGCGCCTTCAAGCCGGCCTGCTGCTGCATCCCCTGCCCATCCTGCTCTCCACCTCGTGGAGCGGCGTCGGCGAGCCAGCTCCGCTTCAAAAGGCGCACGGAGGGCCTCTGCTCGCTGCCTTGCTCCGCAGCACCACCGCTCCGTCGCTTGCGAAGATCCAATCCGCTGCACATCCGCAAGCTCTCCGGTCATACCGAGCGCAAGTGCCCGCTGCACACCAAGCCAAGGCCTCCCCCACCCAGGCTGCCCCCTTCCACGGCTGCTCGCCCTCGTTCATCGCCAACTGCGCCGGGCGCGAGTTCCTGGGCCGCCATCGTTGCCGCTCCTCCCGCGTCGGCCCTTCCTCCACCACGCCAGCCCGCGATGGCCCGCGCCTCTGCTGGTATTGGGGCGCCGGACGCTTCGCCCGGAGGAGGACTCTGCATCATCCGTCCTCCTTCGACATGGATCGTGACATGCTCGATCGGGAGCATCGCCGCCATCGCTGGTCGGTCAACTTCGCCACGGCGCCTTGAGGCGCTAGCGTCGACCGAGAGCCATCCGGAAGCAGTTCCATTTGAGCCACGCGGATGTGGCCGTCACTCCGTACCACCCCGTTGAGTTCCTCGTCAAGTTCAATCACAAGGCGCACTGTGACGAGGCCCTCGCTGCGGGGCGGGTGCGCGCCGGCGGTGGCATCGTCCACATCCGCCCCTGGCGGCCGCTGGAGCGGGCGCTTGGCGCGGCTCTCAACTACAGAGTGCGCCTCTGCCTGGAGAACGTGCCGGACTACGCCTGGACGCCGTTCGTCGCCGAACGCATCATTGGCCGGCGTTGCTCCCTCGACCGTCTTGAAGACCACTCCGCACTCAGGACAAACTCGGAGACGCTCGACCTTTGGGCGTGGACGGCGGACCCAAACCTGATCCCGAAGATCATTTGGCTCACCTTCACCACAAGGCCGTCCGGCGGTCTGCAGGTGTTCGCCAACGAAGCCAGGCCGTCCGGTTGCAAGAGAGGCGCCACCTTCCGCGTGCTGGTCCATTTGGATGCGGTGGAAGACCATGCAAACGCCCCGCTGGACTGCTACGTCACCGACAGCCGTGCCGCCCCGTTCAGCCCGCCTCGGTCGGACCTGGTGTGGAACCGAGGTTCTGTCGACGGCGTTCCCCTCCGCTTCGAAGCGATCTTGACCACGCCTGCTCCCACCATCCCCTCACGGGCGCTGCGCCCTTCGCCCGCCGTGGCGAGGACAACGACCACCCACGCCCGGCTACCGGCGCGCCGCGGCAGCGGCGACCGGCGATGACTGCCATGGGGCGGCGGAAGAGATGGGCGCGCGCGATGGCCATGCTACGGAGACCCGCATCGAGGTGCCTGAAGGCGCACCCGTTCCCCGTCGCCGGGGCCGGGCGTCTGACGACACAGACGGCGCGGGCGAGTCTCTGCCGCTGCGGCGCCGGTCTCTTTGGCGCCGGGGTTGGGCTCGGGTGCCTTCTGTCAGCTTCGCCCGGCGGCCTCCGACGGCGGGCTGCGATTTGGAGGGCAAGCTTCGGCGCTCCGGGGCGAGATGGCTTTGGCGCTCGGCGGCTTTTCGCTCCGCTGCGCTCTGAGTTCTCTGCCATGCGTCGTACACTTGTCGGGCTCGTCGACAAGGCGGAGGTGCTCTTCTCCAAGTTGAGCTCGTCGGCACGCGCCGTCAGCCTACCCCCGCAGGCGGTGCATGGAGGCGTTCAGGCGAGCGAGGATGCGGTTCTCCCCTCGTTGTCGGCTGGCGGGCTGGCGCTCGACTTCGGCTCGGCTTGGCTCGGCGAGGCCACGAATGAAGCCTGGTCCGTCCGCCACGGACACGCCTCGGCATGCCCATCCCATCACCGGGCTGGTTCCCACGACCGCCGGCGCTTCCCTCTGCTTTTGTCGGCGCCATTGTCGTCCCCTACGGTGGACTCTCGAGCTGGACCGCCTTGCCTCTGCCTGTGCTGCTGCTGGCACGGAGGTGCATGGACCTGATACGCTACCGATGCTGGCTCGGAGCCCGCGGCTGCTGTCGTGCTACACGAAGATGGCACGAGCCCGTGGATGGAGTTAGCCTAGGGCCCGTGCATGTAAACGTGTTTGTTGATGGCACGGAGCCCGTGCATGGAGGTGGCCTAGGGCCCGTGCATGTAAGTGTGTTGCGGTGTCGCGGACTTGGCGCATGAAAGCGTGCTGCCACTGATGACTTGGCGGTTGGGTTGCTCCTGTTGGGCTGTGGTGGCTCACCGGTTACCTTCAATGGGTCGCTGCTTTGTTGTTCTGCTGCCCGGCGACGCCCACACTGAGTTGCTCGTCGACGACCCCGCTGCGCTGGCCGTCGTGGCGGCGCCTGAAGACGGACCGCTTCCTCCAGCTACTCTGGACACGTTCTTCGACTCCGTCGCCAACTGCGCCGACGCTCGCTGCTGCCCTCCAGCTCCACGCAAGGCCAAGGCTGCTGTAGCGGTTACTCGTCGCATAGCGCCCGCCTTGACAAGAAGAAGGCTCTGCTCCCGCCGGGCGCCGGCTCGGACGTGGTCCAAGAGATCATTGCTAGGGTCTGCGGTGTCCTTGATCCATCCGTCGGCTACGACGACAAGGCCAAGCAAGCGTACCTAGACATGTTCGCCACTCCGCTAGCCGCTCCCGTGGTCCAGGCGATTGCGGGGCTTGTTTCACATGCCAAGAACCTCACACAAAAGAAGCTGAAGAAGGGCAAGAAAGCAACCGTGGAGGCCCAAGTTGCTGATGTGTAGGTGTCCTAGTAGTTCTAGTGGCCCTTGCGTCCGACGCTCGGCCTGGGAGGTCTTCCGTCCCAAGATGTATCATATACGCTTACGCTTTCCGTTTTAGTCTCCGGATGCTGCGCATCGCCATGCTCGAGGTCGCCTATCGTCTCACCCTTGGGGTGCTTCATGTTCGTCTGCTATCTTCTACAACATGTGTGTTTGCGTCAACCGTCCATCTACCGGCTCTCGGCTCGAGAAGCTGCTCTGCCGTGATCACTCAAAGTTTCCTTAATGGCACAACCTAACGTCAACATCATACATTGGAGCGTTCGAGGCTCGAAGCGCGTGCCGCCGGGATGCCGTTCGGGACATCGTCCGGGACTCCATGCATCCATTGTATGCCTCCAAGAGACAAAACTCCAGGCCGTTGATGACGCCACCATCCGCGAGATGCTTGGCCCGTGTTCGTCAAAACTTCTATATCCTCCCGGCCGGCGGCACCAGCGGGGCTTGATTACGCCGCGTCGGATCGCTTCTTCACCCTATCCGACTTCCATGCAACTCCGGGCTCCATCTACGCCACCGTCACCATGCTCAACGGCGTGCTTCTGGACAATCACGGCGTCTATGGCCCGCAGGCGAGCAAGACAAGTTGGCCTTCATTGAGGAGCTGAGGACTCTCAAGACCATGGCCAGAAGCGGGTGGCTCCTTCTGGGGGATTTCAACCTCATCACTAAAGCGGCGGATAAGAGCAACACCAACATCAACCGCCGCCTGGTGGGCAAGTTCCGTTGGGCTCTTGATTTCTTGCAGCTAAAGGAGCTTCACCTAGGCGGGCGCCGTTTCACCTGGTCAAATGCGCAGGCCAACCCGGTCCTTACCAAGATTGACCACGTGTTCCACTCTGACGATTGGGACATGCTCTTTCCCAATGCGCACCTTCAGGCTATCACCACAGCTTGCTCGGATCATGCTCCATTATATCTTGAGGTGCGTCGATGACTCAAGAAAGCCTTCCTTTAAATTCGAGGAATTCGGCCGTCTCCGGGCTTCAAGGACACCGTTGCCTTGGCATGGAACAAACCCGTTCAGGCCCGGATGCCATCCGCAAGATTCATATCAAGCTCTGTCGGACCGCGAAGGCCCTGCGCAAGTGGCAAAAGGAAAAGGTCGGGATGCTTGGCTCCCAGATCGCAGTTGCCAAGGAGATCATCTGGTGCCTGGATGTTGCTGAGGAGGGAAGACCGCTCTCGGACTCGGAGAGGGAATTGCGTAAACAACTTAAGGCCTCGTACCTGGGGCTCCTCGCCATTCAGAAAATCAAGCTGAGACAACGTTCTCGGCTCAAGCGATCCGACTGGGGGACGCCACCACAAAGCTTTTCCATGCTCGAGCGAACGGACGAAGGCGTAAGAACTTCATCCACACAATCACCACCACCTCGGGGCTGGCAATTACTAGACAGGACAAGGAACGAGCCCTTCTGGACCACTTCGGGCTAACATCAAGACGCCTGCCCGCGCACCAAGTCCATTATGCGGGAGAACATTGGGATGCAGCGCCACGACCTATCGGCTCTGGATGCTCCATTCGACGAGGCGGAGATTAAGGAGGCGGTATTCTCCTTACCTTCGGTCAAGGCCCGCCTGATGGTTTCATCGGCGCCTTCTTCAAATCATCTTTGGCAGATCATCAAAGTGGATGTCGTGGCTGTGGTGATGCAGCTCGCGAACACGAGAGGCGGCTATGCCGGCTCGATCAATTACTGCCAACATTATTCTGCTCCCGAAAAAAGCCGGCGCATCCTCGATTGGCGACTACCGCCCAATCAGTTTGATACACAGCATCTCCAAGATCTTCTCCAAGCTGTTGGCTAACCGACTAGCCCCTCTTCTTCCGTCGCTGGTTTCCAAGTGCGAGTGCCTTTGTGCGTAAACGGTGCATCCACGATAATTTCCTACAAGTGCAAAACTTGATCAAAGATTTGCACCGCTCTTCAACGCCAGGCCTTTTCCTCAAGCTCGACATCTCCAAGGCTTTCGACTCTGTGGGTTGGGCTTACCTCCTGGAGGTGCTACAACAATTGGGTTTTGGACAACACTGGCGGGACTGGATCTGCATGACCCTCGCTTCATCTTCCTCCAGGGTCTTTGTTAAATGGGGAGCCGGAACCCCATTCGTACATGGAAAAGGCCTTCGCCAGGCGACCAGTGTCACCTATGCTCTTCATTACGGCCATCGATCCTCTGCAACTTATGTTTCGGGCGGCTTCCCAGGCCGGGATCCTCAAGCCCATCAGGGCGCGGACGGCCTCCTGCAGGGTTTCTCTCTATGCAGACGATGCGGGCATCTTCGCTAACCCGGTCAAAGAAGAGATCGACGCCATCGCTAGGATACTGGCCTGTTTTGGGGATGCATCGGGCCTCGTCACAAACGTCAGCAAGACCGAGGTGTTCCCCATTCGCTGTCGGGACATCGATCTCCGGCAATCCTCTCAGCCTTCCGGCCAAGCTGGCCTCGTTCCCGGCCGATACCTAGGTCTCCCACTACATACCAGCGGCTCGGAAGGGTTGACCTCCAACCTCTTCTAGACAAGGCAAGGGCAGTTGCCGGGCTGGAAGGGAAGAACTCAGGCGCGACCGGCGGGGTCTCCCTTGCAAAGTCCGTGACAGCGCCATCGCAAATCATCACCTCACTGCGCTCTCGCTTCCCACTTGGGCAATCCAAGCTTAGTAAGATCACTCGTAACTTCATCCGGTGTGGGAAGACTCAGAAACACGTCTGGGCGGACATTCTCTGGTCAAGCTGGAAGGCTACGCGGCCTAAGCCCATGGGGGCACAGGGAATCCTTGACCTCGAGAGATTTGGTCGGGCGCTCCGTCTGCGCTGGCCTTGGCTTATGTGGACTGATCCTGGCCGCCAATGGGTGGGCTCTGCGGTACCCTGCGATGAGATGGATATGGCGCTCTTCAGGGCTTCTACCACCATCTCCTTGGGCAATGGGAGAAAATCCCTATTCTGGAACGATGACTGGACAGGACGGGGCCCCCTGTCCCGGGCCTTCCCGGAGCTGTACAAAATTGCCACCGGAAGAGGAGAACTGTCATGAAGGAGCTCCAGAGGAGAAGCTGGATCAGATCGGTGGCCCGTCTTTCATCGCCTACCCATCTGCAGGAGTTCATTGCCCTCGCATCAGCTATCTCTCAGGTTGAGTTGAACCCGGACCAGAGGACTCCATCACTTGGCGGTGGACACCAAATGGCATTTACTCTGCTGCTTCGCCCACGCGCCCGATTCTCTGCATCCTATCCTGTGTTTTCCCCACCAAGATTTGGGAGGCACACGCTGAGCCAAAATGCAAGCTCTTCGCCTGGCTTGTGCTCCACGGAAAAATCCTCACGGCCGACATGCTAGCCATTCGTGGCTGGCCGCACGACCCTCGCTGCCCCTTTGCCTTGGGGCACCGGAGGCAACCACTCATCTCTGTAAGGACTGCCCGTTTGCCGCCGCGGATTGGTCTCACGTCCAGGTGTGGACGGGAGAGGATTCTGGGGCCACGCCCACGTTGCCCCTTCGATGGGGATTTCGGACTGGTGGGATTCGTTCACCACCAATTTGCCCAAGGACGACGGAAGAAGGCGGAGCGGCCGCTTCCTTTACACCATCTGGAACATCTGGAAGGAGCGAAACCGACGCATCTTCAATGGAACTCGCCTCACGCACCTAGAGGTAGCAGCTATTGCCTTCGACGACATCAAGCAAAGGACTTTGGCCTTTGGCGAGCACAGTGGCAGCCGGTATCGGTTGATTAGTTCCTAGGGGTTTTTGTCCGGTTTCTCTCAGAAAACCGGAACACTCTTGTACATAAACTTTATTCTCCTTCTTATATGAAAAGGCAGTGCTCCTGCTGGTTCCTCAAAAAAAAAATATAGTTTATTCCTCAAAATAAATAAATAAAAATAGCATCTAACCTACTTCTAATATGATTTCCTACATTCATGATCTCCTTGACTATGTCCATTAATCTTGAGTCCTGACTAAATCCAGGTCATTGCTTGGCGCACGCCGCCGGTTCATCTGGCCGCTAGTCTCGACCAACTCCACATACATATAATTAATTAACAAACGTCCGCTTCAATCTCCCTTGAAAAAATAGAGTCCACAAAACACGGGAGATTCATTTTTTGAGCTACCATGTAGAAAGATAATTGGATGTATGTCAGATTGAATTGCGAAAAAATTATAACTGCAAAACTCCTGACTTGCGACACTTGGCTCATTCTGCTTCAAAGTACAAACAGCCATACAGCTCCTCCTTCTGTGAAATTAACTATTGTGCGATAAATTAAGGTGCTGGAATATACATGTTGCAATAACTTAGAAAACTGAGATTGAACGATTGAAGAGGAACACAATCAGCAGACCTAGACTTGCATGTTTGAGTAGATTGTACTTGCTAAATCAACATATAATCATGGGGTAAAATCCTGTAGTGGAATATACCGCTTAGATTGCTTGATTGGATCAAACCTGTTATGAGCACCGTGAGGTGAAATCATATACAAACACACGATGGATTGTTGTACTTCAAATTTGAGATTGAAAACTTGAGGTGGAACGTAATATACCTGATGGATTGCGTGCAAGGTTAGATTCAGGTTAGATTCACACCTGATTTGATGAAGAAAAATTGCCTCCAGCGGCCATTGGTAGTGGAGCAGGATTGAAGGGAAGGAGGAGGCAACGTCAAAATAAAGGAGTCCATGGAGATTTTATTCAGCAGTTTTTTTTTTTGAGTTCGCAGAATATTTATTGATGGAGACTTTTACGGGCAATCATTTTCCTTTTTTGGGAGTTTTTAAGGGGATAGTGACTTACGGGCAATCAGCATGATCTTTGTTTTTTTATCCTTTTTCGTGGGAGATTGGTAGTGGAGAAAGAATTGATGGGAAGTAGGAGGCAGCATCAAAATAGAGGAGTCCTTGGAAATTTTATTCGGCAGTTTTTTTTAGTTTGTAGAACATTTTATTGATGGAAACTTTTACAGGCAATCAACAGGATGATGGATCTTTTCCTTTTTCGTGGGAGTTTTTAAGGCGATGGTGGCTTACGGGCAATCAGCGGGATCTTTGTTTCTTGTTTCTTCTTTCCCTTTTTCGTGGGAGTTTTTGAGGGGATGGAAGCTTTCCCTTTTTTTTTTTACAGAAACGGTTGGAGGCTTTATTTGACCGATTCACAACATTGGACGTGTCGGAAGCCTATTTTTATGGGATGGGACAATCTGCGTTACGTAAGTTTTCTTTCTATCCTGTACGCAAGTTTTACAATCCAACAGTGTAATTAATTTTGATGATGTGGATTAATTAGATGACTTTAAAGGTGCCTTTAATTAGTAAATATAAGATAATATGAGAATTTAAATTCAAAATAGCAATGATTTATTTGTTTGATTCAAACACAAGCAGCATCCACATTGACATGTGCTCATAATCCGTTGCACTAAGACCAACAAAAAGAATGACAAGATAAAAGAAACACGAAAAACAATATCACAAACATCCACGTAGCGCTTTGTAACACAAGGTGCAACACTCATTTTATTTTGAACAACCACGCGCAACACTTACGTAATGCTGCCACAGGTCACTGACGCATGCACGCTGAATCGGCCGAGTGGGCAGTGGGCAGTGGCTCATGGGTTGACGTAGATGTCGAGCTCCAGCAGGTCGGGGCGGACGGTCTTCCACAGCACGTAGCCTTTCGCCATCCGGAACTGCCCCGTGCCGCCGACCACGGCCAGCTCGCGCACCGCCACGCCGGTGTCGTCGCGTCCCATCACGGTCACCGAGCTCCCCGCGTAGGTCCCCGACGTGAGCACCACGTTCATGGTCACCATCAGCTCGAACCCTCCCTTGGAGGAGGCGACGATGTACTGCCCCTGCGCGCGCCCCACGGCGGCCGACGACGCCGACGTGCCCTCCGTCAGCACGTCGTCCATCACCACCGTGTTGCCGAAGTTGCCCCGCGGGCCGCGCACCACCATCATCGCGCTGTCGCCCATCACGTCGTGCATGTACACGTGCAGGTGCGCCGACGCCCCGGCCGCCGGCCGCGGCGCCGCCACCGCCAGGATGACGGCGACGGCTGCGGCGAGCGCGAAGGACGTGGGGTTGAGCTTGAAGCAAGCCATGGCCGGGATGAGTGGAAGACTACAGCGCTTGCTAGTCCGTATCACTGCTGATGCAGCACGTTCGGGTTTGTTGTTTATATACGAAAACAGTAGGATTGCGTCTGTGGTACTGGGGATTTGGGGGTCCAGTTGCGCTCCTGTCCACGTCAGGTTTTAATTGTCGCATTCCATTATTTACACTTAAATGTAGAACAAAAAATTGGTTGATGCCTCTCAAGAAACAGCGGAGAACGTTTGTCTACATTGCATGAACGAAAGAGCGGTTGATGCGTCGGTGCCCATGCATTGCTGGCCGTAGATCAGAATGCCGTTGGGTGAGTTGTCTTGTCAGTATTGTCTCTCATGATGGACTAGATCGAGATCTACGAACAGCCATACATCATTTACATGTTATAATCTCCAACAAAATGGGTATACATATGATGTGACTGTAACTTGTAAGATGTTCGTGGCATCCAAATGCATGGTACGCACTCCCTCCGTTCTAAATTACTCGTCGGAAAAATAGATGTATCTAAAACTAAAATACATCTAGATATATTCATAAATGCGACAAGTAATTCGGAACGGAGGGAGTACGTAACTGATGGCGAGTACAATTGCTCCTAATTTGTTCAGTAATTTGTCTAGTGATTGCATGTCTTCTTGTCATTTGCCTTCTTTACATGCTATTGTACCATGGAAGGATCCAGTGAACAGACGCATGTGCATAAGGCACGTCAGTGACAGTGAGGTGTCGTGCCAGGGGCCCCAATCTCTGATTTCTGCTGCTGTTTTCTGAATCGAAACAGAGAGCAAGACCAGTGAAAAGATGCCGCAGAAAAAATATACTATACCACTTGTGCTTCATTCTAAACATGTCCACACCACAAAATTGTGGACATGGACTCGGGCGACACGGGGGAGACCCAGCCGCCGGCCACCGCGAGCCCCACCCCTCCACCCCCCTCGCTGTCATCAGAGGAGGCGACCGGGCTAAGCCCGTGCCGCGGACGACGGCGGTGGGGCGAGCTCTCTCTCGCGGCGTGGCGTTTTCTCCTCAGATTCAAGGCCGAGGCAGCAGCCGGCCATGGTGTTGGTGCTTTGTTCAGGCGGTGCGTGGCCTGCTCCTCCATGGCGCGGCGGCCTTGCCGTGCTACATGAGTGCCCTTTCGGCGCCTCATCGCCCCGATGAGATTCGCGCATCCCTAGGTCGTTGGTCGAGGTGCTGGTGCCTGACGATTCCTCCGATCTGATCCGGGGTGCCGTGGCGGCGTGGGGGCTGCGGGCCCGGCCTGAATTAAGGGGGAGGTCCTAGGGTTCCTCAAGTGACAAGACGAAGATTTGCCTGACGCCTGTCCTCCTTGATCCGGTCAGAGTGTCGGGTTCCGGAAGGCTCTGCCGGTGAACTCCCATGGGCGCGTTATGTCTGAAGATTGCTGGATCGGATGGGATTCGGTCGTGCCCACTGGTTCTCCGTTAAGAAGGGAGCGGTGCGAAGCTCTGCTATCTGTTGTCATCATGGGATATGTTTAACTCCATGGTGAAGTCAGAGGCCAGAATGTCATGGAAGCCGAGATCGGAGGACTAGTAATGGTGACAGGAGCCTTTATGGCGATGAGGAACTTGCTTGGAGTTTCGGATTTTGTAGCAACGGTATGTAAGTGGGGGCGACAACACATGTGCAGTTCAAAGTCTTACCTCTCAAGGTGAAAATCCAAGGTCTGGCCTTAGTTGGTTCTGCATGGCAATGACCTTGTTGAAGGCATTCTTTTGAGAGCGGAGACTATCTTCAGGGTGAAAATCCAAGGTCTACGATCGGGTGACGATGGTGTTTGTGCACTGTTTCCTTCTTTGAGGCGCCGTTTTTGGAGAAGTTGGGCTTGAGGTGTTGTTTTGGTGGTGGTTGTACTTCTGTTACAAGGACTGGAACTCTCTGATGGGGAACGTAGCATAAATTCAAAATTTTCCTACGTGTCACCAAGATCTATCTATGGAGAAACTAGCAACCAGGGGAAGGAGAGTGCATCTACATACCCTTGTAGATCGCTAAGCGGAAGCGTTCAAGAGAACGGGGTTGAAGGAGTCGTACTCGTCGTGATCCAAATCACCGGAGATCCGAGTGCGAGCAGACGGCACCTCCGCGTTCAACACACGTACAGCCGGTGGCGTCTCCCATGCCTTGATCCAGCAAGGAGAGAGGGAGAGGTTGAGGAAGACTCCATCCAGCAGCACAACGGCATGGTGGTGGTGGAGGAGCGTGGCAATCCTGCAGGGCTTCGCCAAGCACCTACGGGAGAGGAGGAGGAGAAGAACTTGGGAGAGAGGGAGGGGCTGCGCCAGAACATGGGCTGCGGCTGCCCTCCCACCCCCACATATATATAGGGGCAAAGGAGAGGGGGGGCCGGCCCCCTCAGATCCAATCTGAGGAGGGGGCGGCGGCCAGGGGGGTTGCCTTGCCCCCCAAGGCAAGGGAGGCGCCCCCCTTTAGGGTTTCCCCAAGCCCTAGGCGCCTTGGGCCTTGGTGGGGGGGCGCACCAGCCCACCTGGGGCTGGTCCCCTCCCACACTTGGCCCATGCAGCCCTCTGGGGCCGGTGGCCCCCACTTGGTGGACCCACGGGACCCTCCCGGTGGTCCCGGTACATTACCGATAGCACCCGGAACTTTTCCGGTGACCAAAACAGGACTTCCCATATATAAATCTTTACCTCAGGACCATTCCGGAACTCCTCGTGACGTCCGGGATCTCATCCGGGACTCCGAACAACATTCGGTAACCACATACAAACTTCCTTTATAACCCTAGCGTCATCGAACCTTAAGTGTGTAGACCCTACGGGTTCGGGAGACATGTAGACATGACCGAGACGTTCTCCGAATAATAACCAACAGCGGGATCTGGATACCCATGTTGGCTCCCACATGTTCCACGATGATCTCATCGGATGAACCACGATGTCAAGGACTCAATCGATCCCGTATACAATTCCCTTTGTCTAGCGGTATTGTACTTGCCGAGATTCGATCGTCGGTATCCCGATACCTTGTTCAATCTCGTTTCCAGAAGTCTCTTTACTCGTTCCGTAACACATCATCCCGTGATCAACCCCTTGGTCACATTGTGCACATTATGATGATGTCCTACCGAGTGGGCCTAGAGATACCTCTCCGTCACACGGAGTGACAAATCCAGTCTCGATTCGTGCCAACCCAACAGAGACACTTTCGGAGATACCGTAATGCACCTTTATAGTCACCCGATTACGTTGTGACGTTTGGTACACCCAAAGCATTCCTACGGTATCCGGAGTTGCACAATCTCATGGTCTAAGGAAATGATACTTGACATTAGAAAAGCTTTAGCATCTGAACTACGATCTTTGTGCTAGGCTTAGGATTGGGTCTTGTCCATCACATCATTCTACTAATGATGTGATCCCGTTATCAATGACATCCAATGTCCATGGTTAGGAAACCGTAACCATCTATTGATCAACGAGCTAGCCAATAGAGGCTTGCTAGGGACATGGTGTTGTCTATGTATACACACATGTATTTGAGTTTCCTATCAATACAATTATAGCATGGATAATAAACGATTATCATGAACAAGGAAATATAATAATAATAGCTAATTTATTATTGCCTCTAGGGCATATTTCCAACAGTCTCCCACTTGCACTAGAGTCAATAATCTAGTTCACATCTCCATGTGATCAGCATTGATAGGTCACATCGCCATGTAACCAACATCCAAAGAGTCTACTAGTGTCTTAAACTAGTTCACATCACCATGTGATTAAGACTCAATGAGTTACGAGGTTTGATCATGTTTTGCTTGTGAGAGAGGTTTTAGTCAACGGGTTTTAGTCAACGGGTCTGAACCTTTCAGATCCGTGTGTACTTTGCAATTCTCTATGTCATATTGTAAATGCTGCTTCCACGCTCCACTTGGATCTACTCCAAATGGTTGCTCCACTATACGTATCCGGTTTGCTACTCGAGTCACTTTCGGATAGGTGTTAAAGCTTGCATCGACGTAACGCTTTACGCCGAACTCTTTATCACCTCCATAATCGAGAAACATGTCCTTATTTACTCCAAGGACAATTTTGACCGCATTGTCCAATGATCCATTCTGGATCATTCTTGTACCCCTCGACCGACTCATGGCATGGCACACTTCAGTGCGGTACACAACATAGCATCTTGTAGAGCCTATGTCTAAGGCATAGGGACGATCTTCGTCCTTTCTCTCTGCTCGCCGTGGTCGAGCTTTAAGTCTTAACTTCATACCTTACATCTCGTGCAAGAACTCCTTCTTTGGTGATCCATCTTGAACACCTTCAAGATCATGTCAAGGTACATGCTCATTTGAAAGTATTATTAAACATTTTGATCTATCTTATAGATCTTGATGCTTATTGTTCAAGTAGCCTAATCCAGGTTTTCTATTGAAAATCATCTTTCAAATAACCTTATATGCTTTCCAGAATTCTACATCATTTCGATCATCAATATGTCAACAACATATACTCATCGAAATTCTATAGTGCTCCCACTCACTTCTTTGGAAATACAAGTTTCTCATAAACTTTGTATAAACCCAAAATCTTTGATCATCTCATCAAAGCGCACATTCCAACTCCGAGATGCTTACTCCGGTCCTTAGAAGGGATCATTGGAGCCAAGATACCTTTTAGCATCCTTAGGATCGACAAAACTTTCTCGATTGTATCACATACAACCTTTCCTTTTAAAACCGGTAAGGAAACTCATTTTGACATCCATCTGCCAGATTTCATAAATGCAGCTTATGCTCACATGATTCCGACGGACTTAAGCATCGCTACGGATGAGAAAATCTCATCGTAGTCAACTCCTTGACCTTGTGAAAAAACTCTTCGCCACAAGTCGAGCTTCATAGACGGTGATATTACCGTCCACATTCGTCTTCTTCTTAAAGATCCATTCATCTCAATGGCTTGCCGATCATCGTGCAAGTCCACCAAAGTCCATGCTTTGTTCTGATACATGGATCCTTTCTGGATTTCATGGCTTCTAACCATTTATCGGAATTTGGGCCCACCATTGCTTCTCCATAGCTCGTAGGTTCATTGTTGTCTAGCAACATGACCTTCAAGACAGGATTGCATACCACTCTGAAGTAGTACGCATCCTTGTCACCCTACGAGGTACGTCAGTGACTTGATCCGAAACTTCATGATCACTATCATAAGCTTCTACTTCAATTGGTGTAGGTGCCACGGGAACAACTTCATGTGCCCTGCTACACACTAGTTGAAGTGATGGTTCAATAACCTCATCAAGTCTCCACCATCCTCCCACTCAACTTTTCGAGACGAACTTTTCCTCGAGAAAGGACCCGATTCAAGAAACAATCCTTATTGCTTTCGGATCTGAATTAGGAGGTATACCCAACTGTTTTTGGGTGTCCTATGAAGATGCATTTTATCCGCTTTGGGTTCGAGCTTATCAACCTGAAACTTTTTCACATAAGCGCCGCGCCCCAAACCTTTAAGAAATGACAGCTTAGGTTTCTCTAAACCATAGTTCATACGGTGTCATCTCAACGGAATTACGTGGTACCTTATTAAAGTGAGTGCGGTTGTCTCTAATGCCTAACCCATTAACGATAGTGGTAATTCGATAAGAGACATCATGGTACGCACCATATCCAATAAGGTGCAACTATGATGTTCGGACACACCATCACACTATGGTGTTCCTTGCGGTATTAATTGTTTAAATATTTGAAAAATTTCTTATTTGTGTGCCAAATCTCTTAACTCAGATTTTCATCTCTTTTATCATATCATAGACATTCTATCCTTTTGTCACGATTATCTTAAACTTCACTCTGAAATTACTTGAACCATTCAATAATTCAGACTTGTGTTTCATCAAGTAAATATACTCAACATCTACCGAATCATCGGTGAAGTCGAGAACATAACGATATTCCTTTGCATGCCTCAAAGACTCATTGGACTGCACATATCAAAATGTGTTACTTCCAACAAGTTGCTATCTTGTTCCATTTCTTTGAAACCGAGGCTTTTGGTCATCTTGTCCATGTGGTATGATTTGCATATCTCAAGTGATTCAAAATCAAGTGAGTCTAAACGATCCATCTGCATGGAGTTTCATCATGCGTATACACCAATAGACATGGTTCGCATGTCTCAAACTTTTCAAAAACGAGTGAGTCCAAAGATCCATCAACATGGAGCTTCTTCATGCGTTTTACACCAATATGACTTATATGGCAGCGCCACAAGTAAGTGGTACTATCATTACTATCTTATACTTTTGGCATGAAAATGTGTATCACTACGATCGAGATTCAATAAACCATTTATTTAGGTGCAAGACCATCGAAGGTATTATTCAAATAAATAGAGTAACCATTATTCTCCTTAAATGAATAAATCAGACATGCGATAGACATAATCCAATCATGTCTATGCTCAACGCATAAACACCAAATGATAATTATTCTGGTTTAATACTAATCTTGATGGTAGAGGGAGCGTATGATGCTTGATCACATCAACCTTGGAAACACTTCCAACACATATCGTCGACTCACCTTTAGCTAGTCTCCGCTTATTCCGTAGCCTTTTATTTCGAAGTTACTAACACTTAGCAACCGAACCGGTATCTTAATACCCTGGTGCTACTAGGAGTACTAGTAAAGTACACATTAACATAATGTATATCCAATATACTTCTATCGACCTTGCCAGCCTTCTTATCTACCAAGTATCTAGGGTAATGCTGCTCCAAAGGCTGTTCCCCTTATTACTGAAGCACTTAGTCTCGGCCTTGGGTTCAACCTTGGGTTTCTTCATCGAGCGACAATCGATTTGCCGTTTCATGAAGTGTCCTTCTTGCCCTTCTTGAAACTAGTGGTTTCACCAACCATCAACAATTGATGCTCCTTCTTGATTTCTACTTTCGCGGTGTCAAACATCGTGAATACCTCAAGGATCATCATATCTATCCTCGATATGTTATAGTTCATCACGAAGCTCTAGTAGCTTGGTGGCAATGACTTTGGAGAAACATCACTATCTCACCGGAAGATCAACCCCCACTCGATTCAAGTGATTGTTGTACTCAGACAATCTGAGCACAAGCTCAACGATTGAGCTTTTCTCCCTTAGTTTGCAGGCTAAGACAATCGTCGGAGGTCTTATACCTCTTGACGTGGGCACGAGCCTGAAATCCCAATTTCAGCCCTCGAAACATCTCATATGTTCCGCGATGTTTTGAAAAACGTCTTTGGTGCCTCAACTCTAAACCGTTTAACTGAACTATCACGTAGTTATCAAAATGTGTATGTCCGATGTTCGTAACATCCACAAACGACGTTTGGGGTTCAGCACACTGAGCGGTGCATTAAGGACATAAGCTTTCTCGTCCGCATAATCGCCATCACAACTTTCAACTATATTTTCTCTAGGAACATATCTAAACAGTGGAACTAAAGCGCGAGCTTATGACATAATTTGCAAAAGGTCTTTTGACTATGTTCAAGATAATTAAGTTCATCTTATGAACTCCCACTCGAGATAGACATCCCTCTGGTCATCTAAGTGATTACATGATCCGAGTCAACTAGGCCGTGTCCGATCATCACGTGAGACGGACTAGTCGACTCGGTGAACATCTTCATGTTGATCGTATCTACTATACGACTCATGCTCGACCTTTCGGTCTCTGTGTTCCCGAGGCCATGTCTGCACATGCTAGGCTCGTCAAGTTAACCCCAAGTGGTTTTTGCTGTGTAAATCTGTCTTACACCCGTTGTATGTGAACGTAAGAATCCATCACACCCCATTATCACGTGGTGCTTAGAAGCGACGAACTGTAGCAACGATGCACAGTCATGGGAGAACACTTCTTGAAATTTGTGTAAGGGATCATCTTATTTACTACCGTCGTTCTAAGTAAACAAGATGCATAAACATAATAAACATCACATGCAATTATATAGTAGTGACATGATATGGCCAATATCATATTGCTCCTTTTGATCTCCATCTTCGGGCTCCATGATCATCATTGTCACCGGCATGACACCATGATCTCCATCATCATGATCTCCATCATCGTGTCTCCATGAAGTTGTCTCGCCAACTTATTACTTCTACTACTATGGCTACGGTTAGCAATAAAGTAAAGTAATTACATGGCGTTGTTTAATGACACGCAGGTCATACAATAAATAAAGACAACTCCTATGGCTCCTGCGGTTGTCATACTCATCGACATGCAAGTCGTGAATCCTATTATAAGAACATGATCAATCTCATACATCACATATCATTCATCACATTCTTCTTGGCCATATCACATCACATAGCATACCCCGCAAAAACAAGTTAGGCGTCCTCTAATTGTTGTTTGCATGTTTTACGTGGCTGCTTTGGGTTTCTAGCAAGAACGCTTTCTTACCTCATAAAACCACAACGTGATATGCCAATTGCTATTTACCCTTCATAAGGACCCTTTTCATCGAATCCGTTCCGACTAAAGTGGGAGAGATCGGCACCCGCTAGCCACCTTATGCACCAAGTGCATGTCGATTCGGTGGAACCTGTCTCACGTGGAAATGCGTGTAAGGTCGGTCCGGGCCGCTTCATCCCACAATACCGTCGAAACAAGATTGGACTAGTAACGGTAAGCATATTGAACAAAATCAACGCCCACAACTACTTTGTGTTCTACTCGTGCAAAGAATCTACGCAATAGACCTAGCTCATGATGCCACTGATGGGGAACGTAGCATAAATTCAAAATTTTCCTACGTGTCACAAAGATCTATCTATGGAGAAACTAGCAACGAGGGGAAGGAGAGTGCATCTACATACCCTTGTAGATCGCTAAGCGGAAGCGTTCAAGAGAACGGGGTTGAAGGAGTGCATTGCCGTCGTGATCCAAATCACCGGAGATCCGAGTGCCGAACGGACGGCACCTCCGCGTTCAACACACGTACAGCCCGGTGACGTCTCACATGCCTTGATCCAGCAAGGAGAGAGGGAGAGGTTGAGGAAGACTCCATCCAGCAGCAGCACAACGGCATGGTGGTGGTGGAGGAGCGTGGCAATCCTGCAGGGCTTCGCCAAGCACCTACGGGAGAGGAGGAGGAGAAGAACTTGGGAGAGAGGGAGGGGCTGCGCCAGAACATGGGCTGCGGCTGCCCTCCCACCCCCACATATATATAGGGGCAAAGGAGAGGGGCCGCCCCCTCGGATCAATCTGAGGAGGGGCGGCGTCAGGGGGTTGCCTTGCCCCCAAGGCAAGGGAGGCGCCCCTTTAGGGTTTCCCCAAGCCCTAGGCACCTTGGGCCTTGGTGGGGCGCACCAGCCCACCCGGGCTGGTCCCTCCCACACTTGGCCCATGCAGCCCTCTGGGCCGGGTGGCCCCACTTGGTGGACCCAGGACCCTCCGGTGGTCCCAGACATTATCGATAGCACCGGAACTTTTCCGGTGACCAAAACAGGACTTCCCATATATAAATCTTTACCTCCGGACCATTCCTAACTCCTCGTGGCGTCCGGGATCTCATCCGGAACTCCGAACAACATTCGGTAACCACATACAAACTTCCTTTATAACCCTAGCGCCATCGAACCTTATGTGTAGACCCTACGGGTTCGGGAGACATGTAGACATGACCGAGACGTTCTCGGTCAATAACCAACAGCGGATCTGGATACCCATGTTGGCTCCTACATGTTCCACGATGATCTCATCGGATGAACCACGATGTCAAGGACTCAATCGATCCCGTATACAATTCCCTTTGTCTAGCGGTATTGTACTTGCCCGAGATTCGATCGTCGGTATCCCGATACCTTGTTCAATCTCGTTTCCGCAAGTCTCTTTACTCGTTCCGTAACACATCATCCCGTGATCAACCCCTTGGTCACATTGTGCACATTATGATGATGTCCTACCGAGTGGGCCCAGAGATACCTCTCCGTCACACGGAGTGACAAATCCCAGTCTCGATTCGTGCCAACCCAACAGACACTTTCGGAGATACCTGTAATGCACCTTTGTAGCCACCCAGTTACGTTGTGACGTTTGGTACACCCAAAGCATTCCTACGGTATCCGGGAGTTGCACAATCTCATGGTCTAAGGAAATGATACTTGACATTAGAAAAGCTTTAGCATACGAACTACGATCTTTGTGCTAGGCTTAGGATTGGGTCTTGTCCATCAGATCATTCTACTAATGATGTGATCCCGTTATCAATGACATCCAATGTCCATGGTTAGGAAACCATAACCATGTATTGATCAACGAGCTAGCCAATAGAGGCTTGCTAGGGACATGGTGTTGTCTATGTATCCACACATGTATTTGAGTTTCCTATCAATACAATTATAGCATGGATAATAAACGATTATCATGAACAAGGAAATATAATAATAATAGCTAATTTATTATTGCCTCTAGGGCATATTTCCAACACTCTCTAGCGGGGCTTTTCTTTTTTTAGATTCTTCTTCTTTTGGTTGTGCGCATCCATAATGCCATTAGGGTATTGCATTGTTGCAGAGGCTGGGTGTAATTGGTATCCGTGATATTAATATATTCCCTTTATAAAAAAGTATTTGGCTCGTCACAGCTACTCGCCACTGGAGGACTACATTCTTGTCCGCTCCCGCTACAATGTTTTCATTGTCGATGTTGAAGTATAATGTCCGGCCCTCTCTCATGGTTGTAATTTTTGAATGAGTTGGCTAGAGCATTAGTCATGGTATTTGAACCAGGAAGTCTTGAGTAATACTCTGCCAACGTAGTATTAAAAAAAGATTTTGCGGCCTACATAAATCTCATGTCTAAAGACTAAATAAGCCTAGACGTGAAGGGGTGTTAAAATACATTGCCTGGCTCTCTCCATCACTCCGGACCTTTGGATGAGTTGGTTGCGGCCTGCCCCGCTTTCGCTGCCAACATCATAATCTCCAAAGAAGCATAGACGTGAGGGGGAGTCTTGGAGTATAATGTTCGGCCCTCTCCCATAGCTTGAGCTTATGAGTGAACTGGTTAGGTGCATAAACTTGCAACCAAGAGGTTTAGGGTTCAAAATCCAGTAAACACAATAAATAATTGGGGCTTGCCCGGATTTTGCTGCCCACGTCATACACTCCAAAGGAGCATAGACGTGAGGGGGAGTGTTGAAGTATAATGTCATGCCCTCTCCCATAGATTGAGCTTTTGGATGAACTGGCTGGCGCGTGCATTTGTACATGGTATCATATCCAAAAGGTCTTTAGTTCAAGACCCGACTGGCGTAATTAAATTGCAGCCCACTTTCAGTTCATATTTGGGCCTCAGGGAGCCACACACAAGGGTGTGTGTTGACGTATAAATGCATAGCCCACCTTCCCCCCATCAGCTTGAACTTTTGGGTGAACTAACTAGTGCGTGCAGTTCTGCACCCGACGTACATGCGTAGGAGTATGAATTAATGAGCGATATTGACCAAAGTCCATGGAGACGGACTAATAACCCCCAACAACACCTCTCCCTCCCCTCGCCCCCTTCCCTCGCCGCCGCTGGACAAAGCCCAAATGGTGGCGGGAATCTTCTCCCCTTCGCTCGGTCCGTGAAGGTTGGTGCGGGATGGCCTAGTCGCGCGGACGCGCCTTGGGCGACACAGCGGCAGCAGGCGCGGGTGGCAGCAACGTTCGCTCGAGGGCGGGCGGCGGCGACATGGGACGAGTGCTTGTTGTGTGGGGCTATGCGCGGGCAATCTCTGGTGGGTGCATGTGGCGTCTAGTGGATCCCGATTTGGGGACCTGGCCATGGTGGGTGGCGCGGGGTGATGGCGGTGACCTGACGTGGTTGCCGCATAGGTTGCGGACCAGAGGGCGGTGCTTGCCCGAAGGTGGCCATCGATAGTTACTGTGTTATGCCCCCCTAGTCCATCGAGACTGCTTAGAGAGGCACGTGCTGACGCTTTCTACGGTGGAGGCATTAGGTCAATGAAGGAAATATGCCCTAGAGGCAATAATAAAGTTATTATTTATTTCCTTATTTCATGATAAATGTTTATTATTCATGCTTGAATTGTATTAACCGGAAACTTAGTACATGTGTGAATACATAGACAATCAGAGTGTCACTAGTATGCCTCTACTTGACTAGCTCGTTGAATCAAAGATGGTTAAGTTTCCTAGCCATAGACATGAGTTGTCATTTGATTAACGGGATCACATCATTAGAGAATGATGTGATTGACTTGACCCATTCTCGTTAGCTTAGCACTTGATCGTTTAGTATGTTGCTATTGCTTTCTTCATGACTTATACATGTTCCTATGACTATGAGATTATGCAACTCCCGAATACCGGAGGAACACTTTGTGTGCTACCAAACGTCACAATGTAGCTGGGTGATTATAAAGGTGATCTACAGGTGTCTCCGATGGTACTTGTTGAGTTGGCATAGATCGAGATTAGGATTTGTCACTCCGATTGTCGGAGAGGTATCTCTGGGCACTCTCAGTAATGCACATCACTATAAGCCTTGCAAGCAATGCAACTAATGAGTTAGTTGCGGGATGATGTATTATGGAATGAGTAAAGAGACTTGCCAGTAACGAGATTGAACTTGGTATTGAGATACCGCCGATCGAATCTCGGGCAAGTAACATACCGATGACAATGGGAACAACGTATGTTGTTATGCGGTTTGACCGATAAAGATCTGTGTAGAATATGTGGGAGCCAATATGAGCATCCAGGTTCCCCTATTGGTTATTGACCGGAGACGAGTCTCGGTCATGTCTACATAGTTCTCGAACCCGTAGGGTCCGCACGCTTAACGTTCAGTGACGATCGGTATTATGAGTTTATGTGTTTTGATGTACCAAAGGTAGTTCGGAGTCCCGGATATGATCACGGACATGACGAGGAGTCTCTAAATGGTTGATAGATAAAGATCAATATATTGGATGACTATGTTTGGACTTCGGAAGGGTTCCGGGCAAGTTCGGACAAATACCGCAGTACCGGGGGGTTACCGGAACTCCCCTGGGAGTGTAATGGGCCTATTGGGCCTTAGTGGAGAAGAGGAGGGGCGGCAAGGGCAGGGCCGCACCCCCTCCCCCTCTAGTCCGAATTGGACAAGGAGGGGGGCGGCGCCCCCCTTTCCTTCCCCCTCTCTCCTCCTTCCCTCTCTCCTACTCCTACTCTTAGAAGGGTTGGAGTCCTACTCCCGGTGGGAGTAGGACTTCCCTTGGGGCACGCCTAGGAAGGCCGGCCCCTCCCCCTCCTCCACTCCTTTATATAAGGGGGAGGGGGCACCACATAGACACACAAGTTGATCAGTTGATCTTTTAGCCGTGTGCGGTGCCCCCCGTCCACCATAACCCACCTCGGTCATATCGTAGCGGTGCTTAGGCAAAGCCCTGCATCGGTAGTATCATCATCACCATCATCACGCCGTCGTTCTGACGGAACTCTCCCTCGAAGCTCTGCTGGATCGTGAGTTCGAGGGACGTCATCGAGCTGAGCGGGTGCTGAACTCGGAGGTGCCGTGTGTTCGGTACTTGGATCGGTCGGATAGTGAAGACGTACGACTACATCAACCGCGTTGTCATAACGCTTACGCTTTCAGTCTACGAGGGTATGTGGACAACACTATCCCCTCTCGTTGCTATGCATCACCATGATCTTGCGTGTGCGTAGGATTTTTTTTTAAATTACTACGTTCCCCAACAATGGCATCCGAGCTAGGTTTATGCGTAGATGTTATATGCACGAGTAGAACACAAGTGAGGGTGATACAAGTCATACTGCTTACCAGCATGTCACACTTTGATTCGGCAGTATTGTTGGATGAAGCGGCCCGGGCCAACATTATGCGTACGCTTACGCGAGACTGGTTCTACCGATGTGCTTCGCACACAGGTGGCTGGCGGGTGTCAGCTTCTCCAACTTTAGTTGAATCGAGTGTGGCTACGCCCGGTCCTTGTGAAGGTTAAAACAACACATACTTGATGAAATATCGTTGTGCTTTTGATGCTTAGGTAAGAACGGTTCTTACTCAGCCCGTAGCAGCCATGTAAAACTTGCAACAACAAAGTAGAGGACGTCTAACTTGTTTTTATAGGGCATGTTGTGATGTGATATGGCCAAGACATGATGCTAAATTTTATTGTATGAGATGATCATGTTTTGTAACCGAGTTATCGGCAACTGGCAGGAGCCATATGGTTGTCGCTTTATTGTATGAAATGCAATCGCCATGTAATTGCTTTGCTTTATCACTAAGCGGTAGCGATAGTCGTAGAAGCAATAGTTAGCGAGACGACAATGATGTTACGATGGAGATCAAGGTGTCATGTCGGTGATGATGGTAATCATGACGGTGCTTTGGAGATGGAGATCAAAGGCAAAACATGATGATGGCCATATCATATGACTTATATTGATTGCATGTGACGTTTATCTTTTATGCATCTTATATTGCTTAGATCGACGGTAGCATTATAAGATGATCTCTCACTAAATTTCAAGGTATAAGTGTTCTCCCAGAGTATGCACCATTGCGAAGTTCGTCGTGCCGAGACACCACGTGATGATCGGGTGTGATAAGCTCTACGTTCACATACAACGGGTGCAAGCCAGTTTTGCACACGCAGAATACTCGGGTTAAACTTGACGAGCCTAGCATATGCGAGATATGGCCTCGGAACACCGAGACCGAAAGGTCGGCGTGAATCATATAGTAGATATGATCAACATAGTGATGTTCACCATTGAAAACTACTCCATCTCACGTGATGATCGGACATGGTTTAGTTGATATGGATCACGTGATCACTTAGATGATTAGAGGATGTCTATCTAAGTGGGAGTTCTTAAGTAATTTTATTAATTGAACTTTACTTTATCATGAACTTAGTACACGATAGTATTTTGCATGTCTATGTTGTTGTAGATAGATGGCCCGTCTTTGTTGTTCCGTTGAATTTTAATGCGTTCCTTGAGAAAGCAAAGTTGAAAGATGATGGTAGCAATTACACGGACTGGGTCCATAACTTGAGGATTATCCTCATTGCTGCACAGAAGAATTACGTCCTGGAAGCATCGCTAGGTGCCAAACCCGCTGCAGGAGCAACGCCAGATGTTATGGACGTCTGGCAGAGCAAAGCTGATGACTACTCGATATTTCAGTGTGCCATAATTTACAACTTAGAACCGGGACTTCAACGACGTTTTGAACGTCATGGAGCATATGAGATGTTCCAGGAGTTGAAGTTAATATTTCAAGCAAATGCCCGGATTGAGAGATATGATGTCTCCAATAAGTTCTACAGCTGCAAGATGGAGGAGAATAGTTCTGTTAGTGAGCATATACTCAAAATGTCTGGGTATAAAAATCACTTGATCCAACTGGGAGTTAATCTTTCGGATGATAGTGTCATTGGCAGAATTCTTCAATCACTGCCACCAAGCTACAAGAGCTTCATGATAAACTATAATATGCAAGGGATGGATAAGACAATTCCCGAGCTCTTCACGATGCTAAAGGCTGCAGAGGTAGAAATCAAGAAGGTGCACCAAGTGTTGATGGTCAACAAGACCACCGGGCCAAGAAAAGGGTAAAGGGAAGAAGGGGAACTTCAAGAAGAACGACAAGCAAGTTGCTACTCAAGTGAAGAAGCCCAAGTCCGGACCTAAGCTCGAGATCGAAAAGGCCTACTTCAAAGGAACTAGTCACTGGAAGCGGAACTGCCCAAGTATTTGGCGGATAAGAAGGATGGCAAGGTGAACAAAGGTATATGTGATAGACATGTTATTGATGTGTACCTTCTAATGCTCGCAGTAGTGCCTGGGTATTTGATACTGGTTCTGTTGCTAATATTTGCAACTCGAAACAGGGACTACGGATTAAGCGAAGATTGGCTAAGGACGAGGTGACGATGCGCGTGGGAAATGGTTCCAAAGTCGATGTGATCGCGGTCGGCACGCTGCCTCTAAATCTACCTTCGGGATTTGTTTTGGACCTGAATAATTGTTATTTGGTGCCAGCGTTAAGCATGAACATTATATCTGGATCTTGTTTGATGCGGGACGGTTATTCATTTAAATCAGAGAATAATGGTTGTTCTATTTATATGAGTAATATCTTTTATGGTCATGCACCCTTGAAGAGTGGTCTATTCTTTTCGAATCTCGATAGTAATGATACACATATTCATAATATTAAGCCAAAAGATGCAGAGTTGATAATGATAGTGCAACTTATTTTTGGCACTGCCATTTAGGTCATATTGGTGTAAAGCGCATGAAGAAACTCCATTCTGATGGACTTTTGGAATCACTTGATTATGAATCACTTGGTACTTGCTAACCATGCCTCATGGGCAAGATGACTAAAACGCCGTTCTCGGAACAATGGAGCGAGCAATGATTTGTTGGAATCATACATACCGATGTATGTGGTCCGATGAATGTTGAGGCTCGCATGGGTATCGTTATTTTCTGACCTTCACAGATGATTTGAGCAGATATGGGTATATCTACTTGATGAAACATAAGTCTGAAACATTTGAAAAGTTCAAAGAATTTCAGAGTGAAGTAGAAAATCATTGTAACAAGAAAATAAAGTTTCTACGATCTGATCATGGAGGAGAATATTTGAGTTACGAGTTTGGTCTTCATTTGAAACAATGTGGAATAGTTTCACAACTCACGCCACCCGGAACACCACAGCGTAATGGTGTGTCCAAACGTCGTAATCAAACTTTACTAGATATGGTGCGATATATGATGTCTCTTACTGATTTACCGCTATCGTTTTGGGGTTATGCTTTAGAGACGGCTGCATTCCCATTAAATAAGACACCATGTAAATCCGTTGAGACGACGCCTTATGAACTGTGGTTTGGCAAGAAACCAAAGTTGTTGTTTCTTAAAGTTTGGGGCTGCGATGCTTATGTGAAAAAGCTTCAACCTGATAAGCTCGAACCCAAATCGGAGAAATGTGTCTTCATAGGATACCCAAAGGAGATTGTTGGGTACATCTTCTATCACAGATCCGAAGGCAAGACATTTGTTGCTAAGAATGGATCCTTTCTAGAGAAGGAGTTTCTCTCGAAAGAAGTGAGTAGGAGGAAAGTAGAACTTGATGAGGTAAATGTACCTGCTCCCTTATTGGAAAGTAGTTCATCACAGAAAACTGTTCCTGTGACTCCTTCACCAATTAGTGAGGAAGCTAATGATGATGATCGTATAACTTCAGATCAAGTTACTACCGAACCTCGTAGGTCAACCAGAATAAGATCCGCACCAGAGTGGTATGGTAATCCTTTTCTGGAGGTCATGTTGCTTGACCATGACGAACCTACGAACTATGAGGAAGCGATGATGAGCCCAGATTCCGCAAAATGGCTTGAGGCCATGAAATCTAAGATGGGATCCATGTATGAGAACAAAGTGTTGACTTTGATTGAATTGCCCGATGATCGGCAAGTCATCGAGAATAAATGGATCTTCAGGAAGAAGACTGACGCTGACGGTAATGTTACTGTCTACAAAGCTTGACTTGTTGCGAAAGGTTTTTGACAAGTTGAAGGAGTTGACTATGATGAGACCTTCTCACTCGTATCGATGCTTAAGTCTGTCCGAATCATGTTAGCAATTGCCGCATTTTATGAAATCTGGCAAATCAATAACAAAGCTGCATTCCTTAATGGATTTATTAAAGAAGAGTTGTATATGATGCAGCCAGAAGGTTTTGTCAATCCTAAAGGTGCTAAGAAAATGTGCAAGCTCCATCGATCAATCCATGGACTGGTGCAAAGCATCTCAGAGTTGGAATACACGCTTTGATGAGTTGATCAAAGCATATAGTTTTATACAGACTTGCGATGAAGCCTGTATTTACAAGAAAGTGAGTGGGAGCACTACAACCTTTCTGATAAGTATATGTGAATGACATATTGTTGATCGGAAATGATGTAGAATTTTCTGGAAAGCATAAAGGACTATTTGAAAGGAGTTTTTCAAAGGAAGACCTCGGTGAAGCTGCTTACATATTGAACATCAAGATCTATAGAGATAGATCAAGACGCTTGATAAGTTTTGTAAATGAGTACATACCTTGACATGTTTTTGAAGTAAGTTCAAAATGGAACAGTCAAAGAAGGAGTTCTTGCCTATGTTGCAAGGTGTGAAGTTGAGTAAGACTCAAAGCCCGACCACGGCAGAAGATACAGAAAGAATGAAAGTCATTCCCTATGCCTCAGCCATAGGTTCTATAAAACATGCCATGCTGTGTACCAGACCGATTATATACCCTGCCCTGAGTTTGGCAAGGGAGTACAATTTTTGATCTAGGAGTAGATCACTGGACAGCGGTCAAAATTATCCTTAGTGGAATAAGGATATGTTTCTCGAGTATGGAGGTGACAAAAGGTTCGTCGTAAAGGGTTACGTCGATGCAAGTTTTGACACTGATCCAGATGACTCTAAGTCTCAAACTGGATACATATTGAAAGTGGGCGTAATTAGCTAGTGTACGTAGCTCCGTGCAGAGCATTGTTGACATAGAAATTTGCAAAATACATACAGATCTGAATTTGGAAGACCCGTTGACTAAACTTCTCTCACAAGCAAAAACATGATCACACCTTAGTACTCTTTTGGTCTAAATCACATGGCGATGTGAACTAGATTATTGACTCTAGTAACCCTTTGAGTGTTGGTCACATGGCGATGTGAACTATGGGTGTTAATCACATGGTGATGTGAACTATTGGTGTTAAATCACATGGCGATGTGGACTAGATTATTGACTCTAGTGCAAATGGGAGACTGAAGGAAATATGCCCTAGAGGCAATAATAAAGTTATTATTTATTTCCTTATTTCATGATAAATGTTTATTATTCATGCTAGAATTTTATTAACCAGAAACTTAGTACATGTGTGAATATATAGACAAACAGAGTGTCACTAGTATGCCTCTACTTAACTAGCTCGTTGAATCAAAGATGGTTAAATTTCCTAGCCATAGACATGAGTTATCATTTGATTAACAGGATCACATCATTAGAGAATGATGTGATTGACTTGACCCATTCCGTCAGCTTAGCAGTTGATCGTTTAGTATGTTGCTATTGCTTTCCTCATGACTTATACATGTTCCTATGACTATGAGATTATGCAACTCCCGAATACCGGAGGAACACTCTGTGTGCTACCAAACGTCACAACGAATCGGGTGATTATAAAGGTGTTCTCTGTGTGTCTCCGATGGTACTTGTTGAGTTGGCATAGATCGAGATTAGGATTTGTCACTCCGATTGTCGGAGAGGTATCTCTGGGCCCTCTCGGTAATGCACATCACTATAAGCCTTGCAAGCAATGCAACTAATGAGTTAGTTGCGGGATGATGTATTACGGAACGAGTAAAGATACTTTCCGGTAACGAGATTGAACTAGGTATTGAGATATCGACGATCGAATCTCGGGCAAGTAACATACCGATGACAAAGGGAACAATGTATATTGTTATGTGATTTGACCGATAAAGATCTTCGTAGAATATGTAGGAGCCGATATGAGCATCCAGGTTCCGCTATTGGTTATTGATCGGAGACGAGTCTCGGTCATGTCTACATAGTTCTCGAACCCGTAGGGTCCGCACGCTTAACGTTCGGTGACAATCGGTAATATGAGTTTATGTGTTTTGATGTACCGAAGGTAGTTCGAGTCCGGATATGATCACGGACATGACAAGGAGTCTCGAAATGGTCGAGACATAAAGATCAATATATTGGATGACTATGTTTGGACTTCGGAAGGGTTCCGGGCAAGTTTGGACAAATACCGGAGTACCGGGGGTGTTACCGGAACCCCCCGGGGAGTGTAATGGGCCTATTGGGCCTTAGTGGAGAAGAGGAGGGGCGGCCAGGGCAGGCCGCGCCCCCTCCCCCTCTAGTCCGAATTGGACAAGGAGGGGGCCCCCCTTTCCTTCCCCCTCTCTCCTCCTTCCCTCTCTCCTACTCCTACTCTTGGAAGGGTTGGAGTCCTACTCCTGGTGGGAGTAGGACTCCCCTTGGGACGCGCCTAGGAGGGCCGGCCCCCCTCCTCCACTCCTTTATATACGGGGGAGGGGGACACCCCATAGACACACAAGTTGATCAGTCGATCTTTTAGCCGTGTGCGGTGCCACCCTCCACCATAATCCACCTCGGTCATATTGTAGCGGTGCTTAGGCGAAGCACTGCGTCGGTAGTATCATCATCACCGTCATCACACCGTCGTACTGATGGAACTCTCCCTCAAAGCTCTGCTGGATCGTGAGTTCGAGGGACATCATCGAGCTGAACGTGTGCTGAACTCGGAGGTGCCGTGTGTTCAGTACTTGGATCGGTCGGATTGTGAAGACGTACGACTACATCAACCGCGTTGTCATAACGCTTCCGCTTTCGATCTACGAGGGTATGTGGACAACACTCTGCCCTCTCATTGCTATGCATCACCATGATCTTGCGTGTGCGTAGATTTTTTTTTTGAAATTACTACGTTCCCCAACAGTCCGGACCTAATGGCTGATGCTAGGCTAGGAATAGAAGGAGTGGCTTCTGCTTGTACTTGGTTGGCGCGCCGTTACGCAGAGGGTTGGTAGTGGCTCGAACCATAGATGCTGCTCCGCATGGTTGGCTCCGCAGCTACAGCGGGCACCATGATGGTGACGGTGGGTATCCCTCTTGGTCGTCTGGGCGGCAAGGGGTACGGTGTTGCCGTAGAAGGCTCTGCCTCACTTTCTATCGTTGGTTGTTGACGGTGTCCTGGACCAGGGGGTACTCACCACGTCATCTCCTGATCAGTTGGATTGGGCCGAGGATCCCCATGGTTGTTTACTCATGGGCCAGTTCGGACAGCTGAAGTATACACGAGGAAGATTCCACAAGACTTGGTGATCAAGACAAGGACTCCTCTCCACCGGCGTATTCGACTAGGACTCTTGTTATCCTAGGCCTCTGGTACATTATATAAGCCGAGGCCGGGCTAGTCGATAGGGATATGCTAGATCATTATGACTTTTTTCATCATACCCTTAGGTCTTAGACCACAACATATGATCTCGAGGTAGATCAACTCTTGTAATATCTATATTCATCAAGATCAATCAAGCAGGAAGTAGGGTATTACCTCCATTAAGAGGGCCCGAACCTGGGTAAACATCGTGTCCCCTGTCTCCTGTTACCCATCGATCCATGACACACAGCTTGGGACCCCCTACCCGAGATCTGCCGGTTTTGACACCGACAATGGTGCTTTCATTGAGAGTTCCGATGTGTGATCAGCAAAAGATCAATGGCTCACCTGCAGATCAACTGCGACGTCAGCGTCTTCATCGCCGGCTCGACTGGTCACCTTGGCTTGACCGAGGTCTTTGCCCTACCTCCAATCGTCATGTTCGGACGAGGGCCTTCATCAACATCAACTCCGATCTCTATCATGATCATGGAGGAATCATCCATGGAGGTCGGGGCTCAACGTCAACATTGCCCTCGGGCGACCGTGTTGTTTTTTCGAACATCGAACTTGTATCCGCTACCACCACCTCCTCGAGCACCGCTTTGACGATTTCTTCGGTGGAATTGTGCGGAATTGAGTCTACAACAACACTGTAAATTTCGTCGCGTTCCGATGGAGTAATCTCCGCCGATCTCCGATATACCGGAGCCTTGTTGAATCTGGGCGGGAATCTGGACGAGTTTGGAGCGTGGTGTCCAGCGTCTAGCTCGGACGTCCTTTGGAAGATCCAACTGTTGATCGGCTGCAAAATTCCTATATCTACAACCTGTCTCCAGGAACCTTCCGATTAGTGCATCACTTTTCAGATATGTTTTCTGCGCGAATACGAATCCGACCTGAGTTCATCTTTCTTCATGAACGGGATATTGGACAACCTTTTTGGAAGAATCTCTTTGTAGGGTATTGTGTTTTGTTTCCGAACACACGCTCACAAATTTTGCTCCTTTTCGGAGGTACTCTTCACCGTCACGCTGGTGTCAAACCAGTCTGGTAACATTGCTCCACGTCAGCCGACCTGCGCTAGACAGATCGTCGCTTCATCGAGCCGAGCCTAACCTTATCGGATCATCAGCTCGGCAAGCTGAACAAGAGTTCGGCATCGCGAAGGCTAAATCATCACCAACACCATCGCCCCACGGATTGCACGGGTCAGGCGCGCCGACATCGCTGCTCGGTCACTTCATCAATCCAGCATTGACCGCGTCACAAGTTATGACCAGCGTCGGCATGGCCGCACTATTGCTTCTTCAAGTCGATGTCCATCACGCCGAACTGCTTTAACACCTCGGCTGACATGGTAGCTGTAACGCCTCTCACCGAATTCGCTCCGTCATCTCGGCTAGACCGGGGGCTTCGCCATCTCTTCATCAACCTACTCCGGAGACTTCGGCGTCACCAGCCGACCAGTTTCGTCACGTTAGCTGGACCGGGGGCTTTGCCTTGGCGAGCCAACCTTTGTCAGCATCGCCATGCCGTCGCTTCATCGCCCATCATGCAATGGGTTTGCGGATCAAGTCCCAATTTTGGGAGTAACCTTTCTTCATATTGCTATAACAAATAAACCAGGTGCTATTAATTCTAGTAATTTTTTCTTGCTTGGGTTTATATTTCCTGAGGAATTATTACTCTGATTTGTTCCATCATTTGTACACAGGTCTGTCAAAGGGTGGCCGCATTAACAACGGTCGTGTGGTGATACGGTCAATTTCCGTGTACCGCTCGGTGAATGCCGCATCCGGAACTCGGACCGGCTTGTGAATTCAGGCTTTGCCATGCCTTCACCGCGTCGCGCCGACGCCCTGCATCGACATTGACTTCGGCGCCACGCCACATCTCTTTAAATAAATTATTTTTGTGAAAAGCAATGATGCAAGGATTTTTTATGTATTTATATTGTTGTTTTTGGACCGCACTATTTATGTGTGTAGGTGATCGACTTCGACTGCATCACGCGGTCACTTCCGCAAGCCGACGTCGTCATCCCAATCGGCATAAATCGGCTCGCATGATCACCTTGTTGGTCGAATTGCCATACCGACATGCTCGGTTGCCTCGGGGACTTCGGCATTGTTGAGAGAACTCTACCTCATCGAGTGTTCGTCACACGGGCCATATTTATTTTATTACTAACTTTGCATAAATTATTAATTATGCAAGAAATTTTTTAATTTATTATTATTTCTATTATCTCCGGCTTGCACTATTTTCTGTGCACAGGTAAATGATCCGGGTCGGGCAACGCTGTCACCTCGGCGTACCGACATACCACGTCACCTCGGCTGGACCGGGGGATTTGTCATCACTTCATTAACCCACGCCGAGGACTTCGGCGTCACACTGTCGGCCTACATTGGCCGTGCTATGTCGCCACTTTGGAGTGTCGAGCTCTTCGCTCCGCCACCTCGGGACCGGCTTGGGGGCTGGGACATTGTCCCGCCGCAAGCTCGGGCCACGCATTAACACCGAGCACATTAACCAGCTAAGTTGCTTTCATGCTAAAAAACTTTTAGTTTTAAATTTTGTTCGGTTTGACCAAGCGTTATACTTTTTTGGCAAAAAGTTGTATGTGAAAAACTTCCTTGTCAAAACTTTGTTTGTGACACACAAATTCAAATACCCCGTTTATTTGGGGGCTTTCTTTATGAAGCCTTTCCTCTTGCATATGATTATACTTGTATGGCTTCATTCCTTGTTCGTGTATTACGCCACAATATGCACCATGTTGACTTAAGTGTTCCGCAAGCTGGGTTGCCTTGCTCCTGTGTTTACCCCTACGTTCCCGATTGTTCGGCTAGGGAGTAAAGGGAGCACCTCTGCGATTGTCATGATCGGCTCATCCAAGCTCGGACCTCAGACTGGGTGAAGCCAAAAGCTAGCGCTCTTATTGTTTTCAATCATGGTCGACACAGAACGGAACTCATGAGTACAAAATATCTATTGCACAAGTCTCATAGTAACAAGAGCAACCGAAGAAAGGTATCGGTGGGGGTACTATTTTTTTTCAAGATACTTCTTACACTTCGTTAGTAATATAGCATAAGTTCCCTGAGCGCGCTTTGTCTGTTACAGCCTTACGGCCTGATTGCCTGGTTATCGGAAACACCATCGATATTCTCGACAGGTGGAGTACATAACATTTTCCGGCCCTTGACTGAAGAGGGAGAAGCCGACGGGGTTAAGACGCGTTTAAAGTTTGGGTGAACACAAATATGATATAAGTACTTCAGTACATACAATCATTATACATAAAATTCTTTTACCCAAGTCACTTGGGGGCTCTTAAATTAGTATGAGCTATTTTTGTTAGTCGCTGCACAGTCTGTTTCTACCACTCCTTTTTCGACTCGAGTGTATGGTCAATATCCGGATAGCCTAGGTTCTCTCTAAAGCCGCTCGAGTTTAGTTTGCTAAAATTGCCTCGGAGAAGCACTCCGCCTTCGGGATAGGGTGCTTGAAGCCGTAGGCTGACCCGCTTGAAGTCTTGAGATCGGATGTGTCATGTTAAAGCACGACAGGAGCACAATTTTTTTTTAAAAGACCAATTTCCGGATTGGAACCAAAATCTCGGTTTAGTCTGGACGTCAAGATTTTACATAAGTTTTTGGATTTTCGAGCCTATGGCACTTTTAAACTATTTATGTGTTTCCAGAATAAGTCTCGCAGTGCAACACCGGACACCTTTAGGGATTCGGCAAAAACATTCCGGCTTGGGTTCCTCTGAGAGTTCCACTGTGACACCTTCCTACGTTCCGCTTTGTTTGGCTAGGTGTGCAAAGGCTTGGGTTGCCCGGTGAGGGAGTTCCGGACTAGGGGGTGTCCAGATAGCCGAACTATCATCATCGACCGGACTCCAAGACTATGAAGATACAAGATTGAAGACTTCGTCCCGTGTCCGGATGGGACTTTCCTTGGCGTGGAAGGCAAGCTTGGCGATACGGATATGTAGATCTCCTACCTTTGTAACCGACTCTGTAACCCTAACCCTATCCGGTGTCTATATAAACCGGAGGGTTTTAGTCCAGAGGACTAACAACAATCATACCATAGGCTAGCTTCTAGGGTTTAGCCTCTTTGATCTCGTGGTAGATCCACTCTTGTAACACACATCATCAATATTAATCAAGCAGGACGTAGGGTTTTACCTCCATCAAGAGGGCCCGAACCTGGGTAAAACATCGTGTCCCTTGTCTCCTGTTACCATCCGCCTAGACGCACAGTTCGGGACCCCGTACCCAAGATCCGCCGGTTTTAACACTGACATTGGTGCTTTCATTGAGAGTTCCTCTGTGTCGTCGCCATCAGGTAGGATGCTTCATCTCGTCTTTAAAGACGATACTATCGCCAAAGGAGCCTTGGCCGCTGGCCAGACTCTTCGGCTAGGTGGTTTTCTTATGACCGCCATCCGCCACCGCTACCGACGATGACCTCTCGAGTCGTCGAAACCAATCTCCAGGTTAGTTCGGAACTTGCCGAACAGTTAGATCCGATCGAGCTCTCCTCCGTAAACAAGCTCTTGGATCGCATCGCCGCCATGGGAGTCACCACAGACTACGACCGGATCGGGCCTAAAACCGATCTGAGAGAGATCAACTCTCCCCAGGCTACCCATCATGTTGCTGTGATAGAGCAGCAATGCGGCGATTCTTCTTGTATCTTAAGGACTAGTTACATCCGGATTCCCGATCCCTCCATGCCGGATTCCCGCAGAGTGACGGATGTCGATCAAGCCCTGAACTTAAAGTCAGGCGGCGGGTTGGACTCATTGGATAACACTCAAAAATCCAAACTTCCAAGTTCGGAAACTTGTCGGCCCTTGAGTCCTAAATTGGACGGGGTTCCGGATCTAGTCCCACCCGCCCACCCAAACATTAGCGATCTCTCTCGAATTCGCAAGAGCCCGCTGAAACAAAGACATCATTATCGGGCGATTCCTCCGGTTATGAATAGGATAAAGGACCGCCGAGAGGAGGACGCAATCCCGATTTTCTGCAATAATTGCACGGACAAGGGAATCCTAAACGCCATAAGTCGCTATGTAAATAACACGCTTTATCGACTTGGTGACCATAGTACAAAAGTACTGTATGCGATGGAGAGTGCCCGGAAAACCGAAAGTAAATTTTGGGATAATCCGCCCCAATACATCCCTAGTCCGAAACAAAAGGGTGCATCATTATCAAGCACCCGGTTGAATACCAAAACCAAAACCCCCTAAAGGGTACGGAACCGCTTTGGAGGGTTGGCTCAACGGACCTCGCAAAATCCACAAGACGGAGGGCGCCACTCCAACACACAGCCTTCGAGCGTGTTGGATACTACGACAGTGGCCAAAAGTGGCGAGGCTTTTTAGCCCCGGCAACCAACCCAAAGAAGATTCAAAGACGGTATTAACAGTCTTGAGACTTTCGCATTAAATAACATGCAGAAACGAACAATCCGCAGCCTCGCCAAGTCTACCAAGTAGCAACAACAAATCCATGGAGCGACACGGCTATCACCTTCAACGCCAAATGACGAACCTAAATTCCGAACAGCTAGAGCACCAGCCGCATTGGTCCTCAGTCCGATAGTGGACAGTTTCCGTCTTACTAAGGTACTCATGGATGGCGGCAGCGGATTAAACCTCATATATGAGGAAACCCTTCAAAAAATGGAAATTGACTGGAGCCGCATTGAGCGCAGCAGCACAACCTTCAGAGGGATAATCCCTAGTCGAGAAGTACACTGCACAGGAAAAATCACACTAGATGTAGTGTTCGGCTCACCTGTCAATTACAGGTCCGAAGAGGTCACGCTCCAAGTGGCCCCATTCGGCAGCGGATATCACGCTTTGTTAGGGCGAGAGGCATTCACAATCTTCCAAGCTATACCCCACTACGGGTATATGAAGCTCAAAATGCCCGGACCCAATGGGATAATCACTCGCCAAAGGATCGAGATACAGCACTCCGCTGAAAATAAGACAGCCAGACCGGCCCTAGAGGCATTGTCCGAAGCCCTAGCGGCATAGGAACTAACTACGCTATGCTCCACGGTGGATAGGGACGATGTGATCCTCGATAAGAGGTCCAAGTCCACCTCTTTAAACCGCGTATTTAAATAGTCAAATTTCAGGTCCATCCAACGGACCCCACAAAGACGGCCTCCATTGGGGCACAATAAAGCCCTCATGTCGAAGCCGCACTACGATAATTCCTTCGGGAAAATTGGGACATTTTTTCCTGGCACCCTTCAGACATGCCAGGAATCCCACGCAGGCTGGTAGAGCACAGCCTAAATATCCTAAAAGGATTCAAGCCAGTCAAACAAACTCTTCGGCGATTTTCCGAACCCAAAAGACAGGCAATGGGAGAGGAGCTAGCCAAACTCTTAGAAGCCAGATTCATCAGAGATATAAAACATCCGGACTGGCTAGCCAATCTAGTAATGGTACCAAAAAAGGACAAATCCTGGCACCTCTGCGTCGATTTTAAAGACCTTAACAAGGCCTGTCAAAAGGACCCTTTCCCCATCCCTCGCATCGACCAAATCATCGATGCTACCGCAGGGCACAATTCATTGTGCTTCCTCGACGCATACTCCAGATACCATCAAATCAAGATGGCGGAGAAAGATCAGGCCGCAACGGCATTCATTACTCCATATGGGCCATTCTGCTTCAACACAATGCCCTTCGGACTCAAAAACGCCAACAAGAACATATCAGCGCATGATTCAAACATGTCCGCTACCCAGATAGGGCAAAACAGTAGAGGCATACGAGACGATGTGGTCGCCAAGACCAAACACGCCGGAACTCTAGTAGAAGACTTGAGGGTGACATTCGACAACCTCCGAGCATATGACATTAAGCTCAATCCGGAAAATGCGTCTTCATGCATCAGCCGAAAGCTCTTGGGCTTCATCAGATCCAAGAGAGGAATTGATGCAAACCCGCCAAAATCCGAGCTCTGTCACAATTGGATATTCCAAAAGACCTCAAGCAGATACAAAACTAACCGGATGCGTGGCGGCCTTAAGTCGCTTCATCTCCTGCTTGGGAGAAAAGGCTCGCCCTCTACCGCCTCCTCCGGCCAAGACCAAAATTTCGAATGGACGGATGCTGCCACAGCCGGACTCGAAGAAATAAAGGCCATATTGGCAAAAAATCCGGTTCTGGCCGTGCCCAACCTGGGCGAACCTATGTTATTATATATCGCGGCAACACATCAAGTTGTCAGCGCGGTACTCGTCGTTGAACGAGAAGCAGAAGGGCATAGATTCCCTCTTCAAAAACCAGTGTACTACGTATCACTGTTCTAACTCCATGCAAATCCCGGTACCCACATTATCAAAAGATAGCATATGCGGTGTTCATGGCATCCCGGAAGCTGCGACACTACTTTCAAGAGTGTTCAATAACGGTGGCCTCCGAAGTACCTCTCAACGATACTATAAACAATCGCGACGCCGCGGGCAGGATTGCAAAATGGGCTATCGAGCTCTTACCATTTGATATAACCTACAAACCACGGCGAGCTATAAAGTCGCAGGTTCGCTGACTTCGTCCGAATGGACCAAGGAACTCCCTAAAGAGTACAGTACTCTAACCGGATCATGCATTTCGACGGATCCAAAATGTTGGCTGGCTTGGGGTCAAGGCGTCCTCGACGTCCCCAACTGGAGACACAATCCAATACATACTTCAAATAATGTACATGGACTCCAACAATGCGGCCGAATACGAGGCCCTTCTACATGGCCTCCGGATGGCAATCTCCATGGGCATTCAACGCCTAGAGGTGCGCGGGGATTCAAACCTCGCAATATCCCAGGTAAATGGAGACTTTGACGCCAAAGATCCAAAAATGGAAGCTTACCACAACGCCGTGCTAAAAATGTCAGCTCGGTTCGAAGGACTCGAATTCCACCATGTAGCCCGGATAATAACCAGCAGCAGACGTGTTAGCACGCATCGGGCGCGAAACGAGACACCGCCCCTCCAAACATCTTCCCGAACGGCTCTTTAAGCCATCCGTATTATGGGAAGAGGAGTCCGGAAATAACAATCCGGAGCCACCTGCATCACCTAACTCGCACCATTCTCGACACAATCGGGCGGCTCACCCAATGAAATAACACCTTCACTCACGAAAAGAATGGCAGTAATTGCCCTGCGGATGTAACCATTGCTAGCCTACTTAATCAGGCAGGAACTTCCCGAAGACCAAAATGAGGCCCGCTGCATTGTTCGGCGATCTAAAGCCTATAAGGTCCATGAGGGAGAACTTTATAAGAAAAGCACAACCGGAGTCCTTCAATGGTGTATCTCCGAAGAGGAAGGGCGAAATCTCCTGGCTGAAATTCACGCCGGACTCGGCAGTACCACGCCGCAGCCCGGGCCCTTGTAGGCAAGGCCTTCCAGACAGGATTTTATTGGCCGACAACCCGGCAGATGCTCCGGACTTAGTCCAATGATGCGTCGGTTGCCAGCTCTTTGCTAATCGAGCAACATGCCTCCCAACGACCTCAAAACTATACCCATGAACTGGCCGTTCGCGGTCTGGGGGCTTGACATGGTTGGACCCCTTAAAGGGGGAACCCACAAGAACAAATACTTATTGGTCATGGTGGACAAATTCACCAAATGGATTGAGGCCAAGCCGGTTAAAACGGCAGAATCCGGACCGGTGATAGACTTCATATCCGGGGTAGTACACCGTTTTGGCGTCCCCACAGCCTCATCACTGATAACGGCACGAACTTCACGGCCGACGAGGTTAAACTCTGGTGCAAAAACATGGGCATCAAGCTCAATTATGCTTCAGTCTATCACCCCCAAACTAACGGTAAAGTCGAGCGAGCAAATGATCTAATCATGAGCGGCATCAAACCCAGACTAGTGCGGTCCCTCAAGGAATCTAACACGCACTAGGTAGAGGAGCTCGACTCCGTACTCTGGGGGCTGCGGACCACGCCAAATCGAACTACTGGATTCACACCATTTTTCATGGTATACGGCGCAGCGGCAGTTCTGCCCTGCGATATAATTCATGACTCACCTCGTGTGCGCATGTACGAAGAAAGAGAAGCCGAGTTGGATCGGCAGGACAGTTTGGACGCTTTAGAGGAGGAGCGGGACGTGTCAAAGGCTCGTTCCGCATTTTATCGCCAGCAGCTCGAAGATATCAAAGCAGAGAAGTACGGGCCAAAACTTACAATGTTGGCGAACTTGTTCTACGCCTACCGGACAAGAAAAAGGACAAAATTAATCCCTGGTGGGAAGGTCACTTCATCATCGACCTAGTAATGACCGCGGGAGCATACCTTCTACGTAACGCATCTGACAACCGAAGTGAGCCGAACCCATGGAACGCAGCCCGTCTCCGAAGATTCTACGCCTAACGCCGGACTCCGGGTTCGTCTCACTCCCCTGTCCACCTTTTTATATTTTCTGTACTGTCTCTTGTCCCCCTCCTTCTTCCTACCTTTTCTTTTAGTACCTTTTATAGGCTGATTTCCGCTTTGTTCGCACACACTTGATGTGCTCCTGGCACTCATTATACCTGGGGGATTCTTTAACAGAAGCTTATTAACGGGCTTCGTGCCCAATACATGTGTCATACTTCCGCATGTACCTTTTATTCACCATTTTATGCATCGATATGACTTAAGTTTTGGCCAAGCTGGGTTGCCTGGCTCCTGTGCTTACCCCACGTTCCCGATTGTTCAGCTAGGAGGTAAAGGGAGCACCTCTGCGATTACATCGCCGGGTCACCGGATGTGTACCTCAGACTGGGTGAAGCCGAAAGCTAGCATTCTTAAGAGAATATTTGGTCGGTGACTTGAAAGATGATTTATTACTTACTTATTTATCTGCCCCGGATGCTTTTTTCTCGCTATTTTCGCAGTCCGCATTGCACTTTAGGGCATGCCTCCTGTGGAAAGGAACCCTTAACGGAACTATTCTCCCTGGAAGATGTTTCTTACTAACCATGTAATATAACATAACTAGTTGGGCACTTGTCTGATAAAGCAATTATGACCCCGACGCCTTGTCTCCATGCATGCCCCGGTTCTTTTATAACCGTAAGGTTATTCGGACACACTCCGGACTGTTGGGTCCCGAGGTTGAAGTGAAACGGTCCGCAAAGACAAACGATCTACAATCCGGCTAGAAGGCATTTTACATGTCATTCCAAATTACATCGTCAAACCGACTGATTGTACTCCTCCTCAATCCCATCTAACAGGCTGTCTAATTTACAGACCTGTTGGGAATATTTAGCGGCCAGTTCTACTTGGCCGTACATCAAGCTCACAGGGAACTCCTTCCCATCAGTCCCCACAGGTCCGACTTCGGCCATGTGGTTTGGGTCAGCCTTCGGGTACCGCGTCTTCACCATGGCCCAGCCTCCTCGGCACCTCGACGGCAGGCCGATATCTTCCACAAACGGAGGCATCGCTGCGTTCTCAAGCTTCTCAAAGAAGCTCACCAAGGCCCTCGGCAGGGAGACGGATGGCCATAAAGCATGAACGACGCCACTCATCGCCGGCCAACACGCTCGAGCAATTGCACCAGCTCGTGAAGTTGGTCACCCGCCGACCTGTGCATTTCTCCAGCAGGCGACTCGTGAGCACACCTAAAGACATATTTCTGTCAAATCGACTTCCTCGCCGAATTCTTCTTTTCAAAGGAATTTGCTCAAGCACTTACTATAAATGTCGCGACGAAGCCGCCGATTCTCCTTCACGGAGCCAGACAGATGGGCCCGAACACCTTTCAACTCTTCTCCTCGCTGGGTGTGGGCATCTTGGAGCTTGTTTCTCTCCTGCTGCACCTTCTTAAGCACCCTCTCGCCGGCCTTTAGCTGACGCAGTAGCTGTTGCTTGTCCGGATCTAGTACAGCGCCTCCGCAATATTATTGTCGATTCATGCCACACTTTGTTAAATAATTATCTTTTCAAAGCACGCCTTACCGCTGGGGGTCTCTGTGGCTCCCCTTGTAGGCCAAGGCGGCCTCAAGTTGGGCCTTGCACTCTTGGAGCTCCCGGGACAGATGGGTATTCTTCTCAGAAGATCTCAGATAATAATTGATCCTTAAATCAGTTATTTCAACTATTTTAAGTCTCGGGGCCATCGCATATATAACTATTAAAATTACTTACCCGTATGTCTTTCACATACCGCCCGTGGCTCGTTAACCCATCTTGAGCGGCACGGAGGTGCTGCGTTCCGCATTAAAGGCATTTAACGCCCGGGAGAAACATGCGCCACGAAGAACTGTCCGGCGACGCCTGTGATTCATGGCACTCTCCACCTCGCATCGGGTGGCGACAGCTGTCGGCATCCTCCGTCGGAGGAGCGTCTGCTCATGCCTTGTATTCGCCTCCTCCCGGACCATGCGTTGGAGCATGGCTGGCGGAGGCTTGATTGGCAACCTCTCCGGACACCGTCCGGCGAGCGCTCTTTTCGGAAAAGTTATGAGCATTAATATACCTCCCGGGATCCTTCCCTTAAAAATAGCGGTGTTCGCATCGCTGGCGCGACGCTTCGATTCGCAGACTCCTCTCTTCCGCCTACCGAGCCGGATCGACCCTTGTTGGTCGGCCGCTGGTTCGCTTCCCGCCTTAAAGGCACCTCTCCGCGATACACCATCAAGATGGGATGGTCGAATTGAGCTGGATCAAATGATGGTGTCAAGACCTCGGTCGTAGTCACCTGGGAGGCCGGAGACAAACCGGGGTAGTCAGCCGTAATGGCGACTAGGGCATTGTCCATGCTACGTTGGTGGAATACCCCGTCAATCAGCTCCACCTTTATGTCCGGATCCTCTTCGGAGGTCGGATCAAGGGATCGTTCTGGATCCTCGGGCTGTGGAGTTAGGCTTCGTATGCCCTCCACGTCCCGGCGCAGCTCCTGCATCGAAATCACAAAGTAAGAAACTTGACTTTAAAAGTATGGATCGGGTAGATGAACATCCGCTTACCCAGCTCCGAGGGTTATTCATAGAGAATCCATTCAACGGATTCGTGCGGAGGAAGTCCTCCTCCTCTCCCTTGTACAAGCCGGACAGGATCTTTGCCAGATCGGCTGCCGAGCCTGGCCCTTTGCGGCCATGACGGGTGGCGTCATCTTCCCTGTCTAAATCCCACATAGGGTGGCCCCTATATTGGAGTTGTTGCACCCCTCGCCTAATGCACGTGGCCATGACTCCAATCATGGTCAATCCGGAGTGGGCCAGTAACCTAATCCGGCCCATCAGATAATGGACGCTCCTATCATCCTCCCATTGAGGGCTCATGGGCGCCAACTCAGCGCTTTCTTCAAGGGAGCATTGCTGAACTCCGGAGGCCGGTCCGAATCGATCCGTAGAGGGGCGCCCTCCATGTAGAACCATTCCGAAGGCCAGTCTTCGGACGCCTTCTTCGGGGTGCCGGATAGATATCTGGTCCCGGCGATGCGCCATATTTCGGCTCCACCCACTTGATATATCGACCCCTCATGAGAACGGGGTAGGAGACAAAACAGTCTCTTCCACGGCGCGAAATGGGGCTCGATGCCCAAGAACAGCTCGCAAAAAGCTTCGAAGCCCGTGATGTGCAAAATGGAGGCGGGCGTGAGGTGGTGAAGCTGGAGTCCGTAGAACTCTAGGAGCCCCCAGAGAAACGGATGTATGGGAAATCCGAGTCCCCCTATTAGATAGGGGACGAAGCATACCCGCTCCCCTTTGGAAGGGTTGGGGACGCCTCACCGCTTTCCACCCTTGTAGGTGGCTAGTCCGGCTCGAACCGGAACCATGAAAGCTGGGGAAGATATCCTCTGCTTGGAGAGCCACTAGCTCGCTATGTGGAATCGAGCATCTCCCCCAATCTCCTGGCTTAGGGCTGGGAGCATGAGAGGAGGAGCCGCGTCGGCTATCCATGATGGAATGGATTTTTGTCAGAGGCGCTTCGATGAGAACTTGCGGATGGAGGATAGTGTGAGCTGGATCTAGATCCTCACCTCTCTTATAGGCGGCTCGTTCGCACGGCTAGGGGGTAAAATATAAAAATACCCCAGCCTTTCGCATTCGTACGACACGTGGAAGAAGGCCATTGTTGGGCGTAGAAGCCAAGGAGCGCAACTTTTATAAGGAAGCCATACACTATTCGACGGGAACATGAAGTTTGAAGGAGAACCCGCCTTGCAACGCCGAAGACAATATACGCGCCGGACTCGTCGTCGTTGAAGCCCGGTTCGGGGGCTACTGAGGGAGTTCCGGACTAGGGGGTGTCCGGATAGCCGAACTATCATCATCGGCCGGACTCCAAGACTATGAAGATACAAGATTGAAGACTTCGTCCCGTGTCCGGATGGGACTTTTCTTGGCATGGAAGGCAAGCTTGGCGATACGGATATGTAGATCTCCTACCTTTGTAACTGACTCTGTGTAACCCTAACCCTATCCGTGTCTATATAAACCGGAGGGTTTTAGTCCGTAGGACGAACAACAATCATACCATAGGCTAGCTTCTAGGGTTTAGCCTCCTTGATCTCGTGGTAGATCCACTCTTGTAACACACATCATCAATATTAATCAAGCATGACGTAGGGTTTTACCTCCATCAAGAGGGCCCGAACCTGGGTAAAACATCGTGTCCCTTGTCTCCTGTTACCATCCGCCTAGACGCACAGTTCGGGACCCCCTACCCGAGATCCGCCGGTTTTGACTCCGACACCCGGCTCCTATGCTTGCCTCCTATGTTCCGCTTTGTTCGGCTAGGTGTGCAATGGGAGAACCACTGCGATTGTGCTTCCAGCTCGCATGATTAAAGTGCCTCAGTGGAGAAAGCCGAAAACTGACTATCACAATAAGCGCAAACTGGTCAGTGGTCCGATGACTATGTTAAACTATAAGATCGATAGAGGTCAACCCGTGTTAAATGAAGGGCCATTCGTAACATTGGCCGAAGTGTTCACGGCTTGACCTCGGCCGTCACCGAACACTAACCGGGGGCTAGTAACTGGCCTCGTATGACTAAGTGAAAGTTATAAAGCCCGCATATCTGATTGCCTCGTTTCCGCTAACACAACCGCCTTCGGGCACCAAGACGTCGGCTAAGGGTTGTTTTGAGATTGTGGAAACACCCTGCATAGCATCTACAAAGGGGTGGAAGCCAACGATGGGCCACTTTCAACTGATAAACGGTCGCAACGGAGTCAAAATAAACATATCATCGGCATTTGTATTTAATATACAAGGGCTACCTTCCGTAATCATCGTTATAAAGCCATAAATATGCATCAATTTGACTTAAGATTTCGACCAAGCTGGGTTGCCTGGCTCGTGTGATTACCCTTACGTTCCCGATTGTTCGGCTAGGAGGTAAAGGGAGCACCTCTATGATTGTTACTTCCGGGTCATCCATGTTAGTACCTTAGACTGGGAGAAGCCGAAAGCTAGCCATCTTAAAGAATATAATTGGTCGGCAACGACGGAAGTGAAAATTTTGGTCCATTAAAAACCACAGAGATCGGGAACTTACCCCAAACTAAATCCTCAATATTTTCCTCCTTGATTGGAGGTAAGTTTTTGTGATCATGCTTAGCATTACAACCCAAAGAAAGGAACCGATAGCGGAACTATTTTCTTTGGAAGATGTTTCTTCATATAACATATCTCTCCGCATACCTTTGTTTATAAAACCGTATGGCCGGATTGCCTTGTTTGTCGTAAATCTTCGCCCTTATAAAGGCTTTATAAAGTGGGACAAACACTCCCTGGCTACTGGCTGAGGAGGATGAAGCCGATGGCCGGTCAGCAAAGTTTTGTACAATGCGGATCCAAGCATTAATGATGTAAAGTACTTGGATACATAAACAACCGAGCAACTTACATAAAGCTCTCAAGTGGCATTGATTTCCTATCTATTAAGCCACTTGGGGCCAACCTTGGCGAGTCCATCTTTCGCTAGCTCTAGCTCCTTTAAGAGATCTTTATTCTCTTTTCGAGAAGTTCGTGTTAAACACAACAATTTTTTTTGTCAAACGGATATCGATCCTTAATTCGGCCACCCGTGCCCACATTAAGGCTCGGGGCTACTGGGCTTTGCGCTCATTATTTATAAATATTAAAGGGGCACATCGATCCTCGATTCGGTGTTGCCACCCGACCAAAGGGCTCGGGGCTACTGATTGCCTATTCAATGTAGAAAATTCAGTGCTTAGTGTTCGCATAACCGAACTATGGACAAGCTGCCTTTTGGACGACAATAAGTACCATATGGGACTTATCCGGCATCAAGCTGATATATCACTGTGACTTCTCACGGCCCTCTTTCAGGGGCCCGTCCGCCGATCACTATTACCTCTTATATATTACACTGTGTTTCTATCCCTATGTACGCTGCCGAGCTAGGAGTTAATCCTCAGGCCGATTTTACGACCTGAGTCTCAGAAGCTACTAGGGTCAGCGGTTTCATATTTTCCTTCAGGTACATCTCGGATTTTAGGCCGACAGACACCTTGAGGGCTACTGGCAATGCATCTCGTTAGCAAATAAATTTATGCGCATCAGAAATAAAATCCACAAACAATCAACCCATGACCGAGGTGCTGAGCCACCTCAGAAGCAGTTCGGCATATAGCTCGTATGCAAGTGGCTGGCTCCTTAGAGGGCATTTCCGGCATTAAGCTCGGCTAAAATTGTCGGCGTCCTGGGAACGGGGGTCCCCAGACTTGCCTGCCTGCGGCCCGCGGCGTGGCTGTGCTAGCAGGCTTGTATGCCCCATCTTCATCAACAAGGCGTTCAAGACCCTCGTGAGGGGCCAAGCCTCGCGAGGGGAATGACACAAGACCTCCTCGGGAGCGGCCTCACCGGGTTGGCTCGCGAGGATTGGGGAGATCAAGGCAGGGCAAATCTCGCGAGGTTCTCGTGACGTGAGCCATGACGATCAAGGTCAGGCGGGCGCCAGGCGGGTGCCAGCGCGTGCAGTATCCTTATTTTCTCTTTGGTGCTAAGGGTGCAAGCGCAGGCGCAGAGTACCGGGGCATCAAGCAAAGGTTTCCGTATCAGTGCGACGAGACCAAGACCAGCAGGACGGCAAGACGAAGGTCACCATGGAGCCCAAGGCGGCGTCACCACCAGAGCCTTTTGCAGGCTAAGACTTCTTTTGTCAGGATAAGTTGTACTAGCTGTCCCCTTTCAAATTGGCCGTTGTTGGCTCCCTTCCCGCTCAATATTTGGGAAGAGGACCAGGGCCTATATAAGTAGAACTAGCCACCGTAGTAGGGGCATCGATTGGATCTTCCGTCCTCACACCCACAAGTTCACTGAGCACAAGAACACCTCAACCTCAGGAGGCTATTCTTCCCCTTGTACTGTTCATCATCAACCCAAGAGGCAATCCACCACCACCACACTGGAGTAGGGTATTACACCACAATGGTGGCCCGAACCAGTATAAACCTTGTGTCTTTTTTGTTGTGAGTTCGTCGAGTTCGTCGCGAGATCTTAGCAAACCCAGGGCGTGGATCGGCAGGAGGGAAAGAACTTGATGCGCACCCCAGAGTTCGAACCTTAAGGGTCTTGTCAGAACCCGTGATCTGACATTTGGCGCGCCAGGTAGGGGCGCGCCGTAGCTCCGCAAATCTATGCTCCGCCGCGACCGCGCTTCGCCCTCATGGCAGGCGCCCCGCTACCGACTCCGACGGCCGGCGCTGACGACGGGGCCAGGGGGCTCCGAGCCCTAGCCCCCGCCCTGTGGCAGGTGCAGTGGCCACCCAAGTTCAAGCCGGAGATGCCGCCGCGCTACGACGGTGCGGCGGACCCAGCAGTTTTCCTGCTGGCTTACGAGGAGGCCATTCTCGAGGCCGGGGGCAATGACAAGGTCATGGCCAACTGGTTTCCCATGGCCCTCACCGGCGCGCCGCGCGCCTGGCTGCTCAACCTCCCCGGGTCCATGGTGACATCTTGGGAGGAACTGTGTGACCTCTTCACTGCGTGCTAAGCGCACCGGCGCACGACGTGGTCGTGGCCCTGCTAGGCGGCTCTCAAGCGCCGCCTTCAGATCGCCATGTCAAGCCATTCCTCCACCAGATCGGCACCGCCTCCAAGCGCTCGGGGGCTCTGCCGGGCTGGGCTGCACCCGAAGCCGACCTCACCATCGGCTCAGAAGACCACCCCGACTCCATCGCCGGCTCGGGCATGCTCCCGATGCTCTACACGCCCACCATCTGCAACGTGGCTGTTACCAAGACCCTCATCGACGGCGGCGCCGGCCACAACTTGCTCTCCGTGGAGGCCTTCAGCCTTCTCCACGTGTCGCTCGAGCGGCTCACCTCAAGAAGCCTTTCTCAGAGTTGGTGGTAATCGCCCGCTCCCTGGGGTAGATCCGCCTCCCCGTCACCTTCGGCATGCACGACAACTACCGCACCAAGCTGGTCGACTTCGACATCGCCTGCATTGGCCTCCCGTACAACGCCATCCTCGGGTACCCAGCTCTGGCCCAGTTCATGGCAGGGACTCATCCGGCCTACAACCTCATGAAGATGGCTGGGAGCAAGGGCGTCCTCACTGTCAAGGGGGACACCAAGGAGGCACTGGCGGTGCTCAAGCTCGCCCTCAAGACCGCCGCGGCGGCGCAGCCCACCGATGCGGGCACCCCCGAGGCCAAGGGAGCCGCACCAACCAAGAAGAATCAGCTGTTCACCCAAGACAAGGCGGAAACCAAGCAGGTGCCGGTCAACAAGGACGGGTCCTCAGAAGCCACCTTTACAATAGGTGCCGGCCTCGACCCGAGCCAAGAGGAAGCATTGGTGAAGTTCTTGCGCGCAAACAAAGATATATTCGCATGGGAGCCCAGCCAACAGGTGGGGGTCCCGAGAGAGGTGATTCAGCATCATTTAAGGGTGTGTCCCAATGTGTGCCCCGTGAAGCAGCGGGCGAGACGGCAGTCCACGAAGAAGCAGGCCTTCATCGTCCAAGAGACCCGCAAGTTGGAGGCAGCGGGTGCCATTCGTGAGGTTCGGTGCCCCGAATGGCTGGCGAACCCCGTCGTAGTGCCGAAGAAAGGCGGGAAGGAGCGAATGCGCCGACTTCACCAACCTCAACAAGGCCTACCCCAAGATCCGTTCCCGCTTCCATGCATCGACCACATCGTTGACTCCACCGTCGAGTGCGACCTGCTATGCTTCCTGGATGCGTTCTCAGGGTATCACCAGATCAAGATGGCGGTAGAAGATGTAGAGAAGACAACCTTCCTGACCCCGTGTGGGGTGTATTGCTACACCTGCATGCCTTTCGGACTATGCAATGCGGGCGATATCTTTCAGCGGCTGATGCACATCGCCTTAGGGCGGCAGCTCGGGAGAAACACGGAGGCCTACGTCGACGACATTGTGGTGAAGTCTCGGGAGGCAAGGACCTTGATCCAAGACCTGGAGGAGACCTTCGCGAGCCTGCGCCAGGTGAACTTGCGGCTTAACCCGGAGAAGTGCGTGTTCGCTGTCCCTTCCGGTAAGCTGCTAGGGTTCCTCGTGTCCCACAGAGGGATCGAGGCGAACCCAGAGAAGATCAAGGCCATTGAGGACATGAGCCCACCGCAGACCCTCAAGGAAATGCAGAAGCTGGCTGGTTGGGTAACTACGTTGGGACGCTTCATCTCCAAGCTGGGAGAGCACGCCCTACCCTTCTTCAAGATGATGAAGAAGAAGGGCCCATTCGAGTGGACCCCGGAGGCCGACCGAGCTTTTCAAGACCTCAAGAGATACCTGACCAGCCCTCCGGTGATGGTGGCGCCATGACCTCTCGAGCCCCTAGTACTCTACCTTGCCGCCACCCCGTACTCCGCCAGTGCGGCGCTGGTGGCGGTTCGGGAAGAGCATCAGGCCAAGGGCGCGCCGCGCCAAGCTACACCGCCAGCCGAAGTGACGCAAGATCAGGAAGGCACCGCAAGAGCCTTAGCAGCATCAACAGAAAACCAAGCTCGGCAGGACGACATCACCGGGATTCCCGCAAGCGATCAGGCATCAGGAGTCCCACCACCTGAGGAGGCGCCCCAACTTCCACAAGACACGAGCCTCACCAACACGCCAGTCCTCGTCGAGCACCCGGTGTATTTTGTCAGCACAGTGTTGCGGGACGCGAGGGTGCGATATCCCATGCCTCAGAAGCTCCTGCTCATGCTCTTGGTGGCCTAGCGCAAGCTGCGACACTACTTCCAGGGCCACCCCATCAAGGTCGTCTCAGCCTACCCATTGGAGAGGGTGCTCAGGAGCCCCAACTCTGCTGGAAGGGTCGCTGAGTCGAACATCGAGCTACAGGCATTCCAGTTGGAGTTCAGAACTACCAGGGTTATCAAGGGAGACGTGCTCGCTGATTTTGTGGCGGAATGGACGGACGCCCCAATGCTTGAAGTAGGCGAAGACCGGTCCACCTCACCAAGAAGCGAGGCGCCAGACGGTTGGGTCATGTATTTTGATGGCGCCTTCGCGCACCAGGGCACGGGGGCTGGAGCAGTACTCATCTCGCCCACTCAGGACAAGCTCTACTACGCTGTGTAGCTCTGGTTTCAGCAGGGCGAGAAGGTCTCCAACAACATCGCAGAATACGAAGGCCTCATAGCTGGCCTAAAGGCCGCGGCAACTCTGGGGGTGAAACGCCTTGCCGTTAAGGGCGTCTCGCAGCTCCTCGTCAACTTCTCCAACAAGGTATACGAGCCGAAGGACGAGCATATGGAGGCATACCTCGCGGAGGTGCGCAAGATGGAGAAGCAGTTCTTGGGCCTGGAGCTGCAGCACGTGCCCTGGAGCACCAACAAGGAAGCTGACGATATCGCCAAGAGAGCATCCAAGCGATAGCCCCAAGGGCCCGGTGTCTTTGAGGAACGGCTCTTCAAGCCATCAGAGACACCACCACTTTCAAGCACAGCTCAGCCTCGGGAGGAGCTCCCACAGCCGCCACAGAGCTCCCACCTATGGCCCGACCTCAGGAGCTCGCCTGCTCTTGGCGCTCGAGACCCAGGAGGGATGCTGGACCAATGAATTCAAGGAATATCTGATGCAAGGAGCGCTGCCGGAGAAGGAGGAGGTCGCAGAGCGCGTGGCCCGGCAAGCCACGTCATACTGCATCCAGGACGGTGAGTTGTACAGGAAGCGACCAAATGATGTTTCACTGCGTTGCATTTCCAGAGACCAGGGGAAGGGGTTGCTAATTGACATACACGGTCGGGACTGCGGGCACCATTCGTCATCACGGACCCTCGTAGGCAAGGTATTCTGCAACGGATTCTACTAGCCCACGATGCTCAATGACATGGCCGAGCTGGTGAAGTCTTGTGAAGCCTGCCAGTTCCACGCCAAGAAGATCCATCAGCCAGCTCAGAGCCTCCAGACCATCCCGCTCACATGGCTGTTTGCGGTCTGGGGGCTGGACATCTTGGGCCCGTTCCCTCGAGCGCCTGGGGGCTACCGCTACCTCTACGTCGCCATAGACAAGTTCACCAAGTGGGAGGAAGTGGAAGCCATCCGCATTATCCCAGCTGGCTTCGCAGTCAAGTTCATCAAGGGTCTCGTGAGCCGCTTCGGGGTTCCCAACCGCATCATCACCGACAACGGCTCGCAGTTCACCTGTAACCTCTTCAAAACATAATGTGCTAACCTTGGAACGCAGATCTGCTACGCTTCGGTGGCGCACCCCAGGAGCAATGGCCAGGCCCAACGCGCCAACGCAGAGGTCCCGATGGGCCTCAAGACCAGGACCTTCAAGAAGAAGCTCGAGGCTCGCAGGGCCGGCACGACGAACTCCAAATTCGCGGCCGTGGTCCATCCGCACCACCGCCACTCAAGCCGACGGGTGAGACCCCGCTCTTCCTCGCCTATGGAGCCAAGCGGTCCTCCCTCACAAGGTCAAGTTGATACGCCTCTGTCAGATCTATAATTTTTTATTGTTCCATGCCAATATTATGCAACTTTCATATACTTTTGGCAACTTTTTATACTATTTTTGGGACTAACATATTGACCCAAAGGCAAAGTGCCGCCTCGCTTTGTTGCATGTTTCTGTTTCACATAATATCCATATCAAACGGAATCCAAATGGGATAAAACGAACGGAGAATATTTTTGGAATATTTGGAGAATTCCAGAAGAAAAATCCACGCGAGACGGTGCCCGAGGTGGCCACGAGGTAGGGGGGCGCGCCCCTGATCCTCGTGGTCCACCCGTAAGGCGGTTGATGCCCTTTTTTGGCCGCAAGAAAGCTAATTTTTGGTAAAAAAATCACGGCGAAGGTTTCAGTCCAATCAGAGTTACGGATCTCCATATATATATATACGAAACGGTGAAAGGGCAGCAAGATAGAGCGCAGAAACAGAGAGAGACAGAGAGACATATCCAATCTCGGAGGGGCTCTCGCCCCTTCCACGCCATGGAGACCATGGACCATAGGGGAAACCCTTCTCCCATCTAGGGAGAAGGTCAAGGAAGAAGAAGAATGAGGGGGCTCTCTCCCCCTCGCTTCCGGTGGCGCCAGAACGCCGCCGGGAGCCATCATCATCACCGCGATCTTCACCAACACCTCCGCCATCTTCACCAACATCTCCATCACCTTCCCCCTCTATCTAAAGTGGTCCAGTCTCCCGCAAACCGTTGTACCCTCTACTTGAACATGGTGTTTTATGCTTCATTTTATTATCCAATGATGTGTTGCCATCCTATGATGTCTCGAGTAGATTTTCTTTGTCCTATCGGTGGTTGATGAATTGCTATGATTGATTTAATTTGCTTGTGGTTATGCTGTTGTCCTTTGGTGCCCATAATATGAGCACGCGCGTGGATCACACCATAGGATTAGTTGTATGTTGATAGGACTATGTATTGGAGGGCAAGAGTGACAGAAGCTTCAACCTAGCATAGAAATTGATGCATACGGGATTGAAGGGGGACCAATATATCTTAATGCTATGGTTGGGTTTTACCTTAATGAACGTTAGTAATTGTGGATGCTTGCTAATAGTTCCATCCATAAGTGCATAGAATTCCAAGTAAGGGATGACATGTCGGGCAAAGGGCCTCTCCCACATAATACTTGCTATCGGTCTAGTAAAGTAGTCAATTTCTTAGGGACAATTTCGCAACTCCTACCACCACTTTTCCACACTCGCTATATTTACTTTATTGTGTCTTAATCTAAACAGCCCCTAGTTTTTATTTACGTGCTCTTTATTTTCTTTCAAACCTATCCAAAAACACCTACAAAGTACTTCTAGTTGCATACTTGTTTCCGGTAAAGCGAACGTCAAGCGTGCGTAGAGTTGTATCAGTGGTCAATAGAACTTGAGGGAATATTTGTTCTACCTTTAGCTCCTCGTTGGGTTCGACACTCTTACTTATCGAAAGAGGCTACAATTGATCCCCTATACTTGTGGGTTATCAAGATCTTTTTCTGGCGCCGTTGCCGGGGAGCAATAGCGTGGGGTGAATATTTGCGTGTGTGCTTGTTTGCTTTATCACTAAGTAATTTTTATTTGCTGTTCTTAGTTGTTTTCTATCTTTAGTTATGGGTAGGAAATGCAAAATACCAAAAAAAATAGTTGTACCTACTAAACCAGTGGTTGAAGAACCACTCAAAATCTATCACACTCCTGAAGCTTATTACTTGGACCATCTTCGATCCCTATGTGCTCGTGCTGAAACCCCAACTAGCTTAGTTGAGGGCAAATCCTTAGATGGACATGCTTGTTATGTGTGACACCGTATATCTGAAAAAGGGAAAATTCTATTGGGTCAAATTCATTGTTTGCAATGCTATGCGTCGAATTTATGTGAAATATATGATTTTACTTGTTGTTCTGAAAACCCTAAGAAATACCTTCCCTATCAATGTGAGTTTAGTGATAATGGAATCGTATCTTCGTATGCTAAGGGTGTTTATAATTACTATGATGTTCAACAAATTGAAGAATTTGTTGCTTTTAAGGGTGCTTATGAAATTGCTTCTTTAATTGAAAAGTATGGTGCTACTCTTTACAAATCTGAAAATTTTGCTATACTTAAATATTGTTATGATAATTATGCTTCTAATGCCTATGTTAAACCATATATTGAGGACTCCTCCGTTGTCCAAGAAGAGAGTAATATTTTGCAGGAGCCTATGGAAGAAGAAATTGATGAAACTGTGAGCTCATTGGATGAAAAAGATGATGAGGAGAGCGAAGAACAAAAGGAGGAAGAGCGGATTAGCTACCCGTGCCCACCTTTTAATGAGAGTAACTCTTCAACTCATACATTGTTTAATTTCCCTTCGTTCTTACCGAAGGATGATTGCTATGATGACTATTATGATCCTGTTGATTCTCTTGAAATATCCCTTTTTGATGATGCTTGCTATGCTTGTCGCCAAGATGCCAATATGAATTATGCTTATAGAGATGGACTTGCTATAGTCCCTTCTGTTAAACATGAAATTGTTGCTATTGCACCCACGCATGATAGTCCGATTATCTTTTTGAATTCTCCCGACTACACTATATCAGAGAAGTTTGCCTTTATTAAGGATTATATTGATGGGATGCCTTTTACCATTGCACATGATAATTTTGATAGATATAATATGCATGTTCTTGCTGCTCCAACTTGCAATTATTATGAGAGAGGAACTATATCTCCACCTCTCTATGTTTCCAATATGATAGAATTGCAAGAAACTGCTTATACTATGTATTGGCCTTTACTTGGTGTGCATGAATTGTTCTTTTATGACGTGCCGATGCATAGGAAGAGAGTTAGACTTCGTAATTACATGATATATGTTGCTTTGTGCTCACTACTAAATCACAAATCATTGCTAATTAAAATTGGCTTTGATATACCTTGGGATCCGAGTGGATTCACTACTTGAGCACTATATGCCTAGCTTAATGGCTTTAAAGAAAGCGCTGCCAGGGAGACAACCTGGAAATTTTAGAGAGTCATTTATTTCTGTTGTGTGCTTTTATAAAAGTTTAGAAATAAAAATAATGTGCCAAGGTTTGCCTTTAGGATGTTTACAATGCTTGTTGGTTTGTACGGTGCAGGACAGAAACTTTGTCTGTAGTGCGTGATTTTTAGTTTTTTACTGGAACGTCAAACGGTTCTGATTCTTTTTGCACTGTATTTCTGTACAAATTTTTTGTTTTTAATAATTTTGGTAGAATGTTTCAAGTATCAGAAGTATGGTGAATGTTCAGATTACTACAGACTGTTCTGTTTTAGACAGATTCTGTTTTTTATGCATAGTTTGCTTGTTTTGATGAAACTATCAATTTTGTATCAGTGGATTAAGCCATGGAAAAGCTATATTACAGTAGACACAATGCAAAAACAAAATATGAATTGGTTTGCAACAGTACAAAGAGTAGTGATTTGCTTTATTATACTAACGGATCTTACCGAGTTTTCTGTTGAAGTTTTGTGTGGATCAAGTGTTCGAAGATCGAGGATGTCTCGATATGAGGATAAGGAGGAGAGACAAGAGATCAAGCTTGGGGATGCCCAAGGCACCCCAAGTAAATATTCAATGAGACTCAAGCGTCTAAGCTTGGGGATGCCCCGGAAGGCATCCCCTCTTTCTTCAACAAGTATCGGTATGTTTTCGGATTCGTTTCATTCATGTGATATGTGCAGATCTTGGAGCATCTTTTGCTTTAGTTTTATTTTTTCTTTTATGCACCATGGTGGTATGAGATAGTCCTTGGTTTATTTATAGAATGCTCTTTGCACTTCGCTTATATCTTTTGAGTATGGCTTTATAGAATGCTTCATATGCTTCACTTATATCATTTGAAGTTTGGATTGCCTGTTTCTCTTCACATAGAAAACCACCATTTGTAGATCGATCTTTTACTTCACTTATACCTGTTAGAGCATGTGCATATCTTTTGTAGAAAGTATTAAACTCTCTTGCTTCACTTATATTTATTTAAAGAGTTGACAAGAATTGGTCATTCACATGGTTAGTCATAAAATCCTACATAAAACTTGCAGAACACTGAATATGATATGTTTGATTCCTTGCAATAGTTTTGCGATATAAAGATGGTGATATTAGAGTCATGCTAGTGGGTAGTTTTAGATTGTAGAAATACTTGTGTTGAGGTTTTTGATTCCCGTAGCATGCACGTATGGTGAACCGTTATGTAACGAAGTTGGAGCATGAGGTATTTATTGATTGTCTTCCTTATGAGTGGCGGTCGGGGATGAGCGATGGTCTTTTCCTACCAATCTATCCCCCTAGGAGCATGCGCGTAGTACTTTGTTTCGATTACTAATAGATTTTTGCAATAAGTATGTGAGTTGTTTATGACTAATGTTGAGTCCATGGATTATACGAACTCTCAGCCTTCCATCATTGATAGCCTCTTCGGTACCGTGCATTGCCCTTTCTCACCTCGAGAGTTGGTGCAAACTTCGTCGGTGCATCCAAACCCCGTGATACGATGCGCTCTATCACACATAGCCTCATTATATCTTCCTATTATGGCATTTCCATAGCCATTCCGAGTATATTGCCATGGAACTTCCATCATTATCATATACATGACTTGAGCATTTATTGTCATATTGCTTTGCATGATCATAAGATAACTAGCATGATGTTTTCATGGCTTGTCCGTTTTTTGATGTCATTACTACGCTAGATCGTTGCACATCCCGGTACACCACCGGAGGCATTCATATAGAGTCATATCTTTGTTCTAGTATCGAGTTGTAATATAGAGTTGTAAGTAAATAAAAGTGTGATGATCATCATTATTAGTGCATTGCCCCATGAGGAAAGGATGATGGAGAATATGATTCCCTACAAGTCGGGATGAGACTCCTTTAAAAAAAAATAAAAAAATAAAAAAGAGAAAGGCCAAAAAAAGAGAAGGCCCAAAAAGAGAAAACAAAAAATGAGAGAAAAAGTGAGATGGGTCTATGTTACTATCCTTTTACCACACTTGTGCTTCTAAGTAGCACCATGTTCTTCATATAGAGAGTCTCTTGAGTTATCACTTTCATATACTAGTGGGAATTTTCATTATAGAACTTGGCTTGTATATTCCGATGATGGGCTTCCTCAAATGCCCGAGGTCTTCATGAGCAAGAAAGTTGGATGCACACCCACTTAGTTTTAGTTTGAACTTTCATACACTTATAGCTCTAGTGCATCCGTTGCATGGCAATCACTACTCCTCACATTGACATCAATTGATGGGCATCTCCATAGCCCGCTGATTAGCCGCTACGATGTGAGACTTTCTCCTTTTTGTCTTCTCCACATAACCCCATCATATTCTATTCCACCTATAGTGCTATGAACATGCATCACGCCATGTATTGCGTGAAAGTTGAAAAGGTTTGAGAACATCAAAAGTATGAAACAATTGCTTGGCTTGTCATCGGGTTGTGCATGATGTGAATACTTTGTGTGAAGAAGATGGAGCGAGCTGCACTATATGATTTTGTAGGGATAACTTTCTTTGGCCTTGTTATTTTGAAAAGACATGATTGCTTTATTAGTAGGCTTGAAGTATTATTTCTTTTATGTCAAATGATAGACTATTGCTTTGAATCACTCATGTCTTAATATTCATGCCATGATTAGACATATGATCAAGATTATGCTAGGTAGCATTCCACATCAGAAATATCTTTTTTATCATTTACCTACCGAGGATGAGCAGGAATTAAGCTTAGATGCTGATACGCTCCGTCAGATCTATAATTTTTGATTGTTCCATGCCAATATTACGCATAACTTTCATATACTTTTTGGCAACTTTTTATACTATTTTGGGACTAACATATTGATCCAAAGGCCCAAAGTACAAATTCCCTGTTTGTTGCATGTTTTTGTTTCGTAGAATATCCATATCAAACGGAATCCAAATGGGATAAAAATGGACGGAGAATATTTTTGGAATATTTGGAGAATTCCGGAAGAAAAATCCACGCGAGACGGTGCCCGAGGTGGCCACGAGGCAGGGGGCGCGCCCCTGACCCTCGTGGTCCACCCGTAAGGCGGTTGATGCCCTTCTTCGGCCGCAAGAAAGCTAATTTTTGGTAAAAAATCACGGCGAAGGTTTCAGTCCAATCGGAGTTACGGATCTCCATATATATATACGAAACGGTGAAAGGGCAGCAAGATAGAGCGTAGAAACAGAGAGAGACAGAGAGACAGATCCAATCTCGGAGGGGCTCTCGCCCCTCCCACGCCATGGAGACCATGGACCAGAGGGGAAACCCTTCTGACATCTAGGAAGAAGGTCAAGGAAGAAGAAGAAGGAGGGGGGCTCTCTCCCCCTCGCTTCCGGTGGCGCCGGAACACCGCCGGGGGCCATCATCATCACCGCGATCTTCACCAACACCTCTGCCATCTTCACCAACATCTCCATCATCTTCCCTGCTCTATCTACAGTGGTCCACTCTCCCGCAACCCGTTGTACCCTCTACTTGAACATGGTGCTTTATGCTTCATATTATTATCCATTGATGTGTTGCCATCTTATGATGTCTGAGTAGATTTTCTTTGTCCTATCGGTGGTTGATGAATTGCTATGATTGATTTAATTTGCTTGTGGTTATGTTGATGTCCTTTGGTGCCCATCATATGAGCGCGTGCGTGGATCACACCATAGGGTTAGTTGTATGTTGATAGGACTATGTATTGAGGGCAAGAGTGATGTAAGCTTCAACCTAGCATAGAAATTGATGCATACGGGATTGAAGGGGGACCAATATATCTTAATGCTATGGTTGGGTTTTACCTTAATGAACGTTAGTAGTTGCGGATGCTTGCTAATAGTTTCAATCATAAGTGCATAGAATTCCAAGTAAGGGATGGCATGCTAGCAGTGGCCTCTCCCACATAATACTTGCTATCGGTCTAGTAAAGTAATCAATTGCTTAGGGACAATCTCGCTATATTTACTTTATTGTGTCTTCATCTAAACAGCCCCTAGTTTTTATTTACGTGCTCTTTATTTTCTTGCAAACCTATCCAAAAACACCTACAAAGTACTTCTAGTTTCATACTTGTTTCCGGTAAAGTGAACGCTGCTGTGTGGAGTTGTATCAGTGGTCGATAGAACTTGAGGGAATATTTGTTCTACCTTTAGCTCCTCGTTGGGTTCGACACTCTTACTTATCAAAAGAGGCTACAATTGATCCCCTATAATTGTGGGTTATCAAGAAGCATCGCTCCGCACGGGTCCTGGCGTTTGATGAAACGCAGGATGCCACGCGGGGGATGGACCTCATGCCGGGGGAGGAACGTCGCCGCGAGGCTGCACTGAGGGCGGCAAGGTACCAACAGGTGCTGCGGTGATACCACTGCCACAACATCCGCTCCAGGACGCTCGAGGCGGGCGACCTCGTCCTAAGGCGGGTCCTCTCCAGGGAAGGGCTGCACAAGCTCTCACCTATGTGGGAGGGCCCATTTAAGGTCGCCCACGCTCAAGGCGTGGCGCTACCGGAGACGGAGGACGGGTTGCCCATCTAGAATGCCCGAACATCCAAAGACCTCCGGAAGTTCTACCCATGAAGCAAGGACCGGTGCTCGTGGAAAAAGGCCCAAAGGTTTATGAAGAAGGCCCGGTGCTCGTGGAAGAATCACCGCCTGTGACACTCTCACGTAATAATGGGTGGGCTGTACACGCCCGGAGTCTCCGGAGAGCCGCCTCGGCCTCGGGGCTCCCTCCCACGCCTAGTGGCAGCACTTAGCGCTACCGGTGAGAAGACTTGAAGACTAGACTAGGTGCCGGACGCGGATTTTCATTTGCTTTCCGTAGTTGGCTCGCCTTCTCTTAATTGAAGTTTGCTTCTGGTGTTCTTTGCTGATTTGGTTATGTTGCCTTTTGCCGCCATTTCCGACTCTAGTTCGCCTGTGTTCTCTCTCTCGCATACCTCGCGAGGGGGCTAGGCAGGTGCCCTCGCGAGCGTTTTTCCTTCTCTCTGCCTTCCGCCTGCTTTCTCGCGAGGCACCCTTGTTCGAGCCCACAAGCTGGCGCATCTCCCCTAATCCATGCCCCTCGGGTACCGCGATATGAAGAGCTGGGTCAAGGCTTGGGTGAACGACAAGTCTCCTAGCGGGCTTCCTAACGAATTTTTTGCAGTTCCCGAGCGACCACAGACCACTAGGTCAAGACGGGCACGAGGAAACAAATGCCTCGTGAAGAGGAGGCTGCCCCGAACGCACTAAGCTAAGTTATCTCTGCATAAAATAATAGCGTAACATGGAAAAACAAGCATAGAATAATGATTGAGGAATCATGGTTTGATACACGCCTCCGGCCCATACTGGTTTCATTTTGATGCAGGAAAGAAAAGAAGAACAAAACAAAAGTGGCGCTCGCCCCCGCAGCGGTCAACGGGGGCAGGCCCTTGGCAACGTCCCGAGCATTAGCCGGATCCCTCCTCGCGCTTCACGGGGGCGCGACGGCGAGACGACCCACTACCATATTCGAAGCGAGCGCGGCGGCTGGTCATAGCCGCCACTGCTGGAGCTGTCGCCGAGAGAAGAGCCACCATAGCTGGATGAGGCGCGGCCGGCGGGCTCGCCCTCGCCGCCGCTTGCCGCCGAGGCCGAACACCTCCTCGCCGCTGCTCACCTCGGGGCAGCACTCGGCGCGGCGACCATCTTCCCCAAACACCCTCACATAGAGGGTCATGTCACCGTCATACTTGAAGTGGAGGGTGCACCGCCTGCCCAGGCCGCCCGCGCGGGCGAACGTCTGCCAACCGCGGGCCAGAGTTATGTTGCCCGCGACGGAGACCTCGACCATGACCCAAGAAGCCCGGCTGCAGCAACCGTCCGCCTGCAGCCAGAGTCCACTTGGACCGAAAGCCGGCAGCTCATCGGCAAAGAAGCGGAGAAGTTGGAGCCAGCTGCCGGCCGGATCTTCCGACCAGACAACAAACTCTAGCAGCACCTCTGCCGAGTGGAAGCTCGGCCGGGGAGGCCGCGCAACCACGGCGCGTCTCCCTTCATGGACGGGGCTGCCGCGACCGGAGCGACTCCTGCCACGCGCAGCGGGGCCACCCCGGGAACGGGAGGCCGCGGCGGGGGTCACGGTATGCTTACGGGGGCGGCCGCGTCCATGCTTGGGCACCGGGGAGTCGGGCCCCTCTCGAGGGGCCTTGCCCTTCTCCCCGGCAGAGAACCTCTTCGACGGTGCCATTGCTACTAGCGATGGGGCAAGGAGGAAGAAGCAAGCGGACTACGAAGAGATGGGCAACAAGGGCTCTGCCCTCTTCCCATTTATAGCGGAAGAAGGCCAACCCGCGCCTCCCACGATTACAGGTAATGATGGTTTTCCTTGCATGTCGCAGGGACTTGTCAAGTCGGGCAGTTGCCGAGGCAGCGTGGGGAAGCGGAGACGCCCACGTCCAATCAACCGCCATGTGTCGACCAAGGTCAAGGTTTTGGGGCCCTCGGCGCTCAGACTCGGGTTAAGCCCGAGCGCCTTTGGGCCCGGCTACTTGTCGGCTTCGGGAACGGGGTCCCCAGACTTGCATGCTCATGTCTGCCAAGGCGTGGCTGTGCTAGCAGGCCTGTACGGCCCATCTTCATCAACAAGGCGTTCAAGACCCTCGCGAGGGGCCAAGCCAAGCGAGGGGGATGACACAAGACTCCTCAGGAGCGGCCTCACCGGGTTGGCTCGCGAGGAGGAGAGAGATCAAGGCAGGGCAAACCTCACGAGGTTCTCGTGACGTGAGCCATGACGATCAAGATCAGGCGGGCGCCAGCTGATACGTCTCCAACGTATCTATAATTTTTGCTCCATGCTATATTATCTACTGTTTTGGACAATATTGGGCTTTATTTTCCACTTTTATATTATTTTTGGGACTAACCTATTAACCGGAGGCCCAACCTAGAATTGCTTTTTTGCCTATTTCAGAGTTTCGAAGAAACGGAATATCAAACGGAGTCCAAACGAAATGAAACCTTCGGGAACGTGATTTTCTCACCGAACGCGACGCAGGAGACTTGGACCCTAAGTCAAGGAAGCTTCGAGGAGGGCACGAGGTAGGGGGGCGCGCCCTCCACCCTCATGGGCCCCATGTTGCTCCACCGACGTACTTCTTCCTCCTATATATACCTATGTACCCCCAAACGATCAGAGACGGAGCCAAAAACCTAATTCCACCGCCGCAACCTTTTGTACCCACGAGATCCCATCTTGGGGCCTGTTCCGGAGCTCAGCCCGAGGGGCATCCACCATGGAGGGCTTCTACATCAACACCATAGCCTCTCCGATGAAGTGTGAGTAGTTTACCTCAGGCCTTCGGGTCCATAGTTAGTAGCTAGATGGCTTCTTCTCTCTTTTTGGATCTCAATACAATGTACTCCCTCTCTCATGGAGATCTATTTGATGTAATCTTCTTTTGTGGTGTGTTTGTTGAGACCGATGAATTGTGGATTTATGATCAAGATTATCTATGAACAATATTTGAATCTTCTCTTAATTCTTTTTATGTATGATTGGTTATCTTTGCAAGTCTCTTCAATTATCAGCTTGGTTTGGCCTACTAGATTGGTTTTTCTTGCAATGGGAGAAGTGCTTAGCTTTGGGTTCAATCTTATGTGTCCTTTCCCAAAGGATGAGGGGCAGCAAGGCACGTATTGTATTGTTGCCATCGAGGATAACAAGATGGGGTATTTATCATACCGCATGAATTTATCCCTCTACATCATCTCATCTTGCTTACATGCTACATTTTTTCTTTAACTCAATGCTCTAGATGCATGCTGGATAGCGGTCGATGAGTGGAGTAATAGTAGTAGATGCAGGCAGGAGTCGGTCTACTTGTTTCGGACGTGATGCCTATATACATGATCATACCTAGATATTCTCATAACTATGCTTAATTCTGTCAATTGCTCAACAATAATTCGTTTACCCACCCTAAAATACTTATGCTCTTGAGAGAAGCCACTAGTGAAACCTATGGCCCCCGGGTCTACCTCCATCATATTAATCTTCCATCACTTTATTTATTGCCTTTGCTTTTGCTTTTCTTTTATTTTACTTTGCATCTTTATCATATAAATTCCAAAAATATTATCTATCATCTCTATCAGATCTCACTCGCAAGTGACCGTGAAGGGATTGACAACCCCTAATCGCATTGGTTGCAGGAGTTATTTGCTTTGTGTAGGTACGAGGGACTCGCTGTAGCCTCCTCACCGGATTGATACCTTGGTTCTCAAAAACTAAGGGAAATACTTTACGCTTACTTTGTTGCATCATCCTTTCCTCTTCAAGGAAATCCAACGCAGTGCTCAAGAGGTAGCAAGAAGAATTTCTGGCGCCGTTGTCGGGAGTCGACACAAAAGTCAACATACCAAGTACCCATCACAACCCCTTATCTCCCGTGATTACATTATTTGCCATTTGCCTCTCGCTTTCCTCTCCCCACTTCACCCTTGCCGCTTTATTCACCCTCTTTTTCCGCTTGCCTCTTTTCGCTTGCTTTTTGTTTGCTGGTGTGTTGGATTGCTAGTTTGTCATGATGGCTCAAGATAATACCAAATTGTGTGACTTCACCAATACCAACAATAATGGTTTCCTTAGCACTCCGATTGCTCCTCTTACCAATACTGAATCTTGTGAAATCAATGCTGCTTTGTTGAATCTTGTCATGAAATATCAATTCGCCGGCCTTCCTAGTGAAGATGCCGCTACTCATCTAAATAGCTTCGTTGATTAGTGTGATATGCAAAAGAAGAAAGATGTTGATAATTATATTGTTAAATTGAAGCTATTTCCTTTTTCGCTTAGAGATCGTGCTAAAGCTTGGTTTTCGTCTTTGCCTAAAAATAGTATTGATTCATGGAATAAGTGCAAAGACGCTTTTTATCTCTAAGTATTTCCTCCGCTAAGATCATCTCTCTTAGAAACGATATTATGAATTTTAAGCAACTTGATCATGAACATGTTGCACAAGCTTGGGAAAGGATGTAATTAATGATACGTAATTGCCCTACTCATGGTTTCAATTTGTGGATGATTATACAATTTTTTTATGTCGGATTGAATTTTCTTCTAGAAACCTTTTAGATTCGGCCGCGGGGAGGCACTTTTATGGAAATCACTTTAGGAGAAGCTACTAAACTCCTAGATAATATTATGGTTAATTATTCCCAATGGCACACTGAAAGATCTACTAATAAAAAAGTGCATGCGATAGAAGAAATCAATGTTTTGAGTGGAAAGATGGATGAACTTATGAAATTATTTGCTACTAAGAGTGTTTCTTCTGATCCTAATGACATGCCTTTGTCTACTTTGATTGAGAACAATAATGAATCTATGGATGTGAATTTTGTTTGTAGGAATAATTTTGGTAACAAGGCGATAGAGGAAACTTTAATCCTAGGCCTTATCCTAGTAATTCCTCTAATAATTATGGAAATTCCTACAACAAATCTTATGGAAATTTTAAGATGCCCTCTGAATTTGAGACTAGTGTTAAAGAGTTTATGAATTCAAGAAAAGAATTTTAATGCTTTGCTTGAAGAGAAATTGCTTAAAGTTGATGAATTGGCTAGGAACGTTGCTAAAATTTCTCTTGATGTTGATTCTTTAAATCTTAGATCTATTCCTCCTAAGCATGATATCAATGAGTCTCTCAAATCCATGAGAATTTCCATTGATGAGTGCAAAGAAAGAACCGCTAGGATGCGTACTTAAAGATGCCTTTACTAAAGCGTGTTCTTCTAGTTCCTATGAAAATAAAGATGAAGATCTAAAAGTTATTGATGTGTCCCCTATTAAATCTTTGTTTTGCAATATGAATCTTGATAATTATGGGATTGAATATGATCCACCCTTACCTAGAAGGTGTTCCAAAAATTCGGAGCTTTTAGATCTTGATGCTAAAATTGATAAAAGTGGGATTGAAGAAATCAAAACCCTAGATGTTGCTAAACCCACTATTTCAGATTTCAAGGAATTTAATTATGAAAGTTGCTCTTTGATTGATTGTATTTCCTTGTTACAACTGCGTTAAATTCTCCTCACGCTTATAGTCAAAATAAAGCGTTTACTAAACATATCGTTGATGCCTTGATGCAATCTTATGAAGAAAAACTTGAGTTGGAAGTTTCTATCCCTAGAAAACTTTATGATGAATGGGAACCAACTATTAAAATTAAGATTAAGGATCATGGATTTTATGCTTTATGTGATTTAAAAGTAGTGTTTCCACTATTCCAAAACTTTGTGTGATTTGCTAGATTTCGGCGATTTTGATGATTGCTCTCTAAACTTGCACCTTGTGGATTCCATGATTAAGAAACCTATGGGAGGAATTAATGATGTTCTTATTGTTGCAAATAGGAATTATGTGCCCGTAGATTTTATCGTTCTTGATATAGATTGCAATCCTTCATGTCCTATTATTTTTGGTAGACCTTTTCTTAGAATGATTGGTTCAATTATTGATATGATGGATGGAATATTAGATTTCAATTTCCATTAAAGAAAGGCATGGAACACTTCCCTAGGAAGAAAATAAAATTACCGTATGAATCTATCATGGGAGCCACTTATGGATTGCCTACCAAAGATGGCAAAACCTAGATCTATCCTTGCTTTTATGCCTAGCTAGGGGCGTTAAACGATAGCGCTTGTTGGGAGGCAACCCAATTTTATTTTTACTTTTTTTTTGCTTTTGCTTCTGTTTAGGAATAAATCTTAGATCTAGCCTCTGGTTAGATGTGTTTTTATGTTTTAATTAGTGTTTGTGCCAAGTTAAACCTATAGGATCTTCTTGGATGATAGTTATTTGATCTTGCTGTAATTTCCAGAAACTTTCTGTTCACAAAGCAATTGTTAAAAATCACCAGAACGTGATAAAATAGTGATTACAATTGATGCTGATCAATAAACAAATTGCATAGGACTTCCTATGTTGGCTAAATTTTTGGAGTTCCAGAAGTTTCATGTTAGTTATAGATTACTACAGACTCGCTCTGTTTTTGACAGATTCTGTTTTTCATGTGTTGTTTGCTTATTTTGATGAATCTATGGCTAGTAAAATAGTTTATAAACCATAGAGAAGTTGGAATACATTAGGTTTAACACCAATATAAATAAAGAATGATTTCATTACAGTACCTTGAAGTGGTCTTTTGTTTTCTTTCGTTAACTGAGCTCACGAGATTTCTGTTGAGTTTTGTGTTGTGAAATTTTCAAGTTTTGGGTGAAATCTTTTGATGGATTATGGAACAAGGAGTGGCAAGAGCCAAATCTTGGGGATTCCCATGGCACCCACAAGATAATCTAAGGACACCAAAAAGTCAAAGCTTGGGGATGCCGGAAGGCATCCCTCTTTCGCCTACTTCCATCGGTAACTTTACTTGAGCTATATTTTTATTCACTACATGATATGTGTTTTGCTTGGAGCGTCTTGTATGATTTGAGTCTTTGTTTCTTAGTTTACCACAATCATCCTTTCTGTACACACCTTTTGAGAGATCCATACATGATTTGGAAATTATTAGAATACTCTTTGTGCTTCACTTATATATTTTGAGTTATATAGTTTTGCTCTAGTACTTCACTTATATCTTTTAGAGCACGGTGGTGGATTTGTTTTAAAGAAACTATTGATCTCTCATGCTTCACTTAGATTATTTTGAGAGTCTTAAATAGCATGGTAATTTGCTTAAATAATCCTAATATGCTTGGTATTCAAGATTTGTAAAACTTTATTATGAGTGTGTTGAATACTATGAGAAGTTTGATGCTTGATAATTGTTTTGAGATATGAGGATGGTGATATTAGAGTCATGCGAGTTGAGTAGTTGTGAATTTGAGAAATACTTGTGTTAATGTTTTTGATTCCAGTAGCATGCACGTATATTGAACCATTATGTGATGAAGTCGGAGCATGATTTATTTATTGATTGTCTTCCTTATGTGGCGGTCGGGGACGAGCGATGGTCTTTTCCTACCAATCTATCCCCCTAGGAGCATGCGCGTAATACTTTGCTTTGATAACTTGTAGATTTTTGCAATAAGTATATGAGTTCTTTATGACTAATGTTGAGTCCATGGATTACACACACTTTTCTTCCTTCCACCATTGCTAGCCTCTCTTATACCGCGTACTTTTCGCCGGTATCATATACCCACCATATGCCTTCCTCATAACAGCCACCATACCTACCTATAACGGCATTTCCATAGCCAATCCGAGATATATTGCCATGCAACTTTCGACTGTTCCGTATATTATGACACACTCCATCATTTTCATATTGCTTAGCATGATCATGTAGTTGACATCGTATTTGTGGCAAAGCCACCATTCATAATTCTTTCATACATGTCACTCTTGATTCATTGCATATCCCGCATAATCATTCTGAGGTATTCATATAGAGTCATATTTTGTTCTAAGTATCGAGTTGTAATTGTTGAGTTGTAAGAAGATAAAAGTGTGATGATATTCATTTTTAGAGCATTGTCCCAAGTGAGGAAAGGATGATGGAGACTATGATTCCCCCACAAGTCGGGATGAGACTCCGGACGAAAAAAAAAGAGGCCACAAAAAAAGAGAAAAGGCCCAAATAAAAAAAATGAGAGAAAAAGAGAGAAGGGACAATGTTACTATCCTTTTTCCACACCTGTGCTTCAAAGTAGCACCATGATCTTCATGATAAAGAGTCTCTCATTTTGTCACTTTCATATACTAGTGGGAATTTTTCATTATAGAACTTGGCTTGTATATTCCAATGATGGGCTTCCTCAAAATGCCCTAGGTCTTCGTGGAGCAAGCGAGTTGGATGCACACCCACTTAGTTTCTTTTGTTGAGCTTTCATATACTTATATCTCTAGTGCATCCGCTGCATGGCAATCCCTACTCACTCACATTGATATCTATTGATGGGCATCTCCATAGCCCGTTGATACGCCTAGTTGATGTGAGACTATCTTCTCCCTTTTTGTCTTCTCCACAACCACCCTTCTATTCCACATATGCTGCTATATCCATGGCTCACGCTCATGTATCGCGTGAAGATTGAAAAAGTTTTCAGAATGCCAAAAGTATGAAACAATTGTTTGGCTTGTCATCGGGGTTGTGCATGATTTGAATACTTTGTGTGGTGAAGATAGAGCATATCCAGACTATATAATTTTGTAGGGATAACTTTCTTTGGCCATGTTATTTTGAGAAGACATGATTGCTTAGTTAGTATGCTTGAAGTATTATTATTTTTATGTCAATATGAACTTTTGTCTTTAATCTTTCGGATCTGAATATTCATACCACAATTAAGAAGAATTACATTGAAATTATGCCAAGTAGCACTCCGCATCAAAAATTCTTTTTTTTTCATTTACCTACTTGAGGACGAGCAGGAATTAAGCTTGGGGATGCCTGATACGTCTCCAACGTATCTATAATTTTTGATTGCTCCATGCTATATTATCTACTGTTTTGGACAATATTGGGATTTATTTTCACTTCCATATTATTTTTGGGACTAACATATTAACCGGAGGCCCAGCCCAGAATTGCTGTTTTTTGCCTATTTCAGAGTTTCGAAGAAACGGATATCAAACGGAGTCCAAACGGAATGAAACCTTCGGAACGTGATTTTCACCGAACGTGATGCGTGAGACTTGGACCCTAAGTCAAGGAAGCTTCAAGGAGGGCACGAGGTAGGGGGCGCGCCACCCCCTGTATGCGCGCCTCCACCCTCATGGGCCCCACGTTGCTCCACCGATGTACTTATTCCTCCTATATATACCTACGTACCCCCTAACGATCAGAGATGGAGCCAAAAACCTAATTCCACCGCTGCAACCTTCTGTACCCACGAGATCCCATTTTGGGGCCTGTTCCGGAGCTCCACCGGAGGGGGCATCCACCACGGAGGGCTTCTACATCAACACCATAGCCTCTCCGATGAAGTGTGAGTAGTTTACCTCAGACCTTCGGGTCCATAGTTAGTAGCTAGATGGATTCTTCTCTCTTTTTGGATCTCAATACAATGTTCTCCCCTCTCTCGTGGAGATCTATTCGATGTAATCTTCTTTTTATGTGTGTTTGTTGAGACCGATGAATTGTGGGTTTATGATCAAGATTATCTATGAACAATATTTGAATCTTCTCTGAATTCTTTTATGTATGATTGGTTATCTTTGCAAGTCTCTTCGAATTATCAGTTTGGTTTGGCCTACTAGATTGGTTTTTCTTGCAATGGGAGAAGTGCTTAGCTTTGGGTTCAATCTTGCGGTCCTTTCCCAAAGGATGAGGGGCAGCAAGGCACGATTGTATTGTTGCCATCGAGGATAACAAGATGGGGTATTTATCATATTGCATGAATTTATCCCTCTACATCATGTCATCTTGCTTAAGGCGCCTGTTTTCTTTAACTTAATACACTAGATGCATGTTGGATAGCGGTCGATGAGTGGAGTAATAGTAGTAGATGCAAAAGGTGAGTCGGTTCATCTGGTTTGGACGTGATGCCTATATACATGATCATACCTAGATATTCTCATAACTATGCTCAATTCTGTCAATTGCTCAATAGTAATTGCTCACCCACCGTGAAAATACTTATGCTCTTGAGAGAAGCCACTAGTGAAACCTATGGCCCCGGTCTATCTCCATCATATCAATCTTCCATCACTTTATTTATTGCCTTTGCTTTTACTTTTCTTTTTTATTTTACTTTGCATCTTTATCATAAAAATACCAAAAATATTATCTATCATCTCTATCGATCTCACTCGTAAGTGACCGTGAAGGGATTGACAACCCCTAATCACGTTGGTTGCGAGGAGTTATTTGCTTTGTGTAGGTACGAGGGACTCACACGTAGCCTCCTACTGGATTGATACCTTGGTTCTCAAAAGCTGAGGGAAATACTTACGCTACTTTGCTGCATCATCCTTTCCTCTTCAAGGAAATCCAACGCAGTGCTCAAGAGGTAGCACCAGCGCGCGCCGTGTCCTTGTTTCCTCTTTGGTGCTAAGGGAGCAAGCGTGGGCGCAGAGTACCGAGGCATCAAGCAAAGGTTTCTATATCAGTGCGACGAGACCAATACCAGCGGGACGACAAGACAGAGGTCACCATGGAGCCCAAGGCGGCATCACCACCAGAGCCTTTTGCAGGCGAAGACTGTTGTCAGGATAAGCTGTACTAGTTGTCCCCTTTCAAATTGGCCGTTGTTGGCTCCCTTCCCGCTCAATATTTTGGAAGAGGACCAGGGCCTATATAAGTAGAACTAGCCACAGTAGTAGGGACATCGATTGGATCTTCTGTCCTCACACCCACAAGTTCACTGAGCACAAGAACACCTCAACCTCAGGAGGTTGTTCTTCCCCTTGTACTATTCATCATCAGCCCAAGAGGCAATCCACCACCACCACACCGGAGTAGGGTATTACACCACAACGGTGGACCGACCCAAGATAAATCTTGTGTCTTTGTGTTGTGAGTTCACGAAGTTCGGCCGCGAGATCTTAGCAAACCTGTGGCATGGATCGGCAGGAGGGAAAGAACTTCGCGGCACCCCTGTAGTTTGAACCTTAAGGGTTTCACGAACCCGTGATCCGGCTAAATTTTTTTTGAACCAAGGTGATCTATGGCACCTCGGATATAGGAGCTCGAACACAGTTCGGCGTTGGAGCTTGGATACAGTCCGGCATTGGGGCTTGGATGCAATCCAGCATTGGAGCTCGGACACAAGAGGGCACTGCCGCATGAGAAACACTTCAAACTCGAGGTGCGGCATAAAAATAACAAGGCATTGATAAAGGCCAAGAACTTAAAGGGGCTCCTCGGATACCCGACGTGTAAACTCTTCGGATTCACCTCGGTGATCCTCAAGATCAAAGATGAGAAGATTTGTTGAACCAGTTTTCAAGACCGACGACTGAAGATGAAGAACAGTTTGTAAGAATCGAGGAGCGTCCCCAACTTGAAGACCGGTTCAAGGGGCTACTGATGGTGTCCTGGACCAGGGGGAACTCACCACGTCGTCTCCTGATCAGTTGGATTGGGCCAAGGACCCCCATGGCCGTTTACTCATGGGCCAGTTCGGATAGCTTAAGTATACACGAGGAAGATTCCACAAGACTTGGTGATCAAGACAAGGAATCCTCTCCACCGGCGTATTCGACTAGGACTCTTGTTATCCTAGGCCTCTGGTACATTATATAAGCCGAGGCCGGGCTAGTCGATAGGGATATGCTAGATCATTATGATATTTTTCATCATATCCTTAGGTCTTAGACCACAACATATGGTCTCGAGGTAGATCAACTCTTGTAATATCTATATTAATCAAGATCAATCAAGCAGGAAGTAGGGTATTACCTCCATTAAGAGGGCCCGAACCTGGGTAAACATCATGTCCCCTATATCCTGTTACCCATCGATCCATGACACACGGCTTGGGACCCCCTACCCAAGATCTGCTGGTTTTGACACTGACAGTAGTGGCGGTGCCCATATCCGGAGCTAAAGGCTTATGCTCGTCATGATTATCATAGATACCTCATGGTGGCATGTATGAGCTGCCAAACGAAAGCTTCGCACTTTGACGCCAATGACGCTGCAACGCGTGGGTGCTGCTATCCTCTTGAGGCGTGGTTCTCCTCTCTATGCCAGGGCTTCAAGTGAAAACCCTTGTCTCTCTCGGACTTGGCAACGACGACGCTTCATGTTGTTTAGCCTCCTAAGGGCGTTGTTATGGAAGCTTAGGTGAGGATGTGTTTGGCCGTAGTTTTCAGGCCTGCCCGTGTTAGCTTTCTACAACATAGCTGCGTGCATTTATGCTGATTAGTTATTCTAGGATCTGCTTTGTATGAGGGGCCCCTCCTTACCTTGTATCGTTTGGCCATGTACTTTGGTTTGTGTTTTATCTATAAAGTGGGGTGAGAACATGGTTTGAGTTATTATTTCTCTCACACACTATGATAATAACTTAAGTTAAGCTTAAGGAAATCATTTATCCCCAATTTTGTTCGATATCCTATAGATGGAGTAAATAGCAAAACCACTACAATCGCGATTAGGGTTCAAAAACAACCGCTTATCTTTTTTTTTTGCTAAAACCTACCAAAGATAGCCCCTAATTTTCACAAAAGACACTAGGGACGTAGTTCATCTATTTTAACCATGTTTATGACGATGGGACCCATATGTAAGCTGCCACGTGGCATCAAATATACATCTGCTAGCCCGGAGTGTTAAGTCGCAATGGATTCACCCATCTGTGTCTAACACTCTCAAGCTTACTTCTCTTTGGCATTCCATCAAACAGCTCGACTGCAGGTCGCTGACGTTTCCTTTGCCAGTAGCAACACACTGGTCTTGCTTGAGCATCTTCACTCGTTGGCCCTCTCTAGGTAAGTTGAAATAGCGCCACTGGGCGCTACTGGCTAAAAACTCGGCGGTGGGACGCCGCCCCAAGGCCGTCCCAGACGCCGGTTTTTTAAAAATCAAACACGACACAAATTCGGTCAAACACGACACAAAATTCGGCCAAATGAGGCGATTTCATTGACATTTGTACAAAAACGGAAAGCATAACTAAAACTAAAATGAACTAACTTAAAGAACTATCGCGCCATTGCCGCTGTCCGCTTCGCCTTTCTACATGCCGAGGAGCTCAGAGAACTTGGTGTAGTCGTTGTCATTGCCGTCGTCAAGAATCGCCTCCTTCCGCCACCGTCCTTGCTGCACCCCTAACCAGATTCGCCGATACACGGGGTTGGACGGCGACGCCCTCCTCGCGCCCGTGGTGCCGAGCAGCTATCTCCTCGAGGGCGCGGTGCTGGTGCGCCATCTCCTCACGGAAGTAATACTACTGCGCCCACTTGAGGGCGATCTCGTCTTCGGCGGCCATGGCCTCATGCTCCTTCTTCATGGGGAGCAACCCCGGCTCGGTCTTCGGCTGGACGAGGCGGGAAGAAGGAGGATAGGGGTCACGGCCACCCTCGTTGATGGCGAGGGCGCCGCCGCATGTGCGACGCCCGAGCGGCATCTCCTGTGGCTCCGGCTTGACGGGGTGGAGCGCCAACGAACCGGAGGAGAAGGAGCCCGACGAGTAGGAGGTTGACATCTCCATTCGCTGCGGCGTCCAGGAGCTTCCGAGGCGGTGAGAGAAGGAGGGGTGATGTAGGGTGGAACCCTATACGGCCGATCTTTCATGAAAGGAGCGGATCCCAACTAAGAACACGAAGAACGCGAGGGGAAACACGAGGGAAAACACGAGAGAATCACTCAAACCAACAAGAACAATCACACATGTGCTAGATCCTCGAAACACGAGAGGAGATACAAGATCCACGATCAACAAAAGACGATACAAAGGGTATCAGTTCTTCTCCGTGAGGAGGTCTTGAATCCACGAGGGTATCTTCCCGTGAGGGGTCTTGAATCCAAGGTGGATCTTCTCCGTAGAGTCCGCGGTCTCTCTCGTGGAGTAGATCCGATATGGATGAGCAAAGCTCTATCTTTAAATGAGCTAATCCTTTTCTAACCCTAGAAAGAGGGAGATGGGAGAGTATATATAGTCTAGGTGGGCGAAGGGGTACACGGTCCTCGGCCCTTTACTGCACGCAGACAGACGGGGCCGCATGTCCGGGTCTTCAGGAGGAGCCGGATGTACGGGCTGGATGGCCGGATGTCTGGGCTGGTGGTGCAGGTTTCTGTGCTCTCTGGACAGAGGGCGCCGGATTTCCGGGCTACTGGTCGGATGTCCGGGTCGGGCCGGATGTCCGGGCTGGGGCCGGATGTCCGGGGCCTTTAGGTGCTCGGCGGATGGGATGCTGATGTGGTGGATGTCTCTATCGGCCGGATGTCCGGGGCTGTGGCCAGATGTCCGGGCCCTGGAGTTGTCTTATTCTCCTTCCGGCGGTTCTCTTCATCCGTGAACTTGGCGGCTTGTCCGTCTTCACATGCATCCTGGAGGGTCCTCTTGACACCTAATCATGCATAGCATATCGGACTTAGGTAGTAGCCATGTCTCGAGTGGATCATATGTGATATCACTAAGGAAGGAAGTCACCTCGTTCTCGAGAGCTCGTGGCTCATGCTCGTGTCATAGGTCCTCTTTGCTCTTGATGAGACGATGGTAAGTCCATGGGGATGACCTTAGGATGCTCCGCATCATCTCCCCTCCCTTGGGAAAGATCCGACCTCGGATCGAAATCCTCATCGCCATGGTACAGAGAGACATCTTTGATGTTGAAGATGTCACTCACGGAGTACTTGTCACGTGGGATGTCGATCTTGTAGGCGTTGTTGTTGTAGCATGCGAGCACCTTGAAGGGTCCATCCACTCGGGGAAGAAGTTTTGACTTGGCGCTTGTTGGGGAAGCGGTCTCATGAAGGTGTACCCACACAAGATCTCCAATGTTGAATATCATGGGTTGCTTGTTGACGTTGAGCTTGGTCGCGAATCGTTGTACTTGGCGCTCGATGGTGTGCCTTGTATCTTCATCATCTTCTTGAGGTAGTTGACTCGGGCACTCAAGGCCCATGTTTGTGCGCCTTGTAGCGATAGAGGAAGAATGTCCAATGGGGACAACGGGTTGAAGCCGTAAACGACCTCGAAGGGTGACTTGTCGGTAGTTGAATGTCTTGCACGGTTGTAAGCGTACTCGGCGATAGGTAGGCACTCCTCCCACTCCTTGATGTTCTTCTTTATCAACACGCATAGTAGAGTGGAGAGCGTTCGGTTTGTCACCTCCGTTTGGCCGTCGGTTTGTGGATGGTATGCCGAAGAGAAGAGTAGCTTGATTCCGAGCTTGGCGCACAAAGTCATCCAAAAGTAACTCAAGAACTTGACGTCACGGTCCGAGACAATTGTCTTTGGCACTCCATGAAGGCGCAAGATTTCCCTACAAAACAAATTTGCAACATGTGAAGCATCGCTCATCTTGTTGCAAGGAATGAAATGAGCCATTTTGGAGAATCAGCCACAACAACAAAAACGGAATCCCTCGCCACTTCTAGTTCTAGGAAAATCAAGGACAAAATCCATGCTAATATCTTCCCATGGTTGGTACGGAATTGGAAGAGGCATATATAGTCCATGAGAGTGAGCTTTAGACTTAGCTTTGAGACATGTAGAGCATCGGTTGGTGAAGCGGTTGACGCCGTGGAAACATCTTTGGCCAAAAGTAGTTCTTGGAGAACGTAGCAAATTTCTTGTCACGTCCAAAGTGTCCAAATAGTCCTCCTCCACGAGATTCTTGCAAAATTAACAAATGAAGAGAAGACTCGGGGATGCAAAGTTTGTTAGCTCTCATAAGATAACCATCCTTGAGGTAATATTGATCCCAAGAAGTATGCGTCAAACACTCAGCATAAGGAATAGCAAAAGTAGGATCATGCTCATACAACACTACAAAAAATACACTTCCGCGATGATACGTGTTTGTCACAGTAGGTCACGTTTTCTGTCATGCATGTACATCCATGACAAATTTATGACAAAATCAAGATAGTCATACCAGGTCCGTCAGAGAAGTGTTCCATGACATTACCAAAATTATCATCATGGAAGTGTCCACTTCCATGACGATAAATCGCGTGTCACAGATGTGCTTTCATTAAGGGTGACCGACACGTGGCATCGACCGTAACGGAACGCCGTTAAGCTATCGGGTCCAGTTTTGTATCCGATAACCCGTTAACAACCCCGACCAATGGGGATTTTCCACGTGTAAAATCATAATTGGCGGAGGAAACACGTGTCGGCTCACCTTGGGACAGATGTCATCCACTCATTGGACCCAAAGCGCCTATGATACATCGACAGTGGCACGGCCCAACAGAGGCCCATTCTCGTGAAAAAGGCCAGCCCGCTTGACTTGGTCAAAAGGTGGCGGTCGCCCACGGCAAGTCCGTTAATGGCCTGCTTGCATATAGCCCATTTACGTTCTCGCTATCCCAGGTCTGCTTACGGCCTATCCAATTAGGCCCAAGAGCGCCATCCGGGCCGCCCAATATAATTCCAGCCTGTTTTAACTTCCGCCCATGTATGGCCCATGACATCTTTCAGCCCATATGAGGCTCCTTAGGCTCGCCCCTTAACGGCCCATGGTAAACCGCCCGTTATGAACAATGTATCACTTTATACCCATTAACGCCCATTATTCCGCTGGGCCATTTCCACCCATGTTATCTTTCGACCTTCTCAGACCCATTTATTCTGGGCTCATTTCAAAGATTCGTTACTTTACGGCCCACATCGCTATTTTCTCGCCAGGGCAAATTCAGCCCATGGTTACAGGCCGTCTGCTTGTGGCCCGTTAATACGCTAATGCTTTTCATGTCGAAAAAACCAGTTGGGCTGTTTTCATAGAGTTATCAAATATGGCCTATTAACGGCCCATTATTGTCCATGAATAGTACGACCCATGATTGGCGAAATGATGATACGCCCGTAGAAGGCCCATGGATCGACGCCCGTAAAAGGCCCATGGATAGTATGGCCTGTAGAGAAGGCCCATGGATCCTATGTCCCGTGATAGAAGGCCAATGGATCCTACGCCCCGTAGAAGGCCCATGGATCATACGACCCACAAGAGGCCCATGGTTACAACAAATCCGTGTGTTGCCATGATTATTTTGGTCTACTTTCCAAAAATAGGTTATTGTGGCCACTAGAAAACATGTAAAAAGAACTCGCAGTGACTACAAGCAAACAACTAAACAAGACAATAAGGAAATAAATAAGCAAGCAATTAACACTAGCCTATTACCGCTTATTGCACATATTACATCCATCGGGCATCAAAGTTCGCCACCAAAGGCAAATATAGGGAACAAAGCAAGCATATTACATACACCGTCCAAAACTGGCCACCAATGCAAATAAACGTGGCAGCAAAACAAGAGCATAACTGAAACAACTTCAGAAGATCTCAAGAAATGTGGTATCCACTATGTCGGGCAATAAGCTTAGAAAGCTTATGAGCTTTGTCCTGCTTGGCGCTAAAATCCTCCAATGCTTGCCGTTGCACCGTAAAGTATGCATCCGAATGCTCCAGGACTTCCGCAGCCCTTTCGCTTCTTGTCTCAAAGCACAACCGATCGATGTCTTTCAGCTTGTAGTTGAGACTCAATAAACCGAACTGATTCGCATAAAGGAGTTTGAATAGCTTGTGCAAGCGGTAGTGGCCAAGAATCGAACACTAAACCAAGACAGGACTTTGGGGTTGTCTCACCGCCTTCGAGATAGTCTTCCTTAGTTGTTTTATTAGCTTTGTTGGAGACCAACAAGGATGTGTCACTATCTCGAACCTTATCTCGCTTTTACTTCCTTTACCATTGCTTAATAAGGCACTCTTCCCCAATATTTTGTCAGCATTCTAAAAGAAGAAACAAGCATACACATAACAGGTTTAGCATGGACTAGTATATGAAACTCATTTCGGTGAACCAGTTCATTAGTAAGGTGGATAGGATTAAAGTACCAAGTATTCTATTGCCAAGTACTAGTACATAATAAAAGGATCAAACAAACATATATCTATGTCCTATGGTCACTGCATTGTCTTGCCAAATCAAAATAGAGACACGATTCAAATCATATCAGTTCAAGACAAAGCAAAGAGTGAAAGAATACAAAGCGTGGGAAACTACACGGCACAACAAGATTTCAGATGGGTACCATGGGTCTATATGTACAACAACACTATTAGCTGTGTTGTGATGCTAGTAATGTGCATGATATGAGAAGTCAATCAGATACACAATTCAAATTGAAATCAACAGAGCTATTTATAAGAGCAAGCATGTTAAAGAAACATGCATGAACATACCTGTTGTGCCATTGGAGTTTCGATTGGATCCTTCAATTTAAAAATAAGTTTGTCTGAGTAAATATAGTGATACAAGAGCAAAGAAGTATGCACGATAGCAATCATAGTTAAAAAAGGTGCGCTTAAGCTTAGCCTAGGCTCTAGGCGCTGATGAAACACATTGCGCATATAACTACGCTTTTTAATCTGTGCATAATCACAAGCATAAGTATGTGCTTTGGTCAGTAAAGCACAAGGCTGTGGAAAAACGCACAATTAACGCCTAGTGCTTTTTTGAACTATGATAGCAATGGAATCTTAAATTAGAACAATTGTTCTTCAGGTTTAGGCACATGTTCTACATGAACAGAGTACAGTAAGATGCAAGAATATAGTACATAAAAATAGAAAATGAGCTCATAGACCTTACCACATTATTGGTTCGGGACCAGCAAGTAACAAGGCGCTCCCAAATATCATTCAAAGAATGTGTCTCAGGAGAACATAAGGGAATTTGATGAATTTCTTTGCGGTGAAGTACGCTTTTCTGTGTAATTCCAATATCGCCACCAAGCATTCTTAAAGATAGCAAAGGTATTAGCACAGGTTACCTCATCCCGAAGTTTCCAAATCGGTCCTTCTCTATAGAGAAAATGGGAAAATTTGATGTACTATAACCATCATGGAGGTAGGATGCATGGGACAAAGCAAAGTAATTGCCATGAATAACATTACTTACACATAACTCCCGGACAAACACCGTGAATCGGCATTTTCCTTCATCTTCAAAGATAATATTTCCAAGATGGGAAGATACGCACATATGATTTAACAACATCAAATGCGATAGATGCTAAACTACGACTAGCTGGTTGTGCTTCCTCCATGTGAATAGGCGCATTTAACCGTGGAGTTGGGGTTCGCTGTGGTAGTATCGGCCCTTTGGGCACCGGAGCTGCCTTTACTAATCGCTTCTTGTTTGGGAGCTCTGTGGTGGAGATGGTGTTGTGTCAACAGGAACTGGGTTACTATCTGCTGGGGTTGGGGTTAGTTTAGGTGAAGCTGGTTGTCTGTCCATCGCAGTAGGGGTACAATCTGTGAGAGTTTGGGTTATGTGTGGTAGGGTTGGTTCTCGTGCATGTACAACCGGGGTGCTATCTCCACCAAGAGGTAGCACTGCTTTTATTTGAAGACCGTGTTTTAGTCCGCTTAGATGTCGGCATCACCGCCCAATTCAAATGGCTAATAAACATGAAACATAGTTGAATGTACGTGACATTGTATGAGAGATGATGCAATAGATAGTGTGGAAAAAGAGGGCATGAAATAGTTGACATGTATATTGTTTAACTAAACGGATAGCATGACATAATTTCACATATATGATGTCTATCTAAACTGGATAGCATAGCATAACATAATTCAAAGATATGATGAATAACTAAACAGGATCGCATGATATAATTCACCTACATGTTATCTAAGTAATCAGGATCACATCATTTAATTCACATATGTGATTTATATGCTAAACAGAGGGCATTAGATATGATGTCTGAACTAAGAACATGGTGTTGAATATTGTGTATATGATGTCTAAACTACGCAATGCAAGACACCATATGCATGATATGAGCAGTATAACCATGCCAAGTTAGAGCATACACCTCAGTGGGGGAATAGGATTGGTCATCTGTCTCTGAATCCATCTATGAGGAGCTATCGGGACCCAACAAGAGATCTGCTTGGACAGTGTAGCAATCGTCATTCTCAAGGCCTTGTTTTCACTCCAGATTTTTCAATCTCCCACCCAAATGGCTGATTCATTGTGAAGAGTAGTTTAATGTACAAACATTGTCGACAAATGGAAATGTAATGAAGAAAAGGATGGGCAAGATATCATTCAAATATATGATGCCTGGTTAAACAGGATGGCATTGCACATTTCACGATATTATGGCTGGCTAAAAGACATGAGACTGCATAATTCCCATATATCATATAGAAACTAAACAGTGGCATTACGTAACATGTCTAAACTAAGCAGATGACATATATGATGTCAAAAGTAGGCATCGCAAGGCAACATATGCATGATATGACTAACATCATCATGCCAAGGTAGAGCAAACACCTTTGGGGGTAAATAGGAGTGGTCAACTCATGTCTCAATCCACCTCGTAATGTATATCTTCCTCTCGATTACAACTGAGAGGGGTGGGGAGGGTTTGCCATTGAACCCACCATGGAGCGATGTCTCGCATGACATTGTATTGCCGCTAAAACTCTTCTCTTTTTCTCTACATGTTCAAAGATGACAGTGTACAATATCCCATATGCATAAAAAAAAATATGGTGAGATTATGTAAGGAGAGCATGCAGAAATTTAGAGTGATGGTAACAACCAAAGGATGGATCCAAAAATAATGATAGCAGGTTGATGATTGCTTTAATTTAATAAAAAGACAGATGATGATTGCTTTACTATTTGTTTCTCACCCAAGATGAACAACATAGGCATACCCTAGGTGAACCAGATATTAGACATAGATACTATTCATTGCTTCCTCGATATGTGCCCCACAACTAAATTATAACTCAAGTTTGAACATTAATTTGGACCTGACTTGGAGTCCAAGAGGTGAACATGACGATAAAGCAGCAGGTAATTTTAAGCAATGCATAACATAAGCAGAAAGAAAAGAGTGTGACCTCTCTTGTGGACCCGTACTCCTCGTTCATCTGCTGAGTCAATGATGGTGATGTTGCTATGTGGGTGCCCGGCAGGGAAGGAGATCTCGAGGCGCGAAAGACGGCAAGGTGGAGTCGGATGTCCTGGTTTGGTGGATGTTTCACCGATGGAGCAGCTCAGCTTGAGGTGGACGACGTCATGGCATGAGCAGGACAAACCACACAAAGTTCCCCTCGACACCTACCAGAATCAAGTAATTCTGTAAGGGCTCATTTGGCTTGCATGATTCTAAAACGCATGGATAGGAAAAACACCGAATATTTATAGGAATGCACATGGTAAACATAGCATTTGTAAACACAGGATTTCTGTCAACTTGAGTGTTTGGTTTATGTGAATTGGAAGAGCAGGGAATGCAAAGAAACATGGCCAAAATAAAGTGAAACCATATGAAAGCGCAGTAAGTTAGAATGTTATTCTGCCACTAATGCACTTGGTCTTGTTTTCATGCATAGGATTTTGAAAAGTAGGAACATGTGGATGTTTTTCTTCATTCCTTTCAACAATATGCATGAATAATTGAATAGTAGAGTGGCATTGAAAATTCCATTTTGCTATGTTTTTCCGCTGAACCAAAAATAGCCCTAATGGATCGACATGAATGTATAGTAATAAGTGATGCAATAAGTGTACAACCTCTTTGCCGTGAGCCGTGTCGACCTCAAAGCATCATTGGGTTGGTCGCTGAAGCGCTTAAGGCAGAGGTGGCTGTCGGAGGTGTGGAGGAAGATCTCGAGAATCAGAGACGGTGTCTAGGGCACTACTGTTGTGATGGATCGCTCGTCGTTGGAGCAGCCCCGGTGAGTCAGAAGACATCAAGGTCAAGCAAAGACAAGACGTACATCACAATCTCAAGTGGGATTCTACTAGCGCCTCCAATAGATGATGTAAAATAGATGTAAAATTTACATCACCAAAAACCACCGACCACAACAGATGAGGTAAAATTGTTGACTCGAACTTAACATTTAAACTGAAATTTACTGTGGAATATGAATGTTACCGCTTAAATCGAACGCAATGGTAGCAGAGAGGCACTTGACATGTAGTTTAGGAGGGCCTGCAGCTCATCTTTCAACCTGCACCTCCTCGAGCCGCCAGCCACCACCGCCGAACTGCTGCCCTGGGCCATTACCATCGCCTCAAACAACTCCCCACCACCAGTCCGGCCACGGGCCAGCTCCTATAGGCCCCCGCCCCGCTCAACCCTAAGATAGATAGTGGGTACCTTCGACGAAAGCCCCTGGCCCCTCGGCCAAGGGTGGTTCTTCCTTAACTCATGAGCCTCTTGAAAATTGACCTTAAATCAGAGCAGAGCAGCAACACGAGCGAGGGGGAGAGCAGCAGCAGTAGCGCGAGCGAGCGAGAGCCGGAGCAGCAAAGAAGAAGCGGAAGCGAAAGCGAAGGTGAGCCGGAGCCGAAAGCAGCAGAGATTCGGCCGGTATGGCCGCTGGGCCAAGGGGGGCCTCACACTAGGGGAGAGCCGCTGGAGATGTCACCCGTGGCGCCTGCTTTCAAGGTAGCCGGGCCCATGGGGGTGCGGGATGGAGCACCGCTTGCCCGGGAGGTCGAGCTAAGGAGAAGGTGCGATGCGATGAGTGTACAACCTCTTTGGTGGCGCTGAGTAGGCTCTTGGCCATCCGAGGAGTCGGTGAGGATGCTGCAGTTCCTGGAGCAGGTTAAGGCGGCGCTGTGGGGATGGAGCAACCGCGATAGACGCAGGCGATCGTTGGAGCAGGTCCTTGAGGTGGAGGACGGGCGGCTGAACCGGCTGGATGACGAGATGGACGCATTTAATCCTCATCCGGGAGGTGAACGAGGGACGCCGAGCTGTTGTGGTGGACGACGCTGCCGGGAAGAGGCTTGGCTGGGCAGCGTGAGGTGGCGGACGGAGGAGAGTGGAGTTTCGCGTCGGGAGTGGGAGAGGTTATGGCGGGCCCGGGATTTCAATGGAAAAAGGAGGCGATGGGAGGGGTTGAACCATGACTTAGGGACGCCGCTTGTCCAAAATGTAGGTGTGTTACAAAAGTACCCCCACCGATTTGAACTAGCTGCCCTTCGGCTCAGGTTAGAAGGGGATTTCCATGTGGTTCGGATTTGGCAGCTGGAGGGAGGTTTCGCTGCTGCTGTAATTTCGGGATAGCAAGGTGCGGGTTGTGAAGGCGCCAGCTTTGGGAGCACGATATCTGAATTTTCGGATATAACAAGGCCGGGTTGAATTTTAGGGACAATCCTAACGTGTAATATTGTACTTGTAATGCACTCAAATCAATTCACACTTCCCTAAACCAAAAAGAAAACGAAAAAATAAAACTATTCACACCACACAAAGAGAGAGTCTTGCCTGCTTTTACTATAAAAATGTTATTCAAAGCTACTCCCTCCTTCCATCTATAGGGCCTAATGCGTTTTTCGATGCTAACTTTGACCAAATATTAGAGCAATAATATATGACATGCAACTTACACAAAGCACAACGTTAAATTCGTCTGTGAAAGGTTCTTTCAATGATATAATTTTTACATTGTGCACGTCATGTACTATTAATCTTGTCAATAGTCAAAGGCAGTCTTAAAAAACGACACGCCTCTATATAGATGGAAGGAGGGAGTATGAATCCATGTTATGTCCAATTAAATTTTTTTGCTTGTCTGTATAATGCATGTAACCTACTCATACCAACATTTTAGTGCATTCCAAACGCCTATACTACCGCTGCAATTCGAACTGAATTTGAATTCGCTTTCTATTTCAATAAGAATCTACAATCATGATTGTTGCCAAATTCAACCATCATTCGTGGTATTACCTTAATAACACACCACATGATTACTATAGAGATAGATATGAACTATGTGTACTACATGAACTCGAATTCTATTTTTTGAATACACTTGATGTTGATTCCAAATAATAGTACATTTGATGTACTAACTATATATTCATAATCTAAAACATGTTCCATATGTGTACACCGTGTTTATCACACATAGTATAGTTCCCCGCCTCTACATTATGACAAGTATTTAGACCTGAGCTGCAAAAAGCCACACATTAGCCCAAATTATGATCAATGTTCTATATATTATACGAGTACTAGCAAGATGCCCATGCGCTCCACGTAACATCAACATGATCAAGGGGAGGCCTAATTTGCAAATATGGAGAGGGTGTGGGTATCTTTTCCAAAATTGCCATAGTTTCTTCCTATCCGCCGATATAAATCAGACGGCCTATATTGTAGGATGGCGTGCACACCATCATCAACAACTCCGCTTTTTATAAGAGTAGAGATAAAATATATTATATGTAGTATAACATGTTCATAACCACACCATGTGCATCAGCGTTATATATATTCACACATGCGTCGATTTAAAACACTATGATAAATTCTTCAAATATCCGAATTCGCTTTTTATAATGAAGTATGATCTCTATTCGTCTTCTACACCCACACAATCCTCTTATCTTTGTAGCTAGCTAGCGCTAATTAACTTTCTCTCGTGCATGCACACGCCCACATCCCTCTCACCCCATCGCTGACATTCGCCTTTTCACTTTAGGTCATTCACCCACAAAGGTGTGTAGGCCCCCAGCTCCTTCTTCTTTACGGCACACATCGATCGATATGCCTCTCTAGTCAGGTGTGCCTAGCACAAAACACAAGCTTCCCTCTTCTCTTATCACCGCCCATGCCTCACTCCCACCACTCTTTTCATCGATCTCAGACTCGCACACTCCTCCCCTCGATATAGTATGACTCTCACACCACCTCCTAGATGCATCCCTCTCTCTATCCTTCTCCCCTGCCTCTTTTGCTTCTAACACACACATGCATGTATACCGATCGATCTCCCAACATATACCTAGGTTGACTTTAACTACCCCCCATCGATCAACGCACCTCACAAGTTATGTCTCTCCTTTCTCCGATAAAGGACGCATTGATCTTCCTATGTAGTTATGTCTTCTTACCATAGCCATATTGCCCCCCCTCATCATTCGCAGCATGCCTCCCCGACCCGCCTCTCTCACACGCACGCATAGACAGCAGCCATCCCTCTCTTATTGATATTGTGTAGGTGTCCTCCTGCTGTTCAGCAAGCCTATCCCACCATTTGTTAGAAGCAACTCCACTACCACCCCTCCAACACTCTAGATCTGTCTCTCTCCCAACCTTATTCCTCTCCTACACATATGCATGGATGCCGACCGATCTCCCTTAATACATGAGGTGCATCGATCTCCTTAATACATGCGGTAGGCCTCTCCTCCTCCACACATATACCAGCCATTGTACCTCTATAGTTAATTAGGCCTCCTCCCCCACCACACACCGATAGTCGAGTCAGAGGTAGGTATCCATGCCACGTAGACAAACTACACCTGTCCCCTCTCACGCTCCAAAGAGGGCCAGCCACTCTATATCTTTGACGTGGGCACACACAAATTGATGGCACTCTTTATCGACAAGGCTACAAGACACACACACATCATCCCTCTCTTCGATTCTATGGACACCTCAAGTCGATGATATCTCCACTCTCTTCTCGTGGATCGCCTCTATATATATATGATATATCCAGACTCTATTTCACACACATTGCATATGTTACATTTTTAATTGACCCCACCCCCCAAAAAAACTATCACGAACCCACACACTATATCTCTCACGCTTGTATCTCTCACACACAACCCCAATGTAGGTGGTATACGATACAAGAAGAGAATAGGTGCACTGCACGCATCACGCTCAGGTTTCAGCCACATCCGCGCGGGTACACGGTGGAGCTCATTTCTATACGGAATGGCAGCCTGAAACGTCTCCAACGTATCTATAATTTTTGATTGCTCCATGCTATATTATCTACTGTTTTGGACATTATTGGGCTTTATTATCCACTTTAATATTATTTTTGGGACTAACCTATTAACCGGAGGCCCAGCCCAGAATTGCTGTTTTTTTTTGCCTATTTCAGAGTTTCGTAGAAAAGGAATATCAAATGGAGTCCAAACGGAATGAAACCTTCGGGAACGTGATTTTTGGGAAGATTATGATCCGGGAGACTTGGACCCTATGTTAAGAAACGAAAGAGGAAGCCACGAGGTAGGGGGCGCCACCCCCCTCCCCTGTGAGCTGCGTTCTCCACCCTCGTGGGCCCCCTGTTGCTCCACCGACGCATTCTTCCTCCTATATATACCTACGCACTTCCCAAACGATCGATACATGAGCCAAAACCTAATTCCACCGCCGCAACCTTCTCAGACTCCATGAGATCCCATCTTGGGGCCTGTCTTGAGCTCCGAGTTCACGGGAGGGGGGCACCCATCATGGAGGGCTTCTACATCAACACCATAGCCTCCGATGAAGTGTGAGTAGTTTACCTCGCATCTTCGGGTCCATAGTTAGCAGCTAGATGGCTTCTTCTCTCTTTTGGATCTCAATACAATGTTCTCCCCTCTCTCATGGAGATCTATTCGATGTAATTTTCTTTTGCGGTGTGTTTGTTGAGACCGATGAATTGTGGGTTTATGATCAAGATTATCTATGAACAATATTTGAATCTTTTCTGAATTCTTTTTATGTATGATTGCTTATCTTTTGCAAGTCTCTTCGAATTATCAGTTGGTTTGGCCTATTAGATTGATCTTTCTTGCAATGGGAGAAGTGCTTAGCTTTGGGTTCAATCTTGCGTGTCCTTTCCTGCTGGATGTGAGGGGCAGCAAGGCACGATTGTATTGTTGCCATCGATGATAACAAGATGGGGTTTTATCATATTGCATGAATTTATCCCTTCTACATCATGTCATCTTGCTTACATGCTACTCTGTTTTCATGAACTTAATACTCTAGATGCATGCTGGATAGCGGTCGATGAGTAGAGTAATAGTAGTAGATGCAGGCAGGAGTCGGTCTACTTGTCCCCGACGTGATGCCTATATACATGATCATACCTAGATACTCTCATAACTATGCTCAATTCTGTCAATTTCTCAACAGTAACTCGTTCACCCACCGTAAAATACTTATGCTCTTGAGAGAAGCCACTAGTGAAACCTATGGCCCCCGAGTCTATCTTCATCATATTAATCTTCCAATACTTTGTTATTTCCTTTGCTTTTTACTTTGCTTTTATTTTACTTTGCATCTTTATCACAAAAATACCAAAAATATTAACCTATCATATCTATCGATCTCACTCGTAAGTGACCTCGAAGGATCGACAACCCCTTATCGCGTTGGTTGCGAGGATTTATTTGTATTGTGCAGGTGTGAGGGACTCATGGTAGCCTCCCTACTGGATTGATACCTTGGTTCTCAAAAACCGAGGGAAATACTTACGCCATCGTGTTGCATCACCCTTTCCTCTTCAAGGGGAAACCAACGCCATGCTCAAGAGGTAGCAAAAGGATTTCGCGCCTGCTTCCGGGAGTCTACGCAAAAGTCAACATACCAAGTACCCATCACAATCCCTTTATCTCCCGTGATTACATTATTTGCCATTTGCCTCTCGCTTTCCTCTCCCCCACTTCACCCTTGCCGCTTTATTCGCCTCTCTTTTCCCGCTTGGCTCTTTTTGCTTGCTTTTGTTTGCTCGTGTGTTGGATTGCTTGCTTGTCACGATGGCTCAAGATAACACCAAATTATGTGACTTTACCAATACCAACAATAATGATTTCCTTAGCACCGATTGCTTCTCTTACCGACATCAATCTTGTGAAATCAATGTCGCTTTTGTTGAATCTTGTCATGAAAGATCAATTGTCGGCCTTCCTAGTGAAGATGCCGCCACTCATCTAAATAGCTTCGTTGATTTGTGTGATATGCAAAAGAAGAAAGATGTTGATAATGATATTGTTAAATTGAAGCTATTTTCTTTTTCGCTTAGAGATCGTGCTAAAGCTTGGTTTTCGTCTTTCCCTAAAAATAGTATTGATTCTTGGAACAAGTGCAAAGATGCTTTTATCTGTAAGTATTTTTCTCCCACTAAGATCATCTCTCTTAGAAACGATATTATGAATTTTAAGCAACTTGATCATGAACATGTTGCACAATCTTGGGAGAGGATGAAATTAATGATTCGTAATTGCCCTACTCATGGTTTGAATTTGTGGACGATTATACAAAAAATTATGTCGGATTGAATTTTGCTTCTAGAAATATTTTAGGTTCGGCCGCGGGAAGCACTTTTATGGAAATCACTTTAGGAGAAGCTACTAAACTCCTAGATAATATTATGGTTAATTATTCTCAATGGCAATAATCGATAGATCTACTAATAAAAAGTGCATGCGATAGAAGAAATTAATGTTTTGAGTGGAAAGATGGATGAACTTATGAAATATTTGCTACTAAGAGTGTTTCTTCTGATCCTAATGATATGCCCTTGTCTACTTTGATTGAGAATAATAATGAATCTATGGATGTGAATTTTGTTGGTAGGAATAATTTTGGTAACAACGCGAATAGAGGAAACTTTAATCCTAGGCCTTATTCTAGTAATTCCTCTAATAATTATGGAAATTCCTACAACAAATCTTATGGAAATTTTAATAAGATGCCCTCTGAATTTGAGACTAGTGTTAAAGAGTTTATGAATTCGCAAAAGAATTTCAATGCTTTGCTTGAGGAAAAATTGCTTAAAGTTGATGAATTGCCTAGAAACATTGATAGAATTTCTCTTGATGTTGATTCTTTAAAGCTTAGATCTATTCCTCCTAAGCATGATACCAATGAGTCTCTCAAAGCCATGAGAATTTCTAATGATGAGTGCAAAGAAAGAACCGCTAGGATGCATGCTAAGAAAGATTGCTTTATAAAAGCATGTTCTTCAAATTTTTATGAAAACAAAGATGAAGATCTAAAAGTTATTGATGTGTCCCCTATTAAATCTTTGTTTTGCAATATGAATCTTGATAATGATGGGACTAAATCTGATCCACCTTTTACCTAGAAGGCGCTCCAAAAATTCGGAGTTTTTAGATCTTGATGCTAAAATTTAATTATGAAAGTTGCTCTTTGATTGATTGTATTTCCTTGTTGCAACTGCGTAAGCTAAATTATCCTCATGCTTATAGTCAAAATAAATTGTTTACTAAACATATTGTTGATGCCTTGATGCAATCTTATGAAGAAAAGCTTGAGTTGGAATTTTCTATCCCTAGAAATCTTTTGATGAGTGGGAACCAACTATTAAAATTAAGATTAAGGATCATGAGTTTTATGTTTATGTGATTTGGGTGCTAGTGTTTCCACTATTCCCAAAACTTTGTGCGATTTGCTAGATTTCCATGATTTTGATGATTGCTCTCTAAACTTGCACCTTCGGATTCCACTATGCAGAAACCTATGGGAAGAATTAATGATGTTCTTATTGTTGCAAATAGGAACTATGTGCCCGTAGATTTTATCGTTCTTGATATAGATTGCAATCCTTCATGTCCTATTATTCTCGGTAGACCTTTCCTTAAAACGATTGCTGCAATTATTGATATGAAGGAAGGGAATATTAGATTCCAATTTCCATTAAAGAAAGGCATGGAACACCTCCTAGAAAGAAAATAAAGTTACCATATGAATCTATTATGAGAGCTACTTATGGATTGCCTACCAAAGATGGCAATATCCTTGCTTTTATGCCTAGATAGGGCGTTAAACCATTAACGCTTGTTGGGAGGCAAACCAAATTTTATTTTTAGTTTTTTGCTTTTTGCTTCTGTTTAGGAATAAATCTTTGTTCTAGCCTCTGGTTAGATGTGTTTTTATGTTTTAATTAGTGTTTGTGCCAAGTTAAACCTATAAGATCTTCTTGGATGATAGTTATTTGATCTTGCAGAAATTTCCAGAAACTTTCTGTTCACGAAAACAATTGTTAAAAATCACCAGAACGAGATAAAATAGTGATTCCAATTGCTTATGATCAATAAACAAATTTCCTAGGTCTTCCAATTTTGGCTGATTTTGTGGAGTTCCAGAAGTTTGCGTTAGTTGCAGATTACTACAGACTGTTCTGTTTTTGACAGATTTTGTTTTTCGTGTGTTGTTTGCTTATTTTGATGAATCTATGGCTAATAAAATAGTTTATAAACCATAGAGAAGTTTGAATACAGTAGGTTTAACACCACTATAAATAAAGAATGAGTTAATTACAGTACCTTTAAGTGGTCTTTTGTTTTCTTTCGCTAACGGAGCTCACGAGATTTCTGCTAAGTTTTGTGTTGTGAAGTTTTCAAGTTTTGGGTGAAAGATTTTTGATGGATTATGGAACAAGGAGTGGCAAGAGCCTAAGCTTGGGAATGCCCATGGCACCCCCAAGATAATCTAAGGACACCAAAAGTTAAATCTTTGGGGATGCCCCGAAGGCATCCTCTTTCGCCTACTTCCATCGTAACTTTACTTGGAGCTATATTTTTATTCACCACATGATATGTGTTTTTCTTGGAGCATCTTGTATGATTTGAGTATTTCCTTCTTAGTTTACCACAATCATCCTTACTGTACACACCTTTTGAGAGAGCCATACATGATTTGGAAATTATTAGAATACTCTATGTGCTTCACTTATATCTTTTGAGTTATATAGTTTTGCTCTAGTACTTCACTTATATCTTTTAGAGCACGGTGGTGGATTTGTTTTATAGAAACTATTGATCTCTCATGCTTCACTTAGATTATTTTGATATTCTTAAATAGCATGGTAATTTGCTGAAATAATCTTAATATGCTAGGTATTCAAGAATAGTAAAAAAATTCTTATGAGTGTGTTGAATACTAAGAGAAGTTTGATGCTTGATGATTGTTTTGAGATATGGAGGTAATAATATCAAAGTCGTGCTAGTTGAGTAGTTGTGAACTTGAGAAATGCTTGTGTTGAAGTTTGCAAGTCCCATAGCATGCACGTATGGTAAATGTTATGTAACAAATTTGAAACATGAGGTGTTCTTGATTGTCCTCCTTATGAGTGGCGGTCGGGGACGAGCGATGGTCTTTTCCTACCAATCTATCCCCTAGGAGCATGCGCCAGAGTGCTTGGTTTTTGATGATTTGTAGATTTTTGCAATAAGTATGTGAGTTCTTTATGACTAATGTTGAGTCCATGGATTATACGACTCTCACCCTTCCATCATTGCTAGCCTCTTCGCACTGCATGGCATTACCCTTTCTCACATTGAGAGTTGGTGCAAACTTCGCCAGTGCATCCAAACCCCATGATATGATACGCCTTTCACACATAAACCTCCTTATATATTCCTCAAAAATACACCATACCTACCTATTATGGCATTTCCATAGCTATTCCGAGATACATTGCCATGCAACTTTCCACCATTCCGCTTATCATGACACATTCATCATTGTCATATTGCTAGCATGATCATGTAGTTGATATAGTATTTGTGGCAAAGCCACCATTCATAATTCCTTCATACATGTCACTCTTGGTTCACTGATATCCCGGTACATCACGTGAGGCATTCATATAGAGTCATACCTTGTTCTAGTATCGAGTTGTAATCATTGAGTTGTAAATAAATAGAAGTGTGGTGATCATCATTTTCTAGAGCATTGTCCCAAGTGAGGAATAAAAAAAAGGAGAGAAAGGCCATAAAAAAGAGAAGGCCCAAAAAATGAGAGATTAAAAGAGAGAAGGGACAATGCTACTATCCTTGCCACACTTGTGCTTCAAAGTAGCACCATAATCTTCATGATAGAGAGTCTCTTGTTTTGTCACTTTCATATACTAGTGGGAATTTTTCATTATAGAAATTGGCTTGTATATTCCAACAATGGGCCTCCTCAAGTGCCCTAGGTCTTCGTGAGCAAGCGTTGATGCACACCCACTTAGTTTCTTTAGTTGATCTTTCATACATTTATAGCTATAGTGCATTCAAGCTGCATGGCAATCCTTACTCCTTACATTAACATCAATCGATGGGCATCTCCATAGCTCATTGATTAGCCTCGTTGATGTGAGAATTTCTCCTTTTTGTCTTCTCCACATAACCCCCATCATCATATTCTATTCCACCCATAGTGCTATGTCCATGGCTCGCTTCATATATTGCGTGAAAGTTTATAGGTTTGAGATTACTAAAGTATGAAACAATTGCTTGGCTTGTCATCGGGTTGTGCATGATGAGAGCATTCTTTGTGTGACTTAAAATGGAGCATGACTAAACTATATGATTTTCTAGGGATGAACTTTCTTTGGCCATGTTATTTTGAGAAGACATAATTGCTTAGTTAGTATGCTTGAAGTATTATCATTTTTAGGTCAATATTAATTTTGTCTTGAATCTTTCGGATCTGAATATTCATACCACAATTAAGAAGAATTACATTGAAATTATGCCAAGTAGCACTCCGCATCAAAAAATTATCTTTTTATCATTTACCTACCGAGGATGAGCAGGAATTAAGCTTAGGATGCTTGATACGTCTCCAACGTATCTATAATTTTGGATTGCTCCATGCTATATTATCTACTATTTTGGACATTATTGGGCTTTATTATCCACTTTTATATTATTTTTGGGACTAACCTATTAACCGGAGGGCCAGCCCAGAATTGTTGTTTTTTTGCCTATTTCAGAGTTTTGCAGAAAAGGAATATAAAACAGAGTCCAAACAGAATGAAACCTTCGGGAACGTGATTTTTGGGAAGATTATGATCCGGGAGACTTGGACCCTACGTCAAGAAACGAAAGAGGAAGCCACGAGGTAGGGGGGCGCGCCCTCCACCCTCATGGGCCCCCTGTTGCTCCACCAACGTACTCCTTCCTCCTATATATACCTACGTACCCCCAAACGATCAGATACGGAGCCAAAACCCTAATTCCACCACCGCAACCTTCTGTACCCACGAGATCCCATCTTGGGGCCTGTTCCGGAGCTCCGCCGGAGGGGGCACCCATCACGGAGGACTTCTACATCAACACCATAGCTTCTCCGATGAAGTGTTAGTAGTTTACCTCAAACCTTCGGGTCCATAGTTAGTAGCTAGATGGCTTCTTCTTTGTTTTTGGATCTCAATACAATGTTCTCCCCCTCTCTCATGGAGATCTATTTGATGTAATTTTCTTTTATGTGTGTTTGTTGAGACCGATGAATTGTGGGTTCATGATCAAGATTATCTATGAACAATATTTGAATATTTTCTGAATTCTTTTATGTATGATTGGTTATCTTTGCAAGTCTCTTCAATTATCAGTTTGGTTTGGCCTACTAGATTGATCTTTCTTGCAATGGGAGAAGTGCTTAGCTTTGGGTTCAATCTTATGTGTCCTTTCCCAAAGGATGATGAGGGGTAGCAAGGCACGATTGTATTGTTGCCATCGAGGATAACAAGATGCGGTTTTTATCATATTGCATGAATTTATCCTCTACATCATGTCATCTTGCTTAAGGCGCTACTCGCTTTCATGAACTTAATACTCTAGATGCATGCTGGATAGCGGTCGATGAGTGGAGTAAAGTGGTAGATGCAGGCAGGAGTCTGTCTACTTGTCTAGGACGTGATGCCTATATACATGACAATACCTAGATACTCTCATAACTATGTTCAATTTTGTCAATTGCTCAACAAGAATTGCTCACCCACCGTGAAAATACTTATGCTCTTGAGAGAAGCCACTAGTGAAACATATGGCCCCCGGGTCTATCTTCATCATATTAATCTTCCAATACTTTGTTATTTCCTTTGCTTTTTACTTTGCTTTTATTTTACTTTGCATCTTTATCATAAAAATACCAAAAATATTATCCTATCATATCTATCAGATCTCACTCGTAAGTGACCGTGAAGGGATTGACAACCCCTTATCGCGTTGGTTGCAGGATTTATTTGTATTGTGCAAAAGTAGGGACTCGTATGTAGCCTCCTACCGGATTGATACCTTGGTTCTCAAAATAAAGGAAAATACTTACGCCATCTGTGTTGCATCACCCTTTGCTCTTCAAGGGAAAAACCAACGCAGTTGCTCAAGAGGTAGCACAGCCCACGCATAATTTGAACGCTGCAGAAGCGGTTGTTTACTTCCACGGAGGTCGTGGTACCACGCTGCGGCATCTAAACAAATTTTGACTTGATGCGCTGGCACGTTATTTTAAATAAAGTTATATCGCCAATGGCACGACGCAGAATATAAAACGATTTTTATGGAGAAAAGGTAGTCCGCCCACTATATACAATGGAGCCCCGCTCGCTCGGTTTGTCTCTCTTCGTGAGTATCTCACACAAGGCCGCGGTGGCCTCTCTCTCTCACCGCTGGTCACCGATCCGCCGCATCCCATCCGCCGACGGAAAGGGAGGACGGCATCGCTTTCTTCCAGACGACGGTGCCGAGGCAAAGACGTCCCGATTCGCGGTACACGCCGTTTCTTCTTCGACTAAGCTCCAAAGGTGGTAGGGCTTCTACGCCACCTGCCACCGCCGCAGATGGGCAAATTCCGCCGCCGCCGCCACCTAGTTACATCCCGACGACCTCCGTGTATCCCTCCGCCTTGCTCGACCGCCTCCGCCTTCCCATCGCTGCTGCATGTGGATCTTCCATAGTTATTTGCCCAAAACGTAGCTCGCTTCCGGGCGATTTCTTTCCATATTGCAATCTCGCCCTCACGCCATTTTAGACAAACACAACCGTGTTGTTATCTTCCCTTAGGACAAGGAATATGCTTCTCTTTGTCGTCAGATGTGTCATCAACTGTTATTGACCAGTAATTGTTTCCTTTCTACCTCTTTTTGCAAACAGAGATCCATTTCAATTGTTGTTATTATGCACCTTTTGGTGAACTGCACAAATCACTTTTTTCTTAAGAGTGTTTTGTGCAGTTCTACCAAAATGTCACACGGGCAAGGTCTTCACATTTCAAAGGCGATCGCATAAAGGGAGATTGGTTTTGCTCTATCCTCCCTCATCCAACTCCGAGCCTAATCTTCTCCAACTAGTTAGTCTTAAGAGAGACTTCAAAGGTGACCGGCTTCTATTTGTGTGTTTATTGTTTCATCAAAGAGTCCTCTATTATCGTAATCACACTTAATATCTTTGGAACAGGGACACTCAGCTCTATTTTAGTGGAACTGCACAAAATGATCGGAATGTTGCATGCTCCAGACAGCTACTTTTTTTTTCCCAACATGCCTTGTTGATTTAGTTTAACACCTTCTCACAACTTTGTCTTCGGGCCAGATGTAAATATTAGCCTGATTAGCAAGGAAGATAGTTTTTATTGTTTCCAAAAGAGCATCGATGGCAAGACACACGTAAACAAAAGCTGAAAGCTCACACCATTGTACAATTTCATGTCACTGAAAATTATTTGTATAGTACGTCAATTATGTAAACAAATCATGGAAGCTATAGCATTGCCGTAAGCCCCTTCGGCATCCGGTCCATGTGCCATGCACAAAATTATACTCCTTCGCTCATAAATATTTTTCTTTTACAAATTTCAAATGGTCATATTTTAGAGTGTTGATTCACTCATTTTGCTTCAGATGTGTACTCCTCTGTTCCTAAATATTTTTCTTTCTAGAGATTTCAACAAGTGACTACATACGGAGCAAAATGAGTGAATCTACACTCTAAAATATGTCTATATACATCCGTATGTAGTAGTCCATTTGAATCTCTAAAAGACAAATATCCGAGTAGTCACTGCTGAAATCTCTAGAAAGACAAATACTTCAGACTATATTTAAGAACCGAGGGGGTAGTGCACACCAAGACAGGAGACTCAGACCGTCGCTAAGGCCGCATTATTAATAGTGAGTAATGAGCAGTCAAATCATAAGCCCCACCTTTTCACCGTGAAGTTGCTCGGAAGAAGCAACCATCAAAACGCTTCTTCTTTGAATCCGCCATACTACTCCATCCATCATCGCTTATAGAGCTGCTCAAAAAAAAAGAGAAAATCTTCGGGACCAAGGCTACTAGCGATCGCCTGAAAAATAGCATTGATAGTTATAGCATGGCGCCTATTACGACTAGAGGAAATAATGCGTATACACATGCATGTAGTGCTTCCACCCCGTACACACATGCATGCACTTACTCCACCGTAGTACTACATTGAGAGAAAATTGTGGTTACCACGCCTAATTAATTGAGCATTAAACCAAACGCTGCCTAAAGTCTCTCTCGTGGTGGAAATGCATTGAGAGAAATGCATCATAATGAAGCGCCGCTCAGAATCGTGGACGGAGGGAGGAGTAGTATGAAGGTGCAAAACCAAGTACGCCAGATGGTCTACCGGTCAACACACCTCCTCTTGTCATATCACTGACATGTGGGACTGGAGTGTGAGCAAATCGATCTCAATTGACGGCAAAATGGCCAACCCATCATTCCTTGAGAGAGACGAGGAGCGAGAACACACAAAGTGCGTGCTCGCACGGAGGCCAAGATATATTCGAGCATGGTTGATCGATGTCATCATTACATGTTGGGCCGCCGCTTTTCGCTTCTTCTACGGAATAAATGTACTTTATCAGAGATTAAAAATAAGAGTACAGAGGCTCCACCATGTAATTTCTAGTAGTAGTACTACTGCATTTACTAAACCTTGCGCTTGGCTCTTCGCTTCTTCATGAAGTCTAACAATGATGGTAATTCGTGATGTTCGGTACTACGTTGTATGCATCCGCAACTGACACCGAATGAACTAATGCATGGCCACCGCCGGGCGAGGGTACGCTTGCATTAGTCAAAAGGCGAAGCGAAGCTTCACCTTGTCCCGCAAGCTTCTCCTCATTCTCATGAGTTGACGGACACACCAACAAGTAGTGCTAGTCCATACTCCCTCCTTTCCGTAAATGAGAGAGCTTTATTCATATATAAGCATTCTTAGGACGATCAGCCAAGACACCGGGTCACTGTGAAGCGAGGTACACCGCAAAAAAGAAGTAGGAAGCTTAGGTGTTTCATCAAGCTAGCTCTCGCCACATTCAAAGTGCAAAGAAGCACGGTTCGCAGACAAAGATGCGCCGCAAGGTTTGGTCAATTGTTTACATGCTGAATAACAAAAAAGAGGAAATATTGCCGAGCACTCCTATTTGTAACAGGATATGAGCCAGAATTGCTTAGAATTGTGGCAGTGTTCCATGCAATCAACTTCCATTATCACATGCGAGAACCCTCAAGAGAACCAAATGTGTTGAAGATTGCTTTTATCACATTTTATAACTATCCTCAGAGGGCATATGCTCCTCCATCCGTTTAATAGTACTAGTATCGTACATACCTCTATTGACTCTAGTAGTAGTACTAGTACTAGTAAACTTTGCGCTTGGCTGTTCGCCTCTTCGGTAAGTGCAATAATAATAGTACTAGTATAGTGTATGCTTCCGCAACTGACACCGAATTAATCGTTGCAGACGCCGATCACCGAGCGAAGGAGAGCTTGCATTAGTCAAAAGTTTCTCCTTGTCCCGCGAGCCACCACGCCGCAAGCTTCCGTCGTCTGCAAGCTTCTCCTCGCTTGGCAAGTTGACGGGACACAACAAAGTAATGCTAGTCCATACCGCCTCCTCTCCTGCTAATATGGCTTAATTTCAAACGAGATAAATACACTATCTATCACCGTGACATTTGTAAAAATACCGCTGGACTTCATAATACGCCATTGCGCCAATATATACATTTTCCGGTGTTTATACGGCCACTAGCTCACCTTGGCTGAGTATGTGTGTGCATGCACGCAGTAGGTTGAGCACTTGAGCGTGACTGTGTGTTCCGGCAGGTGCTCTGGACATGCATGCATTAGGGCATCGCGCTGCTTTTTAAGGCCCATGTGTACGTGCAGGACTATTACATACACGTAGGGGGAGTACGTGTAGGGGCCACTAAAGGAGCAGCCAAATCACAAAGTAAGTTAGTCGGAAGAAGCAACCATCATTTCACTCTTCAATGACACGTACGCAATATAAAATGGTCGATACGGAGAGAAAAAGAAAACCACTATATATACACTAGCAGGAGCCTGCTACAAGCCTGCTTGCTTGGGTTGCTCTCTTCACAAGCATAGAACGATGGTGGCCACACCGCTGGTCACATATCCGCCCGATCCCGCAAATCGAAGGAAGGGAACAATGTTCTCAGAGACGCCGGGTCGACATCGGCGAGGGAGAAAATCCATGTACGGCAAGGCCCTCAATCGGGTCACCGTGGTATGGGCCGATGTCGCGCCCCAACCTCCCTTCTAGCTACAGCCGACATCCTGGTGTAGTCCATCTTCCTTTGGAGCCAGTTTTGCTCCACTATCGCAGCTCCCCACGTAGCTCCATCTCCTTGTCGATCTTTCTCTACTTCTACCGCTTCTACTTGTGATGAGTTTATGTCTCATGAACTAGTGCCGCATTTATTATTCTAATTACACTTCTTCAATATCTTTGCTACTGTGGGTGCTCACCGATTTTAGTGGAACTGCACAAAAGCATCGTAGATGATCCGAGGGTGCTAGCTGCCTTTTCCTTCGACAGTGTTCTACCCGCCAGGAAATTAAATCCTGTTTAGGGTTTAGGGTTTAAGTCGAGTGACCCCATCAAGTAGTTTTTTCTTTCAGGCACGCCTCACAACTTTTGTCTTTAGTTGTGAAGTAAATATTGGCTATGATCTATGAATCATTGAGATGCATCAAGATGCGTGTTAGTTTTCCTTTGTATTTGATGGAATGTTGTAACTAGGCAACCTTGGAGTAGGAATGAAAATGGAGTGTAAAGTTTCGCTTCCGGAGAAAAATGGAAACAGAGAGAAACCAATGTTTCGCTTGCTGGATCGCGCCATCGAAAGCAAAACCAACGCTTAAATCACGCCTGTCAAGGCTGCGTGTCTCACCTCCTCCACGGCTCGACCCCACATGGTCGCCGGCATGCCACTCACCGCAAACCGAGTATACAATAACTTTCCTTACCGCTTGTCAATGGATCGCGCCATGGAGTACTAGTACCATCGAAGAGATTGACGATTTGGGGAGGACAGCTAGCTATAGCACCTAACTCCCAAGAACTTTTTACATGCATGTTGTGGCCAGCTATTGTGACCTTTTGAACGCTGAGCAACAAGGCGGCACCGTGAAGCGGCGCTGGTGATGTTTCTTCGCCGGGCGCGGCCGCTTCAATGTCGGGCGCCATGAGAGGTTGCGCCCGGCCTTCCGGGTTGGCATGAATGCGTAATCGACCATTTCGACAGTGAAGCACGCGCGAGTGATGAAGAGGGTTCAGGTTGGTCAGGAGCAGCCGTGGCAGCGGTCCGGACGCCCGCAAACAAGAGATGTTGTACGCTAATATTGCCACGTATATAATTAACAACGTAAATAATGTGCCAGTTGGACAAATATGATTGGAGATGGAGATGGAAATGGAATTTTACGTAAACACGGATATGCATGTCTATGTCTATGTGTGTGTGCGCGACGACTCGCGACCGGAAGCGGGGCGTGTTTTTGATCGATTTTTCTTTCTTGGTACGTTAAAAATTGTCCGCCGCTTTTGTTTTTTTTCCGGAAGGCGCAGATTCTATTTAAAACCACCGCTATGGAGAGATTGTTTTACTTCCATTATAGCCTCTTGTTTGATAGAGTTTCTCGCCTCGCCTCTCTCACCCTCTCCATATCAAAACAAGATGACAATGTCCACACTATCTCTCTCCTCACCGGTGGCCACAGATCCGTTGAATCCCATCCGCCGCGGGAGGTGAGGAGGTGCAGCGTTGACGTTGTCGCCATCGGGCGATGGAGGAAGCCGAGCGCGCACCGGCCCTTCCTGAGCCGATATACCGCGCTGGACGGTAAGGTACTCCGCGCTTTGTTCGCTGCCGTCAGGTGGGAAGATCCCGCTACCACCTAAGCAACATCTCGCCACCCGAGGTATAACTTCTTGTATCGGTCCAGCTCCCTAGGTCGCTGCATGCGGGGTTTTCTTCTATGCGACCATCTGCAGCTCCGCATGTATAGTAGCTAGGGTTCGCCGGGTGGTCCAACATCACCTACTATTATAGAGGAAATGCCACTAAAATTTGTCCCGATTTATGCCTCAGTGGAGGTATACATTTTGTTTCGACAAAAAGTACATGGTGGTTGTGCGGTCATTGTGCATATGCTCCTATTGTTGCTGCTAATCTAATACTATCATTGGTTAAATGAAGAAATGCTTTTTTTCTCGGGTATCCTGGTTTAGTTCCCATCAAGATAATCATGATGCTTCTATTTGTTGGTGTACTTTTCATAATTTTATCGACACTTGAGATGTCGCTGCTAATCTTGTAAAACAAAAGTAACAACACTATATCCCTCTTATATTTTTTTGAAACGCTGATGCGATCTCCATACCCGCATGTCTTCCTCAACTTTAGTGGAACTGCACAAAATTGGATGGCCATTGTTGTTCCGGCCATCGCCCTTCCTCAGAAATACGCCTAAGATGCGACTCCTATCCTAAAGGAACTCAAGGTCCCACTCATGATAGAAGCGATCTTGAAGACGCTTTTGCAAGGTGGATATCATTACATCAACATTACATAATAGATAGGGATACATACATAAGGCGACAATGCCACAAGAGTACATCAATACAACATACATAAGAGCATCATCCCACTACGGATGAAACACAAACAGTAAACTCAAACGACATCCACCCTGCTAGCTCCAAAGCTTCCGACCGGAACCTATCCCATGATCGAATAAGAAGCGTAAGAAGAACTCCAAATCAAGTAACATCACTATCGCCACATGATCATCGCAGAACCTGTACACTGCAACTATTGTTGTAGTAATACGAGGATTCAAGCAATCCCATTACCATGGGTATCAAGACTAGCAAAGCTTAAAGGAAAGGAAGGTAAAGTGGTGAGGTTGCAGCAGCGACTAAGCATATATGGTGGCTAACATACGCAAATAAGAGCGAGAAGAGAGCAAATGGAACGGTCAGAAGCTAGCAATGATCAAGAAGTGATCCTGAACTCCTACTTACGCCAAACATAACCTAAAACCGTGTTCACTTCCCGGACCACCAAAAGAGACCATCACGGCTACACACACGGTTGATGTGTTTTAATTAAGTCAGGTGTCAAGTTCACTACAACCGGATATTAACAAATTCCCATCTGCCACATAACCGTGGGCACGGCTCTCGAAAGTTTATACCCTGCAGGGGTGTCACAACTTAGCCCATTATAAGCTCTCGCGATCAATGAATGATATACCTTCTCCTGTGAAGACCCGATCGCACTCGAATCCCGGTTTAGAAGACATTACGATAATGGTAAAACAAGACCAGCAAAGCCGCCTCGATGTGCCGACAAATCCCGATAGGAGCTGCACATATCTCGCTCGTGGCACACCGGATAGGTCAGCCCACGAGTAAAACCAGCCTCGATTGCCCCTGCAGTGGCCCCGTAGTTCTGCCTGCTTTGACCAACACTCAAGGAGCACCGCCCGAGGGGTTAAATAAAGGTGACCCTGCCCTAAACCCAAGGGAAAAAGGGGCTAGGTGAGGCAAATGGTAAAACCAAGGTTGGGCCTTATTGGAGGAGTTTTATTCAAAGCGAATCGTCAAGGGGGTCCTATAAATCACCCAACCGCTGTAAGGAACGCAAAATCCGGGAACATAACACCCAGATGACGGAAACTAGGCGGCAAGAGTGGAACAAAACACTGCATAAGGCCGAGTCTTCCACCCTTTACCAAGTATATAGATGCATTAATTAAATAAGAGATATTATAATATCCCAACATAATCCTCGCTCCACCATGGAGCACCTTCAACTTCACCGCAACTAACAACGCTTATAAGAGGGGCTGAGCAAAGCGGTAACATAGCCAAGCAATGGATTGTATAGGAAGGGTGAAAAGGTTAGAGGCTGACATGGCAATTTGGGAGGCTTGAAGAGTAAAAGATAGGTAGCGCAGCATAGCGATAGAACGAAGCAACCAGCATAGCAATGGTAGTAGTGAGATCCAGGGTAGCGGTCATCTTGCCTGAAATCCCGCTTAGGAAGAAGAACGAATCCATGAAGAAGACGGTTACCTAAGACTAACCAAGCGAGATTTAACTAATCCTCACGATCGCAATGAAACGGGAACTATCGAGAAGAAGCACACAACATGATAAACACACCACACATAGACAAGACATGATGCACAACAAGCATGATGCATGACAAAGCTACATGAAGCTACTCATGGCAAGAGATGATGCATACAAGAGCAACACATCAAAGCAAGTTTAAATGAGGCTCTAATCAACATATAACAATTCCTGTAAGTTCTCATATGCAAATTTCGAAATTGGTCCAGATCTGAATAAACCTTATGTTCAAGTTGTTACAGCAAGTTAAGATGCAACAAGATGATCTACACGAGATTCTAGTCAAGTTACATATAAAGTTCATTTACTCAAGCTACTACCTAGAAGATATGAGTAAAACAAGTTAAACATGGCATTGATGCAAAATGCATACAAACATCAAGCAAACACCTCAAAATAAGGATGCAACATGATAATATGAAACTACATGCAAAATCAAGCAAGTTTTATATAGAGCACACTCAAAACGTAGCAACGGTTCAACACATACACATGAAACAAGTTTAAAGGATAAGCTGTCCAAAACAGCAACGAGACATATTGCAAGCATCAAAACAACATGATACAGCACAGCAACATAAAAACAAAAGGCATGGAAATGATGTACAGGTAATGCATTACAAAAACATGAACACTGAGCTATCTCCAAAAATCACAAGAACATGCTCAAAAAGACATGGCAAGATTGCAAATAATAACAGCTTACATGAAAGTTAGCAGAAATAACATCAGGTTGCAATGTTTAGAGCTGTCAAAAACATGTTACAGGATCTTATCATGGCAAACAAAACGCATGGCATGATACTACTAAATGCATGGAACAAAAGTCCTTTACTGACCATGAGCCAAAAATGATCAGAAGATATGATGGCAAACTATGTAAACATGGCAAGTGATATGACAGATTCAAACATGGCAGGAACAACAATAAGTAGGCACGTTGGTGAGCTTGTACCACTCACCACAGAGGATTACATGGCATGGAAGGCAACCAACAGTAGGAATGCATGATTTGAAGCTAAGAATGGCAAGAACAAGTTCATAGGGTGCATGGATCACTAGAAAACACATGGAAAAACTGAACTTAATGTTAACAGTCGACAAACATTATTTAGCAAATTTGGAGCAAGATTACAACAAGCTAAAGCAGGCTATAAATGCAAACTAGGGCATGTATGGATTGAGCATGCCATATATAACAAAACATACTTATTTAACATCTCCAGATTATGCATAGAATGATTTGTAGCAGCAGTTTACATAGCATCACGAAATAACAGATTCAGCCTAGCAAAACAAAGAATGTGAAGTACACTACTTAACAAGCTTTATGCACTCACTACAAGACACACAAAATACATGGATTGCACCCTGTAAATATGACATGATGTAGTTCAAAACACATGTAGAGCTCATGCTCATAGTATGCACACATCAAATGCAACAAAAATGAAAAAATCAACAAGTTATAACAGCTTTCAGCAGATTAACATCATATAGCACTCTTGAAATGATTATTCGGCATCAAGATGGACTCAAACAAACATGTCACAATGTAACGAAACGAAGAGCATCTCATGGCGAACATTTTGATGTATTATTCACGCAAAACGAAGCTTATATGCACGGAGATATGACAGGTCAAAGTGGGCAACAAAATATGACGTAAAAAGAGACTTGGCAGTTTTTTACCACGAAACAAAGGAGCGGGGAAACTATGCAGCGCCGGGCGAGGGTTTAGCAGGTTGCCCCATGGGCTCCGGCCCAACAGGACGGAGGACGCAGGCGGGCCGGAGGGGATGCGGCCGGGTCGTCGGTGAGGGTGGCCGCCCACATCGCGGTGCGGGTCCCACGGGCGCGAAAGTGGAACGCGGATCGGGCTCTCCCGATCCCGTCCGACGGCGCGGGGCGACGGAGCAGCCGGGCGGCGGCGATGGAAGATTCGCCTGGCCGGTGCCGGATTCTGCACGGCCGCTGCAGGAACGGGGCCGAATGGCGATTCGGCGAGGCGGCGCGGAGTTCTCGGCGGTGTTCCCAAGGCGACGGCGAGGGAGGTGGCGCCACGGAGCGTGAGGCGGGCGGCGAAAGCGCGAGGAGGCGAGGCGCATCCGGGCGAACGCCGGGCCGGGGCGGAGACGAGGCGGCGACGGCGCGGAAGCGGGCGCCGGCGGAGGCGGGCTCACGGCTGCCAGCGGGCGGCGGATGGGTCCTGGGGGGCTGATCATGGGCCGAAAGGGCGGCGGCGCAGACAAGGCCCAAGGAATTTGGACATGTCCGGCGGGCGAGAGGGATGTTTGATCTAGGGTTTGCCTGAGATTTCGGGGAGGGGGCTAATTTATAGATAGAGGGAGCTAGGAGTGTCCAAATGAGGAGCGGTTTTCGCCCACACGATCGTGATAGAACGACCGAGAGCATGGAGGGGGTTTGGATGGGCTCATGGGCTGTGGTGAAGAGGGGCTGGGCTGCAAAGAGAGAGGGGTTTTGGGCTACGCGTTAACTGCTGGAGTATCAAACAACCTCCAAATGGCACGTAAACTTGACAGGCGGTTCATCGGTGTTGTACCAAGGCTGCTTTGGCAAACCTCGCACATTCCGAGAACGCTTAACCCGCCACTTAAACAAGGTCCGAGAGGGGACGACGGCGCGCAAGGAGGTCCGGATCTGAACGGACATCGGAGAGAACCGGAGAACTCGAACGGATGCAAGTTTTGAAAACATGCAGATGAAATACGGATGATGACATGGGCGTAATGCAACACGCAAGCGTATGACATGGCAACAACGACGAATAATCGCAGACACTCAAGCGTGGTTTAATCCGGGCGCTACAACACCTCCACTAACAAGAGATCTCGTCCCGAGATCTTAGGACCGAGACGGAAGGGAAAAGGGATGAGGTGAAACAAGAATTCAAGAGAAGAAGCAAAGAATCGAGAGCACTCGAGAAGAAGACACGAACGACGAGAATGGCGAGAATCGAAAGCTCACGGAATCAGATAGACTATGAAACCACTCCGCTAGAACGAGATAAGAAAGGAATAAGACCGAAGGATTTAGGCAAAAGACTCCGGGCTGAAACATAGAGGAATAGAACACGAAGCTTCACAAGACGGGATGGCACTTGATGAGATAAACAATGCAATGCCTCCTAAGAATTGAAAGAATTGAATGAAAAGAACTTAGAAGGAAAGGTTGAACGGAGTTGTTGAGAAAATCAACAAATAAAGAATAAACTTGTTGTGTCTTATAGGTAACATCTCAAGATCATAAGGTGATAATCGCCACAACCGGAAATGATTGGATAGCTGAGAAGAACGAAGAAATGCAAAACTCCACTTCAAAAGAATACGGAGAATTAAATGCACCTCGCGAAGCAAGAAGAAGAATACTTGAGCTTCGCCTACAAGAATCTTGATGAACACTTGAGGAATGAATTAAATCATGAAGAACCACCATGAAGAACTCCGTGACAAAAGGATGATGAGATAGAATGAAGGAAGAAAAATAAGATTAAGCCTTATGCGGTGATTTAGATGGAGGTTCCGAATGGAATGGCCTAGGAAATTTGAACTCCGGAAAAGAAAAGATGAAAACACTTGGAACTAGAATTTATTCATCAAGAAAAACTCCAAGGACTCGGATTACTCACTTGGATGAAATAAGAATAAGATTTATGTTATGCTTATCCTCATCAAATTTAATTGATGACAACCGGATTTGGCATGCAACTTATTCTTGTTGAAAAGGATTGAGAAGTGACATATCACAAACTTTAGAAGGTCTTACTGAACCACCGGAAGTATTGGAAATAATGAATGAATTAAAATAATGATCAAGGAAAACGAATCTTGAACGAACCACCGTAAGAATTCGAAAATGACTGATGAAAGAGAATGAATCACCAGGAAGAATTAGAAGAACAAATATGTTCGAGGGGATTTAGATGCACAAGAACGAAGAGATGACGAGCTGATTAAAGTATATTCGACAGATGCACCGGGATAAATAGAGAACGATAATTGGAATGATGGCCTCCGGTGAAACAAAAAAGAAATCAACTCCTGAAATACTCCGAATGGGTAAGAAAGAATATCTGACAAACTGAAATAATTCGAGAGGATGATATGAAAACTCTTCTTCGATCTTCAAAGCTGAGAAAGACGACGAAACACCACCGAAAATTGTTGAGCAAACTCCTAATAATGAAGAAGAGGAAAGGTAGAACCCAAGATGAAAAGAATTTGAAAGCGATCTTGGAGATGGCATTCCGATCGATGAAATTCATTCTTACGCCAAACTCCGAAAAAGAATTATGAATGGCTCCTAATAATTAGAAGAGTCGTGTAAGATCCTCGAAAAGACCGTGTAAGTTAGGGCCCACTAAAAGAAAAAACACCGCTGGAAGGATGTTGAATAGATAGATGATGCACCGGACAATTGAAATATTTGAATGAGGTGGCAACCTCAATTAATTGGAACATCGACATTTAATCTTCGAGATGTCTTGAGCACTCCTAAGGATAAAATGGCGAGAGGCAAATGAGCAAGGAGAACACTTCGAGGAAAAAGGATATGATCAACCCGAAAAAACTTGAATTGAGTCCATGGAGAAGAAAAAGAGTCAAGAATGTCCCACCGAGACGAGAATTCACCGTTTGAAAACAATTGTCTAAGACTCAAGAGGCTCTCGCACGTGATGAAATTGATGGTTGAGAGGGGACTCGCATCTCGGGAAGAAAAAGGGTGGAGGGCGGAAAACACAGCAAATCGGGACCGACGAATAATTGAATAGAGAAGGCCACGGTTGGAAATGATTGAGGAGAGAGAGCAAAAATCACACGAAGTAGGGATGGATACTCGATTACCAATCCGCTTCGAGATGAAAAAGGGGTGGGCGGTGGGAAAAGAAAACAACTGAGGACTTGAACTTGGCAACAATGAAGAGGCTCGAAATGACTTGATGAGAAATGCACGGATGAAAAGAGATGAGAACCAACGAATCTAAAAACCAACCACGTGAACCCAAAGAAAAAACTCAATGGGAAGAGGAGTAATTCAAAACACCTACGTCAAGATTCCTTACCAGAGTGACGAAGGGGCTGAGGAGTAAAAAGAATTCCTACTCTCCGATATAACTAGACTCCAAAAACAGTTTTCTTCTAGACTCGACAACGGCCAACAATCAAGGGGGCTCCTATGGTCGGTCGAGGCTCTGATACCAACTTGTCACGCCCAAGATGCGACCCTATCCTAAAGGAACCTCAAGGTCCCACCAAGGATAGAAGCGCATCTTGAAGACGCTTTTGCAAGGTGGATATCATTACATCAACATTACATAATAGATAGGATACATACATAAGGCGACAATGCCACAAGAGTACATCAATACAACATACATAAGAGCATCATCCCACTATGGATGAAACACAAACACAAACTCAAACGACATCCACCCTGCTAGCCCTGTGCTTCCGATTGAACCTATCCCATGATCGAATAAGAAGCGTAAGAAGAACTCCAAAATAAGCAAACATCGCTTATCGCTACGTATCATCGCAGTAACTGCATTGCAACTATTGTTGTAGTAATCAAGGAGCCACGAGGACTCAGCAATCCCATTACCATGGGTATCAAGACTAGCAAAAGCTTAAAGGGAAAAGGAAGGGGTAAAGTGGTGAGGTTGGCAGCAGCCGACTCAAGCATATATGGTGGCTAACATACGCAAATAAGAGCCAGAAGAGAGCAAATGGAACGGTCGTGAAGCTTAGCAATGATCAAGAAGTGATCCTCAACTCCTACTTACGCCAAACATAACCCAAAACTGCAGGTTCACTTCCCTTGACTACCAAAAGAGACCTATCACGGCTACACACACTGCTGATGTGTTTTAATTAAGTCTGTGTCAAGTTCACTACAACCGGATATTAACAAATTCCCATCTCGCCACATAACCCGTGGCACGGCTTCTCGAAAAGTTTATACCTGCAAGTGGTGTCACTAACATAGCCCATTATAAGCTCTCGCGATCAATGAATGATATACCTTCTCTCCAGAAGACCCCGACCGCACTTAATCCCGGTTTAGAAGACATTACGATAATGGTAAAACAAGACCAGCAGAAGTCACCGATGCCGACAACCTGAGTAGGAGCTGCACATATCTCGCTCTCGTGGCACACCGGATAGGTCACCTCATTTAGTAAAACCAGCCCTCGAAGGTTGCCCCTGGTGGCCCCTGCAGTCGCCTCGCTTCGGACCAACACTGAAGGAGCACCGCCCGAGGGGTTAATAAAGATGACCTCTGCCCTAAACCCAAGGGAAAAAGGGGCTAGGTGAGGCAAATGGTAAAAACCAAGGTTGGGCCTTGGCTGGAGGAGTTTTATTCAAAGCGAATCTGCCAGGGGGTCCTATAAATCACCCAACCGCTGTAAGGAACGCAAAAATCCGGGAACATAACACCGGCATGACGGAAACTAGGGCGGCAAGAGTGGAACAAAACACTGCATAAGGCCGAAGTCTTCCACCCTTTACCAAGTATATAGATGCATTAATTAAATAAGAGATATTATAATATCCCAACATAATCCTGGCCCACCATGGAGCAATCTTTCAACTTCACTCGCAACTAACAACGCTTATAAGAGGGGCTGAGCAAAAGCGGTAACATAGCCAAGCACAATGGATTGCATAGGAAGGGTGAAAAGGTTAGAGGCCGATATGGCAATTTGGGAGGCTTGAAGAGTAAAAGATAGGTAGCGCAAAGATAGCGATAGAACGAAGCAACCAAAGATAGCAATGGTAGTAGTGAGATCCAGTAGTAGCGGTCATCTTGCCTGAAATCCCGCTTAGAAGAAGAACGAATCCATGAAGAAGACGGGTTAAGACGAACCAAGCGTGACGAACGTAATCCTCACGATCGAACAATGAAACCGGGAACTATCGAGAAGAAGCACAACATGATAAACACACCACACATAGACAAGACATGATGCACAACAAGCATGATGCATGACAAAGCTACATGAAGTTACTCATGGAAAGAGATGATGCATACAAGAGCAACACATCAAAGCAAGTTTAAATTAGGCCGAATCAACATATAACAATTCCTAAGTCCTCATATGCAAATTTCAAATTGGTCCAGATCTGAATAAACCTTATGTTCAAGTTGTTAAGCAGCAAGTTAAGATGCAACAAGATGATCCACTAGGATTCTAGTCAAGTTACATATAAAGTTCATTTACTTTGAGCTACTGCCTAGTAAGATATGAGAGAAACAAGTTAAACATGGCATCGATGCAAAATGCATACAAACATCAAGAAAAACACCTCAAAATAAGGATGCAACATGATAATATGGAAACTACATGCAAAATCAAGCAAGTTTTATATAGAGCACACTCAAAAACGGAGCAACTGTTCAACACATACACATGAAACAAGTTTAAAGGATAAGCTGTCCAAAAAATGGAAGCAACGAGACATATTGCAAAGCATCAAAACAACATGATACAGCACCGCAACATAAAAACAAAAGGCATGGACATGATGTACAGGTAATGCATTACAAAACATGAACACTGAGATATCTCCAGAAATCACTATAACATGCCCAAAAAGACATGGCAAGATTGTAAATACAATGTTTAACAACCATGACTTAGAAATAAATAACATCAGTTGCAATGTTTAGAGTTATCAAAAACATGTTACAAGATCTTATCATGGCAAACAAAATGCATGGCATGATACTACTAAATGCATAGAATAAAAATCCCTTTACTCGACCATGAGCCAAAAATGATCAAGATATGATGGCACCCATGTAAACATGGCAAGTGATATGACAGATTCAAACATGGCAGGAACAACAATAACAGTAGGCACGTTGGTGAGCTTGTACCACTCACCACAGAGCATTACATGGCATGGCAATGCGACCAACAGTAGGAATGCATGATTTGAATCTACATGGCAAGAACAAGTTCATAGGGTGCATGGATCACTAGAAAAACACACATGGAAAAACTGAACTTAATGTTAACAAAGGGACAAACATTATTTAGCAAATTTGGGGCAAGATTACAACAAGCTAAAGCAGGCTATAAATGCAATCAGGGGCATGGATGGATAGATAATGATATGTATAACAAAACATCCTTAGTGAACATCTCCATATTATGCATAGAATGACTTGTAGCAAAGAAGTTTACATAGCATCACGAAATAACAGATTCAGCTCTAGCAAACAAGAATAAGAAGTACACTACTTAACAAGCTTTTATGCACTCACTACAAGACACAATAACAAAATACATGGATTGCATCCCTGTAGAATATGACATGATGTAGTTCAAAACACATGTAGAGCCTATGCTCATAGGATGCACACATCAAAATGCAACAAAAAATGACAAATCAAATAGTTATAACAGTTTCAGCAGATTAACATCATATAGCACTCTTTGCAACGTACGATTTATCTGTGCATCAATATGGACTCAAAAAACATGTCACAATGGAATGAAATGTAGATCATCTCATGGCTAATATTTTGATATATTATGCACGCAAAACGGAAAGCTTATATGCACGGAGATATGACAGGTCAAAGTGGGCAACAAAATATGACACAAAAAGAGACTTGGCAGTTTTTTTTTTACCACGAAAAACAAAGGAGCGGGGAAACTATGCGCAGCGCCGGGCGAGGGTTTGGCAGGCTCGCTTCCTCATGCGGCCCGCCCAGCAGGACCTGGGAGGACGCAGGCGGGCCGGAGGGGATGCGGGCTGGGCCTACGGTGAGGTGGTCTTAACATATAGGTGGGCGCGTACCATGCCCCCAGGGGCGCGAGGCTGGGAACGTGGATCGAGGTTCCTCCCCGATCCCGCTGTGACGTGGCGCGGCATGATCAGCGAGCAACAAGGGCGGCGGGCGATAAGTGGCAGATCCTACGGCCGGTGGCCTTGGACTGCACGGCCACGTAGAACGTGGGCCGGGAAGGATTCACGGGGCGAGGGCGGCGCGGAGCTCAAGTGGTTTGGCGGGCGGGAAGCGGCGCGACGGCGTAGGGAGGCAAGCGCCACGGAAGTGAGGTGGGCGGCGAAGGCCAAGGGAGGCGCAGGCGCACTCTGGGGCTGAACGTGGCTGCCATGCGGGCCAAGTGAGACGCAGGCGGCGCGACGATTTACAAGGCCGGGAAGCGGGCGCCAAAGGGCGCTGGAGGCGGGTTGCTGGCCATGCGCGCGGTGGATGGATTGCCATGGGGCCGATATGCGGCCGTGGGCGGCGGGCAGGGGCTTAAGGAGATGCGTCTCATGCGGAATTCTGGGACATGTCCCATGGCGAGAGGAGGGATGTTTGATCTAGGGGTTTGCCTCGAGATTGGGAGGAAGCGACTCGATAGATAGAGGGAGCTAGGAGTGTCGAAATGAGGAGCGAGGTTACCACACCCATCGTGGATCGAACGACCGAGATAATGAGGGGTTTCTGGATGGCCTCATGCGGCTGTGGGGGTGAACTAGGGCTGGGCTGCAAAGAGAGAGGGCTCGGGTTTGCCACGCGTGCTAACTCAGTTGGAGTATCGTAAACGAACCTCCAAAATGGCACGTAAACTTGACAAAGCGAAGCGTTCACCGGTGTTGTACCAAGGCCGCTTGGCAAACCTCGGGTCCATATTCCGAGAACGCTTTAACCCGCCTCACGTAAAATACAAGGTCCGAGAGGGGACGAGAACAAGCGCAAGGAGAGGTCTGGACTCAACAGACGTATTAAACGGAGAGAACCGGAGAACTTCGAACGGATGCAAGTTTTGAAAAAACATGCGTATTGAAATACGTAATCGATGACATGGCAAAATACAACACGCAAGCAGGTGATGACATGGCAACAACGACGAATAACCCGCAGACACCTCGGGCGCGTCAATCCGGGGCGTTACACTCACCATGTGGGTTCTTCCTTTCCCTCGAAGCTTGACTACGGAGAAGAAATGTACATCTGTTGAGGATTTGTCGAATTTCACAGGTGCTCTCACCCAAACTTGATGCCAGACGGATGATTTAATCACCACGGCGGCCTTATCGACAAGCTCATGGTTGCACCTCATATAAGCGCCGCTTACCGTGAAGCTGACGATTTCCAATGAAAACAAGTTGTCTTTCATCGCTGATCTTCGCTTGTTACTTCCATAAAGATGATATCCTTCGCCGGGCTCACCCGCTTAAGCGCTTGGAGACGTGAGAAGGCTCGCCTTTCACGTTGATGCAATTTTATCGGGCTACACAACTGCCAGCTATGAACCAAATGTTTCTCAAGAAGGACTCGACGCTATACTAAGAGCATAAGTTTTGTATTGATTTCTAAGCCTTCTCACAACTGTGTCTCCAGCTTCCCGTAATTTTATTTTGCCCAGCCTTATTAAATTTGATTAAAAAATGGTGTGGACTAAAAACCCGTGATGGACGTAGTAGCCCTATATTTTTATTTACTCCGTGACATTAGACTTGATTCAAGTCAAACTTTTTGTAAAGTTTGACCAAGTTTAGGCCAAACCCAACACAAACTATAATTATTAGAGAGGGCAAACCGTATATACTCCTCAAACCTTTTCCTTTATAATTGAAATTAAAATTCTTTTTATTTCCAGGCCACACTCTCACACGCTTTACGACACCTACTGCATGTGTGGTTGTTCACTTATGGAGAGTAGTGTACCAGACGCGAAGGGCTAAGTGAAGTGTGGTCACTGTGACGCTGCGTGATCAAGTTAGTTCATCGGAAATATTCCTCCATTCCTAAATATTTGTCTTTCAAGTGGTTTTGTAATGGACTACTGGCCACATACACTGACAGTATATAGACAAATTTTACAAGGTAGATTCCACCTATTTTGCTCCGTATGTAGTTATTTGTTGAAATCTCTAGAAAGACAAATATTTACTTA